>CM060918.1:781052038-782477038 GCA_030737875.1 Allium sativum | reverse complement strand
AGCGGAGGTGGGGTGTTACAAATTTGGTATCAGAGCATATGGTTTACGAGAAAGAACAAAAAGTTTTTTTTAAGAGACTTTTGAAAAACTATTTTCAAAATAAGTATAAAGTATTTTCCAAAGAAAAGTCTAGTATTTTTAAAAGGCTATTCCCCAAAAAGCCATTAGCGTTATCCTTCGTTCCCTTGACCTAATCTTATCTTATCCTTCGTTTCAGTATGGCTGAGGATCTTGCCATCCCCGATGGAGTAAATGTGCCACTCTGGTATAGGAGACTTCTTGAAGCTAGGGCGGCAGCCGGCCCCGCAAACCCTACTCCCACTCCTCCTCCTGTAGTTGAGAATCCTCCCCCTAATGTTAATATTCCTCCTCCCGTTGCTAATGTCCCTCCTCCGGTGGTCCCTCCAGCAGTTAATATTCCTCCTCCCGTTGCTAATGTTCCTCCCCCTCCTGTTGCTGAGGCTCCTCTTCCTCCTCCTCCCCCTCAGCATCCTCAGGTTGAGTTCACGAAAGTTTGTAAAGACTTCAAGGCGATGGGAGGCAAGAATTTCCTAGGCACGGAATCTTTTGTTGAAGCTAGGAATTGGCTGAAGGACACTGAGGACTTGTTTGCTATCTTTGGGATTGATGACGAAAGGAAGATCTTATTGACAGTGTGGCTTTTGAAGGATGAAGCGGCCTATTGGTGGGAGGTCACCAATGGGACGAGGCCCGTTGAGACTTGGGCCGATTTGAGGGCTAGATTTGTAGCCAAGTTTCTATCTTCTGCTGAGGCGAATTTACAGATGGAGAAGTTCATTGCATTAAAGCAAGGTGATATGTTTGTTAAGGAGTATGTGAAAAAGTTTAATCAGCTGGCCCGTTTTGGTTTGGATATGGTGAACACTCCGGAGAAGAAGGCTCTTCGATTTGCTAGAGGGTTGAATGAGCCGCTGCAGGGCTTGGCGATGTCGCATATTCCGCATGGAGCCACTTTTGAGAGTTTGGTCAATATGGCTCTACTTCAGGGAGATGGAAAGAAAGAGTTCAAGACGAGTGATACTCAAGCAAAGAAGACTGATTCTCAAGGCAAAGGCAATCAAGGTGGTCAAAGCAGCCACGGGAATCAGGGCAAGAACAAGAAGGGGAACAACAACAACAAAGGCAAGGGAAAGTGCAATTACTGTGGTGTGCCTGGACACTTTGCTAAGGATTGTAGGAAGAAGAAAAGGAAGCTTAGTGGTGGATGTTTTTCCTGTGGTGATACTGGACACTTCAGCAAGGAGTGCCCGAAAAAGAAAGGACAGGCTGGACCTTCCGGAGGGCAAGTTCATGCTCTCAACACCGCTCCAGTTCCCGACCGAGGTAGTGTTTCTGTTGAGAACCTTGTTTATGTTTCTGATCTTCCAGTTCGTACCTTGTTTGATTCTGGTGCATCACATAGCTTTATTTCATCTGATCTTGTTGATAGTTTGCACCTTAGTACTAGCTTAGTGGATGATCCCGTTTGTGTTTCGAATCCCATTGGGGGTTCTGCCCATCTATCTATGATATGTGAGGATCTGAGGATCTCTATACTCAGTGTAGAGTTCTTGTGTAGTGCATTTGTTCTTGGTTTCAGGGGATACGGATTGATATTGGGCATGGATTGGCTGTCCCGATATGGAGCCATTCTTGATTGTGAGCATAGGGTTGTGAGGCTTGTGACTCGCCTTGGCAACACCTTAGAGATTTCATGCAATCCGAAGAATCCCGTCATGTTGTGCTATCTTGAATCTCTCGACTCGTCAGAGGAAGCCCTTCAGTCTGTAAGGGTGGTCCGAGATTATCCAGATGTTTTTGAAGAAGTTAAGGGGTTGCCCCCTAAACGAGAAATTGATTTTCGCATTTATCTGGTGGATAATGCTAAGCCTGTTTCTTTGCCCGTTCGGCATATGGCTCCGCGTGAGAGACGGGAGCTGAGCAAGCAAGTGAAAGAATTGCTTGAGAAGAACTTCATCAGAAGAAGTATATCCGAATGGGGAGCGCCTGTGGTGTTTGCTACTAAGGCAGATGGTTCTCTTCGACTCTGTGTGGATTATAGAGAATTGAATAAGCTGACTAAGAAGAACAGACACCCGTTACCGAGGATCAATGATCTCTTTGACCAACTTGTTGGTGCTTCTGTTTTCTCTCAGCTTGATCTTGCTACCGGATTTCATCAGCTCAGAGTGGCTGAAGATAGTATAGACAAGACTGCATTCAGAACTCCAGACGGATTCTTTGAATGGCTTGTTATGCCGTTCGGTTTGACGAATGCACCCGCGTATTTTGTGGACTTGATGAGTAGGGTGTTTCGGGAGTTCTTGAACAAGTTTGTCGTGGTCTTTGTGGATGATATTCTGGTTTTCTCCAAGGATGAAGAAGAGCACGCGAGGCATCTTGTAGAGGTGATGGATACGCTTAGAGCGCATCAGCTAAAGGCTAAGTTCTCCAAGTGTCACTTTTGGAGAAGGGAAGTCAGATTCCTTGGGCATATCGTATCCAAGCAAGGCTTAGCGGTGGATCCCGCTAAGGTGGTTGCAGTTCAGGATTGGAAGACTCCAAGGAATGCAACCGAGGTGAGAAGTTTTCTGGGTCTTGCGGGTTTTTACCGGAAGTTCATCAAGGACTTCGCGAAGATATCCGCTCCTCTTACTAAGTTGACTAAGAAGAACTTAGTTTTTGCTTGGGATATGGATTGTGAGCTTGCTTTTCAGAGACTCAAGAGAGCCCTTACCTCTGCACCCGTTCTAGCTTTACCCGATGGTGGTAAGATATTTACCGTGTACACTGATGCTTGTGGCACGGGATTGGGCTCCGTTCTGATGCAAGAGGGCAGAGTTATATGTTTTGGTGGGAGGCAACTTAAGGTGCATGAGAAGAATTATCCCACTCACGATCTAGAGCTGGCAGCGATTGTATATGCACTCAAGGCTTGGCGTCATTATCTTCTGGGAGAGAGATTCGAACTATATACTGATCATAAGTCTTTGAAGTATCTCTTTTCGCAGAAGGATCTGAACTTGAGGCAGCAGAGATGGATGGAATTCTTGGCGTCCTATGATTTTGATATAGCCTATACCCCTGGCAAGGGGAATGTTGTAGCGGATGCGTTGAGTAGAAAAAGGTTGACACTAAGTCCTCTATTTGTTGAGATGAAGAATTTAGAGTTCTTGGCAACCTTTGATTTTTCCTTGACAGTTGAGTCGATGACCGGTTCTTTGGTATCTCTAGAGCTCAGGCCTACCCTTCTGGATCAAGTTGGGGCTTCGCAGAAGGAAGACCTTCAGATAATTGAGATCATGGATAAGCTGATTCGAGGGGAGACATCTAGTCACCTTGCTCGATATTCTATAGACGATAAGGGTTGCCTGAGGAGAGACGGAAGGCTTTGTGTTCCGATGGTAGAAGATTTGGTGAGGAAAGTTCTTGATGAAGCACATCGCTCCAAGTTGACTATACATCCAGGCGGTGATAAGATGTATAAAGATATGAAGCGCATTTTCTTCTGGCCTGGAATGAAGAAGGACGTGGCCGAGTTTGTCTCGAGATGTATTATTTGTCAGAGAGTAAAAGCTGAGTCGAAGAAGCCCGGTGGGCTATTGCATCCTCTAGAGGTCCCGCTATGGAAGTGGGAGAGTATTTCTATGGACTTTATTGATGGGCTTCCAAGGTCAAGGAGAGGGAATACGAGCATATGGGTCATCGTAGATAGGCTCACGAAGAGTGCTCATTTCATTCCGGTGAAGAGCAAAAGGACCGCATCTGGACTAGCATCAGTATATCTTCGTGAGATAGTACGACTACACAGAATCCCTTCCAGCATAGTCAGTGACCGAGACCCCATCTTTACTAGTCAGTTCTGGAATAGTTTGCAGGAAGCTATGGGCACGAGGTTGAACCTGAGTACGGCCTATCACCCACAAACGGACGGTCAGACAGAAAGGGTGAATAGGGTACTTGAGGACTTGTTGAGGCTTTGCATTCTGGATTTTGGTGGTGCTTGGGAAGACCATCTTCCTCTTGTCGAGTTTGCATATAATAACAGTTATCAGGCGAGCATAGGGATGGCACCATTTGAAGCTTTATATGGGAGGCCGTGCAAGTCGCCTACATGTTGGTGGGAGACTACAGATAAGCTTATTCTTGGACCCGACATGATTAGAGATACATCCGAGAAGGTCGAGTTGATTAGAAGACGGATGAAGGCGGCCCAAGACCGACAGAAATCCTATGCTGATAGGCGGAGATCTGCTTTGGAGTTTGAGGTTGGGGACATGGTTTTCGTAAAGGTTTCTCCTTTGCGGAATGTGGTCCGATTTGGAGCTGTTGGGAAGTTGGCACCGAGATTTGTTGGACCCTTCCCTATCATAGAGAGAATTGGGAAGATGGCTTATAAAGTGCAATTGCCCGAGAAGTTGTCCGGAGTGCATAATGTCTTTCATGTCTCGCATCTCCGAAAGTGCCTACATGAGTCCGCTGAGGTGGTTGAGCCTAGCATTCTTGAAGACGTGGAAGTAGAGAAAGAGGCAACTTTGAGGAAAGCTCCGATTCGTATCTTGGGGACGGAGACCAAGAAGCTAAGGAATCGAGAGGTTAGGCTGGTGAAGGTCCAATGGGGTGAAGCCGAAGAAGACGCAACTTGGGAATCCGAGGAGAAGATGCGTGGGCTTTATCCATTCCTTTTTGAGGGTACACTCTCAATCTCTTTTTCTTTGTTAGCATATCTTTCTCTTTGCTATCCATGTTTATCTAGTTATCGTGCTAATCTTGTCATGAGAACCTTAGGTAGAAACCCTTTGGATGAAACATGTGTTTGAAACATGTTATGCTTGATGATTGCAAGTGGTTGCAAGTGTTTGCAAGTGGTTACTCGTGGATGCATGATACACATTAGGCACTAGATCGGCTCACACACTCCTCATATTGCATGTGCATGAGTGTTTATGCTTATTCTTGGATGAAATTTGTATGCCATCACCTGGATGTTGCATATGGATGTATGATTGAGCACGCATGTAGATATTATACATTATGTTAGGGATTTGCATACATATGGATACATTTCACTAACATATTTTGCATTGATCATTGCATTAGATAAGTACATATACACACACTTTTGCATATGTTCATACAGCATTTAGAATCCTTTAAGGACAATGGTTGCTCGTGGGTGATGTTTTGAGTAGATGGATGTTGGATGGTAGGATATGTTCTTCCTAACTTGAAGATTTCGGGGACGAAATCCTTTAAGGAGGGGAGAATGTAATAACCCGTATTTTCAATAAACTGTTATAACATAAATCGAGGCAAAATTTAATTCAAAAATCTGAATCAAGGGAAACGGGCTATGCCATTGCGTTCGTCTCGGAAAAATACGCGAAATAGAGTCCGAGTTTTCGAAAATCGGAGTCCGTATGACCCAGTTAAGGCCCATTGAAGTTTTCAGAAATTTCTATGCTAAAAACAGATTTAAATTTCAAATTAAAAACAAGGATTAGGGCTAATTGGTGTCAGGCGGGAAAATTCCCGCCAGGGCCCCCATGTCGACAGGCATGTCGACAGGGGTCTTAGGGTGTCGACTGCCCTGTCGACAGCCATGTCGACACGGGGTAGCCAGGCAGTTTTGCCTGGCGCACCATTTTGATTTGGGCTTGGTCTTGTGGCTTGGTTCTAGAGAATTCCTAAATCTGACGGGCCTAAACTAACCTAGGGTTAATCCTAGGGCTAAAAACACTCTAATCTTCTATAAATAAGCCCCTAATCCTACCCTAAAGCCTCATTATTCACTCTAGCAACCAAACTATGTCAAATTGAAATCTCAAATGGCCTCCACCTAAGAACCCTAGCCTCCACCCTCTTCAAAAATCAATTCTAAGAAGATTTTTATGTTCATACAAGCTTTTCTAAGTTGTATGAATGATCATTAGCTTGCATACATCATCAAGTTGCAAGCTTTAATTGCTAAAGCTAGAGTTTTGGGATTTTTGTTAATTGGAGCCTTGTTTTGGGTTTTTATATGCTTGCATAAAGGGCTTTTCAATCTTTATTAGTGGATTTGTGTCTTCATAATATTTGTAAGCCCTCTTACCTTCATTTTAGAAACTCTAAAGTTAATATGTGATGAACGTTGGGATTTTCGTATGTTTAATGAGTTATGCATGCTTATGCGAGTTCACTATGCTATGTTATGCATGTTTAATAAGTTATGCATGCTTATGCGAGTTCACTATGCTATGTTATGCATGTTTAATGAGTTATGCATACTTATGCGAGTTCACTATGCTATGTTATGCATGATTAATAAGTTATGCATGCTTATGCGAGTCCACTATGCCATGTTACACATGTTTGATAAGTTATGCATGTTCACTATGCCATGATTTGCAAGTTTAACAAGTTATGCATGTTTATGCAAGTTCACTATGCCATGATTTGCAAGTTTAACAAGTTATGCATGTTTATGCAAGTTCACTATACCATGATTTGCAAGTTTAACAAGTTATGCAAGTTCACTATGCTAAGTTATGCAAGTCCAACATGTTATGCATGCTTATTATGATATGTGATATTTATCATGTATGTTGTGCCAAGTTCCCTCTTTCTATCCTTTATGCGTTAGGGCGAATATGTAAGCGATAGAATGACGTTGGGGGGGTTTTGGGTGAAACTTAAAATACATGAAAATATAAGATTGGGAATTTACCTATTAAGTTAGGTCTACCACTTGGGAATTTACCTATTAAGTTAGGTCTACCCAAGTTAAACTTGTAATTATGTTTGAAAATAAAGTGGACATGACACTTAGAAAATATGTGTGGCCAACTCGAGGTTGGGTTGAGTTTGTAGCGTAAACCTACCCGGAACCGACCGGCTTAACTAGTTGCTACAAACAATAGGACCCAATGTGAGAAGTTGGTCATGTGTACCTGGGACCCGAGTTTAGACCTAGTTGTGGTGTAAAGCTACCCGGACCCGCCCGGCTTAACTAGTAACCGCAACAAAGTCTAATGTGAGAGGTTAAGGTACAATTAAATTAATGCCTCGTAATTAGGGTTAAGTCATGGCCCACTAATACTTAACCAATTTTGGGGATACGAGGGATTAAATGGGGTTAAGTGGTGAACTGTTGGTTACACTTAACTAATTTAATCCATGATTAGTGAGGGGTTAAACCACACTTAACCCTCTTAGAAAACCCTAGCAACGTGGTCTGTTCCAGCAGTAATCCCAGTTTGGTATCATTCACAACCCTAGAGGCTAGGCTAGGGCGGGGCACGATTACTGGACTGATGTAAGCGACCAAAGCGACGGCTGAGTGGTACAGCGGTGCGGGTCCAGGCGGGCTACGGACGTGCACGTAGTCCGGTGTTGGACAAACTCGAGGCACGGGTACCAGTAGGTTTAGACTGTGCATTATTGCTTAGGTGTCTGGGGTTGACACCCGAGGGCTTGATACACCCAAAGGTGGACCCAGCACAGTCTGACTACAACCATATGTGGGCCGTATGGACACCAACACTTGACGTGTTAGGTTTACAGGGAGCCGATCGATTAGACCATGGGCTGGACCTTGTATTAAGGTCACCTCTTGCTATTGGGCCAAAGTTTGGGCTGAGGGATCAATACCTGTTATGTTAGTTTGCTAGTACACTGTGGTGCAAAGCTTAATCTTCTTTATGTGATGACACCTTTATCTACTTCCAGTATGTTCATCTCAGTTCCCATCATGATGTTAACTTTATTAGTTTATAGACTGATCGTAGTAGGGCTTACCAGTCTTTTTGACTGACCTGTTTTCTTTCGCTTCTTTTCTTCCGTTCCCCCCCCCCCCCAGGTTCTCAGGGAGGGAACAGTGGTGCTTAGCTGGGATCGCTTGCTTGTTCGCTGGATAGCTCATGTATGTCTGGACATTGAGCTCGCTATGGTTTATCACTTTTATTTTTGGGGATAGCACTATGTATTTCAGTATTTCTGTTTATGTTGTACTAGACATATTTATTTTGGCAGATGACTTTATGATGTACTAGACTTGTTTTGAGATGGTTTGAGATATTCCGCTGTTTTATTCTCACTTACTCTGTTATACATATATATATTTGTGTTCCTGTTCTGCCTTGATATATCATTATGCATGCTTACCCAGTTCTAACGCCCCCCAGAAGCTAGTGCCCCCAAAAGAGTGACCCTAGCGGAGGTGGGGTGTTACAGTCTGCGTGCGAATTAGATGCATGAATCCTCATTGTCAAAAACCACGAGGTTTTAAGGTAGAGCGAGGATTCGTACTAGGGACGGTGCCGGTTTTAACTACCCTGCCGTTATGCTGCTGAAATTTTGAATAATATCCATGTGTTTGAATTATTTTCATATGTTGAAATTATCTTCATGCGTTGAAATTAAAATCATGTGTTGAAACTATGTCCATGTGTGGAAATGTTCATGTGTTGAAAAGTGATGTGTGAAAATTAAATTCATGTGGGAATGAATGAAGTGTTTAAACAATAAAAATTACATTTTTATAATATATATGAAGTATGAAAAATATTCGCCTTATATATAAATAGTTTCAACAATAAAAATTACATCTTTCTTATATGAACAACGTATATAAAATATCCATGTGTGGAGGTGCTCATGTGTTGAGAAGTGTGTGTATTGGAAAAGTTCATGTGTTGAATAAAAAGATCGAACAATAAAAATTACATTTTTATTGAAATTATAAAGTGTTGAAAGCATTCGTGTGTTGAATAAATATTTTAAATGATAAAAATATCATTTTTATCATATATGTGATATGCTAAAGATATGCGAGCGTCGAAATAAATATTTGTGAAAGGAATATTATTTTTAACATGCATAAAAACTAAATAAAATAGTCATGTGTTGAAATATATTTTAGTCCGCCAAGATTATCATCTTTGAAATGTGAAGTGTTAAAAATGGCCACTTGTTCAAATAAATATGCATGAGTTGAAATATTCATTAATTAGCTAATGATATGATTTTTGCCTATGCATGCAACATTAGAATGAATGGTGTTTTTAAACCAAATTGAATCAAATATGAAGTTGAATGGAAAATGATAAGTGATGAGAATTGCATATATGTACATGCATATTTATTTAACAGGTTATAGAAAAGAGGCTAGAGAAAAGGAATAAAATTTTGTGCTCGACAAATAGGTACACATTTACTGTTTTGTTTGGGTGATGATTTTATGAGCCTGTTGGCTTTTTCTTTTTCTTTTTGACATGAGACGCCCGTATGACTATTTGGGAATTTTCCCAGCCCCTCCTGTACAAAGGAGGTTATGGCGAAATTTTTTAAAATTTAAAGGCGTTAGTGAAATATTTGAAGTGAAAACGATATAGGAATTTTTGAATGAACTATATTTATATAAATATATAAATATAAATAAAATTAAAACGAAACGTGGCCGTGCAGTTCGTGTTTTGAAACCTTGATTTCAAACGATGAGTGCGGGAAATCCGACCATTGGATTTTCCCGAAACCGCAACCGTTGAGTTCGCCTTGGAAATATCTTTCCAACGGCACCAACTTTATGAAGATCCGACGGTTGGATTGTCTGGAATGTTTAATTTAGATCTGAAGAAAAACAGCGCTAGAAACGATTATATTTATATATATATAAATATAATTAAATTAAATCGAATAACGACGCTGCAGTTCGTAAATTGAAATCGTAACTTCAAATGGCTAGTGTGGAAGATCTGACCGTCGGATTTCCCCGAAACTGAAACCGTTGGATTCGTTTTGAAATGATCTTTCTAATGACATAAATCTTGTGAAGATCCAATGGTTAGATTTTCAGATATGTGTAAAACAAATTTAGTGAAAAACAGCGCCAGTGCATCGGCACGACCTGAATCGTCGTTTAATTAAATATGACTGTTTTAAATCAATAAAAATGGCGATATATCGTCATAAAATACTATTGACGATATAGAGTGGAAATAAACCAATTTTGTTGTGTTTGCTTGATATGTGATGGTTGAATGTATTTAACATGAAAATTATAACTAAAGAACTAAAATGTGAATGTTGAATAGTCCAACCATGTGATAAATTGATTTGAAAATCTAAATATACGTGAGTTATTTGAAAAGGTCGAGTTCATCTCATTTCAAATAATCGATCGACGTTGAGAAGTCGAAGAGTCGAAGACGGCTGAAGACCGACGATCTTCACATTGGATGGATGGGCGCTACTGATGCTCGTGATTGGAGTAACTACCATGAAGGAGCTAAAGTAGTAGCCGTCCAAATATATTGTTGATTGTACGGATATGCGAGGAATTTGGTGCCTCCGGTTTCGTTCAAACCCAGAACGGACTTGTAAATAGACTGTGTGTCTGACATTGGATTTTGTTCTGTACTGATTGATCTCTGTTAAATATATATATATGTTTGGTGGCGGAGAATTTATTCTCTTGCTTAACGCCCTTCTCTGAGACGTACGAGCTCAGAGGTTATGCATTGATAGAAATCAGTCGCATGGAGTGGATTGCCTATGTGGCACGCCTAAGTGGCATATGATCAAGGCTTCTATTGCAAAGCAAAGTCTTGTGGTTGATGATCAAAGCATGATCTGTGTGACGTAGCTTTGTGTATAACGGGAATTCGCGAGCCTCACACCCCGGTATGAGTCAAAAACGGAAGAAGGACCCAAGGAGTGCACGACGTTTCTTTCTAGCTATGGTGGTGTCAGTGACCTCCCAGCCCTGACATTTATATCTACTTTACACCTGTGTGGTTGTTGGAATACGAGGCGCCTCGATTATAGGTCTGTAAGGACCGGGAAACGTGTGTTCAGGAATAACTAATCCTCAAAAGTAAGGGAGGACTGGCCTTGGAGGATCCAGGGATTGGTGTGTGCGATCTCGAGGCATTTGCTAGAGTGTCTCGAACGAAGAGGAGCTTGCCCCTTGCCTCAACTCATGAAGGAATCCAATTTCCAATACGAAATATGCGGATGTGATTGTATTACTAGTATGGCGACATAGTAGATGGTAGCCATGCCGCCTAGGATTGATATTTATGATTGAATTTGCTTTTGAAACATATATGCACTAGTAATAAGATCAAACACTTTTGTTTTATACGTATGAAGCATTTTTAGCCATTATAAGGTAAAACTCTATCCTCCGGCTTGCGTTGCATTGCGTGATGGGACCTGAGTCTTATAATGGCTTCATTTTATAAAAAGCATTGCGATGATTTAATCAGTTACTTTATTTCATGCACTAGCACTCATTGGAGTAAATCCGTTCCGCGAAAGTGGCGTGGTCCTTTGATTTGCCTTATTATTGTTGTTAATAAGTTAAGTAGATTTCTCATACCAGTCCCATGACTGACTCGTAGTTTGTTTCACCTTGCAAACTCAAGTGCCCTCATTTTCGCACGGGCAGCCTAGTTACAGGTATCCAGCGCACTTTTGGCTCATGGCGAGGCTTGACTACACCGTGCTGACTTTGACTCTTTCCGCCATTATTGTATATATATTATGATTTCGCCATTGGCGATGTAGATTGATATTTATTTTGTGTACTCTTTATGTATGATTCCGCCTCTGGCGATGGTGATTGATTATGTATCATTATGCACTAAGTTGTATCCTGCACTATGCTCTATGATGTGATGATATCTATATGATTCCGCTATCATATGTGTGTAAATTATTCTATTTTCATGTTTATGCTATTATCTATGATCTGCTAATGATGATTGATGTGTTATATTCTAATGATTATCCTTAACACCATGTCACGGGGTTTTGGGATCGTCACAGCAATCTACTTATATTGCTATAGATTATATGGCCAAAAACAAGTCAGTGCGCTCATATACGATGGGTGTGATATAGACAATAAGAATTTTTACTTAGGGTGTGTTTGAGGGTAACGGTAGCAGAGTATTTTAGATGGGAATTCTTGCGGGGTATTTTAGTGAGGCATCGAAGTTAGCGGGGAATGCGTTTGGAGCTTTAAGCATACCATTTAAGTGGAGCATTTTATTTTTATCTTATAAATTAAACAATTAATGATTAAAACATAACGATATCATTAATGCACAATAACACAGTAACCAAACAGAACAATCCACTATACAATAATACTACATAATAATACATAAACTAATAAAATGGAGAAATATAACACTTTACTAATTTTGATGGAAATTTCTCAGTTGATAACCTATATAACCAAGCAAGTCTCGGTCAAATATATCTCTACCACATCCAAAATTGACGGATCGATGCGAAAAATTTCAATAATCTCCCACTTCTCAACATCAGTAAGAATAGAGAGATAAAGGAAACAATGTTCCACCGTGACTGTGAAATGATCTGTTTGAACGAACAAGGGTGGTCTGAGAGGTTGTCTAGTAGACGTGTCGCACGATGTCTATCTACGTGTAGACTGAAATGGAAATAAGAAGTAGAAGAGGAGAGCTGGAAACAAAGAATTAGAAGGTGAGGAGAAGGGGGATTTATACTGAAAGGGAGGGAAGAGCCCAAAGGCTCAAATTTGAGCCGTTGGGCACAACGCGTCATGGCACAACGACTCAAATTCAAGTCGTTGGATAATGATACTATGCTACACTAATATGCTATTACTGTTTCTTTTTTTGAAAATTATCTAATGTTAATATCAAAGCTATGTTGATAAAAAGAAGAATGATAAGTAGTTTCGGTTCTATGAAAATTCCCTTACTTGAAAAAGTATTATGATGGTTGGAGTATTGGCATGAATGAATTGTTTGAATAAGAAGATTTATGGGATGCCATAGAAAATGGGTATGAAAACCCCATCAACGTCACCCATTATCCCAAATCAAAATGGATAATTTGAAGCTTTTGAAAAAGAAGGATTCACTAGCTCTCATTATCATTTACCAATGTTTGGAGGATGTTATACAAGAGAGAGTATGCAAAACGTGTGATAGCAAGGAAGCACGAAAGAGTTTGGAGAGTGGAATTAATAAAGAAAAGGAAATTAGATTACAAACTATGCAATGTAAGTTTGAATCTTTAATCACGAAATCATCAAAGTCAATAAATGATTGTTTTTCATGAGTTTTATCAGTTGTAAATCAATCGAAAAGCTATGAAGATGAAAAATGGATAATTCTAGAATATTTGAGAAAATTCTACGACCTTTGGATATAAATTCTACAACGAAATTGTAGCAACTGAAGAATCTAAAGATGCAAAAACCAAGAACACTGGTGAACCCATGGAAAATGTACAATCCTATGAAAAAAAACGCGAAATAAAATTGTTGTAAGGGCAAATTTTCAAACCAAACTTATGATGGATAGTGATATTTTAGAAGACAACTTAGCTAGTAAGAAGGATGAAATAAAATAATTAACTGAGAGGGAATCCAGCAAAGGAAGAAAAAGAGGAAATGAAGAATGAAAGAGAATGTTCTATAAAGGATGTCAAAGATAAAAGGAATAATAAAAGAAAAATCATGGAAATAAAATAGGAGGAGCTGACAAAGGTCAACCAAATAAGTGAAAGAGAGGATAAAAGTAGGACAATAAACGGATGCAATCACATACAGATAGTGTTGTATCCGTATTTGTATACGAAAATAAAAATCTGCATCCATATCCCTATCTGATATCACGGATACTAGTTTAAGAATATCCGTATCTGTGAATATTTCTAAATATCTGAAAATATTTATATCAAACTTTAAAATGCACATTGAATGCGGATATCCAAAATACCCGAAAATAAAACAAAAAAATTCACAAATGCTTCATTCATAGCAAATTTGATTCATTTTATAAAAAAGTTGAATACATCTAATTAAAAATTACTAGTAGGACATCTATCACATAAATTTCACACGACAAAATTTTTAAGAGATAAAGTATCTAAAGTACGAAAAGTGCAACCTTAAGACAAAAACAATAAAAACACAAATCATAGAGCATACACATCATTATGTCTTATATATTAATTTAAGTTTTAGAAGTAAATTAAACATTATATATATGCATCAGAAGACTAGAAGGATATTTTTAGATACAGATACCGCTATAATAATATCCTTTTTCGAAATGAATTTCAGATAACATACATCCATATCTGTATTTTGGATAACATATATATTTCATATTTTCGAATACGGAACAGACGGATATCCGATTTTTGGATACTCATTGACAGTCGTAAATAAAAGATGAAGATCTTGTAGAAATCGAGGAAGCAATTAAGAAGGCTACCAAAGAATTGAATATGAAAGAGAATGAAGAAAAATCAAAGACGAAGAGGATAGCATCAACAACGATGATGAAAATGGAGAAAGGTATAAAAGAGATAAAGCTGAAAATATGGAAAAGACATGAATCAAGGAGAAGAAATTCAAAAGATTGGAGGAAATTTGAAATATAAGCTGAAATTTGTAGAAATGGAAATATGGAATAATAAATATGTGAAAACTTAAATAGTCAAAACAGAAATCAAAATGGCAAACCACAAATCTATTTACATTGAAAACAACTAGGTGAGCAAAGCCTACATAGATTCCATTTTGAACAAAATTAATTTTGATTCAATGGTTTTTAAAGTGATAAGAATAAGAGAAACTTGTAGCACATACTAAAAAATTGGATGGATCAAGGAACATAAGAGTGAATTTGTGAAAGAATTAAAAAATAAAATATGTGACTCTTAAAAATTTATGGTACTGAAACCAAGTGAAGATTTGGATAATATCTCTATTTCTATAAGATTGGATAATCTTTCCATATCTACGGAAGTAAGTGAAATATAAAAATCAAAATTTTTACTTAGAATTACAAAAATCAAGTTTAAGCGGGTTTTTGAAATAAACTTGATTTTGTTTACTTAATTTAGAAATAAATTATTATGGATGTTGTTAATTTTAAAAAAGAACTATATTATGCTAAAATTTAAACTTGAGAAGAGCCTAGAGTTTGACAATCTAACTGAGAGAATCTAAAAATATCTTTCATGAGAAATTAAGAGAATTCTAGAGAATAAGAGTAAAGTACTTAAAAAAGAAAAATCTGAACAACATGTTGTAATATATATATATATATATATATATATATATATATGAATGTTGTGAATTTGCTTTTATTAGTTCTATGTTTAGTCCCACATCATGGGAACAAGCTAAAGATCATCTCCGAAAGCCTATTATAAAGGAGCCAATGTAACAGAAAGAAGATACATCTGAATGAATATAAATGTCCTCTCTCCCTTATTTCTTCTGTTTTGTGTTCATGTTATAACACGTTATCAGCACGAAGCTTTATTAGAGTTATTGTTTGAAATATTCTAGATCTATATTTATGGATCTATCATGTAAGTTATTTTTGTTATGTTTTGAAATCATATAGATCTACATATATGAACTTGTTGTATCTTCTGCTTAGATGTGATCCATACTTCTAGATCACTTTTCTTTTTAGTTTTTGTAGATCTAGATTCTATTTTAGTGGATCTAAACTTTTTAGATCTAATTAATTTTTAACTTAGTGGTTTTTAGATATCCACCTATTCATATTTGATATGGTATTATGGTATACCAAATACTTTTTTTAGGATGATCCATTCATTTTCTTTTTATAATATTATATATGGATCTTTTACCCCATACGCCATACATAAATCATCTTCATTTGCTACTTTATCTCTTGAATAACAGAGAAGCCATTGCTAATAGGTATGCATATATATAAATAGCAAGCTGCTTGTTAGCCAGCATATGTATTATTGTGGCCATTATTTTTGTTATGTAACATGGTGTATGGCTCCTTGACGGTTTGTATTGGTTCATTATTGTAAAAAGTTCATTGTAAATGCATAAAGAAAGACTTGCAGATTTGGAATTTTTTTTATGATCCTGTGCCGTAATATATTCAATTTATTACATGCATGTCTACGGTCCTATTCTATTTTACGAGATTTGCATATTTTTTTATGATATAACAGCACTACAGTTTCATCATTTCGTCTATTCGTTAATTTATTAATTCGTTTTGATAATTATAGAACATTATACTGATATGTGAATTTTGTTTAATTAAGCATCTGCAATTATTATTTTTGTGTAGTTCACAAAAATGTCGAACACTGAAATCCATTTACAATCTCAATGCATAGAGAGTACCATTAAAAATGGTAATAATATGTCCCAGCAGGACAAAGCAAAGGCCCTGATATTTTTAAGAGGCCATATCCATGATGATCTAAAATCAGAATATTTAACTAGAAAAAAAAATCCTCTCCACTTATGGAACTCCCTGAAGGAGCATTATGACCAACAGAAGACGGTCATACTTCCAAACACAAAGCAAGAGTCGTTGAACCTGAAGTTCACATGCAAATGACCTGAAGCTCATATAATCTAGAGTCCATATACAAATTCTTTCAAATAAGGAACTTGAAGTTCATATGCAAACAAGAAACTTGAAGTTCATATGCAAACAAGGAACCTGAAGTTCATATGCAAACAAGGAACCCGAAGTTCATATTCAAACGAGAAACATAAAATAAAGCATATAATTGCATTTAATATTTGCATATAGCAATTGACCTGTAAAAGGAAAGGATTTCAAAAATCAATGAAAGGAAAATTTTCAACAAAAAAAAAGCCTTATATTCCAACTTTGTGCTATATATAATTTCATGAAGAAACTTATTATTGGAAGAGATCATTACATTTATAATAAATACTATTTTCTTGAAGAAAAATAGTTAAATGACTCTCATATCTGGAAAAAAAGGGCACTTTCTAAAAAAGTTACTTCAATTTAAAATATATAATAACAATATATGAATTATGATAAAACATGAAGTTTTATTATAGTCATTTTGTAACTAGAAGAAATATTTCATTGTTTCTTATGAAAACTTTTATAAAGAAAATATGCATCCTGAAGATCATGTTGAGTTAAGATCTAAATATTGATCTTAATTCTGCACACCGGAAGTGAATGCAAAAACTATTTTTGTCATTACATGGAAAATTTAGAACCTGCAGTTTCTAAAAAGGCAAGAAGCAATTTTGATATAAAAAGAAAGATCTTTATATGTGTTGTATAATTTGAATAAGAAAAAGTATTTTTTTTTACGTTTGTGAATTTTATGTAAAAATTTACAAGTTTTTCAAATCATTCATATTGAAGAATGAAAAAAAAATTGAATATGAGACATATAGTTTATTTTTGTTTATAGTTGTGAATTTTACGTAAAGATCTGTAAATTTTTGAACCATTCATGTTAGAGACTGTAAAATGTTGATTATGTGATTGTATATATATATTATATTACCTTATTGTCATAAATTCATTGAATGTTAGAGAATGCATTGTTATGATAATATATTATATTACCTTATTGTAATAAATGCATTGAATGCATTAGTTATTTTTAGTTAATTGATGTATGTTTGTATTTGGAAAAAAAATATAAACATATGTATTATTATTCGATGTATTTAGCTAGTAATAACTAATGTTATGGAATAAAGGATAGAACCGCAACCTGAAGTTGTGCAAAGAAAATATTTATACTGGAAGTTGTATAACTCAAAGTCTTGGACCTGAAGTCTTGCATTATATATATATATATATAAACATTTTTGATAAAGTATACAAGTTTGAAATCTTGTCAATTAGCAAAAATGTAAAAGCTTCTAAATTAAAAGTATGTTAAAAGATTGAGAACCAGAAGTTCATAATAAATTTATAAAATTGATATGCATGTGTATGTGTATATATATGCATAGGAACTTGAAGTTCCTCAATCAATGAATTTGAAATACTTCATAATTTAAAAGACTAAAGCTTTATTCAAACTGTATGAAATAATAACATTACACTTCTTAAAGAAGTTAAATCACATGCAACAATAATAATGCATCCAAAGATTGCACAATTTTCAAAATGATTTTTATCTTGCTTATATGTTTATATTTGCATATTGCATTGAAGAATAAATTTTAACAGCTCGAAGTTGTTATATATTTTATTTGAACCAGAAGTTCAACACAGTAGAACCAGAAGTTCAATACAGTGGAACCAAAAGTTCAATATAGTGGAATCATAAGTTCAATACAGTTGAACTAGAAGTTCAATACAGTTTAACAAATTTGAAATTTTTTATATATTATTTAAACTAGAAGTTCAATATAGATAAACAACTTGAAGTTGTTCATATATTTCATTTGAACCAGAAGTTCAATACAGTTCCAAATCAGATATTTTGGATATTATGATACGATCTTTAAGATTCGCATATTACTTGATAAGCAAAAATTAATGATTGGAAACTTATGAACAATTTGTTCTAAAGTAAGTAACTCGAATGAGAAAGAATATGCAAATCAATTACATATGTAATACGTGGACGCACGTATATACACATATATGCGAAAAAATTTATTAACAACCTGAAGTTGTCATGAGCTCATATTAAAAATCATGCATATATTATATTTCAGAAAGTCGATTGACATCAATATTGAATGACCTAAGTCATGTGCATATTCAAATGATAGAAAATTCCTCCAAGTCATCGGATCAATGAAAGGGAATAAGTAATGCAATATGAATGCATCTTATCAATTAATAAGAGCGTTATCCTCCTACAATTGAAATACATCTAATGTATTTGCTAACTATGATGCTATAATGGATCAAAAATGAATCCAAAGTAGGTTTATAATTTAAAGTGACAATGTTTGTCAATATTGAGAGGGAGGATAAAGGAATCATCGATGTTAAATATTTGCTAACATATAGAATTATGCATAGTATTAAGTAACTTGCATAAATTAGCAATTATGTCCCCAATAGACTTTCTCCAATATATATTTGAATCCCCGAAGGATCAAAAGGTGTAAATCATAGTTGAAAATATGGTATAAAAGTCAGTTCAAAATATATTTGGAGTAAGTCATAAAGATGCAAAATAAAGGAGGTGAGTGTTCCTGAAGAAACATTTAAGGGTGCTTTGAAAGAAACCCATGACATGATTGTTAAAATAACCCCAGAAGTGGTTTAGGTGCCTAAAGTATGATAATTTTTTGAGATCTCAATAAATCATGTATAGAACTGACAGAAAATAATCATCGATGAGAAATTAATAAATAATAAAGCGCTTACATTTATAAATGGACTAAAATCCCATATGAGAGAGAAACATGATTGGCCATCATGAAACTCTCCTAAATAAGATATATGGACCTGTAGTCCATAAGATATGAACCTGTAGTTCATAAGATAAAATAGAAATATAGATAATGACAAAAGCACATGGAAGTTACTGAAACACCATAGAGTGTCAAGTGCCATGAGCATTGTATTTTTCAGAGATAATTGAATTGATTAAAGTGGTGAAAGTGTTTAAAACACTTACAATACCCTGAAGGTATAAACGATGAAAGTATACAAATTCTAGAAGAATTTGAATAACTTTGGTAATGATAAAGAGCAAGAAATGTAGATTACAACATTCTTTTAAGTATTGTTGTGATGAAAATCTCGAAATAATTCATGGTGAGTAGATCACTTCCTTCTTTCAAGAATTGTTGTAACAAAACTCTTAATATCCATTGAAGTGGTAGTTGCGATATGCAAAACTTATTATAATATAAAAGTTCCTGAAGAACATAAA
Source organism: Allium sativum (assembly GCA_030737875.1). Classification (NCBI taxonomy): domain Eukaryota; kingdom Viridiplantae; phylum Streptophyta; class Magnoliopsida; order Asparagales; family Amaryllidaceae; genus Allium; species Allium sativum. The sequence continues at coordinate 782,457,352 of CM060918.1, read as the reverse complement.
TAACATTTGTTATTATAAAGAATACCAAGAACATGGATGATAGATTGCAACATTCTTCTAAGTAATGTTGTAATGAAAATCTTGATATACTTCAAAATTAGTAGATTACTTCCTGCTTAGCAATGAAAGTTGTCTTAATCATCAAATATGTATTGCAACATACAAGTCCGATTGAAATAGAAAATTATAAGCACCTGAAGTGTATTCATAAATGAATATTAGTATCATACAAATCACAAAAGGGTGGCGTTTTAAATAAGAAAGCATGCCTGAAGCATGGAAATGCACATAAAGTTTTAAAAGAAAAACTTCATTAAGAAGTATTTGTAAGCAATTTGAGTTGTTGAAAGAAGAATAAGAATTCAGAGGAAATTACTAAATCAGGGGGAGCATCCATAAGTATGATATAATGCACTCTTTTTCCTTAACTAAGTTTTTTCCTACTGGGTTTTCTTAGTAAGGTTTAAATGAGGCATGGGTCATGATCCAGAAGTATCAACCCAAAAGTAACATACAAAAATAACTTATAATGTACTCTTTTTCCTTATTTAAGATTTTTCCCATTGGATTTTTCTTATTAAGGTTTTGACGAGGCACATTTTGATCCAGAAGTATCAAACATCTTTTGATAAAGTACTATTATTTATGAAGAAGACAAGGCAGTTTGCATGACTCAGATTCAAGTGAATTATATCAAGGTTGATAGGATGGAGCAAATTTCTTCTAAAATTTTCTTCACACATGAATGAAAGAATAACAAGAATGAGGATAAACAAATTCAGTTCAAGAAAAGCAGATAGATCTGTTCACAAAGGAAATTTCCAAATCAACATTCCAGAAGATGATGTACAAAATTGGCATGCATCGGCTACATCAATAGAATAATTGAATAATGAGTTATAAATAAGGGAGAGCATTTAAAATATGCTATAATGTACTCTTTTCCTTCACTAATATTTTTCCCAATGGGTTTTTGTTAGTAAGGTTTTTAATGAGGCATTATCTTGATCCTGAAGTATCAACCCTTACTGTAACATTGTAAAACATGTTACCTAAAGATGAAATGAATTTGCACTCTTTTCCTTGTTTATGATTTTTCCCACAGGGTTTTTAATGAGGCATTGTTTTGATCCTAAAGAATCAAACTCTTTTGAGGAATATAATTTTAATATGATATTCATAATGTTAGATGTTGCACTCTTTTTCTCGTTCAAGGCTTTTTCCATTGGGTTTTCCTGATAGAGTTTTGAAGGCAACAGACAATAGTTGTATCGACTGAACGGATATATGCAAGCAAGATAATAATAAATGGGAGCAATCATCATATATGTTTTAAAAGGAACAACTTCAAGTTAGCAGAGTATTCAAGTTTTTGAAGACGCATATTCAAGGGGGAGTGTTGTAATATATATATATATATATATATATATATATATATATATATATATATGAGTGTTGTGAATATGCTTTTATTAGTTCTATGTTTAGTCCCACATCATGGGAATAAGCTAAAGATCAGCTCCAAAAGCCTATATATAAAGGAGCCAATGTAATAGAAAGAAGATACATCTGAATGAATAAAATTGTCCTCTCTCCCTTATTTCTTCTGTTTTGTGTTCATTTTATAACAAGACCGTTATATTTATGAATGTATTCTATCCTTAGACGTATTCAAGATAATGGAAGCAATTATAAACAAACAATAGAAAAATGTTTACTTTCTCCATAAAATTTTCATCATTTTCAGTTTTGCAAATTAACTACTACTTTTAAAACTTACCCGATAGATCGAACGAGTTGGAGAAAATTGACACATAGGGAATAGTAGGATCTATCCGAAATGGAAATCACAATTTTTATAACTGAATTTTGAATGGTAGCATTGCAACTTATGGGGCCTGACTTATTTTCAATGTTGGTGTTTGTTGTTGGCCTGGCTTTTTTTCAGTGTTGGTGTTTGTTGTATTTCACGGCCGTATAGTCTTTTTTGTGCATGTAGTGTGTTGCTCATTTGTCATGATTGAACAATTGGTTCTACTATATTTTTTTGTAAACCACTAAAAAAAGGCGTTTTTACTTAAATAATATATATATATATATTCAGGACACCACCTTTTCTTAACACCCCTTTTGCACCTCAACCAGAGCCAAGTATTTATAGTTAAACAATTTAGTGGGGGGAGAGAGAAATAGTGGGAGGAGAGAGAAACCAGGATATGTGGTGGAAATTTGGGGGGCTAAGGGTGTGCTGCACTATTTGGAGGGTTCCGCTACACCTTTTATATTGCACGTGAACTCTGCCCCTTAATCTCCACCACCCATTTACCCACTCATTCTCTCTCTTCCCATTTCAATATTATTTTTTAGTGGGAAGAGAGAGAGAATGAGTGGGGAAATGGGTGGTAGAGATTAAGGGGGAGAGTTCACGCGCAATATAAGAGGTGTAGCGGAACCCTCCTATATATATATATATAATTTATGTATAGTAAAAACCATTGTTTTGAAATCTAAACAACAAAGCTCACCACTTCATTTTCCTACATTGCAAGCTTCTCCACGACCATCACAAGATTCACCAAGGTTGTCATCATTGAATAATGTGCATTGTTATGATGTACACTATTGTAGTTACGTATATAGTATTTCTATTTCAATAATTTTGTACATAACATATAGCTAGTGTGATTTTTGAAACAAAAATTTACGAGTTTTCGATCAGTTGAGTTATTAGAACCTCAATAAATCTTGAGATGTTAAGGTTCAGCTCAGTGTCCGATCATGGGTTGGGATCACCTGGACTCAATTCTCCCTGATTCCGTTGTCTCAACCAATGAAATCACCCCATTTTGGAATAATTTACCCTTTGCCCCCTTGAATTACATTCGAATTTCAAGGAGAAAAATGCAAAATCCTCCAAATAGGGTGATTTCATTGGTGCGGACCACGGAATCAAGAAGGATTGGGTCCAGGTGATCGACACCCTACATAAATTTGCCTGTTCTCAATCGCTATTATCACGGGAATGATCACCCGATCTATAATGTTCCGTATTTTTGGTAGTCAAATATTTTATTTTATTTATTAATTTAAATATTTTATTTGGAATATTAATGGATTTTAATATTGAATTCGTTATTAAAACGAAATTCGAACGTTATATATTTATATAGTTATAAATCGAGCTCAAAATGGCGCGGTAGTTCGTAATATAGAATTTTGAACTTCAATTGAATATACAGGATCCGATATAAGTCGGATTTCTGTGAAACAAGAAACGTTGGAAGCGTGTTGAATATAATTTTCATATGAAAGAGAAAAATATAGATTTCGTGTTATAGATTGTTAGTTATTGAAACACCCCACCTCTGTAACGACCCAACGATTTTTGACCCCGAAAATCGACATAAAATACCATGTCGACTATTCAAGCATCGAAAACACTGGATTGTCAATAGGAAGAATTTAGAGGGTGAGAAAAGAAAGAAAGAAATATTAGAATAGAAGAAAGAAGAAGAACACATCAAAATCTCATAGCGGAACGAATAAAATATAATATCAAATCTCTTTATACAAAAGAACTGTATATACATACCAATCATCAGAGTACAGCATATATTAGACACAGCGGAATAATAACTGTAAATAACTAGCGGTGAAGCCTCCTGCTTCTAGCTCCTGAAACTCCAAGCGAATATAACCTGTAAATACACTCGGTCTGACCCGAGCACATTTGAAGCAAAGCAAAATACACCGGGTCAGTCTGGAATACTATTGGTGATAAATTCACAGAACACACACTTGTTTAACTTTGGAAAATTCTTTTTAAATAAAAGGATAATAGTAAGACCAGTCCACACATAAACATGGACGGTTTTTGCCTCACTATAACACAAAACGTTTCTTGAAATCATACTTTCTATGATATTATCATAATGTCTAATTACAAATAAATAACAATCTAGCGGAACGCTTGCATCTCACGCTCCGCATATATAATATATAGTTAAAAACCGCGGGCACTTATTGGATATTGGATTCCAACCTTGACAAGGTATGGGACCACCTGCCGATAGTGTATCTCTAGAGGCGAATACACTGGGTTCAACAAGAACGTCTTGCAACCCGGCCCTCACATGACCGACCACTCATTTCGCTTGAGTGTATCGAATGTATATCACCGACGGTTGGGATCAGCCACCGCCTCCCGAAAAGGGACAACATCGAAATATAGATTAAAGAAGCAATTGGAATTTCTCTAGATAGGTGATCATACACCATAATGGGAGCGACCCACATAGCCATGCTGCCTGCCCGATTTTTGTCATTTCCCCGTTTGATGAGGCTTGAGGCTAGAATTCCTTTTCAAACATCTGGCCACCATTCACTTTGAATGCCACATCGTCAGATCCGCCAGAGCACACAGATTGACGTCCACAAAAATACTCTAGTTTATTTGGCTACAGAATAACCCTTTCTCCGCCATCAACTATGGTACGTTTGGAGAAATCAACTCATGTAATTCCTTTGGAAATACTCTGTCAGACATCCGTCCATACAAGTCATCCAGGAACAGGATGAACCGAAGGTACTCTCCTACTGCATCTCATATAGGAACCACCCCATGGATCAGTAGTGATTAGTCCTTGCAATCCGTAGATTTCAACCACGACAGAATCATAAATCAAAATAACTCTGTTTGCAAGCCAGAGGAATTTGACGAGCAGTCCTTCCACTTATGAAGATCCACGACCTTCAATTGCTCCATCTTCAATTACCATCTTCACATATTTGTTGGTCGGAATGATATTCGAATATAATTCGATCCCGGTCTTTCCGTACCAACAATCGTCTTGGTCAGGTTTGATAGTCGGTGTTTTAACTATCAAATAACAATAGTGCGAATACATGAGCTTTTGCTAATTCAGTACTTGACATAACTTGACCTCTTTATTTCAACTGGACTAACTTGACTTGATTACTCCTATTGATTAACTAATATTCGACTTGATTACTCCTATCGATTAACTAATATTCGACTTAACTCCATTCGCTTGACTCTAGATCGCAGCATTCACAATGGTTACGCCTGATTCTCCCAGGAAACATCCGACCGCCGTAGGCTATCTGCAGCCCTGCGAATTACGCTAGCAGTCGTATGCAATGGCAACTCTTCCTGAATAACTATGTTTGGCTACCTCTATTTCAAATACTATATTCGATCAAATCTAATTGAATAACAAATATTCAGTATAATTTGAAATCAATATTCTTATTTCTTTTGAAACTAATATTTCAATATTATTTATTTCCTAAAACCTTGCATTAGAGTTTGATATTCCTCGTATAGGGTAAAAACAATTTCAACACCTTTACTCGCTCCAAACTAATACCATTCCTCGATAATAGTGAAGCCAATCAAGTTGGGGTATTTTAGTTACCTCTCAGACCTTGATCAACAACGTTCTTATCTCAGAACAGATAATAGTTTGACACTTAACCACTGATATTCAAATCTCGTTTACCCTTTGATTTCAACTCCTGGTTTATAAATCGTTCCATACTTTTGAAATCCTGGCTCAATTTACTTAATTCATTTGATTAAGTAAATATCCATTAAAACACAACTTTTAACTCAAATCATTATTTCATCTATACATTTCGATTTATAATAAGAATCCTTTATCAAATACTTTGCTTCCATCTATTGAGCCTTTCTATAACAAACTCTGTCTTGGATTTTATAATTAAAACCCGCTTATCCCTCTTTTGTAATAAGACCTTTCTTTAAAAACTTGGATTTTACTTCCAAAAATCCGTTTATCACTATTTAATACCATAGTTATTATATGGTTTTCTCTTTGTGTTGGAAATTCTTATTTCAATTACAGTACTTCGCTTAATTCAATTCTTCAACTTTTAAGTAATCATTTTGGTCTTAAGGACCTCATTTCAAAATTTTGCTTGAATAATCCATTTACCATCTTTTTCCCAGCTTCTTAGATTTTATTCTACTAATCAATTTTCCATCTTCCCTAACAATTTCATACGACTGAATTTGCTTAACTCAAATTAACATTAAGGAAAAACCTTATTTAAATCCTTGCATTCTTTTCTAAATTCCTTTTACCAATTTCGTTTGAAACTTGGGTTATAAATCCCTTTACCACAACCTGATTTAACTTCAACTGAACTCACCACCACTTAATTACTTCAAATGGAATTTCAATTATAGGTCATTTCTTTAATTATTATTAATTCAAATAATGATTAACTGTAACATTAACAATATTAAAAATATTTAACCTTGCAATTAATTATAAATAGAATAATTAACGCCTTTAAAAAAAAGCTTATCAAATAAAGATTAATTTTATTAACACAAATACTTCAATAATTCCTTAATTTATAGTTAATCGAAGATTAACTAATGTTAATACTATTCAATTCATTTAACGAATATTCAAATTAATTCCATTATTTATTTCAGTTAAAAACGGTTGATTCCACCAACCGTACACACCAGTTAACTATTAACTGATTTTCCATTTGTCATTTCCCGTTTAAATTAATTAAACAATTTAATTAATTTAAAATCACTATTTAATTGTTATAAAAAAAATTATTCTATTTACCAACCCGTAGGTAATTTCTTTGCCTTTCTAGCTTTTAAATCATGTATAAACCACTTATATAATTTCTTATATAAACTTGATTTAAAACATATGTTTGTAAATTTCAAAATCTAAATATTTACACAAAATAATTGAAGAACTTTAATTCAGTTATAAAAGAATTTATAATTTCAACTGCGTCAATTCCCCGAATGGTTAACTGACGTCAGAAACAACACATTTTAGGCCATTCACTGCCAATTACCCAATCAACACTGTCGGCTGATTTTAAACACAACACAGGTGAATATTTATTCAACCATCAACATACAGACAGGTTTTGGTGTCAGTCGGGGTGAACAATTCATATATATGAACAACAAACAAAAATACAGTTTATTTAAGGAATCCTGTCGGATCCCTCCAACCTGTCGTTCTCTGCATCACAGATATCAGTTGATAAAAATATACGAATTAAATAAATGACGTAATATAAATAACTGCAACCAATCAAACCATAACAACCAATCTGCATCCATCGTATCCAATCAACCAATTTATACTGTAAATTGTAGATTATATTTTCCTATGGATTTTCCACATCACAGGACTCCAGAAGGTATGAGAATTAACTCACCAGTGTTTATTCTGATTGACGGTTGATGCGTTTTTTGCATCTAATTTGAGTCGAGCATTCAAAATTTGCTGAAATTTCAACTGCGTCAGATCGACTCCTAGTCAGTGCCATAGGTCCTGTCCCTGCGATCCCAACGGATCCTGTTTCGTCAGATTTCGTTATCATACGAGAAAATTATTGCGTTTACAAGATTTAAATTAAATTAGAAATATAAATTAATTAATTTGCTAACAAATAAATAATTTGTTACCTTAATTATAGCTAATCACCTTTATTAGCCACGTCATCATGGTTATAACAAAATAACGTGTTTTCCTTCTAATCCATTTGCAAAACCCAATTGTCTTCCTCCTTTCTTCTTTGGATAAAACCCGCCACCATCAGCCTCCAATCCCACCGCCACCGTGGCGCTTGAGACCACTGCGACCCCTCCAGTATAACCGCCATGCCGAGAACCCCCTCCACCAGAAACCCTGGCCACCAACGCCCCTCCGTCCGCCAGTAATTGCAAAAATCCCAATTCTCGTTCATCAGTGAAATTCGTCCGCCTCCGACCACCTTATGGCACTGCACCGCCTCCGTTAGAACGGCCTCGCCACCCAGCTCCGATTCCTCCCAAATCGTAACCCCCTTGATGACTATCGTCGTCGGAAAATCCACTTAACCGCTGCCAACTTTTTGAAAACACTCAATATTTCTACCCTTCGTTCATCCCCTTCCACCGGCCAGCACAACCAGTTTTAGGTCATCGACCCAAAGACAGAAATGACCGCCTTCTTCCCATCTACGACTTCACCTTTGGACCCATCATCACTTGACAACCCAAATCGCCAGAAAACCACAAAATCCGAAACTGAATCCGTCACTTTAAATCACGATTCCGGCCACCTCCGACCACCGTTCCACCTCACTTTTCACAGCAGCTAGACCTTGACCCGATCTACCACTTTCGTGCAAGTCCCCTATACTAATTCTTAACGGATTGAAAGATATAAATTAAAATGTAAATAGGGGCTTTTCTGCAAAATTTCAGGCGAAAATATAAAGGTGGGCTGAATTTCCTGGTTGGAGGGTGATGGAACTTTCTATTTATAAAGGAAAAATAATATTTATTTATCTCGATGTGACGAATGATATTTTATTTCGTACCTATCGTTTATTCGCTCTTATGCTCACATACAAACCCCGTTCGAGATGCGAATGGACGGCATAGTATAATTTGACGATATGGTCCTAATGATATTTGTTTCGTCGAATTCCGAGTCCGTTGGCTCGAATGGCCCTCGTTCACGTCCAAACGATCGATTTATTTTTATTTTATTTTGCCATGCTCACAAATTAACACTGATTGGCATGCAGTTTAAAAATCTAGCAATAATTTGCTGTTGCGGTCCCAATAAAATTTATTTCGACGAAAACTGAGGTCATTTGAATAAAGTCCCTTTTATAACTGGCCAATTCAAATAAAGTAAACCAATTTTTAAATACCTCAATATAATATTATTAAAATATTGCCATTGGCCATACACGACCAGAATATCGTATACTACTACAATAAAATATCCCGGGTTGAATTCCAAGCCAAATCGATATTTAAAATATTTAAAAACCCTCTATTCTATACAAACACAGCGCTATATATATAAAGAAAATTCCATAGCGGTTTTTTCAAAATTTGATTTGGACATAAAATAAAATCTACACGACCAAAATTGGATTTTTCTCTGCCATTGGAAAGATATCGTCAAACCGGTCCCGACGTTTCTTGTTTCGAGGAAATCTGACTTATTTTGAACCCAGTACGACCAATGGAAGTTCAAAAGGCCAAATCGCGAACTACCGCACCGCGGCAGCTCGTTATTTAATTAAATTATAAACCATATATATTCCATCGTCGTTTTCTAAACGTTTTGTCACTATAATTTCAATATAAACAATATTTGACCCCTTTAAACTGCCTAATCACAATATATTTCAAATTCTATATTTTCCCAAATATTCTGGAAATTAAAATATTATTTTATTATTTATTTAAATAATATATTCCAAATAAATCATTAAATTCGATCAATTAAATTCAAACCAATATTTAAATAATTAAAATAATCCAAATAATCCAAATAAATAGGCAGAAAATACGGGTCATTACAACCTCCGTTAAGATCACTCACAAAGGGAATGCCTTAACTTTGGTGGAGGGTTATAGGTACAAGACACAGAGAACTTTATAAGACAGATAAATGTAAGCAGCGAAATTCAATTATTTATTTCATATGTGGTTCAATACAAAAGCATTACATCAAATTGTCTCAAAATAACTTCCAAAACATTACAACATAATTTATGTCTTGATTATTTAATAAAGAAGCATAAACCATAGATAAAACTGCATAAATCCTCAAGGATAATGTCCAAGAGCCATAGCCAAGGTGTGAGAGAGTCCAAATCATACATCTACTTTTTAAAGCTTGCAAAGAGTCTGACTAAGCTGCAGTATTCCCTCCCTGTAGACCTTGGGGGGGAACGGAAAAAAAGAGGACGAAGGAAAACGGGTCAGACAATAAGTCTGGTAAGTTCGGTGATTACTAGTATTTAAACAAGGAAAGGGATCATGACAGTAATAACAGAACATAGGACAATACCCTAATCTAAGATAAGAGGAACATGTGATCACACCCCTTACTATAGTCTCTGCACCTACTTAACCACTGGTTCAACCAGCCCTACGTGTTCATAACAAACGATCCCCTTAATATCGGCTCCTACTCGCATGCATTCATATTCTGTGTCATTCGTCCCCGCTTGACTATAGATATTTGTGCTAGTCCCACCATGGGGTGTATCAGTCCCTTTGGTGACAACCCGACACGATTCAAGATGCATAGTGTATACTACTGATGCCCAGTGCCTGATTTTTCCACTCCGGAGTATGTGCACGCCCATACTCCGTCGGAACCTACACTAGCCCACCAACTGCCGACGTTTTGACCACTTATAATCAGCTCAGTAATCATGCCCCACCCTGCCTAGTTTCAGGGTACCACGATACATCTATGTGGGTTACTGCTGAAATGGGTCCCCGCTACTAGGGTTTTCTAATCAACATGTTTATTTGGTTAAGTGTCCAAGTTTACCTAACCTCACCCATTCGTTTAGTTAACATGTTGAATCGGTTAAGTGTTTCCCTAATTGACTTAACCCTACCAATCCTGACTTAGCTTTAATTTATTAAAGCACCAACCACTCACATTAGACAGGTATTGTTGTGGTCACTGGATGTGCCGGTCGGTTCCGGGCAGATTTACACCACAACTCAGTCTAACCTCGGGTTCTTTTTGGGCTTGATGCACTAACCACCCACATTAGACTGGTCTTTTTGTGGTCACTGGATATGTCGGTCGATTCCGGGAAGATTTACACCACAACTCAGTCTAATCTCGGGTTAGGCATATTCATCTTTTTCTAAATTCACATTTTTCTATATATGTCTAATTTCTTTATGTAAATTAAATTTTAATTTAATCATGCCATAATTATCCTTTGATTATGCTCACCATAAATGGTATATCAAGTATACCATTTTATGAACAAATCTATGCCATGAATTTTCATATTTTCCCATCGCTACCCCCGTGGAGCGTATGTATGAATCACATAAAATGTTGGGCTAGTAAATTAGCCCAAACCCATAAACAAAAGGGGTAATAACAAGGGACATGAAATAAACATAAAATAGCATACATTTCAACTTGTCATGTGTAACTTGGCATAGAAGTATCATTAACTTTAATTAAATGGGTAAAGGTGAACTTGTGACTAAGTTGGGTCTAATTGTCATGTAAACTTGACAAAGGTCTAGCATGGAGGTTTAACATATAATCATAGTTTCAAACCACAACTTAGCATATTAACTTATGCATGTCAAAACATAAGAAAGCTACTATAATCATTTTTAAACCGCAACTTATCATATTAACTTATGTATGTTAAACATAAGAGAACTATTATCAACATATTCGAATCACAACTTAGCATGATGACTTATGTGTGTGTTAAACATAAGAGGGTTGTTATAAACATATTCGAATCACAACTTAGCATGATACTTATGTGTTAAAACATAAGAGGACTACAATTCCAAATTTTTTAACATAAATAGATTCAACCTAACATGAATATACATGAGTGTTGATCTAACATATAAGCATGTGTTTTAGATCATAAACTTGCAAGTAACCACCAATTTTTAACATGACATGTTTCACCATTTAATTGGCAAAATAAATCCATTACCCAATCATAATAGATTCCAATAACATACAATATGTTCATCCCCATAAGCATATAGACATATAATATGTTCGTCACCACAAGCATATAGACATGATTAATTGCAACGATACTTTAAGATAAACGAGAATCAAATCTTATACATAAGCATCATTCTATATTCAAATTACAACATGTCATGATTCATTTGAAAGAATGTTTAAATCTACGTAATAACCAACTTACAAACTAAAAAGGAATTCTTGCGTTCTGAAATCTGAATTCTGAAATTAGTAAGCTTGCCTTTGATGTAGATCGTTGAATTTGATAACTTTTAATTTGATTTTTGATTCAGGTTCTAATCTTGTCTTTGAATTGGTGATGGCTACTCCAAGTTTTCTATTGACAGCATGATAGTTCTAGGATTATTTTTGTGTGATTTTTAGGTTTGAGCATTGGGTTGTTTATATAGAATTTCAATTCAATTTGAGTCGTCGGATGATCCTAAGGTTAACCACAACCATTCAGTTAAGATAGGGTAACACCTCATCTCTAATGACTCAGCACTGAGTCACAAAATCGCCACCTTTCAGATCTGCCGGGGGGGAGGGGGACAGGTCGACCCCCAGGTCAACCTGTAAGGGGGAGGTCGACACTATGGTCGACCCCCTGGTCGACCTGGGTCCTAGGCGGGAATTTTCCCGCATAGCCCGCTTCTAACTTTTGTTTTGAATTTGAATTTGTTTTCGAGCTATTTGAATTTATTTGAATTTTCTAGAAACTTCCGACAGCCATAACTTCTTCATACGAAGTCCAATTTACGCAAACTCGTTCTATCTCAACCAGAATTCTGAGACGAACACAATGGCGTAACCCGTTTCCCTTAATTCTCACATTTTAAATTAAGTATTGTTTAATTTGTTACTATACCGTTAATAGAAAATACGGGGTGTTACATTCTCCCCTCCTTTTAGGATTTCATCCCCGAAATCTTCAAGTCGAGAAAAACTTATATCCTATCATCCAATCACCCATCTACTCAACCATCAAACACAGGCGTCCATTGTCCTTAAAAGATTTCTAATGCTTCATGATCTTATGCATTGTGTGTGTACATGTCCTTATCTAATGCAAAAATCAGGCGGTCTACTGATTCAGTTGACCTCCTTAATGCAAATTATGTCAGTGCCATGAGTCCATTATGAATGCAATTTTTCCTACTCAAAATTTCCTACATGAGTGCACAATCACTCATACAAATGCAATGTCCATATGATAACACATCAAGTTTCAATCCATAAACCAATACATATATTCATATGTAATATGGAAGTGACCGAGCCGATCTAATACCAATGTGTGTGTATATGCATCCACCAGCAACCACTAGCAACCACTTGCAACCATCAATCATAACATGTTTCAATTACATGTTTACATCCAAATGGGTTCCTACCTAAAGATAAAGGATAGGATCGAGGAGATATACCTAAAAAGATAGATACGAGCATAAACTTAAGGAAAAAGAGATTAAGGATGTACCCTCAAAAAGAAAAGGGTAGGCTGCGCGTATTCTGTCCTCAGTTTCCCAAGTCGCGTCTTCCTCGGTGTCGCTCCATTGAACTTTAACGAGCTTAACTTCACGGTTGCGTAGCTTTTTGACTTCTGTTCCCAAGATATGGGTTGGAACTCTCCTCACAGTTGCTTCTCGTTCAACTTCAACTTCCTCTAGCATACTTGGTTCTACCACTTCCGCAGACTCGTGTAAGCATTTCCGTAGGTGAGAGACATGAAAGACATTATGAATCCCGACCAATCTTTCGGGGAGATTTACCCTACAAGCCATCTTCCCAATCTTCTCGATGATGGGGAACAGCCCTACAAATCTTGGTGCTAACTTTCCTGCGGATCCAAAGCGAACGGCGTTCCTCAAAGGAGATACTTTAAGGAACACCTTGTCTCCAACTTCGAACTCAAGGCCAGTTCTTCTTTTGTTAGCGTAGGACTTTTGTCTATCTTGGGCAGTCTTCATTCTTCTTCATATCAAGTCTACTTTCTCTGAAGTTTCCCTAATCATGTATGGTCAAAGTATGAGCTTGTCTGTGGACTCCCACCAGCAAGTTGGTGACCTGCACGGTCTTCCATATAAAGCTTCGAAAGGCGCCATGCCTATGGTGGCTTGGTAACTATTGTTGTAAGCGAATTCCACCAAATGTAGATGATCCTCCCATGTACCTCTGAAGTCAATAATGCATAATCTCAAGAGGTCTTCTAGTACTTTGTTGACTCTTTCCGTATGGCCATCGGTTTGAGGGTGATAGGCCATGCTTAAGCATAATTGTGTGCCTACAGCCTCTTGTAAACTCTTCCAAAACTCGCTCGTGAAGATAGGGTCTCGATCACTCACTATGCTGGAGGGTATCCCATGGAGTTGAACTATCTCTTTAAGATATATGGATGCTAGAGATGAGGCAGTCCTTCTACTCTTTACGGGTATAAAGTGGGCGCTTTTTATGAGCCTGTCCACTATTACCCAAATGCTGGTATTGCACTTCTTGACCTAGGCAACGCATCTATAAAGTCCATGAGATGTTATCCCATTCCCACTGTGGGACCTCTAAAGGATGGAGCAGACCCCTAGACTTCTTCCGCTCCGCTTTGACTTGTTGGCATATTAAACACTTAGAAACAAATTCAGCTACGTCTTGCTTCATGCCATTCCAAAAGAAAGCTCTTTTGATGTCTTTATACATTTTGTCCCCGCCTGGGTGTATGGTCAGCTTGGAATGGTGTGCCTCTTCTAGAACCGCCTTTACCAAATCCCTTACTTGTGGGACACATAGTCTTCCATCTCGTCTCAACCATCCCTTGGCATCAATGGAGTATCTATTGAGGTGACTGGAAGTCTCACCCCTAATTAACTTGTCCATCACATCGGCTAGCGGAGGGTCTTCTCTTTGCGCGGCTCCGATTGAGTCTAATAGAGTTGGCCACACTTCTAACGCTGCTAGCAAGCCAGGTACAAAGTCAGAGGAGGATCTAAAGTTAAAGCTTGCTATGAACTACAAGCTTTGCCTTTCCACAAAGAGAGGACTTAAGGTCAATTTTTTTCTACTCAAGGCGTCTGCTACTGCATTGCCCTTGCCAGGAGTGTAGGAAATCTCAAAATCGAACGAGGCAAGAAACTCCATCCATCTTTGCTGCCTCAAATTGAGAACTTTCTGCGAGAAAAGGTATTTCAACGATTTATGGTTAGTATACAGTTCAAATTTCTCACCTATGAGATAATGGCGCCAAGACTTAAGTGCAAAAACGATGGCTGCCAACTCTAGGTCATGGGTTGGGTAGTTTTTCTCTTGTACTTTCAACTGTCTTACACCATAAGCCACTACCTTCCCTTCTTGCATTAGAATAGTGCCTAGTCCAGTTCCGCAAGCATCTTTGTATACTGTAAACATCTTCCTTCCATCAGGCAATGTCAGAACTGGGGCTGTTGTTAGAGCCCTTTTCAAACGTTGGAAAGCAATATCGCAATCCAAATCCAATTGAAATCTAGGTTCTTCTTTGTCAATCTTGTCAGTGGAGCTGAGATTTTTGCAAAATCTTTGATAAATTTTTGATAAAAGCCTGCTAGCCCGAGAAAGCTTCGGACTTCGGTTGCGTTTCGAGGAATCTTCCAATCTTGCACAACAACCACTTTCGCGGGGTCCACAGTTGTCTCCTCTTTGGACACCACGTGTCCAAGGAACCTAACTTCTTCCCTCCAGAAATGGCATTTGAAGAATTTCGCCTTCAACTGATGTGCATAGAGAGTATCCATGACTTCTTTTAGATGCTGAGCATGCTCTTCCGCATTCTTTGAGAAGATCAAAATATAGTCTATGAAGACCATCACAAACTTATTGAGGTACTCTCGGAACACCGTGCTCATTAAATTAACGAAGTAAGCGGGTGCATTTGTCAAGCCGAAAGGCATGACAAGCCCTCGAGGAAACCATCTGGAGTTCTGAACGTTGTCTTATCAATGCTGTCTTCATCCACTCTTAGTTGATGAAACCCGGTTGCTAAATATAATTGGGAGAAAACCGATGCACCTACAAGCTGATCGAACAAATCATCTATTCTCGTGATTGGGTGCCTATTCCTCTTGGTCAGCTTGTTTAGCTCCTTATAATCAATGCACAGGCGAAGCGAACCATCCTCTTTAGTTGCAAACACTACTGGAGCAACCCATTCAGAAATACTCCGCCTTTTCTCAAGTAATTCTTTAACTTGCTTGCTGAGTTCTTTCCTCTCCCTCGGAGCCATGTGTCTAATGGGTAAAGCAACGGTTTTGTGTTGTCCACAAGGTATATGCGGAAGTTTATCTCCCGCTTCGAAGGTAAGCCTTTTACCTCTTCAAACACATCCGAGTATTCACGGACTACCCTTACAGACTGCAAGTTCTCAACGGACGCATCAAGAGATTCTAGATAACTAAGCATAACGGAGTTCATAGGATTACAAGAAATTTCGAGAGTGTTACCGAGGCGAGTCATGAGTCTAACCACTTTCTTTTCACAATCGAGGACGGCACCATTACTGGATAGCCAGTCCATGCCTAGAATCAACCCATAGCCCATGAAGCCCAAAACAAAGGCATTACATCTAAACCCGACGCTTAGTATAGATATTTTCAAATCTAAACAAACCATTGACAAATAAGATGAGCCCCCAATTGGATTTGAAACAACCAAGGGATCCTCTACTATGCTAGTGTCTAGGTGCAGAGATTCCACTAAAGCAGTAGATATAAAAGAGTGCGATGCGCCAGAATCAAATAGTGTACGAACAGGATGATCAAAAAGATAGACTAAACTTTCGATAGAAATATTTCTACCTCGTTCTTGCGGAGGTACCATGAGAGCGTGAACTTGTCCTCCAGAAGAAGATCCAGCTCCCTACCCTTGCTTCCTTGGGCAGGCCCTAGCCATGTGTCATGTCTCACCACAGTGGAAACAACCACCCATCTTTCTTTTCTTCTTCTTGAAGTCTTTGATCAGATGTCCGGGAATGCCATAGAAATTACACATTCTCTTGTCACGGGGTTTGTTGTTCTTCCTGCCTTTCTTTGAATCTGCCTTCTTGTTCTGCGACCCCTCCTCCTTTTTATCTTGAGGCACTTCCGCTTTTGCCTCTTTCTTGCCCTTGTCTTCCTCGAGTGCCATGTCCACTAACCTCTCGTAAGTAGCCCCCATAGGTATATGGGTCATAGCCAAGTTGTGAAGTGGCTCATTCAGTCCCTTGACAAAACGGAGAGCCTTCTTATGAGGAGTATTCACTAAGTCCAGTCCAAATTGGGCCAGCTGATTGAATTGATTGACGTACTCCTTGACCATCATACTTCCTTGCTTAAGAGATAAGAACTTTTCCACCTGTAAACTTCGTTCAGCCTGTGAGAGGAATTTCATCTCAAACCTTATTCTGAAATCCATCCATGTGTCAACTGGTCATTCAGCGTTAGTGACTTCCCACCAATAGGAAGCTTCGTCTTTGAGCAACCATACAGCCAACTGTATCTTCTGCCTATCGTCCACCTCGAAGATAACGAACAGATCCTCAGTTTCTTTGAGCCAGTTCCTTGCTTCTACGAATGATTCGTTCCCTTGAAATCCTTTCCACCCATGGCCCTAAAGTCTCTACAAATCTTTGAGAAAGCATTTGCACGAGGAGGAGGAGGAGGAACCGCTGCAGCTGGAGGAGGAGGAATATCTGATGGGCCTACGTCGTTGGCCCTAGCCTCTAAGTACCTACTGAACCAGCCAGGTATCGGTACACCCTCTGGAAGGTTAAGATTCCCAGACATGCTGAAACGAAAAAGAAAAGATTCAAAACGAAGGATTGAAAGATAGTGTATATGGCTTCGGGGATTATGCCTTTTTAAATTTAAAACAACACTCTTTCTTGTAAAATGCTTCTTTATATTCTTTTTTGAAAATAATTTTCAAAAACTCTTATCTGATCTGGTAAACCTTTGCTCTGATACCAAGTGAAACACCCCACCTCCGTTAAGGTCACTCACAAAGGGAATGCCTTAACTTTGGTGGAGGGTTATAGGTACAAGACACAGAAAACTTTACAAGACAGATAAATATAAGCAGCGAAATTCAATTATTTATTTCATACGTGGTTCAATACAGAAGCATAACATCAAATTGTCTCAAAATAACTTCCAAAACATTACAATATAATTTCTGTCTTGATTATTTAATAAAAAGCATAAACCACAAATAAAACTGCATAAATCCCCAAGGATAATATCTAAGAGCCATAGCCAAGGTGAGAGAGAGTCCAATTCATACATCTACTTTCTTGAAGCTTGCAAAGAGTCTGACTAAGCTGCAGTATTCCTTCCCTGTGGACCTTGGGGGGGAACGGAAGAAAAGAGGACGAAGGAAAACGGGTCAGACAATAAGTCTGGTAGGTTCGGTGATTACTAGTATTTAAACAAGGAAAGGGATCATGACAGTAATAACAGAACATAGGATAATACCCTAATATAAGATAAGAGGAACATGTGATCGCACCCCTTACTATAGTCTCTGCACCTACTTAACCATTGGTTCAACTAGCCCTACGTTTTCATAATAAACAATCCACTTAATGATCGGCTCCTACTCGCATGCATTCATATCCTGTGTCATTTGGCCCCGCTTGACTGTAGATACCTGTGCTGGTCCCACCATGGGGTGTATCAGTCCCTCTGGGGGCAACCCGATACGATTCAAGATGCACAATGTATACTACTGATGCCCAGTGCCTGATTTTTCCACTCCGGAGTATGTGCACGCCCATACTCCGTCGGAACCTACACTGGCCCACCAACTGCCGATGTTTTGACCGCTTATAATCAGCCCAGTAATCGTGCCCCACCCTGCCTAGTTTCAGGGTACCATGATACATCTATGTGGGTTACTGCTGAAATGGGTCCCCGCTACTAGGGTTTTCTAATCAACATGTTTATTTGGTTAAGTGTCCAAATTTACCTAACCCCACCCATTAGTTTAGTTTACATGTTGAATCGGTTAAGTGTTTCCCTAATTGACTTAACCCTACCAATCCTGACTTAGCTTTAATTTATTAAAGCACCAACCGCTCACATTAGACAAGTATTGTTGTGGTCACTGGATGTGCCAGTCGGTTCCGGGCAGATTTACACCACAACTCAGTCTAACCTCGGGTTCTTTTTGGGCTTGATGCACTAGCCACCCATATTAGACAGATCTTGTTGTGGTCACTGGATATGCCGGTCGGTTCCGGGCAGATTTACACCACAACTAAGTCTAACCTCGGGTTAGGCATATTCATCTTTTTCTAAATTCACATCTTTCTATATATGTCTAATTTCTTTATGTAAATTAAATTTTAATTTAATCATGCCATAATTATCCTTTGATTATGCTCACCATAAATGATATATCAAGTATACCATTTTATGAACAAATCTATGCCATGAATTTTCATATTTTCCCATTGCTACCCCGTGGAACGTACGTATGAATCGCATAAAATGTTGGGCTAGTAAATTAGCCCAAACCCATAAACAAAAAGGGTAATAAACAAGGGACATGAAATAAACATAAAATAGCATACATTTCAACTTGTCATGTGTAACATGGCATAGAAGTATCATTAACTTTAATTAAATGGGTAAAGGTGAACTTGTGACTAAGTTGGGTCTAATTGTCATGTAAACTTGACAAAGGTCTAGCATGGAGGTTTAACATATAATCACAGTTTCAACCCACAACTTAGCATGTTAACCTATGTATGTCAAAACATAAGAAAGCTATTATAATCATTTTTAAATCGCAACTTAGCATATTAACTTATGTGTGTTAAACATAAGAGAACTATTATCAACATATTCGAATCACAACTTAGCATGATGACTTATGTGTGTGTTAAACATAAGAGGGCTGTTATAAACATATTCGAATCACAACTTAACATGATACTTATGTGTCAAAACATAAAAGGACTAAAATTCCAAAATTTTCAAAATAAATAGATTCAACCTAACATGAATATACATGAGTGTTGTTCTAACATATAAGCATGTATTTTAGATCATAAACTTGCAAGTAACCACCAATTTATAACATGACATGTTTCACCATTTAATTAACAAAATAAATCCATTACCCAATCATAATAGATTCCAATAACATACAATATGTTCATCCCCACAAGCATACAGACATGATTAATATACAATATGTTCATCACCACAAGCATATAGACATGTTTAATTACAACGATACTTTACGATAAACGAGAATCAAATCTTATACATAAGCATCATTCTATATTCAAATTACAACATGTCATGATTCATTTGAAAGAACATTTAAATCTGCATAATAACCAACTTACAAACTAAAAAAGAATTCTTACATTCTGAAATCTGAATTCTGAAATTGGTAAGCTCGCCTTTGTTGTAGATTGTTGAATTTGATAACTTTTAATTTGATTTTTGATTCAGGTTCTAATCTTGTCTTTGAATTGGTGACGGCTACTCCAAGTTTTCTATTGATAGCATGATAGTTCTAGGATTATTTTTGTGTGATTTTTAGGTTTAAGCATTGGGTTGTTTATATAGAATTCCAATTCAATTTGAGCCATCGGATGATTCTAGGGTTAACCACAACCATTCAGTCAAGACAGGGTGACACCTCAGCCCTAGCGACTTAGCACTGAGTCACAAAATCGTCACCTTTCAAATCTTCCCGGGGGGGAGGGGGCAGGTCGACCCCTAGGTCGACCTGTGGGGGGAGGACGACATTAGGGTCGACCACCTGGTCGACCTGGGTCCTGGGCGGGAATTTTCCCGCCCAGTCCGCTTCTGACTTTTGTTTTGATTTTGAATTTGTTTTCGAGCTGTTTGAATTTATTTGAATTTTCTGGAAACTTCCGACAGCCATAACGTCTTCATACGAAGTCCAATTTACGCAAACTCGGACTCTATCTCAACCAGAATTCCGAGATGAACACAATGCGTAATTCTCTTAATTCTCACATTTTAAATTAAGTATTGTTTAATACGTTACTATACCGTTAAGAGAAAATACGGGGCGCTACAGTTATGGCAAAATCAAATTTCGAAATAGTCGCTATAGAAATCGTTATTAAATTATAGGCCTTTAAAAATAACCATTTTGCAAACGGGATCGTATTTCAACGAAATTAACTTCATTGAACCCAAAAAGTCAACGTATAGCAGTACGTCGAATTTCATGCCATTTGGGGTTCGTGAATATCAGTACGAATGTTGAAAGGTCAACGATAACCAGTAGTAGAAGTTAATAATCAAGCCTAACCAAAGATAAAATATAATAAATAGGTTACTTCCAAGCCAAGTGGATAATTACTAAAAACTGAACTAGACTATCCATTAGTGCAAAGCATACAACTATATGTACATACTAATAAGTGGCACGTGCTGCGCACACGGTCAGTTATAAAGTTAGATATGTGAATAATATATGTACATATAGTATTCTTTTATTTAACGTTGTGTTAAACTTGCGGATAGAAATAGAAACAATATTGCATTTAACATGAGTTTTCACATTTCTGAAGCAATAAATAATATTTGAATATGAGAAATTTCTCGGAAATGAAGGGTTTAAAATTCCTGGTACCTACAGAAAATGAAAATTTTAATAGTGAACCTTCTCTGTTTTGTCCGCATATATCTACTGACCTGCCTATATACCCTATGGAACCGCTCCTTCATCCTTAAGCTAACATCCACGTGATACTCTTCTTATGCAGACATATTAAAATCCCATCCCCCAGCCATTGAAAGAAAATGAAGCCTACAGCTATTCTATTCGAAGCCCAAGCACATGCTTTTCCTTCTGTTTCACAACTCAGATGAAACCGTGAATAAGAAGGAAAAAAATTAAACAATTCAATTTAACTTTCTTGGCGGCCAAACCAAATACTTGATGCCCACATTTTTGGGACTCTCACCTACCAACACAGCTAAGCTACATTATCTCTGCAAACCTACTCAAACAACTTGGCCTCCACGGTTCTATCTTTATAAATACATTGTTGATCATTTCTTTTTTCTGTTGCTTAATTCATTTCTTCTTTTTCCTGTAATGGAAAACCGCACCTCCTCAACAAACCAAAAATCGATACAAAGCCCCACTTTATTTTATCTTCTTTTCCAATCTTCTGCAAACCGTACGTCAGTGCAAGAATACAGTAAAATCTCCACTTCCACTTCGTCTTACTTGATGATCATAAAATTAAACTTGAAGAGGGACGTGAGCTTGTCATCGTAATTGATTTTGGTGCTACTTGGATTACTGTGGTGGCCGTGTTGTGGGGTTGAACGGAGATAATATGGCGGTAGCAATGGGGTCGGAGAAAGGATGAGTAGACAGTCGGTGTTAGGGTGGGGGTTCGGCTAAAAGCAGTAAAGAAAGTGGTGGAGCGTTTAGAAGTAGTGGAGGTGTTCGGATGGTAGCGGTTCAGAGGAGGTCAAGAGGCCTGTGTAGCTGCGAGTGAGAAGAAGGGCTGGTGATCTCGGTCTCGAGAACCAGGAAGGGCGAGCAAAAAGGTACTGGTTCCATGAGGTTGTTTTCTTTGCGGGTTGGAGTTCATGTGAACAGGAGGAAACGTTGGAGCTGTTCTGTTTAAATGTAGAAGGATATTGAGTAGATGAAGGAGGTATTCGAGAGAAGGTAGACAGCGTGGTTTTGTCTTTAGCAGAAGGAAATAAGAATGAGATCTGGAGTTTAGTGCAAGCCACAGTATACGAAGATGGACCAGTTTTCATCGCATATAAAATATAGGGTCAACCGCCTTTATATATACATATTTATTAACGTGATTAGCCACTTATGTAATGACCCGGGATTTCGGTCAACTACTTTTAAATATTTAATCTAGTTTTAAATATTTAGTTGACAATATAAATTTATATTTATATTGAGTTATAGATTTTTAATCGAAATACAATTTATTTTGAATATTTATAATTATCGAAATACGAGAAAATGGAATTTATCTATTAGAGTTAGAATTTATCGATTTGAGTTAGAAATAATTCAATTAGAATTAGGATAAATCGATTGGAATTAGAGTTAACCAGTCAATCAATCGAGGAAATTAAATTGTTCTGAAATAAATTTATATCGAATTAAATTATATCTTCTACAGACAGTCAAATTGGACTTCGTGACCTATCCCAGTGTGTCCGAAATAGGGGTGTTACCCTAGAAATGCCGGTTACTGTGTTTGAAAAGGAGTTCGGAAATCACGGTGTATTTTTATTTAAAGGATGCCGATCCAATACAAATTAAAAATATAAATAAAATATCATTAAGGGGAAAGAAATTGGCCACGCAGATCAATTTAAAAACCGCCACATCTCTTTTTGTTTTCCATTCATTTTCTGCCATCTTAAAAATCACCACGCCTCCCACTTCAAATGGCCTTGCTGTTCAAAGAAAAACTACACCCAGTTCCTATATAATCGCGACCCTCTCCATTTTTATTTTGGTTGATTTTCTCCCTTTCACCAGTAAACAAAATTGCCGAAGCCATCCTCTTCTCAAACCCAAAGTAGAAACGCACCCTTCCTTTCAAAATCAGAGCCTCCAAACCATTTCCGCGTCTGCTTAAACTCGAGCAGGAAGTCGAGAAGGAAATCGCGAGTTTCAGAAGGCCGAGATCTGGGTTGAAATTGAATCGAGGTGCGAGTGTGGTCTAACGAGGTTGTAGGAAACTCGATGGAGGAAATGAACGCGAGATCGATCCGTTCAAGTGGAGTTTGACAGTCGCGATGGATTTTGAGCCAACGCCATTCCCTGTAGCTCAACAAAGTAGAAATCGCGATCTGAAATTGGGAGGGGGCGAGTGTAGTTGTGCGATGGGGACTGAAATTTGGGGAGCAGCTCGATCTAAGGAACGATGGTGATATTTTAGAGTGCATCAGTGCATTGATCTTGGTGTAAGTTCGATGTTTGAACAGGTGGAAGAGCGGAAGTTCAACAGTGGGTACTCTGGAGTTCAACTGTGGTTTAGGGATAGGCACTGAAGGTTGGGAAGTTCGGCAAATAAGGGAGGTTGTTCGATCTGTATGATGCAGGGAAAGAGGAAGTTAATTAGATGAATTGAGGTATGAATTTATTTCAAGATAGAAAATGAACTTGAATGTTCTTATTAGTATGAAGTAGTTTTAATTTAAATGCAAGTAAATCAATTTGTATAACTAGTTTATACAAAGCAAAATTTGTCAGTAAAGAAATAAAATTTGTAGATTTATCATTTAAATAAAAGTAAGGTTTAAAATTGGAATTTATATTACGTATGAAATTGATTAAATTGAATTCGTAAAATTTAAATAACTAGAATTTTATTAATTATTATTTTACAGTGGAAAGCAGACGAATGGAAGAATCACTTTAAAATTTATATAATATGCCTTAGTGGATATTCAGCGCAGTTAAATCTGGTGAGTAAACCTCACTCACCATTTTATTTAGAATTTATTTTTATATAGTTAAAAATAATTGTTATGCTTATTTGAATGTTGTCTGATTGTTTTAAAATATATATAGTTATTTAGGATTGGTTGACTATTATATATATATATATATATATTGGGTTGATGATTGGTTGGATTCTCGCAGTCTCATTAGCGGATGCCCGCGGTTTCATTAGCGGATGATTAACCTATACGCCCCACGCTATGATTAGTGGATGACCTTCATACCGCGATATCCTGCCTCAAAGTAGGATGGGTATTATTTATGTGCTAACGTCTGTGGATGCAGGAAAACAGGTTAGAGGAATCCAACAGGATTGCTCAAAAATATATTATCTGTTTGTTTATTTATTTGCATATATACTGTCATATATGATGTGTTAGGAAAATAAATAACTGGTTGCTTTGTTTGTTTAAATATCACTGGGGCCTAAGTATTGATATTTAAAAATATCATGAAAAAGGATATTTGAGACTTAGAAAGAAAATTCTATTTTTCTAAAATAGAATTTGAAATTTGAATATATAAGATTCAAATAGAATAGAATTTGAAATTTCGAATAAAAATATTAACTTGTTTTGAATATATATAAAACAAGTAATTGTATTTATAAACTTTGTTTATAAATGAAAAGATGGGATTTGAATTGAATTTATAAACTCTGTTTATAAATGAAAAGGTAGGTTTTGAATCGAATTTATAAACTTTGTTATAAATATAAAATGGGGGATTTTAAGTGAAGTTATAAACGTTGTTTATAAATAATGCAGAGAATTCAAATAGAATTTGAATATAGAATTCAAATGGACTTTAAACTATAGAATTTGAATATAGAATTCAAATGGACTTTAAACTATAAAATTTGAATATAGAATTCAAATAGACTTTGAATATAGAATTTGAATATATAATTCAAATGGACTTTAAACTATAGAATTTGAGTATAGAATTCAAATGGACTTTAAACTAGAATTCAAATGAATTTTAAATAGAGAGAATTCAAATAGAATTGAATTGGAATTTGAATAAGAAGTCAATAAGGAAACGAGAGTATGAGTATAATTAGAATTTGTTAATATGCAAGTTAAAATATATTTGAACATGTCATGTTCAAATATGAAAGGTGAAATAGACTGAAGAGTTAAATTTATTTAACAAATTTAGTTAAAACGATTGGTATAGTTAAAATAGATTAGACAGGTATAAATATACAGGAGACAGGTTTGGAATAAAGTATAGAAGTGAAATAAATAGAATGCTCGACAAAAAGGTATGTATTTAATTCATATATGAGATTTTATGCGCCGTATCGGCAAGCCGCTTGGCTTTTCCTTTTTCTTTTTGATCAGAGAGGCCTGTGTGGCAGTTTGGGGATTTTCCCGATGCTCCCGGTACAAAGGAGGTTATGGCGAATTTTTCCGGGAATTTAAGGAGTTAGAATATTTTTAAGAAGTTTGATAACTAGAAATATATATATATATCAATATATATAGAAGTCGATAAGGAAGCGAACTTAAAAATAGAATAGTAATCAAAAAGGAAGACTAGAAATAAAATCTCGAAAGAATAGAAAGAGAAAGTATATATGTGTTTAAAAGTGAAGAAGTAGTTGTATGGTATTGATTTTTCGAATAAGTAGTCATATCTGTTTTGACGTTATAAATGTTATTCAGTTAAGGTCTGAGAGGTAGTTATACCCCAACTTGATTGATTTCATTATTAACAAATAAACAGTAAGATTTCAGGCTCGAAGATCAATGTTGAATAAGAGTTAGTTGAATATAGTATTTGGGTTGTCGTAACGATGTTTTACACAACATCCGTTTTAACCCAAATAAATGTAAGCTTGGAAATAGAATAATAAATATTTCTAAAGCTAGAAAATAAAGGAAGGCGATATTCGGAAATGTTTTCCAAATAACGTAAAAGGCCAATATGGTTATTGAAAATATTTGGTTAACAAATATTGATAAAGAAATAGAGAAGTGATTTAATTAATGAAATATTAATTAAAGGCTCACTGATTGTTGGATGTTTGGATGAACACTTGTTTTATTCGATAGTTAAATCATCGACTATCGAAACACTTGTTTTTATCCGATAGTTAAATCACAGACTATCGGAGTTTTGACCATCGTTGTCAATATGGAGAGACCGGTTGGATTATTATCCGAAGAACCACTCCGTATTGGCAGTAGCGTGCGAATCAGATTATCTAAAGATAATCGAAGACGGAGTAGAGTGCAAGGACTTTTTCTATTAATAGAAATAGTGCCTTCGGTTCATCCTGTTCCTGGGTGACGTGTATGGATGAATGTCTGACAGAGTATTTCCAGAAAGCTCACGTACATTGATTTCTTCAACCGTACCAAGAGTGGAAGCGGAGAAGGAAACTTCTTTTAGCTAACACGTAATGTATTGTTGTAGACGTCAATCGGTGATTTGATGGATTTGACGATGTGGCATTCGAAGTGAACCTGGTGTGTGATGATAAAGCGTAGCTTCTAGCCTCATCAACCGGTAAATGACAGAAATCGGGCAGGCAGCATGGCTATGTAGGTCGCACCTATTAGGCTGTATAATCACCTGATCTAGAGTTTCATTTACTTCTAAAAATCTATTGTCGATGCTGTCCCATTCGGGAAACGGTTGCTGATTCCAACCGTTGGTGATATACATTTGATACACTCAAGCGAAATGAGTGGTCGGTCATGTGTGGCTGAGTTGCAAGATGTTCTTGTTGAACTCGGTGTATTCTCCTCTAGAGATATACCAGCGGAAGGTGGTTCCATACCTTGTCGTAGTTGGAAACACATTACCTAATACGTGCTTGCGGTTTATGATTTGTATATATATGTGGAACGTGAGATGCAAACGTTCCACTAGATTGTTATTTACTTGATTTAGACATTATTATAATATCAAAAGAGTTTTGATATAAAGATTATCGTTCCTTTCAAAAGGGATTTTGAAAGTTAAATCAAGTGTTTGGATTCTCATAAGGGAAAAACCCGTTCCGTGTTATACGGCGTGGTCTTATGAGATATCATTTAGTTTCTGAAACTGTTTTAAAACTGTTTACTCATACCAGTCCCATGACTGACCCGGAGTTTATTTGTTTTGTTCTACCTAAACTCTTGGGTGCCTAAATTTGTACGGGCAGTCAAGTAGTTTAGGATTTTTCAGATATATCTAAAGGAGCTTGGAGTAGGAGGCTTCAGCGTTATCTAGTTATAGTGTTGTTCTGCTGTGTTGTAAGTGCTGTACTCTGATAATGATATGTGTATACAGTACAAATTTTGTATTTCAAAGTTATGATATATTATATTTTGTTCTGCTGCGATGTGAGATTCTGTGTTGTTATTTCTGTTCTTCTTCTACCTCTTTCTTCTGAAAAAGAAATGTTTCGTATTTTCGCGATATTTGGGTTGGACGTATGATGTATATAGTCAACTCTGATGTTGCGGATTTGCGGGTCATTACAGTTGGTATCAGAGCTTAGGTTGAGCGAATACCTAGGCTTGTTGGAATGTGCTCATTAGAGATAGGATCAGTAGAATCCTAGAATGAGTTGAGTGTACATATATACGAGAGTGCGTATTTGTTATTTGATATAAAAACTGTTTTATACTGTGTTGACTAGTCTGTTGAGTGAGTTATGAATTCTGATCGAATCGTGGGACGCCACGATGTCGATAGGAGTTTATAAACACTTGAACAGAAGATTGGACATGATATTGTTTTTAAATGGTTGAGTTGATTGTTAGGATTATAATCAAATTAGATTATAAAAACAGAAATAGTTATATATATAACCAATGGAATTTGTATATGAAATCAAATATACAAATGTGATAAATTGAAATTGAATTCCAACCAGAATTCAGAATTTAAAATCCTGGGAGTTTGGAAAATATTTTTCTAAATGGGTTTTGAAAGAAATATAGCACTGGACTCATTCAGTAGCTGGGTAATAATTCTGATGATGGTCGCAACATCATCAGTGTTCATTTTCGAGTTTCTAAGTGATGAATTGTTGCCTTAGAAAAGTTTTTGATGGAAATTTGCTTGAAAAGAAAACAAGTTGTTTGAAAATTCAAATGTTTAGAATTTGGGATTGGTATAAATATATGTATATATTTATATTACTTCAAAGGAATTTTGAAATGGGAATTGAAATATAGATTTCAAATAGAAGTGAAATGGGAATTGGAATATAGATTTCAAATAGAAGTAAAATCTAAGGGAATTCAAATATAGAATTTGAACATAGAAATTTAAATAGGATTTGAATAAAGAAAATTCAAATAGAAATTGTATAAGAAAAATTGAAATGGAATTTGAATTCAAAGGAATTCAAATGGATTTGAATAAAGAAAAGTCAAATAGAGATTTGAATATTAGAATTCAAATGGAACTTGGTTAAATAGAATTTCAAAGAGAATATAAAGTGGAGGTTGAATATTAGAATTCAAAGAAAATATAAAGTTTGAAATAGAATTTAAATTCAAAGGATTTCAAATAGAAATTGAACAAAGGAATTTAAATAGAAATTGAACAAAGGAATTCAAATAGAATTTCAATAAAGGATTTCAAATGGAATTTGAATAAGGGATTTGAAATGGTTTTTGAATAAAGAAATTCAAATAGAAATTGAAGATAAGAAATTCAAATAGAATTTGAAGATAAGGAATTGAAATAGAATTTGAATAGAAAAAAATTCAAATAGAAATTGAATAGAAGGAAATAATATAGAGTTTGAATAAAGAAATTCAAATGGAATTTGAATATTGTAAATATATAGGATTTGAATATTAGAAGTGAAATAGATCGGGAATATTATGTGAAATGGATTGGATATATATTAAAAATATATCAGAATGGAGTTGAATTTATTATAAACAAAGTTAAAACGTTTATATTTATAAATATAATTAAAACGAGCTCGCCGTAGCGCGGCAGTTCGTAAATTGGCGATTCGAACTTCAATTTAGTATACAGAACTCAGTTGAAGTCAGAATTCTTTGAAACAAGAATCGTCGGGACCTGTTGAATAATAGTTTTCTAGTGAAAGAGAAAAATCTGGATTTCGTCGTATAGATTTTGAGTTATATCAAAATCAAATTTTTAGAAAAGCAGCGCCAGAACCATTATAAAACCATAACGGTTTAATTAAATAAATAAAAGGATTTTAAGGAAATAAAATCCGAATTGGCATTTGAAAAATCCAGACTGGAGATATAAAATGAATATGAACTTCAGTGAAGTAAGTGAAATGATTTTTAAGACAAAAATCATATTTTAAATGGTTAAATAGAAATAACTAAATTGGAGAATAATTAGTTAAAGGAAATTTGAATCGAAATTGGGTTTTTGGATAAGTGAAAGAGATTGAGGATTTATATTCGAAATCGAATATATAACTCGAGTTGAAATATAATTAGATTAGTTTATAATTAAGTTGACATATATTTGAACAAGTTATATTCAAATAAAAAGGGTGAAATAGGCAAAACGGTTAATTAGCAACTAGTTAATGGGAATTTGAACGATTGAAATTAAATTTAACTTAAGTAAGTTAAATGGATCGAAATGAATAAATAGAGTAAAATCAATGTGAATGAAATATGAATTTGGTGTGAATAAAGGAAATATATTTGTAACACAAATACAAAGGAAGTTATGTGCAAACAAATAAAAGGAGAAATATTTGTAAAAAAATTTACAAATAGAATTTAAAAGGGAATATTTGTAAAACATTTACAAATAGATTCAATGGAAATATTTATTTATAGTAAATAAATAGAATGTTATAGATGAGATATTTATTTGTTAAATAAATAGAATTTAATCAAAGGAATATTCAGAAGGTGAATAGAAAATGGAAATCTGTTTTTAACGGATAAGTAGAAAAGATTAATTTATAAATAACAGTTTATAAATTAAATTAAATATTTATCATTCGATAAATGGGATATATAAGTCTGAACTTATATAGAGAAGAGATATTGGTTTTTAACACCGATATTTTAAATAGAAGGGGTACACAACACTTGTATAAGTGAAGTAACGTTATTAAAGAGAACATTTATAAAGTGAAGAACCGTTACTAAAAGTAAATCTTTATAAATGAATAAACGTTATCCAATAGGAGTTATTCGAATAGGCGAAATCGATTAGAGTTAGAGATAATCGATTAGAGTTAGAATAAATCGATTAGAGTAAGAGTTAACTAGATAAAGTTAATTGAACATAATTAATCGAATAAGGATTTGATTGAATGTTAGTTATTCAATTAAAGTGATCGAATATAGTATTGAGATAGAATTAGTCAAACATAGTTACTCAGGATAAGTTGCCATTTCGTACGACTGCTAGCATAATTCGCAGGGCTGCAGATAGCCTAGGGCGGTCGAATGTTTCCTGGGAGAATCAGGCGTAACCATTGTGATCGCTGTGATCTAGAGTCAAGCGAATGGAGTTAAATCAAATATTAGTTTATTCGAATAGAACTAAAGGAATTATCGAATTTGTTTATTCGAAAGGAATTATCGATTATTAGTTAATCGAAGGAGTTATCGATTATTAGTTAATCGAAGGAGTTATCGATTATTAGTTAATCGAAGGAGTTATCGATTATTAGTTAATCGAAGGAGTTATCGATTATTAGTCAATCAAAGGAGTTATCGATTATTTGTTAATCGAAATGAGTTATCGATTATAGTTTATTCGAAAGAGAGTATATCGAATATAGTTTATTCGAAGAAAGGTTTTCGAATCTAGTTATTCGAAAGAGAGATTATCGAATATAGTTATTCGAAAGGAGGAGTTATCGAATATGGATCTATTCGAAAGAGAGTTATGTAAGGAAGTTCGAAATGTTGAGTATCGACATAAATAAGTTTTGAAAAGATAAATGGGTTTGTAGCACTTTTCCTACCTTAGCAATTTCGAGGACGAAATTATTTTAAGTGGGGAAGATTGTAATGACCCGGGATTTCGGTCAACTACTTTTAAATATTTAATCTGGTTTTAAATATTTAGTTGACAATATAAATTTATATTTATATTGAGTTATAGATTTTTAATCGAAATACAATTTATTTCGAATATTTATAATTATCGAAATACGAGAAATTGGAATTTATCGATTAGAGTTAGAATTTATCGATTTGAGTTAGAAATAATTCAATTAGAATTAGGATAAATCGATTGGAATTAAAGTTAACCAGTCAATCAATCGAGGAAATTAAATTGTTCTGAAATAAATTTATATCGAATTAAATTATATCTTCTACAGACAGTCAAATTGGACTTCGTGACCTACCCCGGTGTGTCCGAAATAGGGGTGTTACCCTAGAAATGCCGGTTACTGTGTTTGAGAAGGAGTTCGGAAATCACGGTGTATTTTTATTTAAAGAATGCCGGTCCAATACAAATTAAAAATATAAATAAAATATCATTAAGGGGAAAGAAATTGGCCACGCAGATCAATTTAAAAACCGCCACATCTCGTTTTGTTTTCCATTCATTTTCTGCCATCTTAAAAATCACCACGCCTCCCACTTCAAATGGCCTTGCTGTTCAAAGAAAAACTACACCCAGTTCCTATATAATCGCGACCCTCTCCATTTTTATTTTGGTTGATTTTCTCCCTTTCACCAGTAAACAAAATTGCTGAAGCCATCCTCTTCTCAAACCCAAAGTAGAAACGCACCCTTCCTTTCAAAATCAGAGCCTCCAAACCATTTCCGCGTCTGCTCAAACTCGAGCAGGAAGTCGAGAAGGAAATCGCGAGTTTCAGAAGGCCGAGATCTGGGTTGAAATTGAATCGAGGTGCGAGTGTGGTCTAACGAGGTTGTAGGCAACTCGATGGAGGAAATGAACGCGAGATCGATCCGTTCAAGTGGAGTTTGACAGTCGCGATGGATTTTGAGCCAACGCCATTCCCTGTAGCTCAACAAAGTAGAAATCGCGATCTGAAATTGGGAGGGGGCGAGTGTAGTTGTGCGATGGGGACTGAAATTTGGGGAGCAGCTCGATCTAAGGAACGATGGTGATATTTTAGAGTGCAGCAGTGCATTGATCTTGGTGTAAGTTCGATGTTTGAACAGGTGGAAGAGCGGAAGTTCAACAGTGGGTACTCTGGAGTTCAACTGTGGTTTAGGGATAGGCACTGAAGGTTGGGAAGTTTAGCAAATAAGGGAGGTTGTTCGATCTGTATGATGCAGGGAAAGGGGAAGTTAATTAGATGAATTGAGGTATGAATTTATTTCAAGATAGAAAATGAACTTGAATGTTCTTATTAGTATGAAGTAGTTTTAATTTAAATGCAAGTAAATCAATTTGTATAACTAGTTTATACAAAGCAAAATTTGTCAGTAAAGAAATAAAATTTGTAGATTTATCATTTAAATAAAAGTAAGGTTTAAAATTGGAATTTATATTACGTATGAAATTGATTAAATTGAATTCGTAAAATTTAAATAACTAGAATTTTATTAATTATTATTTTACAGTGGAAAGCAGACGAATGGGAGAATCGCTTTAAAATTTATATAATATGCCTCAGTGGATATTCAGCGCAGTTAAATCTGGTGAGTAAACCTCACTCACCATTTTATTTAGAATTTATTTTTATATAGTTAAAAATAATTGTTATGCTTGTTTGAATGTTGTCTGATTGTTTTAAAATATATATAGTTATTTAGGATTGGTTGACTATTATATATATATATATATATTGTGTTGATGATTGGTTGGATTCCTGCAGTCTCATTAGCGGATGCCCGCGGTTTCATTAGCGGAAGATTACCCTATACGCCCCACGCTATGATTAGTGGATGACCTTCATACCGCGATATCCTGCCTCGAAGCAGGATGGGTATTATTTATGTGCTAACGTCTATGGATGCAGGAAAACAGGTTGGAGGAATCCAACAGGATTGCTCAAAAATATATTATCTGTTTGTTTATTTATTTGCATATATACTGTCATATATGATGTGTTAGGAAAATAAATAACTGGTTGCTTTGTTTGTTTAAATATCACTGGGGCCTAAGTATTGATATTTAAAAATATCATGAAAAAGGATATTTGAGATTTAGAAAGAAAATTCTATTTTTCTAAAATAGAATGTGAAATTTGAATATATAAGATTCAAATAGAATAGAATTTGAAATTTCGAATAAAAATATTAACTTGTTTTGAATATATATAAAACAAGTGATTGAATTTATAAACTTTGTTTATAAATGAAAAGATGGGATTTGAATTGAATTTATAAACTATGTTTATAAATGAAAAGGTAGGTTTTGAATCGAGTTTATAAACTTTGTTATAAATATAAAATGGGGGATTTTAAGTGAAGTTATAAACGTTGTTTATAAATAATGCAGAGAATTCAAATAGAATTTGAATATAGAATTCAAATGGACTTTAAACTATAGAATTTGAATATAGAATTCAAATGGATTTTAAACTATAGAATTTGAATATAGAATTCAAATAGACTTTGAATATAGAATTTGAATATAGAATTCAAATGGACTTTAAACTATAGAATTTGAGTATAGAATTCAAATGGACTTTAAACTATAGATTTTGAAAATAGAATTCAAA
This sequence comes from Allium sativum, assembly GCA_030737875.1. Lineage (NCBI taxonomy): Eukaryota > Viridiplantae > Streptophyta > Magnoliopsida > Asparagales > Amaryllidaceae > Allium > Allium sativum. The sequence continues at coordinate 782,423,665 of CM060918.1, read as the reverse complement.
TGAAGTTTAAATAGAGAGAATTCAAATAGAATTGAATTGGAATTTGAATAAGAAGTCAATAAGGAAACGAGAGTATGAGTATAATTAGAATTTGTTAATATGCAAGTTAAAATATATTTGAACATGTCATGTTCAAATATGAAAGGTGAAATAGACTGAAGAGTTAAGTAACAAATATATTTAACAAATTTAGTTAAAACGATTGGTATAGTTAAAATAGATTGGACAGGTATAAATATACAGGAGACAGGTTTGGAATAAAGTATAGAAGTGAAATAAATAGAATGCTAGACAAAAAGGTATGTATTTAATTCATATATGAGATTTTATGCGCTGTATCGGCAAGCCGCTTGGCTTTTCCTTTTTCTTTTTGATCAGAGAGGCATGTGTGGCAGTTTGGGGATTTTCCCGATGCTCCCGGTACAAAGGAGGTTATGGCGAATTTTTCCGGGAATTTAAGGAGTTAGAATATTTTTAAGAAGTTTGATAACTAGAAATATATATCAATATATATAGAAGTCGATAAGGAAGCGAACTTAAAAATAGAATAGTATAATCAAAAAGGAAGACTAGAAATAAAATCTCGAAAGAATAGAAAGAGAAAGTATATATGTGTTTAAAAGTGAAGAAGTAGTTGTATGGTATTGATTTTTCGAATAAGTAGTCATATCTGTTTTGACGTTATAAATGTTATTCAGTCAAGGTCTGAGAGGTAGTTATACCCCAACTTGATTGATTTCATTATTAACAAATAAACAGTAAGATTTCAGGCTCGAAGATCAATGTTGAATAAGAGTTAGTTGAATATAGTATTTGGGTTGTCGTAACGATGTTTTACACAACATCCGTTTTAACCCAAATAAATGTAAGCTTGGAAATAGAATAATAAATATTTCTAAAGCTAGAAAATAAAGGAAGGCGATATTCGGAAATGTTTTCCAAATATCGTAAAAGGCCAATATGATTATTGAAAATATTTGGTTAACAAATATTGATAAAGAAATAGAGAAGTGATTTAATTAATGAAATATTAATTAAAGGCTCACTGATTGTTGGATGTTTGGATGAACACTTGTTTTATTCGATAGTTAAATCATTGACTATCGAAACACTTGTTTTTATCTGATAGTTAAATCACAGACTATTGGAGTTTTGACCATCGTTGTCAATATGGAGAGACCGGTTGGATTATTATCCGAAGAACCACTCCGTATTGGCAGTAGCGTGCGAATAAAATTATCTAAAGATAATCGAAGACGGAATAGAGTGCAAGGACTTTTTCTATTAATAGAAATAGTGCCTTCGGTTCATCCTGTTCCTGGGTGACGTGTATGGATGAATGTCTGACAGAGTATTTCCAGAAAGCTCACGTACATTGATTTCTTCAACCGTACCAAGAGTGGAAGCGGAGAAGGAAACTTCTTTTAGCTAACACGTAATGTATTGTTGTAGACGTCAATCGGTGATTTGATGGATTTGACGATGTGGCATTCGCAGTGAATCTGGTGTGATGATAGAGCGTAGCTTCTAGCCTCATCAACCGGTAAATGACAGAAATCGGGCAGGCAGCATGGCTATGTAGGTCGCACCTATTAGGCTGTATAATCACCTGATCTAGAGTTTCATTTACTTCTAAAAATCTATTGTCGATGCTGTCCCATTCGGGAAACGGTTGCTGATCCCAACCGTTGGTGATATACATTCGATACACTCAAGCGAAATGAGTGGTCGGTCATGTGTGGCTGAGTTGCAAGATGTTCTTGTTGAACTCGGTGTATTCTCCTCTAGAGATATACCAGCGGAAGGTGGTTCCATACCTTGTCATAGTTGGAAACCCATTACCCAATACTTGCTTGCGGTTTATGATTTGTATATATATATGTGGAACGTGAGATGCAAACGTTCCACTAGATTGTTATCTACTTGATTTAGACATTATTATAATATCAAAAGAGTTTTGATATAAAGATTATCGTTCCTTTCAAAAGGGATTTTGAAAGTTAAATCAAGTGTTTGGATTCTCATAAGGGAAAAACCCGTTCCGTGTTATACGGCGTGGTCTTATGAGATATCATTTAGTTTCTGAAACTGTTTTAAAACTGTTTACTCATACCAGTCCCATGACTGACCCGGAGTTTATTTGTTTTGTTCTACCTAAACTCTTGGGTGCCTAAATTTGTACGGGCAGTCAAGTAGTTCAGGATTTTTCAGATATATCTAAAGGAGCTTGGAGCAGGAGGCTTCAGCGTTATCTAGTTATAGTGTTGTTCCGCTGTGTTGTAAGTGCTATACTCTGATAATGATATGTGTATACAGTACAAATTTTGTATTTCAAAGTTATGATATATTATATTTTGTTCCGCTGCGATGTGAGATTCTGTGTTGTTATTTCTGTTCTTCTTCTACCTCTTTCTTCTAAAAAAGAAATGTTTCGTATTTTCGCGATATTTGGGTTGGACGTATGATGTATATAGTCAACTCTGATGTTGCGGATTTGCGGGTCATTACAACTTAACTTTGTGATTATGTATTTATAAATTTATTAAAAACCGAAACAATTCGCAGAACAATGGGGACAGCGTGGACAAATGGAGCAGGAGATACCATGCTGAGACAAAGTTGGCATAGTCTGTACAAAAGAAGTAATGGCCAACCCGTTATATATATATAATATTTTAATTAACATTAATTATAGCTTAATTAGGAAATGAATTCTTAACGTAATTCATCGACAGGACATGGCTTCATGACCAATAGAGGATGAAGACGGGCAGAGTGAAGACCGGTGCAAAGAAAAGTAAATTGAAAGGGATGTCGGCCTTGTGAATTTTCCTAACCAAAGTAATAATTTGCATGTTTCATACTAAGTAAAACTAATCAAGTTTAAGTAATAAATTAATTTAGGAGTTATAAATTAATTTAAATCATGTTAAAGTATAATCTGAATAATTTATTATCCCGTGTACAAAATGGAACAAAATAAGGTTTGTCGAAAACGTATGGATGAGCACCACATTATGGAACTGCTTTGGTCAGGAACGAAGATAGATGGAAATTACATTTGACTTTTTAATTTAACTGTAACCAAATCGCCTCAATAATAAATCAAATCAGGTGAGTTAAACTCACTCAATTCTTCCCATTTGTATTTTATATAAATTAGGTTTCTATTTTGTGTGCTTTGCTTGCTAATGGTTGACTGTTTGCTAGTTATATGTTTGTTGATTTAACTGATGAAATTAAACCATTGTTTAATTTCAATGAAAAATCAAATCGTTATTTAACGGTTGGATCCAATAGAGGTAACTCACCTTATTGATCACGTTTATAAAAATAAACGTGTTTAAATTGTTTGAGTTGTTTGAATTGCTTGTGGATTGGTTGATGTTAAATGGTCGTTATTTATTAGTATCAGTTAAATGGAAGTTAATGAACTAATTTGAGCTAACCGTTTTGGATACAGAGAAGAACAGGTTGGAGGGATCCAACGGGATTCCTCAAATATATTATTTATTTTCATATTATCATATATATATGAACCGTCATAATTGGGTGATTGATTTGATTAGTGATCATTGACTGAGAATTCAACCTGTGCTTTATTTTAACTTATGGGCAATATGGGTTGAGTAATCGGCAGTAAATGGCCTAAGAATAAATTGTTTTGTTTTATATTGATTTACCGTCAGGTGAATCGATAGAACCGAAGTTATAAAATTTATTTTATAACTGGAAATAGATTTTGAAATGTATTATATCAAATAAAATCTTATTAACAAGAAATAAATATTTATTAATTAATTAATTATAAATTGATTTTATAAAGTAAATTCTGATGTTAATCAGATTTATAAACAAGTGAAGAGAAATTAATCTAATAGTTAAATTGGATAATTGTTTCGCTAAGAAACAATTAAATAGAATTATTTAAATTAATTACATTATTAATTAATTTAAAGAGAGAACTAATTGGAATCATTAACGAGATAACCGTATTCAGAGTTGACTAAATGGACCATTTTTAACTGGAATTAATTATTAAATTAGTTTGTTTGGATTAATCTAATAAAATAGTTTAAAGAATATTTGTTTAATTTTAATAGGGTTAAAAAATTGGAATTTCCTATTTATTTTAGTGAATAAAGAAATTAACCATTTAGGTAGTTAATAAACGAAGTAAATTATTATTTTAATAACTTAGGGAATTACTTTTTAATTGAAATTCATTTAAAAAAAATAATCGAAAGTGAAATGAAATCCAATTGAATGGTGAAAGGAGTTGATGAGCAAGTTTTATTTTAAAACTGAGTTTATAACAAAGTTATAAAATAAGTTTTAAGTGGATTCCATAGCTTAAAATGAATTTACTTAAATATTTGAATTAAAAAAATGGAAATTTAGAAAAAAAAGGTTTAAGATAAACCAGGATTATATAAAAAGGTTTAAAGTTTTAAAACGTTAATTTTACAATTATCGTTATTTAATAATGGAATTAAGTAAAAGTGGGTAATGAAAATCAGATTTTCAAAGTGGGAATAAATTGAATGGATTTGGAAAGGGGATTGGTAAAAGTGAATTTGGTAGTAGAAGTGAATCATAAGATTTGTAAACCAATCCGAATTATAAAAATGAATTTGTTTTAAAGAGGTAGGGGTTAAAAGTGGCGTTTTATAAGAAGTTGCTTAATTATTAAGTTAAGAAAGAATGGTTATGTCTGAAGGAGAGCTATTCAAAAAGGTAAGAAGGTTTTATAAAACCGTATTTTGAATAGTTCAGTTAAATGGAATTTGAATTGTTATTAGAATGAAGTATCAGTTTTTGGATTACAACTCGTATTTGCCTTAAGATATGAACGTTGTTGATCAAGGTCTGAGAGGTAATTAAAATACCCCAACTTGAACGACATCGAAATTATCTGAGAAGGATATGAGTTGGTAATGGTAAAAGGATTTAGTAATAATTGGTTATTTCCATTACAGAAATAATAATGCAACGTGTAATGAAGATTTGGAAAATATATATAATGAGGATTTAAAAGTAAAAAGGAAATAAAAAGGGGTTGCCGAAAATATAACGATATTTTCGAATTAGAAAGGAAGCTTAAAGCTGAGTTCTATTATATGAGAATAAGCATGGATTATTGTTTTCAAGTAAGGAACAAAGATATTCTATAACGTTGTTTTACGAATAATAAATTGAATTGATTTCTGAATTTAAATAATGGGAAATGATGTAGCAAATGAAAAGTTATTTTACCTAAATATCAAAATGAATTTGTTTAAAGAAAATCTTATGTTAAATAAAGAAGCAAGAAAACTATATTCATGACGTCGATATATTTAAGAGTTTTAAATTTACATTTGTTTTAATTAAAAGGCCAAGTGGTGCTGAGTACTGAACTAGTGAACTCATTGGACTATCATGATTGAATCACTGTTTATTTTGATAGTTAAATAACCGACTATCAGATCTGTCCAATACGATTGTTGGTATGGAAAGACTGGAATCGAATTTACATTCGAAAACCATTCCGACCAACATATACGTGAATATATTGGAAGATGATCGAGATGGAGCATTGAAGACCGTAGATTTTCATAGACGGAAGAACTGCTAATAATCTTCGGTCTGCAGCCAAAGATGTACTGTGGTTCTGTCGTAGTTGGAATCTACGGATTTGCAAGGACTACTCGCTACCAATCTATAGGGTGATTCCTTGGAAGTGGTAGGAGAGTACCTTCGGTTCATCCTGTTTCTGGATGACTTGTATGGATGGATGTCTAACAGAGTATTTCCAAGGGATCGCGTACGTTGATTTCTTCAAACGTGCCATAGTTGGGTAACTCCCAACTAGTGTATTTTTGTGGACATCAATTAGTGATATCTGGCGGATTTGACAATGTGGCATTCAAAGTGAATGATGACCAGATGATCCAGAAGATAATTCTGACTTCAAGCTTCGCAACTGGGAAATGAAAAAAATCGAGCAGGCAACATGGCTATGTGGGTCGCTCCCATTAGGGTGTATAATCACCTATCTAAAGAAATTTCTTTTGCTTCTTTAATCTATCGATGATGTCCCTTTCGAGAAACGGTGGTTTGAGCCCAACCATTGATGATATACATTCGATACACTCAAGCGAAATGAGTGGTCAGTTATGTGTGGGCCGGGTTGCAAGACCTTCTTATTGAACCCAGTGTATTCGCCTCTAGAGATACACTATCGACAGGTGGTCCCATACTTTGTCATAGTCGGAATCCAATCTCCAATAAGCGCACGCGGTTTTGATTGTATATTATATATGTGGAGCGTGAGATGCAAGCGTTCGCTAGATTGATATTTACTTGTATTTAGACACTATTATAATATCAGAAAAGATATTGATTTCAAAATTGTTTTGGATTATCGTAAGGTAAAAACCGTCCGTATTTATGTGTGGATTTGGTCTTACGATTATCGCTTTCTTTCGAAAAGATTTTTGAACTTTAAAATCAAGTTGGATGATCCCTCTTAATACCGTGCGAGTTTTTCTCATTCTAATTCACCAGACTGACCCGGTGTTTTGTAAATGCTCGGGTTAGACCGGGGTGTTCAGGTCTAGGTTATCGGATGCTGCGAAGTCCAGAGGCGAGCTGCAATTGTTCAGACGTATTGTACATAGTATTTATCCCGCCGTGTGTTGTGTAAAAGGACGAGTTATTATAATTGTCCAGAGATGTTGATGTACTATGATATTGTAAGTATTCTTAAAAACTCTCAATAAAGATTTATTTCTGTATTATATTTTGTTTCCGCTGCGATGTAAGACCCTGATTCTGTGTTGTGTTGGTTCTTCTTCTTCTTCTATTCTAATATTTCTTCCTTTCTTATCTTATCCTCTAAATTCTTTCTAATAACGTTCCAGTGTTTTTCGGTGTTTGGAATGTCTGCATGAGGTACGATAATTGTATTTATGTCGATTTTCGAGATCGAAAATCCTACATGACCATTATCTTCTTTATCTTGACGTGTGCCAACTTTACTTTTGTTATGATAGTCTGACTTGATGGCCATGACGTTTATAAATCACTTAGCTCCTAACGATTCCTCTGCTACGTATATTTACCATTTTGCTATAGGACAAAAGCAAACCATCATATTAGTCTACAACAATGTTTATAAACATAAAACACATGGACGCTATAAAGGAAAAAAGAAGAAGCAGTAGCATTCATTATCTTCTATCAATATCAATATAATTCTGCCCATGTATCTCAGCCAAGGACGTATTCCTCTCGGCCTTATCATAAGCATGTCTAGTCCTCAAATAAAGGGCATAGCTACAAGCAAGTCCAAACAAGCTAGTAATCCCCCACCACAAAAATGTCTTCGCATAACATTTCTTTCCCATACACACGATGGAACCGCTGTTATGTACCGTAAGCACCAGGTTTACCTTCCCATTGGAGTCGTAAACGAGGGCAGCGAGCAGGCCGCAGAGAAGCGAGCCGATGGGTATGTTCGTGATTAAAATGTTGTGGTTTACTCCAACGCTGTTGGGCCCAAACAGCTCGGCTGTTACCGACACGGCTGCAGCGAATATGAACCCGGAGCTCAGGCCGACCAGGGCTGTTCCGGCGAGTAATGTGTTTCCGTTCTCCGTTGCTGCTAGTAGGAAGAAGGCCACTGGTGTTGGTATTAGGGCTATCGCTAGCCAGCCCGTCCTTGCAAACCGCACCTTACTGTTTCATTTATGCACTTTTGTTAGTTGGTATGTGGATAGTGTCTGCATCTATATGAAAGTAATTTTCGATTATTGGATATTGTATCTGCGAATACAGATGGATACAGATATTCACATGCTCCACTTTTTGAAAACACAGATAAATAGATAGAAGAATTGATTCAACATAAATTATTTCAGTGATAGTGCAAATATAAACGCAAGAAATAAAATATACAATTATGAAAATCAAATTTGAACAGCAAATATTCATTTACTACATGCACAATAAGAATTAGGAAAATGCTATCATGTTAGGGCACAGTTAAAGTTGGTTAAATTACCATAATGACCCCCCAGAATTTCAATATTTTTTATTATTAAGGACAAAATAACTATTTTGAACAAAATGATTTATTAATGAGATTCTTAACATGTTCCCTCGCGACATGCATTAACAATAAACGATGAATTATTATATTGATTAAAAAAATACTTATCATTTTATGTACTTAAAGTCTTAAACATGCATAATCTTAACTACTATCTTAACTGAAATACAAATGAATAATTTTCAAATGCAAATACCGTTACATTTGCATTTATTTTTTGGATCTTAGACCTTTTTTATATTTAAGAAAAAAATACCATACATACGAGTTAAATTGACAACCGTACTGGACTGCAAGGTGGTGTGTCATGATATAGACTGTTTTATAGTGGGAGCGAAAATTTCAAACTGATATGACTAATCATTTCTTTCTTTTAAAAATTGATGATATGCAAAGAATGATAACGCAACGCCGGATTTAGGCCACTCTCAATAAGCAGGACAAAGTTTTTGTTTCAAGGCGTTCTTTTCAAATTGATATACAGATACTGGTACCTTGCAAAAGTAATACTAGAATCAAATGTTTAGGAACAACTACATGTCATGACAAAAGATGACATAAATGCATTTGATTTTCGAGCTTAAACAACTTATCAGTTTTAAAAGACGGATGCTAGACTGAAACTGAAACTCACCTTCCTAAGAAATCAGGACATTTTCTAATTGATTTATAGACTTTGTCTAGCTTCAACAAGTAACTTGATGTATTGGAATCAAAAACTGGATAACAACTTTGTATCAAGATATAAATGGCACAAATGTGCTTAAATTTAAAATTGGTGTGATAAACCTCTTAATATTTTTAAAAAGGGTTAATTTTTACAAATCGGTTTTCCCAAAATACTTATTGCGAAGAAATGTCATGGTCAAAAGTTTAACAGAAATATACCTCATGAGTTTTACAGAAATATACCTCATTTCGACATTTAAGAGAGTTGTACACGTTCGCTTATGGAGTACACATGCATAAAGTCAAAATGTACGCATTTGCGCTCCGTAAACATGCATGTATTAGTCTAAAAAAGAACTAGTTCTGTAGTAAGTTTCAATGGTAGCTTATTTGTGCAATATGTTTTAGGTGTAAGCCTGTATTTAATATTTATAATTGGCTCTTTAAAGATTAAGAAAACTGACCCTCTTAAGAAATCAGGACCAGCAGAGACGAGCCTGCCAAAAAAGGAACAAGCCGAATAAACCGTAACAAGCAAAGTAGTCTCCTCCTGCCTCCCTAAGGACTGAGCAATCTGACCCAAATTGTTACTATAGACCAACCCCACAGTTGCACCGCAGAAATAAGAAATATAATACAACCAAAAATCAACCCTAGTCACCAGCTCCTTAATCCCATGTTCAACTCCAAGCTTAGAAATTCTACAGCTCCCAACTGTTACCTCTGTTTCTTCCTCATCAGAAAGCAACTCCTTCCTTGTATCCTCTATATCACTGTTGTCCAAAGAACTAAAGCTTGAATATATCTTTACCTTTGCCCACTCACGTGCGAAGACAAGTCCAGGTATGCACAAGGGCAGTACAAGAAGAAGTAATGCCCCAGAGAAGAGTAATTTTGCTGTGATGAAGCTGGAGGGTTTTGCAGATAGAGTGTTGAGGAGTAGCAAGTATAGACCTGGTTGGTTCGGTTTAAGATGAACAAAACAATTAAAACCCCACGAACCATTCAACAAATAAGAACCAAAACTGGACCAAACATATATTTTTCAAAGCCAAAACCAACCAAACTGAAAATAATTGGTTTTTAGTTGGTTCAATTGGTTAACTTTGAAATGAGTTTATATAGCCTGTAGGCTAACATAGTAGTTGCATATTTACGGATATGATGATGCTTTAATTTTTAAAACAAACTTCCCACTTTCTAGTAATATTAACATGGATTAAAAGAAAAACGATATTACTGAGATCTTATAAAATGGAATAAATTTTCTATTTGGTTTGACTGGCTGACTTGGCAAAAAAATTTGAAAATCAAAACTGATCAAAAAGCGAATAAATATGAAGGTTGAAACAAAATACAACCAGTTAACAAACAAAATCGAACCAAATTAACCAAACATATTTGATTTGGTTTATTCGGTTCAAACCATTAAATGGTCGCTCATACCTGTGATGAAGGCGATGATGTTAAGGAGGAGGAAGGCATGGGAGTCACGGCGGGCTCCATCAGGGGGGAGGGAAGTCGTGGAGGAAGGCGGAGGACGGAGGATGGGGATAAAGGCAGCAGCGGAGGCCATGAGAGGGAGGATGGCATTGAGGAGGAGGTAGGAGGAAGGGGAGCCGTGCCCTTCGGCTAAGGCATTGGCTGCTAGGGAGTAGATGGCTGCACTGACCCCATTAAAGCTGACCGTTAGGGCTAGGGCTAGAGAGCGGTTTACGGGAAAGTTGCGAATGCAGAGCACAAAGCAGACGGTGTTGAACCAACAGATGCTTACTCCAGCTAGTAGACAGAGGAGGAACACCTGCGTTGGAAGGCTATGACATCAATAACTTTTTTTTACTCTTCTCAACCACATTCAGAACTATTTAGGAAACCAAATCATTTCATACCCACTTTGCGAAAGGTGACATTATGCAACGGCGCTAGCAAACCACAGTATTTTTTTTTCTTTCAATAGCAGGTGTCCTATGCATTGACCGTATTTGTACCAGCCAGGTCAGTGAATACTTTCAAATACAGAACATATTCAAAATCATTTTTTGCGTATCAGATATCCGCATCCGCATATGAATGGATATCGGATATTTATCCACTCTACTCATAATTAATACCGAGAAAAATAAATGGAAAGTATTGATCCAACATAAATCTTTCAATACTAATTCTAATATGAATACAATAAATAAAATGCATGGATAAAAATATGTTTTGAATAGCAAAATTTTCATTTACACACGCATGACATGAATCATTACCTTGATGAAACAGTAAGTATCAACACTGTACACACTAAAAAATGCATAATATCAACTATTATTTTGATAGAAGTCTCATCAGTTTTCGAGATCCGGACTTTTTTCTTTCCATTTTTGAATAGGGATGGAGAGGGACTTTGAGTTTTTTGGCTATCTACTTAAAGCCATATTCGCAACAGTGTCACAATCATATTTCTAAAATGGAAATTAATTAGTGCCATATTTTTAATAAAAGATTTGAAGATTGTTTAAGTAAGTTGGTTTAGAGAAGCAATTGAAATGGGTAAAATATTCTATAATTCAAACCTCATTCTTGTAGTGAAGTTCATGTGGTGGAATAAAAAGGAAGATGACTGTAATTGATGTAACCTGGTGTTTGTTTTATGTATTTTTGTTGAACTTTTGTTAATACTATCAATGAGATTTTATTTTCTAACAAAAATGGACAAAGGCAAAAGGAAATGTTTGTTCTTTTTGTTGTAGTTGCCTTGGCAAGCACACGTATACTTCATAAACGAGTTCTCACTTGAAGCAACACTAGATGCAGCATATCCTAGAAAGTATAATACTTAGTTGGGAGATTAGCATGCATGCACAAGGATCACTGAATATGCTTGTTGAAGACGAAAGGCTTTCACTGTGTTCAGCAAAGCACAATGTAGCAGGTTACTTTTGGCAATTCTAACAAGGATACTTTCATTTAAGGTATAGTTTACCATAACATTGTGAATTTGATTTCTGCCTTCCTAAGCCAAATTATGATTGACAACATAGATTAAACTATAATCCATCTAACTTTTGTCATTAACGGCACTGGGATATATTACTGTTGATCAATGATCTTCTGACTGAAATCAAGACCCAAGCATCCATTGAAAATTTAACATATTCCTTGTAAACTTAGATTACATAGTCATGCTACTTTTTCTCCAAAGTGGACATATGTAATGTATGTCAGCGATACCATCATACATTAACATTATTTCTCATTTATTGAAGAAATTTTCTTATCAACTGATTAGATACAAATTTTGGCTGTATACATCCCCCCCCCCCCCCCCCCACATTATTATTTGATGGTTCTATTGACGTTGCACTAAACAGTGGGATCGATTTTCCTATAACCATAGGTTTAATAATCTCCACTGGTACCAGATTTCCATTGCTTGTGCAGCATTGATAGAACGCATGAAAACGATGACAACAAAGGTAAAATGGTAACTAGATCACTAACTTTGAAGGCAAAAACTCGCGTATTGCACCGGTTAGCAGTATAATATAAGAAAGTGAAACATAGTCAATTATTTAAAAAAAAAAAAAGACCAATGCAGGATACACACATATAATGAACACTTTTTAATAATAATAATAATAATCTTTATTAATAATTCTCTTGGAAGCGCAAAGTTTTGGTCTGACCATGAACTTCCCAAAATGCCCTTATGTATGAATTTTAAAATATACTAAATTGTTATTTAACCTAATATCCCCAATAAATTAGACATTTAATGTCATTTAAAGTAGGATGTAATAAATTTTTTCAACAAATTCAAATTACCCCGCTAATATCACTCAAAAAGTGGATCTGTAAATAGGATTTCATTACAAATTTTAACCGCTTCCCTATATGTATTATCAAAACTTAATAGTAGATAGAATATTTAAAAAAATTAAAATCCTAAAAGTTTGTTCGTTTGAAATTTTCAACCATAAATTGTAGTCGCAAAACAATTGATTATTTGATTGATTAATTAATTAATATGAAATTAGTAACTTAAATTAATTATAATTAAAATTGAAAATAAAGTTTATTGGAAACAAAGTGTATGTCTATACATATAATATGTATTTATATCTTTATCTTTGTTAATAATTCTCTTGGAAGCGCAAAGTTTTGGTCCAACCATGAGCTTCCCAAAATGCCCTTATGTATGAATTTTAAAATATACTATATTGTTATTTAACCTATTCTCCCTAATAAATTAGACATTTAATGTCATTCAAATTAGGATGTAATAAACTTTTTCAACAAATTCAAATTACCCCGCTAATATCGCTCATCTGTAAATAGGATTTCATTACAAATTTTAACCGCTTCCCTATATGTATTATCAAAACTTAATTGTAGATAGAATATTTAAATAAATTAAAATCCTAAAAGTTTGTTCATTTGAATTTTTCAACCATAAATTGTAGTCGCAAAACAATTGATTATTTGATTGATTGATTAATTAATATGAAATTAGTAACTTAAATTAATTATAATTAAAATTGAAAATAAAGTTTATTGGAAACAAAATGTATGTCTATACATATAATATGTATTTATATCATTATCTTTATTAATAATTCTCTTTGAAGCGCAAAGTTTTGGTCCGACTATGAACTTCCCAAAATCCCTCATATATGAATTTTATAAAATATACTAAATTGTTATTTAACATAATCTCCCTAATAAATTAGACATTCAATGTCATTTAAATTAGGATATAATAAACTATTTCAACAAATTCAAACTACCCCGCTAATATCGAAAATTAAGTTTATTGGAAACAAAGTGTGTGTCTATACATATAATATATATTTATATATACGAGCGCATACATAGAAGAGGAGAAAAATAATGAAATATTTAATAACAATTAATGTACGTTGCAATTTTAATTAATGTTTGTTAACAAAGAAATTAATGCACGTTAATTAGTAAATATTGTATTTACAAACATAGAAAAGAAGGAAATATTGTATTTACAAACTAATAGGAATATAGTCAATTCCCTAAAATTTCGCTGAACCCAAAAAAATAGCATTCGTCTAACCATGTTTTATTCAAAGCAAAAAAATAGCATCTTCCGTATTTGACTGGTTCTGGAATACTCTCAGCCTCTACCTACAAATGCGACATTTCTAGAATAAACCATACACTCCTTTAAATATCGTTTAAAATCTCCATTCATATTCACATTTCTCTCCTTATTCTCACCGCTATTTGTTCATCACTAATGTTTTCTCTTCATTCACCCTTCCCTTCCAATTTTTAGGATACACTTAAAAAGGGAATGATCGCTATACAATCAATTCGTATTTTTTTTGTATTTTTTTTAAATTTGATGCGAAAATTACCTCCAGAGCAGCTTCAATGTCGGTCTCAAAGGAACTGAAGAGTCTGGTGGAGCCGTCATCACTTGAGACATTAGGATTGGCGTGATGCTTTTCAACATCGTATTTTAGTATTTGTGGCAGATCGCAAAAATCTCTAAATTTGTCATTTATTTTTAGTTCTTTCTTATTGTTTAGTTGTTAAACTTTGGGAATATTTCAAAGCTTCAGGCTCCTCAGTTTTAATTTTCTCGATGGTTTGTAATTTGCAAGTTTCGATGACGCCTAGGGTTTGTAAATAGGAATAGGAAGCATTATGATTTGAAGATCTTCTCCACTTCGACCTTTTCAGGCATATTTACCAGTTTATACAATTTTACATATGAACCACCTCTACCACATCTATAAATTGTAAGTTTATTCTTTATTCTCTGCAATGTTATTTTTTTAGCATATCTTTACTCTAAAAAATAGTTTTTTCAGCATACTAGAAAGAACGTATAGTGCCATAGTCACGCGCGAAGCGCGTGCCTATACGTCTCGTAGTAGTAGTAATAATAATAATAATAATAATAATAATAATAATAATCTGGTTCATATGCATAAAGCATTTTTTGACATCTAAGGGAAATACTGACATAAGTAGCAGTTAAAATGACCATTCTGAATTTGATTAAGCCAGTGATTATCATAGAAGGAATTCAACATAATGTTGAAACTTTAGGTGGACTGAGTTTTGTTGAAAAACGAAGCCATAAAACCATGGCTAGCATTTGTCAACTACAGAAGCAGAATAAGTTTTGGCTATTGTGCTGGGAAATAAAGCGCTCCATTTAAGATAGACACCATGTGATTTAGCCATTTAGGTGACCAATGGTATATTTAATTATATCATTAAAAAAAAAACTAGCGGGAAATAAAAGAAAATGCAGCTAGCTCCATTTGAACTGAATTCCTAGATTAAATTCAGTCACTTTCTTGCTAAAAAAATGATGTATCACATGGCACAGTTAAATGAATTTTTAAAATATTTGCTGGTGTTGGTAAGGATCAGCAAAGCTATAGTCTAAAATAACAGAGAAAGAATGATATAAATTAACTGTTTAAATGGGAAAATAAAAATGAAAACAAAAAATTGATTGCAATATTAAACTATATGAGTAAAAATATCAATAAATTTTCAAGGTCGTTTTTTTTATTTCATCATTGACAACAAGAAAGCTTATATTTGCCGCTGAAAAAGGAAAATAAAAAACAGAAGACATACTAAGCAAAAACAAGTTAAAAGAAGATGAATTTTAAATGCAGTGAATCACTTTCTTTAATTACTTTCCTTGTTTTGTATAATTTTTCATATAGTTATTAACGGCACAAGGCACAGAAAAGTGCAAAGCCTTCCCAAAAACATTGACACATGTCATGACAAATGACACACGCCTTTTTAATTTACTACCCACGTTTAGAGTTCTTTTTTTTTTTAACAAATATAATATATACAACAATTAATTTAAAAGTTCAACAACAACACACACACGTAATAAAGATTTTTTAGAAATTTTGCAAAAAACAAATCAAACATAATATCATAATAATAGAATTTCAAGCATAATGTCTTCAAGGACCAAAATACAAGATAACAATACATATTATAGATAAATTATAAATCTAAATTTGATTCAACAATCGTATTTTCTAAATCAATATCTACATCATTAGATTCGTAGGCTTCAACATCTTCTCGCTATATCTCATATCAATTGACAATTAATTCAGTCAAACCATAATAAAAACAGACAGCTTGAATTTCATTGAGGAATAATTTGAGAAAAGCATTGATTAAAGATTATTGATTCATTACTGTAATTAAAACAGATAGTGCAAAGTTCATTTAAATTTAACTTGGAGAACGCGACCAATTTAGTGCATGGGTGGTAAATAGACCATTCGGATATGATCTAGACCCAACTCGGTGGTCTCAATTCTAGTCGGGTTAAATTTTGTCAAGCCAAACTTCCAGATTTTAAAACCTTGACCCGGGTTGAGGCTCGGTTCATATCGGGTTGGCTCGGATCTGATTTTGTAATAATACTAAAAATGCATAAATTTTTCTCGGTCTTTTTGTCAATCTTCCTGATTGGATATGTTCTTCATGTTATTTTTTCGTCGTCTAGACCCAACACGGGATTCATTGAGGGATCAGATCGGTTTGGTTTGGATTTACACATCTCACATCCAATTTTAAATTGTAATTCTTCGTAGTTGGTACAACAATAACATGAATAAATAATTTAAAGTTTGTCAGAAATTAGTTCGACATATCATACCATCATATAAAAATATTAGCTCGACACATCATACCATCATATAAAAATATAATATATTCAACTAATGTTGAAGATTAGTTTAGTTTGTGAAATATAAAAATAAAATAATAAGTAAAAAAAACAATTAAAATAACGAATAGAAGCGGTCATTTTTTCAAGGCACATCATTTGCTTCATTCACTATGCTTTTTCAAGTGCATCGCGCCATGAGGAAGAAAAGCTCAAATGCCACGTTATGCGTATGCTATAGCAAGCGCCAAAGTGCATTTTCATAGCTATGATTATTTTTCAAACTAAAGTGGAAGTGAAGAAAGATGAAGACGGAAGTTAGGAATATCAAAAATTAAGCTTTATTGATATAAGACAAGCTACAATAAATCCAGTTATTAAAGGTCAAGATCTGTGAAGAAAGATACGTTGTCCAGTTAAGATATGTTTCTAAGATTATTATATCTTTCTAGCAGTGCATCAATACATTAAGAAAATGTGAAATACAAATATATCAGTAAGTCACCATTGCCGTCGATTTTGACCAACATTTTATTATACCACTGACAATGGTAACTATACGATTACAATACCAACTGTATTAGTACATTTAGTCAACTCAAAAATAATGCCCAATCAACTCATAATGGAAATTTACCATCACTGCATTTCAATTTCATGGAGAGGTGGTTCACTAATTGAAGGTATAGACAAAAGAAATAAAATAGCGGTGCTTGTTAATTTATTCATATTTTTAGTTATGTTGAGTAGAACCTGACTTTGGATTTTTACAGCACTGTTGTTTTATTGAAGAAGCTGTTTCAAAGCCAATTCTTTGAAAGTTCTTGTTCTCCCTCCTTACACAGCAAACACGCTCATTGTATTCACATTTCACACTATTGAGATGCCCTTTCCCTCTTTTTTTTTTTTTTTTTTTTTTTTTTTTTTTTTTTTTTTTACTGATATGGTATTTTATTACTAAAATCCTAACAAACTGAAAAACATTCTTCTTTTAATTTTTCTGTACCTTTCCAAATTAAAAGCAGTTATATTTTTGTTATGATGTCTCATATAATCACTTTTTTGGCGTATAGAAATTTTGGAAAGACAACATTTTTGGAAAGATGATCTAAATGATAAAAACAATCATATATGATTGTTTTTTTTGTTCACTTTAAGCATTGTGTTATCAAGTTCAACAAATAAAAGTGTTACCAAATATTTTCTGTAAGGTTGAGTTGTGTCTAATTGCTTGTTTTTATTTCATTTTAATTACAGTAAAGAAAGATGAGATGTTGCACAATAATAAAACTATTTGAGTATGTAATGAGGCAGCCACATGATCACTGATCATATTATTGTGATTAATAATATGTTACTATAAAAATTAAGAGGTTCATATTCTATATCAAAGAAGGATGTGGTTGAACATAAAACAAATATGTTCATGATCAAACTTTGTTGTCGAAAGGGAAAAGAAAAAAAATTGAACCTGTTCCACCATTTGCTCCCTAAACTCTAACAAATTCACTAATCAAACAGAATTTTATACAGAGGTCAACAGCATTGATCATAGGACTATGATCTATTTAACTTTTCTTTTACCAATATGTCGAATAAACATGGTTTGTTGTCAATTTTAATTTGAGGCCATCACAAACATTTATACTAAACTCAAACTGAATAATAAAAATTTCCGGTTGCCTAAACAATCTAGTCCCCAAATTAGTTTTATGAAAGATAAGGTGAACCATAGTTGAACTAGTTGCTATATAACGATTGGCACACGGTTCAACCAAACAAAACTTACATAACGGCAAGCATTTCCCCACCAAATTAAACCATTCAAGATCATTTTTCATGTGACGTATATTCACTAAATTAAAATGGTTTGATATCAATATTCAAAAAGTGCTATGTCATACAAAAGCGGCTGAAGTAGAAGTCAAAAATTTGATGTGCAGTTAATTTTTTTTGTTACTTTTTCTATACTTTTACATCGCTTATGTTTGTTAAATATTTACATCAATTACTATTCTCTGTAAAATATATGAAATATAGATATTGATTTGTCTACCCATCTATATATCTATTATGCACTAGTTATGGACTTGATGCCACAATAAAAGTTAGTGTTACAATGTTATTGAAATAACATCAGTGCTGACTACCAACACTGAAAATAAAATTAGTTGACTACGCTCGATCAAATGACAAATGGTATTCATTTGATTATCAAGCCAACCGTTTAATGCTATCATCGTATACAAATTTTTAGTTGCACTTGACAATAATTTCAAAACGTTGTTGCAGCTAAGATTTTTCTTCTGATTGACCGATAAGGAGTCTATCCTTATCTATACTATTTATAAAATAAATTGGATGAATATGGTTCATCAATGTCTTTTTTAAGTTCGACGATTACTCTTTCCTCTTTCCAGTTAATGATTTTGTATCATCACAAATGCATAAATCCTTCAACGATTTTAATCCCTTGGCCCGAAATTAAGCTCGGTGGTACTAACATATATGCACACACATCATGCATGTCATTTTACTAGTAAATTTATAAGTTTCTATTCTAAAATTAAAGTAGTTTTATTCGCTATCATTAATGCTCATCTTGCATAAATCTCCTCAAAGTAATTGTTTTTGTACATGTGGACGTCTCTTCAGGAACTATGTTTACTGTCTAGATTGTTCAGTTAGAAGTCTTGGGATTGAAAATATTAGCATCAATTAACCAATGTTTAAAAACAGTTTTTTTTTTTTTTTTCACATTTGTGTTCCAATAAACTTCCAAAGAATAGAAAACAAAAAATATATTCATATATTTAATTAAAAAAACCTGCGTTGATCGCATTTAAACAAAAAAAAAAACTGATTTTGTCTTTAGTTATTCGTTTGATATTTTTAATTAGACTGACAAAGATAATATTGATTGACTTATTGTAGGCTACAAAATACAGTGGGTGATGACTGGTTCTACCTTTTCAGTAAAGAATCATTTTCAACAATTCTTTTTATTATTTGAAGCTATAAAATATATTCACTAAACCCAGACAGAAAAGTCAACGAAAGCAACATAAAAAGAATTAAAAAGGCGATTCAATTATGTATTTTATTTATGACTGATCTTTAAAAGGAGGGGGAACATGCATGCATACACACATACACGTAAATAATCATTTTCAACAATTATTTTTCAATTATTTTAAGCTATAAAATTTATTCACCAAACCAGGACAGAAAAGTCAAAATAAAGTAACAAATAAAAGAATGAAAAAGTGATTCTACAGTGTATTTAATTAATAATGGATCTTCAAAAGGGGGGAAAATTGAATGATTTTGGTTATACATGCATGCATGCATGCATGCATGCATGCATATGCACATGTACAAAGACACAAAATATTAACATTGTGCAGTAGCCATATCTATAAGTTAATGACAATGGGATAAGTGGAAGTATGTATGCATGTTATTCAAATTTACTATGTATCATTAACTTACAAAAGAAAAAATTAATTAATGCTAGTGTTTTGAGTCAGAAACAAATATTATTTGTTACAACCATGATTTGAAGTTACGCTTATTTTGACAACCATAATGGCATCTACCAAAGCACAAGTCCATATATTCAATCAAAATAATGTTTAGTTATCAGCAACTTGCAAATTAAGGAAACAAAAAGAAGTGCATGAAAGAATTTTTTCTTCTTCAAGTATTTAAAATAAAAATTATTTGTTCACTCTCATACTTTATCATATTTCTCTTTCCTATATCATCAAATAATCCATCCATTAGTTTATTTTCCAATGGGCAACATCAAGGGACTCCTTAGGCCTATGGTTCGCAAAAACATTGCATATGTGTGTGCGTAAGTAGGTCTACGTATGTGTGTCGATATCACTCTCGGAGTGTACACATATTACAGGAACACAAACAATAAAAACGTAATATACTATCAGATTAATATAAGGGGTATTTAGTTTTAAGGACATATTAAAAAAAAAAAGATCCAAAGACGACTAAGTTTAATAATTAGATCAAAGACAAAGACCAAATTTTATTACATTAACATGAAGTTCACTTTAATTTCTCATCATTACTAAATCAACTAAAAAATAAAAATAAAATCTCTTAAAATTGAAAGAAAGAAGGTGATTATGAAATTATTTTAGCCGATTGATGTTATTATAAACATATAAAAATAAAAAATTCGGATCAATAGAGCATCATAACTTAAAAATATATCTTTATATTGTATCACCTAAACAACGAGGTAGGTCATTTTAATGTTAATCTCATTACACCCACAAAAACTATATGTTAAATACGAAACTATATGCATTTAGCTTTCCGTCTTGAATATTTTAATCTTATAATCACAAAAAATATTTTTATATTAATTTTTAATATTTGTGAAATGTCAACGTGCGTCCTTAACTTAGATATTTGGACCATTTTCAATTAAAACATGAAGATGTCCTTGACGTAGATAACAAAAGTTATTTGTCCTTAAATCTAATTTGTTTATAAAATGTGTCTTTTAAACAAATATCCACTTAATTTAATGTGTTAACTATGCAGCTTTAGTCAAGGACATTATTGTCTTTTAACATTTAGCTAACAACTCAGAATATCTTAGTACATTGTACTAGAAAACCTAGCTCAAAACAGATGTACGGTAATAATTAGCAGATGAATGATAAAAGCAAACAAATAATTTGATTGGTTATGTGCTCAAGTTAAAGAAAAGACAGAATTTCGCCCAAATTTTACCAAAAAATTGTAATCTAGGCCGTAAATACAATGTTAAAAGCAAGCTAACTCTCTGTTTTTACAAACTGAAACCAGTGTATGACGTACGCAAATAAAACCATCAATGTAACATATTTTTACAATCTATGGACCTCTCTGCAAAATGAATCGAATAACAAATAATGCAACATACCAAGAGAAAAAGGAATAAAACACCTACAAGCAAGAGAAACAAAACAGAAAGATCCGATAATTTGGAAACAAACAGCGATTTCACATACCGGAGCGTAAGGCAAAGAAATTCTCGACGTAATAAGCAGCCACTGAGCGCCATAAGAACCAGCACCTATGGCCGCAGCGAGAAACAGAACAACAGGCAGGGGAAGATAAAGAAGGGCAATTCCCGAAGACCATCCAAAAACTTTACCCAAATCGGAGGCCGTGGCGAGGTAATTGAGCTGCACCTGCGATATTTTCATGACGTGTTTGAGTTCCGACGAGTAGGCCGAGAAATCGAAGTTAGTTCCAGTGAATGCCTGGATCCACAGCGTGGCAACAAGGATCATCCATTTACGGGACTGCCCTGCCATCGCTGTTTTTATTTATTTACCTTTTTTTTTTTCAATTGGGCAATTTTAATGGAGGGGACTGAGACTAGAATGCTAAGGGTTTATATAGAAAAGCTCGATGTAGCTGAAATATTTGGTTTCAATTTAATAATTGTTTTTCCCCCAGGCGGAGATACGTTGTCAACAACCATACGCTTTTCAATAACCACCACTCCTACTGTTTCTGCCATAAATATGGTCATTTTTTAATATCTGTGTATGTCGTTTTCCGCCTTCGGTTTTAACTAGTTAATCAAACTTCCTATCCTTTACTCTAAACTTCATCAAGTGATTTCCACAAAAGTTATGTATTGGAAAATAATTATTTGAACACAGTTTTCATGTTATCTGGCACTATTATGGTAATGGTTACTGTTACCATTTGACAAATACCGTTACCGTATCATTTTTACTAGTATGTCGGAATTGTTTATTATTACCGCTACCGATCGACTGGTATACTGATAATCCGGTAACCGTTACACTGATAATAGTAAATTACCGTTTGTCCATCAAAATTTATATCTTGACATGTTTTTTTGTATACAATGCATCTTTGTTATACTATATGGAGTGTTAGTTTATAAAAAAAACATAAATGAGAAAGAAAATAAGTGTACCTGAAATCATTGAGCTAAATATAATCATATTTGGTTGTAAATGCATTTAATAAAGCATGTCAGATGAATATTCATATATTTTAAATTAACTGGTATAATTACCATTACCACGAGTATCGATGAAATGTTACCAATAATTTACCGTTACAAATAGTAAATTTACCATTATCATACCGTTTTAACTGGTATACCGATTTCAATCAAAAATGGTTAACAATCGATTGGTAATGGTATGATAATGGTAAATTTACCGTTACCATAACAACCTTGATGTTATCAATGAATTCTTTGAAATCCAACCGTTGTATACTATTTTAAAGATTTTAAACGAAAAAATAAAATAAAAAAGAATGGCAGAATTTTGTATGGTTCATGGAAGACTTACAGAATGATTTGCTCTGTTTTCTTGTATTTGTAGTTTCAATAATAAGACTGGATGAAACCTAAATTTAAGGTAAACAAACTCCCAATATAAGCTTTCTTGTATTTATAGTTTTAAATTTAGTATAAAAGATTTATTTAGTTTTAAAAGATTTGATTCAAAATTTAATTTAATATATATAAAGATTTAATTTAATACAATAACTTTAATAAATATTTGTTTAAATGAAACGAATGGAAGAATTTGATTTAAAGATTTAAATTGAGAATTTGTTAATTTAATAAATTTTGAAGTTGAAGAATTTGACTTAAGAAATTAACTTGATAATCAAACTGTGAAAGTTGTTTTGAATAACATGAAGAAATAAATTGAATTTAGAATTTAAGTTTTAAACCAAACGGAAGCAATGGTTTAGAATTCTGATCTTAATTACAAACCACAAAATTTGAAACTTAGATCAGTTTAATTTAAGTTAATTTGAATGGAGACTTAAATCTGAAATTATGATAAGTCAAATTTTGAAATACGGATATTAGGTATGGAATGGATTATTATATTTAAACAGTTTTTATCTGTTATGACTTTATAACTATTTTTAATAAAACTATTTTGTCTATTTTAACTATTAAAATTTTATTACTGTTTTGATAAAAAATATTTTTAATAAAACAATTTTTATATCAAATTTAATTATATATATCTATTATTTTAAATTTAAACCATTTTCAAATCTTTTTTATTGTTTTAAATAACGTGGTGGAGAATCCGGAATGAAATAGGTTGGTTTGACGAACGCTACTAGAATAAATAAGAGAACGATGATGGATAACCTTGACTTTCGGGTCATAATTAAAAAGACTAAAATAGGAGCCATACCCAGATTAATTGAGTTAGCTCTTCTTAGTGGACATGCTTCTTCGACACCATATCTCTTATTCTGTGATTGATTGGGAATTCCATTGGTTATGGGAGTATTGTCTGAGGTGGTAGGTAGTTGTGGCTATGTATTACCACCAGCCTAGGTCCACAATCCGGTAGAATCCTACCATTAGGTATAACTTCGGTGCTTTTTCATATTATCTTGGTTGAGCCATCTACAATTTTGATTTATTCTATACCAATGGATTGCCCTGTGGTAGCCAATAGGTTATGATGGACTTTACGGTAGTTGCATAGACTACGGTGCCTATTAATGGTGTAAGGGTAAAATTGTAATCTCACATACGCTATTTTAACACTTTACTTAATAGACATTATTATAATAGTGCATTTGTATTATATGATATCTAGTTTAACGAATCATTAGAGGATGGAAATCTTAAGCATCCTTTATGTTATTGATGCATTTCATTGAACATTTCACCTGAGTTGATTTGCTTTCATGTGGTCCTGATCCGAGTTTTTTTTCTTTGCATTATTGCTCATGTTAGACTGAGTAATACAGTATTAAGATTTCACCTTTCGGAACTGAAGTCTCGTTGAAGACCTCACCTCTATCTATTTATGTCAGTATTCCTTTTTGTATTAGGAATCCCAGTATTTAGACTTCTGTTGTATTAAATTTTGTAAATCTAATATTATGTATAACTTTTGATTTTTTTTTAGTTGCTTCATGAACTACTATTGTATTTTGTTCCGCTACGAGATATTCTGTATTTTGTGTCTGTGTTTTCTTGTGTTTCTGTGATGATTTTATATTTATTCCCATAGCAATAATAATAAAATGTTTTGAGATGGTTTTATTATCGACTCGAAATGGTCGAAAATAGCGGGTCGTTACAGTTGGTATTGAAGATTTGGTTTCAAAAAATCTTAGCTTCTGGGGTTAAAAACTCATTAGAGATAGAGTAGAAATATCCTAGAATGAGTAGAATTAGTCTCAGAATCATACTTGAGAAAGCATATTTTCGAAAGTATGAATGGATTTTAAAAGTTTTTTTAGATATAAAAATTTGTTTTAAAATTTAGCCTTTTTACAGAGTTTCATTCTTTTGAAATCCATTTTCCTTGGTAGGTACCTCTTTGATTAGGATATCCTTAGCTAATCTCGATCCTTATTCTGAATCTATCTTATGAAATGTATGATTGATAACTTTCAAAATCCTAGTTATTCTCTATTTTATTTTAATTAGAGTCTCCATTCTCGGTAGATTCTTGTTGATTAGGTTCTTTTATGGGTTCAACTTCTAGCTTATGTTCAGACTTGTCTTTGACCTAACATAATAAATAATCAAATGAATTTTACCGTAAGGGCTTCCTTTCATGTGCTAATTAGTTTCTAGGGCACGACCTTTAAATAATTATTTTTCATGACAAAAATTTATATGACTGTTTCTTCCTTCTATTTTTCGTTTCGCATGCATTCTGCACGCTAAAAAAAAAACACAAATCGATTTCAAATCCTCTTTCTTCTTCATCTTTATACTCCCAAAATCAAATCTTCTGCTATATACTTTCGAAACAATATCAAATCTGCTGCTAATTCATCTTTCTCACTAAAATTAAAATCAAATCTGCTGCTAAATTACTTTCGAAACAAAATCACCACAACTGATTTGTTGATTGGCTAAATAAATCAAATTGCATCAATTTTCTCAACTGAACAAGCAAGTAACTGTTTATTTCTGCTGTTTGTTATATATCGATTGCTGATGTTAATCACCTCACCTTTATTCAGCTGAAGAAACCAAGATGCAATTTCTATTCACTATTTGCAAGACGCGATTTCTGTTCAGTAGTTGTTGAACAAGTAAGTACTTGTTTATCTTTGTTGTTTGTTGTTCCTGGATTTTTACTGTTTGCTATATATCAATTGTTTTTGTTAGCTGAAGTAAGTATTCATTCACTAATTGATTTTATTTGTTATATAAAACTGTTCATACGAATTTATTCAGTGGTAGAATTTATTTTGTTTGACAACTTAAAAAGATAAAAGTGTTTATCTTTTGATTTGAGTTATTTAATTACGTATTAAAATTTAGTAATATTTGAAAATCACTGATACATGTAAAACATATTTGTTGGTTTGTTAATTATATGTATATATTCAGTGGGTTAATAATACGTAATATGAATCAATTTATAGTGATGATGAAACTGTTCATACATATATATTCAGTGGTACATGTTAATTTGTTTGACAGCTTAAAAAGATAAAGGTGTTTATCTTTTGACTTGAATGATTTAATGACGTATTAAACCTTAGTAATATTTGATAATTACTAATACATGTTAAACATATTTGTTTTTTCTCTTATGATTTGGATTCATTAAATAAAAGCATTTAACTTTTTCGAATGTGTTGATAATTTAATGTTATTCTATTCAACTGTTTTAGAAGAAAACTGCAACTATCTTTTCTATTTGTTATTCATATAACAAAAAAAGTGCATTTATCTAAGTTGTTTTTTATTGTTTACATTATGCTAAGTTAAACTATAGTTAGAAAAGATAAAAACATGTATGTTTTTACCTTTAACATCAGCAATATATTTGCAATGTTGTACGTTTGTTACTCAAAATACACATTGGAGTCTCATTTGGTTTATGTTATAACTTTTTAAATTAGTATGTGTGTATTGCATTTCAAATTATTGTTAGATGCTTATTATAATTATAATACATATATCTTTATTATAATACATTTCAATCATAACAATTTTCCATCATAAAATATTTATACCTCTGTTTTTATGAAAAGATAAATATATTTATCTTTTTCAGAAACTATGAGCAGGGTATAAATAATTTTTTTAACTATATTCACACCTTAATTAACAATAAATTAACAAAAAAGTACTACATGAAAGATACATGCTTAACCCATTATTCAATAAAGATAAATCCATTTATCTTTTGCATAGTTTCAAATGATACCAACAATATTACTAGTTCTATTCATTTATGAAATAAATATGTATGAGAATCTTGTTTTACCTGATGATTATATACGAAACAATTTTTTAAACATTCTAGAAGGAAAACAATTTTTAAATGTTTAGTACAATATCTTATTTTATTTTAGATTTAAAAAAGATGGTTGCATCTATCTTTTCAAAAGCGAACTTCAGATATAAAAAGATAGTTGAATATATATGTTATGTGTTAATAGTTGCAAATATGCAATGTTAATGATAAAACTCAACTTTTGATTAAATTGCAATTTTTAATTAATAATTTTAAATGTTTTGTAGAATATATTATTTTATTTTAGATTTAAAAAAGATAGGTGTATTTATATTTTCAAGAAGTTATATGTTTTCATGCAATATGATATACATACTATTATCTTTATCATATGTTTTCATATTATCATGAGTAACATAATTTGTCATATGTTGAAATATTACATGAAATAAATTAGCAAAAGAATACTACATGAAAGATACAATATGAAAAACATTATTAAATGTATATCGCACCATAATTAACAATGAATTAGCAAAATAAAATACTACATGAAAGATGCATTTTTAACCCATTATTCAATAAAGATAAAACCATTTATCTTTTGCACAGTTTCTAATGATAACAGAAATATTACTAGTTCTATTCATTTATGAAATAAATATGTACGAGAATCTTGTTTTACCTTATGATTATATACGAAACAATTTTTTAAAAATTCTGGAAGGAAAACAATTTTTAAATGTTTAGTACAATATCTTGTATTCTTTAGATTTAAAAAAGACTGTTGCATTTATCTTTTCAAAAAAGAACTTCATATTTAAAAAAGCTAGTTGAATATATATGTTATGTGTTGATTGTTAGTTGCAAATATGCAACGTTAATGATAAATGTAATGGCCTAGGGATTTCCGACCCCAAAAAATGACACAAAACACCATATCGACTATTCAAGCACCGAAAACACTGGATCATTAATAGAAAGAAATTAGAGGGTGAGATAAGAAAGAAAGAAATATTTGAATAGAAGAAGAAGAACTAACACAACACAGAGTCTCACATCGCATAAGAACAAAATATAATATAGAAATAAATCTATATAGAGAGCATTGAAATAACACTTACAATCATTAGAGTACATCACACATCTGGACAGTTATAATAACCTGTCCCCATATACAACACACATTAGAATATATAATATCATATGTTGGAACTCTCCTTGCTCGTCTCTTCATAGTACCAGATAACTTGAACCTGTACAACCCGGTCTAACCCGAGCATTACAAACACCGGGTCAGTCTGGTGAACCAGAGTGAGAAAAACACATTAAGTTTAAAGGCAAAACACAATTTAATTTTAACGTCAAAATCTTTTCGAAAGAAAAGGATAAGCGTAAGACCAAATCCACACATAAATACAGATGGTTTTTACCTTACGATAACCCAAAACATTTCTGAAAACAATATTAGTATGATATTATGATAGTTTCTAAATACAAATAAATAGCAATTTAGCGAAACTCTTGCATCTCACGCTCCACATATATATAGTAGTATAGAATCAAAAACCGCGGGCTTTTATTGGAGAATGGATTTCCTGACAAGGTATGGGACCACCTTCCCGACAATGTACCTTTGGAGATGAATACATTGGGATTCAACAAGAACGTACATCTTGCAACCCAGGCTAAACATGACCGACCCCTCACTATACTTTGAGAGTATCGAATATATCATTACTACGGTTAGGGGCCAGCCAACCGAACCGATAGCATACATACATATAAAAATAAAAGGGACAACCGAAGGCATTTGATTTCACCAGATCAGGTGATGATATACCGTTTTGATGGGTGCGACCCACATAGCCATGCGACCTACCCGATTTTATGTCATTTCCCAGTTGATGAGGCTAGAGGTTAAGCTTATCCTTCAGAATAGCACAACTCCTTCCACTTTGAATGCCACATCGTCGGATCTGCCAGAAATCACTAATTGACATCCACCAAAATACTTTGGGTGATAGTTATCCACCAACAGAAATACGTTTGAGGAAATCAACGTACGTGACCCCTTTGAAAATACTCTGTCATACATTCGTACATACAAGTCATCTAGGAACAGGATGAATCGAATACACCCTTCTACCACATCTTGGAAATCGCCCTATAGATCAGTAGGGAGAAGTCCTTGCAATCCGTAGATTTCAACCATGACAGAACCACAGTTTATCTCTGGCCGCTAAACCAGAGTTTTTAGTAGTTCTTCCGTTTATGAAGATCTATGGTCTTCAATGCTCCATCTCGATTATCTTCTGATATCTTCACATATTTGTTGGTCGGAATGGTTTTCGAATATAAATTCGATCCTTGTCTTTCCGTAGCAACAAGCGTATATGTAACAACACTGAATTTTGGGTAAATTTAAAAATTTATTTTAAGTAATTTTAATGAGTTTTTGATATTTAAAATAATTTATTAAGAATAATAATGATTAAGAATTGATTTAAAACGAAGTTGGAATGAATAATTTAATTTTAGTTATAAAAGGAATTAGAAATAACGCTGCAGTTTGAAAAGTCAAACTTAAACTTTGACTGACCGTACAAGATGCAAAATTTAAGGATTTTAGCGAAACCAAAAATATTGGGATCTATTTAAAAATATCTTTCTAACGAATCTAAAAAATTGAAATTTCATAGCGGGAATCAAAAGTTATGTCAAAATTAAAATTTTGAAAGGTCACTATGAAATTTACAAAGGACAAGAACACTACTTTTGCATACAAAGGAATTTGAACTCGAAACCACTTCCATTGAGTTCAGAATGATGTTTCTACATTGAAAAACAGTAAACACTTATATATTTCGAGTTTCGGAAATTATTTGTTTAAAAATGTATTTTTAATATTTAATATATACGCCTTGAAAATAACCATTTTTCAAACGACCTTTGTTTTCGACGAAACTACTTTTGTTGGATTCGAAATGTCAAAATATAGTTAAGTTTAATTTTTCATAATTTTTAGAATTAAATTGTAGCCGTGGCAAAAAGATTTCAGTTTTGTCAATTTCGGTCAATTTTAACCGACTTGAAAATAGCCATTTTTTAAACGGACTCAGAATTGAACGAAATTAATTTTGTTAGGACTGTATCGTCAAAACATAGCTAAATATATTTTTCGGGAATTTTTGGAGTTAATTTGTGACCCGGTAAATTTATTTGTACGGTTTAATTAAAAATAAAAGACTTAAATTTTAAAACTGATAAATGGGGGACAAGATGATCGTTTGGGCCTGCGGGACGTAGCCAGATGAGTCCGGAATAGGGGTAATTGGGTAAGTACGACAGTCGTTGGGCTGAAATCAGACAAAGTTGCCAAACGGGCCTTTATTGGAAAATTAAGGAATAAAATAATATTTTATTATATAAAGTACGGCATCGTTCTTCTTCTTCCCGAATCAACTGAACCCATAGCCGCCTAAACCCTTCTACCTTCTCTCCTCCTTAGCTCCTAATCCATGAAGAATCAGCCTTGGCCACAGTTAAACTTTTTGAAGCTCTTGATCTCCTCTTTCCATTGATACCAATCTCAAACTCTCTCGTGCCCTCTAGCTCCCTCCCCGAACCCACGAACCCGCCGCCTTTGCACCCAAACCGCACCCCACATAAGCGACCGCACCCTACACCATTTGGGGCGCCCAAAGCCCTCTCGTAGCGGTCGTTTTTCCGTAAACCGTTCGTAAAACCATCAACCACAGACCGAGAAAACTTGATTCAAAGTTTTGAACAAAACTGAAAATAAATGGCCAAGGTATGAATTGGTGAATACAACACTTTTAAACGTCGCAAATCTTGATTTTATTTTTAAAAATTGATATTTCACTCATTCGACATCGGAATCTAAAAATTTCAGATCATGTGGAACCGTATCGTCGAGTAGATCGTGTTGGAACTGATTGGGGCTGTTTTTGAAATTGTTTGGATTTTCAGATCTGATATAAAGCAAGGTGAGAACTCTAATTTTTATTATTTAATTAATTATTAATTAATTTTCTTGCTTTAAAATAATTGTATTGTGATGTTAATTTAGATCTAAAATGTATGTGTTGTATAAATTGTTGATGGTTGCTTGTGATATGTTTGTTGTTCATGTTATGCTAGATCCGTATTGGAATTTCATATATTGTTGAATGTTATTTGCGGTTAGAAAAGTGAATCTAAATTAGATCTAAAATTCATATTTTAGTCAGATTTAAAAAAAAAATAGTCGATGATGATTATCTTATGATCTCTGAATTTTTAGTTGCGATTGGATCTAGTGTTCTAATTTATTAAAATATCATTTTTTTTATTACTCTGAAATGAACAGTAGAATCTAATCAACAAATTGTTTATATTACAATAGTAATTGATCAACAAATAAAATCTTATTTTTATTTGTTTACATAACAACAGAATTTGGTCAACAACTAAAAGATATTTTTATTTGTTACGTTACAATAGAATATGAACAACAATAAATATTATTTTTATTTGTTTCTTACAATAGAATTTGAACTACAAATAAAATATATTTTTATTTTTACAGAATTTGGCTAACAAAATAGTTACATTCTTTTTTGAAATACAAAAGGCTACATTTTTTATTTATGAAAAGAATTGCATTTAAATGTAATTTACATCGTATGATAAAAATTACATTTTTATCTGTAATTTAGACATGAATTTATACTGTATGATAAAGATTACATTTTTATATGTAATCAAGACATGAATTTACATCGTATGATTAAAATTACATTTTTCTATGTAATTAAAATGGGAATTTGTACCGTATGATTAAAATTACATTTTTCTTTGTAATTAAGACGTGGATTTACACCGTATGATAAAAATTACATTTTTCTATGTAATTTATCTATGAATTTACATAGCATAATAGAAATCACATTTTTGTATGTAATTAAAGCATGAATTTGCATTGTAGGATAAAAATTACATTTTTACATGTAAGTTAGATATGAATTAGAACGGTAAAATAAAAATTACATTTTTATATGTAATTAAAGGATGAGATTTTGCAATACAAAATAAAAATTACATTTTTATATGTAATTAAGGTATGAATTTGCAACGTAAGATAAAAGTTACATTTTTATGTGTAATTACAGTATGAATTTACAATGTAAATTAAAATTACATTTTTATATAAAACTTAGAATGAGAGATGTAACAACTCGTATTTTCAATAACCTGTTATAACATAAATCGAGGCAGAATTAAATTCTAAAATCTGAATCAAGGGAAACGGGCTATGCCATTGCGTTCGTCTCGGAAAAATACGCGAAATAGAGTCCGAGTTTTCGAAAATCGGAGTCCGTATGACCCAGTTAAGGCCCATTGAAGTTTTCAGAAATTTCTATGCTAAAAACAGATTTAAATTTCAAACTAAAAAAAAGGATTAGGGCTAATTGGTGTCAGGCGGGAAAATTCCCGCCAGGGCCCCCATGTCGACAGGCATGTCGACAGGGGTCCTAGGGTGTCGACTGCCCTGTCGACAGCCCTGTCGACACGGGGTAGCCAGGCAGTTTTGCCTGGCGCACCATTTTGATTTGGGCTTGGTCTTGTGGCTTGGTTCTAGAGAATTCCTAAATCTGACGGGCCTAAACTAACCTAGGGTTAATCCTAGGGCTAAAAACACTCTAATCTTCTATAAATAAGCTCCTAATCCTACCCTAAAGCCTCATTATTCACTCTAGCAACCAAACTATGTCAAATTGAAATCTCAAATGGCCTCCACCTAAGAACCCTAGCCTCCACCCTCTTCAAAAATCATTTCTATTAAGATTTTGATGTTCATACAAGCTTTTCTAAGTTGTATGAATGATCATTAGCTTGCATACATCATCAAGTTGCAAGCTTTATTTGCTAAGCTAGAGTTTTTGGGATTTTTGTTAATTGGAGCTTGTTTTGGGGTTTTATTTGCTTGCATAAAAGGGCTTCTCAATCTTTATTAGTAGAATTGTGTCTTCATAATAGTTGTAAGCCCTCTTACCTTCATTTTAGAAACTCTAAAGTTAATATGTGGTGAAAGTTGGGATTTTTGTATGTTTAATAAGTTGTGCATGCTTATGCGAGTTCACTATGCTATGTTATGCATGTTTAATAAGTTATGCATGCTTATGCAAGTTCACTATGCTATGTTATGCATGTTTAATGAGTTATGCATACTTATGCGAGTTCACTATGCCATGTTACACATGTTTGATAAGTTATGCATGTTCACTATGCCATGATTTACAAGTTTAACAAGTTATGCATGTTTATGCAAGTTCACTATGCTATGATTTGCAAGTTTAACAAGTTATGCAAGTTCACTATGCTAAGTTATGCAAGTCCAACATGTTATGCATGCTTATTATGATATGTAAGATGTATCATGTATGTTGTGCCAAGTTCCCTCTTTCTATCCTTTATGCGTTATGACGAATATGTAAGCGATGGAATGACGTTGGGGGGGTTTTGGGTGAAACTTAAAATACATGAAAATATAAGATTGGGAATTTACCTATTAAGTTAGGTCTACCCCTTGGGAATTTACCTATTAAGTTAGGTCTACCCAAGTTAAACTTGTAATTATGGTTTGAAATAAAGTGGACATGACACTTAGAAAACATGTGTGGCCAACTCGAGGTTGGGTTGAGTTTGTAGCGTAAACCTACCCGGAACCGACCGGCTTAACTAGTTGCTACAAACAATAGGACCCAATGTGAGAAGTTGGTCATGTGTACCTGGGACCCGAGGTTAGACCAAGTTGTGGTGTAAAGCTACCCGGACCCGCCCGGCTTAACTAGTAACCGCAACAAAGTCTAATGTGAGAGGTTAAGGTACAATTAAATTAATGCCTCATGATTAGGGTTAAGTCATGGCCCACTAATACTTAACCAATTTTGGGGATACGAGGGATTAAATGGGGTTAAGTGGTGAACTGTTGGTTACACTTAGCTAAATTAATCCATGATTAGTGAGGGGTTAAACCATACTTAACCCTCTTAGAAAACCCTAGCAACGTGGTCTGTTCCAGCAGTAATCCCAGTTGGGTATCATTCACAACCCTAGAGGCTAGGCTAGGGCGGGGCACGATTACTGGACTGATGTAAGCGACCAAAGCGACGGCTGAGTGGTACAGCGGTGCGGGTCCAGGCGGGCTACGGACGTGCACGTAGTCCGGTATTGGACAAACTCGAGGCACGGGTACCAGTAGATTTAGACTGTGCATTATTGCTTAAGTGTCTGGGGTTGACACCCGAGGGCTTGATACACCCAAAGGTGGACCCAATACAGTCTGACTACAACCATATGTGGGCCGTATGGACACCAACACTGACGTGTTAGGTTTATAGGGAGCCGATCGACTAGACCGTTGGGCTGGACCTTGCATTAAGGTCACCTCATGCTATTGGGCCAAAGTTTGGGCTGAGGGATCAATACCTGTTATGTTAGTTTGCTAGTACACTGTGGTGCAAAGCTTAATCTCCTCTATGTGATGACACCTTTATCTATTTCCAGTATATTCATCTCAGTTTCCATCATGATGTTAGCTTTATTAGTTTATAGACTGATCGTAGTAGGGCTTACCAGTCTCTTTGACTGACCTGTTTTCTTTCGCTTCTTTTCTTCCGTTCCCCCCCTCCCCCCCCCCCAGGTTCTCAGGGAGGGAACAGTGGTGCTTAGCTTGGATCGCTTGCTTGTTTGCTGGATAGCTCATGTATGTCTGGATATTGAGCTCGCTATGGCTTATCACTTTTACTTTTGGGGATAGCACTATGTATTTCAGTATTTCTGTTTATGTTGTACTAGACATATTTATTTTGGCAGATGACTTTATGATGTACTAGACTTGTTTTGAGATGGTTTGAGATATTCCGCTGTTTTATTCTCACTTACTCTGTTTTACATATATATTTATGTTCCTGTTCTGCCTTGTTATATCATTATGCATGCTTACCCAGTTCTAACGCCCCCCAGAAGCTAGTGCCCCCGAAAGAGTGACCCTAGCGGAGGTTGGGTGTTACAAATTTGGTATCAGAGCATATGGTTTGCAAGAAAGGACAAAAAGTTTTTAAAAGATACTTTTGAAAAACTATTTTCAAAACAAGTGTAAAGTATTTTCCAAAGAAAAGTCTAGTATTTTAAAGGGCTATTCCCCAAAGAGCCATTAGCGTTATCCTTCGTTCCCTTGACCTAATCTTATCTTATCCTTCGTTTCAGTATGGCTGATGATATTGCCATCCCGGATGGAGTAAATGTGCCACTCTGGTATAGGAGACTTCTAGAAGCTAGGGCAGCAGCCGGCCCCGCAAACCCTACTCCCACTCCTCCTCCTGTAGTTGAGAATCCTCCCCCTAATGTTAATATTCCTCCTCCCGTTGCTAATGTCCCTCCTCCGGTGGTCCCTCCAGCAGCTAATATTCCTCCTCCCGTTGCTAATGTTCCTCCCCCTCCCGTTGCTGAGGGTCTTCTTCCTCCTCCTCCTCCTCAGCATCCTCAGATTGAGTTCACGAAGGTTTGTAAAGACTTCAAGGCGATGGGAGGCAAGAATTTCCTAGGCACGGAATCTTTTGTTGAAGCTAGGAATTGGCTGAAAGACACGGAGGACTTGTTTTCTATCTTTGGGATTGATGACGAGAGGAAAATCTTATTGACAGTGTGGCTTTTGAAAGATGAAGCGGCCTATTGGTGGGAGGTCACCAATGGGACGAGGCCCGTTGAGACTTGGGCCGATTTGAGGGCTAGATTTGTGACCAAGTTTCTATCTTCTGCTGAGGCGAATTTACAGATGGAGAAGTTCACTGCATTAAAGCAAGGTGATATGTCTGTTAAGGAGTATGTGAACAAGTTTAATCAGCTGGCCCGTTTTGGTTTGGATATGGTGAACACTCCGGAGAAGAAGGCTCTTCGATTTGCTAGAGGGTTGAATGAGCCGCTACAGGGCTTGGCGATGTCACATATTCCACATGGAGCTACTTTTGAGAGTTTAGTCAATATGGCTCTGCTTCAGGGAGATGGAAAGAAAGAAGTCAAGTCGAGTGATACTCAAGCAAAGAAGACTGATTCTCAAGGCAAAGGCAATCAAGGTGGTCAAAGCAGCCAGGGGAATCAGGGCAAGAACAAGAAGGGGAGCAACAACAACAAAGGCAAGGGAAAGTGCAATTACTGTGGTGTGCCTGGACACTTTGCTAAGGATTGTAGGAAGAAGAAAAGGAAGCTTAGTGGTGGATGTTTTTCCTGTGGTGAGACTGGACACTTCAGCAAAGAATGCCCGAAGAAGAAAGGACAGGCTGGACCTTCAGGAGGGCAAGTTCATGCTCTCACTACCGCTCCAGTTCCCGATCGAGGTAGTGTTTCTGTTGAGAACCTTGTTTATGTTTCTGATCTTCCAGTTCGTACTTTGTTTGATTCTGGTGCATCACATAGCTTTATTTCATCTGATCTTGTTGATAGCTTGCACCTTAGTACTAGCTTAGTGGACGATCCCGTTTGTGTTTCGAATCCCATTGGGGGTTCTGCTCACCTATCTATGATATGTGAGGATCTGAGGATCTCTATACTCAGCGGAGAGTTCTTGTGTAGTGCATATGTTCTTGGTTTCAGGGGATACGGATTGATATTGGGCATGGATTGGCTGTCCCAATATGGAGCCATTCTTGATTGCGAGCATAGGGTTGTGAGGCTTGTGACTCGCCTTGGCAACACCTTAGAGATTTCATGCAATCCGAAGAATCCCGTCATGTTGTGCTATCTTGAATCTCTCGACTCGTCAGAGGAAGCCCTTCAGTCTGTAAGGGTGGTCCGAGATTATCCAGATGTTTTTGAAGAAGTTAAGGGGTTGCCCCCTAAACGAGAGATTGATTTTCGCATCTATCTGGTGGATAATGCTAAGCCTGTTTCTTTGCCCGTTCGGCATATGGCTCCGCGTGAGAGACGGGAGCTGAGCAAGCAAGTGAAAGAATTGCTTGAGAAGAACTTCATCAGAAGGAGTATATCCGAATGGGGAGCGCCTGTGGTGTTTGCTACTAAGGCAGATGGTTCTCTTCGACTCTGTGTGGATTATAGAGAATTGAATAAGCTGACTAAGAAGAACAGACACCCGTTACCGAGGATCGATGATCTCTTTGACCAGCTTGTTGGTGCTTCTGTTTTCTCTCAGCTTGATCTTGCTACCGGATTTCATCAGCTCAGAGTGGCTGAAGACAGTATAGACAAGACTGCATTCAGAACTCCAGACGGATTCTTTGAATGGCTTGTTATGCCGTTCGGTTTGACGAATGCACCCGCGTATTTTGTGGACTTGATGAGTAGGGTGTTTCGGGAGTTCTTGAACAAGTTTGTCGTGGTCTTTGTGGATGATATTCTGGTTTTCTCCAAGGATGAAGAAGAGCACGCGAGGCATCTTGTAGAAGTGATGGATACGCTCAGAGCACACCAGTTAAAGGCCAAGTTCTCCAAGTGCCACTTTTGGAGAAGGGAAGTCAGATTCCTTGGGCATATCGTATCCAAGCAAGGCTTAGCGGTGGATCCCGCTAAGGTGGTTGCAGTTCAGGATTGGAAGACTCCAAGGAATGCAACCGAGGTGAGAAGTTTTCTGGGTCTTGCGGGTTTTTACCGGAAGTTCATCAAGGACTTCGCGAAGATATCCGCTCCTCTTACTAAGTTGACGAAGAAGAATTTAGTTTTTGCTTGGGATATGGACTGTGAGCTTGCTTTTCAAAGACTCAAGAGAGCCCTTACCTCAGCACCAGTTCTAGCTTTACCCGATGGTGGTAAGATATTTACCGTGTACACTGATGCTTGTGGCACGGGACTGGGCGCCGTTCTGATGCAAGAGTGCAGAGTTATATGTTTTGGTGGGAGGCAACTTAAGGTGCATGAGAAGAATTATCCCACCCATGATCTAGAGCTGGCAGCGATAGTGTATGCACTCAAGGCTTGGCGTCATTATCTTCTGGGAGAGAGATTTGAGCTGTATACTGATCATAAGTCTTTGAAGTATCTCTTTTCGCAGAAGGATCTGAACTTAAGGCAGCAGAGATGGATGGAATTCTTGGCATCCTATGATTTTGATATAGCTTATACCCCTGGCAAGGGGAATGTTGTAGCGGATGCGTTGAGTAGAAAAAGGTTGACACTAAGTCCTCTATTTGTTGAGATGAAGAATTTAGAGTTCTTGGCAACCTTTGATTTTTCTTTGACAGTTGAGTCGATGGCCGGTTCTTTGGCATCTCTAGAGCTCAGGCCTACCCTTCTGGATCAAGTCGGGGCTTCACAGAAGGAAGACCCTCAGATAATTGAGACCATGGATAAGCTGATTCGAGGGGAGACATCTAGTCACCTTGCTCGATATTCTATAGACGATAAGGGTTGGCTGAGGAGAGACGGAAGGCTTTGTGTTCCGAGGGTAGGAGACTTGGTGAGGAAAGTTCTTGAGGAAGCACATCGCTCCAAGTTGACTATACATCCAGGCGGGGACAAGATGTACAAAGATATGAAGCGCATTTTCTTCTGGCCGGGAATGAAGAAGGACGTGGCCGAGTTTGTCTCGAGATGTATTATTTGTCAGAGAGTAAAAGCTGAGTCGAAGAAGCCCGGTGGGCTATTGCATCCGCTAGAGGTCCCGCTATGGAAGTGGGAGAGTATTTCTATGGACTTTATTGATGGGCTTCCAAGGTCAAGGAAGGGGAATACAAGCATTTGGGTTATTGTAGATAGACTTACGAAGAGTGCTCATTTTATCCCAGTGAAGAGCAAAAGGACCGCATCTGGACTAGCATCGATATATCTTTGTGAGATAGTACGACTACATGGAGTCCCTTCCAGCATAGTCAGTGACCGAGACCCCATCTTTACTAGTCAGTTCTGGAACAGTTTG
Source organism: Allium sativum (assembly GCA_030737875.1). Taxonomy (NCBI): domain Eukaryota; kingdom Viridiplantae; phylum Streptophyta; class Magnoliopsida; order Asparagales; family Amaryllidaceae; genus Allium; species Allium sativum. The sequence continues at coordinate 782,385,023 of CM060918.1, read as the reverse complement.
CAGGAGGCTATGGGCACAAGGTTGAACCTGAGTACGGCCTATCACCCACAAACAGACGGTCAAACAGAAAGGGTGAATAGGGTACTTGAGGACTTGTTGAGGCTTTGCATTCTGGATTTTGGTGGTGCTTGGGAAGACCATCTCCCTCTTGTTGAGTTTGCATATAATAACAGTTATCAGGCGAGCATAGGGATGGCACCATTTGAGGCTTTATATGGGAGGCCGTGCAAGTCCCCTACATGTTGGTGGGAGTCCACAGATAAGCTTATACTTGGACCCGACATGATTAGAGATACATCCGAGAAGGTCGAATTAATTAGAAGACGGATGAAAGCGGCCCAAGACCGACAGAAATCCTATGCTGATAAGCGGAGATCCGATTTGGAGTTTGATGTTGGGGACATGGTTTTCGTAAAGGTTTCTCCTTTGCGGAATGTGGTCCGATTTGGAGCTGTTGGGAAGTTGGCACCGAGATTTGTTGGACCCTTCCCTATCATAGAGAGAATTGGGAAGATGGCTTATAAGGTGCAATTGCCCGAGAAGTTGTCCGGAGTGCATAATGTCTTTCATGTCTCGCATCTCCGAAAGTGCCTACATGAGTCCGCTGAGGTGGTTGAACCTAGCATTCTTGAAAACGTGGAAGTAGAGAAAGAAGCAACTTTGAGGAGAGCTCTGATTCGTATCTTGGGGACGGAGACCAAGAAGCTAAGGAATCGAGAGGTTAGGCTGGTAAAGGTCCAATGGGGTGAAGCCGAAGAAGACGCAACTTGGGAAACCGAGGAGAAGATGCGTGGGCTTTATCCATTCCTTTTTGAGGGTACACTCTCAATCTCTTTCCTTTGTTTAGCATATCTTTCTCTAGTTATCGTGTTAATCTTGTCATGAGAACCTTAGGTAGAAAACCCTTTGGATGAAACATGTGTTTGGGACATGTTATGTTTGATGGTTGCAAGTGGTTGCAAGTGTTTGCAAGTGGTTACTCGTGGATGCATGATACACATTAGGCACTAGATCGGCTCACACACTCCTCATATTGCATATGCATGAGTGTTTATGCTTATTCTTGGATGAAATTTGTATGCAATCACATGGATGCTGCATATGGATGTATGATTGAGCACGCATGTAGATATTGTACATTATGTTAGGGATTCGCATACATATGGATACATTTCACTAACATATTTTGCATTGATCTTTGCATTAGATAAGTACATATACACACACTTTTGCATATGTTCATACAGCATTTAGAATCTTTTAAGGACAATGGTTACTCGTGGATGATGCTTTGAGTAGATGGATGATTGGATGGTAGGATACGTTCTTCCTAACTTGAAGATTTCGGGGACGAAATCCTTTAAGGAGGGGAGAATGTAACAACCCGTATTTTCAATAACCTGTTATAACATAAATCGAGGCAGAATTAAATTCTAAAATCTGAATCAAGGGAAACGGGCTATGCCATTGCGTTCGTCTCGGAAAAATACGCGAAATAGAGTCCGAGTTTTCGAAAATCGGAGTCCGTATGACCCAGTTAAGGCCCATTGAAGTTTTCAGAAATTTCTATGCTAAAAACAGATTTAAATTTCAAATTAAAAACAAGGATTAGGGCTAATTGGTGTCAGGCGGGAAAATTCCCGCCAGGGCCCCCATGTCGACAGGCATGTCGACAGGGGTCCTAGGGTGTCGACTGCCCTGTCGACAGCCCTGTCGACACGGGGTAGCCAGGCAGTTTTGCCTGGCGCACCATTTTGATTTGGGCTTGGTCTTGTTGCTTGGTTCTAGAGAATTCCTAAATCTGACGGGCCTAAACTAACCTAGGGTTAATCCTAGGGCTAAAAACACTCTAATCTTCTATAAATAAGCTCCTAATCCTACCCTAAAGCCTCATTATTCACTCTAGCAACCAAACTATGTCAAATTGAAATCTCAAATGGCCTCCACCTAAGAACCCTAGCCTCCACCCTCTTCAAAAATCATTTCTATTAAGATTTTGATGTTCATACAAGCTTTTCTAAGTTGTATGAATGATCATTAGCTTGCATACATCATCAAGTTGCAAGCTTTATTTGCTAAGCTAGAGTTTTTGGGATTTTTGTTAATTGGAGCTTGTTTTGGGGTTTTATTTGCTTGCATAAAAGGGCTTCTCAATCTTTATTAGTAGAATTGTGTCTTCATAATAGTTGTAAGCCCTCTTACCTTCATTTTAGAAACTCTAAAGTTAATATGTGGTGAAAGTTGGGATTTTTGTATGTTTAATAAGTTGTGCATGCTTATGCGAGTTCACTATGCTATGTTATGCATGTTTAATAAGTTATGCATGCTTATGCAAGTTCACTATGCTATGTTATGCATGTTTAATGAGTTATGCATACTTATGCGAGTTCACTATGCCATGTTACACATGTTTGATAAGTTATGCATGTTCACTATGCCATGATTTACAAGTTTAACAAGTTATACATGTTTATGCAAGTTCACTATGCTATGATTTGCAAGTTTAACAAGTTATGCAAGTTCACTATGCTAAGTTATGCAAGTCCAACATGTTATGCATGCTTATTATGATATGTAAGATGTATCATGTATGTTGTGTCAAGTTCCCTCTTTCTATCCTTTATGCGTTATGACGAATATGTAAGCGATGGAATGACGTTGGGGGGGGGGGGGGTTTGGGTGAAACTTAAAATACATGAAAATATAAGATTGGGAATTTACCTATTAAGTTAGGTCTACCCCTTGGGAATTTACCTATTAAGTTAGGTCTACCCAAGTTAAACTTGTAATTATGGTTTGAAATAAAGTGGACATGACACTTAGAAAACATGTGTGGCCAACTCGAGGTTGGGTTGAGTTTGTAGCGTAAACCTACCCGGAACCGACCGGCTTAACTAGTTGCTACAAACAATAGGACCCAATGTGAGAAGTTGGTCATGTGTACCTGGGACCCGAGGTTAGACCAAGTTGTGGTGTAAAGCTACCCGGACCCGCCCGGCTTAACTAGTAACCGCAACAAAGTCTAATGTGAGAGGTTAAGGTACAATTAAATTAATGCCTCATGATTAGGGTTAAGTCATGGCCCACTAATACTTAACCAATTTTGGGGATACGAGGGATTAAATGGGGTTAAGTGGTGAACTGTTGGTTACACTTAGCTAATTTAATCCATGATTAGTGAGGGGTTAAACCACACTTAACCCTCTTAGAAAACCCTAGCAACGTGGTCTGTTCCAGCAGTAATCCCAGTTGGGTATCATTCACAACCCTAGAGGCTAGGCTAGGGCGGGGCACGATTACTGGACTGATGTAAGCGACCAAAGCGACGGCTGAGTGGTACAGCGGTGCGGGTCCAGGCGGGCTACGGACGTGCACGTAGTCCGGTATTGGACAAACTCGAGGCACAGGTACCAGTAGATTTAGACTGTGCATTATTGCTTAAGTGTCTGGGGTTGACACCCGAGGGCTTGATACACCCAAAGGTGGACCCAGCACAGTCTGACTACAACCATATGTGGGCCGTATGGACACCAACACTGACGTGTTAGGTTTATAGGGAGCCGATCGACTAGACCGTTGGGCTGGACCTTGCATTAAGGTCACCTCATGCTATTGGGCCAAAGTTTGGGCTGAGGGATCAATACCTGTTATGTTAGTTTGCTAGTACACTGTGGTGCAAAGCTTAATCTTCTCTATGTGATGACACCTTTATCTATTGCCAGTATATTCATCTCAGTTTCCATCATGATGTTAGCTTTATTAGTTTATAGACTGATCGTAGTAGGGCTTACCAGTCTCTTTGACTGACCTGTTTTCTTTCGCTTCTTTTCTTCCGTTTCCCCCCCCCCCCAGGTTCTCAGGGAGGGAACAGTGGTGCTTAGCTTGGATCGCTTGCTTGTTCGCTGGATAGCTCATGTATGTCTGGATATTGAGCTCGCTATGGCTTATCACTTTTACTTTTGGGGATAGCACTATGTATTTCAGTATTTCTGTTTATGTTGTACTAGACATATTTATTTTGGCAGATGACTTTATGATGTACTAGACTTGTTTTGAGATGGTTTGAGATATTCCGCTGTTTTATTCTCACTTACTCTGTTTTACATATATATTTATGTTCCTGTTCTGCCTTGTTATATCATTATGCATGCTTACCCAGTTCTAACGCCCCCCAGAAGCTAGTGCCCCCGAAAGAGTGACCCTAGCGGAGGTGGGGTGTTACAAGAGATTTACAATGTAAATTAAAATTACATTTTTATATGAAGTTAAGAATGAGAGATTACATTGTAAATTAAAATTACATGACGTCAATAATGAGGATTTACATTGAAATAAAAAAAATTACATTTTTATAATGTAATAAAGAAGTAGGATTCACATTGAAATAAAAAAATTTACATTTTTATTATTATGTATTTTAAGAATAGATTTGCATTGAAATAAAGAGACAAAGCTATAGATTACATTATTATATACAACCAAAAAGGCAAAGTTATAAAATACATTTTTATATGTATTTTATGTGCAAATAAAAGGATAAGATTATTAAACTTATTTTTATTTCCATGTTATGTGTAAATAAAATGGCAGAACCAAGGACCGTATTTTTATCTACATTTCACATGTATATAGAGGTTCATATTTTACTGTTAGATTTAAATAATGATTTTTATCGTCATTTGAGATGCGGTAAAAAGATTGTATTAAAATTTACATTTTTGTTTTATATTTTTATATTAAACAAAAAGGTAGATTTTAAGAAGAGATTTTCATCGTCATGTAAAATTTGAAGAACATTTATATGAAATTAGCAAGAACATTTATGATAAAAATTTGAAAGAACATTTATGTTAAATTTGAAGGATCATTTATGTGAAATTAGCAAGAACATTTATGTTATAAATTAGAAAGAACATTTATGTTAAATTTGAAAGAACATTTATGTTAAACTTGAAGAACATTTATGTGAAATTAGCAAGAACATTTATGAAATTTGAAAGAACATTTATGTCAGATTAGAAAGGGAATTCATTAAAATATTCAAATTAGAATGAAATTGTGTTAACATAAAAATCACATTTTTATGTTAAAAGGGAATTCATTAAAATATTCAAATCAGGATGGAATTGTGTTAACATAAAAATGAATGTCTTTTTAATTGTGTCCTTTAACACAAATATAACTTAGAAAAATAAACGATCTTTTATTTATGTTTCTCTAATGTAATTAAAAAGTAGATTTGACATGTATCAAAATCACATTTTTTATATGTAAGTATGGAAATTGAGAAAGTACCAAGTTTTATTAAGATTTGAAAGGGGTAAGTTATAGTATCTGAAATCAAGTTATTTTGGAAATATAGAATATTCCAAAATCAAGATATTTTGAAATGTGAAACATTTTAAAATAATATTTTTAGTAAAACAATTATAATGATTAATTAAAATTGTACTTGGACACGAGGTTAGGTCACATTTGTGGTGGAAGTCTGCCCGGACCCGACCAGCATATCCAGCAGCCACAAATGTTATGCCTAATGTGAGAGGTCAAAGTGCGCAAATACAAATTGGGACAAGACACGAGGTTAAGCCCAACTTGTGGGAGAAGTCCGCCCGGAATCGACCGGCCTATCCAGCATCCACCAGTTGTAGGCCTAATGTGAGAGGTCTGGCCCATATTAAAATATAAATGGATAATTTAGAAATTGACGTTATTTTCACACCGTTATGTGTTAATAATGAAATGAATATTTTCACCTCCAAGTTTGTTATAAAAGAAAGTTACATTTTTAATAAAATAAGATAAGGTTATAAAAGTTTTACATTTTTCTTAATGTAAATATTAGAAAAGTTACAATTTTCTTAATGTAAATAAAAGGGAAATAGGAAGTTACATTTTTATATGTAATTGGAGTAATATAGAAACCGACATTTTTCAATGTATATAAGGATGAAATAGAAATTATATTTTTATATGAAAATAATAGAGTTTACATTTTTCAATGTAAACAAAAGAATGATTAGGAATTTATATTTTCCAATGTAAATAGAATATGAAAAAAGGTTACATTTTCAATATAATAATATATTGAAGTATAAGTTTACATTTCTCAATGTAAATAAAATAGGAATAGAAATTTACATTTTTCAATGTAAATAATAAGATTAGAAATTTACATTTCAAAGGAATGGATTTTCATTAGAAAAATAATGAAACCAAATATACATTTGGTGTAAATTGAAAAATGGAAGAGTAAAATATACATTATTATGTTTAGGATGTGTATGTAAAGTAAAAATAGCGATAGATCGTTATAAATTATTAACAACGATATGAAATGGTTTGCATATTTATATATGCGAGAGTTATTTGGAAAGTCCGAGTTTACTCTCATTCCAAATAATGATACGACGTTCGAAGAATTGAAGACGGCGATTGAAGACCGACGATCTCCACATCGAATGGGTAATTAGTGTTGAGGCCCTTGATTGATTTGCTCCCAAGACGGGGCTAAAATGGTAGTTATCCGGACGTAGTGCTGATTTGTACGGATTTGACTTTCGCTCAGACCCAGAGCATAAGCTTATAAATGGAATGTGTGTCTGACATTGTACTCCTTTATATTGTATTTATTGATTTTCTGTCGAATGTATGAATGTTTGGTGGCGTAGAATTTATTCTCTTGCTTAACGCCCTTTCATATATATTTCGGCAAAGGATTGGTAGTGTGATATGGAGTGACGATGTGGCATGCTAAGATGCATATGATCAAGGCTTTGTTGAAAAGCAGGCCTTGTGGGATGATCAAAGCATAGCCTGTTTAGGCATAGCTTTGTGATAGCGTGACTTCGCGAGCCTCACACACCGGCGGAGTCTAAAACGGGAGAAGGGAACGCAGGGAGAGCAACACGTTTCTTTCTAGCTAGAAGTGGTGTTTGGGCTTTAACACGGCCCGACATTTTACTTATGTGGATGATGGAATGAGGCGCCTCGGATGATAGGTCCTATTGGACCCGGAAACATGTGTTCAGGAATAACTAATTCACAACTCGTATGGTGGACCGGCCCTGCAGCTATCCAAGGGTTCACTGCGGGGGATCTTGAGACTTTAGCTAGAGTGTCTCCAATCGATAAGGAGCTCCTCCCTAGCCTTGACTCATGATGGAAACCCAATTTCCAATACGACCTCATGCGGATTTGTTTGTATTACTAGTATGGAAGCATAGTATTATGGTATCTATGTGTCCTAGGATTGATACATTATGATTGAACTGTTTTTGAAAAGTTATATACACTAATAATAATATCAAATTCATTTTTATCGTACCAAGCATGTTTAATCACCATAAGGTAAAACTCTATCCTCTGGTGTGCATTGCATTGTATGATGGGACCTGAGTCTTATGGTGATTCGATTTTTCCAAAAAGCACTACGTTGTTTTGACGATTTACTTTAAGTTATGCACGGTATTTCATTGGAATAAAACCCGTTCCGCGTTAGCGGCGTGGTCCTTGAATTTGCCTTATTGCTATTAGTTAAATTAGTTAAGAATTCTCATACCAGTCCCCTGACTAACCTGTAGTTTGTTTCACTTTGCAAAATCGGGTGCCCTCTTTTCCACACGGGCAGTCGAGCAGTTTGTCTACATGTTTATCTCTTTAGCAGGATCCTGGATTGAAGCTTAAAGCTGTGTCCACAATATTGGAAGTCTTCCGCTGCCTTAGTTATTTTGTTTCCGCTGCAATGTATTAAAATAATGTAAAATTATCTTCCGCTGTAATTATTAGTCAATGTACTCTGATATTCTGTACTCTGATGTAACATTTATTATTAATGTTATAAAAGTCTGCTATTGTTGTTCTAATGTATTGTATTCCCAAAGTTAAAGTATTCGTGGATTTCCAACTTTTTGGTCAGACTTGTGTGGTTTATGGTCGATCCAAAGAGCGGGAATTTACGGGTCTTTACAGTATATGCCCGATTTGATAGTCGGTTATTTAACTATCAAATAAGCTTAAACAAACAACCATTCATCCATAAAAATAAACTAAATCCACTGATTCAGTACCCAACATCATTTAGCCTTTTTAATTAACCATATTTTAATTAAATTCTTATTGTCTTACAATATTTAAAACATAGCTTTTATTCCTTATTATCGAACAAAAATATTCTTAAAACCATTCATTCAGCTTATAACCTTTTATAATATATTTTATAAAATTATTCATGGAAATAATAACTTATATTTCCCTCAACTTCTCTCGTTTATAAACTAATACCATCCTTGGATAATCGTGAAGTCGGTCAAGTTAGGGTATTCTGTTTACCTCTTAGACCTTAGATATAAGTTTATTAACACATCTGTTTCTTTTTAAAAACTCTATTTAAAATCTCAAACACATTTACTTAATTTATTAAGTAAACTCTTATAATTATCTTTAATACTTTACAAATCCTTTATAATATATAATAAACGAGTCTCGATTTAATTATAACTCGAATCCTTTATAAATTCCTTTAATATCTCTTTATAAATATATGTTACCAACATTCACCATAATCACTATTTATTGATTAGAATTGTATATAAACATTCTTTACAAATCTTACCTAAGTATTTTCATAATCTTATATGAACATCTTTTCAAATCTTAAGTTGCTATACTTTTCAGATCTTATAATTTATTAATCAAAATAATTTTAACTTAACTTCCGTATCAAAAGTTACAGATTATATTTCCAAATCCTTTTACTTCCACTTATCGACCCTTTTCAATTCATTACTAGCAACTTATTTGTTGTCTAAAATTGTATAACGATTCTTTAAAGATCTTCAGTTTATTAACCAAATAGTTTAATTTATCGTTTGTAACAAACGTTACAAATTCCCTTCCTAAAACTTAAACTTCATTTACAAATTCCATTTGCAATTCATTAGCGACGACTTGTAATTCGATTTCATTTCTTGGCTCTCACCTTCGATTTTCATTTCGGACTTCGGAATATCACATTTTGAACTTCAGAATAAATATATCAACTCAATAAACATTCCCAACTTCGGAATACAACATTCCGATCCTTGGAATACAACTTATCTTAGCCAGTTCCCATCATTTCCCAACTTCTCAATTTATACTTATCCTTTCCGTTACACTTGGAATTTATTTTATCACCCTTTCACGTATAAATCATCTCATATTCGTATATCCAGTTATACTATATCTGGAAAATCTTGATTTAATAATCTATTCCAACTATCGGATTCAAATCCAATTGTAAATTCCTATTTGTCATTTCAACCCAAATTCTATTTATAAATCTCAATCCCATTTATAAATTCATATTCATATTTCTAAATACGATTACATTTGAAAACCTGAAATCTCATTTCCAAAACAATACTCGTTTCCAATTATGTTGATTCATTAATCTTATTCACGAAATATTATTCAATCACATTTCGTATATTTCAATACACCGTTTGTTTAAAACGATCATTTATTACAAAAATACACTTGTCAATCTCTTTTATATATCCTCGTAAACCCACGATTTAGTTATTCCATTTCAAAATTTTGAAATCAATTTAAACTTCATTTATGGCCGTTAAGGTCCTTACATACCATTTTACACATTTTCGTAACAAATACGATTAACTATTCATTTAATAATATCTTACATCTCGATTAGTTGTAAATTCGAATAATTATAAACCATTAAACTAAACTTTAAATATATTCTTTTAAATGAAGTTTATAAAAAGAAAATTATACCGTATGCGAAGCACACGCATATATTGATTGTTTTAACTGTAAATTCCATTTTCGTAACAAAAATATACCGTGTGTGAAGCACACGCATATATTGATTGTTTTAACCAAAAATACCTAAGAGGTAAATGTTTACTATGGTACCAAACCCGTGAAATATAAATCAATTTCACATCCAAATGCACACAACAAATCCTATTGATAAATATTATCAATATTAGTGAGGGATTTTGTTGAATTCCCCCAACCTGTCAATCCCTGCAAAACAATGGGTTACCTTAATTTGAATAATTCACTTAAATGTGGCAATTAATATTCATTTCCCATCCAAACAGATGAAATAAACTATTTAATAATAGCAGTCAACAATGGAGGATAACAGTCAATAATCAGCAAACAACAACAATTCAGACATCCAATTATTTATTTATAACGTTTATATTATTATAAACGTAATCACTGACGTAAGTTACCTCAATTGGATTCAATCGTTAGAAATAACGATTTTATTTTAATTAAGTTAAATGAACTTTTAACTTAACTGTTCACTCAATATATGAATAAATCAGTCAATAATCATTCAATAAAAATCATCCATAACACCCAAACAAATAAACCCAACTTAAATAAATATAAGTGGGGAGAACTGAGTGAGTTTAACTCACTTTGATCTGATTCATTTACGGTTCCGTTACAGTTAATTTTAAACAGCCGTTTAATTTAACTGTAAATTCCGGCTGCCCTGTACTGTCCAAAACTGTTCCAAAATCCTGTGCTTGCCACGATGATTCCAACACTATATGGTTTGTATGATTCTGATAACAGACGGATGACATATTAATATTCAAAGATAATATAATTAATTTATAATTATTAACTACTAATCATTTTTAATTAATAATTAATTACATTTTTGGAAGTGTAAGTGGCCGATCCCTTTTCTACGTTCTCTTCATATCGTTCAAAACCATGCTTCTTCATTCACTCCTTCTGTTCCATCTTTGTTTTGAAACGTTCAAACATTCCCAGGCCATGCTCGGTGAACTACATAGGGCTAACTTTTTCCGTTTTGTTTTATTGACATCATGTAATTAATATTCATGTTTAAATAAATTGTTTAACTTTTAATTAGGGTTCAATATATGTGGGAAATTTATGTGAATTATTTAAAATATAGAAATAATTATGCAATAGTATATATATTGATGAGGTTGAGGTTGCTTTTACTAGTCAATATCGTGGGATTATTATGCAGATTTACCAGTAGACCCAGTATAGAGCACTGACATGCTATTGAAAGGGTTAAGAGATACCTTAAACGAACCATGAACCTTGGATTACATTATGAAGAAAAAAATTCAAGCTGCACTTGAAGGATATTCCGATGCTGACTGGAATATTTTATCTGATGATTCTATTGCGACCAGTGGCTATATATTTAGCATTGCTGGAAGAACTGTTTCTTGGAAATCTAAGAAACAGAATATCTTGACTCAGTATACTATAGTGATTGAGATAAGAGCACTAGCCACAGCTAGTAAAGAAGCAGAGAACTAAAGAAATCTGCTAGTTGAGATCCCTATACGGGAAAGATAGATACCAGTGGTGTAATCGATTGTGATAGTTCTGCGGCTATTACAAAAAGTATAGAACCGTTATAACAACGGTAGAAAACGACATCGTAAGCACAATACTGTAAAAGAACATCACATATATAGTGATGAAAGATTTGACGACTATTGAAAGAAAAACAGAACCGATAATACAACGGTAAGAAACGACAGTCGTATGCACAGTATTGTTAGAGGACATCACATATGAAGTGATGATAATTTGGCAGATCCTTTGACGAAAGGATTGACCAGAAAGAAAGTCCTTAATAATTCTAAAAGAATGGGACTATTGCCCTGAGATTGTGGAATCACGCACAATGGTAACCCGACCTAAATGACTGGAGATCCCAAGAAATAGGTTCAATGGGTAAAAACAAGTTGTGTAGTGATAGAAGTAGAACATGCTATTTAATAAACTAAGAAGCATGTATTCCTGAAGTGATTAGAGGATGAGTTAATAGAAACTCTTAATGAGATCTATACTCTATTTGGAGTGGAGTACCTACCTTCAGGAGTACTCTTGATAGACTCACCTATGTGAATGTGGAAATGTGTCCGTTTCCTATGGAGTTTTGGGTAGAACTTCTAGAGCGTTCACTAAACTGGGATAGACGTGCATGGCCATAAACGCACGGGCTTATTTGATTGCACTATAGAAAAGGTTGTGTGTGGTTTGATGTCAGGAATAGAGTTCAAGACTACGTGTCACTCTAGTAAAAACTGAATCTTACTCACTATGCAAAGGTTCAAGTCGGATGACACCTTTGTTTATGCACAGTCTTATGTTTTTTTAGAAACTGCTCGATAACATTTTAAAAAATTCAAGTGGGGGATTGTGGGAAATTTATGTGAATTATTTAAAATATAGAAATAAGTTTATGATGGCTCCTACATGTGAATAGTCCTACATCATGGGATTATAAGAAAGATGCAAGTATTTATACTTGTTTCTAAGAAATCTTGTTAGGGCCTTGGGCTCCCAATGCATGCTTTGTTGTGAGGAGGGAGACCATGCATCATGACCACCACACACGTGCGCGCGACCGACCGACTCGACCCGGCCCGGCCCGGCCCGGCCCGGCCCGGTTCGGTTCGAGATTGGGCTTGGGCCTTGGGCCTTGGCTATGTGGTGTAGACACTTATATTTTTGAACCAGAAAAAAATTGTTTTTTTTTTTCGAACTGAATTTTAAAACGGGAGATTTTTCTGAGCCGATTTTCCCATGAAGCGGTAAACTGTTGACCTGGTATTTTAGCAGATCCGATTTTCTCCCACTGCACAATTTTTATCTATATATTATCTTCAGCTATAGACGAAAATCAGAAAAAAAAAATTCCTTACCTCTGCCATCAAAACTTCTTCAAGAAATTTTCGAGCAGTATGTTATTTTCGAAAGTACAAATCTGCACTGATTTGTTTGTGCAAAGCAAATCAGTTATTATTTTCAGAGGCTGTTTTATCCTAGAGGCGGCGGCGAGAGTACGAACTGGTTTTGCACTACCGACCAGATCGCCGAATCGTCTTCAAGAAAGCGACCTGGTCCGCGACTCAGCCATTGTTTCCCAACAATATACTTATTACATTTAGTTTTAGAAATCGGCCAACCGGTTTCATCAGCTGCTTCTCTTAATTCCAGGTTCTCCGTGAATCTTCTACCTCATACACCATTTAATCCTCTACAAAAATTTCACGTTGTGAATATAATTTTAATTAAGTAATCCCCTAATAATAATTAGACAATTTTTAAACTAATTACTTTTTCAATTTAAAATAATCGGCCAAATAATCCACTACGTTTGTTTTCCTTCCTGCATCTTTACATCTAAGCATAATTACCCTGCACAAAAAGTGATTCCATTTTTAATTTACCCTATAATTAGATATTATCACCTAATAACTTTTATAAATAACTAATTATATTTATATAAGATTTCGGCCAATTATTGTGAACCAAAAAACATGGGCCAAAGTTTCTTTTCGAACCTCCCTTCCTTTTGTTATCTGTCTACGTTTAGTTCATCATGAATTTCGGATTAATGATTAATCCTTAAATTATAGAATTGATTGATAAATAAATTAGATTACTTATTAATTCAGGCCAAATTAAAACTGCATCGTTCCTCCGTTAGTTCAATAGCAGCTATCCTCGTTCACCATATCAGGCTCGTCTTCAACTTAGAAACCAAACCCTTGACTGCCGCATCCATCACCAAAAGCCTGAAACTGACGTGACTGACCCACACCAGAGCAATCCGCGCCATTCTCCAACCATTTACCTACCATTCTCCTTCTCCTTGTTGTTGTGGCTCAGCATCCATTCTCCCATTGTTCACTTTTCGTGGCGCATGAAACCATGCGAAAACACAACCACAAATCAATGTCTAACCTAAACAAAGCACCCACATTCGTTCCTTTATTCTGATGCATATGTGAACCTCTGCGTATATAAATGGTTGGAAGCTTTTAGATGGAGACTTAGCATAAAATGTGAAGGGACAGGAGGTTTAGTTTTTAGAAGAAGGAGAGCTTTTTGCATGAAGGGAAGGAAACATGGATAGAATGAGTTTGTTTCCGAATTTTTAAACAACATATTGTTGTATATAACGGTGTTGTATACACAATTATATGATTTTTGTTTGATGATAACAACCAAATATATATTAATATAACTGTGTTTGTTACTGTACTGTTTCATATATTCATCACAGACATGAATATAATATTTATATTTAAATAGAATACGACTATCTGACATTCATACATTCGTACAATATTTTATTTAAATATAAATATTTTATTTCAAACAATCAAACAGTACAACTGCTCATAACTCCATTTTTGAACACATCATTTTTCATATACATTCACAAAAGATTGTACTTGTAAATAAACTGAATATAATAGACAAGTTTGTTTGAACACAATAAAATAATACTTTATTTCAATCAAATTTGTTTATTACAAATAAAAGTACTACTCTTTCATTCTGTGCATTTGATCCTCACTACATCACTCATCACTCAATACATTCTCTGACACAGTTACATTTCATATACACTGACACAACATTGCTTTATCTTCTGTCTTTTATCGTCTGTCTTCTTTTTTCTGTCTTCACACTTCACAGTCAATCCAGTCATCATCTTCATACCTGTCATATACAGAAACACACACAATATATGGAACAAAAATAATATTCAAAATTGATGCAAATGTATTTTTTTTAAATTTTATTTGCCTCAGTTTTCTGGTGTGTTTCTCATCATTTTTCATGACTTGATCTGATTCATCTGTTTTTAGACAGCTTGTGATATTCATAGTCATACACTGTAAATGTCACAAGGCAGTCAACGTATATACAAAACATTTCAGTGCAGGGACAGGAAATTTTGTCTGATGGCTGCATATACACACATGTATAAATATACACGTGTGCACTGCCTCGCCAATCAACGAGAAACTGAGGAGCAACCACGTGGACCAACTCGACCCAGTGCAAGAGAAAGTAAGTCTAGCACTCAACAAAAGGCATGGATAGACAGTTTGGAGCAGCTCAAGAAGTCAAACATGTGCAAGTCTAAACAAGAGTGCATGAATCATACAGCAGCACCATGAACACAAAAACAAGAGTGCAACAAGCATCAGGATCAAAGCAGCAAGAACTTCATGTTACAATGGACATAGCAGCAATTTTACAAAGGTGATAATTCAAAATGTTCAAGACATAGTAACATGGTTTAGTCATCAAAGTTTGGCAAGCAAATGGTGGAGTCCACATGAAGATACACATTACAAACTGATGAATACAGAATTGTGTAAATCATGGTAGTCATGAATGGAACAACAAGGATGCAACATGGCAGATCACTTTTATGGCAAAGCATGGTGCAGCCAAGAACAAGCAAGTGATCAATCGAAGACTGGTGCATGCAAAATCATGGTCAACTCAATATGCAAGAAATATATGTGAAGACTGGAAAATGCAGGATCATATGCAAATAAATGGTCGAGCACAAAAACTGTTTCAGTCTCAAGTAATGTTCATGGAAGATTCAAGTGGTCGAGGACAAAATCTGCTGCAGACATGATCACAATAAAAACAACAGTTTGGTTCAATAGTCATATACGCAACATCACAGCAAGTTCAATATATTAATGGTGCATGGTTAAGTGAACATATACAACATGAACAAGGTGCATGTATACATGATCTGTACACAGCTTGGTGATCAAATACAAGGGATAAAGGAGTATATTCATGAATGGATCAATTTATAAGTGAAGCAGCAGTTTATGATTCAGGAAAAACAGTGTATCCATGGCAAATCAAGCAAGTGTTCAAATGTTCATGTACATACACAGCAAGATTGGGAATTACTTTTGGCAAGTTTTCTTTTACGTGTGCAATACACAATCATGCAGGAAAGAAATTTGATGCAGTTCAACATATATAGTAATGACAATACATGTACAAGCAGGTGAACAAATCAGCTAGCAATTTTAGACTAGACTAATCGAAAATCATTCCAACAATTCTCAGTGAAACATATGAATGGAGAGAAAGCTTTCAGTTTTTAAATTGCATTAATTATGGAAAATCTACTCATCAAATTAACATTGTGTTTTGCCAAGAAATTCCTGTTGAAAAATCAGAGCTAACATTTGTGGCAAGAAATCTCTCAATCAACCAGCAGCATCTTTGTAAATCAATTAATTATTTCATGTTTTTGACCATGTTTTTGGGAAAGTTATTTTTCTGCAATTCAATTTTTTTTTTTGGAGACAATCAATCTCTTAAAATCATTTTTTAACCCAAAATTTGATTAAGAAATTTTCGGCAATGACATTTTTTTTCCTTGAAATCATTTTTCATTTTCGGCAAGTAGTATTTATTTTCAAATCCGAATTCATCAAGGCAATATTTTTTCAATCAAGAAAATCATTATATGCAGACATAATCAAAAGGGGAATATCCATTCACTCAGGAATAAAAGGGACATTTTTTCTTGCTAAAATCAGATCGAATCATTTAATGAAATCAGAGAGGAAAATTAGGATTTTATAGTCCTATATATATCACCACTCATCACAGGGAATAGAGTATCGAATCCACAAATAAATTCGAAGAGAGAAAAATCTGAAAACTCACATTTTCTATCTGGCTTTCGATCACCGCAATTTCCCCAAATCAGATAGCAGTCAATCGATGAAGAAAGCAATTTGAGATTGAATCCACACGAGATTTCATCAAGCAATCGTTTTTTATTTGGGAACGAACAAGAAACCCTAGAAAATTTCCACATTGCTGCCTCCATTTTTCTTTCTAGAAGAAGAGGGACGGGAGTAAAGAGATAGGGTGCAACGCAAATAAAATGGTCGGCCTACTTACCCTTGGCTAAGCCAAGTTCTTTCAAGGGGAAAATAAATTAGTTTCTAGGGATTTTCTTTATTTAATTTTAATTCTTTGTATTGTTTTTATATTTCTTTGTAAACAGAACAAACGGTTTCTAGTGTCTGTAAAATACTAGGGGATCCAGTCAGGGTGTTGACTGGTAGTTTACTAGAGCCTGTAAAAGCTACGGTTACTGGTTACGGGATCGTAATCAGGGGAAATGTGATCGAGGGGATATCGGTTAGTCTAGGGTTTTGAGCGTAGGATTAGAATAGGAGTGAGGGTTTCGCGAGTGTACATGGTCTTGTATGCGGGATCTGTTCTCATACCTAATAGAAACCTTAGAAATGCAGCAGTAGGCAGGGTTCTGCTGAAGCTGGGTATATCTGTGTGTGATTTATTTTCTGTATTTTTATTTTTTGTTGCATTCTGTGATCTTTTTATTATTGTAATATCCAGTTAGATTTATAATTCAATGAAAAACTGTGATAAACCCTATTCACCCCCTCTAGGGTTAATCTAGATCCAACAAGCGGTATTAGAGCAGGTATTTTTGTTTAACTCTAGAGTAATGGTGATACCTAATTGTCAGTCCATAGAGAGTCAGTCCAGTGATATTCCAATTATTTTCAACGGAACGGATTTTTTTAATATGGAAATAAAAAGTAGAATTATATTTAAAATCTATTAATTTTGAATATTGGAATATTATTGAAAATTTGGAAGATATGTTAGATAAGAAGAATAAGGTTTTGAATGCTCGTGTTATGCATATTATTTATTACTATCTTGATAATGATCAATTAAAATTTATCTCTCACTGTTTAAGTGCGCAGGATACTTGGAAAACTCTCAACACGCTGTATGGAAACTCTGGCGACTGCCCAAAACCCCAGTATGGGAACTCAACTTCAGATCTATGCTTGACTGGTTTTACAGAAGATAACTCAGATAGATCAAATGATGGAGAATCAACAGATGCTGAAGCTGAAAATTTCTCATGTGAAGATTTAGTTTATATGTGCGTTGATTTAACTAAATCTGTTGATAAACTCAAATCTAAAAACAAATCTCTGAAATCTAGGAATTCTGAGTTGACCAGCAAAATTGATGATTTGGAATCACAGCTTGAATATTTTTAAAATTATTCAAATTCAGAATGAAAAAATTGTTTCAAATTGGAAACCAATCCTTTTCTTCTCAATAAAAACATTCAAAAAATTAAAAACAGAATTCTGATCCTAAAAGAAAACAATATTGAGTTATCAAGTTTGAACAATTTTCTACAAAAGGAATTTGAATTTTTTAAGACTGATATAAATTCCAAATTTGAAATTGCTGAAAAGGAAAATTTGTTGAAATCTGATTTGATTTTGAAAGAACTTGAAAAGGAGATTGAAAAATTCAAGAAATTTGAGTTTGAAAAACAAAAATGATTTGAATCTGAAATTTCTGAGTCCCAAGTCAGAATTGGATTACTTGAATCTGAAAATTTGGTTTTGAAACAATATGATGCTGAAAGGAAGATCACTAATAACCGTTGTTCAGAATTTAATAAAAGAGAACGGTGATCTTAAATTCAAAATTCAACAACTAGAGTCAACTTTGGTTAAATTTTCTGATGGAGAAAAATCTTTAAATATGTTGTTGAAAAACCAATTTTCTGATGGAAATAAATGTAGGCTCGGATTTGAGAAAAATAATGTTTTTGAAAATTAGAACTCAAATGATTTTAGAAATCCTTTATACTGCTTTGGAAAGCATCAATATGAAAATTCAAACTTTGATAATCGCAAAGGATTTTTGAATCATAAACGTGATGTGAATTTGTTTTATAATAATCAAATTGAACAATTCTGGATCCCAAAAAGAAATAAAACAAACTTCATTAAATTCAAACAGATTTGGGTTCCAAAGGGTACGAAGAAAGATTCGAATGGACTACTATACAAAAAGGTTTCAGTACCAAAACATACGAATATAACTGTTAGTGGTTTTACCCTCTTAACAGTTAGGTATCAAAGGAGGCTGAGGAACTACAAAGCTGAAGAAAAAATGGATTCAAACTGCTACATATCACAAAATCATTCACAGTTCCTTAGTTGCATCTGTTGAGTTAGAGATTCATTTGCTTACATCGATTTCAAGTATAATCTCTAAACTCATCTTTGTAAATATTCTCTGTTTTATTTTCTTTGTCTATTCCTTCTTCTTCTTTTTTATTTGTAACTGCTATATTTTTCTTCTCTATGCTTTCTTAACTTCCAATTGCAGAACTTTTGATTTTCTGGAAAAAAATTATGTGAATAAAACTGATGATTTGATCTTTCCAGATCTTGAATTTTTTTGTAAATATCTGCAATTGATTTGAAGTTTGTCTTCTTATTCTCTGAATTCATAACAGTTTTGATGTATTCTTGTCATATTTTGAACACTGTTAATTCGAATTCTAAATTTGTGAAGATATGAAAGTTTTGTGGATTTTCACACACATTTGCTGTTTTAAGTTCCTTCTAATTCATTTTGGAATGGCTTGAAATATTATACTCTTACAGCAAATTACTAGTTCTCAGTTGTGATAATATCGTTGATTTTCAGATTAGCTTGGAGATTTTGAATTATCTTGAATCATAGTGATACATCTTGAAATTCATCTTTATTCGTGATCATTATGGTCGAAGTTTGTTTGTTTGAAATCATCTGAAATTCTTGATATTATGAATCTCACACATCTCTTAAATTTAAAAATATTAATCCTGTGTGATGGATTCATTATATCTCAAAACTCGATATTGTTTCATATGATTTCAAATAAATTATTTCTTAATTTTAGGATCATGAATAATTCTCAAACTTAATGTAAATGACCTGAATATTTCGCTTGTGCTTGTCAAAGATTTCTTGTGAAAAATTCGTCAAAAAACTGATTTTGTAACTCACTGTTATTTCATGATCAATTGGCTTGAATATTTGTTTGAAATCATTTGAAATTATTGATTTCTTGAATCTCACACACTTCCTGAATCTGAATTATACAAACTGGTGTGATCGATTCATTTAATCCTAAAATTTTCATATTCCCTCAAGTGATTCCAAATAAATTGTATTCTTGGATCATGAATTATTATTTTTCCATCATCTTGACATGTTTGACTTGATATTTTTTGTGCTGCTCTGATACTGATTTGAATTTTTTTTATGACTGCTTGCTTTGGTATATACTATTTGCTGCTCTGATAAATATGCCTAATTTGTTTGTCTTGTCTACTTGGACCTAATGATTGTACAAGGATGTCTAGGATACCCGTGTTAGTCACCCGTGTCATATTTCAAACCCTCGATTGTAGTGACACCAACATGTGGTATCAGTTTTGATGTGTTGTTCTCTTTGATCTATTCTCATCCTATATATAAATCATTTTAGATCTCTCTTGTAATTGATTTTCAATTTTAAAGTTATTTATTGATTGTTCATTCAGATATTGAAATCTATATCCAAATTGAGCTGTACTTATAATTCAGCAAAATTATTAACAGAATTTGAAATTGTGATGAATTGTGACTGCGGTACATTTCACAATAAGAGGAGATTTTATTTAGATTTTTCATGATGGTTGAATATTTTTTATAATATCTTTGAATTAGCAATTATTTCACGACCATCTCCTTTATCTATCATCATTCTGCCATCCATGATAATTTTATCTAAATATGGAGAGTTAATTTGTTTAAAATCTTTTTGAATAAACAGTGGGAATATTTGTGACAGAAATGGGACTATGTTATTTTTCAGAATTAGTGATAATTGAAAATTTTCAATGATCCCGGTACACTCGAGCATATTTCATAATATAATTGATTTAGAAATTTATTTCACAGTCCATTTCTATACCTACCACATTTCTATCATTCATATTGGTTATATATATACCAAGGAGTTATTCTATTTAAAGCTGAAAATGATAAAATATATAATTAATACATAAGTGTGTCTCTAACCCCATTTAAAAATCCAAACTCTGGTTATGCATGGTTATGAGACAACTTATAATTTAAGCTGCGACTGACCTCATTTAAAATCCCAAGCTCTGGTTGTGCGTGGTCAGTGTGCTCTTAAATAAAATAAAAAGAAAAAGGAAATATTGTGCTATAAATTGAAATTTATCTGAAATTCTCCTTGGTGTACAAAAACCAGCCTATCAATCCATCTTTCTAATCTGTGAAATGTGTTGAAATCTTATGACATATTATGATTTGTTGATTGATAGCTATTGGGATTTGAGATTATTCGATTTTGTCACTTAAACTGAATTATTAATTATAGTCCAAATCCGTCACTGTTTTTGAATTTCATTTTTATAAAAATTCTTTTGAAAATTGAAATCCATATTTTTATAACTCTCCCCATTTTTATAAAATTCATCATAAATCCGTCATTTTCTACAATGTGAAATATGCCACTAGTTCTCAGTTTATTATGTTTTTTATTTGACTGATTGAAATTTATGATGATCGTTCTTCCTCTTAAGCTGAAATTATAATTTTTAGTCATTTTTCATTTATATTTTAAATTCTATATCCTTTTGATGATAACAAAAAAGGGAGAATGGATTGAGATTTTGGTTTATGATTGAATATTTTATAAATATTTTCAATTTTGAAAATTTCAATTCATTTTACATTTTTTTCATTCATGCACAGTTATAGGGGGAGTTTCTATTGTAGAGGGAGCCTTTAAATAGGGGAGTTCATTTTCCACTATCAAATACATTTATTATATTCAAAATATATTTGTTTGTCATCATCAAAAGGGGGAGATTGTTGTACATAACGGCGTTATATACGCAATTATATGATTTTTGTTTGATGATAACAACCGAATATATATTAATATAAATGTGTTTATTACTGCATTGTTTCGTATATTCATCACAGACAGGAATATAATATTTACATATAAATAGAATACGACTATACTGACATTTATATATTCATACAGTATTTTATTTAAATGTAAATATTTTATTTCAAAAAATCAAACAGTACAACTGCTTATAACTCCACTTTTGAACACATCACTTTTTATATACATTCACAGAAGATTGTACTTGTAAATAAACTGAATATAATAAACAAGTTTGTTTGAATACAATAAAATAATATTTTATTTCAATCAAATTTGTTTATTACAAATAAAAGTACAATTCTTCCATTCTGTACAGTTGCTCCTCACTACATCACTCAATACATTCTATGACACAGTTACATTTCATATAAACTGACACAACACTGCTTTATCTTCTATCTTTTATCGTCTATCTTCGTTTTTCTGTCTTCACACTTCACAGTCAATCCAGTCACTGTCAGTCCAGTCATCATGTTCATATCTGTCATATACAGAAACACACACAATATATGAAACAGAAATAATATTCAAAATTCATGCAAATGTAAATTTTTTTGAAATTTTTTTTGTCTTAGTTTTCTGGTGTGTTTTTCATCATTTTTCATGACTAGATCTGATTCATCTGGGTCTAGACAGCTTGTGATATTCATAGTGATACACTGTAAATATCACAAGGCAGTCGAAGTGTATACAAAACTTTTCAGTGCAGGGGCAGGAAATTATGTCTGATGGCTGCATGTACACACGTGTATAAATATACACGTGTGCACTGCCTCGCCAATCAGCGAGCAACTGAGGAGCAGGCACGTGGACCAACTCGACCCAGTGCAAGAGAAAGTAAGTCAAGCACTCAACAAAAGGCATGGATAGACAGTTTGGAGCAGCTCAAGAAGTCAAGCATGTGCAAGTCTAAACAATAGTGCATGAATCATACAGCAGCACTGTGAACACAAAAACAAGAGTGCAACAAGCGTCAGGATCAAAGCCCCAAGAACTTCTTGTTGCAATGGACATAGCCGCAGTTTTACAAAGGTGATAATTCAAAATGTTCAAGACATAGTAACATGGTTCAGTCATCAAAATTTGGCAAGCAAATGGTCGAGTCCACATGTAGATACGCATTACAAACTGATGAATAAAAAATTGTGTTAATCATGGTAGTCATGAATGGAACAACAAAGATGCAACATGGAAGATCACTTTTATGGCAATGCATGGTGCAGCCAAGAAAAAGCAAGTGATCAATCCAAGACTGGTGCATGCAAAATCATGGTCAACTCAATATGCATGAAATATATGTGAAGACTGGAAAATGCAGGATCATATGCAAACAAATGGTCGAGCACAAAAACTGTTTCAGTCTCAAGTAATGTTCATGGAAGATTCAAGTGGTCGAGGACAAAATCTGGTGTAGACATGATCACAACAAAAACAACAGTTTGGTTCAATAGTCATATACGCAACATCTCAGCAAGTTCAATATATTAATGGTGCATGGTTAAGTGAACATATACAACATGAACAAGGTGCATGTATACATGGTCTGTACACAGCTTGGTGATCAAATCCAAGGGATAACGGAGTATATTCATGAATGAATCAATTCATAAGTGAAGCAGCAGTTTATGATTCAAGGCAAACAGTGTATCCATGGCAAATCAAGCTAGTGTTCAAATGTTCATGTACACACACAACAAGATTGGGAATTACTTTTGGCAAGTTTTCTTTTACATGTGCAATACACAATCATGCAGGAAAGAAATTTGATGCATATCAACATACATGGTAATGACAATACATGTACAAGCAGGTGAACAAATCAGCAAGCAGTTTTAGACTAGAGTGATCGAAAACCATTCCAACAATTCTCAGTGAAACTTATTAATGGAGAGAAAGCTTTCAGTTTTTAAATTGCATTAATTATGGAAAATCTACTCATCAAATTAACATTGTGTTTTGCCAAGAAATTCCTGTTGAAAAATCAGAGCTAACATTTGTGGCAAGAAATCTCTCAATCACCTAGTAGCATCTTTGGAAATCAATTAATTGTTTCCTGTTTTTGACCATGTTTTTGGGAAAGTTTTTTTCTACAATTCAAAGTTTTTTTTGAATACAATCATTCTCTTAAAATCATTTTTTAACCCAAAATTTGATCAAGAAATTTTCGGCAGTGACAATTTTTTTTCCCTGAAATCATTTTTCATTTTCGGCAAGAAGTATTTGTTTTCAAATCCGAATTCATCAAGGCAATCAAGGGAATATATTTTCAATCAGTAAAGAGATAGGGTGCAATGCAAATAAAATGGCCAGCCTACTTACCCTTGGCTAAGCCAAGTTCTTTCAAGGGGAAATTAAATTAGTTTCGAGGGATTTTCTTTATTTAATTTTAATTCTTTGTATTGTTTTTATATTTCTTTGTAAACAGAACAAACAGTTTCTAGTGTCTGTAAAATACAAGGGGATCCAGTCAGGGTGTTGACTGGCAGTTTACTAGAATCTGTAAAAACTAGGGTTACTGGTTACGGGGTCGTAATCAGGGGAAATCTGATCGAGGGGATATCGGTCAGTCTAGGGTTTTGAGCGTAGGATTAGAATAGGAGCGAGGAGTTCGCGAGTATACATGGTCTTCTATGCGGGTTCTGTTCTTTTACCTAGTAGAAACCTTTGGAATGCAGCAGTATGCAGGGTTTTGTCGAAGCTGGTATATCTGTGTGTGATTTATTTTTCTTTATTTTTATTTTTATTTTTATTTTTTTGCTGCATTCTGTGATCTGTTTATTATTGTAATATCCTATCAGATTTTTAATTCAGTGAAAAACTATGATAAATCATATTCACCTCCCTCTAGGGTTAATCTAGATCCAACACATATGAGTTGCGGTATATTTCTGGAAATAAGAAAAATGGCTAAACATGGTGTTATTTACATATGCAGATACCTTGGGATTCAAGTTTTAGCATTGTTGGACAAGTAGGCTAGGCTCTTCACTTCATACGTGTTGATTTGAAAACCTACGTTGAAAAGAGAAGCAGAGTAGCCTGTGCTTGAGTTTTCTATAGGACAGGCATTTGCTGGCTATTGAAAATGAAAGGAAATGTCACGTTTTGTACCCGTAGTAGGACGACATTAGTTTGAAACTAGCCTTAAGGTAAGTATAGTGTATTTTCTCTTTACAACTTAGAGACTGCATATGCGATCTGAAAAGAAGAGTGTTGTTGTGTATGTTTTTCCTGCATTATATTCTTATAATAGGTATGTATTTCTTAAAGGTTAAGTTTTTATTTTATTTATTTTATATTTATACGGTATTGAATTTTATCGTTAAGCATTGTTTACCGTTACGTACAGCACACGCGAGCTCCAAAGGCGATGAAAATGGCGATACTGGTATATCTTAACATTCTATTCCCATTAAAATTAATTTCGTTGAAAATCGACTTCGTTTACACAACGTCGTTATTTAAGTTTTAATTAATTTATCGGTTCGCCTTTTAAATTTCGCGTACCGACAAAATAACTCTGATTGGCTCCAAATTGGAAATCTCACAATAACTAATCGTACGTATTCCATAAAATTCGTTTCGTATAAAATGGAAGTCATAAAAAATATATTCCTAAGGCTTATATATATAATATCGAATAAAATATCATTTAAATTTCAAAATAATTCAAATTAAATAATTATAAATTATTATCATCATAAATATCCAAATAAAATAATATATAGAGCTTTAATATAAACAAATACTATTTATAACTCAACAATATAAATTTTAAGTTGAACTGATATCCAAATATATAAAAATCTCTATTGATTTATTAATTAATAGATGTTATATTTTAAATAAAGATTTCCATAACGACTATTTTAAATTTTGATTTGGACATAACTGACAATCTATAACACAAAATCTGGATTTTTCTCTTCCATATGAAAATTATAATCGACAAGATTCTAATGTTTCTTGTTTCACAGAAATCCGACTTAAAACGGATTTTGTATATTTAATTGAATTTCAAAACTCAATATTATGAACTGCCTTGCCATTACGAGCTCGTTTTATATTCAATATAAATATATAATGTTTAACTTCGTTTTAATAATGAATTAAACATAAAAATCCATTGATATTCCAAATATAATATTTAAAATAATAAATTAAATTAAATATTTGATTACAAAAATAATGGCCATTACATTCTTCTACCTTTAAAAGAATTTCGCCCCCGAAATTACTAAGGTAAGACAGATACAACGAACCCATTTACTATTCTAAATTCAATTTATATTAAACTGAAAACCAATTCATTATGGCAAAATAAAAAATTTAAAACTATCGAAAAAAAATTCTAACACTTTAAATTCCTAGAAAAATTCGGCTAAGTCTCCCCTGTACGGAGTGACATCTGCGATATCGCAGGAACAAATAATATATATACACCGACCCACACGGTCTGAAAACAAAATTCAAAAACAAAAATTTATATTTTCGCGTAGGCGTACCTTTTACGAGCGTTATTGAGTGTACTTGCTCAATTTATCGCGATCTACTTAATCAAAATCAATCCTCTAGCCTTTTGGTACCCATGCTTAACTCAGTTCACCATAAAAGTAACAAATATACGATATTCTTAATTAACAACAAATATAACTACATCGATTCCAAAATCAAACATAAAGCATCAATTCGTTTTCAAATACAGGGTTTCAATTCACATATTGTTTCATTCTAGTTTACTATTCTGAAATTTATTTTTCAATTTATTCAACTCTATTTTAATTTGTTAATGAATTATATCCAACCAATCTAACATGCAATCAATACCAAATAACCAATGCACAACCATCTCAATTAAATCAGTTTAATTTACCTTCAATTGAATATTCACTTTGGTTTCCCATACTTTAACATCAATCAATTACTATCCAATTGATTTCTATTCACTATGATTCAATAAATTCCAAATTCCAAATCTATTTTAATTTAATTGCAATATATAATTTCACTCTTCCAGGTTAAGTTCCAATTCAACTTTTAATCTAATTTGAATATCATTCAAATCAACCAAACACACAATATCTCAATAATAAATGAATAAAATTATTTATTTTCTATACAAAAGTATAGTTTGGGTAAAATTATTTCATTTACCCTTTTTATAAAACAATATCGTATCCATTGCCAGTTCAGTGATTTTCAACACTTGAACCGACCAACCAACACAATACAAAACATTTGTATATAAAATATACAAATACGCTCTCTCGTATATATACTCAACTCTATTTAGGATAATACTAATTTCATCTCTATCTATTTACACCACAGAGCCAAGTTTATTACTAATACAATAGCTCTAATACCACTGTAACGACCCAGGGATTTCCGACCGCGAAAATCGACAAAAAACACCATATCGACTATTCAAGCACTGAAAACACTGGATCATTAATAAAAATAAATTATAGGGTGAGATAAGAAAGGAAGAAATATTAGAATAGAAGAAGAACTAACACAACATGGAGTCTCACATCGCAGAGAAACAAAATATAATAGAAATAAATCTTTATAGAGAGCTTTGAAATAACACTTACAATCATCAGAGTACATCACACATCTGGACAACTATAATAACCTATCCCCATATACAACACCCATTGGAATATATAATATCATATGTTGGAACTCTCCCATCTTGTCTCTTCATAGTACCAGATAACCTGAACCTGTACAACCCGGTCTAACCTGAGCATTACAAACACCGGGTCAGTCTGGTGAACTAGAGTGAGAAAAACACACTAAGTTTAAAGGCAACACACAACCTGATTTTAACGTCAAAATCTTTTCGAAAGAAAAGGAAATCGTAAGACCAAATCCACACATAAATATCGATGGTTTTTACCTTACGATAACCCAAAACATTTCTGAAAACAATATTATCATGATAGTGTCTAAATACAAATAAATTAAAATCTAGCGGAACGCTTGCATCTCACGCTCCACGTATATATAGTATACAATCAAAAACCGTGGGCTCGTATTGGAGAATGGATTTCCTGGCAAGGTATGGGACCACCTTCCCGATAATGTACCTCTGGAGATGAATACATTGGGGTTCACCAAGAACATCTTCCAACCCAGGCTAAACATGACTGATCCCTCACTATACTTTGAGAGTACCAAATACATCATTACCGTAGTTGGGGGCCAGCCAACCGAACCGATAGTATACATACATATAAAAATAAAAGGGACAACCGAAGGCATTTGATTTCACCAGATCAGGTAATGATATACCCATTTGATGGGTGCGACCCATATAGCCATGCGACCTACCAGATTTAATGCCATTTCCCAGTTGATGAGACTAAAGGTTAAGCTTATTCTTCAGAACAGCACAACTCCTTCCACTTTGAATGCCACATCGTCAGATCCGCCAGAAATCACTAATTGACGTCCACCAAAATACTCTGGGTGATAACTATCCACCAACAGAAATACGTTTGAGGAAATCAACGTACGTGACCCCTTTGAAAATACTCTATCAAACATTCGTCCATACAAGTCATCTAGGAACAGGATGAACCAAAGGCACCCTCCTACCACATCCTGAAAATCACCTTATAGATCAATAGCGAGAAGTCCTTGCAATCCGTAGATTTCAACATGATAGAAACACAGTTTATCTCTGGCCGCTAAGCCAAAGTTTTTAGTAGTTCTTCCATTTATGAAGATCTATGGTCTTCTATGTTCCATCTCGATTATCTTCTGATATCTTCACATATTTGTTGGTCGGAATGGTTTTCGAATATAAATTCGATCCTGGTCTTTCCGTACCAACAAGCATATAGGCCAGATTTGGTAGTCGGTTATTTAACTATCAAATAAAATTCACGTTTAAATAAATTGTTTAACTTTTAATTATGGTTCAATATACTTATTACATTTAGTTTCAGAAATCGGCCGACTGGTTTCATCAGCTGCTTCTCTTAATTCCAGCTTCTCCGTGAATCTTCTACATCATACACCATTTAATCTTCTGCAAAAATTTCATGTTGCGAATATAATTTTGATTAACTAATCCCCTAGTAATAATTAGACAATTTTTAAACTAATTACGTTTTCAATTTAAAACAATCGGACAAATAATCCACTATGTTTGTTTTCCTTCCTACATCTTTACATTTAAGCATAACTACCCTGCACAAAAAGTGATTCCATTTTTAGTTTACTCTTTAATTAGATATTATCACCTAATCACTTTTATAAATAACTAATTATAGTTATATAAGATTTCGGCCAATTATTGTGAACCGAAAAACACAGGCCAAAGTTTCTTTTCGAACCTCCCTTCCTTCTGTTATCTGTCTGCATTTAATTCATCATGAATTTCGGATTAATGGTTAATCCTTAAATTATTGAATTGATTGATAAATAAATTAGATTACTTATTAATTCAGGACGAATTAAAACTGCATCATTCCTCCGTTAGTTCAACAGCAGCTATCCTAAGGCTTATATATATGATATCGAATAAAATATTATTTAAATTCCAAAATAATTCAAATTAAATAATAATAAATTATTATTATCATAAATATCCAAATAAAATAATATGTAGAGTTTCAATATAAACAAATACTATTTATAACTCAATAATATAAATTTTGAGTTGAACCGATATCCAAATATATAAAAATATTTATTGATTTATTAATTAATTAATGTTATATTTTAAATAACGATTTCCATAGCGACTATTTTAAATTTTGATTTGGACATAGCTGACAATCTATAACACGAAATCTGGATTTTTTCTCTTCCATATGAAAATTATAATCGACAAGATTCTAACATTTCTTGTTTCATAGAAACCGACTTAAAATGGATTTTGTATATTTAATTGAAGTTCAAAACTCAATATTACGAACTGCCGCGCCACTACAAGCTCGTTTTATATTCAATATAAATATATAACGTTTAACTTCGTTTTAATAACGAATTAAACATAAACGTCCATTAATATTCCAAATATAATATTTAAAATAATAAATTAAATTAAATATTTGGCTACCAAAATACGGGCCATTACAATAAAACTGAACTTTTGATTACAAAATTTCAATTTTTTAATTTACAATTTTTAAATGTTTAGTAGAATATCTTATTTAATTTATTTTAGATGTAAAAAAGATAGTTGTATCTATCTTTTCAAGAAGTTATATGTTTTCATGCAATATGATATACATACTATATCTTTATCATACTTTTTCATATTATCATGAGTAACATAATTTATCGTATGTTGAAAAAAAGAAGTTTATATGATCATATGATATTAATATTTATATTATTTTAAAAAGACATACACATTTACCTTTTTAAACGATTTATATGTTATCATACAAGATAATATACATATTATATCTTTATCATATGTTTTCATATTATCATGACTAAGAGAATTTATCATATGCAGAAACTAAGAAGTTTAGATGATCATATCATTTTAGTGCTTGTACTATTTTAATAAGATAAAAACTATTATCTTTTTAAGTAATATTTATAATCTTACAAGTATACTTATAAGATGGTGAGTTCCTTTTATTTCACTGTAAATCATCACTTTAAAAGATATAAGATAAGTATGTAAGAAAAATAAATATATCTATCTTTGTAAATAATAATGTTTTTTCCTAGAATATTTGCATATTAAATTTTTATTAAAATTTATTCAATAATTTCCGTGCATTAGATGATTTAACACATTTATTTTAGCAAATGGTTAACATTTTTTTCTTATAAAAAACAAAGACAAAAAAAGATAAATGTGATTATATTTTTAGATCAGCAATTCATGCTTTAAAAAAATAGATGTAAATATGATCGAACTATTTAGGAAGACATGTTTTAATATATCTATCCTTGTTAATGTTAATACGAAAGTTAATGACAAAAAAGATAAGCAATTTTATGTTCTAAATAACTAATGTATTTCTGTACAAAAACATAGAAAGAATACTTTTGTAATTAAAAGTGGACAAAAAAGATAAATAGGCTTATCTTTTTATGCAACTGAGTCGATAATTGATGCTCGGCAATATCTTATTTAACCTTATTCTTTATTTGTCGTCAGTGTGGAAGAGAGCATGTGTAAGTTACGAATTTTGTTGGATTGCCTAATAATTGTATGCTGTTGTACTTCATTGAAAACCATTATTACATGTTATTCCAGTTTGGACAGTTGACAATTCAACCATGAGTTTTCTAAGAAGATGAATAGTTGACAAGAGTTTAAATTTTTTCTTTTGTTCATAACAACTATGTTATCATGAACTTGAGAAATTCTACGCAAGGAAGATGTAACACCCCGAATTTCGGTTAATGCTAAAATTCACAAATTAAAGAATAACTAATCCCAGATGAGGGAATTAGGGGAAACGGGTTGCACCATTGCGTTCGTCTCGGAAAAATACGCGAAATAGAGTCTGAGTTTTCGAAAATCGGAGTCCGTATGAAGAAGATATGGACGAACGAAGTTAGGCAGAAAAACTAGCCAGAATGCACTGGCGCACTTATGAAGTGCGCCAACACAAAAATGCACTGGCGCACTTGTGAAGTGCGCCAACACATTTTTACACTGGCGCACTTGGGAAGTGCGCCCGTGTCGAGCCAGAAACCTGCACAGCTTTCTGGCTGGCCTGGTGCACCAGTTTGGGGTTTGGGCTTGGTCTTAGGGCTGGTTTCTGGAAGGTTCCGAAATCTAAGGGTCCTAATCTAATTTAGGGTTAATCTAATGGCCTAAAACACTTGCCTAATCCTATAAATAAGACCCTAAGCTAGCCCTAAATGGTCATAATCCTATCTCCTAACTAAACTATGCCAAAATTTTCTATGATCATGGCCTCCACTCAAAACCCTAGCCTCCATCCTATTTCTAAACTATTTCTATGAAGGCTTTCATGTGCATACAAGCATATTTGAGTTGTATGAGTGATCATTGGCTTGCATTCATCATCAAGTTGCAAGCTTTATGTTCAAGGCTAGAGTTTTTGGGTGATTTGTGGAAATGGGTTTGCACAAATCCCTTTTCCGGTTTGCTTATTGGAGTTTAGTGGTGAGTTTCTATAGACTTAACAATCAATTGTTAAATTGATTATGATAGGATATGATAAGATATGGCTATGTTTGTGGAATAAATGTGTTTATGCAAGTTTAGTATAGTGTATGTTGTGTGCTATATGCAAGTTTAATGCTATGTTTTATGATGCAAAACACTATGTTGAACATTGATTCATATGTAACATGTTATGCAAGCTATATGGGGGATTATATGCAAGTCTATATGTAACATGTTATGCAAGTTATGTATTTGGTTTTATGCATGCTAAGTATTTGGTTTTATGCATGCTATGTATGTGGTTTTATGCATGCTAAGTATTTGGTTTTATGCATGCTAAGTGTTTGGTTTTATGCAAGTTTGTCTCTTTTTTATGATATGCATAATATATGCAAGTTTGTCTCTAAGTATGGCATGTTATGCAAGTTCATATGCAAGTTATGATACATATTCATATGCAAGTTATGATGCAAGTTCATATGCAAGTTATGATGCAAGTTCATATGCAAGTTATGATGCAAGTTCATATGCAAGTTATGATACATGTTCATATGCAAGTTATGATGCAAGTTCATATGCAAGTTATGATGCAAGTTCATATGCAAGTTTATGTGCAAGTTCATATGCAAGTTATCTCTTTTATGATATGCATAATGCAAGTTTGGGTTAAATACTAGTTGGGTTTAATGTATGTTCATATATGCAAGTTGACACCTTTTGAACCCATGATAAAGTTACATGCTATGTTGGCTAAACCCATGACCTTTGTGATGAACCTTCCCTTTATTATGTCGTGTTATGAGAACAAACTACGTGGGGAACGATGGGGTTAATATGCATGTTAATAAAATGATGTGAAATGGGTATGGTTAATCATACCACAAATTAAATGGACGTAATTGGGAATTTACCTATTAAGTTAGGTCTACCCATATTATGGAGTTGGGAATTTACCTATTAAGTTAGGTCTACCCATACTATGGAATTGGGAATTTACCTATTGAGTTAGATCTACCCATATTCTTAAAAATGTGTAATTAATTAGGCATAATTAATTCAAATTATGGGGGTGATTAATTAGGTGTAATTAATCAACTAAGACACGAGGTTGGACCCTTTTGTAGCGGAAGTCTGCCCGGAACCGACCGGCCATCCAGCAGCTACAAATGATTGGCCCAATGTGAGAGGTCTTAGTCATAAATTAAATACGTGATTAAAGTAAAGACACGAGGTTAGACCTTTTTATGACAGAAGTCTGCTCGGAACCAACCGGCATATCCAGCAGTCATAAAAGATGGTCTAATGTGAGAGGTCTTTATGAGGTCATGATCTTAATTAATTAAGAAACACTTAACCATATTAGCATGTAGAGGGACATGAGGGGTTAAGTGGGTGCCTTGGGTGGCATGTGGAAATCTAGTGGGTTGCCTTGGGTGGCAATAGAAAATACGATTAGAATACTTAACCAAAGAGGAACATGTAAATAAACATGGGTAAAGGGTGAAGTAAGTGCTTTGGGTGGCATGTGGAAATCTAGTGGGTGCCTTAAGTGGCAATTGATATATGATTAGATGACTTAACCAAACCTTAACATGTAGGCGGGCATGATTATAAAAGGGGTTAAGTGGGATACACTAGATAAAATAACAAGCTTAGGTGGTAGCTTGTGGGGGCCCATTCCAACCAATATCCCAAACGTATCTTAGTGGGCTCGACTCTAGTCGAGTGACGGGACACGCATATTGGGCTTGACTATAAGAGGCCAAAATGGGTTAGCGGTGGCAACGCATGACCAACGGGTTTCATATGCGTGTGTGGACCCGGGATGGTAAATAAGACGTTGTTGCATCGTGTAGATATAAGCCGTGCACCGTTAGTTTTATCAGGTTGCCACGTTGGGGAATGGTACACCCCACGGTGGGGCCAGCACGGGTATCTACGTTAGGGAGCCGATCGAATGGGGAGTAGTGTGTACACCTAGTGGATTGTAGGGCCCCGAGGCGTCTACTTAGTCACCTAGGGGTACGCGAGAACTATTAAGTTAATTTTATAAGTCCATGGGTGGGATCAACCTTTAAGTTAGGAATAACTGGTGTGGTGCAGTGTAGGAATTACCCTTGGGTGGGTAGATCTAAGGTGGTGTAATCCAGTAATTATCCTTGGGTGGATAAATGCGTCTTTTCGGTTATCTTAGTACGTCCTGTGTTTAGTTGGCTACTTAGTGTAGTCATTATCCCCAGAGGTACCGTACCTTGTTTATATCATACCCTAATTACTTTAATGATTGTATTGTTAGGGTTATAGGACTCACTCAGACTTATGTCTGACCCCGTTGTTTCTTTATCTTTTTCGCAACCCTCAGGTTTTCAGAGTGGGCCTAGCACTAGTGGGCTTTGATCAGACTGCTTTATCTATCTTTTGGAGCTTGGACCGTGGATGTGAAGCTCAGTTTATCTTTTCTATTATGGCTATTAGGTTATGTAGTGGGATTATGTACTTTCGTTTTTATCAGGATGGATATTATGTACTTGACTCTTATTTATGGTTTTGGTGTAACCAAACATGTTTTACTTTCCGCTGAAATGAAATGATGTTTTAAATTCTCAAGTATTACTTATATCTGTCTTGTTGTAATTTTTCTGTTCTATATTCACTTAAAATACTCCACCGATGTTATGGCATTCCCTTAGTGAGTGACCGTAGCGGGTGTGGGGTGTTACACGTGGTATCAGAGCTTAAGGTTACCAGAACAGATAAATTTTTTAGAAAAACTATTTTCTATGAATATTTTAGAAAGGAGTATTTTCAAAAACATGTCTTTTAAGAGAAAAGTTTTTGAAAGAAAAGCATAATCCCCAATAGCCATATCTATATCTTTCGAATTCTCCGTTTTGAATCTCTTCCTCTCTCGTTTTGAGTTTCCCCTCCGCATATAGATGACCTTTCTAAGATAGATAAGAACGGAAAACCACTTCAAGGGACTTAGACATTAGTCGGATTAGAAGTTGGTTCAAGAAGGAGGAGGACTGGTATGTATCTATTGGATAGACGATGGGAGGAAGGCTCAAGTAGTTGTTTGGTTAATGAAGGATGAAACCTCATTGGTGGGAGGTTACGAGTGGAGAATGGGAAGAAGAAGGCGAGTAGTTATCCTTTTGGAGGAATGGGACACCTTATTAGGATTGTCCAAAGGGGCATGGGCAAGGTATGGAATCTCCTGGAGGGTAGTTGTATTCCCTCGCGGCTAGTGTACCAGATGGGGATAGGACCGTCTATGTTGGAATTTGGATT
Organism: Allium sativum; assembly: GCA_030737875.1. Taxonomy (NCBI): domain Eukaryota; kingdom Viridiplantae; phylum Streptophyta; class Magnoliopsida; order Asparagales; family Amaryllidaceae; genus Allium; species Allium sativum. The sequence goes on along the minus strand of CM060918.1, from coordinate 782,349,924 downwards.
TCTTTATTATCCGGTTCGAACTTTATTTGATTCTGACGCATCGAGTTCGTTTATCTCATCATTGTTAGTTGAGTCACTGCACTTAGACACCAGTTTGGTAGATGATCCCTTAGTTGTTTCAAACCCAATTGGGGCTCCATGATGTGTTTGGGTTTGAAAGTTTCTATACTTAGCGTTGAGTTTAGATGTGATGCTTTTTGGGCTTCACGGGCTATGGGTTAGTTTGGGCATGGACTGGTTATCCAGTAGGGGTGCCGTTCTTGATTTTGAAGGGAGAGTTGTTAGGCTTATGACCCGCTTGGGTAACACTCTCGAGATCTCTTGTAATCCCATGGAATATGTTATGCTAAGTTATCTAGAATCGCTTGACACGTCGGTCGAGAGTTTGCGATCTGCTAGAGTGGTCCGGGAATACTCGGATGTGTTTGAGGAGGTGAAGGGCTTACCTCCGGAGCGGGAGATTGACTTCCGAATATATCTGGTAGACAATGCTAAACCTGTATCTTTACCAGTGCGCCACATGGCTCCTCGCGAGAGGAGGGAACTCCATAAGCAAGTAGGGGAGTTGCTTGAGAAGGGGTTCATAAGACGAAGTATATCGGAGTGGGGTGCTCCAGTAGTTTTTGCTACGAAGGCGGATGGGTCCCTCAGACTTTGTGTAGACTATAGGGAACTCAACAAGCTCACAAAGAAGAATAGACACCCATTGCCGAGGATTGATGATCTTTTCGATCAGTTGGTTGGCACTTCAGTATTTTCTCAGTTGGACTTAGCCACGGGGTTTCATCAGTTGAGGGTGGCTGAGGATAGCATAGACAAGACTGCCTTTAGGACTCCGGATGGTTTCTATGAGTGGTTGGTGATGCCATTTGGGTTGACGAACGCCCCTGCATACTTTGTTGATTTGATGAGTAGGGTGTTCAGGGAGTTCCTTAATAAATTCGTGGTGGTCTTTGTGGATGATATCTTAGTATTTTCTAAGAGTGAAGAAGAGCATGCCCTACATCTTGGGGAGGTATTGAAGACTCTTCGAGCACATAGCCTTAAGGCTAAATTCTCCAAATGTCACTTCTGGAGGAAGGAGGTGCGGTTCTTGGGGCACGTGGTCTCCAAGGAAGGGATAGCTGTGGATCCCGTGAAGGTAGCATCAATTCAGGATTGGAAGGTTCCGAAGAATGCTACCGAAGTAAGAAGTTTCTTGGGGTTGGCAGGTTATTATAGGAAGTTTATCAAAGACTTCGCGAAGATATCAGCCCCATTAACCCGCTTAACGAAGAAGAATCTTGTTTTCGCATGGGACGTAGATTGTGATGATGCGTTCCGACGGTTAAAGAGAGCTTTAACCACTGCTCCAGTTTTAGTGTTGCCAGATGGGAGCAAGCCATTTGTTGTCTATACCGATGCTTGTGGGACAGGACTAGGCGCAGTCTTAATGCAAGAGGGAAGGGTAATAGCCTATGGTGGAAGGCAATTGAGAGTGCATGAGAAAAATTACCCTACCCATGATTTAGAGTTGGCCGCTATTGTTTTTGCGCTTAAGATTTGGCGCCATTATCTTCTTGGTGAGAGATTCAAATTGTTCACTGACCACAAATCATTGAAGTACTTGTTTTCTCAGAAGGATTTGAATTTGAGACAGCAAAGGTGGATGGAGTTCTTAGCATCCTATGATTTCGAGATAGCGTATACCCCTGGCAAGGGTAACGTGGTGGCGGACGCCTTGAGCAGAAAGAGGTTGTCCTTGAGTCCATTGTTCGTGGAACAACGAAGCTTGGAATTTATCTCGATGTTTGATTTCAGACCTTCCATTGATTATGTACCCGGTTGGCTAGCATCCTTGGAGGTCAGACCTACTCTTCTGGGGCGGATTGGAGAAGCACAGAGGGACGACCCACAGTTGGTTGAGTTGGTGGAGAAGCTCATAAGGGGGGAGTCGTCCAGCCATTTGAGTAGGTACACCCTAGACGATAGGGGGTGCTTGCGTAGAGACGGTAGACTTTGTGTACCACAAGACGAGGGTTTGAGGAAGGTTATTCTTGATGATGCACACCGTTCTAGGATGACCATTCATCCCGGTGGGGACAAGATGTACCAAGACATGAAGAGGGTTTTCTTCTGGGCCGGTATGAAGAAAGATGTGGCCGAGTATGTCGCTCGATGCTTGGTGTGCCAACAAGTGAAGGCGGAGCAAAAGAAACCAGGTGGGTTGCTTCACCCATTGGAAGTTCCGGAAGTGGGATAGCGTCTCGATGGATTTTATTGACGGGTTACCCAGATCGAGAAAGGGTAATACAGGAATTTGGGTGGTGGTAGACAGACTTACTAAAAGCGCCCATTTCATACCTGTGAAGAGCAAGAGGACCGCTCCATGGCTAGCTTCAGTATATCTTCGAGAGATACTTCGATTGCATGGGGTACCCTCTAGCATAGTGAGTGACCGAGATCCTATCTTCACTAGCGAGTTCTGGAAAAGTTTGCAAGAAGCAGTGGGGACTCAATTGTGTCTGAGCACCGCATATCATCCTCAGACGGACGGCCAGACTGAGAGGGTGAATCGTGTCCTAGAAGACTTTTTGAGGCTTTGTATCTTAGATTTTGGAGGTACATGGGAAGAGCATCTTCCATTGGTGGAGTTCGCATATAATAACAGCTTTCAGTCCAGTATTGGTATGGCTCCTTTCAAAGCTCTCTATGGAAGGCCTTGTCGATCACCTACATGTTGGTGGGAGTCTACGGACAAGATCTTGCTTGGGCCTGATATGGTTAGGGAGACTTCTGAGAAGATTGACTTGATTCGAAGAAGGATGAAAGCAACGCAGGATAGGCAAAAATCTTATGCGGACAAGAGGAGGACGGACCTTGAGTTTGAAGTTGGGGACATGGTCTTTGTCAAAGTGTCTCCGTTACGAAATGTGGTTCGCTTTGGATCTGTTGGGAAGTTAGCACCAAGGTTCGTAGGGCCGTTTCCTATTAAGGAAAGGATTGGACGGATGGCATATAGAGTGGAGTTGCCCGATAGACTTAGTGGTGTACATGATGTATTCCATGTGTCTCATTTGAGGAAGTGCTTACATGAGACCGCAGAGGTGGTAGAGCCGAGCTTGCTTAAAGAAGTGGAAGTAGAGCGTGATGCGACTATTCGACGAGCTCCTACCAGCATCCTTGGGTCAGAGACTAGGAAATTGAGGAATCGAGAGGTTCAACTAGTCAAAGTACAATGGGGAGAAGACGAGGGGAACGCTACTTGGGAGACGGAAGCGAAGATGCGTTCATTGTACCCGTTCCTTTTTGAGGGTATGTCTTTTAACTTCTCCTTTATCGTTTGTCTAGTACTTATCTTATCTTTAGTATATCCTCTCGCTAGTACCTATGACCTTTAGATAGGGTAAATCTATGGTTGAAACATGTGTTTGAGACATGTTATGTTTGATGGATGCGTGTGGATGCAAGTGTTTGCTAGTGGTTGCTCGTGGATGCATATACACACACTCTAGACACTAGATCGACTCAGTCACTTCATATTGCATATTGCATATAATTGTGTGTAGGTAGCTATATTTATGGATGTATAATGATTGTGTTATCATATGGATGATGCATTTTGGTGAATGATTGTGCACTCATGTAGATATTGTATGTGTCGATAGGGTTCTCTCGCATACATAATGGATGCATGGCACTATCATGGTTTGCATATGTTCATACATTAGATAGGGAACATATACACACACTTTTTGCATATGCTCATACATCATTAGAAACTGTTTTAAGGACAATGGATGCCCGTGTTTGATGGATTGAGTAGATGGTTGTTTGGATGGTAGGATATGCATTCTCCTTAGCTTAGAGATTTCGGGGACGAAATCCTTTAAGGAGGGGAGAATGTAACACCCCGAATTTCGGTTAATGCTAAAATTCACAAATTAAAGAATAACTAATCCCAGATGTGGAAATTAGGGGAAACGGGTTGCACCATTGCGTTCGTCTCGGAAAAATACGCGAAATAGAGTCTGAGTTTTCGAAAATCGGAGTCCGTATGAAGAAGATATGGACGAACGAAGTTAGGCAGAAAAACCGAAAAACTAGCCAGAATGCACTGGCGCACTTGTGAATCAATGTTCAACATAGTGTTTTGCATCATAAAACATAGCATTAAATTGCATATAGCACACAACATATACTATACTAAACTTGCATAAACACATTTATTCCACAAACATAGTCATATCTTATCATATCCTATCATAATCAATTTAACAATTGATTGTTAAGTCTATAGAAACTCACCACTAAACTCCAATAAGCAAACCCTTGCCACAAATCACCCAAAAACTCTAGCCTTGAACATAAAGCTTGCAACTTGATGATGAATGCAAGCCAATGATCACTCATACAACTCAAAGATGCTTGTATGCACATGAAAGTCTTCATAGAAATAGTTTAGAAATAGGATGGAGGCTGGTTTCTAGAAGGTTCCGAAATCTAAGGGTCCTAATCTAATTTAGGGTTAATCTAATGGCCTAAAACACTTGCCTAATCCTATAAATAAGACCCTAAGCTAGCCCTAAATGGTCATAATCCTATCTCCTAACAAAACTATGCCAAAATTTTCTATGATCATGGCCTCCACTCAAAACCCTAGCCTCCATCCTATTTCTAAACTATTTCTATGAAGACTTTCATGTGCATACAAGCATCTTTGAGTTGTATGAGTGATCATTGGCTTGCATTCATCATCAAGTTGCAAGCTTTATGTTCAAGGCTAGAGTTTTTGGGTGATTTGTGGCAAGGGTTTGCTTATTGGAGTTTAGTGGTGAGTTTCTATAGACTTAACAATCAATTGTTAAATTGATTATGATAGGATATGATAAGATATGACTATGTTTGTGGAATAAATGTGTTTATGCAAGTTTAGTATAGTATATGTTGTGTGCTATATGCAATTTAATGCTATGTTTTATGATGCAAAACACTATGTTGAACATTGATTCATATGTAACATGTTATGCAAGCTATATGGGAGATTATATGCAAGTCTATATGTAACATGTTATGCAAGTTATGTATTTGGTTTTATGCATGCTAAGTATTTGGTTTTATGCATGCTATGTATGTGGTTTTATGCATGCTAAGTATTTGGTTTTATGCATGCTAAGTGTTTGGTTTTATGCAAGTTTGTCTCTTTTTTATGATATGCATAATATATGCAAGTTTGTCTCTAAGTATGGCATGTTATGCAAGTTCATATGCAAGTTATGATACATATTCATATGCAAGTTATGATGCAAGTTCATATGCAAGTTATGATGCAAGTTCATATGCAAGTTATGATGCAAGTTCATATGCAAGTTATGATACATGTTCATATGCAAGTTATGATGCAAGTTCATATGCAAGTTATGATGCAAGTTCATATGCAAGTTTATGTGCAAGTTCATATGCAAGTTATCTCTTTTATGATATGCATAATGCAAGTTTGGGTTAAATACTAGTTGGGTTTAATGTATGTTCATATATGCAAGTTGACACCTTTTGAACCCATGATAAAGTTACATGCTATGTTGGCTAAACCCATGACCTTTGTGATGAATCTTCCCTTTATTATGTCGTGTTATGAGAACGAACTACGTGGGGAATGATGGGGTTAATGTGCATGTTAATAAAATGATGTGAAATGGGTATGGTTAATCATACCACAAATTAAATGGACGTAATTGGGAATTTACCTATTAAGTTAGGTCTACCCATATTATGGAGTTGGGAATTTACCTATTAAGTTAGGTCTACCCATACTATGGAATTGGGAATTTACCTATTGAGTTAGGTCTACCCATATTCTTAAAAATGTGTAATTAATTAGGCATAATTAATTCAAATTATGGGGGTGATTAATTAGGTGTAATTAATCAACTAAGACACGAGGTTGGACCCTTTTGTAGCGGAAGTCTGCCCGGAACCGACCGGCCATCCAGCAGCTACAAATGATTGGCCCAATGTGAGAGGTCTTAGTCATAAATTAAATACGTGATTAAAGTAAAGACACGAGGTTAGACCTTTTTATGACATAAGTCTGCCCGGAACCAACCGGCATATCCAGCAGTCATAAAAGATGGTCTAATGTGAGAGGTCTTTATGAGGTCATGATCTTAATTAATTAAGAAACACTTAACCATATTAGCATGTAGAGGGACATGAGGGGTTAAGTGGGTGCCTTGGGTGGCATGTGGAAATCTAGTGGGTTGCCTTGGGTGGCAATAGAAAATACGATTAGAATACTTAACCAAAGAGGAACATGTAATTAAACATGGGTAAAGGGTTAAGTAAGTGCTTTGGGTGGCATGTGGAAATCTAGTGGGTGCCTTAAGTGGCAATTGATATATGATTAGATGACTTAACCAAACCTTAACATGTAGGTGGGCATGATTATAAAAGGGGTTAAGTGGGATACACTAGATAAAATAACAAGCTTAGGTGGTAGCTTGTTGGGGCCCATTTCAACCAATATCCCAAACGTATCTTAGTGGGCACGACTCTAGTCGAGTGACGGGACACGCATATTGGGCTTGACTATAAGAGGCCAAAATGGGTTAGCGGTGGCAACGCATGACCAACGGGTTTCATATGCGTGTGTGGACCCGGGCTGGTAAATAAGACGTTGTTGCATCGTGTAGATATAAGCCGTGCACCGTTAGTTTTATCAGGTTGCCACGTTGGGGAATGGTACACCCCACGGTGGGGCCAGCACGGGTATCTACGTTAGGGAGCCGATCGAATGGGGAGTAGTGTGTACACCTAGTGGATTGTAGGGCCCCGAGGTGTCTACTTAGTCACCTAGGGGTACGCGAGAACTATTAAGTTAATTTTATAAGTCCATGGGTGGGATCAACCTTTAAGTTAGGAATGACTGGTGTGGTGCAGTGTAGGAATTACCCTTGGGTGGGTAGATCTGGGGTGGTGTAATCCAGTAATTATCCTTGGGTGGATAAATGCGTCTTTTCGGTTATCTTAGTACGTCCTGTGTTTAGTTGGCTACTTAGTGTAGTCATTATCCCCAGAGGTACCGTACCTTGTTTATATCATACCCTAATTACTTTAATGATTGTATTGTTAGGGTTATAGGACTCACTCAGACTTATGTCTGACCCTGTTGTTTCTTTATCTTTTTCCCAACCCTCAGGTTTTCAGAGTGGGCCTAGCACTAGTGGGCTTTGATCAGACTGCTTTATCTATCTTTTGGAGCTTGGACCGTGGATGTGAAGCTCAGTTTATCTTTTCTATTATGGCTATTAGGTTATGTAGTGGGATTATGTACTTTCGTTTTTATCAGGATGGATATTATGTACTTGACTCTTATTTATGGTTTTGGTGTAACCAAACATGTTTTACTTTCCGCTGAAATGAAATGATGTTTTAAATTCTCAAGTATTACTTAAATCTGTCTTGTTGTAATTTTTCTGTTCTATATTCACTTAAAATACTCTACCGATGTTATGGCATTCCCTTAGTGAGTGACCGTAGCGGGTGTGGGGTGTTACACTATGATAGCAAACATTTCTCAAGAAGATATGGACAAACTAAGAGTTAATTTTGCGTCTGGTATATTGCAAGACGAACCGTACCGCTGAATGATGGAAAAGTTCAATGCCTCAAGTTGAAAGATTTACAAAACATTTTTAGACAATAATACATGTAACGTATAATTTTAGTGCTGCTAATTGGAGGGATCTATATGTTGTCTGATTTAGGAATCTGTATATAGTTTTCAAATCTTCTCAAAATTTATTTTGGGGTCAAAATGTCATACTATACCACACTGGTGTTTGTTGCTAGATTACTATGTGTTGTTATAGTTGATATATCAACGGTGCATTATTGTGTTTACTTCAAATCTTTTCACTGTTGTATACTCTTGGGTCTGCTATTTCATTTTTGTGTTTATTTCTCAAACTTTACATCATAAGAGGGTCAACTTTAACTTCATAGAAAATATTAAAGAAAACTCTAATTTTGGGACTTTATATTTTTTTTGTATTTGCAAGTGGAAAAAAAATAAAACAATTTATCATTTTTTGAAACCGCAACTAAAATCAGTCAACAATCACCTGTTCACTTTCAGAAACACATAAAGTTCGAGTCAATAGATTTCAAGTCATAGTACATCAGTTCACTCAAACAAGGGTCAACATAAAATCCAAATCATCAGTTTAAAAATATGAAAATGTTCGGCCTTGTGTTTTGTTGTCAATATTCAAATACCTATGAAAGTCAGTACATACAACAAACTTAAAATATTGCCTTTACATGAAAAGATAATTCCAATTATCTTTTAAAACCTTTGCTGTTGAAAAAACCAAATAATCATTCAACAAAACACAACATAAAATTCACAAGGCCAAATAAACAAATAATCATTCAACAAAAGAACAAGTTGCATAATATAAAATAAAAAGATAAATTGAATATCTTTTTAATAACCTAAACCACAACATATAATAAAACATAATCTTGCATAATTTTAATTAGTTCTTAACATTAATCACTGCTAAAAAGCAACATTCATCACATCCATATAACCAAAAATTCATCTTACCATATAATTCAACTATAATACTAAATGTTAAATGATCAATGAAATACAATGAATTAGAAAAAAAAATCAATCATTTAAAAAAACAACTTCTTCTATTATGTTCGAGTTTTTTACACTTTCCATATTTGTTTTATTTATCATGAAAATCAACACCTTCAATTCTATTCTCTAGGCCTATAAACTTCACGAATAGCTTTAGGAATGAATCACAGCTATAACTAATGAATCACACCTGCAAAAAAATGCAAACAAATAAATATCTATATAAAACTTATCTTAATTAGAAACTAAGAGCATAAAATAATACAAAAGAAATCATTTTCTGTCCCACTTTTCGAAAAAAGATAAAACCAATTATCTTTTACATATAAAAGCCACATAACCCATGACTATCCACTGCATTCGTCACCTTTACATAATTAAATTTTTACTTACTTGTACGTTTAAAAGTTAAACATGGAGGCAAATTATCATATATGCATATTAGAAAACCACTTCCACACCAAAACATAAAGATAAAATTATTTATCTTTTTGTTTAAAAGCTGGATTTATCATTTCAAACAATTTACATGTTTTCACACAATATAATATACATATTATATGTTTTTATATTATTATGATTAAGTGAATTTATCATATGCTGCAACTAAGAAACTCAGACAATCATATGATTTGGATATGTTTATTATTTTAAAAAGATAAATACATTTATCTTTTTACTGAAGTTATATGTTTTCATGCAATATAATATACAAGTTTTATCATTTAATAAAAGATAACTACAACTATTGTGTTCACAATGTCATTCAGAAATTTTAGCAAGAACTTTAACTGCATGAATAGAGTTCACATCTAACCAAATAAAATAAAAAAGAGCAAAATTTTGCAAGTTCATGTGCTAGAAATTTTTTCAAATTCGAATAAACACATAAACATAAATCAACTAAGATAAAAGTGATATTATATTCAAGAGTTGATTCACTTCCAGGAGCATATTAAAGTAATTACACAATTCACATAACTTATAAAAATTGAAGTCAATTTGAATCTGTTGATGCCAAAAAGTGGTCATCAACCGACAAAAGTCGGATTTGAGCGTGATATATGAGGAAATCTCTATAAAAAAAAAAGCAAGACAACAACATTTTTATAGTGGTTCGGCGTTAACGAGCCTACGTCCACTTTATAATCTCGTATTAATGTCATAAAGTTGGAGATAAAATAATTGAGATTGTCGAAATCTCCATTACATAGTCGTTTTTGATGAATATAGAAAGTATTTTGAGGAATTGATGTGGATGGCTGCCATGGCCCTGTAGTCAAACTTGGATCTTAGCCAAAAGTCCTCCTCTTTGTTATATAGCAGGTATATTTATAGGCGGTATGCTTCAACAATTCGAGGTGCCATGTGTCGGTTGATCCATGTGAATAGCAGATGATGGAGCTGAGTTTTGATTACATGTGGAGAGCGGTCGAGTCATACTCATCCTCGTCTTAATATTTCTCGTTTGGCCCACATTGAAGACAAAAGTTATTCTAGGATTGAGTCCCGATTATTGTTGCGCTCTTCCCTTCAGATCAAGGGATGGAGGCGATATGTTGGATTGTTATGTCACACCCGAATACATCCCTACGTCTTTCCTAGCGAATCAAAGGCTAGAGGCTTAGGAGTCCTCATTAGTAGGTTCATGTATAGATACCAAACACAGACGCGAGGGCCACACTTACATACACCAATGAAGGATCATGTTCAAAAGGGTGACTACGACTCCTAATTCTAAACTTTCCACACGACTCAATGCAATAACTGAAAGGAGGCATTGAGAGTGGGAGGCTCATGAATGCATCACACGGCTTAATGCAAAGACCGAAAGGAGGCATTGAGAGTGGGAGGCTCAATAACGCATCACACGACCTAAGGCAACGACCGAAAGAGGGCCTTAAGAGTGATATCTAAAATCGACACACATACCCATATGTGACTAATTATAGCCCAAGTGCAACGACGAGTTTCACATTGCAAGTACAATGAATAGAAAATGCAATAGCTCGAGCACTTGGCCGACACAATCACTTAAGCTTTGACAACCATACATTTTTATGCATGCATGTCTAAATTTGAAAGGGGTGTAGTCTGGCCACCTGTCTTTTGCCATTACCCCCGACTGAGGGCATAACTATTATAAGTATTTACAATCAGCATAACTTATTTGCGTGTACATAACTTATGCTTTGATCTTGACAGGTCGCATGTGCCCCACGAAAGGGGTGCAGAGTGACCATCCATTGACTGATCCCAACCTACTTCCCAATTGAAAGGGGAAGAATGAGAGCATTCAAAGTGACTACAATCGGACCTCTTGCAGCCCAACTTCGATCCTCAGAGCCTGGATAGGAGAGAAGAAACTAGTATGGGTTGAATACCAACAAATCATTTTGCATCCAACTCTAACTCACGACTTGATGAGGAAGTATGAACCCTAAGAAGACATGGATTTGGAGTCCTCCACTCAGTCAAGCTCCCAATGACTAGGGACGAAGAGTGTGAGTCGTGAAAAGCATGAATCTACTACTCGACTAGTCTACGCACATTTCCAACTTCTTAAAGTTTCGTAGGATCCCAAACTGGAGCAAAAAATGATGACCTCAATGGAACCGAGCATGAAGAACAAACTCAACAAGAGTATGATGACTATTTTGGACCATGCTGAAATATGTACAAAGGGAGGTCAGCTAACTTCCTAATGACATTCATTTTCTTATATTTTTTATAAGCTTACTCAAGTCTGCGACTAATCAGATAAAAGTAACTAAGTTCATTGACGCACGATGAAATGATCCTCACTTTCCGACTAAAGTGAAGGAACAATGCCTAGATAAGTGTGATTCGACTACTCGTGTGTTCAACTCTAGCTCTCACTGACTCGAGAGAGAGTATAATACAACTTAGGGTAGCTAAGACTGCAAAACTTGCAACTCTAACCCAAAACAACAATGGAGAGTATAAAGGCTTAAGGACTGGACGTCCAACTGTCTTTTCCCGACCCCCACTGATGTTGGGGGCATGAGCACTGGCTTCGTTTGTCACCTATCGACGATATGGGTATGAGCGTCAGCTTACTGACTTTGAATAGGTCCTTGACTTGACATGTGATTCAAAGGATATATACTATAACTTCAGACTATGACAAGACTTGCCTTACTCATTCAAGCGAGACAGCTTATGAGCTAAACATGACTTGGAAGACTCAAAGCGCTAGTACATTAAATGGAAAGCGAGACTCGCTTTTATAATGCCTCATGATTTTGACAATCATATTAGATGTCGGCTTATATGATTTCAACAACATCTCGTACTAACTCATATGTGATCATTGGACCATTAAAATGATCCGGAGTGATAATGGTTTTTTGGCTTTATGTTGGTAAGATACAGCGCGATCATGGATCCCTAGCCTATTATTCCAAAGACTCGGGAAGTAAAAATCCATATGTGATGTCAAGTTCACATGCCATCTCTGATTTTCTACACTATCTCATGATTTGGATAACCAAACCATGCACTGACTTGTGTGTGACAAATGGTCTGACTTGACCTTACACTTGACCACGCTTTCGACTTCCATAAGGAGATGACACCAATTGGGAAAGACTATTGATGAACGACCATGTGTAGAAGCTAGCAGCCTCGCTTGACTTATGATGATTTCATTCGACCTCTTGACTCAACGAGGTGTAAGTGATTACTTGTTCATCTCAACTACTCCAGCTTCGAACTTTGGCTCGATAGGTACCACAGATGGTGGTGTGATACATGACATGTTGTTTGCACAGAGAAAAGAAAAAAGAATCCAAGCTTCAGGACTACTCCCAAAGACATGACAATTCAACATTGGTTTCCCGAAGATGAATGACATGCCAAAGAGATGCAGTTCAACTTATTCAAAATACGTCCTGTCTTCCACACGATGTACTTTGGGGGGCAAAGTGTTGAACCTTCTTTTGGCAAAGTCGTCAACCCACGAACCCATCATAAGATCACTCAGGAGTCGAGCATGGACTTGGACAAGCCCGAACTTTCTTGGCTTGAGGCTCCTTGGCTCGAGGGCTCATGGATAGAAGCAATTCAACCCAAAATACCTGGGCAGATGGTCTTGAGATCAACTTATACTACAACGATGACTTGGTCATAAGATCTATTTCATAGCCTACTTACTTGGTCTAACTACCTATTCTAAAGCCTATAAACTCGGATCTCGCTACATTTATGCTGCCACATATTAGAGGGGACCTCCCCACGTAATCAAGACTCAGCTCCATCATCTGCTATTCACATGGATCAACCGACACATGGCACCTCGAATTGTTGAAGCATACCACCTATAAATACACCATGCTACATAACAAAGAGGAGGATTTTGGCTGAGATCCGAGTCTGACTTAAGGGCCATGGTAGCCATCCACATCAATTCCTCAAAATACTTGCTGTATTCATCAAAAACGACTATGTAATGGAGATTTCGACAATCTCATTTATTATATCTCTAAATTTAAGACATTATTATGAGATTATAAAGTGGATATAGACACGTTAGCGTCGAACTACTATAAAAATGTTGTTGTCTTGCTTTTTGTTACTTTTTCAGAGATTTCTTCATATATCACACTCAAATCCGACTTTTGGCCATTGATGACCACTTTTTGGCGTCAACAGAATCAAACTAATGGAAGGGGTAAAACGCTCCAACCTTAAAGAGAATCACACATAGCAACACATTTTTTGATACAAATCATTAAGAGCTCTCCATGTTTTTTTGCAGTGAAGAATCAATATTTTATTTCAGATCTGACATGAACCGAAATCGCCATTTTACATAAGCATACATTTCAGATCTGACATGAACCACACCTTAACAACTCGTCGGCTTCCTACATTGGTCACACACTTGAGGCTAATCCTTTCTTGAAAAAACTACTTTAGAAGATCGTCTTAGAAGATTAAGTGAAAGCCAATTTGTTTGGAGAAGAAATAACTACGTTTGATTTGAAAAAATCGAAACCAAATTTGATTTGAGAAGAGAACAATCGATTTTGTCCTTGAAACTTATTCTTTCAAAGCCGTGTTTTTTAAACTAATTGGGCTGGAATCGTAAGTCCTTCATCAAATTTCCACTAAATTTTAGGTATAACTCATATTCTGAAGTAATAAGAATATACGAATGTGTTAATAACTAGGGTAATAATCACTTAGTTCATTAATTGTTGAAATGAACTATTTGAAATGTAATATCTAAACTTAAAAGATAGTATTTTTGAAAAATCTGTACAAATAGGATTTACAAGATGATTAGTTGTAAATAAACAAGGTTTATCAAATTCAAAATTATATATGAAATGATTTGGAAACAATTATGATTCCTTAATAAACATATGAAACAACCCAAGCTCGCCCTTACGGCAAAGCCCGGATTGAGTTGAGATCACGGCAAATCAGAACACAAACAATAGAACATTTCATTGCTTATTACAACAATTATATCAGAGTACAAGAATATATCAGAGTATGAATAAATATTACACAGAGAAATATCAGATATTAAAATACATAGCAGCGGAAATAAAATGTATAAATACAATGCATAATGGAAAATAACAACTGACACAGCTGAAAGAGATATACAGATACAAAGCTTTCCGAATATAGATCCAACTGTAACCCAAAATCCAGTAAAATAGAAATTTGCAAAAACCAAAACTAACAATTTCCCGTGTGGAAAATATGGGCACCTAGAGTATAGGTTAAAACAATAAATCCAGGTCAGTCATGGGACTGGTGTGAGAACTAAAACAGTTATTTTAAACTTTACTTTAAAAATAAAGTAAATCAAGGGACCACGCCGTATAACACGGAACGGGTTTCTCCCAAGAATACCAATGCATAAAATAGTTTATAAATAGCGCAATGTTTTTTGAAAAATGAAGCTATTTCAAATTTTAAACAGGACATAACTCTCAATTTATATTATGCAATCTGGATTTTTCACATTTGTTAGAAAGATATTATTAAACAGATTCAAATATTTCTGGTTTTACTGAAATCTGATTTATTTTGAATCCTATACATTCATTTGAAATTTAAAATCTAATTTTCAAACTACCGCGCCATTTCATGCTCGTTTTATAATTAAAATAAATTTATACGTTCTAACCTCGATTAAAATAATTTTTTTGTCATTATTATTTAAAATAAACCATTTTAAATATTCAAAAACCATTAAAATAGCTAAAATAAATAAATTAAATTGGTTCTAAAAATCCGGGTTGTTACAATCTCCCCCACTTAAAATCTTTTCGCCCTCGAAAAGGAACAAAGCTAAAAGTTGTTTAATTAACCAACTCAACTTTCATTCTTCAACTTTTCAGTTTCTAAGAATTTTCAAATTTCTCAAAAATTTGGCTAACACCCTAAATTTTCGAAAAATTTCGCCATAACCTCCTTTGTACGGGGAGACCTTTAAAACCACAACTTGCCTCACAGGGCCCTCATCAATCCAAAAGAAAAAGAAAAAGCCAAGCGGCTACCCAATCGGCTCATAAAATCATCAAACCCAAGAAGTACAGTAAACATATACCTATTTGTCAGGCATACAATTTTATTCCTCTTCTTAGCGTCCATGTTATGACCTATTCATTATATATACATATACATATATGCAATTGCAATCAATTTTCAAATCAGTTAATTGAAAATATATAGATATCCCACTTTCAAAGCTCGAACATAAATACTAATGATGGCGTGCCATCATTAGAATCATGCCCGGGCGACTAGAGTGTGATTCTATATCCTATCTAGCATATTTGAGACTTCGAATATACGTTCATGACACGTATATGCAAAATCTTCATATACTCGATTGTCCAAAATAAAATATAAAATAAAATAATCAAATACATATAATTAGGTTTAAATTATCAAAAAAAATTGTTTTTTAATATATAACACTCTTCGAACTCACTCTTGGTATTTCTAACTCTATCTCTAATGAGTGATTCTTATTGGATATTACTAATCCAATCTCTAATGAATTCATTTGTTCGGTTCTAATGTGTCTTGTTCTCGAGCTTTGTAAACCAAAGCTCTGGTACCATGTCCGAAACGACCCAAACCCGCCCTTACGGGAAAGCCCGGATTGAGTTGAGAACACGACAAATTAGAACACAAACAAAAGAACATTTCATTGCTTATTACAACAATTATATCAGAGTACGAGAATATATCAAAGTATGAATAAATATTCCACAGAGAAATATCTGAGACTAAAATATATAGCAGCGGAAATAAAATGTATAAATACAATGCGTAGCGGAAAATAACAACTGACATAACTGAAAGAGATATACGGATACAAAGCTTTCCGAATATAGCTCCAGCTGTAACCAAGAATCCTGTAAAATAGAAATCTGCAAAACCAAATCTACCAACTGCCCGTGTGGAAAATATGGGCACCGATGGGTGTGGTTAAAATAATAAACTCCAGGTCAGTCATGGGACTGGTGTGAGAACTAAAACAGTTATTTTTAGATTTACTTTAAAAATAAAGTAAATCAAGGGGCCACGCCGTATAACACGGAACGGGTTTTCTCCAAGAATACCGGTGCATAAACAGTTTACAAATAGCGCAATGCTTTTCAAAAAATGAAGCTATTATAAGACTTAGGTCCCATCACGCAATGCAACGCAAGCCGGAGGATAGAGTTTTTCCTTATAACAGCCAAACATGCTTGGTACGTTTTAAAACAAATCATTTTGATATTACTATAAGTATATAGTGTCAAAATCACTTCAAATATAAATGTATCAATCATAGACGGCATAGTAACCATCCTACTATGTCGCCATACTAGTTCTACAATTAAAACTAAAATGTCACGCGTTGGAAATTGGATTTTCGTCTATGAGTCGAGGCCAGGGATGACTCCTCACCGATTCGAGACACTCTAGCAAATGTCTCAGGATTGCACACTCTGGGTAACTGTGGATCTTCAGGGCCGGTCCTCCTTTACTTTTGAGGATTAGTTATTCCTGAATGCACGTTTCCCGATCCTATCGGACCTATCCATCGGCCCCATAGTGACCGATATATCTGAGGCGCCTTGCTATCCATCATCCACATAGGTAAAAATATAAATGTCTGGGCTCCATACCATGACACCACCCGTAGCTTGAAAGAAATGTCGTGCACTCCCTGTAGTCACGATCATGTTTTTGACTCATACCGAGGTGTGAGGCTCACGAATTAACGTTATACACAAAGCTATGCTATTTAAAGTTGTACTTTGATCATCAACCACAAGACTCTGGTTTTCAACAGAAGCCTTGATCATTGCATCTCTGCATGCCACACTGACAACTCATGTCATGCAACTGATATCCATCAATATATAACCTCTAAGCTCGTATGTCTCAGAGAATGGTGTTAAGTAAGTGAATAAATTCTCCGCCACCAAACAGATATATATTTAATAGAAATCAATCAACACAGAATGAAATCTAATGTTAGATACACATCCATTTACAAGTTCGTTCTAGGTCTGAACGGAACCGAATGCACCGTATTACTCATCCCATATGTCCAATACAGGAGAGAGGTCCTCGCATATCCGGTCGATCTCCAAGTACATCTGGACGATCATCACTTATTACCTTGTCTTAGGTGTACAGCCCAATCAAGACATCAGTAATCATCCAAACGATGTGAAGAGCTCCGGACTTCAACCACCGTCTTCATCATCGACTTATCGTTGAATCAGTTATTCAGAATGGGTATAAACCCGGACTTTCCGAATAACTCGCGTATCTCATAAACAAGTGCTATAAAAACACAACATACGCCTCATTCCAATTCAAAATATTTTTATTCAAATATTCACATTAGGGAAAGGTTCCCATTAATTTTATCAAAGATAAATTCTTTAAATTTATTCTTTAATCTTCCTTTGGATATCAATTCAAACCAAATTAAGGTTTATCCAAACTAGACGAGATTAGCGCACCTTACCAAGTAATCATTTGTTTTATTTCCCAATCCCAACCCATTCATCCCATGGAGAAAATCTGGTAGCTCTCCATACCTAACGCCACGGTGTTATCGGTAAAATTAATTACCGTTTCACGTTCAAATCTAAATAAAGATTTAACTATCGCCTGGAGTAAAACCAGTAGTACTCCATTCTCGGTCATTTCCCAAATTTGGTAATTTTAAATTATCACATTCTCATTCCAATCTAATTAAAGATCCCTTAAAACTCCAATTAGTTTTATTCTTCCAACAATCATTAGTTAATAATTATTTACTTTGGAAACACCAACATGCCACATCGACAATCTACACCGTACCACTAATTTCAGCCATTATATAACCCCTAAGCTCATACGTCTCAGAGAAGGGTGTTAAGGAAGATAATAAATTCTCCACCACCAAACACATATATATTTAGCAGAGATCAACAATATAGTTCGAAATACAATGTTAGACATGTAATCATGTCTTTTACTGGGTTAAAGAACTAATGTCACATAAAACACAGTTCATGATAAACCCAAAATCATATTCCATTAATTATGGAATCTTCACGGAAAACAGATCAGTATATAATCAATATCAATTTCCGTATCCGGCTAATAATATAAATGGAATAACGACAAAGCCTTTTAAATTCCATACATATTAACAGTCTTCCTCCACAGAAGCTCACTTCGATTATTACCAAATCGAATTCCATTCCAATTTATTTATTAAATTGGAAAATTTCCACTAAATCTTAATAAAAAGATTTATAAATTCCATATCACATTTCACTGTTAATCGGGTTAAATAAGGAATGTCGTTAAAAAACACAGTCCATAATAAACCCAATTCACATTCCGTTTTATTCCAATTACTAAACATAGTTGGAAACTCTAATAATCTTAATTAAAAGGTTTATTATTTTCAAATGGGGTTTAAGAACAGTGTTACTGAAGACACCATTCACGACAAACCTAAAATCCATTTTGATATTAAATATAAGGCTCTGAACAGGAATTATATCGGCTTACATTCAATATAAAATTCTAAAACCAACACATATCGTATGAGGAATAATGATATATATCTATCTTCCAATTTTTCCACAATATCCGTGTAGTCACGGAATCAATATCGAAATCTCCCTAAGATGATTTCTATTCAAATCCATTCCAATTCATACATTGGAAAATCCAGGTTAAATTAAAACCATTCACAAATCCAATTTATTTATTTAAAAGCATTGGATTATCTTTCCAGTTAATAACTAGTTCATTTTGATAAAAATGTATTTTTATCTTTACAAACGTGGAATTTTTCATCCCAATTCTTTCCATATCATTCATTATGATTTTACACAAATTATTAATAATTTTAATAATTTTATCAAGTCCCCTAAAGTCGGTTTCCATTAACGGCCACTGAACTACATTTATAGCAACCTTTTCCAAATTTGATTTGGGCATAATTCCAAATCCAACCATTCAAATTTAAATCCTTTATATTCATTGGAATGCTCTTTTTGATATGAACCCAAAGGTTCCAGTTTTAGGAGAACCAGACAGTCGGATCTCCCGTAATGTCAATTCGATGTCAATGGTCGAAATTCGTGAACGATCCTGGGGTGGCACGTTCTATTCAAGCCATTAATATATATAATATATGTATATTATATATTTCGTTCAAAACATATTTTATAAATTCGTTTTAAAAACGATTCCCACTTCCATTTCAATCTTAAATCATAATTGAATACTCCTTATCATTATAATGTTTAAATGATAATATTTTCAAAATATCAGATTTTGAAATAATTTCCTGTTCGATATTCATTATAAAAATGAATAAAATTGATATAAATATCGTTCGCATCAAAATGGCGCATAACTAATCAACACAGCTTCATACATTTGAATATTTTCGTATCCATCCAAAATCGGACATCAAATCACATTTTAATCCTTTACGGAATATTATTTTAAAATATTCGTTTTTTTAATATTCGCTATTTTAAAATATTCGTTCTTTCTGAATTGGAATCAGACACAGTCAATTACCATATAATGTTATATATATGGATTTCATACACACATATACACAACAATTATTATACACAGTCAACCATCATCCAGAGTGCATTACACAACTGCATAAGCATTAAATATAAATAATTAATGCTTACAATAGTCTGTCAACCAATCGATTGACATACAACTAAACAATTGGGATTATTGTACGCCAAATATCATCCCAATACCCGTGTGGGGTTTCAACCAACAAATACTGAATATTATTTGTGAAGTTGGACGATGTGTAAAATTTATCGTCCCAATCAATATCAGATAAAGGGTGCACATAAACAAATCGTCCGATTTGTAAATGAATATTTATTTTCATTTCAGGAGAATTTTATGCCGTTCATTTAGACGTTAAAAATATATTTTTAATGATAAAATATTTATTTCAACACTTCACTATTTTTAATAGTTCATACATTCAATAAAAAAGATATTTTTATTGTTCAAACATTTTATTCAACACATGAATATTTTATGCTGTTCATATACACATTAATAATTATATTTTTAATGAACAATATTTATTTTAGAAATTTCGGCATTATAACAGTGTGATATAAGAACAGGAGTAATGTCTAGCATTACCCCTCTCCTGATACTGGTTCGCGCCATACACAATAATCAACCAAACCATAGTACAATTCATTCAACACGATACAGTTAATTACACCACAATTCAGTCCAAACAAACATCCATGGTTCGTACAAAAATAATGTCAGGTGATACTAAGCACCGTCTGCAACCTAGTACATATTTAATTGTAAAATAAATCGAGTGAGAAGGTGTTCTCACTTTGGGATCCAATTCGCCATTGTTTTCTGACGTTTTGATTTGCCACTCTACTTCCAGAATTTGCAAACGAGCTACAATCTTCAGGCCGTCTTTTTTCCTAGCTTAAATGCGCCATTACAGACAACTTTCGTCGCCGAAAATGCTCCAATTTGCCAGAATTTGCGAAAGGACGGTATTTGGACAACAGACTTTGGACGCGTTTTCCGAGCGACTCCGCAATCCAAAATATGACTTCCACATACTTAAATCAAAGAGATAATTGTGCTCTTTGAATTTGGCACCGTGGAGTTTTTGCCAGAAGTGCACAGTTTAGGAGGTATGGGTAAAAGAAGATCTGGGTTGTTAAATGCGAACATTGTAATTATAAAAATTGGATTTTGGCTAGAGGGGGACTCGAGGTCGGAGCTGGTGGTCGGAGGAGGTGGCGCAGGTGGTGGGGGTAGTGCTTTGGCTGGTGGTAGGCCCACAGACGGCTGGAGGCGCGGATTTGGTCGGTTTGAAGGAAGAAAGGGGAAAATAGAAAGAAGGTGGAGCGGAGGAGGAATGGGGGTGGCGCGACGAGGTTGGCCAGCCTCTGCGACGGCTTGGCTGCGAGGGGTGCGCGGTGGCTGGCGGTGCGGCTAGGGCTGGGGTTTGGGCGGGATCGGTTTTTATTTTTTCTTTCTTTTTCCTTCGTTGACTGTTAGAAAGAAGCAGGGGGGTTTTATATGATTTTATTTCCTTAATTTAGTTTCCAAAAAGTGAATTTTCCATTCGAACTCCAAATCGAGCCCACTAACTGTCGTTCCTAGCTAATTACCCACATTTAGAACACAATGGGATATGTTTCGTAAGCCAATTCGACTATTTTGACTAGTTTTTCTTTAAATTAAATATAAATCAATATATTGAAATGTAAACATACATTTTAATTTACCGAGGTCACATAATGACTCCAAAAATTACAGAAAAATATATCTAGCTATGTTTTGATGATACGATCCTAACAAAACTTATTTCATCGAATTTGAAGGCAGTTTGAAAAATGATCATTTTCCAGTCGATTGAATTCAAAATGAAAGTGCCAAGCGCGTTTAAATTCACCACGCTCACATATTAATTCCAAAAATTATGATAATTGGAATCTAGCAATAATTTGACATTCTGAATCCAACAAAGTGGTTTCATCGGAAACGGAGGTCATTTGCAAAATGGCTATTTTAAGGGCTACATATTATATAAAATATATGTAAATTCCGTAGCGACTATTTCAAATTTTAAACCGGACATAACTTTCAGTTTATATTATGGAATCTTTATTTTTCACATTTGGTAGAAAGATATTATTTAACAGATTCAAATGTTTTTGGTTTTACTGAAATCCAATTTATTTTGAATCCTGTACATTCATTTGAAATTTAAAATCGAATTTTCAAACTACCGCGCCATTTTACGCTCGTTTTATAATTAAAATAAATTTATAAGTTCTAACCTTGATTAAAATAATTTTTAGCTGTTGTCATTTAAAATAAATCATTTTAAATATTCAAAATTCATTAAAATAGCTAAAGAAAAATTAAATTGGTTCTGAAAATTCGGGTTGTTACAACATAATATTAATTATGTTACATAAAAATGATATCTCTAAATTGTTAACATTAATAAGTATGAAACATCTATTTGATTCTAGTAAATGAAATTGGAATATTAATCTTAATTTGGAAAAATGTTTATGAAATGATAAGATCCTCTTCATATGGATATAAAAATAAAAAAAGATTAATGATTATGAAATATATATAATATCAATTAAACTTATATAGAAAAATGGATTCTCTAATACAATTTAGACAAATATAATTTCACGACATGTTGCAAAGCTAATAAAACTTACTATTGTTCACTTAGACCCCAGTTTAGTCATTTAGAAATAATATTGAACTTAGAAAAGGCTGAGATACATTTAAATTTTTGTCATATTAAGGTTAACAAGAACAGTATTGATGAAAATTTGATTTAATGAGATATAATTGAATATGAACTAGATTTGTATATCGATATAAATAAGAACTTAATTAGCATTCTTAATAGTAATCAAAACTTGAGAACTTAATTAAGATGGAATTATAGCCTAAACTTTATCATCCATTTGAGTATGAATTGTGCATTAAACAAATGTAACTTATGTAAAGGCTAATATATGTTAATATAACATATGGTTTTGTAATATGTTTTGAAATGTGCTTTGAAAGGTTATATGATTTACATTTACAGATTTTAAGTTGAATATATTTGATAAAGGATAGGAGTTAAAAATTAATAAATAAATGAGTGAGAGCGAGATATAATCTTCTTCCCATTTGAAATTTATAACAAATGAATATGATTGAAATGTATACTGTAACTGGAAATAAATGTTTGAAGTATCTTACTTGATGCTAAGATTGGACTATCAAATATGTAAAGATTTTGGACATACACCTAGCTAACTTATGTACTAAATCATGCATGCACTCGATAGATATAGAATCACACTTCAATCCCTTGAAAATGATTCTGGTGGTGACTACAGAATTATTGATAATTATTTCCAAGTTTCGAATATGAGATAGATACATAGTATCAATTGAGACATTAAGTGTTGAAACCATATTTAAATGTTTGGGAAATATCTAAACCTTGATTTAGATTTAATTCTATATATTAAATTAAGTAAGTTGACAAATATGCATAACTTGATTTTAGAGTATATCAAATAACTTAATTACTTTTTCCCTGCCTGATTCCTTTTCGGGGACGAAAAGGTTTGAGTGAGGGAGAATTAACAACATGAAGTTTTGAAGAAAAAACAATGAATTATTATTTTTCAAAATTTGGTAATTAATTTATTGTTGAATTATATGAAATTAACGAATTGGATTAATGCAAACATGAGTAGGAAGAATCTAACAATGAAAATTAAATTATGGTTAATGCAGACCTTACTTGTTGAGTCATCTCATTTGTATTTTTATTTGAATGTAAGTTCATTCTTAAAATTCAAATTTAAATAATAAACATGTAAAATTCAGTAATGTAGTTGCTAAATTTATCAAAATGAAATATTTTCTGAAAAGTCTATTTTGGTCAAAATTTGAATATGAGTTGAAATTTCAACATTTTGAAAATTCGAAACTTTTTTATGATTCTACTCTGAGTTCTGAGTTGTCTAGCATTCTTTTGTTTTGTCAAAATCCATTTTCGTTTATCACAGGTATGAGTTTTTCTAGTAAAAAAAGGCGTAAAATTAACGGTTTTTGTGTGATCTATTATTCTTTTCAGTAGAAAGTTACTCTTTTCCTGAGCTTTTCAGTAAAAAATTACTCTTTTCTTGAATTATTTAGTATATACTTTCTTTAGCTTCTTAGGAAAGCTTTGCCACCTTATCCCTCATTAATTTTTACGTTTGAATTTGTAGAGTCTCTAGAAAGTTATAATTCTCATGACTTCTCATTTCATTTCCCAAAGGTTTTCTCTTTTATCTTCAATTCATTCCTCCAAAAAAAATATCTCAATAAACTCTATATGTGATAACCCCGAAACCCTGTGCCACGGAAGCAAGGATAATCATTGCAATATAACACGTAAACAATTAACATCAGAACAATAATATAGAATTACACCAGATAATGTACATCAAATTACACTAGAATAATATAATCATCAGAGTTACACAGCATAACAGGATCATACTTAGTACAGAATACAGTTTCAGCTTGATATAAAATGTCTGCAGCGGAATCAAACATAATATACATAACAATGTTTGAACAACACAATAGAAATGATAGAATCCATCTTCAGCTCCATACCTATCCAGAATGAACTAACTAAAACCTGAATACAAGGCTACGAAAATAAGGGCATCCGAGTTTGCAAAGTGAAACTAACTACGAGTCAGTCATGGGACATGTATGAGAAATCTACTTAACTTATTTAATAATAAGGCTAATCATAGGACCATGCCGCTAACGCGGAACAAGTTTACTCCATTGGATTGCCAATGCATAAATAAAGTAAATCATTTAAACAACGCAATGCTTTTTAGAAAAAATGAAGCCATTATAAGACTCAGGTCCCATCATACAATGCAACGCAATCGAAGGATAGAGTTTTACCTTATAATGGCCAAAATATGCTTGATACGTATAAAAAAAATCATTTGATATTGTTATTAGTGAAAATATGTTTCAAAAACAATTTCAATCATGATGTATCAATCATTGATGGCATGGGTACTATATATCATGTCACCATATATAGGTTCACAATCAAAACCGCATGATGTCATATTGGAAGTTGGATTTCCATCATGAACCAAGACAAGGGATCGTCTTTAACGAATTCTAGACTATCTAGCCTACCATGTCTCAGGTTACAGTCGCAACTACACCTGGATCTTCAGGCCGGTCCACACTTACTTTAGTGGATTAGTAATTCCTGAACAATACATTTTCCTGCCCTATGGGGCATAAAATCTGGTCAGTATGTCGACCATCATATCCGAGATACCTCACTTTCCAACATCCACATAAGTAAAAATGTCTGGGCTCCATACCATGACACCACTTCTAGCTAGAAAGAAACGCATGTCCTCCCTGTAGTCCTCTCTCGTTTTTGGTTCATACCGGGGTGTGAGGCTTGTGAATTAACGCTATACACAAAGCTATGCTGATTAAAGCTGTGCGTTGATCATCGTCCAGAAGCCTTTGCTTTTCAACAATAAGCCTTGATCATTTGCACTTAGTAAGACACACTGACATTCCACACCATGCGACTAATGTCTATCGATATATAACCTCTAAGTCGTACGTCTTAGAGAAGGGTGTTGAACAAAATCCAATATCAGACACACATCCATTTACAAGTCCGTTCTGGGTCTGAACGAAACCGGAGGCAGCTTATTCCTTGTAACACCCCGTATTTTCTGTAAACGTATAAGTAACAAATCAGAGAATAATTAATTTTTAAAATAAGAATCAGGGGAAACGGGTTACTCCATTGCGTTAGTCTCGAAATTCTGCTTGAAAACGAGTCTGAGTTTTTGAAAAACGGAGTTCGTATGATCAAGTTATGACCTTTAGAAGTTTCAGGAATTTGAATAGAATAAATTAGCTCGAAATTCGAATTCGAAATTCGAATTCAAAACCAGAAGCGGGCTGGGAGGGAAGTTTCCCGCCCAGGACCTAGGTCGACTGGGTAGTCGACCTCCCCTTGGCCAGGTTGACTGGGTAGTCTACCTCCCCCAGACCAGGTCGACCATAGTGTCGACCTGGGGGTCGACCTGTTCCCGAAACCCAGTTTTTTTAACCTGGTTCATTCTGATGTATCCGGTCTCGTTTCTATCTAGATTCGTCCGCCTAATCCTATATAAACTCACCCCTAGCCTCATTCTCTCCCGACCATTTCATTCTGTCTATATTCTGACTCTGTTCTAGTTAAAAATAAAAATGGCATCGCTACCCTGCTGGAATCAAAACTTGGACTGATGAATTTTCCTTCAAACAGAATAGAATTAAAAGCTAAATCAAATCTCAAATCCGAGTTTAGAGCTACGACAATTAAAGAGGAATAATTCAGCAATTCTGCATCAACAACAGTTTATTATCCTTTCTTAAAACCACGAAAGGCAAGTACAGTTATTTTCCGCTATAAACTATAATTATAATTGTGACATGATTGTAAATCTGAATTTGAGGTTGTGTATGTTCTGTTCTGATCTATTTTATTCTGTATCTCTTCCTTCCTTCTGTTCTATAGCTAGGCTACCACGAGCCTGCACCAAATCTCATAAGAGATTAACGCACAAACGCTAAACTTTGGGACAAATAATGAACGATGGCATAATTGGACATGGCTAATCTGTGACTAAAAGGACATATGTTGTAAACTAG
Organism: Allium sativum; assembly: GCA_030737875.1. Lineage (NCBI taxonomy): Eukaryota > Viridiplantae > Streptophyta > Magnoliopsida > Asparagales > Amaryllidaceae > Allium > Allium sativum. The sequence goes on along the minus strand of CM060918.1, from coordinate 782,323,478 downwards.
ATTTAGATCTATGCATATTCTATGAATCGGAAGAAGAGGAACCATTGTATGTTAACATGTGACTTGAGATATTGGACATAACGCATATTTTGAATTAAGATCTGTTATAATCTAAAGTTCTAGATTGTTGGGCATATTGTTTAAATAACAATTCATAACTTGAGATAAAAAGAGAATATGACTTAGGTGTGAAGATCTATATTAAGATTTGATAACTGCTAAATATGAATAACACCTAAGTGGGAGATTTTTGAATATATGACATGCATTGAAATCGATGGCTATATTTGGTATAATTTATTTGTGAATCTTTTGTACTAGGCAAGTTTAACTAAATTTGGGGACATATGTTATATGGTAAATTATGACCATAATCTGTGCCATGTAAATTCAATGCAAGCGTGGGGTATATGATCATATTGTGAATCATAACAACTATTTAGGCATGCAAACTTAGGCCAAATTTACAATTAGGCAAGATATGTCTATGAAAATTTAAGGAATGATTAAATCTATTATATTGCCTAACCTGCTAGTTCTGTTATATTGCCTAATCTGCTAGTTCTGTTATATTACCTAATCTGCTAGTTCTGTTATATTGTCTAATCTGCTAAATCTGTTATCTGCTAAATCTGTTAAATTGCCTAATCCGTTATCTGCTAAAACTGTTGAATTGCCTAAACTGCCAAATCTGTTATCTGCTAAATCGTTTAAACTGCTAGATCTGCTACATGTTGAATTGTTTGATATGTTGAAACTAGATAATGGTAATCTGAGTAAGGAAATCCGTAGGCTCGACCTAAGATTTGGTAGAACATGGAAATTTGATTAATCTGTTATATCCTATGAAGAATTTTAATCTATTAAATAAACAGAATTAGTCTGATATCTGAAAAATCTGTATTGGAATGAATTGGCTACGACACGAGGTTAGACTCTGTTTGCGGTAGAATCCTGCCCAGAACCAACCGGCTTAACCAGCGACCGCAAACTGTCAGTCTAATGTGAGAGGTCGTAGGCATAACTAAAATATGCGTAGACATGTGGTTAGGTCTGGCTTGTGGCAGAAGTCTGCCCGGAACCGCCCGGCATATCCAGCGGCCACAAGCTACCGACCTAATGTGAGAGGTCCGTGCATTAATATTTAATTAATGCAAATCTGGGATAAATATGATGTCTAAAACGTGTTCGGTGGATAGGGTTAAACCAATTGGACTGATGAATTAGACAAACCCGTTTCGTGAATCTGTAAGGCCAATTACAAAGTTAGACAAATATGTAAATCTGTTAAATCCGTATATCTGATCCGTTAGTCTGAAAACTTGTCTGATCTGTGAACTAGTTGATCTGAACCCTGTATGTCTGAACTTGTAAACAAGTTAATCTGAAATCTGTTAGTCTGGGGACATAAGGATAGGAGGGAAATTACTTGTGTCATCTGTTGTTTGGGACCCGTATTAGTCAGTAACCCTTTCTGGTATCAAAATTTTGACCCAAAAATAGGTAGGGTCCGGGCACGCTTACTAAACTAATTATAAGTGGTTCATTCTGATAATGGCGAGGGGTGTTGATGGTGCGTTCCAACCGGGTCATGTGCGTGCATGGATCCCGGTCTGCCTCTGAGGATGTAAGATGCCGTGACATCTGTAAATAGGTCTATGCCAATTGGTTGTCACTTTAGGGAGTGATACACCCTATTGTGGAGCCGACACAGGGTATTTATGTATTAGGGAGCCGATCGCTTGGGGTAGGGTTTTAGGGTACACTTAGTTCTGTCTGTTTCTGTCAGTACCGTCTGTTTCTGTTGGGTGGCAACACCTGTCTGCGTGGTACCGTCTATTCGGGTGGTAAAGGCCCATTTACTAGTGTACACCTAATTCTACATTCTGTTTCCATAGGGATTAATCTGTTTCTATTTCTGTTCGGGTGGTAAAGGCCCATTATTAGCATTCTGTTTCTGTCTGTTTCTATTGGGGTGGTAAAGGCCCATTACTAGCATTCTCTTCTGTGGAAATTACTCTGTTCCCGTTTCTGTTTCAGTTTAGATTTAAGGGTGACACCTAATCCTGTTATACTAGTATTAGTGCAGAGAAATGAAAAGTAATATCATTATGTTTCTTCTGTTTAACCTAAGTATATCTGCTGCTTCTGTTGCCGTTATCTCTCATCCAGTTTTATTTGCATGCCATGATTATTATTATCTATTCATATGCTGAAAGTCACTGGACTTGCCAGACTTTATGTCTGACCTTGCTTGTTTTCGCCCCCTTTTCTTCCGTTTCCCCCCCGGGTCTTCCAAGGAGGGAACACTTTAGCTTGATCCGGATTTCTTCTGCTTGAAGTACTTAGAGTGCTTAAAGTATGGCTTGACTCCTTATGGCAACTTCTGTGGGGGTTATGATTTTAAAGTTTTGTACTCTGGTGATTTTCTGAACAAGGCTGATATTTATATACTTGAGTTTTTGGTTAAGATGTAACCAAACTGATTTCTGTTTTCCACTGTATTAAAGTTATAATTTCTCAAGTATTGTTTATCTATCTTGTAAATTTCTGTTCTGTCTACTAAAACGCTCCACCAAGGTTAAGGCATTCCCTTTGTGAGTGTCCTTAACGGAGGTGGGGTGTTACACTTGGTATCAGAGCTGAAGGTTACCAGATTGGGTAAAGTTTTTGAAAACTATTTTCAAATAGGTTTTTAAAAGGAAGTATTTTCAAAAATAAAGTTTATTTTGAAAAACATAATCCCAAAAAAAAGCCGTATATCTATCTTTTCCATTCTCCGTTTTAAATCTTTTTCTTTCATTCCAGCATGTTTGGGAATCTTAACTTTCCAGAGGGCGTGCCAATACCTGGCTGGTTCTGGAGGTACTTAGAGGCTAGGGACAACGATGCAGGCCCAGCAGATATTCCTCCTCCAGCTGCAGCAATTCCTCCTCCTCCGCCCCCTCCTCATGCAATTGCCTTTTAAAAGATCTGTAAAGATTTTAGGGCCATGAGTGGAAAGGATTTCAAGGGAACTGAATCATTCGTAGAAGCGAGGAACTTGCTCAAAGAAACTGAGGATCTGTTCGTTATTTTCGAGGTGGACGATAGGCAGAAGGTACAATTGGCGGTATAGTTGTTCAAGGACGAAGCTTCCTATTGGTGGGAAGTCACTAACGCCGAGAGGCTCGTTGAAATATGGATGGATTTCAGAATAAGGTTTGAGACAAAATTCCTCTCGCAAGCAGAACGAAGTCTACAACTGGAAAAGTTCTTATCTCTTAAGCAAGGAAGTATGACGGTCAAGGAATACGTCAATCAGTTCAACCAACTAGCTAGGTTCAGACTAGATTTAGTCAACACCCAGCATAAAAAGGCTCTCCGCTTTGTTAAAGGGTTTGAATGAGCCTCTACACAGCCTTGCCATGACCCATGTATCCACGGGAGTGACTTATGAAAGCTTGGTGGACATGGCGTTGCTACACGAGGAAGAACCACAGAACAAGAAAGCATGGCCCAAAAAGGAAACACAAAGGAAGGGTGAAAAGTCTGAAGATAAGAAGGGGAAAAAGTGCTTTACTTGTGGAAGCTCGACTCATCTGAACAAGGATTGCAGAAAAAGAAAGGGCACTTGCTTCAGCTGTGGTGAGATGGGACACTTCACTAGGGACTGTCCGAAGAAACGAGGGCAAGGGCAGAGGGCAGGACCAACTTCTAGAGGGCAGGTGAACACTCTCGAGGCTAGTGGATAGGATAGAAATAGGAAATCTTTCTGTAGGAGGTTTAATTTCTTTATTTGATTTTTGGGTTAAAACTCTTTTCTGATTCTGGCATTTCGATTCTGTAATCGATACTCTGCACTTGAATACTAGTATTGTTTCTGATTCCGCTGTAGACTCAGACCCATAAGGGTTATGACTCATTCAATTGTGATAAGTTGGGTATCTGTGTTGAGCGTTAAGTTGACTATGACGCATACATTCTGGGTTTTTATCATGCTTAGTTTCCTAAGAATCATTTAGTAATCTGCTCTGTACCGGTCATCTATAAATATCTGAATATTTCTGATAAGGTTGAGATTTCCAGTTTTGACGGTGTCTAAAGAGGGTAATCCTCTGGGTGTCAATCTGATATTGGCTTCGGTCTTCGTGGTTGATACTTAGGGAAGTTTGTCCCTCAACCAAGGTCTAATGGAAACCAAGTTTTTGTTTTATCCGTACTCGCTTCCATCATTCGACTGTATCATATCGATCGAATCTTCGAACTTTAGGTAGAAACCAATGGGTGTAAACATGTGTTTGAGGCATGTTATGTTTGATGGTTGCAAGTGGATGCAAGTGGTTGCTAGTGGTTGCTCGTGGATGCATACACACACACACTAGGCACTAGATCAGCTCGAAAACACTCTCATACTGCATATGGATGTGTGAGCATTTTCAATTTTTGTGGATGCAAAATGATTGACTCATCACATGGATGTTTCATATGAATGAATGGTTGTCACTCATATAAGAATAACATGTATCAAATAGGAAAATTGCATACATGTTGGACTCATGACACTGACATAATTCGCATTAAGGAGGTCAACTGAATCAGTGGACTGCCTGATCTTTGCATTAGATAAGGAACATATACACACACTTTTGCATATGTTCATACAACATTAGAAGTTTTCTAAGGACACTGGATGCTTTTGGATGATGGTTGAGTAGATGGATGACTGGATGGTAGGACACATTCTTCTTAACTTGAAGATTTCGGGGACGAAATCCTTTAAGGAGGGGAGAATGAAACACCCCGTATTTTCTGTGAACGTATAAGTAACAAATCAGAGAATAATTAATTTTTAAAATAAGAATCAGGGGAAACGGGTTGTACCATTGCGTTTGTCTCGAAATTCTTCTTGAAAACGAGTCCGAGTTTTCGAAAAACGGAGTTCGTATGACCAAGTTATGACCTTCAGAAGTTTCAGGAATTTGAATAGAATAAAACAGCTCGAAATTCGAATTCAAACCAAGAAGTGGACTGGGCGGGAAGTTTCCCGCCCAGGAACCAGGTCGATTGGGTGGTCGACTGGGTATTCGACCTCCCCCAGACCAGGTCGACCATAGTGTCGACCTGGGGGTCGACCTGCTCCCGAAACCTAGTTTTTTTAACCAGGTTCATTCTGATGTATCCGGTCTCGTTTCTGTCTAGATTTGTCCGCCTAATCCTATATAAACTCACCCCTAACCTTATTCTCTCCACACCATTTCATTCTGTCTATATTTTGCCTCTATTCTAATTAAAAATAAAAATGGCGTCGCTATCCTGATGGAATCAAAACTTGGACTGATGAATCTTCCTCCAACCTGAATAGAATTAAAAGCTAAATCGAATCTCAAATCCAAGTTTAGAGCTACGACAATTAAAGAGGAATAATTCAGCAATTCTGCATCAACAACAGTTTATTATCCTTTCTTAAAACCACGAAAGGCAAGTACAGTTATTTTCCGCTATAAACTGTAATTATAATTGTGACATGATTGTAAATCTGAATTTGAGGTTGTGTATGTTCTGTTTTGATTTATTTTATTCTGTATCTCTTCCTTCCTTCTGTTCTATAGCCAGGCTACCACGAGCCTGCGCCAAATCTCATAAGAGATTAACGCACAAACGCTAAACTTTGGGACAAATAATGAACGATGGCATAATTGGACATGGCTAATCTGTGACTAAAAGGACATATGTTGTAAACTAGATTTAGATCTATGCATATTCTGTGAATCGGAAGAAGTGGAACCATTGTATGTTAACATGTGACTTGAGATATTGGACATAACGCATATTTTGAATTAAGATCTTTTATAATCTAAAGTTCTAGATTGTTGGGCATATTGTTTAAATAACAATTCATGACTTGAGATAAAAAGAGAATATAACTTAGGTGTGAAGATCTATATTAAGATTTGATAAATACTAAATAGGAATAACACCTAAGTGGGATATTTTTGAATATATGACATGCATTGAAATCGATGGCTATATTTGGTATAATTTATTTGTGAATCTTTTGTACTAGGCAAGTTTAACTAAATTTGGGGACATGTGTTATATGGTAAATTATGACCATAATCTGTGCCATGTAAATTCAACGCAAGCGTGGGGTATATGATCATATTGTGAATCATGACAACTATTTAGGCATGCAAACTTAGGCCAAATTTACAATTAGGCAAGATATGTCTATGAAACTTAAGGAATGATTAAATATGTTATATTGCCTAACCTGCTAGTTCTGTTATATTGCCTAATCTGCTAGTTCTGTTATATTGCCTAATCTGCTAGTTCTGTTATATTGTCTAATCTGCTAAATCTGTTATCTGCTAGATCTGATAAATTGCCTAATCCGTTATCTGCTAAATCGCTTAAACTGCTAGATCTGCTACATGTTGAATTGTTTGATCTGTTGAAACTAGATAATGGTAATCTGAGTAAGGAAATCCGTAGGCTTGACCTAAGATTTGGTAGAACATGGAAATTTGATTAATCTGTTATATCCTATGAAGAAGTTTAATCTGTTAAATAAACAGAATTAGTCTGATATCTGAAAAATCTGTATTGGAATGAATTGGCTACGACACGAGGTTAGACTCTGCTTGCGGTAGAAGCCTGCCCGGAACCAACCGGCTTAACCAGGGACCGCAAACTGTCAGTCTAATGTGAGAGGTCGTAGGCATAACTAAAATATGCTTAGACACGAGGTTAGGTCTTTCTTGTGGCAGAAGTCTGCCCGGAACCGCCCGGCATATCCAACGGCCACAAGCTACCGACTTAATGTGAGAGGTCTGTGCATTAATATTTAATTAATGCAAATCTGGGATAAATATGATGTCTAAAACATGTTGGGTGGATAGGGTTAAACCAATTGGACTGATGAATTAAACAAACCCGTTTCGTGAATCTGTAGGCCCAATTACAAAGTTAGACAAATCTGTAAATCTGTTAAATCCGTATATCTTATTTGTTAGTCTAAAAACTTGTCTGATCTGTGAACTAGTTGATCTGAACCCTGTATGTCTGAACTTGTAAACAAGTTAATCTGAAATCTGTTAGTCTGGGGACACAAGGATAGGAGGGAAATTACTTGTGTCATCTGTTGTTTGGGATCCATATTAGTCAGTAACCCTTTCTGCTATCAAAACTTTGACCCAACAGTAGGTAGTGTCCGGGCACGCTTACTGAACTAATTACAAGTGGTTCATTCTGAAAATGGCGAGGGGTGTTCATGGTGCTTTCCAACCGGGTCATGTGCGTGCATGGATCCCGGTCTGCCTTTGAGGATGTAAGACGCCGTGACATCTGTAAATAGGTCTGTGCCAATTGGTTGTCACTTTAGGGAGTGATACACCCTATTGTTGAGCCGACATAGGGTATTTATGTATTAGGGAGTCGATCGCTTGGGGTAGGGTTTTAGGGTACACTTAGTTCTATCTGTTTCTATTGGTACTGTCTATTTCTATTGGGTGGCAACACCTGTCTGCGTGGTACCGTCTGTTCGGGTGGTAAAGGCCCATTTACTAGTGTACACCTAATTCTACATTCTGTTTCCATATGAATTAATCTGTTTCTATTTCTGTTCGGGTGGTAAAGGTCTATTATTAGCATTATGTTTCTGTCTGTTTCTGTTGGGGTGGTAAGGGCCCATTACTAGCATTCTCTTCTGTGGAAATTACTCTGTTCCCGTTTCTGTTTCAGTTTAGACATTAGGGTGACACCTAATCCTGTTATACTAGTATTAGTGCAGAGAAATGAAAAGTAATATCATTCTGTTTCTTCTGTTTAACATAAGTATATATGCTGCTCCTGTTGCCGTTATCTCTCATCCAGTTTTATTTGCATGCCATTATTATTATTATCTGTTCATATGCTGAAAGTCACTGGACTTGCCAGACTTTATGTCTGACCTTGCTTGTTTTCGCCCCCTTTTCTTCCGTCCCCCCCTCCCCCCCGGTTTTCCAAGGAGGGAACACTTTAGCTTGATCCGGATTTCTTCTGCTTGAAGTACTTAGAGTGCTTAAAGTATGGCTTGACTCCTTATGGCAACTACTGTGGGGATTATGATTTTAAAGTTTTGTACTCTGATGATTTTCTGAACAAGACTGATATTTATGTACTGAGTTTTTGGGAAAGATGTAACCAAACTGATTTTTGTTTTCCACTGTAATAAAGTTATAATTTCTCAAGTATTGTTTATCTGTCTTGTAAATTTCTGTTCTGTCTACTAAAACGCTCCACCAAAGTTAAGGCATTCCCTTTGTGAGTGTCCTTAACGGAGGTGGGGTGTTACATTCCTCGTCCCATATGTCCAATACAGGAGAGAGGCCCTCGCATATCCGAACAATCAAAAAATACATCCAGACAACTACCACTGTAACCCTTTCAAGGCAGCAACTCCAATCAAAAGCATCAGTAGGCATCCATTCGATGTGAAGATTATCGGTCTTGCACCGTCTTCATATCTTCGACTTCTAATCGTCGATCAAATATTTGAAATGGGAACTAACTTGGCCTTTTCAAATAATTCGCGTACACACAAAATTCAAATCAATTCTTTTCATGGTTAAATTATTTGACATTCACGTTTCAATTCTATATAATGATTTCATGTCAAATACATCTAACCATCAGAATATCCAATAGACCAAGTAAAATTGGTTTATTTTCATTCCATATTGTTTATAATATTTTATAACGATTTATCGCTATTTTTATTTATATAAAAATAGCCCTTTTTAATTAAACGACGCTTCAAGTCATTATGCAGCCCGAGCGCTGTTTTTTTTTTAAATTTGAATTACACATTTCTTAAAATCTGACCGTTGGATCTTAGCAAATTTTGTATCGTTAGAAAGATCTTTCCAAAGCAAACCCAATGGTTCCAGTTTCGGGAAAATCTAAAGGTCTGATCTCTCGGTATAATCATTTAAAGTTACGATTTCAAAACGCAAACTACAGCTGTGCGATTCGTTTAACTTATATATATATATAATTCGTTTGATGATTTCAAAACCATTTATTTCATTTCATATAAATTTTATACACTTCATATTCAGGTTAAAATTTATATTTAATGAACAAAAATATGTTTAACCAATGATTTTTTTCTTCTAACTTCGCTAACATTTAAATGACATTTTTTTAATGTACAAAACATATTTAACAAATGATTCTTCTTATAACTTCGCTAACATGTGAATGACATTATTTTGATGAATCAAAACGTATTTAACAAATGATCATTTTCTAGCTTCGTTAACATGTAAATGACATTATTTTAATCTAACAAAATCATTTTTAACAGATGATTCTTTTTATATTAACATCACTAATATGTAAATGACATTATTTTAATCTAACAAAATCATATTTAACAAATAATCAATTTTCTAATTTCGCTAACATGTAAATGACATTATTTTAATCCAACAAAGTCATTTTTAACAAATGATCCTTTTTATATTAACATCGCTAATATGTAAATGACATTATTTTAATCCAAAAAAATCATTTTTAACAAATGATCCTTTCTCGCTAACATGCTTAACAAATGATTCTTTTTATATTAACATCGCTAAAATGTTTAACAAATGATTCTTTTTATATTAACATAACTAACATGTTTAACAAATTATTTTTTTAATGAATCCAACATACAATAAAAAGGTAATTTTTATTGTCAAATCATTTTATTTAAAATATGAATCTTTTTAATGAATTGAACATACAATAAAAATGTAATATTTATTGTCTAATCATTATATTTAAAACATGAATCTTTTTAATGAATCAAACATACAACAAAAAAGTAATTTTTATTGTCTAATCATTTTATTTAAAACATGAATCTTTTTAATGAATCAAACATACAATACAAATGTAGTTTATTGTCTAATCATTTTATTTAAAACGTGAATCTTTAATGAATCAAACATACAATAAAAATGTAATTTTTATTGTTCAAACAACTTTTATTTCAAACATGAATATTTTACATATTTTATACATACAATAAAAATGTGATTTTTATTGTTCGAACAATTTTATTTCAAAACATGAATATTTTACAAATTTTATACATACAATAAAAATGTGATTTTTATTGTTCAAAACAATTTTATTTCAAAACATGAATATTTTACATATTTTATACATACAATAAAAATGTGATATTTATTGTTCAAACAATTTTATTTTAAAACATGAATATTTTACATATTTTATACATACAATAAAAGTGTGATTTTTATTGTTCAAACAATTTTATTTCAAAACATGAATATTTTACATATTTTATACATACAATGAAAATGTGATTTTTATTGTTTAAATATTTTTTATTTCAAACATGAATATTTTAGAAAATTTCGGCATTGCAACGGCAGGGTATTTAACACTGGCACCATGTCCAATACGGCTCCTCTGCTATCCTAGGCCTTGCCGCAATACAATGCTTTCATTTTCATAATTTCCACAATACAATTCATTTTCATAACACAATGAATTTACCACAAACAAAATCAACTTTGTTGCAACGACAATTAATTCCTACCTTATAATACTATCAAACAAATCGTCCATGGTCTGTGGACGATGGTGTCAGGAGCTACTAAGCCCCGTCTGCAACTTATAATATTTTTTAAAAATTTATTTGAATTTAGAAATCTCACATTGGGTTCCACTCCTTCTAATTTTGTAGAATGCTTCAAATGCGTTCTAGTCTCTTTTAGAATGTAGAAGATGTGCCACAAGTCCAATGGTTCCTGTTTCATCGGATTTCATCACCGTATGAAAACGATATGATTTTTATTCCATAAAATAACTTTTGCAACGCTTTAAAGTGTTATAATCAGTTTAAAATAAACAGGCCGATACCTTCAGCACTTGGTTCGAAATTAGGTTTGCAAATTCTACTCAAATCGTGTAGTTTGAAGACGATTGACCACTACCACGTCGTAGTGTTCCGAGAGGCGCACCTGGGGTGTCAACGGGATTGAACTTGGTGGCAAGGGGCGGAGGAAATCTAGTGCGTGCGACTACCTTTGGAGGGAGCAGTTCGAGCGATATACACAACTCCAGGAAAATTCCACCGTTGGATTTGTAGAACACAGAGGGCTCTACAATATTTCCTTAGGAATTTTCACAAATCATTAACAGGATTTGAAAGATTTTGAGGGAGAAAGATAGGAGGGTTTATCACGTCGAACGATATGAAGAAAGGTGGCACGTTTTTTAATTTCGAGAGATTTTGGGCAAAAATTGATTGGTCCTCTATTTACAATTAAATTATTTAATTCTTTAATTCCGAAAAGGCCCGTTAATCCGTATGAACTCCAAATCAAGCCCAACGAGTGTCACCCCTAGCTAAATACCCTCATTCCGGACACTGACTATGTTTCATAAGCCCATTTGACTATTTCAGTATGTTTTTCTTTAAATTAAAATATAAAACATTCAATATTAAATTTGAACATACATTTTAATTTACCGGTGCCACATACTGATTCCAAAAATTCCGAAAAAATAAATCTAGCTATGTTTTGACGATATGATCCTAACAAAATTAATTTCATCGAATTTGGAGACTGTATGAAAAATGGTCTTTTTTTCTGGTCAATCCAATTCAAACTGAAATTACCAAACGCGTTTTAATTTACCACGCTCACATATTAATTTCAAAAATCATGGAATTTTAAACCTAGCAATAAATTGCATTCCGGATCCAACCAAAGTGGTTTTGTTGAAAACGGAGGTCGTTTGCAAAATGGCTATTTTTAAGGGCTTTGTTGTTATTTAAAAATGAAAATTTTAAATTATGACAATATAATTCATTGTAAAATACATTTTAAGGTCGTTTGCTAAGCCCGGATTGAGTCGAGGACAAGACATATCAGAACGCAAACAGAAGAACATTTCATTGTTTATTACAGCAACTTCATCAGAATGCAAGAATATACACAGTATAAACAAATAATATACATTATAAAATATCAGAGATTACAATAGATTTCATAGCAGTGGAAAAATAATACAAAACACAACTGAAGGAGATATACGGATACAAAGCTTTCCGGATATCATTCCAGCTATAAACCAGGTTCCTGTGAATATAAATATGCAAAACCAAAACTACTAGGTGCCCGCGCGGAAAATAAGGGCACCCAGAGTTTAGGTTAAAACAATAAACTCCAGGTCAGTCATGGGACTGGTGTGAGAAATAAGCAATTATTAATCTTTATTTTAAAGTTAGGTAAATCAAGGGACCACACTGTATAACATGTAACGGGTTTCCTCCCAAGAACACCAGTGCATAAAACAATAGCGCAATGCTAAATAAAGAACAATGAAGCTATTATAAGACCCAGTCCCATCACACAATGCAACACAAGCCGGAGGATAGGGTTTTACCTTATAATAGCCAAAGAATGCTTGATACGCTAAGTTTCATCTTTTATTATTACTATAAGTGAAGAAATCAATTTCAATCATAAATATCAATCATAGGCGGCATGTGTACCATATATCATGTCACCATACTAGTTCTACAATTAAAACCGCTAAATCACGTATTTGGAAATTGGATTTCCATCTGTGAACCAAGGCAAGGCGCAATCCTAACCATTTCGAGACAATCTAGCCTACCATGTCTCAGGACTCAGCCGCAACTGTACCTAGGCAACATGCAGGGCCAATCCACCGATGTGGATTAAACTTAAACCCTGGACATGCGTTTCCCCGCCCTTTGGGGCGTAAATGGGCCAACGAATGACTCCATCGGCTCCACATAGTCACCGATATATTCGAGGCGCCTCGCAACAGCAACAACCACACAGGTGAAAAGTATATAAATGCCAGCTAGTTTAAGCACTGACACCACTACTAGCTAGAAAGAAACGCATGCCCTCCCTGCCGTCCTCTCCCATTTCTGGTTCACAACCGGGGTGTGAGGCTTGCGAATCAACGTTACACAAAGCTATGCCACACAGGCCATGCTTTGATCATCAACCACAAGACTTTGCTTTTCAACAGAAGCCTTGATCAATTGCCACTTAGGCATGCCACACAGGCAATTCACTCCATGTGATTGATATCCATCAATATATAACCCCTGAGCTCGTACGTCTTAGAGAAGGGCGTTAAGCAAGAGAATAAATTCTCCGCCGCCAAACAGATATATATTTAACAGAAATCAATCACACAGAATAAAATCCAATGTCAGACACACAGTCCATTTACAAGTTCGTTTTGGGTCTGAACGAAACCAGAGGCACATTGTACCTCTCATATCCATCGATCTCCAAGTAGGTCTGGACGATCACCAACTAATTCCCTCCTCTTGGGTGTACATCCCAATCAAGATCATTAGTAATCACCTAAATGATGTGAAGACCTCCGGTCTTCGACCACCGTCTTCATCCTCGACACCACGTCGAATCAGTTATTCAGAATGGGATAAACCCGGTCTTTCTGAATAACTCGCGTATATAATAAACAAGTGTTACACAAACACAGCATACGCCTCATTCCAGTTCAGAATATTCTTTTATTCAAATATTCTTATACTTTTAGGAAAGGTTCCCATTAATTTTATCAAAGATAAATTCTTTAAATTTATTCTTTAATCTCCTTTGAACATCAATTCAAACTTGTCGGAATTAGCGAATCACACCGAAGTAATCATTTATTTTATTTTCCAATCCCTACCTATTCATCACATGAAGTAAAACTGGTAATATTTCATATCTAACACCACGGTGTTACCGGTAAATTTAATTACCATTTCACGTTCAAATCTAATTAAAGATTTAACTATCGCTTGGAGCAAAACTGGTGATAATCCATTCTCGATCACTTCAATCTAACTAAAGATTCATTAAAACTCCACTTAGTTTTAATCTTCACAGAAATTAATATCCTTTCTTTAACTGGGTTAAAGAAACAATGTCATTTAAAACACGGTCCACGATAAACCCAAAATCACATTCTATTAATTATCGGGTTAAAGAACAAGTGTTATTTAAAACACCGTTCACGATAAACCCAAAAATCAATTCAAATTCAATTCCAATTAAATACCATTTAATTGGTACACTTCATTAAATCAAAATAAAAAGATTTAATCTTTTTCTCAGCTGGGTTTAAGGACAGTGTTAATAAAGACACCATTCACGACAAACCCAAATCACATTTGATATTAAATACAAGGCTCTGAATAGAAAATATATCGGCTTATATTCAATATCAAATTCTACGACCAACAAATATCGTATTGGAAATAACGATATAAATATATCTTTCAAATTCCCATAACAATATCTATTTCATCACGTAATCCAACATCGAAATATCCCAAAGCGATTCAAATCCATTCCAATTCAATTATTGGAAATTCTAGTTACTTTTAAAACCATTTCAAATCCAATTTAATTATTTTAAAAATAAATAGTATTATAATTCTAGTTCAAAACTAGTTCATTTCGATAAAACTCTATTTTTATCTTTTCAAATATGGAGTTTTTCATCCTAGTTCTTCCCAAATCATTTCTTATGATTTCACACGAATTATTACTATTTTTAATAATTTTATCAAGGCCCGTACAGTCGATTTCCATCAACGGCCATCGAACTGCACTTACAACGACCTTTTCCAAATTTGATTTGGACATAATTCCAAATCCAACCGTTAGATTTCAAATCTCTAATATTCGTTAGAAAGCCCTTTTCGATACGAACCCAACGGTTCTGGTTTTAGGAGAATCCAACGCTCGTATCTCCCGTAGTATCCATTCGAAGTCAATGGTCGAAATTCGCGAACTGCCGCGACGCGACGCGTTCTATTCAGGCCATTCCATATATAATATATATATATATTATATATTTCATCGATTTCCTTTTAAAACGTATTTTATAAATCATTTTAAATTCGTTTTCAAAATGATTTCAACTTCCTTTTCAAATTCAAATCAAAATTGAAATTTTCAATATAAATTCGTTTTAATTTCATTTCAAATTGATTTCAGTTCAATTTCAATTAATTCGAATTTCAATTTATTTCAAATTTCAATTCATTTCAATTTAATTCGAATTTCAATTCATTTCAATTTAATTCGAACTTCAATTCATTTCAATTTAATTCGAATTTCAATTCATTTCAATTCATTTCAATTTAATTCGAATTTCAATTCATTTCAATTTAATTCGAATTTCACTCGAATTTCAATTCATTTCAGTTTAATTCGAATTTCAATTCTTTTCAATTTAATTCGAATTTCAATTCATTTCAATTTAATTCGAATTTTGAAATCACTTTCAATATTCATTGAAAAATGAATAAAATCGATATAAATATCGTTCACGTCAAAATGGCTTCAATCTAATCAACACGGCTTTTATTCAACACATGAATGTTTATTCTATTTGAAACATGAATATTTTTCAATTCAACACATGAATTTATTTTCAATTCAACACATGAATTTATTTTCTATTATTCTTTATTTTCCTAATTGGAATAAGGCCCAATCAATTACCATATAATGTTAATTATATGTATTTTATACAACACTTGTATCTAATAGCAACGATAAATAATCAACCACCATCCAAAGTGCAACACACAACTGCATAAGCATTAAATATAACTAATTAACGCTCATGCAGTCTGTCAATCAAACGACCGACATAGCACTAAACAATTGGGATTAGTGTACGTCAAATATCATCCCAATACCCGTGTGGGGTTTCAAATAAAAAAACACAGATTTTATTTGTGCAGTTGGGCGATGTGTAAAATTTATCGTCCCAATCAATATCATTCAAATGAGTGTATATAAACAAATCGTCCAATTTGTTTATTACTATTTATTTTATATACACGTTAAAAATCATATTTTTAACTATAAAATATTTTATTTCATTCCACATCACACAATCAAATTTCACAACACCGCAATCAAACAAACAAGTCATCCATGGTCTGTGGACGACGGATGTCGGGTGCTGCTAAGCACCGTCTGCATCCTAGTATATATTTCACTAGAATTTAAAATAAAAGTGAGGAGTTCTCATCGAGGGTTCCACTCCGCCAGTTCATTTCTAAATTTCTGAACGGCTTGAATTTTCCTGGAATTCAAATGCAATCTTTTTCATGCTGTTCACACTAAAAATCAGATTTTTTATCTCACTATATATATAATAAAAATCCGATTTTTATTCCTCTACATATATAAAAATTATATTTTTATATTCTCTATAATATAAAAATCATATTTTTATTCTTTTTATAATATAAAAAATCATATTTTTACTTCACTAAAA
This sequence comes from Allium sativum, assembly GCA_030737875.1. Lineage (NCBI taxonomy): Eukaryota > Viridiplantae > Streptophyta > Magnoliopsida > Asparagales > Amaryllidaceae > Allium > Allium sativum. The sequence goes on along the minus strand of CM060918.1, from coordinate 782,307,137 downwards.
ATCATATTTTTATTTTTGGTACATATATATATATATCACAATTTTATATATCTAATGTATAAATAAACGTTATATTTTTATAAAATAAAACAATGCAAATGTTAATTTTTCAAAGATCATGCTATGTTAATTTCTCAAAGATCATATATATTTCTCTTTACAAAGTACATATATTTTTAAAACAAACTTTTATACATTTCAAAACATTGCTATATTATATTTTCAAAAACCCGTGTTATTTTTATTTTAAAACTGATTTAAAAGCTATGGTTTTTATATTCAAAAATTCAGCTTTTATCAATATTTATATATTTAAAATTTCAGATTTTAAAACCATTTAATTTAATAGAAAAAAAAGATCTTTAAACAATGTCATTTATCATAAAAACCACATTTTTTTCTAAGTATAAGCAAAATAAAAATGAGAAAAGAAAAAAAAACAAAACCTTTCTTCTTGCTGTTCAAAACTGTTGCCATCAGAACCTATTTCCTTGATCGAAACCCTTCAACGTCGCCGTCACTTGCTAGCGCCGGACCAGGATCGAACCCTCCCCCTCGAACCGCCGTCGCGAGACCACCCCCCACCAGCCACCACACCCAACTCGACGCGCCCCTTAGCCCCAAAATTCCACTCGAACTCGATGGCTTTGGGTGCCAAAATCAACGTCAATACTCGACGGAGGTTAATCACTATGGTATGGATTTGACGACGGTGAAAATCTCTACAGAATTTGCTTACCAACTAATTCGATTTGGATTCGAAGTTATTTAAGGAAGAAAGATTGAACGATTTGGGCTCTTCATTTTAATCGGCGGCAGGTTATTTTTTGATTTGGGAAACTAGGGTTTTGACCCTTTATGACCAACCATATATATATATATATTATTTTAATTTCAAAAAGTAACCTTTTAATTCGAACTCCAAACGAGGCCCAACGACTATCGCCTCCAGCTAAATACCCCTATTCCGAACACAATGGGATATGTTTCGTTACCCAATTCGGCTGTTACGATAGGTTTTCATCAAAATTAAAATATAAATCTATATATATTCAATTTAAACGTGCATTTCAATTTACCGGGGCCACATACTGACTCTGAAAATTGCAGAAAAATTATTTCTAGCTTCGTATCGACGATACGGTTCTAACCAAACTAATTTCGTCAAATTCTGAGACAGTTTGAAAAATGGCCATTTTCCAGTCGATTAAAATCAACTGAAACCGGTCAAACACGTTTAACTTCGCCACGCTCACATATTGATTCGAAAAATTATAAATTTTGGAATCTAGTAATAACTTGACATCACGGATCCAACAAAAGTGGTTTTGTCGAAAACCGAGGTCATTTGCAAAATTTCCACTTTTAAGGGCAGAATTCCACAGTGACTATTCTGAATTTTCAATTGGACATAACTTTTGATTCCCGCTATGAAATTTCAATTTTTTGGATTCGTTGGAAAGATATTCTCAATTAGATTCTAATATTTTTGGTTTCGTTAAAATCCAGTTTATTTTGAATCCTGTACATTCGTTTGAACTTTGAAATCGAATTTCCGAACTACCGCGCTATTTTCAATTCCTTTTATAATTAAAATAAAATATTTATTTTCTAACGACGATTCAAATAAATATATATGTTCTAATTCTGTTCAAAATAAACTTCTCATCGTTACTATCTAAAATAATTCAATTTAAATATTCAAAATTCATCAAAATTGCCAAAATAAAATTTTTAAATTGGCTCAGAATTTCCGGGTTGTTACTCCCTAAAAAATAATTTAAATCCAGTTTTTTTAAATGAAGATAAAATAATTTTCTAAAACTTTTCTATTGACCACAATTTTAAATTCAGTGGATAGCATATCCAAAAATATTTTTTTAAAATGTCCAAAATCTTGTTCTATTTTGTAAATTTAGTGATAATAATAAATTCATCTTCCTTAGCCAAAACCCCTTACTCTACTCTTTTAAATAATTCTTGGGATTGATTTGTGAATTTATTCATGCTATGGTTCTAGAGAGCACAGTGTGCTTGTACTCAGAGTTGTGCATACGGTTTTCCGTGTCCATTCGTTTGTCGTCTACGTTCAGTGCCATGAAATGTGAGTTTATCTCACACATGATTGACATTTTGTGAGAGTATAATTCAACATATATGAATAGTTAAATTGAAATGTTAGTATTGATTTAGTTGAGAAGATTGTTATGTTAATTTATATTTGCACTCATGACGTAAAATTGTGCGATTTTGTTATATATGTTTATTTGTGACATGTATGATATGCCTTGACTGTTATTGACACAAATGAAATGATATAAATTCGTTATGTTACATATTAGTAGTGTTATGTTTTTAATTAACGTTCTTACACAATGAGCTCTCTGTATAATTAGGAAGATCATTATGTGTTAAAATGATATATATATATATATATATATATATATATATATATATATATATATATATATATACTTAATCATTATACCTTTGGATATTGAATTGGCACACGGGTTGAAATGATATATACCTAGAAATTTAACTAAACGAGTTGAAATGATACAAACCCAACTTAGTTCACCATAGGGTAGTAAATTATATATGGACACTGTTAGTCAATAAAAACTTTTTTTTGAAATGTATAAGTATGTACTGATTTTGAATTATAACTTAAAAATTTGTGTCAATTAATGTTTGAAATATTTAACTTAAATTTATGAATTTAAGTTAATGTTGATTTAATGGAATAGTTGTTTGGAAGTAATTTATAAATCTAATTAAGATTTAAAATTCGAAGTTAAAATTTAACTTTAAACTATATTTTTATATTGTAAACTTATTTATTATAATATAACTTAATTTAATATAATAATTTACTTTAAAATGTTTTAAATTTTATATAGTTTTAAAAGACTTAATTTAAAATTTAATTCAATATAACAATAAATATAATTTGGAGGAAGAATTAAATTTAAGATTTTTTTAAATGAAATGAATGGAAGAATTTGATATAAAGATTTAAGTTGAAAATTTGTTAGTTTAATAAATTTTAAAGTTGAAAATTTTGACTTAAGAAATTAACTTGAAAATCAAACTGTGAAAGTTGTCCTGAATAATATGAAGAAAGAAATGAATTTAGAATTTAAGTTTCAAATCAAATTAAAGTAATGGTTTAGAATTTTGATCTTAATGGTAAACCACAAAATTTGAAACTTGGATCAGTTTAATTTAAGTTAATTTGTATGAAATGAATCTGAATTTATGATAAGTCAAAATTTTATATACGGATTTTTGGCACGGATTGGATTATTATATTTAAAAAAAATATCTATTATAATTTTATAAGTATTTTTAATAAAACTATTTTGTCTATTTTAACTATTAAAATTTTATAACTATTTTAACAAAAACTATTTTTATATTAAATTTAATTATATATATTTCTATTATTTTAAATTTAAACATTTTCAAATCTATTTTACTGTTTTAAATAAAGGCTATTTCCAATCCAGGCCATTTTGTCCGATTTGATTTAGGATCAAGATTTCAACTAATAATGATATATGTGAAGTGAAAACATAAAAGTTGGAATTTGAACTTGATAATGAACCATTTGATAATATGAAATTCAAAATTTGAAATTCGAAACTGAATGCAATGCTTAATGGTTTTGAATAAATGATTTTAAAGAAATTAATACTTGAAGTGTATCGATCTGGAACGAATTCAATGCTGGAATTCCGATAATAATACATAAACCCGTATTACTTGCCAAAACTCAAAAATCGAAAACACAAGATGTAACGTCCTGTATTTTTACGGTGAAATAATTAATTTATTTAATTATTAAATATCGATTTGGCAATATCAATAACTTGAATTAAATAATATTTATATTTAATTAATATAAATAATAGAATAATATATTTATTTTCCAAATGGCCGAATATAGCTAAATTCCCAATATTGTGTGAATTAGATCATTTATAAGATATAATTCAGTTTAGAGTTGAATTATTTTCACGAATATATTATATAAACGAAGCTTGAACATATAATTATAATATAATTGTAATCGAGCTCGAAATGGCATGGTAGTTTGCAATTTAGCGATTCGAACTTCAACTGAATATACAAGGTCCGTTTTAAACCGGATTTCTGTGAAGCAAGAAACGTTCGGAGCTGGTAAAGTATATATTTCTAATGGAACAGAAAAATTAGGATTTCGCTGTATAATTTTGAGTTATGTTCAAATCAAATTTTATAAAAGTCGCTATGGAATTCCTTTGAAATTTATAAATATATATTTATATTATAAAAGGATTTTATATATAAATCGAATATCGATATAACTGGGAGTTTTGAAATATCGAGTTATAAATCCAATTGGAGTTGTATGATATTCTAGTGTGGATATATATGATAATATTTATGTTTAAATATTTAATTTAATTATTTTTAAATATATTTATATATTTAAATGGGTTATTTAGAGCTTTAAAAATAGCCAATTTTGCAAACGAACTCCGTTTTCGACGAAACTTATTTTGTTGGATCCGTAATATTAAATTATTATTAGATTTCCAGTTTCGTGATTTTTGGAGTTAGAGTGTGGCTGTACGGATTTTTAATGTGAAAAAAGTCAGTATTTTGACCTTTAAAAATACGCTATGTGAGCAAACGGAGTCGAAAATCGACGAAACCACTTTCGTTGGATCCGTAATGTCGAAATGTAGCTACAGGTCTATTTTTGTCATTTTTGGGTATTGTATGTGATCACAGAGATTTTCATATAGTGATTGATTAAAATAAAATATAAAAATCAAAAAAAATATTTTTACCTTTCCTATAAATACATCTTAACCCTTACTAACCCTAAATCATTTCTCGGTCTTCTACAAACCTGCCGCCATGAAATTTCCTTTATAGCAAAACAAATCGGAGGTTGGAAAATAAAAAAAATTCAATAAAAATCCTAAAGATCCCAAAACGTATATTTTTGAAATCTCGAGACCAAGAGCATGGATTCCATATGCTTTGTATAAGGTGCGAACATCATTCAGTTCGCTGGTTTTCTTTTCCGTGAGGCCTAGGGCTGAGCTTTTTGCAAGATGTGATCTTCGTTCGATAAAACCGAGTTTAGTTTCGGATTTAGGAGATGGAATGGCACTGGTGTGCAATTCTTTGCGGAATTCAAAGTCTGGGATTGTCGCAAGTCTCAGCAAACCGTGAGTTCGAGCAGGAAGTCAAGTTCTTCCAGTGGTGTTCGAGTTCAGCAAAGTAGGAGCGGAGGGATGGAGTTTTCGACGAAAAGGAGTTTGGCATATTCGGTTTGTGTTCAAGGTGAAAGAAGGAGGAGAATGAAGGCCTTGAATTTGCGGTAATGGAGTTCAAAGATAAAGCAGAAATGTGGTTACGGGATTTTCCGATTCAGGAAGAAGAATGGGAAGAGTGGTCTTGGGTTTTAACGTATTAGTTTGGGCCGGGAAATTCAAGGTAAAGCCCATGTAGAAAATAAACCAAGTGATTTATTTAAAATATAGTATTTAAAACTTGTAAATTAAATAACTTGCTCATATGTTAACGGAATTCAGCAAAACAAGATCCGCTGGGATCGTATGGATCGTGGCTACACCATGGAACTAACCGGGAGTGAATTGGAACTTGTTTGGGTTTATGGTGAAATTAAACAACTGAATCAAATCAATGACCAATTATCGTTATTTAACGATTACCATCCAGTGTGAGTAAATCTCACTAACTCTGAACGGTTTATATTTTTATAACATATTTTAGAACTGATAAATATTGGTTGATTGCTGTGTGTTGACTGTTTGGATGAACTGCTAGTCAGTTGGTTGAAATTATATATATAAATCTTTAAATATATATTGATTCTGTTGATCAGAATACTTCATATTGAAATGAAGTTGATTTTAATTATATTATTTAACATCTGTGATGCAGGGAAACAGGTTAAAGGGATCCAACTGGATTCCTTAATATTTACAATATTGTTGTTTTCGAATATTGAAATATATGATGTGATATATAATCTGTGTTGATTATGCGTGTTTCAATGATATCAATCATTGTTATTTGGTATTTTAAATACCGTAAGAAATAGTGGAATGTAGAAAAGGGGATTTTCAAAGTGTATTTGAAAAATGAATTATTTATATAAAATCAAAGGATTTTATATATAAAAGGAAAATATTTGTAAAACAAATAGAAAAGTAAAATATTTGTGAAACAAATAGAAAAAGGAGGTATTTGAAAAACAATTATAAATAGAATTGAAAAGGAAATATTTGTAAAACATTTACAAATAGATTATAAATAGAAATATTTATCTATGAAATAGATAGAGTTATAAAAAGAAATATTTATTTAGAAAATAATTAGAATTATAATGGAAATATTTATTTCGAAAATAAATAGATTATAAAAATAAATACTTGAAAAATGAATAGAATTGTATAAAAAGAGAATTTTACACTAGGAAGGTTTAGACTCGTGCTTCGCATACGTGTATAACAGAATATGAATTCAAAGTGAACATTTAAGAGAAATATGTTTTAATAGATAAAGTAAGAAGCTTAATTTATAAATAAGGTTTTATAAATTAAGTAAAATATTTATCATTGGATAAATGGAATATATAAGTCAGGACTTATATAGAGAAGTAAGAATCGATTTCAACATTGATATTTGAAACTGAATATGGACGAAGGGTAAATTGGATAGTTTTAATCAGTTAGAGTTAATCATTTAGAGATAATCAGATAGAGTTAACCAGTTAGAGTTAATCAGTTAGAGTTAATAAGTTAGAGTTAATCGATTAGAGTTAAATCGAACAAGAGTTATTTGAATAGAGTTATTCGAATATTTGTTATTCGAATAGAGTTAATTGAATTTGAGTTAGTCGGACTAGAGTTATTCGAATATAGTTTATTCAAAGAAAGAGTTATCGAATAAGGTTATTCGAAGAAGAGAATAAATCGAATAGAGATTTTTCGAAAAGAGGTTATCGAATATTAGTTATTCGAATAGGGCTAAAAGGAGTTATCGAATATTAGTTATTCGAATAGAGTTAAAAGAAGTTAATCGAATATAGTTTATTTAAAAGGAGATTATTTGAATCTAAATCACTCGAAGAGAGTTAATCAAATGTAAAACATTCGAAGAGAGTTAATCGAATATAGTTATTCGAAGAGAGATTATCGAATATAGTTATTCGAAGAAAGAGTTATCAAATATAGTTTATTCGAAAAGGTGTTATCGAATAGAGATTATTCGAAAGAAAGTTATATATTGAAATTCGATTATATCAAATTCGGGAAAGTACAATTTCAGTTTTTAATCAAGATTTAATGATTTCTTCATAAATTGTCTATTTAGTTATTTAGTTAAATTAAGGAATAAAAGTTATATTTTGAAGTTAGATATTTAAGAAGAAGGGATTATAACTCTATAGTTATAATCAATGTTTTAAAATAAAAAAGTGGATTCATAAATAAAATCTGAGTTACGTAAGGAAGTTGGTTAAAAGATTTAAAAGGGTGAACTTTGTCTATTTCGAGGTTAGAAATGTTGTTCAGTTAAGGTCTAAGAGGTAATTATACCCCAACTTGATTGACTTCGTTTATAACTAAGGGATGGGTAAGGTTCGATAGTGAAGATTGGTTAAGTGAATTTAGTTAATGAGTGTAATGGTTTGAATTGGCTTAGTGATGTTTTATTTAAACATCTATTTAAATCAAATAAAGGATTTTTGGAAATGTTTTCCAAATAAGAATCATAAATGTTTTCTAACATAGAAAATAAGGAATGGGAACAAATATAGAAATGTTTTCCAATGATTAATAAAGTATATCTTCTAAATTTAGAAAATAAGAATTTACAAATATATAGAAATGGGAAATGAATAAATTAATGATAAATTAAGTTAAAAGAGATAAATGTTGATTGATGATTGATCGATCGAATTTCAATCTGGAAATAAGATTGTTGGTTGTACACCTATTTTTCTTTGATAGTTAAATCTCCGACTATTGTAGTTTTTGACCATTTTTCCGTCGTCAATACGGAGAGACCGGGATCAGATTCATTATCTGAAACCACACTGTATGGATGTTAGCGTTGCGATCAATTATGATGAAAATAACTGAAGATGGAGTTATGCAAGGGCTATCCTATTACAGAATAGTGCCTTCGGTTGGTCCAGTCCCAGGACAACGTAAATGGACGAATGTCTGACAAAGTATATCCAACAGATCGCGTAAGTTGATATCTTCAAACGCACTTACGTTTGGTGGCAGAGGAATTCGTTTCTCTTAGATGTGATCTTCGTTGGATAAAACAGAGTTTAGATTCGGATTTAGGAGATGGAATATCACTCGTGTTTCATTCTTTGTGGAATTCAAAGTCGGGGATTGTGCAAGTCTCAACGAACCATGAGTTCGAGCAGGAAGTCGAGTTCTTCCAGTGGTGTTCGAGTTAGGCAAAGTAGGAGCGAAGGGATGGAGTTTTAGACGAGAAGGAATTTGGCATATTTGGTTTGTGTTCAAGGTGAAAGAAGGAGGAGAATGGAAGCCTTGAATTTGCAGTAATATAGTTCAAAGATGGAGCAGAAATGTGGTTACGGGATTTTCCAATTCAGGAAGAAGAATGGGAAGAGCGGTCTTGGGTTTTAACGTATTAGTTTGGGCCGGGAAATTCAAGGTAAAGCCATATAGAAAATAAACCAAGTATTTTATTTAAAATATAGTGTTTAAAACTTGTGAATTAAATAACTTGCTCATATGTTAACGAAATTCAGCAAAACAAGATCCGCTGGGATCGTATGGACGGTGGCTACACCATGGAACTGACCGGGAGTGAATTGGAACTCGTTTGGGTTTATAGTGAAATTAAACATCTGAATCAAATTAATGACCAATTATCGTTATTTAACGATAACCGTCCAATGTGAGTAAATTTCACTAACTCTGAACAGTTCATATTTTTATAACGTATTTTTAGAATTGATAAATATTGGTTGATTGCTGTGTGTTGACTGTTTGGATGAACTGCTAGTCAGTTGGTTGAAATTATATATAAAAATCGTTAAATATATATTGATTATGTTGATCAGAATACTTCATATTGAAATGAAGTTGATGTTAATTATATTGTTTACATCTGTGGATGCAAGGAAACAGGTTAGAGGGATCCAACTAGATTCCTCAATATTTATAATACTGTTGTTTTCATATATTGAAATATATGATGTGATATATAATATATGTTGATTATGCGTGTTTGAATGATATTAATCATTGTTATTTGGTATTTTAGATACCGTAAGAAATACTGGAATGTAGAAAAGGTGATTTTCAAAGTGTATTTTAAAAATGAATTATTTATATAAAATCAATGGATTTTACATAAAAAAGGAAAATATTTGTAAAACAATTAGAAAAGGAAAATATTTGTAAAACAAATAGAAAAGGAAAATATTTGTAAAATAAATAGAAAAGGAAAATATTTGTGGAACAAATAGAAAAAGGAGGTATTTGAAAAAAAATTATAAATAGAATTGAAAAAGAAATATTTGTAAAACATTTACAAATAGATTATAAATAGAAATATTTATCTATGAAATAGATAGAGTTATAAAAAGAAATATTTATTTAGAAAATAAATAGAATTATAAAGGAAATATTTATCTCGAAAATAAATAGATTATAAAAAAGAAATACTTGAAAAATGAATAGAATTGTATAAAAAGAGAATTTTACACTAGGAAGGTTTAGACCCGTGCTTCGCATACGGGTATAACAGAACACGTAAGAGAAATATGTTTTAACAGATAAAGTAAGAAGATTAATTTATAAATAAGGTTTTATAAATTAAGTAAAATATTTATAATTGGATAAATATAATATATAAGTCAGGACTTATATAGAGAAGTAAGAATCGATTTCAACATCGATATTTGAAACTGAATATGGACGAAGAGTAAATCAGATAGGGTTAATTAGTTAGAGTTGATCAGTTAGAGTTAATCAGATAGAGTTAACCAGTTAGAGTTCACCAGTTAGAGTTAACCAGTTAGAGTTAATCAGTTAGAGTTAACCAGTTAGAGTTAATCGGTTAGAGTTAAATCAAACTAGAGTTATTTGAATAGAGTTAATCGAGCAAGAGTTAGTCGAATATTTGTTATTTGAATATAGTTAATTGAATTAGAGTTAGTCGGACAAGAGTTATTCGAATATAGTTTATTCGAAGAAAGAGTTACCGAATAAGGTTATTTGAAGAAGAGAATAAATCGAATAGAGATTTTTCGAAAAGAGGTTGTCAAATATTAGTTATTCGAATAGAGTTAAAAGGAGTTATCGAATATTATTTATTAGAATAGAGTTAAAAGGAGTTAATCGAATATAGTTTATTCGAAAGGAGATTAATCGAATGTAAATCATTCGAAGAGAGTTAATCGAATGTAAAACATTCGAAGAGAGTAAATCGAATATAGTTATTCGAAGAGAGATTATCGAATATAGTTATTCGTAGAAAGAGTTATCGAGTATAGTTTATTCGAAAAGGAGTTATCGAATAGAGATTATTCGAAAGAGAGTTATACGTTGAAATTCGATTATATCGAATTTGGGAAAGTACATTTTCCGTTTTTAACCAAGATTTAATAATTTCTTCATAAATTGTCTATTTGGTTATTTAGTTAAATTAAGGAATAGAAGTTATATTTTGAAGTTAGATATTTAAGAAGAAGGGATTATAACGCTATAGTTATAATCAATGTTTTAAAATAAAGAAGTGGATTCATAAAAAAATCCGAGTTACGTAAGGAAGTTGGTTAAAAGATTTAAAAGGGTGAACTTTGTCTATTTCGAGGTTAGAAATGTTGTTTACTTAAGGTCTGGAAGGTAATTATACCCCAACTTGATCGACTTCGTTTTTAACTAAGGGATGGGTAAGGTTCGATAGTGAAGATTGGTTAAGTGAATTTAGTTAATGAGTGTAATGGTTTGAATTGGCTTAGTGATGTGTTATTTAAACATCTGTTTAAATCAAATGAAGGAGTTTTGGAAATGTTTTCCAAATAAGAATCATAATGTTTTCTAACATAGAAAATAAGGAATGGGAAAAAATATGGAAATGTTTTCCAATGATTAATAAAGTGTATCTTCTAAATTTAGAAAATAAGAATTTACAAATATATAGAAATGGGAAATTTATAAATTAATGATAAATTAAATTAAAACGGATAAATGTTGATTGATGATTGATCGATTGAATTTCAATCTAGAAATAAGATCGTTGGTTGTACACCTATTTTTCTTTGATAGTTAAATCACTGACTATCGAAGTTTTTGACCATTTTTCCGTCGTCAATATGGAGAGACCGGGATCAGATTCATTATCTGAAACCACTCTGTATGGACGTTAGCGTTGCGATGAAATATGATGAAAATAATTGAAGACGGAGTTATGCAAGGGCTATCCTGTTACAGAATAGTGCCTTCGGCTTGTCCAGTCCCAGGACAACGTGAATGGATGAATGTCTGACAAAGTATATCTAACAGATCGCGTAAGTTGATCTCTTCAAACATACTTATGTTTGGTTACAGAGGAATTCGTTTCTCTTAGCTTTATACCCGTGGTATTTTTGGGAAATCAATTTGTGATTTGGCGGGTATGACGATGTGGCATTCAAAGTGAACGGTGGTCAGTTATTCCAAAAGATATGTTATGACCTCAAGCCTCATCAACTGGGAAATGACAAAAATCGAGCAGGCATCATGGCTATGTGAGTCGCTCCCATTAGGGTGTGTATCACCTATCTAGTGAAAATCCATTTCACTCTTTTATCTATTTTCGATGTTGTCCCTTTTCAGGAAACGGTGGGTAGCTCCCAACCGTTGGTGATATACATTCGATACACTCAAGCGAAATGAGTGGTCGGTCATGTGTGGGCCGGGTTGCAAGACGTTCTTGTTGAACCCAGTGTATTCGCCTCTAGAGATACACTATCGGCAGGTGTTCCCATACCTTGTTATAGTCGGAATCCAATCTCCAATAAGCGCCTGCGGTTTTGTTTGTATACTACATATATGGAACGTGAGATGCAAGCGTTCTGCTAGATTGTTATTTACTTGTGATTAGACATTATTATAATATCAAAAAAGTATTCATTTCCAAAACTGTTTTGGGTTATCGTAAAGTAAAAACCGTTCGTGTTTATGTGTGGATCGGTCTTACGATTACCTATTCTTTTGAAAACAATTTTGAAAATAAAACCAAATGATTTGAGTTTACTCGCACCAGTCACATGACTGACCCAGAGTTTGTTTTGTTTTCCCTAAACTCTTGGGTGTCCAAATTTGTACGGGAAGTCAAGTAATTCAGGTCTTTACAGATATACTTGGAGGAGCTTGAAGCAGGAGGCTTCAGGATTATATAGCTATCGTTATTTCCGCTGTGTGTAAGTGTTGTACTCTGATAATGTTATTATATATATATATATGTACTGTTTTATTGCAAAATTATGTTATATTTTATTCGTTCCGCTGTGAGATTCGTATTACTCTGATTCTGTTCTATGTTGATCTTCTTCTTCTTCTATTCTAATTTTATATCTTATCTATTCTCACCCTCTAACTTCTTTCTATTAATGATCTGGAATGTTCGATACCTGAATGATTAACATGTGTTTTATTTTAATTTTCTAGGTCGAAAATCCCGTTTCGTTACACAAGATACTTAATAGAAAGAAATTAGAGGGTGAGAAAAGATAAGAAAGAAATATTAGAATAGAAGAATGTAACAACCCGAAAATCTGGGCCAGTTTAAAATTTTTATTTTGGCAATTTTAGCGAATTTTGAATATTTAAAATGAATTATTTTAAAGAATATCGACGAGAAATTTATTTTGAATATAATTAGAACGTATATATTATACGCGTCGTCGTTAGAATATAAATAATTATATATAATTATAAAAGGAATTGAAAATGGCGCGGTAGTTCGATAATTCGATTTCAAACTTCAATTGAACGTACCGGGTGCAAAACAATCCGGATTTTAGTGAAACCAAAAACATTAGGATCTATTTGATAATGTCTTTCCATCGAATCCGAAAAATCGAAATTTGATAGCAGGAATCAAAAGATATGTCCAGTTGAAAATTCTGAATAGTCGCTATGGAATTCAGGCCCTTAAAAATTTCCTATAAAACACCTCCCTTTTAATTCGAAGCCCTAACTCCTTTTCTCAGCCGCCTCCAAGAAAAATCCGACGTCCAGGATTTTCAAAGTTTCGATTATCAAAATCCTTTAATCCATTTCGAAATTAAACCCGATTTCAAAACCAAAATTGAAGAACACCCTAGGATCTAAGCAATCAAAGGTTGTGATTGATTCTCCTTTGCCGAATCACGAGAATCTCGAGCACGAACGTGCTCCGTTCGAACCGTTATCCAAGTGGGGGAAGGCGTCGAATTGGCACTGGTGGCAAGCGCAGGATGGCGACGTAGTGCTCGACACGGTGGCAGCCTCCGATGATCTTCCGGCGGCCTACAAGTGGAGCGGCGGTGAACCCTAGTCGCTCGAAGATGGGTTCAGTGAATCGCGATGCCTGAAGGAATGGGGAGGATGACAGGTTCTCTTGGTTTTTGGTTCAGATGAAAAGCAGTGAGTTTTTTTTGTTGTTGTTGTAATTAAATATATTTTTTAGCAGTAATTACATTGTTAAAATTTTGAATAGAACTGATTTTTTTTCAAATAGAAATGAACTGATTATATATATATATATATATATTTATATATAAAGTAACTGATTTTTAAAATAAATAAAAATACTTTGTTTGAAAACTAAAATACTTTGTTTGGAAAAAAAAGGGACATTGTCATAGAAAAATAAATGGTTTTTATATATTAATGCTTGAATTTAAAATATACATGCTTTAAACATAGAAATACACAAAGCTTTAAAAATAGCGAGGATTAAAAATAGAATTTTTACACATATATTATTGTTTTAAAAATAGAATTTTTATGTATAACATTGAAGTAAAACTGAGATGTCTTTGATTTAGAATGATGTTGTAAAATATATATATAACATGGATTTTTTTTTAAAAATATAAAGAGCATGGTTTTAAAAATATAAAAATATGATTCTTATATAAGAAAGCGTTATAAAAATATGATTTTTATGTGCATGTAACAATGATAAAAATGTGATTTTTATTTTAAAGACAACAATATAAAAATGTGTGATTTTTACATATGTAGTGGCTACGGGCATAGAAAGTGACAAAAGGCGAGAACGACGAAGATTTCTACCTAAGAAGAGTCGTGGTGTTGGATTAGCAATTCTGTGAGAATTTCTCACCTTTCAATTTATTTTCTAGTTATATATATATATATACTAGGATGCAGACGGTGTTTAGTAGCACCCGACACAATCGTCCACAGACCATGGACTTGTTTGTTTGATTGCAAAAATTGGTTAGATTATTTGATTGAAATTGAATTGTGTGGTGAAATGAATTGATTTGATTGATGTGTGAATGGCGTGGGCCTTCACTAGACCGGGGATAAGGCTAGGCCTCGTCCAGTTTCTAGTATCGTGCCGTTATGCCGCCGAAATTTTCTAAAATAAGTTAGAAAAATAAAAATAGCATTTTATTTAAAGAATGAACTGAATAGAAATTCATATGTTGGAATAAAATGTTTTATCGTTAAAAATATAATTTTTAACGTGAATGTGAATAAATAAATATTCATTTACAAACCAGACGGTTTGTTTATGTACACCTATTTGAAGGACATTGATTGGGTCGATAAATTTTACACATCGCCCAACTGCACAACTAAAATCTGTGTTTTATTGTTTGAAACCCCACACGGGTGTTAGGATGAAATTTGAAGTTCACTCATCCTGATTGATTAAATATGTCGATCGATCGATTGACAGGCTGTTATAAGCGTTTGATATCTATATTTGATGCTTATACAGTGTAGGGCACTTTGGTTGATGGTTGATTATTTTTCAATGCTATTATATGTGTGTAATGTTTGAAAATCCATATAATTAACTTTATATGGTAATTGATTGGGCCTTATTCCAATTTGAAAAATAAAGAATATTATAAAATAAAGGTTCATGTGTTGACAGTACTCATCCATTGAGATTGGTCATGTGTTGAACGAAATATTTTAGTAATAAAATTTACATCTTTATCAATATAAAATAAAGGTTCATGTGTTGACAGTACTCATCCATTGAGATTGGTCATGTGTTGAACGAAATATTTTAGTAATAAAATTTACATCTTTATCAATATAAAATAAAGGTTCATGTGTTGACAGTACTCATCCATTGAGATTGGTCATGTGTTGAACGAAATATTTTGATAACAACAACTATTTTGAAAAAGAAATATTTGAAATAGAATATTTGAAAATAGAAATTTATGAAGCCGTGTTGATTAGATTGACGCCATTTTGACGTAAACGAGATTTATATCGATTTTATTCATTTTGAAATGAATTGAATTGAAAACGATTTCGAAATGAATTGAATTGAAAACGATTTCGAAATGAATTGAATTGAAAACGATTTCAAAATGAATTGAATTGAAAACGATTTCGAAATGAATTGAATTGAAAACGATTTCGAAATGAAATGAATTGAAAACGATTTCGAAATGAATTGAATTGAAAACGATTTCGAAATTAATTGAATTGAAAACGATTTCGAAATTAATTGAATTGAAAACGATTTCGAAATGAATTGAATTGAAAACGATTTCGAAATGAATTGAATTGAAAACGATTTCGAAATGAATTGAATTGAAAACGATTTCGAAATGAATTGAATTGAAAACGATTTCGAAATGAATTGAATTGAAAACGATTTCGAAATGAATTGAATTGAAAACGATTTCGAAATGAAGTGAATTGAAAACGAATTCAAATTGAATTGAAAGTGAATTGAAATGAATTCAAATTGAATTGAAATTTGAATTGAATAGAAATGAATTTTAAAACGAATTTATAAACAAGAATTCAATTTTGATTTGAATTGAAAAGAAAGTTGAAATTGCTTTTGAAACGATTTTAAAACTAATTATATAATTCGTTTTAAATAGAAATCGACGAAATATATATTATATATATTATATATATAATATAATGGCCTGAATAGAATGCGCCGCGCCGCGGCAGTTCGCGAATTTCGACCATTGACTTCGAACGGATATTACGGGAGATCCGACCGTCGGATTCTCCTAAAACCGGAACCATTGGGTTCGTATCGAAAAGAGCTTTCTAACGAATATTAGAAATTTGAAATCTAACGGTTGGATTTGGAATTATGTCCAAATAAAATTTGAAAAAGGTCGCTGTAAGTGCAGTTCGATAGCCGTTGATGGAAATCGACTGTACGGGCCTTGATAAAATTATTAAAAATAGTAATAATTTGTGTAAAATCATAAGAAATGATTTAGAAAGGATTGGGATGAAAAACTCCATATTTGAAAAGATAAAAATAGATTTTTATCGAAATGAACTAGTTTTGAACTAGAAATATAATTCTATTTATTTTTAAATAAATAAATTGAATTTGAAAAGGGTTTTAAAAATAACCAGAATTTCCAATGATTGCATTGGAGTGGATTTGAATCGAAATTGTCTTCGGAATATTTCGATGTTGGAATTCGTGATTATACAGATGTTGTTACGGAAATTTGAAAGATATATATTTATATCGTTATTTCCAATACGACATTTGTTAATCGTAGAATTTGATATTGAATATAAGCCGATATATTTTCTATTCAGAGCCTTATATCGAATATCAAATGTGATTTGGGTTTGTCGTGAATGGTGTCTTCACTAACACTGTTCTTGAACCCAGTTGAGAAAAGATTAAATCTTTTTATTTAGATTTAATGAAGTGTAACAATTAAATAATATTTAATTGGAATTAAATTGATATTGATTTTTGGGTTTATCGTGAACAGTGTTTTAAATAACACTCGTTCTTTAACCCGATAATTAATGGAATGTGATTTTGGGTTTATTGTGAACTGTGTTTTAAATGACACTGATTCTTTAACCCAGTTAGCGATTAAAACTAAGTGGAGTTTTAATGAATCTTTAATTAGATTGAAATGATCGAGAATGGAGTATCACCAGTTTTGCTCTAGGCGATAGTTAAATCTTTAATTAGATTTGAACGTGAAATGGTAATTAAATTTACCGATAACACCGTGGTGTTAAATATGAAGTATTACCAGTTTTACTTCATGGGATGAATAGGTTGGGATTGGGAAATTAAAACCAATGATTACTATGGTAAGGTTCGCTAATTCTGACTAGTTGAATCGAAATTCAAAGGAAGATTAGAGAATAAATTCAGGAAATTATCTTGGATAAAAATTAATGGGAACCTTTCCCTATGAATGTGAAATTTAGAAACTAACTGTCGGTCAACCAAGTAGAATGGTTTTCTAGATATTGATCTGATGTTGGTTTCGGCCTTCGGGGTTAGTATTTGGGAAATTATTCTCTTGATTAACTTACGGTTAGTGACTGATGAATTGGAATGAGGCGTATGTTGTGTTTGTGTAACACTTATTTAAAATATACGCGAGTTATTCGGAAAGACCGGGTTTATCCCATTCTGAATAACTGATACGACGAAAAGTCGAAGATGAAGACGATGGTCGAAGACCGGAGGTCTTCACGTCGTTTGGGTGATTACTGATGATCTTGATTGGGCTGTACACCCAAGAAGATGGAAACAGTTGGTGATCGTCCAGACGTGCTTGGAGATCGATGGATATGCGAGGTACTAGGTGCCTCCGGTTTCGTTCAGACCCAGAACGGACTTGTAAATGGACTGTGTGTCTGAAATTGGATTTTAGTCCGTGTGATTGATCTCTATTAAATTTATATCTGTTTGGCGGTGGAGAATTTATTCTCTTGCTTAACGCCCTTCTCTGAGACGTACGAGCTCAGGGGTTATATATTGATGGATATCAATCGCATGGAGTGAATTGCCTGTGTAGCATGCTAAGATGCAAATGATCAAGGCTTCTGTTGAAAAGCAAAGTCTTGTGGTTGATGATCGAAGCACGGCCTTTGTGGCGTAGCTTTGTGTAACGTTGATTCGCGAGTATCACACCCGGTATGAATCAAAAACGGGAGACGGACATCAGGGAGGACATGCGTTTCTTTCTAGTAAGGAGTGGCGTCAGTGCTTGAACTGGCTGACGAGTTTGACTCATGTGGATGTTGCTCATTATTACTTGCTAAAAAGCGAGGCGCCTCGTGATATCGGTTTCGGCCGATGCTTCTGGTCGGCTGACGGGCCAGGCTTACGCCCCAAAGGGCGGGGAAACGCAGTGTTCAGGAATTTTAATCCACATCGGTGGACCAGCCCTGACGATCCAACGGCCCACCTGAGTCTGGGTCCTGAGGCTCGGACTAGACAGTCTCGAATCGGTGAGGATCTTGCCCCTAGCCTCAGTTCATACCATAAATGATAACCCAACTTCCAATACGACATTGCGGTTTTGATTGTAAACTTATATATGGCAACATAGTGTTATGGGGCATTCATGCCGCCTATGATTGATACTTATGATTTGAAGTTGTTTTATACACTATACACTTATAATAGTATCAAATGATTTGTTTTAAACGTATCAAGCATTCTTTGGCTGTTATAAGGGAAAACCCTATCCTCGGCTGCGTTGCATTGTGTGATGGGACCTGGGTCTTATAACGGCTTCATTTTTTTTTATTTAGCATTGCGCTGTTTGTTTTATGCACTGGTATTCTTGGGAGGAAACCCGTTCCGTGTTATACGGCGTGGTCCCTTGATTTACCTAAATTTAAAATAAAGATTAATAACTGTTTTAGTTCTCACACCAGTCCCATGACTGACCTGGAGTTTATTGTTTTAACCTAAACTCTGGGTGCCCCTATTTTCGACACGGGCAGCTAGTAGTTTTGGTTTTGCAGATTTATATTCACAGGATCCTGGTTTACAGCTGGAATGATATCCGGAAAGCTTTGTATCCGTATATCTCTTCTAGTTGTGTATTGTATTATTTTCCGCTGCTATGTATTTAAATGTAATTTAAATCTCTGATATTTCTGTGTAATATTCATTTATACTCTGTATATTCTTGTAATCTGATGCATTGTTGTGAATAACAATGAAATGTTCTTTTGTATGCGTTCTGTTGTGGCTTGTTCTCGAACTATCCGACGCTTTCCTTTACGGGGAAGTTACGGGTTTTCACAGTTGGTATCAGAGCCAGGTTCCGATCCTGGGACAGGCTTACGCCCCAAAGGGCGGGGAAACGCAGTGTTTAGGAATTTTAATCCACATCGGTGGACCGGCCCTGACGATCCAAGGGCCCACCTGAGTCTGGGTCCTGAGGCTCGGACTAGACAGTCTCGAATCGGTGAGGATCTTGCCCCTAGCCTCGGTTCATACCATAAATGATAACCCAACTTCCAATACGACATTGCGGTTTTGATTGTAAACTTATATATGGCGACATAGTGTTATGGGGCATTCATGCCGCCTATGATTGATACTTATGATTTGAAGTTGTTTTATACACTATACACTTATAATAGTATCAAATGATTTGTTTTAAACGTATCAAGCATTCTTTGGCTGTTATAAGGGAAAACCCTATCCTCGGATGCGTTGCATTGTGTGATGGGACCTGGGTCTTATAACGGCTTCATTTTTCTTTATTTAGCATTGCGCTGTTTGTTTTATGCACTGGTATTCTTGGTAGGAAACCCGTTCCGTGTTATACGGCGTGGTCCCTTGATTTACCTAAATTTAAAATAAAGATTAATAACTGTTTTAGTTCTCACACCAGTCCCATGACTGACCTGGAGTTTATTGTTTTAACCTAAACTCTGGGTGCCCCTATTTTCGACACGGGCAGCTAGTAGTTTTGGTTTTGCAGATTTATATTCACAGGATCCTGGTTTACAGCTGGAATGATATCCGGAAAGCTTTGTATCCGTATATCTCTTCTAGTTGTGTATTGTATTATTTTCCGCTGCTATGTATTTAAATGTAATTTAAATCTCTGATATTTCTGTGTAATATTCATTTATACTCTGTATATTCTTGTAATCTGATGCATTGTTGTGAATAACAATGAAATGTTCTTTTGTATGCGTTCTGTTGTGGCTTGTTCTCGAACTATCCGATGCTTTCCTTTACGGGGAAGTTACGGGTTTTCACAGTTGGTATCAGAGCTTTGGTTCACAAAGCTAGAGAACAAGGCACATTAGAACCATACGAAAGAATTCATCAGATATTGGATTAGTAATATCCAATTAGAATGACTCGTTAGAGATGGGATCAGTAGTATCCTAGAACGAGTGTGAAGAGTATATTTTTAAAAAGTGAAAACAAATTTTGTTATGAAAATTTAAATCAACTATTCGTATTTGATTATTTATTTATATTGATTTTGGACAATTCAGTATATAAAAAATTTGCATATACGCCTTGCAAACGTATATTCAAAGTTTTAATATATTGGATAGATATAGCATCGCACTCTAGTCGCCCGAAGATGACATTGATGATAGCGATCGCATCATCAACATTTATGTTCGAGTTTCGAAGGTGTGATTTTCTATATATTTCCATTAGGCTGGTGTGAGAACCAAAACTTATATATAGCTAGAACACATTGTAGTGAATTGGCATCAAAAACAAGATTTTCAGTATATATATCAAAATTATGAATTTGAAACTCTAATTCACTAATTGATTGATGTTTGTGTTGTTTGTTCATTTGTTTGATAATTTTGAACCATTTAGCCTAATTGAATCAAATATTGAACTGTATTGAAAATTGGTTGCATTTGCTTGCAGATTCATATACTTACATTGAACACATCATAGCAAGGAGGCTAGAGCAGAGAATAAAATTTGTTTGCCCGACAAATAGGTACATGTTTACTACATAATTTACTGTTTTGTTTGGGTGATGATGATTTTATGAGCCTATTGGCTAGCCGCTTGGCTTTTTCTTTTTCTTTTTGAGATCTGAAGGACCGGGGAAGCTATTTGAAATTCCCCGATGCTCCCGGTGCAGGGGAGGTTATGGCGAAATTTTTCGAAAATTTAGGGTGTTAGCCAAATTTTTGAAAATTCTCAGAAACTGAAAGTTTGGAGAATGAAAGCCAGATCGAACGTAGAGTTGATTAATCAAACCACTTTCGACTTTGTTCCTTTTCGGGGACGAAAAGTTTTAAGTGGGGGAGATTGTAACAACCCGAAAATCTGGGCCAGTTTAAAATTTTTATTTTGGCAATTTTAGCGAATTTTGAATATTTAAAATGAATTATTTTAAAGAATATCGACGAGAAATTTATTTTGAATATAATTAGAACGTATATATTATACGCGTCGTCGTTAGAATATAAATAATTATATATAATTATAAAAGGAATTGAAAATGGCGCGGTAGTTCGATAATTCGATTTCAAACTTCAATTGAACGTACCAGGTGCAAAACAATCTGGACTTTAGTAAAACCAAAAACATTAGGATCTATTTGATAATGTCTTTCCATCGAATCCGAAAAATCGAAATTTGATAGCAGGAATCAAAAGATATGTCCAGTTGAAAATTCTGAATAGTCGCTATGGAATTCAGGCCCTTAAAAGTTTCCTATAAAACCCCTCCCTTTTAATTCGAAGCCCTAACTCCTTTTCTCAGCCGCCTCCAAGAAAAATCCGACGTCCAGGATTTTCAAAGTTTCGATTATCAAAATCCTTTAATCCATTTCGAAATTAAACCCGATTTCAAAACCAAAACTGAAGAACACCCTAGGATCTAACCAATCAAAGGTTGTGATTGATTCTCCTTTGCCGAATCACGAGAATCTCGAGCACGAACGTGCTCCGTTCGAACCGTTATCCAAGTGGGGGAAGGCGTCGAATTGGCACTGGTGGAAGGCGCAGGATGGTGACGTAGTGCTCGACACGGTGGCAGCCTTCGATGATCTTCCGGCGGCCTACAAGTGGAGCGGCGGTGAACCCTAGTCGCTCGAAGATGGGTTCAGTGAATCGCGATGCCTGAAGGAATGGGGAGGATGACGGGTTCTCTTGGTTTTTGGTTCAGATGAAAAGCAGTGAGTTTTTTTTTGTTGTTGTTGTAATTAAATATATTTTTTAGCAGTAATTACATTGTTAAAATTTTGAATAGAACTGATTTTTTTTCAAATAGAAATGAACTGATTATATATATATATATATATATATATTTTTATATATAAAGTAACTGATTTTTAAAATAAATAAAAATACTTTGTTTGAAAACTAAAATACTTTGTTTGGAAAAAAAAGGGACATTGTCATAGAAAAATAAATGGTTTTTATATATTAATGCTTGAATTTAAAATATACATGCTTTAAACATAGAAATACACAAAGCTTTAAAAATAGCGAGGATTAAAAATAGAATTTTTACACATATATTATTGTTTTAAAAATAGAATTTTTATGTATAACATTGAAGTAAAACTGAGATGTCTTTGATTTAGAATGATGTTGTAAAATATATATATAACATGGATTTTTTTTTTAAAAATATAAAGAGCATGGTTTTAAAAATATAAAAATATGATTCTTATATAAGAAAGCGTTATAAAAATATGATTTTTATGTGCATGTAACAATGATAAAAATGTGATTTTTATTTTAAAGACAGCAATATAAAAATGTGTGATTTTTACATATGTAGTGGCTACGGGCATAGAAAGTGACAAAAGGCGAGAACGACGAAGATTTCTACCTAAGAAGAGTCGTGGTGTTGGATTAGCAATTCTGTGAGAATTTCTCACCTTTCAATTTATTTTCTAGTTATATATATATATACTAGGATGCAGACGGTGTTTAGTAGCACCCGACACAATCGTCCACAGACCATGGACTTGTTTGTTTGATTGCAAAAATTGGTTAGATTATTTGATTGAAATTGAATTGTGTTGTGAAATGAATTGATTTGATTGATGTGTGAATGGCGTGGGCCTTCACTAGACCGGGGATAAGGCTAGGCCTCGTCCAGTTTCTAGTATCGTGCCGTTATGCCGCCGAAATTTTCTAAAATAAGTTAGAAAAATAAAAATAGCATTTTATTTAAAGAATGAACTGAATAAAAATTCATATGTTGGAATAAAATGTTTTATCGTTAAAAATATAATTTTTAACGTGAATGTGAATAAATAAATATTCATTTACAAACCAGACGGTTTGTTTATGTACACCTATTTGAAGGACATTGATTGGGTCGATAAATTTTACACTTCGCCCAACTGCACAACTAAAATCTGTGTTTGATTGTTTGAAACCCCACACGGGTGTTAGGATGAAATTTGAAGTTCACTCATCCTGATTGATTAAATATGTCGATCGATCGATTGACAGGTTGTTATAAGCGTTAGATATCTATATTTGATGCTTATACAGTGTAGGGCACTTTGGTTGATGGTTGATTATTTTTCAATGCTATTATATGAGTGTAATGTATGAAAATCCATATAATTAACTTTATATGGTAATTGATTGGGCCTCATTCCAATTTGAAAAATAAAGAATATTATAAAATAAAGGTTCATGTGTTGACAGTACTCATCCATTGAGATTGGTCATGTGTTGAACGAAATATTTTAGTAATAAAATTTACATCTTTATCAATATAAAATAAAGGTTCATGTGTTGACAGTACTCATCCATTGAGATTGGTCATGTGTTGAACGAAATATTTTAGTAATAGAATTTACATCTTTATCAATATAAAATAAAGGTTCATGTGTTGACAGTACTCATCCATTGAGATTGGTCATGTGTTGAACGAAATATTTTGATAACAACAACTATTTTGAAAAAGAAATATTTGAAATAGAATATTTGAAAATAGAAATTTATGAAGCCGTGTTGATTAGATTGACGCCATTTTGACGTAAACGAGATTTATATCGATTTTATTCATTTTGAAATGAATTGAATTGAAAACGATTTCGAAATGAATTGAATTGAAAACGATTTCGAAATGAATTGAATTGAAAACGATTTCAAAATGAATTGAATTGAAAACGATTTCGAAATGAATTGAATAGAAAACGATTTCGAAATGAATTGAATTGAAAACGATTTCGAAATGAATTGAATTGAAAACGATTTCGAAATGAAATGAATTGAAAACGATTTCGAAATGAATTGAATTGAAAACGATTTCGAAATTAATTGAATTGAAAACGATTTCGAAATGAATTGAATTGAAAACGATTTCGAAATGAATTGAATTGAAAACGATTTCGAAATGAATTGAATTGAAAACGATTTCGAAATGAATTGAATTGAAAACGATTTCGAAATGAATTGAATTGAAAATGATTTCGAAATGAATTGAATTGAAAACGATTTCGAAATGAATTGAATTGAAAACGATTTCGAAATGAATTGAATTGAAAACGATTTCGAAATGAATTGAATTGAAAACGAATTCAAATTGAATTGAAAGTGAATTGAAATGAATTCAAATTGAATTGAAATTTGAATTGAATAGAAATGAATTTTAAAACGAATTTATAAAGAAGAATTCAATTTTGATTTGAATTGAAAAGAAAGTTGAAATTGCTTTTGAAACGATTTTAAAACTAATTATATAATTTGTTTTAAATAGAAATCGACGAAATATATATTATATATATAATATAATGGCCTGAATAGAACGCGCCGCGCCGCGGCAGTTCGCGAATTTCGACCATTGACTTCGAACGGATATTACGGGAGATCCGACCGTCGGATTCTCCTAAAACCGGAACCGTTGGGTTCGTATCGAAAAGAGCTTTCTAACGAATATTAGAAATTTGAAATCTAACGGTTGGATTTGGAATTATGTCCAAATAAAATTTGAAAAAGGTCGTTGTAAGTGCAGTTCGATAGCCGTTGATGGAAATCGACTGTACGGGCCTTGATAAAATTATTAAAAATAGTAATAATTTGTGTAAAATCATAAGAAATGATTTAGAAAGGATTGGGATGAAAAACTCCATATTTGAAAAGATAAAAATTGATTTTTATCGAAATGAACTAGTTTTGAACTAGAAATATAATTCTATTTATTTTTAAATAAATAAATTGAATTTGAAAAGGGTTTTAAAAATAACCAGAATTTCCAATGATTGCATTGGAGTGGATTTGAATCGAAATTGTCTTCGGAATATTTCGATGTTGGAATTCGTGATTATACAGATGTTGTTACGGAAATTTGAAAGATATATATTTATATCGTTATTTCCAATACGACATTTGTTAATCGTAGAATTTGATATTGAATATAAGCCGATATATTTTCTATTCAGAGCCTTATATCGAATATCAAATGTGATTTGGGTTTGTCGTGAATGGTGTCTTCACTAACACTGTTCTTGAACCCAGTTGAGAAAAGATTAAATCTTTTTATTTAGATTTAATGAAGTGTAACAATTAAATAATATTTAATTGGAATTAAATTGATATTGATTTTTGGGTTTATCGTGAACAGTGTTTTAAATAACACTCGTTCTTTAACCCGATAATTAATGGAATGTGATTTTGGGTTTATTGTGAACCGTGTTTTAAATGACACTGATTCTTTAACCCAGTTAGCGATTAAAACTAAGTGGAGTTTTAATGAATCTTTAATTAGATTGAAATGATCGAGAATGGAGTATCACCAGTTTTGCTCTAGGCGATAGTTAAATCTTTAATTAGATTTGAACATGAAATGGTAATTAAATTTACCGATAACACCGTGGTGTTAAATATGAAGTATTACCAGTTTTACTTCATGGGATGAATAGGTTGGGATTGGGAAATTAAAACCAATGATTACTACGGTAAGGTTCGCTAATTCCGACTAGTTGAATCGAAATTCAAAGGAAGATTAGAGAATAAATTCAGGAAATTATCTTGGATAAAAATTAATGGGAACCTTTCCCTATGAATGTGAAATTTAGAAACTAACTGTCGGTTAGCCAAGTAGAATGGTTTTCTGGATATTGATCTGATGTTGGTTTCGGCCTTCGGGGTTAGTATTTGGGAAATTATTCTCTTGATTAACTTACGGTTAGTGACTGATGAATTGGAATGAGGCGTATGTTGTGTTTGTGTAACACTTATTTAAAATATACGCGAGTTATTCGGAAAGACCGGGTTTATCCCATTCTGAATAACTGATACGACGAAAAGTCGAAGATGAAGACGATGGTCGAAGACCGGAGGTCTTCACGTCGTTTGGGTGATTACTGATGATCTTGATTGGGCTGTACACCCAAGAAGATGGAAACAGTTGGTGATCGTCCAGACGTGCTTGGAGATCGATGGATATGCGAGGTACTAGGTGCCTCCGGTTTCGTTCAGACCTAGAACGGACTTGTAAATGGACTGTGTGTCTGACATTGGATTTTAGTCCGTGTGATTGATCTCTATTAAATATATATCTGTTTGGCGGCGAAGAATTTATTCTCTTGCTTAACGCCCTTCTCTGAGACGTACGAGCTCAGGGATTATATATTGATGGATATCAATCGCATGGAGTGAATTGCCTATGTGGCATGCTAAGATGCAAATGATCAAGGCTTCTGTTGAAAAGCAAAGTCTTGTGGTTGATGATCGAAGCACGACCTTTGTGGCGTAGCTTTGTGTAACGTTGATTCGCGAGTATCACACCCGGTATGAATCAAAAACGGGAGACGGACATCAGGGAGGACATGCGTTTCTTTCTAGTTAGGAGTGGCGTCAGTGCTTGAACTGGCTGACGAGTTTGACTCATGTAGATGTTGTTCATTATTACTTGCTGAAAAGCGAGGCGCCTCGTGATATCGGTTTCGGCCGATGCTTCTGGTCGGCTGACGGGCCAGGCTTACGCCCCAAAGGGCGGGGAAACGCAGTGTTCAGGAATTTTAATCCACATCGGTGGACCGGCCCTGACGATCCAACGGCCCACCTGAGTCTGGGTCCTGAGGCTCGGACTAGTCAGTCTCGAATCGGTGAGGATCTTGCCCCTAGCCTCAGTTCATACCATAAATGATAACCCAACTTCCAATACGACATTGCGGTTTTGATTATAAACTTATATGTGGCGACATAGTGTTATGGGGCATTCATGCCGCCTATGATTGATACTTATGATTTGAAGTTGTTTTATACACTATACACTTATAATAGTATCAAATGATTTGTTTTAAACGTATCAAGCATTCTTTGGCTGTTATAAGGGAAAACCCTATCCTCGGCTGCGTTGCATTGTGTGATGGGACCTGGGTCTTATAACGGCTTCATTTTTCTTTATTTAGCATTGCGCTGTTTGTTTTATGCACTGGTATTCTTGGGAGGAAACCCGTTCCGTGTTATACGGCGTGGTCCCTTGATTTACCTAAATTTAAAATAAAGATTAATAACTGTTTTAGTTCTCACACCAGTCCCATGACTGACCTGGAGTTTATTGTTTTAACCTAAACTCTGGGTGCCCCTATTTTCGACACGGGCAGCTAGTAGTTTTGGTTTTGCAGATTTATATTCACAGGATCCTGGTTTACAGCTGGAATGATATCCGGAAAGCTTTGTATCCGTATATCTCTTCTAGTTGTGTATTGTATTATTTTCCGCTGCTATGTATTTAAATGTAATTTAAATCTCTGATATTTCTGTGTAATATTCATTTATACTCTGTATATTCTTGTAATCTGATGCATTGTTGTGAATAACAATGAAATGTTCTTTTGTATGCGTTCTGTTGTGGCTTGTTCTCGAACTATCCGACGCTTTCCTTTACGGGGAAGTTACGGGTTTTCACAAAGAAGAAGATTCAACACAACACAGTCTCATATCGTAGCAGAACAAATATAGTATAGAAATAAATATTTATTGAGAGCTTGAAGTAAAACTTTCAATCATCAGAGCACATCAACACATCTGCATAATTATAATAACCTGTCCTTATATACAATCATACAACTAAATAATAACTATATAATATCATACGTCTTAACTCTTCCAACTTGCCTTTTCACAACATCCGATAATCTGAACCTGTAAAACTCATTCTGGCCCGAGCATTGCAAACACCAGGATGATTCTTGTGATAACCCGGAAAATCTGAGCCAGTTTAAAATTTTTATTTTTGCAATTTTAATGAATTTTGAATATTTAAAATGATTTATTTTAAATAATAATGACGAGAAATTTATTTTGAATAGAATTAGAATGTATATATTTATTTGAATTGACGTTAGAATATAAGTATTTTATTATAAATATAAAAGGAATTGAAAAAGGCGCGATAGTTTGAAATTTCGATTTCGAATTTGAATGAATGTACATGACTCAAAATAAATCGAAGTTTAGTGAAACCAAATATACTACAATATAAGTGAGAATATCTTTCCAACGAATCTGAAAAATTGAAATTTCATAGCGGGAGTAAAAAGTTATGCCCAGTTGAAAATTCAGAATAGTCACTATGGAATTTTTGGCCCTTAAAAATGGAAATTTTTCAAACGACCTCTGTTTTCGACGAAACCACTTTTGTTGGATCCGGGATGTCGAGTTATTGCAAGATTCCAAAATTCGTGATTTTTTAAATCCATATGTGAGCGTGGGAAAGTAAAACGTGTTTTGACAATTTCAGTCAATTTCGATTGACCATAAAATGGCCATTTTTCAAACGGTCTCGGAATTTGACGAAATTAGTTTTATTAGAACTGTATCGTCAATACGAAGCTAGAAAATATTTTTCGAGAATTTTTAGAGTCCGTATGTGGCCTCGGTAAATTGAGATGCACGTTCAAATTCAATATATATAGATTTATATTTTGATTTTGATGGAAACCGATCGAAACAGCCAAACTGAATTATGATACATATCCCATTGTGTTCGGAATGGGGGTAATACGCTAGGAACGACAGTCAGTGGGCTCGATTTCGAGCTCGAAATAAAAAGTTGCTTTCTAAAATTTAAAAATAATAAAATAAATAAATATTATATAACTCACCCCTCTCCTCTCTCCTCTCTTCATAAATCGATTACCAGCAAAAGAAAAAAAAGAAAGCGCGACTCGGGTGGTTTCCGTCGCCCCGACCATCAGGGTTGGTGCGCCTCCGGCGCCGCCACCAGGGGGGAACCGCCGCCCTCCTCCTCGCCTACTCCTCCCTTCCTTTCTCCACACCGCCATGCAATCCAGCCCCAAGCCCTAATCCACCACACCCTGACACCCTGAAGCCCCGACGCGCTACCACATCGCCAGCACCGAGCTCTGCCACCTCCCTGATCTGCAGAAGCCACCATACCCCCCTTCTCCAACCGTTAACGCAGTGAGTTTTCCTTTTTATAAATTACGTTGTTTTAAATTTCGACTTTTCTTTATTGAATAACATGGTTATGAGATTCAGATTTGGTGTAGATAATATAGATTTACAAAAATATGATTTTTATTTAGCAAAAATATGATTTTTATTTAGCAAAAATTTGATATAAAGATTGGATCTTTTATAAGTATGAATCGACATAAAAAAAGATTTGATTTATCATAGTATAAAAATATGATCTTTAGTTTTTAAATATGTGATTTTTAAAAGTAATAAAAATATAATTTTTATATGATGTAGAGAATAAAAATATAATTTTTATATGATGTAGAGGATAAAAATATAATTTTTGTATAGCTAATGAAATAAAAATACGATATTTAATTATGTAAAGATATGATTTTTATCTATATAGTAGCAGTATAAAAATAGAATTTTTATCTATATAGTAGGGGTACAAAAATAGAATTTTTATCTATATAGTAGCGGTATAAAAATAGAATTTTTATCTATATAGTAGCGGTATAAAAATAGAATTTTTGTCTATATAGTAGCGGTATAAAAATAAAATTTTTATCCATATCGTGTAGCTATAAAAATGTGATTTTTATATGCATAACAACAATATAAAGATGCAATTTTTATATATGTAGTGGATACGGACAACGAAAGTGATAAAGGGCGAGCACGTCGAAGATTACCTACATAGGAAGAGTCGCGGTGAATTGGTTTAGCTAGTCAGTGAGAACATCTCACTTTAATTCTTGTTTTCTAGTTAAAATTATATACTATGGTGCAAACGGTGCTTAGCAGCACCCGACACCGGTCGTCCCCAGACCATGGACGGCTTGTTTGCTTGATTGATGTGTTGTGAAAATTGATTGTGATGTGGAATGAACGAAAATAAATATTCATGTACTGAAATAAATTATTTATCGTTAAAAATATAAATTTAACATGAAGGTGAATAAATAAATATTCATTTACAAATCAGACGATTTGTTTATGTACACCCATTTGAATGATATTTATTGGGACGATAAATTTTACATGTCGCCCAACTGCACAAACAAAAATCTACGTTTGTTGATTTGAAACCCCACACGGGTGTTGGGATGATATTTGGTGTACACTAATCCCAATTATTTAGTTGTATGTCGATCGATTGGTCGACAGACTGTGTAAGCGTTAATTA
Organism: Allium sativum; assembly: GCA_030737875.1. Taxonomy (NCBI): domain Eukaryota; kingdom Viridiplantae; phylum Streptophyta; class Magnoliopsida; order Asparagales; family Amaryllidaceae; genus Allium; species Allium sativum. The sequence goes on along the minus strand of CM060918.1, from coordinate 782,276,525 downwards.
TTTATATTTAATGCTTATGCAGTTGTGTGGTGCACTTTGGATGATGGTTGATTATTTATCATTGCTATTGTATACATGTGTTGTATGGAATCCATATAATTAACATTATATGGTAATTGATTTGGCCTCATTCCAATTTGGAAAATAAAGAATATTATAAAATAAAGATTCATGTGTTGAATAGAATAAATAGTCATGTGTTGACGATACTCATGTGTTGAGAATATTCATGTGTTGAAACTATTCATGTGTTGAATAAAATATTTATACAATAAAATTCACATTTTTATTGTAAGTAAGAATTAATTAATATTCATGTGTTGAATAAAGCATATATTCATGTGTTGAAGAAAATATTCATTTGTTGGATAGAGTAATGAAGTTATTGAAATATATAAAGCCGTGTTGATTAGATATGCGCCATTTTGACGCGAACGATATTTATATCGATTATATTCGTTTTTTATAATGAATATAGAAAAGAAAGTGATTTCAAAATATAACGTTTTGAAACTATTATCATTTATATATATGAAATATCCAATTTAGATTTGAAATTGAATATGAAGTTGAATTTGTTTTGAAAACGAATTTAAAACGATTTATAAAATACGTTTTGAATTGAAATCGATGAAATATATAACATATATATTATATATATTAGATGGCCTGAATAGAACGCGCCGCGCCACTGTAGTTCACGAATTTCGACCATTGACTTCGAATTGACGTTACGGGAGACCCGATCGTCGGATTCTCCTGAAACCATAACCGTTGGGTTCGTATCGAAAAGAGCTTTCCAAAGAATATTAGAAATTTGAAATCTAACGGTTGGATTTGGAATTATGTCCAAATCAAATTTGGAAAAGGTCGCTATAAGTGCAGTTCGGTGACCGTTATTGAAAACTGACTGTACGGGCCTTGATAAAATTATTAAAAATATTAATAATTTGTGTAAAATCATAATATATGAATTGGAAAGAACTAGGATGAAAAATTCCGCATTTGAAAGGATAAAAATATATTTTTATCGAAATGAACTAGTTATGGACTAGAATTATAATCCAATATTTTTGAAGAAATAAATTGGATTTGAAGTGGTTTTAAAAATAATCAGAATTTCCAATATACGAATTGGAATGGATTTGAATCGAAATTATCTTCGGATTATTTCGATGTTGGATTTCGTGATTATACAGATATGGTTGTGGAAATTTGAAAGATATATGTATATCGTTATTTCCAATACAATATTTGTTGGTTTCAGAATTTGATATTGAATATAAGCCGATATATTTTCTATTCAGAGCCTTGTATTTAATATCAAATGGGATTTTGGGTTCGTCGTGAATGGTGTCTTAAATAACACTATTCTTGAACCTAGTTTAGAAAAGAATAAATCTTTTAATTAAGATTTAGTGAAATTGTCCAGTTAATTAGTATTTAATTGGAATTGAATTTAAATTGGTTTGTGGGGTTTATCGTGAGCGGTGTTTTGAATAACACCTGTTCTTTAACCCGATTAACAATGGAATGTGATATTGGGTTTATCGTGAACCATATTTTAGATGACATTGGTTCTTTAACCCAGTTAAAGACAGGACATTAATTTTTGGGAAGGTTAAAACTAAGTGAAGTTTTAATGAATCTTTAGTTAGATTGAAGTGATCGAGAATGGATTATCACCAGTTTTGCTCCAAAGCGATAGTTAAATCTTTAATTAGATTTGAACGTGAAATGGTAATTAATATTTACCGATAACACAGTGGTGTTAGATATGGAGTATTACCAGTTTTGCTCCATGGGTTGAATAGGTTGGGATTGGGAAATAAAAAAATGATTACTTCAGTGTGGTTCGCTAATCCCGACTAGTTTGGAAAACCATAATATGGTTTGAAATGATATCCAAAGGAAGATTAAATAATAAATTTAGAAGAATTTATCTCCGATAAGATTAATGGGAACCTTTTCGTAAGAATGTGAATATTTAAATAAAAGAATATTCTGAATTGGAATGAGGCGTATGTTGTGTTTGTGTAACTCTTGTTTATTATATACACGGGTTATTCGGAAAGGTCGGGTTTATTCCCATTCTGAATAATCGATTCGACGATAAGTCGAAGATGAAGACGATAGTTGAAGAACAGAGGTCTTCACGTCGTTTGGATGATTACTGATGATCTAGATTGAGCTGTACACCCAAGAGGATGGAATCAGTTGGTGATCATCCAGACGTACTTGGAGATCGATGGATATGCGAGGAATAAGGTTCCTTCGGTTTTGTTCAGACCCAGAACGAACTTGTAAATGGACTGTGTGTCTGACATTGGATTTTATTCTGTGTGATTGATTTCTATTAAATATATATCTGTTTAGCGGCGGAGAATTTATTCTCTTGCTTAACGCCCTTCTCTGAGACGTACGAGCTTAGAGGTTATATATCGATAGATATCAATCGCATGGAGTGAATTACCTGTGTGGCATGCCTAAGTGGCTGATGATCAAGGCTTCTGTTGAAAAGAAAAGTCTTGTGGTTGATGATCAAAGCATGGCCTGTGTGGCATAGCTTTGTGTATAGCGTTAATTCGCGAGCCTCACACCTCGGTATGAGTCAAAAACGGGATAAGGACCCAAGGAGTGCACGACGTTTCTTTCTAGCTATGGGTGATGTCGGTGGCCTACCAACCCTGACATTTATATACTTTTTACCTATGTGGTTGTTGGATGCGAGACGCCTTGAATATAGGTCCCATAGGACCGGGAAACGTGTGTTCAGGAATTGTCAATCCTCTAAAGTAAGAGAGGACCGGCCTTGGAGGATCCAAGGATCGCTATGTGTGGTCCTGAGACATTTGCTAGAGTGTCTAGAACGGAGAGGAGCTTGCCCCTTGCCTCGACTCATGACGGAAATCCAATTTCCAATACGACCTTTGCGGTTTTATTTGTAGAGCCTAGTATGGCGACATGATATATGGTGACCATGCCGTATGTGATTGATATTTACCATTGAAAGTGTTTTGACACTGTACACATATAATAGTATCAAATGATTTGTTTTAAATGTACCAAGCATGTTTGGCTATTATAAGGGAAAACCCTATCCTCCGGCTTGCGTTGCATTGTGTGATGGGACCTGGGTCTTATAATAGCTTCATTTTTCCAAAAAGCATGGCGCTATTTTGTTTATGCACTAGTGTTCATGGAAGGAAACATGTTCCGTGTTATACGGCGTGGTCCCTTGAATTACCCTCTTTTAAAGTAAAGTTTTAAATAACTGTTTTAGTTCTCACACCAGTCATATGACTGACCTGGAGTTTATTATTTAACCTAAACTCTGGGTGCCCCTATTTTCCACACGGGCAGCTAGTAGTTGGGTTTTGCAGATTTATATTCACAGGATCCTGGTTAACAGCTAGAATGATACTCGGAAAGCTCTGTATCCGTGTATTTCTTTCAGTTGTGTGTTGTATTATTTTTCTGCTTCTATGTATTTAAATGTAATTTAAATCTCTGATATTTATCAATGTGTAATATTGATTCATACTCTGTATATTCTTGTATTGTAACGACCCGGATTTTGGCGACTTTGGTTATCGACGTAAGCTCGACGTCGATAACCAAACATCGAAAAAAATCCTGGTAATTAATGAAAGAAATTAGAGGGTGAGGATAGATAAGGTAGAACTTATAGAATAGAAGAAGAAGAACATCATTATCAGAGTAACACGAATCTCACAGCGGAACGAATAACATATAATAGATAACATAACTTTGAAATATAACAGTTATGTATACAATAGCACTTATCAAAGTACAACACTTACAACAACAGCGGAAATAATAACTATAGAATCCTGAAGCCTCCTGCTCTAAGCTCTCCAACCTATATCTGTAAATCCCGACTACTTGACTGCCCGTACAAATTTAGGCACCCAAGAGTTTAGGGAAAACAACAAAGTAAACTACGGGTCAGTCATGGGACTGGTATGAGTAAAACAGTTTAAAACAGTTTGACAAGTAAACGATATCTCATAAGACCACGCCGTGAAAACGGAACGGGTTTTTCCCTTATGAAAATCCAAACAACTTTGTAAAGCAATATCATTTTGATATTATAATAATGTCTACGTACAAATAGATATCAATCTAGTAGAAACGCTTTCATCTCACGTTCTACTATATAGTATACAATCAAAACCACAAGCACGTATTGGGTAATGGATTTCCAACTATGACAAGGTATGGAACCACCTTCCGATCAGTGTACTCTAGGAACGATACACTGGAGTTCAACAAGAACATCTTGCAACTCAGCCACACATGACCGACCACTCATTTCGCTTGAGTGTATCGAATGTACATCACCAACGGTTGGGATCAGCAACCGTTCCCGTATATATATGGGACAGCATTGATAGATTAAAGAAGCAAATGAATATTCTCTAGATAGGTGATTATACACCCTACTTCGGTGCGACCGACTTAGCCATGCTGCCTGCCCGATTTCTGTCATTACCGGATGATGAGGCTAGAAGCTACGCTTTATCATTACATCAGATTCACTTCGAATGCCGCATTGTTAGATCCATCGAAAATCACTAATTGACGTCTACAACAGTACATTACGTGTTAGCTAAAGAAGTTTCCTTCTCCGTTTCCACTCTTGGTACGGTTGAAGAAATCAATGTACGTGACCTTTCTGGAAATACTCTGTTAGACATTCATCCACACAATTAATCCTCATTCACTTAGAATGTCACATCGTCATACCCGCCAAATCACAAATTGACTTATCCAAAAATAACACAGGTATACAGCTAAGAGAAACGAATTCCTCCGCCACCAAACGTGAATACGTTTGAACAGATCAACTTACGCGATCCATTGGATATACTCTGTCAGACCTTCGTCCATACCAGTTGTCCTGGGACGGGACAAACCGAAGGCACTATTCCGTATATCCATCTTAGTCACTGTTATCTAAGACTTATACAACAGCCCTTGCATTTTTCTCCGTTTTCAATTATCTTTGGCATATATGATTCGCGACGCTTATGCCAATACAGAGTGGTTCTATGGATAATAATCCAACCGGTCTCTCCATATTAACAATGTTAAAATGGTCAAAACTTCGATAGTCGGTGAGTTAACTATCAAAGAAAAACAAGTGTGCAAAACAACGATATTATTTCCAAATGGAAATTATATCGAACAAACATCATTTAACATAAATCTCTTTAGTTCATTTATTTACTTATCTCCTGTTTCCCTATATTCAAAATTCTTATTTTCTTTTATCAGAAAACATTTCTGATTCTCGTTTGGAAAACATTTCCAAAACTCCTTTACGATCAAACCTTACCATTTCTTAGTCAAGAAGGAAGTCACTCAATTTGGGTATAATTACCTCTCAGACCTTAACTGAACAACGTTATAACTTCGAAATGGTCAAAGTTTATCTTTTAATCTTTAACAACTTTACGCCTTTCTCGGATTCAATTTTACTAATCCACTTCTATATTTAAAACATTGGTTATAACGATAACGTTATAATCCCTCCTTTCGAATTATCTAACTTTAATTATAACTTCTATTCTTATTAGTGAATAATTAACCTAACACTTATTTATTTATAAATAAATAAATCTCTATTTAAACACTGGAAAGTATAAGTACTTTCCCGAATTCAATATAATCGAATTTGCCGATTAACTCTCTTCGAGAAATCTCCATTTGATTAACTCTTCTTCGAATAACCTATATTCGATTAACTTCTTCTCGAATAAACGATATTCGATAATCTCTCTTCGAATAACTAATATTCGATAACTCTTCCTTTTCAAATATCTCATATTTGAAAATCTCACTTCGATTAAACTATAATCGATAACTCCCTTTTCGAATGACTCTTATTCGATAAATCTCACTTCAATCAAACTTACATCAATAACTCCTTTCGATGAAACTAACATCGATAACTCCTTTCGATGAAACTAACATCGATAACTCCTTTCGATGAAACTAACATCGATTTATTTAACTCGACGAACTTAACTCGACTAACTTAACTTTACTCGACTAACTCGACTAACTTAACTCGACTTATTTAACTTGACTCGACTAACTCGACTAACTTAACTCGACTTACTTGGTTCGACCAATTCGATTCGATTAACTAGGCTCGACTAACTTGGTTCGACCAATTCGATTTGATTAACTAGGCTCGACTAACTTGGTCGAACCACCCGATCAACTCAACTTATTTAACTTAACTTATTTCTCAACTCGATCAACTCGATTAACTCCTATCGAATAACTAATATTCGATTAAACTCCATTCACTTGACTCTAGATTGCAGCGATCACAATGGTTACGCCTGACTCCCTCAGGAAACATCCGACTGCCGTAGGCTATTTACAGCCCTGCGAATTACGCTAGTAGTCGTACAAGATGGCAACTTACCCTGAATACTATGTTTGACTAACACTGTCTCAAATAACTATATTTGATTAACTCTAGTTCGTTTTAACTCTAATCGATTAACTCTAACTAATTAACTCCAACTGGTTAACTCTAACTGATTAACTCTAACTGATTAACTCTAACTGGTTAACTCTATTTGACTAACTCGACTTGACTAACCCCTTTCGAATAACATATTCGATTAACTAACTTTCGAATACCATATTCGATTAACTAACTTCGAATACCATATTCGATTAACTCCTTTCGAATGTCTATATTCGATTAACTAACTTCGAATACCATATTCGATTAACTAACTGTAAATACCATATTCGATTTCTCCTTTCGTTTAACTAACTTCGAATACCATATTCGATTTCTCCTTTCGAATATCTATATTCGATTAACTTTATTCACTTTATAAAGATTTCCTTTTTAACAACCTTTTATTCATTTGAAAAGATTTACTTTTAAATAACGGTTCTACACTTTAAAAATGATTTCCTTTTTATAATGTTCCCTTTCCAATTCTATTTGTAAATGGTTTACAAATATTCCCTTTTCAAATTTATTCTTGAAATATTCTAACTCCTTAAATTCCTGGGAAAATTCGCCATAACCTCCTTTGTATCGGGAGCATCAGGAAAATCCCCAAACCCGCCACACAGGCCTTTCCATTCAAAAAAGAAAATGTTTTGAAATTATTTTCTTTTTCTATGTATCTCCTATTTATAAATATTCCAATTTATAAATATTTCTTATTTATAAATATTCCAATTTATAAATATTTCTGTTTTCAATATCACTTTGAAAATCTCCTTATCAACATTCGGTATGTTATGGTATTCAATCATATCAAATCACAATGTCTAATCTCGTCCATACACACACAATCAACAACAGGTTATAATTCACATCATATATTAAAATATATGAAAAACAATAAAATAACTGTTGAGGAATCCAGTCGGATTCCTCCAACCTGTTTCCCTGCATCCACAGATGTTAGACAATATAGATAACATCACTTTCAGTTCCATATGATATATTCTGTTAAACAGAATCAATATAGAAATTTAACTAACTGACTAGCAGTTCAATCAAACAATCAACACACAGTAAATCAGACAATATTTAACAGTTCTAAAATACAACATGAAATTATAAACTGTTTAGAGTTGGTGAGATTTACTCACATTGGACTGTTATCGTTAAAAACGATTAACTGTCTTTGATATAGACGGATAATTTATTTTGCAATAAATTGTAACGAGCTCGGATGGACTTCCAGTCAGTCTCATTGTGTTGCTCCCGTCCATACGATCCCAACGCAACTTACGGTTCGTCAATCCTTTTTACACCGGCCCAAACTCCACTTCAAAAGCCCAGGACCGAAATGCTTCTTCCCAAACAAAACGCGGTGGCTTCCTGTACCACAAACCACCATTCCGCCCCTTCGTTTCTCTGCCATCTCCTCAATGCTTCCCGATTCAAACCCAAACTACTTCCATGAGCTTCCTCATCAAAACCTCCATCTCCTCATCCTAAAAACTAGTAGCTCGCACCATCCTCCCAAAACGCGTCACCCAGGTTTCAACGCAAACCCAAACACAGACATCGACACTTTTGTGCACCGAGTTCCTCAAAAACATCCGCTATGGTGCGGAATCCCATCACCATCCCTATTCTAACATCTAAATCGAGAACAACGCCTCCGACTCACAGTTTTCCCCAACCCTAACCACCGCTGTACTAACTCCATCCTTCAATACAGCATGCGCACCCAACAATTTCAACATAGAAATGAAGCTTTCTTCAAAAGGAATCCAACAATATGTGTTTTGCAATTTATTGCAATTTATTTGGATTTACAGAAGAGGGAAATAATTTCCTGGAAAATAGATAGCTTACGGCGGAACATTTTTGACCGCAGAAATGAAATGTTTAGGGTTTGCAAAAGTTAAGGATGGTATTTATAAGGTGACAAAATATCTAGATATTTTTTTATTAATATTTTAATATTTTATTTTCATCATTTATATTTGTATCTGTCTTCTAAAAATTCCTACGGTCACATACAATACCCAAAAATCACGAAACTGGACATGCAGCTACAGCTCGACATTACGGTCCCAACGAAACTGGTTTCGTCGAATTCTGAGGTCGTATGAAAAACTGGCTATTTTTAAAGCTCTGAATGACCCATTTAAATATATAAATATATTTAAATATAATTAAAATAAATATTTATAAATAAATATTATCGTATATCTTCACATATGATATCGTCCAGCTCTAGAATATCAGAATTTATAGCTTGATATTTCAGATTCAGATTATCTCGATATTCAGTTTATATTGAAAATCTCTTTTATATCGTATACAAAGCATTGCAAAATATAAAGGAATTCTACAGCGACTTTTCTGAAATTTCATTTGGACGTACATCAAAATCTACATGACGAAATCCCGATTTTTCTCTTCCACTAGAAAGATATACTCCACCAGCTCCACACGTTTCTTGTTTCACAGAAATCCGGCTTAAAACGAATCCTTTACATTCAGTTGAAGTTTGAATCGCCAAATAGCGAACTGCCGCGCCATTTCAAGCTCTATTTTAATTATATTATAATTATACGTTCAAACTGTTGTCGATTGAATATATTCGTCAATATAATTCAACTCTAAGCCGAATTGAATCTAAGTGACGACCCCGTTCATCGAATATTGTGATTTCCAATATTTTTGATTATTTCTGAATTAAATATATTATTTAATTAAATTAATTATTCCATATTATTTAATTAAACCTCTATTTAATTCACTACATCACGATATATATAATTAAATAAATTAATTATATTACCCCTGACAATGCGGGTCATTACATTCTTCCCCACTTAAAATAATTTCGTCCTCGAAATTGCTAAGTTAGAGGACGACCCTATATATTGGAACTCCTAAGATTTGTTTACCCCTTATTTCTGATTTTATCTGGATCAATTAATATCGACTAAAATATTAATTCATTCCGACTAACTAAAATTTTCAAAAATTCTGAAAATTTTCTAACACTTTAAATTTTCGGAAAATTTCGCCAGCCCCTCCTTTGTACTGGTCAATAGCTCAAACTCCAACCCGCCTCTCTGGGCCTTCTTCAACCCAAAAGAAAATCAAAACGCCAAACGGCTTGCCAATTCGGCTCATAAATTCCAAACTCATATAAAATATAAACTTGTACCTTTTTGTCGGGCATATCATTATATCTCTACCATCTGTTATCAACTCGGCATATACACATGCCATCCCAATCAAAACTCAATCACTTTTATATCGTCAAACCAAATCATTCGCTTATTCTCAAGTCGAATCCCATTATCAATCTCAAGTTTCATTCTTGATTTTCAAATTCTAAGTCCAGCTAAATTTCAAATTCTTAACTCATCAACTTAATCCCATTTCCAGATTATCCACTAATCAAATCCATTTTCATTTAACTTAGTCAAGGTTAAATTCTAATTTATTATTCACTTTCACCCTTTAAATCCATTTTACTTCATAAGTTAAATTTAAATTTCAAATTCCTGGGTTCATTTCAAATTAATTTGAAATCACAATACCAATTCAAAACATTTGAATTTCTAAACAACTTGTTTTATCAAAACAATTCAAATCAAAATCTTTGGTAGTAATCCACCACTTAGAAACTCGAAAATCACACCGATGATATTGTGCAGTCATCATCGGAATTATTTTCCAGCGACCCAAGTGCTTTCAATACTATATCATTTTCAAAACCATTACTAAATACATCCATTTTGAAAACATCTCAAAATCTCCTAGGAACTTAAAATTTCCTTATTTTAATTCCTAATCTGATTTAAATTCATATTTAATTCATCTTATTTCATATACTTTACTTATATGAATCTGATTGGTTATATACTTAACCATTTAATTTATAATCTTACTCGATTATAATAGCAACAAATATATCCTATATATGATAATATATCACATATCCATACTGTGTCGGTCCATCGTATTCAAGTGTTTATTTACTCCTACCGATACGGTGGATCAAACTGATCGACCAGAACTCATAAACAACTCAACCAATGAATCTCCACAATATAAAACCATTTTTATATCAAATACAAATACGCACTCGTATATATACGCTCAAACTCAATCTAGGGTATTACTAACCCTATCTCTACCGAGTCACCCCACAGAGCCAAGTAATTCTTAACTTAAGCTCTGATACCAACTGTAACGACCCGGATTTTGGCGACTTTGGTTATCGACGTAAGCTCGACGTCGATAACCAAACATCGAAAAAAATCCTGGTAATTAATGAAAGAAATTAGAGGGTGAGGATAGATAAGTTAGAACTTATAGAATAGAAGAAGAAGAACATCATTATCAGAGTAACACGAATCTCACAACGGAACGAATAACATATAATAGATAACATAACTTTGAAATATAACAGTTATGTATACAATAGCACTTATCAGAGTACAACACTTACAACAACAGCGGAAATAATAACTATAGAATCCTGAAGCCTCCTGCTCCAAGCTCTCCAACCTATATCTGTAAATCCCGACTACTTGACTGCCCGTACAAATTTAGGCACCCAAGAGTTTAGGGAAAACAACAAAGTAAACTCCGGGTCAGTCATGGGACTGGTATGAGTAAAACAGTTTAAAATAGTTTGACAAGTAAACGATATCTCATAAGACCACGCCGTGAAAACGGAACGGGTTTTCCCCTTATCAAAATCCAAACAACTTTGTAAAGCAATATCATTTTGATATTATAATAATGTCTACGTACAAATAGATATCAATCTAGTAGAAACGCTTTCATCTTACGTTCTACTATATAGTATACAATCAAAACCGCAAGCACGTATTGGGTAATGGATTTCCAACTATGACAAGGTATGGAACCACCTTCCGATCAGTGTACTCTAGGAACGATACACTGGAGTTCAACAAGAACATCTTGCAACTCAGCCACACATAACCGACCACTCATTTCGCTTGAGTGTATCGAATGTACATCACCAACGGTTGGGATCAGCAACCGTTCCCGTATATATATGGAACAACATTGATAGATTAAAGAAGCAAATGAATATTCTCTAGATAGGTGATTATACACCCTACTTCGGTGCGACCGACTTAGCCATGCTACCTGCCCGATTTCTGTCATTACCGGATGATGAGGCTAGAAGCTACGCTTTATCATTACATCAGATTCACTTCGAATGCCACATTGTTAGATCCATCGAAAATCACTAATTGATGTCTACAACAGTACATTACGTGTTAGCTAAAGATGTTTCCTTCTCCGCTTCCACTCTTGGTACGGTTGAAGAAATCAATGTACGTGACCTTTCTGGAAATACTCTGTTAGACATTCATCCACACAATTCATCCTCATTCACTTAGAATGTCACATCGTCATACCCGCCAAATCACAAATTGACTTATCCAAAAATAACACGGGTATACAGCTAAGAGAAACGAATTCCTCCGCCACCAAACGTGAATACGTTTGAACAGATCAACTTACGCGATCCATTGGATATACTCTGTCAGACCTTCGTCCATACCAGTTGTCCTGGGACGGGACAAACCGAAGGCACTATTCCGTATATCCATCTTAGTCACTGTTATCTAAGACTTATACAACAGCCCTTGCATTTTTCTCCGTCTTCAATTATCTTTGGCATATATGATTCGCGACGCTTATGCCAATACAGAGTGGTTCTATGGATAATAATCCAACCGGTCTCTCCATATTAACAACGTTAAAATGGTCAAAACTTCGATAGTCGGTGAGTTAACTATCAAAGAAAAACAAGTGTGCAAAACAACGATATTATTTCCAAATGGAAATTATATCGAACAAACATCATTTAACATAAATCTCTTTAGTTCATTTATTTACTTATCTCCTGTTTCCCTATATTCAAAATTCTTATTTTCTTTTATCAGAAAACATTTTTGATTCTCGTTTGGAAAACATTTCCAAAACTCCTTTACGATCAAACCTTACCATTTCTTAGTCAAGAAGGAAGTCACTCAAGTTGGGGTATAATTACCTCTCAGACCTTAACTGAACAACGTTATAACTTTGAAATGGTCAAAGTTTATCTTTTAATCTTTAACAACTTTACGCCTTTCTCGGATTCAATTTTACTAATCCACTTCTATATTTAAAACATTGGTTATAACGATAACGTTATAATCCCTCCTTTCGAATTATCTAACTTTAATTATAACTTCTATTCTTATTAGTGAATAATTAACCTAACACTTATTTATTTATAAATAAATAAATCTCTATTTAAACACTGGAAAGTATAAGTACTTTCCCGAATTCGATATAATCGAATTTGCCGATTAACTCTCTTCGAGAAATCTCTATTTGATTAACTCTTCTTCGAATAACCTATATTCGATTAACTTCTTCTCGAATAAACTATATTCGATAATCTCTCTTCGAATAACTAATATTCGATAACTCTTCCTTTTCAAATATCTCATATTTGAAAATCTCACTTCGATTAAACTATAATCGATAACTCCCTTTTCGAATGACTCTTATTCGATAAATCTCACTTCGATCAAACTAACATCAATAACTCCTTTCGATGAAACTAACATCGATAACTCCTTTCGATGAAACTAACATCGATAACTCCTTTCGATGCAACTAACATCGATTTATTTAACTCGACGAACTTAACTCGACTAACTTAACTTTACTCGACTAACTCGACTAACTTAACTTGACTTACTTAACTTGACTCGACTAACTCGACTAACTTAACTCGACTTACTTGGTTCGACCAATTCGATTCGATTAACTAGGCTCCACTAACTTGGTTCGACCAATTCGATTCGATTAACTAGGCTCGACTAACTTGGTCGAACCACCCGATCAACTCAACTTATTTAACTTAACTTATTTCTCAACTTGATCAACTCGATTAACTCCTATCGAATAACTAATATTCGATTAAACTCCATTCGCTTGACTCTAGATTGCAGCGATCACAATGGTTACGCCTGACTCCCTCAGGAAACATCCGATCGCCGTAGGCTATTTACAGCCCTGCGAATTACGCTAGTAGTCGTACAAGATGGCAACTTACCCTGAATACTATGTTTGACTAACTCTGTCTCAAATAACTATATTTGATTAACTCTAGTTTGTTTTAACTCTAATCGATTAACTCTAACTAATTAACTCCAACTGGTTAACTCTAACTGATTAACTCTAACTGATTAACTCTAACTGGTTAACTCTATTTGACTAACTCGACTTGACTAACCCCTTTCGAATAACATATTCGATTAACTAACTTTCGAATACCATATTCGATTAACTAACTTCGAATACCATATTCGATTAATTCCTTTCGAATGTCTATATTCGATTAACTAACTTCGAATACCATATTCGATTAACTAACTTCGAATACCATATTCGATTTCTCCTTTCGATTAACTAACTTCGAATACCATATTCGATTTCTCCTTTCGAATATCTATATTTGATTAACTTTATTCACTTTATAAAGATTTCCTTTTTAACAACCTTTTATTCATTTGAAAAGATTTACTTTTAAATAACGGTTCTACACTTTAAAAATGATTTCCTTTTTATAATGTTCCCTTTCCAATTCTATTTGTAAATGGTTTACAAATATTCCCTTTTCAAATTTATTCTTGAAATATTCTAACTCCTTAAATTCCCGGGAAAATTCGCCATAACCTCCTTTGTATCGGGAGCATCAGGAAAATCCCCAAACCCGCCACACAGGCCTTTCCATTCAAAAAAGAAAATGTTTTGAAATTATTTTCTTTTTCTATGTATCTCCTATTTATAAATATTCCAATTTACAAATATTTCTTATTTATAAATATTCCAATTTATAAATATTTCTTATTTATAAATATTCCAATTTATAAATATTTCTGTTCTCAATATCACTTTGAAAATCTCCTTATCAACATTCGGTATGTTATGGTATTCAATCATATCAAATCACAATGTCTAATCTCGTCCATACACACACAATCAACAACAGGTTATAATTCACATCATATATTAAAATATATGAAAAATAATAAAATAACTGTTGAGGAATCCAGTCGGATTCCTCCAACCTGTTTCCCTGCATCCACAGATGTTAGACAATATAGATAACATCACTTTCAGTTCCATATGATATATTCTGTTAAACAGAATCAATATAGAAATTTAACTAACTGACTAGCAGTTCAATCAAATAATCAACACATAGTAAATCAGACAATATTTAACAGTTCTAAAATACAACATGAAATTATAAACTGTTTAGAGTTGGTGAGATTTACTCACACTGGACTGTTATCGTTAAAAACGATTAACTGTCTTTGATATAGACGGATAATTTATTTTGCAATAAATTGTAACGAGCTCGGATGGACTTCCAGTCAGTCTCATTGTGTTGCTCCCGTCCATACGATCCCAACGCAACTTACGGTTCGTCAATCCTTTTTACACCGGCCCAAACTCCACTTCAAAAGCCCAGGACCGAACTGCTTCTTCCCAAACAAAACGCGGTGGCTTCCTGTACCACAAACCACCATTCCGCCCCTTCGTTTCTCTGCCATCTCCTCAATGCTTCCCGATTCAAACCCAAACAACTTCCATTAGCTTCCTCATCAAAACCTCCATCTCCTCATCCTAAAAACTAGTAGCTCGCACCATCCTCCCAAAACGCGTCACCCAGGTTTCAACGCAAACCCAAACACAGACATCGACACTTTTGTGCACCGAGTTCCTAAAAAACATCCGCTAAGGTGCGGAATCCCATCACCATCCCAATTCTAACATCCAAATCGAGAACAACGCCTCCGACTCACAGTTTTCCCCAACCCAAACCACCGTTGTACTAACTCCATCCCTCAATACAGCGTGCGCACCCAACAATTTCAACATAGAAATGAAGCTTTCTTCAAAAGGAATCCAACAATATGTGTTCTGCGATTTATTGGAATTTATAAGAAATTTTTGAAGAGGGAAATAATTTCCTGGAAAATAGATAGCTTACGGCGGAACATTTTTGACCGCAGAAATGAAATGTTTAGGGTTTGCAAAAGTTAAGGATGGTATTTATAAGGTGACAAAATATCTAGATATTTTTTTTATTAATATTTTAATATTTTATTTTCATCATTTATATTTGTATCTGTCTTCTAAAAATTCCTACGGTCACATTCAATACCCAAAAATCACGAAACTGGACATGCAGCTACAGCTCGACATTACGGTCCCAACGAAACTGGTTTCGTCGAATTCTGAGGTCGTATGAAAAACTGGCTATTTTTAAAGCTCTAAATGACCCATTTAAATATATAAATATATTTAAATATAATTAAATTAAATATTTATAAATAAATATTATCGTATATCTTCACATATGATATCGTCCAGCTCCAGAATATCAGAATTTACAGCTTGATATTTCAGATTCAAGTTATCTCGATATTCAGTTTATATTGAAAATCTCTTTTATATCGTATATAAAGCATTGCAAAATATAAAGGAATTCTACAGCGACTTTTCTGAAATTTCATTTGGACGTACATCAAAATCTACACGACGAAATCCCAATTTTTCACTTCCACTAGAAAGATATACTCCACCAGCTCCACACGTTTCTTGTTTCACAGAAATCCGGCTTAAAACGAATCCTGTACATTCAGTTGAAGTTTGAATCGCCAAATAGCGAACTGCCGCGCCATTTCAAGCTCTATTTTAATTATATTATAATTATACGTTCAAACTGTCGTCGATTGAATATATTCGTCAATATAATTCAACTCTAAGCTGAATTGAATCTAAGTGACGACCCCGTTCATCGAATATTGTGATTTCCAATATTTTTGATTATTTCTGAATTAAATATATTATTTAATTATTTAATTAAATTAATTATTCCATATTATTTAATTAAACCTCTATTTAATTCACTACATCACGATATATATAATTAAATAAATTAATTATATTACCCCTGACAATGCGGGTCATTACTTTCTTCCCCACTTAAAATAATTTCGTCCTCGAAATTGCTAAGTTAGAGGACGACCCTATATATTGGAACTCCTAAGATTTGTTTGCCCCTTATTTCTGATTTTATCTGGATCAATTAATATCGACTAAAATATTAATTCATTCCAACTTACTAAAATTTTCAAAAATTCTGAAAATTTTCTAACACTTTAAATTTTCGGAAAATTTCGTCAGCCCCTCCTTTGTACTGGTCAATAGCTCAAGCTCCAACCCGCCTCTCTGGGCCTTCTTCAACCCAAAAGAAAATCAAAACGCCAAACGGCTTGCCAATTCGGCTCATAAATTCCAAACTCATATAAAATATAAACTTGTACCTTTTTGTTGGGCATATCATTATATCTCTACCATCTGTTATCAACTCGCATATACACATGCCATCCCAATCAAAACTCAATCACTTTTATATCGTCAAACCAAATCATTCGCTTATTCTCAAGTTGAATCCCATTATCAATCTCAAGTTTCATTCTTGATTTTCAAATTCTAAGTCCAGCTAAATTTCAAATTCTTAATTCATCAACTTAATCCCATTTCCAGATTATCCACTAATCAAATCCATTTTCATTTAACTTAGTCAAGGTTAAATTCTAATTTATTATTCACTTTCACCCTTTAAATCCATTGAACTTCATAAGTTAAATTTAAATTTCAAATTCCTGGGTTCATTTCAAATTAATTTGAAATCACAATATCAATTCAAAACATTTGAATTTCTAAACAACTTGTTTTATCAAAACAATTCAAATCAAAATCTTTGGTAGTAATCCACCACTTAGAAACTCGAAAATCACACCGATGATACTGCGCATTCATCATCGGAATTATTTTCCAGCGACCCAAGTGCTTTCAATACTATATCATTTTCAAAACCATTACTAAATACATCCATTTTGAAAACATCTCAAAATCTCCCAGGAACTTAAAATTTCCTTATTTTAATTCCTAATCTGATTTAAATTCATATTTAATTCATCTTATTTCATATACTTTACTTATATGAATCTGATTGGTTATATACTTAACCATTTAATTTATAATCTTACTCGATTATAATAGCAACAAATATATCCTATATATGATAATATATCACATATCCATACTGTGTCGGTCCATCGTATTCAAGTGTTTATTTACTCCTACCGATACGGTGGATCAAACTGATCGACCAGAACTCATAAACAACTCAACCAATGAATCTCCACAATATAAAACCATTTTTATATCAAATACAAATACGCACTCGTATATATACACTCAAACTCAATCTAGGGTATTACTAACCCTATCTCTACCGAGTCACCCCACAGAGCCAAGTAATTCTTAACTTAAGCTCTGATACCAACTGTAACGACCCGGATTTTGGCGACTTTGGTTATCGACGTAAGCTCGACGTCGATAACCAAACATCGAAAAAAATCCTGGTAATTAATGAAAGAAATTAGAGGGTGAGAATAGATAAGGTAGAACTTATAGAATAGAAGAAGAAGAAGAACATCATTATCAGAGTAACACGAATCTCACAGCGGAACGAATAACATATAATAGATAACATAACTTTGAAATATAACAGTTATGTATACAATAGCACTTATCAGAGTACAACACTTACAACAACAGAGGAAATAATAACTATAGAATCCTAAAGCCTCCTGCTCCAAGCTCTCCAACCTATATCTGTAAATCCCGACTACTTGACTGCCCGTACAAATTTAGGCACCCAAGAGTTTAGGGAAAACAACAAAGTAAACTCCGGGTCAGTCATGGGACTGGTATGAGTAAAACAGTTTAAAACAGTTTGACAAGTAAACGATATCTCATAAGACCACGCCGTGAAAATGGAACGGGTTTTTCCCTTATGAAAATCCAAACAACTTTGTAAAGCAATATCATTTTGATATTATAATAATGTCTACGTACAAATAGATATCAATCTAGTAGAAACGCTTTCATCTCACGTTCTACTATATAGTATACAATCAAAACCGCAAGCACGTATTGGGTAATGGATTTCCAACTATGACAAGGTATGGAACCACCTTCCGATCAGTGTACTCTAGGAACGATACACTGGAGTTCAACAAGAACATCTTGCAACTCATCCACACATGACCGACCACTCATTTCGCTTGAGTGTATCGAATGTACATCACCAACGGTTGGGATCAGCAACCGTTCCCGTATATATATGGAACAGCATTGATAGATTAAAGAAGCAAATGAAAATTCTCTAGATAGGTGATTATACACCCTACTTCGGTGCGACCGACTTAGCCATGCTGCCTGCCCGATTTCTGTCATTACCGGATGATGAGGCTAGAAGCTACGCTTTATCATTACATCAGATTCACTTCGAATGCCACATTGTTAAATCCATCGAAAATCACTAATTGACGTCTACAAAAGTACATTACGTGTTAGCTAAAGAAGTTTCCTTCTCCGCTTCCACTCTTGGTACGGTTGAAGAAATCAATGTACATGACCTTTCTGGAAATACTCTGTTAGACATTCGTCCACACAATTCATCCTCATTCACTTAGAATGTCACATCGTCATACCCGCCAAATCACAAATTGACTTATCCAAAAAAACAAGGGAATACAGCAAAGAGAAAAGAATTCCTCTGCCATCAAACGTGAATACGTTTGAACAGATCAACTTACGCGATCCATTGGATATACTCTATCAGACCTTCGTCCATACCAGTTGTCCTGGGACGGGACAAACCGAAGGCACTATTCCGTATATCCATCTTAGTCACTGTTATCTAAGACTTATACAACAGCCCTTGCATTTTTCTCCGTCTTCAATTATCTTTGGCATATATGATTCGCGACGCTTATGCCAATACAGAGTGGTTCTATGGATAATAATCCAACCGGTCTCTCCATATTAACAACGTTAAAATGGTCAAAACTTCGATAGTCGGTGAGTTAACTATCAAAGAAAAACAAGTGTGCAAAACAACGATATTATTTCCAAATGGAAATTATATCGAACAAACATCATTTAACATAAATCTCTTTAGTTCATTTATTTACTTATCTCCTGTTTCCCTATATTCAAAATTCTTATTTTCTTTTATCAGAAAACATTTCTGATTCTCGTTTGGAAAACATTTCCAAAACTCCTTTACGATCAAACCTTACCATTTCTTAGTCAAGAAGGAAGTCACTCAAGTTGGGGTATAATTACCTCTCAGACCTTAACTGAACAACGTTATAACTTCGAAATGGTCAAAGTTTATCTTTTAATCTTTAACAACTTTACGCCTTTCTCGGATTCAATTTTACTAATCCACTTCTATATTTAAAACATTGGTTATAACGATAACGTTATAATCCCTCCTTTCGAATTATCTAACTTTAATTATAACTTCTATTCTTATTAGTGAATAATTAACCTAACACTTATTTATTTATAAATAAATAAATCTCTATTTAAACACTGGAAAGTATAAGTACTTTCCCGAATTCGATATAATCGAATTTGCCGATTAACTCTCTTCGAGAAATCTCCATTTGATTAACTCTTCTTCGAATAACCTATATTCGATTAACTTCTTCTCGAATAAACGATATTCGATAATCTCTCTTCGAATAACTAATATTCGATAACTCTTCCTTTTCAAATATCTCATATTTGAAAATCTCACTTCGATTAAACTATAATCGATAACTCCCTTTTCGAATGACTCTTATTCGATAAATCTCACTTCGATCAAACTAACATCAATAACTCCTTTCGATGAAACTAACATCGATAACTCCTTTCGATGAAACTAACATCGATAACTCCTTTCGATGAAACTAACATCGATAACTCCTTTCGATGAAACTAACATCGATTTATTTAACTCGACGAACTTAACTCAACTAACTTAACTTTACTCGACTAACTCGACTAACTTAACTCGACTTACTTAACTTGACTAACTCGACTAACTTAACTCGACTTACTTGGTTCGACCAATTCGATTCGATTAACTAGGCTCGACTAACTTGGTTCGACCAATTCGATTTGATTAACTAGGCTCGACTAACTTGGTCGAACCACCCGATCAACTCAAATTATTTAACTTAACTTATTTCTCAACTTGATCAACTCGATTAACTCCTATCGAATAACTAATATTCGATTAAACTCCATTCGCTTGACTCTAGATTGCAGCGATCACAATGGTTACGCCTGACTCCCTCAGGAAAATCCGACCGCCGTAGGCTATTTACAGCCCTACGAATTACGCTAGTAGTCGTACAAGATGTCAAATTACCCTGAATACTATGTTTGACTAACTCTGTCTCAAATAACTATATTTGATTAACTCTAGTTCGTTTTAACTCTAATCGATTAACTATAACTAATTAACTCCAACTGGTTAACTCTAACTGATTAACTCTAACTGATTAACTCTAACTGGTTAACTCTATTTGACTAACTCGACTTGACTAACCCCTTTCGAATAACATATTCGATTAACTAACTTTCGAATACCATATTCGATTAACTAACTTCGAATACCATATTCGATTAACTCCTTTCGAATGTCTATATTCGATTAACTAACTTCGAATACCATATTCGATTAACTAACTTCGAATACCATATTCGATTTCTCCTTTCGATTAACTAACTTCGAATACCATATTCTATTTCTCCTTTTGAATATCTATATTTGATTAACTTTATTCACTTTATAAAGATTTCCTTTTTAACAACGTTTTATTCATTTGAAAAGATTTACTTTTAAATAACGGTTCTACACTTTAAAAATGATTTCCTTTTTATAATGTTCCCTTTCCAATTCTATTTGTAAATGGTTTACAAATATTCCCTTTTCAAATTTATTCTTGAAATATTCTAACTCCTTAAATTCCCGGGAAAATTCGCCATAACCTCCTTTGTATCGGGAGCATCGGGAAAATCCCCAAACCCGCCACACAGGCCTTTCCATTCAAAAAAAGAAAATGTTTTGAAATTATTTTCTTTTTCTATGTATCTCCTATTTATAAATATTCCAATTTCTAAATATTTCTTATTTATAAATATTCCAATTTATAAATATTTCTGTTTTCAATATCACTTTGAAAATCTCCTTATCAACATTCGGTATGTTATGGTATTCAATCATATCAAATCACAATGTCTAATCTCGTCCATACACACACAATCGATAACAGGTTATAATTCACATCATATATTAAAATATATGAAAAACAATAAAATAACTGTTGAGGAATCCAGTCGGATTCCTCCAACCTGTTTCCCTGCATCCACAGATGTTAGACAATATAGATAACATCACTTTCAGTTCCATATGGTATATTCTGTTAAACAGAATCAATATAGAAATTTAACTAACTGACTAGCAGTTCAATCAAACAATCAACACACAGTAAATCAGACAATATTTAACAGTTCTAAAATACAACATGAAATTATAAACTGTTTAGAGTTGGTGAGATTTACTCACATTGGACTGTTATCGTCAAAAACGATTAACTGTCTTTGATATAGACGGTTAATTTATTTTGCAATAAATTGTAACGAGCTCGGATGGACTTCCAGTCAGTCTCATTGTTTTGCTCCCGTCCATACGATCCCAACGCAACTTACGGTTCGTCAATCCTTTTTACACCGGCCCAAACTCCACTTCAAAAGCCCAGGATCGAAATGCTTCTTCCCAAACAAAACGCGGTGGCTTCCTGTACCACAAACCACCATTCCGCCCCTTCGTTTCTCTGCCATCTTCTGAATGCTTCCCGATTCAAACCCAAACAACTTCCGTTAGCTTCCTCATCAAAACCTCCATCTCCTCATCCTAAAAACTAGTAGCTCGCACCATCCTCCCAAAACGCGTCACCCAGGTTTCAACGCAAACCCAAACACAGACATCGACACTTTTGTGCACCGAGTTCCTCAAAAACATCCGCTAAGGTGCGGAATCCCATCACCATCCCAATTCTAACATCCAAATCGAGAACAACGCCTCCGACTCACAGTTTTCCCCAACCCAAACCACCGCTGTACTAACTCCATCCCTCAATACAGCGTGCGCACCCAACAATTTCAACATAGAAATGAAGCTTTCTTCAAAAGGAATCCAACAATATGTGTTTTGCGATTTATTGGAATTTATTTGGATTTATAAGAAATTTTTGAAGAGGGAAATAATTTCCTGGAAAATAGATAGCTTACGGCGGAACATTTTTGACCGCAGAAATGAAATGTTTAGGGTTTGCAAAAGTTAAGGATGTTATTTATAAGGTGACAAAATATCTAGATATTTTTTTATTAATATTTTAATATATTTTTTTCATCATTTATATTTGTATCTGTCTTCTAAAAATACCTACGGTCACATACAATACCCAAAAATCACGAAACTGGACATGCAGCTACAGCTCGACATTACGGTCCCAACGAAACTGGTTTCGTCGAATTCTGAGGTCGTATGAAAAACTGGCTATTTTTAAAGCTCTGAATGACCCATTTAAATATATAAATATATTTAAATATAATTAAATTAAATATTTATAAATAAATATTATCGTATATCTTCACATATGATATCGTCCAGCTCCAGAATATCAGAATTTACAGCTTGATATTTCAGATTCAGATTATCTCGATATTCAGTTTATATTGAAAATCTCTTTTATATCGTATATAAAGCGTTGCAAAATATAAAGGAATTCTACAGCGACTTTTCTGAAATTTCATTTGGACGTACATCAAAATCTACACGACGAAATCCCGATTTTTCTCTTCCACTAGAAAGATATACTCCACCAGCTCCACACGTTTCTTGTTTCACAGAAATACGGCTTAAAACGAATCATGTACATTCAGTTGAAGTTTGAATCGCCAAATAGCGAACTGCCGCGCCATTTCAAGCTCTATTTTAATTATATTATAATTATACGTTCAAACTGTCGTCGATTGAATATATTCGTCAATATAATTCAACTCTAAGCTGAATTGAATCTAAGTGACGACCCCGTTCATCGAATATTGTGATTTCCAATATTTTTGATTATTTCTGAATTAAATATATTATTTAATTATTTAATTAAATTAATTATTCCATATTATTTAATTAAACCTCTATTTAATTCACTACATTACGATATATATAATTAAATAAATTAATTATATTACCCCTGACAATGCGGGTCATTACATGTATTCTGATGGAATTGTTGTAATTAACATTGAAATGTTCTTCTTTTTGTGTTCTGATTCGTCTTGTCCTCAAAGCAATCCGCGTTTTCCTTCACGGGGAAGTTTGGGTCGTTATAAAGTGGTATCAGAGCTTTGGTTTACAAAGCTCGAGAAACGACACATTAGAACCAAACGAAAGAATTCATCAGAAATTAGATTAGAAATATCCAATAAGAATAACTCGTTTGTGATGGGATCAGTATTATCCTAGAACGAGTGTGAAGAGTATATTTATAAAATAGAATTGAAAACAAACTTTGTTTTTAAAATTTATATCTAATGGTACGTATTTGAATATTTTATTTATATTGAATTTGGACAATCCAATATATAAAGATTTTCCATATACGCATCATGAACGTATATTCGAAGTTTTAATATATTGGATAGCTATAGAATCATATTCTAGTCGCCCGAACATGATTCTGATGATGGCACGCCATTACCAATATTTATTTTTGAGTTTCAAAAGTGGGATTTCTATATATTTCCATTAGACTTGTGTGAGAACCAAAACTAGATAGGTTTATTGTTGTGGTTTGACATCAAAAACATGATTTTCTGTATATATATCAAAATTATGAATTTGAAACGATAATCCACTAATTGATTGTTGATTGTGTAGCTCGATTATTGGTTTCATTAATTAAAATTTTGAACCATTTAGCCTAATGGAACCAAATATTGAACTGTATTGAAAAAAGATTACAATTGCATGCATATACATGTATATCCATTGAACAGGTCATAGCAAGGAGGCTAGAGAAGAGGAAAAAAATTGTTTTCCTGACAAATAGGTACATGTTTATTGTATTTTTTGGGGATTTGATGATTTTATGAGCCGATTGGCGTTTTCTTTTGGATTGGTGAGGGCCATGGGAGGCTATTTGAAATATCCCGAAGCTCCCGGTGCAGAGGAGGTTATGGCGAAATTTTTCGAAAATTTAGGGTGTCAGCCAAATTTTTGAAAAATTTGAAAAGTTCTTAGAAACTGAAAAGTTGAAGAACTTAAGCCGTAATGAAAATAATGAAAGTTGAGTTGGTTAGTAAAAAAACTTTTAGCTTCGTTCCTTTTTGGGGATGAAAAGTTTTAAGTGGGGGAGATTGTAATAACCCAGAAAATCTGAGCCAATTTAAAATTTTTATTTTGGCAATTTTAATGAATTTTGAATATTTAAAATGACTTATTTTAAATAATAACGACGAGAAATTTATTTTGCATAGAATTAGAACATATATATTTATTTGAATCGACGTTAGAATATAAATATTTTATTTTAAATATAAAAGGAATTGAAAAGGCGAGGTAGTTTGAAATTTCAATTTCAAATTTCAAATGAATGCACAGGATTCAAAATAAATCGGATTTTAGCAAAACCAAAAATACTAGAATCTAAGTGAGAATATCTTTCCAACGAATCCGAAAAATTGAAATTTCATAGCGGGAATAAAAAGTTATGCCCAGTTGAAAATTCAGAATAGTCGCTATGAAATTTTTGGCCCTTAAAAATGAAAATTTTGCAAACGACTTATGTTTTCGACGAAACCACTTTTTTTGGATCCGTGATGTCGAATTATAGCTAGATTCCGAAATTTCTGATTTTTGAAATCCATATGTGAGCGTGGAAAAGTAAAACGTATTTTGACAGTTTCATTCAATTTCGATCGACCAGAAAATGGCCATTTTTCAAACGGTCTCAAAATTTGACGAAATTAGTTTTATTAGAACCGTATCGTCAATACGAAGCTAGAAAATATTTTTCGGGAATTTTTTGAGTCTGTATGTGGCCCCGGTAAATTGAAATGCGTGTTCAAATTCAATATATATAGATTTGTATTCTGATTTTGACAGAAACCGATCGAAACAGCCAAACTGACATATGATACATATCCCATTGTGTTCGGAATGGGGGAAATATGCTAGGAACGACAGTCGGTGGGCTCGAATTCGAGCTTGAAATAAAAAGTTGCTTTTTGAAATTTAAAAATAATAAAATAAAATAAATATTATATAACTCACCCCTCTCCTCTCTCCTCTCTTCATAAATCGATTACCAGAAGAAGAAAAACACAACTGGGGGGATTTCCACCGCCACAGCCACCGGGGTTGGCGCGCCTCCGGCACCGCCGCCCTCCTCCTCGCCTGCTCCGCCCCTCCTTTCTCCCCACCGCCATGAAATCCAGCCCCAAGCCCTAATCCACCGCACCCTGACACCCTGAAGCCCCGACGCACCACCACATCGCCACCACCGAGCTCTGCCACCTCCCTGATATGCAGAAGCCGCCATACCCCCCTTCTCCAACCGTTAACACAGTGAGTTTTCCTTTTTATAAATTACGTTGTTTTAAATTTCGATTTTTCTTTATTGTATAACATGTTTATGAGATTCAGATTTGGTGTAGATAATATAGATTTACAAAAATATGATTTTTATTTAGAAAAAATATAATTTTTATTTAGCAAAAATATGATTTTTATTTAGCAAAAATATGATATAAAGATTGGATCTTTTATAATTATGAATCGACATAAAAAAGATTTGATTTATCATAGTATAAAAATATGACCTTTAGTTTTTGAAGATGTGACTTTTAAACGTAATAAAAATATAATTTTTATATGATGTAAAGAATAAAAATATAATTTTTATATGATGTAGAGGATAAAAATATAATTTTTATATAACTAATGAAATAAAAATACGATTTTTAACTATGTAAAGATATGGTTTTTATCTATATAGTAGCGGTATAAAAATAGAATTTTTATCTATATAGTAGCGGTATAAAAATAGAATTTTTGTCTATATAGTGGCGGTATAAAAATAGAATTTTTATCTATATAGTAGCGGTATAAAAATAGAATTTTTATCCATATAGTGTAGTTATAAAAATGTGTTTTTTATATGCATAGCAATAATATAAAGATGCAATTTTTATATATGTAGTGGATACGGACAATGACAGTGACAAAAGGCGAGCACGACGAAGATTTCCTATATAGGAAGAGTCGCGGTGAATTGGTTTAGCTAGTCGGTGAGAATTTCTCACTTTAATTCTTGTTTTCTAGTTAAAATTATATACTAGGATGTAGACGGTGCTTAGCCGCACCCCACACCCATCGTCCGCAGACCATGGATGGCTTGTTTGTTTAATTGATGTGTTGTGAAAATTGATTGTGATGTGGAATGAATGACAATAAATATTCATGTGTTGAAATAAATTATTTATCATTAAAAATATAAATTTAACGTGAAGGTGAATATATAAATATTCATTTACAAATCAGACGATTAGTTTATATACACCCATTTGAAGGATATTTATTGGGACGATAAATTTTACATGTCGCCTAACTGCACAAATAAAAATATGTGTTTGTTGATTTGAAACCCCACACGGGTGTTGGGATGATATTTGGTGTACACTAATCCCAATTATTTAGTTGTATGTTGATCGATTGGTCGACAAACTATGTAAGCGTTAATTATTTATATTTAATGCTTATGCAGTTCTGTGGTGCACTTTGGATGATGGTTGATTATTTATCATTGCTATTATATACATGTGTTGTATGGAATCCATATAATTAACATTATATGGTTATTGATCGGGCTTCATTCCAATTTGGAAAATAAAGAATATTATAAAATAAAGATTCATGCATTGAATAGAATAAATAGTCATGTGTTGACGATACTCATGTGTTGAGAATATTCATGTGTTGAAACTATTCATGTGTTGAATAAAATATTTATACAATAAAGTTCACATTTTTATTGTAAGTAAGAGTTAATAAATATTCATGTGTTGAATAAAGTATATATTCATGTGTTGAAGAAAATATTCATTTGTTGGATAGAATAATGAAGTTATTGAAATATATAAAGCCGTGTTGATTAGATATGCGCCATTTTGACGCAAACGATATCTTTATCGATAACATTCGTTTTTATAATGAATATAGAAAAGGAAGTGATTTCAAAATATAACGTTTTGAAACTATTATCATTTATATATTAATGATATGAATATTCAATTTAGATTTGAAATTGAATATGAAGTTGAATTTGTTTTGAAAACGAATTTAAAACAATTTATAAAATATGTTTTGAATTCAAATCGATGAAATATATATAATATATATATTACATAAATTAAATGTCCTGAATAGAACGCGCCATGCCGTGGCAGTTCGCGAATTTCGACCATTGACTTCGAATTGACGTTACGGGAGATCCGACCGTCGGATTCTCCTAAAAACGGAACCTTTGGGTTCGTATCGAAAAGAGCTTTCCAATGAATATTATAAATTTGAAATCTAACGGTTGGATTTGGAATTATGTCCAAATCAAATTTGGAAAAGGTCGCTGTAAGTGCTGTTCGGTGGCCGTTATTGAAAACCGACTGTACGGGCCTTGATAAATTTATTAAAAATATTAGTAATTTGTGTAAAATCATAATATATGAATTGGAAAGAACTGGGATGAAAAATTCCACATTTGAAAGGATAATTTTTTTTTATATCGAAATGAACTAGTTATGAACTAGAATTATAGTCCAATATTTTTGAAGAAATAAATTGGATTTGAAGTGGTTTTAAAAATAATCAGAATTTCCAATATACGAATTGGAATGGATTTGAATCGAAATTATCTTCGGATTATTTCGATGTTGGATTTCGTGATTATACATATATGGTTGTGGAAATTTGAAAGATATATGTATATCGTTATTTCCAATACGATATTTGTTGGTTTCAGAATTTGATATTGAATATAAGCCGATATATTTTCTATTCAGAGCCTTGTATTTAATATCAAATGGGATTTTGGGTTCGTCGTGAATGGTGTCTTAAATAACACTGTTCTTGAACCTAGTTTAGAAAAGAATAAATCTTTTAATTAAGATTTAGTGAAATTGTCCAGTTAATTAGTATTTAATTGGAATTGAATTTAAATTGGTTTGTGGGGTTTATCGTGAGTGGTGTTTTGAATAACACCTGTTCTTTAACCCAATTAACAATGGAATGTGATTTTGGGTTTATCGTGAACCATGTTTTAAATGACATTGGTTCTTTAACCCAGTTAAAGACAGGACATTGATTTTTGGGAAGATTAAAACTAAGTGGAGTTTTAATGAATCTTTAATTAAATTGAAGTGATCGAGAATAGAGTATCACCAGTTTTGCTCCAAAGCGACAGTTAAATCTTTAATTAGATTTGAACGTGAAATGGTAATTAATATTTACCGATAATACCGTGGTGTTAGATATGGAGTATTACCAGTTTTGATCCATGGGATGAATAGCTTGGGATTAGGAAATAAAATAAATGATTACTTCGGTGTGGTTCGCTAATCCCGACTAGTTTGGAAAACCATAATATGGTTTGAAATGATATCCAAAAGAAAATTAAATAATAAATTTAGAAGAATTTATCTTTGATAAAATTAATGGAAACATTTCCCTAAGAATGTGAATATTTGGATAAAAGAATATTCTGAATTGGAATGAGGCGTATGTTGTGTTTGTGTGATACTTGTTTATTATATACGCAGGTTATTCGGAAAGGCCGGGTTTGTACCAATTCTGAATAACCGATTCGACGATAAGTCGAAGATGAAGACGGTGGTTGAAGACCGGAGGTCTTTACGTCATTTGGATGATTATTGATGATCTTGATTTGGCTATACACCCAAGAGGAGGGAATCAGTTGGTGATCGTCCAGACGTACTTGGAGATCGATGCATATGCGAGGAATAAGGTTCCTCCGGCTTCATTCAGACCCAGAATGAACTTGTAAATGGACTGTGTGTCTGACATTGGATTTTATTCTGTGTGATTGATTTCTATTAAATATATATCTGTTTGGTGGTGGAGAATTTATTCTCTTGCTTAACGCCCTTCTCTGAGACGTACGAGCTTAGAGGTTATATATCGATAGATATCAATCGCATGGAGTGAATTACCTATGTGGCATGCCTAAGTGGCAGATGATCAAGGCTTCTGTTGAAAAGCAAAGACTTGTGGTTAATGATCAAAGCACGGCCTATGTGGCATAGCTTTGTGTATAGCGTTAATTCACGAGCCTCGCACCTCGGTATGAGTCAAAAACGGGATAAGGACCCAAGGAGTGCACGACGTTTCTTTCTAGCTATGGGTGATGTCAGTGACCTACCAGCCCTGACATTTATATACTTTTTACCTGTGTGGTTGTTGGATGCGAGGCACCTCGGATAAAGGTCCTATAGGACTGGGAAACGTGTGTTTAGGAATTGCCAATCCTCAAAAGTAAGAGAGGACCGGCCTTGGAGGATCCAAGGATCGCTGTGTGTGGTACTGAGACATTTGCTAGAGTGTCTCGAACGGAGAGGAGCTTGCCCCTTGCCTCGACTCATGAAGGAAATCCAATTTCCAATATGACATTTGCGGTTTTATTTGTAGAACCTAGTAAGGCGACATGATATATGGTACCCATGCCATCTATGATTGATATTTATGATTGAAAGTGTTTTGACACTATACACTTATAATAGTATCAAATGATTTGTTTTAAACGTACCAAGCATGTTTGACTATTATACGGGAAAACCCTATCCTACGGCTTGCGTTGCATTGTGTGATGGGACCTGGGTCTTATAATAGCTTCATTTTTCCAAAAAGCATGGCGCTGTTTTGTTATATGCACTAGTGTTCTTGGGAGGAAACCCGTTCCGTGTTATACGGCGTGGTCCCTTGAATTACTCTCTTTTAAAGTAAAGTTTTAAATAACTGTTTTAGTTCTCACACCAGTCACATGACTGACCTGGAGTTTATTGTTTTAACCTAAACTCTGGTTGCCCCTATTTTCCACACGGGCAGCTAGTAGTTGGGTTTTGTAGATTTATATTCGCAGGATCCTGGTAAACAACTGGAATGATACTCGGAAAGCTATGTATCCGTGTATTTCTTTCAGTTGTGTGTTGTATTATTTTTCCGCTGCTATGTATTTAAATGTAATTTAAATCTCTGATATTTATCAATGCGTAATATTGATTCATACCCTATATATTCTTGTATTCTGATGGAATTGTTGTAAGTAACAATGAATTGTTCTTCTATTTGTGTTCTGATCCGTCTTTTCCTCAAAGCAATCCACGCTTTCCTTCACAGGGAAGTTCGGGTCATTATAATTCTGGTGAACCAGCGTGAGAAAATTCACTAAGTTTAAGGTAAATATGGATGGTTTTTACCTTACGATAACCTAAAATATATTTAAAATCAATATTTACTGATATTGTTGTAGCATCTAAATTAAGTAAATAGCAATCTAGGAGAACGCTTGCATCTCACGCTCCACATACATAGTATACAATCAAAATCGTGGGCGCTTATTAGAGACTGGATTCCGACTATGACAAGGTATGGAACCACCTTCCGATCAGTGTACTCTAGAGGGGATATACTGGAGTTCAACAAGAATATCCTGAAAGTCATTCATACATGGCCGCCCATTAATTTCGCTTGAATGTTCCGAATATATTATCACCTACGGTTGGTACCAACATAACAATCCCTGGGATACAGAAGCGAAAAGAAGAATAAAAATGAATATTCTCTAGATCGTGACAATACACCCTAATTGGGAGCGACCCACTTAATCATGTTGCCTGCCCGATTTTTGTCATTTCCAGTTATGAGGCTTGAGGTTATAATCTCGTTTTTAGAACATCTGGCTACCATTCACTTTGAATGCCATATCGTCAAATCCACCAAAAAATCACTAATTGACGTCCCTAAATACTCTAGTTCTTAAGCTAAGAAACGGCCTTTCTCTGTCACCAACTATGGTACAATTGAAGAAATTAACGTACGTGGTTCCATTTGGAAATAGTCTGTCTGGCATCTGTCCATACAATTTGTTCTGGGACTGGACAAACTGAAGGCACTCTCTTATCACATCCTAGGAATCACCTTATAGATCGGTAGCGAGTAGTCCTTGCAATCCGCAATTTCCAACCACCGAATTACCATTAAAAACCTCTGGTTGCAAGCTAGAGAAATTTATCAAGTAGCCCTTCTGCTTATGAAGATCCACGGTCTTCAATTGCTCCATCTTCAACATCTTTGATAATTTCGTATTTGTTGGTTCGGAATGGTTTTCTAGTATAAATTCGATCCCGGTCTTTCCGTACCAACAATCGTATATGACAAATTTGATAGCCGGTTATTTAACTATCAAATGAACATCCATTCATCCATAAAAAGAAAAATGAATTCACTAATTCAATACCTAGCATCATTTAGCCTCTTTAATTAACCAATCATTAATTTAACGTTAAACTTCTAACTCTATTCACATTTGGAAAACATTTCTTTTTTCTTATTTAATATAATAATATTCAATTATTGTAACGAACAAAAAAAAATTGATGCTTGAATTTTTGACAAAAATATATCCCTGTCTAAACTCGAGTACCAAAAATCCAGAATGTTAAAGAAAGAAGTTAGAGGGTGAGAAAAGATAAGATAGAAAGATTAGAATAGAAGAAAAAGAAGAAGAAAAACTAACCACAATACACAGTCTCACATCGCAGCAGAATAAAATATAATACAAAAATAAATCTTTATTGAAAACTTTAAGATCAATACTTACAATTTGTTTCAGAGTACAACAGACATTCAACTCATCTGGACAGTTAAAGCAATCTGTCCTCATTTACAACACACAACGGAATACTATATATATGATACGTCTGAACTCCTCCATCTTGTCTCCTGAAGTCCAAATCATCTTACCCTGAACCTGTAAACTCGGTCAAACCCAACCGGGTCTGAGCCGAGCATTACAAACGCCGTAGATCAATCTGGTGAACCAACGTGAGAAAATCCCACTAAATTATTGATATCATCCATCTTGATTTTAAGGTTAAAAATCATTTTCGAAAGAAAAAGACAATAGTAAGACCATTCCACACATAAACACGGACGGTTTTTACCTTACTATAACTCAAACCATTTTTGAAATCGTAATTTATCTGATATTATGATAGTGTCTAAATACAAATAAATATCAATCTAGCAGAACACTTGCATCTCATGCTCTACATATATAGTATACAATCACAACCATGGGAGCTTATTGGAGATTGGACTTCCAACTATAACAAGGTATGGGACCACATGCCAATAGTGTATTTCTAGAGGGGAATACACTGGGTTCAACAAGAACGTCTTGCAACCCAGCCCACACATGATCGACCACTCATTTCTCTTGAGTTTATCGAATATGTTGTCACCTATGGTTGCTAGCAACATAACCGTTCCCGAGAGATACAAAAGCGAAAAGAAGAAACAAATATGAATACTCTCTAGATGGTGACAATACACCTTAATGGGTGCGACCCACATAGCCATGCTGCCTACCCGATTTTTGTCATTTCCCGGTTGTGAAGCTTGAGGTTATAATCGTACTTCTAGATCATCTGGCCACCATTCACTTGAATGCCACATCGTCAGATCCATTAGATATCACTAATTGACGTTCACAAAAATATTCTAGTGTTCAAGCTAAGAGAACGACCATTCTCTTCCATCAACAGAAATACATTTGTAAAAATCAACGTACGTGATTCTTTTGGGAAATACTTTGCCAGACATTTCACTACACCAAAACGGTCATTTGGCAACCCTTTTTTTTCAATTGCCAACACTTATTTGTGTTATGTGGTAGTCACCGTAACATGCGTTTCTATATTAAAAAAGTGATGCCAAAAATACATAATAATAATTTTTTTAGTCCCAACGCTTATTTGGGTTTTTAAGGGTGTTTTCTGAGGGTAAAAAGGTAAACTAACGTCATTAACCCTATTTTCCATATCTCCTTCCTTTGCCCAACGCTTTCACCAAATACGGCTGCCTAAATCACAATTCCAAATCCCATGAATTTCATAAAGAGAAATAAAATACAATTCGAATCCAAATCTACGAATCCCAGCATGGCGAAATCGAATTCGTAACTCTCTAATCGGATGTTGGTATCTCTTCAGCGTAACAACTCGCGTTCGATTTTGGCTTCTTTGTTCAATTTGTGCTCGCAAACAACATCGTGTAAGATTTCTGGTATTATAGTTTTGAATCCATGAAAACGTTTGCTGATAAAATCAAAAAAAAAAATCCAAAAACCCTTTTTTTGAATGCTAACAGATCTAGAAAATACTTCGTCAAGTATGGAGATATGGTGTTGTTGCTCTAATTATTGGGTAACTAAATCTTCAATACTCTCATTTTGTGGTTTAGGTGTAAGATTTTAATTGCCTACCTTTGATGGTATTTCGATTTGCAGGAGAAAGAGTTGGTTAAATTGAAGAGGGATGCAAGACTTAAGGGAGGGTTTTATGTTCCCCCTGAAGCCAAGCTCGTGTTCATTATCAGGATCAGTGGGTAGGCGTTCTTATGCTTTTATGTTGATATTTTTCTTTGTTAATTATTTTATTGTATTATTATATGTAGTTTCATCTTCATTTTAAACATGTGAATATAGTTTCTGTAAAAATTGTTGTTTAAAGTTAGTAGAGGGTTTATGATTGTTGTTTAAAGTTAGTTGAGGACATATTGTACTTATGACATTTCTGTCAAATGGTTCGGCTCCAGGAGCATGTATATTTTTGGATATATACACATCATCAAAGTTACATCAATGCTACTTTATGCAATTTAAAATCTACTTATTTTGACGATCTTGCATTTTGTTTTGATGGAAGTCCACCTGTTTACCATTTTACACCTGGATTTGGCTCTGGTGCAAGTAACAGGTTGGTTCTTGTGGAGGTTTGTGCAATTTAAAGATCCATTAATTTGTTTTATCAAAATAAGTAGTGTCGACATTTTCAAACATTATAAGCATGCATGTAATTGTAAATGTATTCGCTTGATAATAAACATAAAAGTAATTTTAACAGGGAGGAGGGTGGTGCAGTACAATTGAAGAATGTGTTGAGTGCCAAAAAGAGTCTAGAGGTTCCACAAAGTTAATGCCTAATACTTCATTTTCATGGATTTTGGGTGGTGTTCAAAGCTCTAATCCAGGTGTGCAATTTTATATTAAGTTCCAAGTTCATTTTTTATGTATGGATACATGTGTGTTTTTATGTAAACATATACATATATTTGAGGGTTTTTCCTTGCAAAAAAAGGTTTTGATTTCTACCTTCCAACAATGTTTGCCCAACGATTCAATGCTTAGTTTCATTTCTGTCGGTCTGTTGCCTACTTAGACTTTGAATGTTTGAATCTTGGGTTAATTTCCTGTTCTTGGATCATCCTCATCAGTTAAGTTTGAGTTTTGCATTTTCTATAGCTGTACGAGAAAATTACTATCATTTTTGGGTTTTCTTCCTAATCAAAATTGACTTTGATGTCAAAATTCCAACAGTATTCATTACACAACGACAAAATTGCTTTACATTATCTTCGCTTTGTCATTAAATTTCTTAGACCTAAGATATTGTAAAATAGATTATTATGATATCAATATAAGGACGACTTCATGTTAACAGTCCTGATGTTTTAATAATTATAGACTAATAAGAAATTGCTGGTCAAAGAAATTAAGTCTTAAGTGTCCTCTTTTTTTCACGTGTTTTATTTGGGTACTCAGGTTTAAAATGGTTGTTTTAGTGTTTTATACTTTACATGAATTTAATTTGTGGCAGGCGCGTGCTATGTCTTGTAGACATGCTGTGTACGTGAATTTATATTTTACTTAAAGCTCTTGATTCTTTAGACATGCTGGGTTACTGGTGCCAACTTTTCCATTTTGCATTTATGAAGAATATTGGAAGTCCTGAAGTATTGTAGGAAAACGACATGAAAAACGAGTTAAGTAATTCATTATTTCCATTTCTTCACATTTTAATGCCAGTATATAATGATAAATCTTAACGGATATAACTCATCACTATCATTGTATTAAAAACTTTACCAATATAACTTTGATGGTTACATGCTATTGCACGCAAAAATACATGAGTTGGGTATTATATTGCAATTGTAATGATTGATATTTAAGGCATTTACGGAACAATACCGAGACTAAAGGCATCTTAGTGTTTAGTTGTATATCTCTTACATGACATTTCATGTAATAAATTACAGGTCAAAATTGGTAAAATAAAGCAAGAAAGGGGAGCAGCAGTTGTACGGACAAAAGGAGAAAGTGAGGAAGCCAAGCTGATATTAGAAGCAAAACAGTGGTTGGTACTTGCGTTTTTGGAACTGATGCTACAAGAAAGGTATTGCGATATGTTGTGTAACTACATGATGTTTATAACATGGCTCCTATACAGATGTAACAAGAAAGTGATAAAAAATGAAAGATGATTGAAGGTTTCTTTATGTATTCCAGTTTGAAATTAATTCTTAGATTTTTCGTTTTGAATCAATTTGTTTTTAAGTAGAAATAATATAATTCAACGGTGAAGGATTAGCTGTGGGATATGATTATTAGCAGTTTGTTGCAATTTATTTTTGAGAAGAAACCCAATCATAAAATTTTGCACATAAGTTACTGCTTCTATTGCTTATCAGTATTCCAACCTAATTTATATTACTACACATCTACTTTATTTAAATTCAAATAGCCGATTATGAGTTATAATCAGTGTATTTGGTCTTTCTTTTATGGGAGCTTCAAATAGCTGAAACCGAGCTGGAAAGGCTCAGTTTAGAAACCGAGCCAGGCTCAGTTTTGAATTGAGCCTTTCTGGCTTAGTTTCGGATTGAAACCGAGCTAGGATCAGTTTAACTGAGTTTGCAAACTTAGTTTGGAAGCCGAGTTTGCAAACTCAGTTCGGAAGCCGAGTTTGCAAACTCGTTTTCCGAACTGAGTTTGCAAACTCGGTTTCCGAACCGAGTTTGCAAACTCGGTTTCCGAACCGAGTTTTCAAACTCGGTTTCCGAACCGAGTTTTCAAACTCGGTTTCCGAACCGAGTTTTCAAACTCGGTTTCCGAACTCGCTATTTCATTAATAAACATATGGTGTTTAAATGTTTTCTTCTTCTTGCTGTGTAAGCATTATCAAGAAATTTATAACATAAGATGAAAATATATGCTCGTACTACCTTCGAGAACTTTGTCGTAGGTATGGGTATCCTTGGCCAACTTCCAAGCTCAACAAAATCGCAGTTGTATCGTGACTAGCAATCATTAAGGTAACAAAATTATCAACAATTTCTTCATCTCTTTGCAATACTTTGTTCTCATCTTTTAATGTTATCAAACTAGTTAACAGTTCATCCTCACAACTGATTTTCTCATCAAGCAACTCCATTTTTCTACTTTTCATAATAGCTTGTACCCTCTTATCAATTTTAGCTCTTGCTTGAAGTGCTTTATAATAAGTTGTTCCATATATATTAACAGGAAAAGGCCACAATCCTTTTAAGAGTTAATTGAAATCCTCAAACAGAGTTTCCTTTGTTTCGATATCATATAGCTTAAATAGTAGAGTGCATGTTAAGTTGAAGGTGACCTTTTTTGTATCTTTGAGTAGTTGTGTTTTGACTAGTGCGTCCATTTTACCAACGTATTCTTGAAGGCTTTCAGGTTTGAGAAATGCCATTACTGCACCTTTTACTATTTTATACCTGGTAAATATATTAGAAAGATTATGGTATATAGATCAGAAAAAGCCTAGAGCTGTCATTAATTATAAGCTGTATAGGTTAGTTGATATTAGAGAACTAAAAAACATTATTAGCTATAAGCTATAGATATCAAAAGAACTATAAAAAATTTTAATTGTTGGACATGAGTTCTAAACTTATATCGTTTATGGTCAATGTAAAATATTTTTATCAACCAAACTTTACTTTTCTTTCAGATTACCATGCAAATTATATCTGGATAGGCTCTCGAAACCATCAAAATCTCGAGGCCCAATTCGACGATCTTGTTCACCTTGGACCTGGGCCAAGCCTGATCGTCGTCGTGGGTGATACAAAATTTAGACACACCATGGACACCAATCTTACAAGTAAATAAATGATACATTTACAGTTGGATTATGCTAGATTTAATTACCTTTCTCCAGTGAGTTCAAATATGTTGTTCTTTCCTAAAACCCTGACAATTGATTGAGGCTATTTGACACTTAGAATTTCATCAGTAGCACTAAGTACAAACTTATTCCCAGCTCTTCCAGTAATAACGACAGTATTACTCCCAATAACTGAAGTTTTGAATATAACTCCATCGGCCGAAGCTTTACTTTTGATCCATTCGCTAAGCTTGTCTTCTTTAAGATCTTTCATGAAGCTCAAAGTTTCACCTATCACTGGAAGCCCAAGTGATCCGGGAGGCAATTTTTGGCTTCCATTTCTTTTGCCGTATACAAATGTCAACCAGGTTATGAAAATTATAGCTATTAACACAGAAGGTTTCAAGATATTATACAATTCATCGAATACTAACATAGTTGTTTAGTTTGTAGTTTGGTATGTAGGGATAGTTAATACGCTTTAACATACAAGTGTCCCCTTTTATAGGTGATATTTATTCCTTGTATGTAATATAACAAAGTTGGATGGCAAGATAGTTACATTAAATTATGATAATGATATGATACCCTTATTTTTTTTAAGATACAATATTAGTAACAAAGGATTTTTCTCTGAACTCTATCGAATTCCATATATTCTACCTTCAAATATGATTCTCAGCTTCTTTTTTTCCTCCTTTAGTTTTCATATATCCTAGCAAAATTCATTAAATTATCTTGAAATTTGAATGTTTTTTGCAGAATAACTTCAGAATTTTTTGAATCAAGACCTTAAACTGAAAAGATCTTAGAATAGGAACAACTATTGTATTTGAAAATTGGTATATTTGATAATTGCCATTTGCAGGGAGGTGATAAAAATGGTAACAGCACAAGGGATGCAAGAATAGGAAAGGTACGAATTCGACTTCCAACCTTAGAAACTGATCGAGTGTACACCCATTCATACCCACTTCTAATTTTACACCCATTCATAAAAATGGTAACAGCATAAGGGATTTATTCGTTGAGGCATCTGAGGTTCAGGTATAAGCTTCCTTCTGTGCCGCTCAATTTCTTTAGAAGGCTGTCTGCAAGAACTGATAGTATGTTGTAGGAGATAGTGGTATGTGATTTCTTATTGGAAGCTTTTGTTATTTGAACTGCAGCTATTTGTCTATGGGTTTTATGTTCTGGTGGTTTGTTGTTTATCTTTGTCAATTGTTATTTTAAAGAACCTTTTGATTATGTAAGTAGTAGATGAGGAGATGTAAGTGCTAAATAAAAAAATAAAAAAAGTGGTCACATTGATAGATACGTTATAGTTCAATGCCTTAAAAGAATTTATAACAAAAACACAAATAAATGCCAAGCCAAATAATTGGTGTTAAAATTATCTTTTGTAAATTGTTTATAGAATGTTATATTAATTATTGTTGTCAACTTTGATCTTTCTTGAAGGCCTTAGCAAATCCAAAAGCAAATATTTCATGAACAACGATTTGGAAGGCTGGACATAAAAGAAATTCGAGAGAAGTACTACCATGTTTTGTATTCGGTATATGTAGAATTTCATTTATCTATTGAATTTTGTGACTTAATAGTGTATCGAATTCAGCAACTTAGTTATGTATTATACTTGTGTATTGTTAGCTGATATTAATTCTATGTCATTACTTTATTATGAATGTGTTCTATTGGTATTCACTGAATTATACTTTTTAAATTGAGAATAATATCTATTTTGGATTCATATTAAATACCGTCTATATTATAATCATGTTAGTTACTGTGAATGCAACATGTATAAGCGTTGCAAACAAAAATATTGCAACATGTATAAGCGTTGCAAACAAAAAACTACCAATGCTTATAAGCGTTGCGAATGAAAATATACCAACGCTTATAAGCGTTGGGAGAGAAAATCTACCAACGCTTATAAGCGTTGGTACTACATTGCCACGCCCCCTAGCAACGCTTATTAGTGTTGCTGAAATTGTTTGCGATGGTTATACTCGTTGGCAATCACCTGTTTTGGTGTAGTGTTTCGTCCATACAAGTTGTCCTGGGACTGGACAAACCAAAGGCACTCTCCTACCGCATCGTAGGAATCACCCTATGGATCAGTAGCGAGTAGTCCTTGCAATCCGTCGATTTCAACCACGATAGGATCAATATTAGAATATCTCTGGGCGCGGCTCCAGAGAATTCGACGTAGTCCTTTCGCTTATGAAGATCCATGGTCATCACTGCTCCATCATCAATTTGTATATCCTACGTTTTCATATTTGTTTGTTTCAGAATGATTTTTGAATATAAATTCGACCCTGGTCTTTCGGTACCAACAATCGTATTAGGCCAGATTTGATAGTCGGTTATTTAACTATAAAAAAACAACCATTCATCCATAAAAGAAAATTGAATTCACTGTTTTAATATTCTCCATCATTTTGGCCTCTTTTGATTAACCATTCGTTAATTTCAAACTACTCCATTTTTACATTTCTAAATAAAAAGAAAATTCCCTTATCCAATATCATTTCAAACTAGATATTTTCCTCGAACTTATCACCCTTCACATATCTTACTCAACAACCACGATTTTCAACACATTGCTACAACTATTATCGAATACTCCATTTAAGGAAATGATTTGCAAACATTTGCTAAATATTTGTTATTTATTTCTAAACTGGAACGATATTTTCTTATAACGATATCACTTTCATTAATTAACTCATTTTTGTTTAACCTTTGTAAAACCAAGTTTTATACAAAAAATCTTCATAAACATCCTTACAGGTTTATGTTAACTCCTCTTAGTTTTTATTTCAATAACCTGAATTATATACTAACATATACATATATAAGTATCCTTTGTAAACTCCTTACTGTTTATTATCTAAAATATTATATAAATTCTTTAATAAAATCCATATTACATTATTTAAATCAATTCGACTTAAATTCAATTAGCATTTATAAATTAAAAACCCTTCCCAACTTTCCTTTGTAAAATTTCCATTTTCATCTCAGTTACTTTAGCACCAATTCACCTCATCCATGAATAATATTTCTTAACGCAAATCCGTACTTGACTTATTTAGTCAAATCGATTTTCTACTTGAAACTTTGAGTTTCAATCTATTTATAACTTCTAATTGTAGAAACTTTGAGTTTTAATCTATTTACAATTTCTAATTGTAGAGTTATACAATTTCTTTTATATTTCCTTATAATTGGAAAATTCCAATCAATTTAAATATCGATTTTTATTTTCGTTTTCCATTTCTTAACTTCTAATGAATAAAAATTCCAATTTATTCATTATCACTTTAAGCGAGATATTTATCTCAACTTTATCATCATTCCAAATAT
This sequence comes from Allium sativum, assembly GCA_030737875.1. Classification (NCBI taxonomy): domain Eukaryota; kingdom Viridiplantae; phylum Streptophyta; class Magnoliopsida; order Asparagales; family Amaryllidaceae; genus Allium; species Allium sativum. The sequence continues at coordinate 782,235,295 of CM060918.1, read as the reverse complement.
TTTTCTTAAATTATGATTTACAAAACTATCATCGAATATTCCATAAATATTCTTTGTAACACTTTTATAGTTTTATTATAACTTATCCCAGTTTATTTCAATAACTTCATTCCATAAAAATATCTGTATATGAATATCATTTGCCAGTTCTTACGGTTCATAATTATTATCTATAAATCTTATATATAAATTCTTTAATACAATATTGACAATATCATTCAAATTAGTTCGACTTGGATTCACTTAGAACATATGAATTAAAATATCTCTTCCAACTTCAAGTTTAAATTCTACTTTCTTTTATAGCTTCTATTTGTTATAAACTCTTGTTTATATCTTCCATTTCAAATTGGAAAAATTCCAATCTATTCAAAAAACAATGGTTTATTTTTCTTTCACAAATTCCACACAATTTACATTTTCTTAAATCTCTCAATAAAATATTTTCACTTCTTAAATGTCTCTTATAAAATCCCCTCTTCAACGTATTTGTTTAAACAAATATTTAATATTAAGTTCCATTAAATTTGGGTTCTAATTAACCATTTAATTTAGAAATAAATATCTCCCTTTAAAATTCTTATTATATTTCAATCTCTATTTCAAAATCCATATATTATTTTTTACACTCAAGAATATCAAAAATCAAGGTCAAATGTTATCACACACCCAAATATGTCATACACTATAAATGGTGATCAATCATACCATATAACAGCATATGGAAACAAATAAATAATTAAATGTTGAGGAATCCAGTGGGATTCCTCCAACCTGTTTCATGCATCCACAGATGTTAGTCAACAATAATAATACCCATCGTGCTTCGAGGTAGGATATCGCAGTATAAAGGTCATCCACTATATATATTGTGGGGCGCATAGGGAAATCATCCGCTAATGGTACTGCGGGCATCCACTAATGGTACTGCGGGAATATCCAATCACCAATCACCAATATTATTTTTATATAATATTATTATATACTATAATCACTTTATCAATCAATTATCTCCCATTAAGCAATAAAATAAATTTGAACTATTAAAAATATTTCCCAAATATTTAACTGAGTGAGTTTAACTCACCTTGATTTTCTCTGATGAATATCCGTTTTAAAAATTCCATATCATCTTAGTTATGCGACTACTTCACCGGTCTTGAATAAAATTTATTGGTTCTTACGATAATTTAAAATTTGTTTAGCGATTAACCATTTATTTTGAATTACTATCAACGAACAAATAAATTTTATACGAAATATAAATCTCATTAAAATGATATACCTTTTGATTATTGAAATTTACTCGACCAGACGACGGTTCCAATTTACGAACAGTTCCAACACTGCATTCAGCTTCAATACGGCATTAACTCGAATAGCTTAAAAACAATTCCCATTTCCTTTTTTGTCACATATAACACTGTCAACTGGTGCAACTTGATACCACTGCAATGCCTCTTCCATCAGTTCTTACTGTCCAGATCAATTCCTTCAGTTCAAGCCATTTGCTGCATTCATCATGTTTACTATAGAGCACCAGTTTGTCAAACACATCGCACCATCCCCAAATGTTTAAAGGTTAACTACCACTTCACCAAACGTTGACTGCAGATCCCAAATTTACCTCGTCAACCATCGACCTCAAAAATTTAACTCCACTAGTACAATCATTATGCAATCCGCACTACCTCATTTCAACAACAGACCGAACCATAGTTCCAATTCTGATATCGCAACCCCAAACCAGTGAAGATCTTCTAGAATCGCGGTGCTTCCTTCCATCAATTTCAGCCAACGCACTCCCTTCAAATATACTCACTACCGAACTCTACAACACCTTCTCAGTTCATAACAAAATTGTCACACTCCCCATTCAAACCACCAACACCTAGTTTTTCTTCAATACATCGTACCACAAACATCCACTATCCCAATTCCACAAACTGCACTCCTCAAACTTCTCACTGTCGCAACCATATCAGCTCCGTTCTCCACATCGTTCAACTGCCTATACAACAAATTACCCAGATCGGCATCGACCACCTAACGAACCACTCTGTCGCACTCGAAAGTATCCATCCCTTACGTGAGCGTCATTGAGCCGAAGACGAGCTTCGGGGAGATCTGCAGTTTCATCGCGATTTTAATTTTTGATTTCTTTTTTTGCTTTTTCATCAGAAGAGGGAACCGCGATTCACTGGAAAAGAAAATTGAGTGAATTAAAAAAAAGAATTGTTTCTGGTTTGAGGAATGTAGAAAAAAAAGCCGATGGTTTCAATTTATAGGAAAAGGAAAAGCACATAGAAATGATGTCCCATTTCAATAGGGTGTAGAGTAGAGTAAGGTCACAGTGTACTGAAGCTTTGCGGAGAAGAAAAATTGATTTCGAATGGGTCAATTGAAAAGTGAAGACGATATAATTTTTGCAGAGCAACTGAGCTAAGGAGGCATAGGTTGTCTCCTATATGATAATTATTTTAATTTATTTTGATTAAAAATTATTTTTATTTATTTTAATTGGTGTACCTTAAAGTAAAATATCTTACGCTATCGAACCCCTATTTGAACGCAACGAATGGCATTTTCAGGATTCTACCACCATTCTGAACACACTGGAACAGTTTCTACCGTTTAATACGGCCATATACAGAAGATATCAAATTAAATTGATAATTTAACATTAATTTGATTTAATATAAACAGATTTAAAAATAATCAAATCTACTGATTTATTATTTAATTACACACAACATAATTCATATAAATTCCAGAATATACTAGCATAAATTTTAAACACGATATAAATTAAACCAATATTAAATTGATTTAAAATTGATTTATTTTATCAAATAAAATCGTTATTGTTTACAAAGGATTGCACAGTGACTATTTCAAAATTTGATTTGGCCATAAATCTCAATATAAATACGAAATTCTGATTTTTCTCTTTTATTACAAAATTATAGTTTAACAAATTGGAATATATCTTGTTTCACAGAATTTCGATTTATAACGAATCTCGTCCACTCAACTGAAGTACAAATCGTAATTACGAACTACCGCGCCATTTCGAGCTCGTTTATATTTTATATATTTATACGTTTTAAACTTTGTTTTAATTAATATAAAAATCCATTTGTATTACCAGTTCGATTTTTTAAATAATTTAAATATTCAAATTTAAATCGATAAAAAATGCAGGACTTTACATTCCTTCCCCCTTAAAAGAATTTCGTCCCCAAAATTACATAGTAGGAAATGTAGCTATACCTTATTCACTTCTCCCAATCCATTCATGTAAATCAACACACACTTCAACATCATTGCTACTCAACCAACTCACTAGTTCCAATTTCACTGTAGAAATCCTTAACCTCGATTAACTTTTCGTTGACAATTTTTTTTCAAAACTGTTGAAAAAATTTCTAACTCCCTAAATTTTCGAAAAATTTCGCCAGCACCTCCTTTGTACATGCTGATCGGTACAACTATAACATGCCTCTCTGAGCCTTCCCCAGTCAAAAAGGAAATTAAAAAACCAAGCGGCTTGCCAAATAGGCTCAGAAAATCTCATATTGAATTAAACATGTACCTTTTTGTCGAGCAACTCAAATTTATTCTCTACACTTGCTTCTATCCAATAAACCTGCATAATCACGTACATATCCATTTCTATTAGATCACAATCCATTTAACTTTTTTACTTCCACTTTGCCAACTTATCCGTTAATTCGTTCTCTTGCTTCACTTGAGACAGTTTGAAACCAACATGTTCAAATATGTACACAATTTGCTTATAACGAGTCAAGTTTCAATTATAGCCCAAGTTCCAGGTAAATTTCTAGTTCACAAGTTCTTTCAATTTTTCACTTGAGTTCGAAGTTTTATTTTTAATTTACGAGTCCATAAAATTTTGAGTTCAAATTTCAATGTCAACTTAATTTGATTTATTCTTCATCCAATTTCATTTCAACTCAAGTTTATCTAATCTGGGTTTATATTCACTATTCAATACACATTCCCTTCGATTTCAAGACTAACCATTAAGTCATATTCAATTATCACTACTTAATATGGATTTATTTTCATTCACTTCTCATTTTAATCGACACATTCAAATTATATACATCGAGCCATATTTAGATTATCAACTTTCAATTTATTTCACATTTCAACTTAAGTTCAAGAATTTTCATTCCATATTGATTTATTATTCATTTTAGTTTAATATGGTTTCAATTTCAATCCAAAACAGTTTAACTTACTCTTCAGTCAAGTTTTAATCCATACAATTCATTTACATTGGAATTTGTTTCTTAACTTCCAATTTATTTTCCGAATTCCAATTTTTATTACAAACATCTTTAATTTCATCTTCGAGTTATACTTAACCATTCCAATTCCATAATTCCATTGAATTCCATTCGAATCAATAAAGCAATCAAACACCAACAAAATTTAAGAAAACTATTTCTTTTATATGCAAAAATAAATTTGGGTAAAATCTTTTCATTTACCTGCTTTACAAAACAATATTGTATCAGTTGCCAGTTCAAATTTGAACTGATCAAATAACACAATATAAAACATTTTTATAAAATATACAAATGCGCTCTCTTATATATACACTCAGCTCAATCTAGGGTGTTACTAACCCCATATCTATCGAGTTACGCCACAGAGCCAAAGTTATTCCTAAACCATTGCTCTGATACCACTGTAACAAACCAGAAAATTCGATGCTTGAATTTTCGACACAAATATACCCCTTGTCTAAACTCGAGTACCGAAAATCCAGAATGTTAAAGAAAGAAGTTAGAGGATGAGAAAATATAAGATAGAAAGATTAGAATAGAAGAAAAAGAAGAAGAAAAACTAACCATAATACACAGTCTCACATCGCAGTGGAATAAAATATAATACAAAAATAAATCTTTATTGAAAACTTTAAGATCAATACTTACAATTTGTTTCAGAGTACAACAGACATTCAACTCATCTGGACAGTTAAAACAATCTGTCCTCATTTACAACACACGACGGAATACTATATATATGATACATCTGAACTCCTCCATCTTGTCTCCTGAAGTCCATATCATCTTACCCTGAACCTGTAATGTCGGTCAGACCCAACTCGGTCTGACCTGAGCATTACAAACGCCACAGGTCAGTCCGGTGAACCAGCGTGAGAAAAACCCACTAAATTATTGGTATCATTCATCTTGATTTTAAAGATAAAAATCATTTTTGAAAGAAAAAGACAATCATAAGACCAGCCCACACATAAACATGGACGGTTTTTACCTTACGATAACATAAACCATTTTTGAAATCATAATTTATCTGACATTATGATAGTGTCTAAATACAAATAAATATCAATCTAGCAGAATGCTTGCATCTCACGCTCTACATATATAGTATACAATCAAAACCGTGGGCGCTTATTGGAGATTGGACTTCCAACTATGATAAGGTATGGGACCACCTGCCGATATTGTATCTCTAGAGGGGAATACAATGGGTTCAACAAGAACGTCTTGCAACCCGACCCACACATGACCGACCACTCATTTCTCTTGAATGTATCGAATATATTGTCACCTACGGTTGCTAGCAACACAACCGTTCCTAGGAGATACAGAAGAGAAAAGAAGTAACAAATTTGAATATTCTCTAGATAGTGACAATACACCCTAATGGGGGGCGACCCACATAGCTATTTTGCCTGCCCAATTTTTTTCATTTCTCAGTTGTGAGGCTTGAGGTTATAATCGTACTTCTAGATCATTTGGCCACCATTCACTTTGAATGCCACATCGTCAAATCCGTCAGATACCACTAGTTGATGTTCACAAAAATATTCTACTGATCAAACCAAGAGAATGGCCATTCTCCGTCATCAACAGAAATACGTTTGTTAAAATCAACGTACGTGATTCCTTTAGGAAATACTTTGTCAGACATTTCGTCCATACAAGTTGTCCTGGGACTGGACAAACCGAAGGCACTCTCCTACCGCATCCTAGGAATCACCCTATGGATTAGTAGCAAGTAATCCTTGCAATCCATCGATTTCAACCACGATAGGATCACTATTAGAATATCTTCGGGTGCGACTCCAGAGAATTCGACGTAGTCCTTTCGCTTATGAAGATCCACGGTCTTCACTACTCCATCTTTAATTTGTATATCCTACGTTTTCGTATTTGTTGGTTCGGAATGGTTTTCGAATATAAATTCGATCCCGGTCTTTCTGTACCAACAATCGTATTAGGCCAGATTTGATAGTCGATTATTTAACTATCAAATAAAACAACCATTCATCCATAAAAGAAAATTGAATTCACTGTTTTAATAATCTCCATCATTTTGGCCTCTTTTGATTAACCATTCGTTAATTTCAAACTACTCCATTTTTAAATTTCTAAACAAGCAGAAAATTCCCATATCCAATATCATTTCAAACTAGATATTTTCCTCAAACTTATCACCCTTCACATATCTTACTCAACAACCACGATTTTCAACACATTGCCACAACTGTTATCGAATACTCCATTTAAGGATATGATTTGCAAACGTTTGCTAAATATTTATTATTTATTTCTAAACTGGAACGATATTTTCTTATAATGATATCACTTTTATTAATTAACCTAATTTTTGTTTAACCTTTGTAAAATCAAGTTTTATACGAAAAATCTTCATAAACATCCTTATAGGTTTATTTTAATTCCTCTTAGTTTTTATTTCAATAACCTACATTATATATTAACATATACATATATAAGTATCAGTTGTAAAATCCTTACTATTTATTATTTAAAATCTTACGTAAATTCTTTAACAAAATTCATATTACATTATTTAAACAGTTCGACTTAAATTCAATTAGAATTTATAAATTAAAAACCCTTCCTAACTTTCTTCTGACAAATTTCCATTTTCATCTCACTTGCTTTAGCACCTATTCACCTCACCCGTGAATAATATTTCTCAACGCAAATCCCTACTTGACTTACTTAGTCAAATTCAATTTTCTACTTGAAACTTTGAGTTTCAATCTCTTTATAACTTCTAATTGTAGAGTTATATAATTTCTTTTATATTTCCTTATAACTGGAAAATTCCAATCAATTTAAATATCGATTTTTATTTTTGTTTTCCATTTCTTAACTTCTAATGAATAAAAATTCCAATTTATTCCTTACCACTTTAAGCGAGATATTTATCTCAACTTTATCATCATTCCTAATATTTTTCTTAAAATATGATTTACAAAACTATCATCGAATATTCCATAAATATTCTTTATAACACTTTTATAGTTTTATTATAACTTATCCCAGTTTATTTCAATAACTTCAGTCCATAAAAAATATCTGTATATGAATATCATTTGCCAATTCTTATGGTTCATAATTATTATCTATAAATCTTATATATAAATTCTTTAATACAATATTGACAATATCATTCAAATTAGTTTGACTCGGATCCACTTTAACTTATGAATTAAAATAGATCTTCCAACTTCAAGTTTAAATTCTACTTTCTTTTATATCTTCTATTTGTTATAAACTCTTCTTTATATCTTCCTTTTCAAATTAGAAAAATTCCAATATATTTTAAAAATAATGGTTTATTTTTCTTTCACAAATTCCACACAATTTACATTTACTTTAAATCTCTCAATAAAATATTTTCACTTCTTAAATGTCGCTTATAAAATCCCCTCTTCAAGGTATATATTTAAACAAATTTTTAATATTGAATTCCATTTAATTTGGGTTCTAATTAACCATTTAATTTAGAAATAAATATCTCCCTTTAAAATTCTTATCATATTTCAATCTCTATTTTAAAATCCATATATTATTTTTGGCACTCAAGAATATCAAAAATCAAGATCAAATGTTATCACACACCCAAATATGTCATACACTATAAATGGTGATCAATCATACCATATAATAGCATATGGAAACAAATAAATAATTAAATGTTGAGGAATCCAGTGGGATTCCTCCAACCTGTTTCATGCATCCACAGATGTTAGTCAACAATAATAATACCCATCGTGCTTCGAGGTAGGATATCGCGGTATAAAGGTCATTCACTATATATACTGTGGGGCACATAGGGAAATCAACTGTTAATGGTATTGCGGGCATCCGCTAATGGTACTACGGGAAAATCCAATCACCAATATTATTTTTATATAATATTATTATATACTATAATCACTTTATACCAATCAATTATCACCCATCAAGCAATGAAATAAATTTGAACTATTAAAAATAGTTCCCAATAATTTAACTGAGTGAGTTTAACTCACCTCGATTTTCTTTGATGAATATCCGTTTTAAAAACTCCATATCGTCTAAGTTTTGCGACTGCTTCACTGGTCTCGAATAAAATTTATTGGCTCCTACGATAATTTAAATTTTATTTAGAGATTAACCATTTATTTGAAATTACTATCAATGAATAAATAAATTTTATATGAAATTTAAATCTCGTTAAAATGGTATACCTTATGATTATTGAAATTTACTCGACCAGACGATGGATCCAATTTCCGAACAGTTCCAACATTGCGTTCAGCTTCAATACGGCATTAACTCGAACAGCTTACAGACAACTCCCATTTCCTTTTTTGTCACATATAACACTGTCAACTGGTGCAACTTGATACCACTGCAATGCCTCTTCCATCAGTTCTTACTATCCAAAGCAATTCCTTCAGTAACAAGCCATTTGCTGCATTCATCATGTTTACTGTAGAGCACCAGTTTGTCAAACACCTCGCACCATCCCCAAATGTTTACAGTTGAAACGCTACTTCACCAAAGTTTGACTGCAGATCCCAAATTTACCTCGTCAACCATCAAACTCAACAATTTAACTCCCCCAGTACAATCATTATCCAATCCGCACTACCTCATTTCAACAACAGATCGAACCATAGTTCCAATTCTGATATCGCAACCCCAAACCAGTGAAGATCTTCAAGAATCGTGGTGCTTCCTTCCTTCAATTTCAGCCAACGCACTCCCTTCCAGTACACTCACTACCGAACTCCACAGCACCTTCTCAGTTCATCACAAAATTGTCGTGCTCCCCATTCAAATCTCCAACACCTAGTTTGTCTTCAATACAACGTGTCACTGACATCCACTATCCCAATTCCACAAACCGTACTCCTTGAACTTCTAACTGTTGCAACCATATCAGCTCCGTTCTCCACATCGTTCAACTACCTAAACCACAAATTACCCAGATCGGCATTGAAAACCTAACGAACCACCCCGTCGCACTTGAAATCATCCATCCATTATGTAAGCGTCATTGAGCCGAAGCCGAGCTTCGGGGAGATCTGCAGTTTCATTGCGATTTTAATTTTTGATTTCTTTTTTTTCTTTTTCATCAGAAGAGGGAACCACAATTCACTGGAAAAGGAAAATGAGTGAATTGAAAAAAATGATTTGTTCCTGGTTTGAGGAATGGAGAAAACAAAGCTGATGGTTTCAATTTATAGGCAAAGGAAAAACAGATAGAAACGATGTCCCATTTCAATAGGGTTTAGACTAGAGTAAGGTCATAGTGTACTGAAGCTTTGCGGAGAAGAGAAATTGAATTCGAATGGGACAATTGAAAAGAGAAGACGACGTAATTTTTGTAGAATAGTTGAGCTAAGGAGGCATAGGTCGTCTCCTATAAGATAATTATTTTAATTTATTTTGATAAAATTTTATTTTATTTTATTTTAATTGGTGTACCTTAAACTAAAATATCCTATGCTTTCGAACCCCTATTTGAACGCAACGAACGACATTTCCGAGGTTCTACCACCATTCTGAACACACTAGAACAGTTTCCACGGTCTAATTCGATCATATATAGAAGGTATTAAATTAAATTGATAATTTAACATTAATTTGATCTAATATAAACTGATTTAAAAATAAACAAATCTACGGATTTATTATTTAATTACACATAACTAAATTCATATAAATTCCAGAATATACTAACTTAAATTTTAAACGCGATATAAATTAAACCAATATTAAATTGATTTAAAATTGATTTATTTTATCAAATAAAATCGTTATTGTTTACAAAGGATCTCACAGCGACTATTTCAAAATTTGATTTGGCCATAACTCTGAACATAAAATACGAAATTCTAATTTTTCTCTTTTATTACAAAATTATAGTTTAACATATTGGAATATTTCTTGTTTCAGCGAATTCCGATTTATAACAAATCCCGTACACTCAATTGAAGTACAAATCGTAAATTGCGAACTACCACGCCATTTCGAGCTCGTTTATATTTTATATATATTTATACGTTTTAAACTTTGTTTTAATTAATATAAAAATCCATTTATATTACCATTTCAATTTTTAAACTAATTTAAATATTCAAATTTAAATCAATAAAAAATGCGGGATGTTACAATTATCATTTCACTTTTACTCATTAGACCCTTATTGTGAATTGGTAAGTGAAAAAATTTCTCAGTATCAAACCTGAAGGATGAAACCAACATCAGATTGACACCTCAGAAAATACTCAACTCAACCAATGTATAACAAGTTCCAATTTCTCAAAAGCCACATTATATTCCCTTTTAATATTTTTAAACCGATTATGCTCCTTTATAATCTCATAAATCAATTTCAGTTTTATTTTAAACCCCATTTCACAAAATCAACTAAAATAATTCAACTTAACATCTATAAAAATGTATTTCAGACTCCCTTTCAAAAACCTGTCACCTTTTATTTATCAGAAACATTTATCTTTTATTTATAAAATTCCTTAACCATTTATTTATATAATCCTTTCTATTTGCAAATATTTATCAAATAACTTACATTCTTTTTCTTCGCGAATCTTTTAAACAATTTGTCAATTTAAATTCTAATTTGACAAATTCCTTTATATATCATATACATCCACTTCACAACGTTCCCCATATAACCCAATTTATATGTGTTTCCATTTATAATTCCCTTTCGGAAAACCTGGCTATGAAATCCCATTTATTAGACAATTTTGTCAATCCCAATTATACGCCAATATTCTTATTTTATTTCAATTCTATTATTTCGCTAATGTCATTAACAAAAAAACCATTTATCACATTTCATATATTTATAATAAACGTTTGTAGAAACGTTCATTTGTTTATGACAAATCATTTTTCAACTCCTTTAAATCAACTCTTGTACATTTCTAGTCCCATCAGTCCATTTCAACATTTTAAAATTCTATTTACGTCCATGAGCCCTTCTTCAAAACCATTATAGCCTTCCCATTTAATTTATACCGTTTGACCATTTATTTATATTTCTTGGAATTCTCATTTTATTTATAATTTAAATAGTCATAAAAACGTATATTAATCTTTAATGTTTATTTTTAAAATAAACATCGTATTTCAAATAAAAATATAACTTTGAAAACGTTCACAATCGATTTAATACCGATTTCAAAAATCTTTTATTTAATTGTCGGCACTAAAGGGGTAAATATCTACTAAAGTACCAAACCATCAAATATTACTTAGTTTCACATCGAAATGAACACAACAAATCATATTGACAAACATTATTAATATTAGTGAGGAATCATGTTGGTTTCCCCCAACTTGTCAATGCATGCATCACAAATTCAGTATCTTAACATATATTGTAGTATAATAAAATTTAACAACTACTAATGAGGAATCCAAATGGATCCCTCTAACCTGTTTTTCACTACATCTGTAAGAACCCGTAACTTCCCCGTGAAGGAAAGCACGAATACTTTGAGAACAATACACAAAAGGACGCATACGGAAGAACATTTCATTGTTATTACAACAATTCCATCAGATACAAGAATATACAGAGTATAAATGAATAAATTACATTCGACAAATGTCAGAGATTACAATATATTACATAGCAGCGGAAAAATATACAAAACACAACTAGAAGTGATACACGGATACAGAGCTTTCCGAGCATCGTTCCAGCTGTTAATCAGGACCCTGTGAATATAGATCTGCAAAACCAAAACTACTAGCTGCCCGTGCGGAAAATAGGGGCACCCAGAGTTTAGGTTAAAACAATAAACTCCAGGTCAGTCATGGGACTGGTGTGAGAACTAAAACAGTTATTTAAAACTTTACTTTTAAAGTTAGGTAAATCAAGGGACCACGCCGTATAACACGGAACGGGTTTCCTCCCAAGAATACCAGTGCATAGAACAAATAGCGCAATGCTAAATAAAGAAAAATGAAGCTGTTATAAGACCCAGGTCCCATCACACAATGCAACGCAAGCCGGAGGATAGGGTTTTCCCTTATAACAGCCAAAGCATGCTTGATACGTTTAAAACACATTATTTGATACTATTATAGGTGTATAGTGTCAAATCAATTTCAATCATAAATATCAATCATAGACGGCATGGGTACCATATATCATGTCGCCATACTAGTTCTACAATTAAAACCGCAATACACGTATTGGAAATTGGATTTCCGTCGTGAGTCGAGGCAAGGGGCAAGCTCCTCTCCGCGTTCGAGACACTCTAGCAAATGTCCCAGGACCCCACTATGATCCTTGGATCTTCAGGGCCGGTCCTCTCTTACTTTTGAGGATTGGCAATTCCTGAACACACGTTTCCCGGTCCTTACAGACCTATATCCGAGGCGCCTCATATCCAACAACCACACAGGTGAAAAGTATATAAATGTCAGGGCTGGTAGGTCACTGACGCCACCCTAGCTAGAAAGAAACGTCGTGCTCTCCCTGCAGTCACTATCCCGTTTTTGACTCATACCGAGGTGTGAGGCTCGCGAATTCACGTTATACACAAAGCTACGCCACACAGGCCGTGCTTTGATCATCACCACAAGACTTTGCTTTTCAATAGAAGCCTTGATCAATTGCCACTTACGCATGCCACACAGGCAATTCACTCCATGCGCTTGATATCCATCAATATATAACCCCTGAGCTCGTACGTCTCAGAGAAGGGCGTTAAGCAAGAGAATAAATTCTCCGCCGCCAAACAGATATATATTTAATAGAGATCAATCACACGGACTAAAATCCAATGTCAGACACACAGTCCATTTACTAGTCCGTTCTGGGTCTGAACGAAACCGGAGGCACTTTCCTCGCATATCCATCGATCTCCAGGTACGTCTGGACGATCACCGACTGTTTCCCTCATCTTGGGTGTACAGCCCAATCAAGATCATCAGTAATCACCCAAACGATGTGAAGACTTCCGGTCTTCAACCACCGTCTTCATCTTCGACATCTCGTCGAATCGGTTATTCAGAATGGGTATAAACCCGGCCTTTCTGAATAACCCACGTATATAATAAACGAATGTTACACAAACACAACAAACGCCTCATTCCAATTCAGAATATTCTTTTATTCACAGAATCACATTCTTAGGGAAAGGTTCCCATTAATATTATCCAAGATAAATTCTTCTAAATTTATCCTATAATCTTCCTTTGGATATCATTTCAAACTAGTCGGGATTAACGAACCACACCGAAGTAATTATTTATTTTATTTCCCAATCCCAACCTATATATCCCATGGAGAAAACTGGTAATACTCCACATCTAACACCACGGTGTTATCGGTAAAATTAATTACCATTTCACGTTCAAATCTAATTAAAGATTTAACTATCGCTTTGGAGCAAAACTGGTGGTACTCCACTCTCGATCACTTTTCAGATTTGATAATTTAAATTATCAATTCACTTTTCAATCTAATTAAAGATTCATTAAAACTCCACTTAGTTTTAATCTTCTCAAAAATCAATATTCTGCCTTTAACTGGGTTAAAGAACCAATGTCATCAAAAACACGATTCACGACAAACCAAATCACATTTGATATTAAATACAAGGCTCTGAATAGAAAATATATCGGCTTATATTCAATATCAAATTCTGAAACCAACAAATATCGTATTGGAAATAACGATATAAAATATCTTTCAAATCCCCATAACAATATTTGTATAGTCACGAAATCCAACATCGAAATATCCCGAAGATAATTTCGATTCAGCTCCAGTCCAATCCACGTATTGGAAATTATCGATTATTTTCAAAATCACTTTCAAATTCAATTTATTTATTTTAAAAATAAATTGATTTCAATTCTAGTTCAAAACTAGTTCATTTCGATAAAAATCTATTTTTATCTTTTCAAATGTGGAATTTTCCAGCCCAAATCTTTCCAATTCACATATTATAATTTTACACAAATTATAGATATTTTTAGTAATTTTATCAAGGCCCGTACAATCGATTTCCAACAACGGCCATTGAACTGCACTTACATCGACCTTTTTCGAATTTGATTTGGACATAATTCCAAATCCAACCGTTAGATTTCAAATTTCTAATATTCATTGGAAAGCTCTTTTCGATACGAACCCAACGGTTCCGGTTTTAGGAGAATCCGACGGTCGGATCTCCCGCAATGTCCGTTTGAAATAAATGGTCGAAATTCACGAACTACCGCGGCGCGGCGCGTTCTATTCAGGCCATTATATATATATAATATATATATTATATATTTCGTCGATTTCCTTTTAAAACGAATTTTATAAATCGTTTTAAATTCGTTTCAAAACAATTTCAACTTCCTTTTCAATTCAAATCAAAATTGAATTCTTCTTTATAAATTCGTTTTAAAATTCATTTCTATTCAATTCAAAATTCAATTCAATTTGAATTCATTTCAATTCATTTCGAAATCGTTTTCAATTCAATTCATTTCGAAATCGTTTTCAAATTGATTTCAATTCAATTTCAGTTCGTTTTAAATTTCAATTTCAATTTAATTTAATTTGAATTCCTTTCAATTTTATTCGAATTCAAATTCACTTTCTATTCAATTCGAATCGAATTCATTTTCTATTCGATTCGAATTCATTTCAAATTGATTCAATAAAATTTCAATTTGAATTTTAATCTAATTCAATTTGAATTTTCTTTCAAAATATTAAATTTTGAAATCACTTTTCAATATTCATTATAAAACGAATAAAATCGATATAAACATCGTTCGCGTCTAAATAACGCATCTCTAACCAACACGGCTTTATATTTCAATAATTCGTTATTCTATTCAACAAACGAATATTTATTTCATTCAACACATGAATCTATATTTCTTTCAACACACGACTAATCTCAACACATGAGTACTGTCGACACATCACTATTTTTGTTATGTAAAATATTTTATAAAACTATGGTATCTAATCGTTTGATTTTCAATTAGACTTCTACTGGGAAGTAGTTCTAATTTTAAATATGATAAAGATGTAAATTTTATTATATAAAATATTTCACTCAACACATGAACATCGTCAACACATGACTATTTTTATATTCAACACATGAATTTTCTTTTATAATATTCATTATTTTTCAAATTGGAATGAGGCCCAATCAATCACCATATAACGTTAATTATATGGATTCCATACAACACATGTATATAATAGCTTTGAAAAATAATCAATCATCAACCAAAGTGCACTACACTGTATAAGCACCAAATATAAATAATTGACGCTTACACAGTCTGTCAATCGACCGATCGACATATTTAATCAATCAGGATGAGTGAACATCAAATTTCATCCCAACACCCGTGTGGGGTTTCAAACAATCAAACACAGATTTTATTTGTGCAGTTGGGCGATGTGTAAAATTTATCGACCCAATCAATATCAGTCAAATCAGTGTATATAAACAAATCGGCCGATTTGTTTATAAATATTTATTTATTCACTTTCACGTTAAAAATTATATTTTTAACGATAAAACAATTTACTTTAACACTTGAATTTCTATTCAATTCATTTATTCAATAAAATGATATTTTTATTTTTCTAACATATTTTAGAAAATTTCGGCGGCATAACGGCACGATACTAGAAACGGGACAAGGCCTAGCCTTACCCCCGGTCTAGTGAAGGCCCACGCCATTCACACATCAATCAAATCACTTTCGTTATGCAAACCACAAAATTTGGAGTAAGAGTCTAACCTAGCCTTACTCCTTCGCCTTATAACGGCGCACGTCTAATCCTAACCAATTTATCGATTCGATTTTTCACACCACAAACCACATTCAAACCAATATCGCAATCAATCACCAAACAGCCAAACAAACAAGTCCATGGTCTGTGGACGATTGTGTCGGGTGCTACTAAACACCGTCTGCATCCTAGTATATATATATATATAACTAGAAAAGAAATTTAGAGTGAGAAGTTCTCACCGAAAGCTATCCAAGCTCCACGGCACTTCATTTGCAGAAGTCTTCGCCGTTTTCGCATCTTCGTCAGCTTCGTCGCCCGTAGCCACTATATATATAAAAATCGAATTTTTATTTCAAAGTTCAACATATAAAAATCGAGTTTTTATTTCAAAGTTCAACATATAAAAATCGAGTTTTTATTTCAAAGTTCAACATATAAAAATCGAGTTTTTATTTCCCTACTATATAGATAAAAATTATATTTTTATTACGCTATTTTCTATATAAAGATTTCGCCTTTATAAAAATAAAGATTTCGCCTTTATGAAAATCACTACTTTATCTCAACGTATATAAAATAAAAATCAGATTTTTATTTCGCTACATATACAAAGATGATATTTTTATATTCTCTATCCTACAAAGATTATATTTTTAATACTTTAAAAATATAAAAATCATATTTTTAATATTCCTATATAGTAAAGATTATATTTTTAATACTTTAAAAATATAAAAATCATATTTTTACTTCTTTAAAAATATAAAGATCATACCTTTTCTATTTTAAAGTTTAAACCCTTTAAAATAAAATCAGTTTTCTTTATTTCTTACAAAAAAACAGTTTTTTTTTTAAATAAAGAAAATTCAGTTTTAAAAATAAATAAAAATCAGTTTTAAACTTTAAAAATAAAAAAACAGTATTTTATCTTTCTTTCTTTTCAGTTTATATAAAACAAAATAAAATAAATAAAAAAAGAAGAGGAAAAGACTTACAGGGGGGTTCGCGTTAGGAGGGGGGAAGCTCGAACTGCGGAGGAGGGGAGGAGCAGGCGGGGAAGAAGGAGGTGTAGGGAGGTACGGCGCGTCGGGTTTTTGGGTCCGGGGGGGGCTGTGGTGTCGCGTCGTCGAGGTGGGGAAGGGGGGGGGGTGTCGCGGTAGTCGATTGATGAGGGGGGGGGGGCTCCTGGCAGCGGGGTGGCGCGCTGCACGGAGGAGCGGCGGCGCTCATCCCCGCTCTTCACCTTTTCTTCATTTTTTTTTCTTTTGTAAACTGAATCGAAATGAACGGTTGGGGGGGCCAGAACCAATAAAAGGGGGGAGAAAGAAATTTTTTATTAATTTAATTATTTAATTATTTTATTTTAATTCAAAAAGTCAACTTTTTCAATCGACCTCTAAAAGAGGTCCACCGCCTGTCGCCCATAGCGTTTCACCCCCATTCCGAACACAATGGGATATGTATCGTAAGCTGATTCGGCTGTTACAATCAGTTTCCGTTTAATTTGCATTTAAATCACTATATTGAATTTTAAACGTACATTTCAAATTACCGGGGTCACATACTAACTCTAAAAATTGCAGAAAAATATTTTCTAGCTTCGTGTTGACGTTACGGTCCTAACAAAAATAGTTTCGTTGAATTCTGAGACCGTTAGAAAAATGGCCAATTTCCAGTCGATTAAAATCAACTGAAATTGGTCAAACGCGTTTTCCTTTGCCACGCTCACATATTGATTCGAAAAATTATGAAATTTGAAACCTAGCAATAATTCGACACTGCGGACCCAACAAAAGTGGTTTCGTCGAAATCCGAGGTCGTTTGCAAAATGTCCATTTTTTTTAAGGGCCTGAATTCCATAGCGACTATTCAGAATTTTCAACTGGACATATCTTTTGATTCTCGCTACGAAATTTTGATTTTTCGGGTTCCTTGGAAAGATATCATCAATTAGATCCTATTATTTTTGGTTTCACTAAAATCCGGATTGTTTTGCACCCGGTACATTCAATTGAAGTTTGAAATCGAATTATCGAACTACCGCGCCATTTTCAATTCTATTTATAATTATAAATAAATATTTATATTCTAACGACGACGTATATAATATATACGTCGAATTCTATTCAAAATAAATTGTTCGTCGATTTTATTTAAAATAATTCATTTTAAATAATCAAAATTCGCCAAAATGGCCAAAATAAAAATTTTAAACTGGCCCAGATTTTCCGGGTTATTACAATCTCCCCCACTTAAAACTTTTCGTCCTCGAAAAGGAACAAAGTCGAAAGTGGTTTGATTATTCAACTCTACGTTCGATCTGGCTTACGTTCTCCAACTTTTCAGTTTCTGAGAAATTTCAAAACTTCAAAAATTTGGCTAACACCCTAAATTTTCGAAAAATTTCGCCATAACCTCCCCTGCACCGGGAGCATCGGGGAATTTCAAATAGCTTCCCCGGTCCTTCAGATCTCAAAAAGAAAAAGAAAAAGCCAAGCGGCTAGCCAATAGGCTCACAAAATCATCATCACCCAAACAAAACAGGAAATTATGTAGTAAACATGTACCTATTTGTCGGGCAAACAAATTTTATTCTCTGGCTCTAGCCTCCTTGCTATGACCTGTTCAATGATATATATGTATATGCAAGCAAAAGCAACCAATTTTCAATACAGTTCAATATTTGGTTCTATTAGGCATAAATGGATAAAAATTAGCAAACAAATAAACAAGCAACTCAAACATCAATCAATTAGTGGATTAGAGTTTTCAAATTCATAATTTTTATACATATATACAAAAATCATGTTTTGATGCCAATTCACAACAATGTGTCTCAACTATATAAGCTTTGGTTCTCACACCAGTCTAATGGAAATATATAGAAAATCACACCTTCGAAACTCGAATATGAATACTAATGATGATGCACCATCATCAGAATCATCCCCGGATGTCTAGAATGTGATTCTATATCTATCCAGTATATTAAAACTTCGAATATACGTTCATGACGCGTATACGCGAAATCTATATATACTCGATTGTCCATATTCAAAATAAACAAATAATCAAATACGTAGAATTGATTTAAATTTTAAAAACAAAATTGTTTTCGTTTGAAAAATATACTCTTCACACTCGTTCTAGGATACTACTGATCCTATCTCTAACGAGTCATTCTAATTGGATATTACTAATCCAATATCTGATGAATTCTTTCGTATGGTTCTAATGTGTCTTGTTCTCGAGCTCTGTAAACCAAAGCTCTGATACCACTGTAAGAACCCGTAACTTCCCCGTGAAGGAAAGCACGAATACTTTGAGAACAATACACAAAAGGACGCATACGGAAGAACATTTCATTGTTATTACAACAATTTCATCAGATACAAGAATATACAGAGTATAAATGAATAAATTACATTCGACAAATGTCAGAGATTACAATATATTACATAGCAGCGGAAAAATATACAAAACACAACTAGAAGTGATACACGGATACAGAGCTTTCCGAGCATCGTTCCAGCTGTTAATCAGGACCCTGTGAATATAGATCTGCAAAACCAAAACTATTAGCTGCCCGTGCGGAAAATAGGGGCACCCAGAGTTTAGGTTAAAACAATAAACTCCAGGTCAGTCATGGGACTGGTGTGAGAACTAAAACAGTTATTTAAAACTTTACTTTTAAAGTTAAGTAAATCAAGGGACCACGCCGTATAACACGGAACGGGTTTCCTCCCAAGAATACCAGTGCATAGAACAAATAGCGCAATGCTAAATAAAGAAAAATGAAGCTGTTATAAGACCCAGGTCCCATCACACAATGCAACGCAAGCCGGAGGATAGGGTTTTCCCTTATAACAGCCAAAGCATGCTTGATACGTTTAAAACACATTATTTGATACTATTATAGGTGTATAGTGTCAAATCAATTTCAATCATAAATATCAATCATAGACGGCATGGGTACCATATATCATGTCGCCATACTAGTTCTACAATTAAAACCGCAATACACGTATTGGAAATTGGATTTCCGTCGTGAGTCGAGGCAAGGGGCAAGCTCCTCTCCGCGTTCGAGACACTCTAGCAAATGTCCCAGGACCCCACTATGATCCTTGGATCTTCAGGGCCGGTCCTCTCTTACTTTTGAGGATTGGCAATTCCTGAACACACGTTTCCCGGTCCTTACAGACCTATATCCGAGGCGCCTCATATCCAACAACCACACAGGTGAAAAGTATATAAATGTCAGGGCTGGTAGGTCACTGACACCACCCTAGCTAGAAAGAAACGTCGTGCTCTCCCTGCAGTCACTATCCCGTTTTTGACTCATACCGAGGTGTGAGGCTCGCGAATTCACGTTATACACAAAGCTACGCCACACAGGCCGTGCTTTGATCATCACCACAAGACTTTGCTTTTCAACAGAAGCCTTGATCAATTGCCACTTACGCATGCCACACAGGCAATTCACTCCATGCGCTTGATATCCATCAATATATAACCCCTGAGCTCGTACGTCTCAGAGAAGGGCGTTAAGCAAGAGAATAAATTCTCCGCCGCCAAACAGATATATATTTAATAGAGATCAATCACACGGACTAAAATCCAATGTCAGACACACAGTCCATTTACTAGTCCGTTCTGGGTCTGAACGAAACCGGAGGCACTTTCCTCGCATATCCATCGATCTCCAGGTACGTCTGGACGATCACCGACTGTTTCCCTCATCTTGGGTGTACAGCCCAATCAAGATCATCAGTAATCACCCAAACGATGTGAAGACTTCCGGTCTTCAACCACCGTCTTCATCTTCGACATCTCGTCGAATCGGTTATTCAGAATGGGTATAAACCCGGCCTTTTTGAATAACCCACGTATATAATAAACGAATGTTACACAAACACAACAAACGCCTCATTCCAATTCAGAATATTCTTTTATTCACAGAATCACATTCTTAGGGAAAGGTTCCCATTAATATTATCCAAGATAAATTCTTCTAAATTTATCCTATAATCTTCCTTTGGATATCATTTCAAACTAGTCGGGATTAACGAACCACACCGAAGTAATTATTTATTTTATTTCCCAATCCCAACCTATATATCCCATGGAGAAAACTGGTAATACTCCACATCTAACACCACGGTGTTATCGGTAAAATTAATTACCATTTCACGTTCAAATCTAATTAAAGATTTAACTATCGCTTTGGAGCAAAACTGGTGGTACTCCACTCTCGATCACTTTTCAGATTTGATAATTTAAATTATCAATTCACTTTTCAATCTAATTAAAGATTCATTAAAACTCCACTTAGTTTTAATCTTCTCAAAAATCAATATTCTGCCTTTAACTGGGTTAAAGAACCAATGTCATCAAAAACACGATTCACGACAAACCAAATCACATTTGATATTAAATACAAGGCTCTGAATAGAAAATATATCGGCTTATATTCAATATCAAATTCTGAAACCAACAAATATCGTATTGGAAATAACGATATAAAATATCTTTCAAATCCCCATAACAATATTTGTATAGTCACGAAATCCAACATCGAAATATCCCGAAGATAATTTCGATTCAGCTCCAGTCCAATCCACGTATTGGAAATTATCGATTATTTTCAAAATCACTTTCAAATTCAATTTATTTATTTTAAAAATAAATTGATTTCAATTCTAGTTCAAAACTAGTTCATTTCGATAAAAATCTATTTTTATCTTTTCAAATGTGGAATTTTCCAGCCCAAATCTTTCCAATTCACATATTATAATTTTACACAAATTATAGATATTTTTAGTAATTTTATCAAGGCCCGTACAATCGATTTCCAACAACGGCCATTGAACTGCACTTACAGCGACCTTTTTTGAATTTGATTTGGACATAATTCCAAATCCAACCGTTAGATTTCAAATTTCTAATATTCATTGGAAAGCTCTTTTCGATACGAACCCAACGGTTCCGGTTTTAGGAGAATCCGACGGTCGGATCTCCCGCAATGTCCGTTTGAAATAAATGGTCGAAATTCACGAACTACCGCGGCGCGGCGCGTTCTATTCAGGCCATTATATATATATATAATATATATATTATATATTTCGTCGATTTCCTTTTAAAACGAATTTTATAAATCGTTTTAAATTCGTTTCAAAACAATTTCAACTTCCTTTTCAATTCAAATCAAAATTGAATTCTTCTTTATAAATTCGTTTTAAAATTCATTTCTATTCAATTCAAAATTCAATTCAATTTGAATTCATTTCAATTCATTTCGAAATCGTTTTCAATTCAATTCATTTCGAAATCGTTTTCAAATTGATTTCAATTCAATTTCAGTTCGTTTTAAATTTCAATTTCAATTTAATTTAATTTGAATTCCTTTCAATTTTATTCGAATTCAAATTCACTTTCTATTCAATTCGAATCGAATTCATTTTCTATTCGATTCGAATTCATTTCAAATTGATTCAATAAAATTTCAATTTGAATTTTAATCTAATTCAATTTGAATTTTCTTTCAAAATATTAAATTTTGAAATCACTTTTCAATATTCATTATAAAACGAATAAAATCGATATAAACATCGTTCGCGTCTAAATAACGCATCTCTAACCAACACGGCTTTATATTTCAATAATTCGTTATTCTATTCAACAAACGAATATTTATTTCATTCAACACATGAATCTATATTTCTTTCAACACACGACTAATCTCAACACATGAGTACTGTCGACACATCACTATTTTTGTTATGTAAAATATTTTATAAAACTATGGTATCTAATCGTTTGATTTTCAATTAGACTTCTACTGGGAAGTAGTTCTAATTTTAAATATGATAAAGATGTAAATTTTATTATATAAAATATTTCACTCAACACATGAACATCGTCAACACATGACTATTTTTATTCAACACATGAATTTTCTTTTATAATATTCATTATTTTTCAAATTGGAATGAGGCCCAATCAATCACCATATAACGTTAATTATATGGATTCCATACAACACATGTATATAATAGCTTTGAAAAATAATCAATCATCAACCAAAGTGCACTACACTGTATAAGCACCAAATATAAATAATTGACGCTTACACAGTCTGTCAATCGACCGATCGACATATTTAATCAATCAGGATGAGTGAACATCAAATTTCATCCCAACACCCGTGTGGGGTTTCAAACAATCAAACACAGATTTTATTTGTGCAGTTGGGCGATGTGTAAAATTTATCGACCCAATCAACATCAGTCAAATCAGTGTATATAAACAAATCGGCCGATTTGTTTATAAATATTTATTTATTCACTTTCACGTTAAAAATTATATTTTTAACGATAAAACAATTTACTTTAACACTTGAATTTCTATTCAATTCATTTATTCAATAAAATGATATTTTTATTTTTCTAACATATTTTAGAAAATTTCGGCGGCATAACGGCACGATACTAGAAACGGGACAAGGCCTAGCCTTACCCCCGGTCTAGTGAAGGCCCACGCCATTCACACATCAATCAAATCACTTTCGTTATGCAAACCACAAAATTTGGAGTAAGAGTCTAACCTAGCCTTACTCCTTCGCCTTATAACGGCGCACGTCTAATCCTAACCAATTTATCGATTCGATTTTTCACACCACAAACCACATTCAAACCAATATCGCAATCAATCACCAAACAGCCAAACAAACAAGTCCATGGTCTGTGGACGATTGTGTCGGGTGCTACTAAACACCGTCTGCATCCTAGTATATATATATATATAACTAGAAAAGAAATTTAGAGTGAGAAGTTCTCACCGAAAGCTATCCAAGCTCCACGGCACTTCATTTGCAGAAGTCTTCGCCGTTTTCGCATCTTCGTCAGCTTCGTCGCCCGTAGCCACTATATATATAAAAATCGAATTTTTATTTCAAAGTTCAACATATAAAAATCGAGTTTTTATTTCAAAGTTCAACATATAAAAATCGAGTTTTTATTTCAAAGTTCAACATATAAAAATCGAGTTTTTATTTCCCTACTATATAGATAAAAATTATATTTTTATTACGCTATTTTCTATATAAAGATTTCGCCTTTATAAAAATAAAGTTTTCGCCTTTATGAAAATCACTACTTTATCTCAACGTATATAAAATAAAAATCAGATTTTTATTTCGCTACATATACAAAGATGATATTTTTATATTCTCTATCCTACAAAGATTATATTTTTAATACTTTAAAAATATAAAAATCATATTTTTAATATTCCTATATAGTAAAGATTATATTTTTAATACTTTAAAAATATAAAAATCATATTTTTACTTCTTTAAAAATATAAAGATCATACCTTTTCTATTTTAAAGTTTAAACCCTTTAAAATAAAATCAGTTTTCTTTATTTCTTACAAAAAAACAGTTTTTTTTTAAATAAAGAAAATTCAGTTTTAAAAATAAATAAAAATCAGTTTTAAACTTTAAAAATAAAAAAACAGTATTTTATCTTTCTTTCTTTTCAGTTTATATAAAACAAAATAAAATAAAATAAAAAGAAGAGGAAAAGACTTACAGGGGGGTTCGCGTTAGGAGGGGGGGAAGCTCGAACTGCGGAGGAGGGGAGGAGCAGGCGGGGAAGAAGGAGGTGTAGGGAGGTACGGCGCGTCGGGTTTTTGGGTCCGGGGGGGGGGGGGGGGGGGGCTGTGGTGTCGCGTCGTCGAGGTGGGGAAGGGGGGGTGTCGCGGTAGTCGATTGATGAGGGGGGGGGGGGCTCCTGGCAGCGGGGTGGCGCGCTGCACGGAGGAGCGGCGGCGCTCATCCCCGCTCTTCACCTTTTCTTCATTTTTTATTTTTTTTTCTTTTGTAAACTGAATCGAAATGAACGGTTGGGGGGGCCAGAACCAATAAAAGGGGGGAGAAAGAAATTTTTTATTAATTTAATTATTTAATTATTTTATTTTAATTCAAAAAGTCAACTTTTTCAATCGACCTCTAAAAGAGGTCCACCGCCTGTCGCCCATAGCGTTTCACCCCCATTCCGAACACAATGGGATATGTATCGTAAGCTGATTCGGCTGTTACAATCAGTTTCCGTTTAATTTGCATTTAAATCACTATATTGAATTTTAAACGTACATTTCAAATTACCGGGGTCACATACTAACTCTAAAAATTGCAGAAAAATATTTTCTAGCTTCGTGTTGACGTTACGGTCCTAACAAAAATAGTTTCGTTGAATTCTGAGACCGTTAGAAAAATGGCCAATTTCCAGTCGATTAAAATCAACTGAAATTGGTCAAACGCGTTTTCCTTTGCCACGCTCACATATTGATTCGAAAAATTATGAAATTTGAAACCTAGCAATAATTCGACACTGCGGACCCAACAAAAGTGGTTTCGTCGAAATCCGAGGTCGTTTGCAAAATGTCCATTTTTTTTAAGGGCCTGAATTCCATAGCGACTATTCAGAATTTTCAACTGGACATATCTTTTGATTCTCGCTACGAAATTTTGATTTTTCGGGTTCGTTGGAAAGATATCATCAATTAGATCCTATTATTTTTGGTTTCACTAAAATCCGGATTGTTTTGCACCCGGTACATTCAATTGAAGTTTGAAATCGAATTATCGAACTACCGCGCCATTTTCAATTCTATTTATAATTATAAATAAATATTTATATTCTAACGACGACGTATATAATATATACGTCGAATTCTATTCAAAATAAATTGTTCGTCGATTTTATTTAAAATAATTCATTTTAAATAATCAAAATTCGCCAAAATGGCCAAAATAAAAATTTTAAACTGGCCCAGATTTTCCGGGTTATTACAACATCCAAATAGGTTATCTCAGATAATATCATTCAATATGAATTATTAAGTTTGAACTAAAAATTTCTATAACGGTAAATAGCGATTATTTAACATCAACCATTTTTTTTAACAAAACCATTCAAACAATTAAATTAAACACATTTATATTATGAATGTGAGCAACAAGGTAAGTTACCTCAATTGGTTCTAATCGTTAGAATAAAAATGTGGTTTTTGCAGAAATTGAACAATGTTTCATTTCATCGGTTCAATCAATATATGAATATATAGTTAACAAACAGTCAATCATTAGCAACCATAACACATACATAAAAAACCCGAGTTACATAAAATATAAGTGGGATGAACTGAGTGAGTTTTACTCACTTTGATTTGACTTGCTGCTGAAACGGCTCGGTTACAGTTAAATTACATAATTTTTTAATTTAACTGTAAATTCGACGTTATCTCCATTTCTGTCCAGATTGGTTTCATAAAATAGATCTCGTCACCACGATCGTAACGCTACTTGATTCGTCAAACTCTGTTAACATTAGAATAAGTTATTAACAAATTTAAGTTAATATAAATTAATTAATATAAATATTTTCCCTAACCAAATTAATTAACTAATGTAATTATGCTGCTTTGTTCAAATAATCGGCCGACCTGCTTGGAAATAACTAGCCCAACTTCCTTTTTTCTTTTCATTGCTTTAGATGCCACCTGTATCAGTCAAAGCTAATTTAATTAAAATGTTTATTATTAATCACCAATTAGTGTAAATTAAACACCTCAAAAACATATTGATTACGTTCTTATAAAATTGACCAACCGACTTTTGTTCAATTTCCTTCATTAAGAATACTGTAGCCCGATTGGCCTCAACACACAGTCGCCCTCATCATTAAAATACTCCCTCCTACGTTGAATTGATGATCGATCGGACACTACAGAAACCTACCCCTGAATCTCCTCTGTCGGCGGCCCTAAGCTCAACTCGCCCGATTTCACCGACAGCCTCCAGCACATCTCCAAACGTATTGCCATTCTACTACGATTCAGGATAGTACACTGCTTGAAACAAGATCATAACGGGTTGAAGTGAAGACCTCACCGAGATCTTCAATTTTTCTGAAGGAATGTTTCGAATGGATTAAGAAATTTCTAGAATTAAAGGAAGCAAAGTTAGAGCGTTTCAGCCGTTCATGGGTTATTGTGGTGGCTAAAATATAGTTGACCACACAGTGAACTGTTGACCCGAAATTAGGGTATTGGTGGGAGTATTTATAAGGGGGGTTAGATTATTATATTAATATATTATAAACGAAACTTAACTGTGAAGTATCATGTTAAAACAAGCACATACGACCTCGATTTTGGATGAAAATTTGTACCCTGGCATAATTAAATATTCTGGACACAATGGAAAAGGTTTCGTCGAATTCTGAGGTCGTTTGTGAAAATTCCTTTATAATTGCACAACTTGAATCTGTATACGTTTAAATTTCTTATGATCATTAATCAATAGTTAATAAGACAAGCTTATTACGTTCTCATAAAAAAAAAGACTTATTTCTGTTTATCTTTATATATAAAAAATTAGTAATTAGTAATCATTTCTGAATCAAGGTTTTTTTTATCCATTTTGATTTGACCGGAATTCACATTGGCTTCAAAAATCTTAAAACTTGGAATCTCACAATAATAACTTATTACGGATTTAATAAAATTAATTTTTCTAAAAACAGAGTTCGTTTGAAAAACATTTATTCTAAATTTCCAAATTAAATCGATAAAATGAATAAATAAATATTTAAGCGTTTATGACCACCGTTGTCACATATGACATCCGTTTGCCATGAAATTTGGTTTCGTACACTAATTTAACGTTACGATTCCATTGAAACTAATTTCATCGAAAACCGAGACCGTTTGCAAAATGGTCGTTCTTAAGGCTATTATAATATAAATAAAATATTAATCAAATCCTCAAATAATCTAATTAAATAATAATAAAATATTATTATTGTAATAAAATTATCATATAGCTTCACATATAAACAATATGGACTTATAACCTAATAATAATAGTTTTGAGTTCAACAGTATCCAAATTATACAGAAATCCTTATTAAATTTATTTAATAAACATTATCGTTTATAAACGATTTCCATAGCGACTATTTGAAAATTTTAATTGGACATAACTAACAATCTATAACATGAAATCTCGATTTTTCTCTTTCATTACAAAATCATAATCAATAAGGTTCAAATGTTTCTTGTTTCACAGAATTTCGACTTATATCGGATAATGTATATTCAGTTGAAGCTCAAAACTAAATATTACGAACTTCAGCGACGAGCTCGTTTAAAATTAAATATAAATTTAAATTTTAAACTTCATTTTAATAAAAGAATTCAATATTAAAATCCCAATATTCCAATTATAATATTTAAAAAAAAAATTAAATATTGAAACTCAAATGATCTGGGTTGTTACATGAAGTAAAATTGATTTATGACATCGAAATATGATTTCTAATATAAATGACTATGGTTTGAAAAATATAAATGTTTGGCTATTAAAGAGACTGAGGCTAGATATTGTCATACTATCTACCAATACCAGGAACTACTTTAACAATTGTGCACGTGTTGGAGAATCCAGAATGAAGTAGGTTGGTTTGGCGAATGCTGCTGAAATGAAGTAAGAGAACGATGGTGGATAGCCTTGACCTTTGGGTCGTAAATAAAATGACTAAAATAAGAGTCATACCAAGGATAATTAAGTTAGCTCCTCTTTAGAAGACATAAATTTTCGATACATATCTCTAACTCTGTGATTGATTGGGTGCGCCTTTAATTGTGGAAGTATTGTCTGAGGTAGGAAATAGTTCGGACTATGCATTACCACCAGTTTAGGCCCATAATCCGGAAGAATCCTACTGTTGGGTATAGCCTCGGTGCTTTGTCAAATTATCCTGATCGATTACTCTTAAAATTTTGATTTGTGTCATATCTATGGAGTGCCCTCTGATAGTCGCTAGTCTACGGTGGACTTTACGATATCTGTATGGACAACAGTGCCTATAAATGGTGTAGGGGTAAAAAGTTATCCCGCTTATCGCTATTCTAATATTTTACTTTACTGAATAGTCACTATTATAATAACACATTTATATTATATAATATCTAGTTTAACGAATCCTTAGAGGATGGAAATCCCAAACATCCTTCAAGTTACTGATGCATTCATAGAACATTTCACCTTAGTTGGTTTACTTTTGTAACGACCTGGATTTTTGACCATTCAAATCGAAAATAAACCACACATTTTGACCCAAACAAATCACCAACACAGGTAGTTGTTGGGAAAAAAGAAGAAAAAGAAGAAGAAGGTGAAACAATCACAGAATCCCACAGCGGAAGGACAACATATAATACACAAATAATGATTCAAAAACATTTAAAAATATATACATTCGAGTTACATTTTCCAGTCATTAGAGTTACACTAATACAAGTATAGACAGTAATGCAGCGGAAAAACATACTTATAATTGATATATACCAAATCCTCGTCTTCATCCTCCAAGCTATTGCGATCTTCGCTAACTGCAACTTCTGTTGACCCAAGTGTATTGCATAAAAAGAAAACACAACAAACACTCGGATCAGCACTAAATCATTCTCGTTTTAGTCAAATTAAAATGCGAAATAACCTGAGTGTTATGGGTACAGTAACTCAAGAGATCTTATGGGATTTCCATCTCCCAAGGATCCGTTAAACTAATACATACATAGTATAATACGCTATTATTGTAATGTCTATTCAGCAAAGTAAACATAATGAAAATAGCGTAAGCGGGATTACATTTTTACCCTTACACCATTTATAATACCGTAGTCTATATAGTACCGTAAACCCACCGTAACTGATGGCATCAGAGGGCACTCCATAGGTACGATAAAAATCAAAATCGTAAGGGCTCGATAAGGATAAATATGACAAGGAACTCGAGGCAATACCCAAGGTACGATTCTACCAGTTGCCCTCCCGAACTGGTGATAATGCATAGCATCCACTACCGCTCATCTTGGAACACACTCCCAAATCAAAAAGGGCCCAAATCATCATCGTAGTCATTGAATAGTATCGGAGAAGTGCATCTAATCAAAGGTGCTACCTTAATTAGTCATGGTATAGCTCTTGTTTTAGTCATTTCAATTATGACCTGAAGGCCAAGGCTATCTCGTCATCGTTCATCTTCATCAATCCAAAATCACCTCGAAGTCATCGTATTTCATTTTGGATACATCATAACGTTCACAGTTGTTAAAGTGGTATCGACACTGACAGAGAGTATGCCATTTGTCAACTCCGGTCTCTTTAGCAACCAACGTTTACATTTTCCACAACGATCAGTTCTTTTACTTTTCACAAAGGTTCGCTTTTATATCAAAATATCATATTTTGCTTGAACCAAAATTTATATTCAATAAAATATAATTTCATATCAAATATCAAGAATCATACAAAACCGATTATACTCTAAACTAGAATATATTTCATTTCGTTATACTATAACCATATAATATTTCACAAAATCGATTTATATTCAAGTAGAATATACTTCATATCAAAGATTATAATTATTTCGATTTGGTTTATGTTCGAAATCCATTCATATTCAAATAGAATATATATTTCATTACAACTCATTTAAATCCCTTAGGAGATCCATTCATATTCGAGTAGAATATAACTTACATTTCCATATTAAAAATTGGTTTAAAAATCGATTCATATTAAAATAACTTTATTCCAACTCCTTTTCAAACTACAGTTTAAATCTAGCACTTTCTATTTGAAAGAAATTTAACATCATTTAATGTAACTTGAAACTAGATGCTTATAAATAAAATCTTTATATAAAACATGTATGTATAGAAAATAATGGTTAAAACAAAATAAGATAATTTATACCATTAGGTATATATATAAAATAAAAGTTTACTAATTAGTTTAAGTAATAAAAATATAAGAAAATTTAAGCTATTGCAATTAGTTTATAGGTAAAGGTTAAATAATAAATTTTAAGGAAAAGAATAATTTATTTGAAATCACATAGTGTAAATATATATAATAAAATTATTTAACCATAATCGTTCCTTTCTTCCGAACTTCAAATACTTGAATCTGTACTCCAGCTCAATGGAATTTACATAGTCAATATCTTATTCAAATACCATTTAAACCAATCTCCCAATCTTAGGTGATTCAAACCCATACTCATATTAAGTTT
Organism: Allium sativum; assembly: GCA_030737875.1. Classification (NCBI taxonomy): domain Eukaryota; kingdom Viridiplantae; phylum Streptophyta; class Magnoliopsida; order Asparagales; family Amaryllidaceae; genus Allium; species Allium sativum. Next base: position 782,204,033 of record CM060918.1, on the reverse strand, counting down.
AAAACAACTCCAAGTATCCTCAATCATGTTTATTCCAAATTACATTCGATAAGAATTTATCACATTCAAATCCAACCCTTAATTTGAAAATTTCAAATTATATTCAAATCCCAATTTAAGAATTTCCACTTCATTTGGGAAAATTTCCTTAACCATTTCAAATAAACATACGCGATCTAGATCTTCGAAGGAAACAAGTTTATTGAGTATCGGATCATTCCTTTAATTGAAATTTCTATCAAAAAAAAAATCCAAATATTTAAAAATCATTTAACCAACAGATGTCCATATAAAATTTTCTATCCTATGGCCAAGTGATATTAAATTTAATTCCTCGATATTTCAGGGATGGATCTATCATTTCAATCCAAATCAGGGTCACAGATATTTATCATTTCAATATGTGTTCTTAATTTATTTTAAAATGATAAATCCTGCGTTTATTCGATGCCCGTAACATCTAAGGTGGAAAAATGGGATTTATCATCATAATAGACATACACATCCATATACCGAATAATAGGACATAACAATATCACTATCTATTCAGAAATCAAAACAACCAAGCATTCATTACACCCATTTTAATCAAATGTTAAATTGAATCATTTTACTGGTTAATAAGTGTCAGGATTTCTAACTAGAAATTTAATTAACAACAATGACTTGTTATTAATCTATATTTGCAGATTAACATACTTGCATGTCAGTTTTAAGCAACCAATCATCAACCAAACACAACCATGCGACCAAACTTATTTCACAATTTAATTTAATAAATATGGGAATAATTTAGTTAGTCATGAGTGAGAAAATCACACACCTTTGGGTCTTTAGTGGATCGGATGTCCAACCAAAGCCTAAAAATTTTCAGTCTCCAAAGTAGCCAAACCAGTCTCAAATCGTCCGCAATCTCATCACGATTCCAACGCACCCAACCACGTCCAAATCCTAGTTCACATGAGAAAGTTATCAGTGTTCAACCATTTGAATTTAAAATTTATAAAAATAAATAAATAAAAATTAAATATCACCTTATCACAAATTGGCACATCAGCAGGTCCTATATCCTCTTCCTGCTCCCTCACATTCTCGCTACAGTAACCGCACGCACAAACCAGAACTGCACCGCCTTGCCTCCTTTGACCACCGATGTCCATCATTACCGGCCACCAGAGGAACTCCGACCACCCCAACGGAATCCCCACCACGAGGTGCACCACACCAGGTTGCGACGTCACCTCCGGTTAGCTATGGCCTCCCCTGCACTGCGTTGAACGGAAACACCTTCAAACCCTAAAACCAAGATTCCTGATGCCATAGCTGATGATAATCGACGAGACCAAGCTCGTTACACTCCAGGCAGAAATCTGAACAAAACCCATATCTCCAATTCTCCCAATAAACCCTAATTCAAAAGCACCGAATTTGATTTCATGGGTTTCAAATTTTAGAGGTTTGACCATCGATTTCCGGCAACTTCAGGCACTGCATGTCGAAATTAATCACACCCGCAGCTTCGTATCATTGAGATCTTCGATTTGGTATATAATAAGCAAGGTTTTGGAGATATTTGGATTTAGAGCTTGAATTTTATTTTAATCTAGGGTTAGGGTAACGACCCGCATTCTACACATCATAGGATCGTCGAATATTTATTTCATCGTAATAGAGAGTCGTATGATCATGTAACATTGGAAGACGACTATTCGGGTCAATTCCCATGTTCATAATTTTTCCCAATTTTTAAATGACCGTTTTGCCCCTAGTTGATCTTGTTTTGACCATAACTTTTGACTGAAAAGGAATTTTGACGTGAAATCACTTCCATTGGATTCGGATGATGGTTTACAATTCCGTAGATTGGTCACATTAGCCAAACGGACTCACCGTTTGGGTTATATGGTTGAAACAAGTTTCAGATGGTGAAAAACGGCTTAATTGGGCTTAACTGGGTGATTAACAGCTAGGTCCAAAGGTGGATTTCGGGATTTGGAGTATTTAAGGGCTGTTAGGGTTAGGGATTTCAGTTTTTAGACATTTTCCGGCCGCCATAGACATTTGTTCAACCCTAACAATGGCCTCCAACATCTAAAACATCCCCAAACCACTTTCTAATTGAAGATTAGGCTTAGCAATATCAAATTAAGGAGAGATAGCACCAAAGCAAGGTTAGAGCTGCTGTTAGACATCAGCATTCGTGCCAAACAGAGAATTCATTTCAGATCTGAGTTTTATTTGTGGCAAAGGTGAGTGATTTGCATGGTTTTGAACTAATTACAGTTAATTAAGGGTAATTAGTGAAGATTAACGAAATTAGGTATGGTAAAATTTTGGAAAAATATTTATAAATTTTGAATTTTGTTTTAGACCTCTGTTAGAAAATTTGGCTAATTTGGTTAAGTTTTGCTAATCATATCATTAGATTTGCCTAAACATGCTTAAGGGAAAATATGTGGTTTTCGTTACGTTTGATCCATTTTACATGCTATGGTTATTGTTTTGGTGTTTACGAATGGTTGTACATGTTGCTACGACTGTATGGTATGATTTGTGATTGTCTAGGAGTATTAGTTTGGTTGAAAACGCCGTCGAATGGCGTAAACAGCTTGCTGGACAAAGTGTAGGAAACTGTGCAGAACTGGATCAGATGGAGGGGAGCTCGACCCGACCCGATGGAGGGAGTACGACCTGACCTGGCATGGTTGCACGATCCGATCTGAAGAGCCTCGACCAGCTGGTGATCCAGGAACCTATCTCCAGCCCGACCCGCTCACCAGGAGAACTCCACGAGTTGTTGCTCAAGCTAAGGGAGCCAATCCGAACCGAAGGAGGCATAGATGAATTGATCTGAAGCATGGTGGTTATCACGAACCGATCCAACTTGGATGGAGCCCGACCTGAACCGTATGCAGCAAACCGATCCGAACCTATATGGTGACCACGAACTGAACCAGGAAGCTTGAACGCGAGGCATTAACTATGAACTGAATGAAGACCGATCCGGAGAAGAAGACCAAAACCCGAGATGTAAAGGTAGTCCAAGTGGGAAGTTTGTACTCAGGATCCAGTTGGGAACCAACGGGTTAACTTCATGAGTTGGACTTTGCTGCGGGACGTGTGCTAAGGGGTTGTCGATGTCTATGACTATAGATCGCTATGTATGGGAGGTACGTGGACGGATTCAGGGCCACAGTGGCCTAGGTACAACTAGTGGGGTATAAACCAATGAAGTGGGGTCATTTGAAAAGGTTTGGTCATGATCCCATGGGATAAGCTTGGTGGTAGCAGTAGTTGTACAAGTCGAACTCCGTCACTACCTCGATGGGTCTAGTGATCAAAGTGGTAGATATCGTATGCTTTACGCACTGAGTGAGAGATGTGAGGATGGTTGCTATGTTTGATTTGTTTGCCATCACTATGACACGCACACCCCTTCCCCCGTCTTCTTTACACCATCTGTTTAGTGGCACCTTAGAGTATTGTACGTTATGTAGTGCTAACTCTTTGGTTGCAGGTCCAGATTCAGGTACGGTTTAGTACACCTGTTATTGTTCTGTTTGTTGCTTATCGCTCATACCAGACTTTTGTCTGACCCAGAGTTTTATGTCTCTTCTTATTACTCTGGGTGCTCTCACGAGCAGACTAGAGACAGGTTAGGTGGTATGCACGAGTAGCTGTACCAGAGGCGAGCAGGAGGCTTCCACGTATGATATATATATATAAACATACATTCTCCCTGTGTTGTTGCGGTCACTACTTTAGGCATTAGTGGTGTACCTTTCTTTCTTTTGTTTAGAGACAGTAATTTGGAAAGTTGTAATAAGCTGTATTTTGATTTCCGCTACTCTGATGATGATGTTGATGTTGGTTTTGGTTATCAGCTTGTGCACTATCTCGCCTATTTTATGTCAAGTATATTATTATTATATTTTGTTCCATACACTGTGAGACTTTATACAGGTTTTCGATTAGTTCATTCTCTTCTTTTCTTTCTTTGGCGACTGTTCTGTGCTAGTTGGGCATGTGTACAACGCACTTTCGGAGGAAATGCCGGCTGGTGCGGGGCGGGCCGTCACACTTGGTATCAGAGCCCTAGGTTGCGTAGTCAACATAGGGAAAGACACCAGGGAGAGAGATAATACGTATATGGGAGCGCGTATTTGTGACTATTTTGGTTTTCAAAAGCTATTTATATTATTAGTATAGTTAAGGATGAAGTCACACTGCACTGGCCTCACTATGGAGATGGTTAATCATTTTCTCTGTGCAGATTAAACGATGTGCCGATACGCAAGAGGTACTGGTAGAGGAGCCAATAATGGGAATGCTGCCGAGATGAGGACGATGTTTACTGACCTCATGAGAGAGATGCTTAGGGATATTCAGAGGGCAGCTCCCAATGCTAGTAATGGTGGTGGTCCAATAGTGCAGGCGCCTAGGGCCGATTTCGCCAAGCTGAATAAGAATTACACTAGTCTTGGTGGGAAGTCGTTCCATGGAACGGAATCGGCTTCAGATTGATAGCTGCGAGCGTATCTTCGAAGATTTGGGTATCGAGGATGTGATGAAGAGAAGGCTAGCATCCCGTCAGCTGCAAGGACGGGCAATGAATTGGTGGAATGCTATAAAGGCAGCTACTCCCGAAGATCAGATTACTTGGGATCAGTTTAAGGTTTGCTTTAGCGATAAGTTCATTCTAGTTGCTCAGAAGTCAGTGTTGTTTAAGAAGTTATCGGAGCTTAAGAAAAATGGCAGAGCTGTCTCAGAGTATATTACTGAGTTCGACCCTTTGTCGAAATATGGGTTATCCCTAATAGATACTGCCGAGAAGAAGAACGAGAAGTTCATGACTGGCTTGGATGGATATTTGGGAGAAAGGCTTAATAAACACATCGATGAGACGTTTGAATCGATTGTGGGGAAAGCTTTAAGATTGGAAAGTCTTTACCCTAAGTCGATGATTGAAGTCGCATCTGTAGAGGAGCCAAAACCGCAAACAAGTGGTGGAGGCAAGAGTGGTTCTCAGAATAAGAGGAAGAAGAACTAGAATAAGGATGGCCAGAAGAAGATAGATGTTGAGTGCTTTAGCTGTGGCAAGAAAGGTCACTATGCTAGTAATTGTCAAGCAAAGCCGGTAGACAAGAAATGCTTCAACTATGGTCAAGTGGGACATCACAAGAACAAGCATCCGCAACCCCCTAAAGAAAAGCAGGTGGTGAAAGCATATGCCCTTAATGCTATTCCTTCCTCGTCGAATGCCCCAACTGCGGCGGAGAAGGGAAAGAATGTCGTTACCCAAGGTATGCTTTCTGTTTACGATGTTCCTGTTAGAGTTTTGTTTGATACTGGAGCTTCCTGTTCTTTCATATCTAGTGACCTGGTAGATAGGTTAGGATTGGAGCCCGAGATTAATGATAGACCTTTAGTAGTGACGAACCCGATTGGTGGTCCGACTAACCTTAGCATGATTTGTCATAATGTGGTCTTATCGAGTCATGGATGTATGTTTGTGATTGCTTCGTTTTGGGCTTTACTGGGTTTGGCACTATTTTGGGAGTCGATTGGCTCCAAAGATACGGGGTGGTGGTAGACTGTGAGGGCTTTTTGGTGACAACTAGAGCGGATGGTGGGCGGAGGGTAGTGTTTGGTGGTCTACCTAGTGGTGGGGTAATGACTAGTTTTCTAAATTCCCTCGACATCCCGCATGGTGAGTTGTCAGATTTGCCCGTGGTTGGCCAGTATCTGGACGTCTTCGAAGAAGTGACCGGGCTTCCACCACACCAAGAGATTGAGTTCCATATTGATTTAGTGGAAGATGCCAGATCTATATTGATGCCACTTCGTCGTATGGCATTAAGGGAGCAGCGAGAGCTCGAGGTGCAAGTCCGCGATCTTTTGAAGAAGGGATTTATCAAAGAAGTGTTTCTGAGTGGGGAACACCAGTTGTGTTTGCTACCAAGGCAGATGGTTCCCTTCGATTGTGTGTGGACTACCGCGAATTGAATAAAGTGATGAGGAGGAATAAGTATCCTCTACCGCAGATAGATAATTTGTTTGACCAGTTGAGTGGCGCGAGAGTATTCTCCCAGTTGGATCTTGCGACAAGTTTTCATCAGCTTAGAGTGGAAGCTGAGAGTATAGCTAAAACAGCATTTTGGACGGCGTCTGGATTTTATGAGTGGTCGGTCATGCCATTCGGGTTGACCAATCCGCCAGCATATTTTGTTGATCTTATGAATAGGGTATTCAGAGATCAGTTGATTAAGTTTGTTCTTGTGTTCGTGGACGATATACTTGTTTATTCGAGGACAGAGGAAGAACACAAGGGACATTTGAGGATAGTGATGGAGGTGTTGAGAAAACGCCGGTTGAAAGCAAAGTTTTCTAAGTGTCACTTCTGGAGGAGGGAAGTGAGATTCTTGGGCCATGTTGTTTTAGAAATGGTATCGCCATGGACCCTGTGAAGGTGGCTACGGTACAAGATTGATCTACGCACAAGAATGCAACGGGCATAAGGAGTTTCCTGGGATTAGCTGGATATTATCGTAAGTTTATCCAAGACTTCTCCAAGATAGCAGCACCGTTGACTCAGCCGACCAAGAAGAATCAAGCTTTCGTCTTGGACGAAAAGTGCGAGAATGCATTCAGGAGTCTAAAGGACAAGTTGATATGTGCACCAGTGTTAGTCATTCCTAAGGGGAATGAAGAGATGACAGTATATACAGATGCATGTGGCACCGGACTAGGTGTTGTATTGATGCAAGGAGGTAGGGTTGTAGCTTATGCAGGTCGACAACTGAAACCGCACGAGAAAAGATACCCTACCCATGACTTGGAATTAGCAGTGATCGTATTCGCATTGAAGATGTGGAGACATTATCTCTTGGGAGAAAGATTTGAGCTGTTTACCGATCATAAATCATTAAAATATCTCTTTTCTCAGAAGGATCTAAATCTCCGACAACAAAGATGGTTAGAATTCTTAGCTTCCTATGATTTCGATATCGCATACACACCAGGAAAGGGCAATGCGGTAGCTGATGCATTAAGTAGAAGACATGCCAGTCTAGGGGCTATGTTTCTAGAATGGAGGCAACTGGAGTACATCGCTGGATATGATTTCAGACCAAAGTGCGAATTGGATCCAGAAATGTTAGCAAGTTTGACGATCAGACCCACCTTGATTGAGCGAATTGGTTCCAGTCAGAGGGACGATCCTAACCTATTGGAAATCATCTCAAAGTTAGAGATGGAAATCGACGGAGAGATGAACAAGTATGGGCTTGATCGAGATGGATGGCTTAGAAAGAATGGAAGACTAGTTGTACCCAATGTCAATGGATTGAGAGATGAAGTGATTAGAGAATGTCATCACTCAAAACTGACTATAAACACCGGTGGTAACAAGATGTACCGAGACATGAAGCAGACCAACTACTGGGAAGGGATGAAAAGAGACGTTGGGAAATTTATATCCAAATGCATGAATTGCCAGCTAGTTAAAGCTGAGCAAAAGAAGCCTAGTGGTTTGTTACAACCATTAGAAATTCTAGAATGGAAATGGGAACAAGTCTCAATGGATTTTATTAATGGGTTACCAAGAACTAGGTCGGGGCATGATAGCATTTGGGTGATTGTGGACCGATTGACTAAGAGTGCAAGGTTTATACCCGTCAAGTCAAACAGGACGGCAGCTAAGTTAGCCGAACTATATGTAAAGTGGGTAGTGAGATTTCATGGAATACCTAAAGGCATTGTGAGTGACCGAGATCCAGTGTTCACTAGTGGATTTTGAAAGAGCTTACAAGAGGCGTTAGGATCAGAATTACATCTCAGTACAGCGTATCATCCTCAAACCGACGGTCAAACAGAGAGGGTGAGTCGAGTGTTAAAAGATCTCTTGAGAGCTTGCATATTGGATTTTGGTGGATAATGGGATGACCATTTGCATCTAGTAGAGTTTGCATATAATAATAGTTATCAATACAGTATTGGTATGGCTCCATTTGAAGCTTTGTACAAAAGACCATGCAACTCACCATCATGTTGGCTAGAGACCAGTGAGAAATATGTGCTTGGACCAGAAGTAATAAAGAAACATCAGACAAGATTAAGGTTATCCAATAGCGAATGAAGGCTGCCCAGGATAGGCAGAAGAGTTATGCCGATAAGAGGAGAATAGATTTAAAGTTCTCCATTGACGACTTGGTGTTTGTCAAGATATCTCCGTTGAAGAGCGTGATACGATTTGGAAGGAGAGGCAAGTTAGAACCAAGATTCATTGGTCCATTCCCAGTTCTAGAGCAAATTGGGAATTTAGCATATAAAGTTGAATTACTAGAGAAGATGGCAGGAGTTCACAACGTGTTTCATGTTTCCCAGTTAAGGAAATTCGTGCATGACCCCGGTGTGACTATTTCACTCGATCAGTTGGACGATATCGAGGTTGAACCCGAGGCGGTTGGGAACCGCAGGCCTATGTGTATTGTTGGGAACGATACGAAGCAACTTTTAAGGAAAGCGGTGAAATTAGTCAAAGTTCAGTGGGGCAAGAATGAAAATGATTATACTTGGGAGACAGAGGAGAGCATTAGGAAGACGTATCCAGATCTCTTCGCCTGGTAAGATTACAGTATCAATTTAGTCTTCCCGCATGCTAGGATAGGTTTGTTTTGTTTGTTTTGTATGATTGATTGTTGTATATGGCTGGTAGGCATGCAGGATCCTTTGTATGTTTTAGGTTAAGGAATTTCAGAGATGAAATTTCTTAAGGGGGGAGAGTGTAACGACCCGTATTCTACGCATCATAGGATCATATAATATTTATTTCATCGTCATAGGGAGTCGTATGGTCATCTAACTTTGGGAGACGACTATTGGGGTCATTTCCCATATTCATAATTTTTCCCGATTTTTAAATGATCGTTTTTCCCCTAGCTGATCTTGTTTTACCAAAACTTTTGACTGAAAAGGAATTTTGACCTGAAACTACTTCCTCGGATGATGATTTACACTTCCGTAGAGTGGTCACATTAGCCAAACGGACTCACCGTTTGGGAGATATGGCTGAAACAAGTTTCAGATGGTGAAAAACAGCTTATTGGGCTTAACCGGGTGATTAACAGCTAGGATCTAAGGGGGATTTCGGGATTTGGAGTATTTAAGGGTTGTTAGGGTTAGGGATTTTGGTTTTTAGACATTTTCTAGTCGCCATAGATATTTGTTCAACCCTAACAATGGCCTCCGACATCTAAAACATCCCCAAACCACTTTCTAATTGAAGATTAGGCTTAGCAACATCAAATTAAGGAGAGATAGCACCAAAGCAAGGTTAGAGCTGCTATTAGACATCAGTATTCGTGCCAAACAGAGAATTCATTTCAGATCTGAGTTTTAGTTGTGGCAAAGGTGAGTGATTTGCATGGTTTTGCACTAACTACAGTTAATTAAGGGTAATTAGTGAAGATTAACGAAATTAGACATGGTAAAATTTTGGAAAAATATTTGTAAATTTCAAAATATTGTTATAGACCTCTGTTAGAAAATTTGGCTAATTTGGTTAAGTTTTGCTAATCATATCATTAGATTTGCCTAAACATGCTTAAGGGAAATATGGGGTTTTGGCTACGTTTGATCCATTTTACATGCTATGGTTGTTGTTTTGGTGTTTACGATTGGTTGTACATGTTGCTATGACTGTATGGTATGATTTGTGATTGTCTAGAATTGTTATATTGGTTGAAAACGCCGTCGAATGGCGTAAACAACTTGCTGGACAAAGTGCAGGAAACTGTGCAGAACTGGATCAGATGGGGGGGAAGCTCGACCCGACCCGATGGAGGGAGTACGACCCGACCTGGCATGGTTGAACGATTCGATCCGAAGCGCCTCGACTAGCTAGTGATCCAGGAACCTATCTCTGACCCGACCCACTCACCAGGAGAACTCCACGAGTTACTGCTCAAGCCAAGGGAGCCGATCCGAACCGAAGGAGGCATAGATGAACTAATTTGAAGCATGGTGGTTATCACGAAACGATCCAACTTGGATGGAGCCCGACCCGAACCGTATGCAGCAACCCGATCCCAACCTATATGGTGACCACGAACTGAACCAGGAAGCTTGAACGCGAGGCATGAACTATGAACTGAATGAAGACTGTTCTGGAGGAGAAGACCAAAACTCGAGATGCAAAGGTAGTCCAAGTGGGAAGTTTGTACTTAGGATCCAGTTAGGAACCAACGAGTAAACTTCGTGAGTTGGACTTTGCTGCTGGACGTGTGCTAAGAGGTTGTCGATGTTTAAGATTATAGATCACTATGTATGGGAGGTACGTGGATGGATTTAGGGCCACAGTGGCCTAAGTACGACTAGTGGGCTATAGACCATTGAAGTGGGGTCATTTGAAAAGGTTTGGTCATGATCCCATGGGATAAGCTTGGTGGTAGCAGTAGTTGTACAAGTCGAACTCCGTCACTACCTCGATGGGTCTAGTGATCAAAGTGGCGGATATCGTATGCCTTACGCACTAAGTGAGAGATGTGAGGATGGTTGCTATGTTTGTTTTGTTTGCCATCACTATGACACGCACACCCCCACCCCCGTATTCTTTACACCATCTATTTAGTGGAACCTTAGAGTATTGTACGGTATGTAGTGCTAACTCTTTGGTTGCAGGTCCAGGTTCAGGTATGGTTTAGTATACTTGTTATTGTTATATTTGCTGCTTATCGCTCATACCAGACTTTTGTCTGACCCAAAGTTTTATGTCTCTTCTTATTACTGGGTGCTCTCATGAGCAGACTAGAGACAGGTTAGGTGGTATGCACGAGTAGCTGTACCAGAGGCGAGCAGGAGGCTTCCACGTATGATACATATATATATATATATATATGTATATATTCTCCTAGTGTTTCTGCGGTCACTACTTTAGGCATTAGTGGTGTACCTTTCTTTCTTTTGTTTAGAGACTGTAATTTGGAAAATTGTAATAAGCTGTATTTGGATTTCTGCTACTCTGATGATGATGTTGATGTTGGTTTTGGTTATCAGCTTGTGCACTGTCTCGCCTGTTTTATGTCAAGTATATTATTATTATATTTTATTCCATGCGCTGTGAGACATTCTAAAGATTTTCGATTAGTTCATTCTCTTCTTTCCTTTCTTTGGCGACCGTTCTGTGCTAGTCGGGCATGTGTACAGTGCACTTTCGGAGGAAATGCCAACTGGTGCGGGGCGGGCCGTCATAGTTAGAGATTGTTGTTCAGCCATTAAAGATAAAATGGATGGAGAAAAATATACGTATAGTGAAATGGGCTGATGTGGTGGAGAGAGTTAGGTTTATGTTAATATATATAAGGTCCAACAATGAGAAACAACGCTTCTCTTATTACATATTATTCTACTCAGATTTTCTTCTGCACTCCCAAACAACACGTCCAATTGTAATGCAAATTGAAACTCTACAATAGTTTACCATTCTGGATCCGATAAATCCAGTTTTGTTGGATTCCGAGACAGTTGCCAAAATAGTTAATTAATTAATAAAATATTCAATTATTCAATTAACTGTTTTATTTAATTTAAATATTCATTAAATTCTATTTTTAATCCAATTTCAACTTGAATAAATTTTATAAATAAATTTCACACATTTTAAATCTTAATTTGATTATTTGAATTTAGGTTTGAATTTCAGTTATTATTAAATAACTTATAATTCCACCATTTAATAAATTAAATTTGAATTTCCTTTTTTTTCTTAAACAACCTAAATTTAATTAGTTATTAGAATATTAAATCCCAAGTTACCACATTTTTAAATAAAACTAAATTTAAAAATATGTTTATACTCAATTCAAACACCATCATCAATATAATCAACAAAATTTGATTTTTATCCAATATTATTTAATGTATTTATTTTAAATCAAAATTTAAATATACAGAGAATATGGGTTGTTACAACTTTCAAGAGAATGTTAGTCCTAATCCTAGTGTTTTGACCTTGCATTATTGCTTGGGTTCAACCGAGTACTGCAGTATTGACGTTCCACCTTTTGGAGCTAGAGACTTGTTGAAGACCTCACCTCTATCTATTTATGTCAGTACTCCTTTTTGTATTAGAAATCCTTGTATTTAGACTTTCGTTGTATTATATTATGTAACTCTAATATTATGTATAAATTTTGAAAATTTACATCTGGTAGCTTCATGAACTACTATTGTATTTTAATAGCTATGAGATATTCTACTTTCCGTGTCTGTGATTTCTTTATGATTCTATAATGATTTTATATTTAACTCCAAAGAAATAACAATTAGTTGTTTTTTATGATTTGAGTTGGTTTTATTATCCACTCGAAATAGTCGGAAATTGTGGGTCATTACACTTCTAAACATAATTCAAACCAATAACCTATTTAATTTTTATAAAGTTGTGATTGTTTATTACATCTTTTAATGAATAAACGTGTCTTTTCAAACACTATATAAAGGTTAGAAAAACAAAATCTTAAAATTAACTTTTCTATCTTTTTCTTATTTTGAACTTCCACCATTTATTCTTTGAAATTTAATTTCTACTTTGCAACTTTTATTCTCTAAAATTTTGCGCTAAATTCCAATAATTGTCTCAATAATTCCAAGATCGAAGTGTTATCAAAAGGGCAATACGATACCTTATATTTTAAGTCATATTATAGTTGTTGGTATTCAAGAACCAACAACTCTCTATTTTATTTATTTATGTGATTTTTTTCCCATTCAAGTTAAATGGGTGCGCTTATTCCATATTCAAATAAAAAGGGTATGCTTGTAACTTATTTAAATTGAGCAGATGTGCTTTTTGCCCCTATTAAATCAAGTGAGTGTAACCTAAGCTTGGAAAATCAGATGGGTGCATCTCATCGCTATGAAATCAAGACTATATTATAGTTTGTATACTATAAAATTAATGTAGGAGATTGATAAGAAATTCATTTAAGAAATTACATAGGAATAAATGTAGGAAGAATCCAGAACAATACAAAACTTCAGATGACATCTCTTTAAATCATTACATTTTTACTTCAATACTTATATATGTATATATATATATATATATGTATTATTCGATGATTTCTTTTTAGCGTATACTTCAGTCACTGATATCTTTATTTTGATTCAATTATTGAAATAAGTTCAAAGTTTCATAAAAGTTCTAAAATACTAGTCACCCTTCATCTAATTCTTTAATCAAGGTTTCAAATCTCATATATTGGTCACATTTTGTCTTGGAGATTTTAGAAACTCGATCTTACATCGGAGATGATCTCGGAGGAGATAAGTCTAACCTGGTTATTTGTCTTGGAGTTCCATTTATGGACTTAAAGTTCATATCAGCAATAATAAAACATGATATTCTTACACAATAATTTTTACGAATGACACTATAAAAGTAACAATTTATACTTGAATTGAAAATTGAATCCACTATTATTAGTCTACGAAAGAACATCCATATTGATAAATCAAAAAATGCTTAAATTAAAAAAACAACACAATAAAAATAAATTAAAGCTCATAATTTATAATCCATAAACACGAATTATTATTAAACATAGAATATAGAAAAGATCCAAAATATTAAATAGTTGCATATAAGTAAAATATAAAATTCGTAAGTAACATGTGTGTATAAAAAGGACGAAAACAAAAATCTTAAGTCTTTTAGAACATATGTAACTATATGATAAAGTCATATAACATGAAATATATATATATATATATAATATAAAATAAGTATTAAATGATTTTTTTTGTTCAGGTCACTCATTTACATACTAGAAAAAAGAGCATCATGGTGTTCCAAATAAAATATGGCTTTTATCAAGCTATCTAGCATAAAATGTCATTAACATGACTTAAATAGTGACCTAGGATAGGACTCTGATGTCTCGCAAGAGGTTAACCTATTTTGGGAAATTTTTAAAGTTAATTTTAGCAGTAAAAAGACAGGGGTTCACTATTAAAATATAGGAGACTAAAGCGGTAAGATATGCGTTTTTTAATTATTTTTTGGGTCAAACATAGGTTTTAATTTAAGCCTAAAAAACCAAAAACTCGATAGATATTTTAATAGCTCTTCTCTAGTCGATATATTACCCGATATTACCATATCTCGAATAATATATGTAACAACCCCAATTATTCGATAATTTAGATTATTAAATTTAAATGACTTTTGAATATATATTTTGTTATCACAAAAATTTAATGATTTAATTATATAAGTTTCGATGTGTGAACTTAGTCAAAGAGAATTAGGTAATGAATTTCAACTTATTATAACGACAACAAGTTGCATTGATTGTAAACTTAACTTTGATTTTATTTTTAGTTATTAATATTGAAATTTGAAATCGCAAAGAATATGAACAAAATTGAGTTAAAGAATTTATAGTCGAAATTCAATTGAATTGGAAAAAAAAATCAACTTTGGAATTAAATACAAAAAATCAGTTTGTAAAGTTAGTTTGAATTTTATTTTGATTTGAGTAAAATTAACATGTTTTGATATTAAATTGAAATTAAATGTTTATTTGGAAGAAGTGGTTTAAATTGTTTAGAAATGTATTTGGGAATTGACATCAAGTTAATAAGACATAAAATGAATTAATTATTTTAAATTTAATTTCTCAATTTAATTTGTTGAAAATTCTTTGAAGTGAATTTATGCTATATGTAAATTACCCTTATAACTAATATAAGTCCTAGTTCGGATAAGAATTAATTTATTAATATTTGGTATTAAACTTATGCTGGTACTTAAATGATCTAATTTTAAAAACGGCTTGGTAGAAATTCAGGTAAATTGCTTAGGTAATTAATCCAACTTATTTTGACAAGTAGTGACTGATATAGATTGCAAATAAACTTGTGATTTGTTTACATTGATTAGTAGTGAAAGTTGGAATTTAATATTTATATATTTAATGAAATTGATTGATACAATTAATAATTAAAATAAAATAAAATTTACTAAGTTAAAATTAAATTTATTTTGATGTGAATAAAGTTGGTTATTTTTGAAATTTAATTAAGATAATTATATGAATGGGAATTTAAAGCGAATTGTTAATACTTAAAGTGAATTGTATATACATGAAAAAAATATTCAACTAAAATTTGTTGAAAAACTTAAATTGAGATTTTATTATGTGTAATTGATAAATGTAACCAAATATAAACCCTATTTTGTATTAGGACCATATTTGTGTCAATTGGAAATTGAATTATAGATGAATAAACGAAGTATTGAATATGGTATCTAATTAATTAAGCATTGAGAATTTGCTTATCAATAATCTTAATCACTAATCGTAATTCATTTCATAACTCTACTATTCCATTTCTCTTAGCAAATACAAAAGGAAGCATTTGTTTCTTTCTTAATAAAAAACAGATCATTTAGAAACAAAAAAATAGTCCAAGCTTATATCCATTAGTTTATGAGAGAAAGATCTTCATCATCATATGTTGGTTGAAGGGAACAATCAATTTTACTGGGTGGACAAATTTTGCAGCAGTAAAATATAGGTGCTAGAGTTTGGATTTGTGGTATGTATAGAGACTTATTCACAAAACATTGATTGTATATGAGTTTGTGACGGGATTTAGCAACTGATAGCAAATTTTGGCGAGACTCCTTGAAAAAAAAAGTTGCACCATCCTATTGTCGTTTGTGAAGAAGGGAAAGACGCGATCTCCTAGTAATGGACGAGCTTGACAAGGTGGTGACGGGTTAGAAGAGCTTGTGAAGAGATGATCGATGGATTCGTCAGTTCATGATTTCATGGAATGTTGAGGGAGAAAGGGATGCTGAAAGGATCGGTAATGGTAGGTTTGTTTGTACAGGTTGTTCGTGTTTTTCACATTGGAGAGAAGGTAGTAGATGATGGCATGGCAATGATGTAATGGTGAGGATTGTTTTATTTATTTTATTTTTAATTGAACTACAAATGTATAAACGTGTATAACTTTTTCATATGAGCTCCAATTGACACGCATTTTGTCGCACTGGAATCGTTTCGAGGAGCTCTTCGCGATGGCACTGGTTGAGACAATTTCTGAGACAGTTAAATATTGGGGCTTAATTTGGATTTTAAATGCATTCGGAACCAAAGGTGAGTGATTAAACCCACTCACACCTAATTAAAATATTTGATTGTTAGTTAAATTAAATTTATGTAATGATATGATTGTTGGCTTACTGTTTGACCATTTAAATTGATTATTAATGTTAATCTAAATATACCGTATAAATTTAATTTAACTGTCAATATAAATTGTACAGTTAGAATTTTAATTTCTTATTTAAAAGCCTCATACCTGATGAATAGTAACTGATATTATATTGAACTGTTTAGATGTGTTGACTTTGATGGATGCCTTGGATTTATATATTTATTATATTGATATGTAATTCATCTTGTTATTGACATTGTTTATATATGTTATTGATTTCGTTGATTAATCCCAACCATTACCTTAGATGTTACTGATCGTCGCTAGAAAAGCGCGATATTTGTAATAAAATTCTGCAAGCGCACAGGTGTGTAGCATACAGGTCGAACACAGGGAGGTATGATTAAAATAAAATTATTTATCTAATCTCTTGGGCGAGTTAGACGAAGCTTGGAGGTTGATTTTGCAAAACAAAATAAAAATTGAAACTACAAATAAAAGATGCAATTAAATTCACTTCAGATTCGAATCTAATCGGATCTGTAATAAATTCAACGATTAAAGATAAAATAGAACAATGGAAATAAAATTACAGAACAGAATTAAACGAACAGAAAATAAAAATTAGGATTACCGCTGAATCTAATCAGACGGTCAATCGCTAATGAAAATAAGTGAAAAATACAATTAATGCTCTACCGAATCTAATCGTGTAGACAACACTAATTGCTAAGAAATTAGAAAATTGCAGAAAAATAAAGAGAAGAACGTTGTTAATGGTAGAAGAATTACAAAAGAAGGGACTCCCCTTTATAATGAATACAATGGTTATTTATAGGGGATGTAGCCTCCATCCTACGTGACTTTTGGGCCAAGAAATATCTCTTGAGATATTCTATTTACAAATAAAAGAGATATGGATATAGATTTAAGATGTTCTATGAAGATTCTCCCTTCTTGATTGCTGACATGTGGCATTTTATTGAGTTGCATTCTGGTAAATATATGTCAAGTCTTCTCCTCAATGGCAAGTAAATATGCAAGATTTTCAATTGATTTCATATGTTATATACATATAAATATATATATATATATATATATAATATAGCACTAGTCTCTTTATTCTTCAAAGCGACGGAGGCAATGTATATGTTCTTTTCTTCAGCAAAAAATAGGGCTTTGACGGTGGCTGAACTCAGAACACTCTGTCCAAATTTCCAGGCTTTATCAGTGTGCCACAGCTTCCTTTATGATTGAAAATTTGTTGATTCCAAGAAGTAGCATTTCCTATGCAATTGGTCTTTAATTGAATGAAGGAGACATTTATTTAACAACCTGTGAAAACACACGAAAATACCCAAAGTAATATTTATTTATTTACAATAAAGATAAGATATGAGCGTAAAAATAAACACATTTCTATGTCAGTCAAATACCCCCACACTTATCTTTTACTTGTCCTCGAGTAAAACAAAAAATGAAAAACTAAACTAGATAGGTCACACTTTCGTAGGAGACACGATTGCATTGAGCGTATGCAACAAGCCGTTAAACCTCTAGGTGTCCCTAGTAGGACGAGTGGTGTCTCGTGAGGGTTTTCAGCGGATACTACCCACAAAATCCAAATGCAGTATGCTATGATTCTAATGAAACTACGTGAATGCAATGGACATATGCAAAATAAAAGCAAAAATGAAAACAAGACTTGTTTCTGAAGTGGTACAACAAATTAAATTAACAATTTCCAGTAAGTTGATTTTATTTTAGATACCTCAACTTGTCACAAATTTTCAATACAAATCAACTTTTCAAATGTTAAATTCCAGTTTGGCCAGTTAGTTCGGTCGATAACATAGTGCGGCCATGAAATAAATTCTTAGTTGCTTGGCACTGTTTGTAAAGTGGTATTCTAATTTCCTTGTGTATGGCTATTCAAATCAATAAGGTCAAGAAGTGTTTGGGCATCATCTCTTATTCTTTATTCTATAAAAATTTAAAATTTATGATTAAATACATACACCTAACTTAGAAGACCAAGGTTTACCACCCATGCACTGCCTCGCAGACTAACGGAGAGTAGGTAAAGAGCTTGGCGGATTGTGCAGGCCGACTTTGACTTTGTCAACAACGTGTCGGTAATCCTTAGGTGTCCAATCTCATAAAATGAGACCAAGATATTCCAACGCTGACTTTGTCAACAACATGTCGGATAGAACTTGGCGGGTTTGCACATCAACGCTCGATATACAAGCAATGTTGGATACCCTTGGATTACTATTATTATTATTGAATTTATAAGCACAAAAGAGAGTTGCGCGAATTCAACTTAACACAACTTAGTTTTAAAGATTCGAAAAGCCAATATAAGTATTTTAAGTCCTCCACTTATTTAAACAAAGTCTACAATATAGAATAGATTTCATGGCCATCACCTAAGAATCTTCCTATGTACCGGTTACACTATTATCCCTCAAAATTAAACTTTTCATTATATTTCTTATTCGATCTAAGTTGAGAAAAAAATACTATCAACTGACTAAAAATCCTAAACTTATTTTGTTGTGTCAATCTAAAATGAGTTAAGTTTTCAAAATAAAATAAAATTTATAGTATGTTACTACGATATAAAATGCATGATGGTCCTATTTAAATGGATGAAATTGAAAAAGAAAGAAAAAACGAAAATGAGTGAAATGCAGACTCCCCCCCCCCCCACTAGAACTAAACAGTGTCCACACTGTGAACGTTTCCTAAATTTGAAAGATCGTACCCAAACGTGAATGAGATGCAAAATTATTTGTAGAATGAAATGTAATCTAACTATATGTAATAATGGATCATATGTACAATGATATATGTGTTTACGATGCATGCGATGCAAAGAATTCCACCAACGTTTTCCCCCACACTTGGTTCTAGCCCGATGAGTCTGATTCCCACTATGTCTAGGCATATTTTCTAATAAGCGCAGGTTTTTGAAAACCATCTCATCTTTATACCAAGATTTATAGTCCAGGAGATAAATATCCAGGGTCGTCCTAACATGAAGTTTTTCAATCAAGCTAACATTCCAAAAATAATTCATGTGCTCAACAAATTTATCAGTGTAATTGTCCAAAAATTTGTGATCGTATATAAATTCAGTGAAATTTGAATTCTGAGTGTTATTCAGGAGTATGTGATTACCTTCCTCAATTGAGAAGGTATTTTCGACACTGACAATTTCAAGTTCATTTGAAATTTTCTCAAAGTTAAAATTTTCGAACTCGTGATATGAATCTACTTCTTCCTCATTTGGCAACTCATCCTTGTACAATCCAAAGAATTCATGTTCGTTAAAATCTTTTTCCAAATTTGAATTGAAAATTTCAACATTTTTATTCCGTTCAATTTCTAGAATTTCAAGTTTTTCACAGCTTGAAAGAGGAAGATCAAAATCTGAGTTTAAATCTTATTCTTGAAAAGAATCGAAGTCCAAATCACTTGCTGAATTGTGAACAACTTCATTTAGATGGTTATTCTCAATTTCAAAAGTCGTTATTTGAAAATTTTCGTTGTCACTAAGAGTTGAATTATTTTCTGATTCAAGGCTTGTTTGAATTTGATTTTGTTGCTCTTGTTGTTCTTTATAAGACGCCATTAAACAAAGAAGTTCATCCATCTTTTTATTTAGCCTTTCCGCCCTCTCATCAGAATTACATTCTTTAGAGTCGTTGATTTGAGAGCTCTCGTTTTGGATTTCTTGGTTCTCAAAATTATCTGAGTTTTCAAAAAATTGACATTGATATTGGAAATCATTTTGATTTTGAAAACTAGGCTCGTAACCAAAATTGTTGAAATTTGAGGGGAAACTGCAATTTTGGTCATATTCAAGATGTGGATATGAGTTGTTATTTTGAAGATTTTGATTGATTTGAAAATCATTTTCATTTTAAAAATTAATTTCGAATCGGTTTCCATCCCCGTATTGATGTTGATCAAAGGTATATTGGAATTCAAAGCTATTTTGATATGGGTGTGGCCCATAATCGAAATTATTGAAATTTGAATTGAAATCGCAATTTCGATCATATCCATGGTTTTGAAAATGTTGGTCAATTGAAATTTTTTGAAAATTGGCATTGGGCTCACGAAATTTTGGAAAATCTTGCTTCATGAGTTGTATTTCATACTCATACTCTTCAAGAGGACGTCTACTCCGACTATTATCCCACAATCCTCTCAAGGATTTTTTTGAATCAGACATTTGAAATCAAATCAAGGAAAGACAGAATTTATACTCACTTCAAAATAACATAAAATGTCGAGTTGTGTTCTATTAATTAACTGACTCAATTAGAAGGGGGAAGAGGGTCTTATGGCCATTCACATATAGTATAAATACTAAGGGATACGACCAATGTTTTACGGGTAGTATGCAACCTCTTTTGCTAGTAGTTCAATAAATTGAACTACTATATATCCGCGATCCAATTATATGAGACAGTCAACTTCACAAAACACCACTGTTCAATTATATTATTTTGCAAATCAAGTGTTAAAAATTAAAAATCGACGAGAGTGATTAGTTATGGAAATTTGTTTCTCACAAACAGATTTAGAAATACCAGTCACAGAACAGTCACAGAATAATAACAGAAAATTAAAATATTGTACAAGCAAGCCGCTGCCCCTGCAGAAAATTTTTACAAGCAATTTCTATATTTTTCAAGCAGCTGCTGAACCTGTAGAGTTTAGAAAATTTTACAGAGCGTGGTATGGCAGTCTGTCCAGAATATTTGAGTTGTGCTCACGACTCAACCTCTACTGTTTGCAAATTGGTCGGCCTCTGAATATCTTGTTCGCTTTGCTTGAACTCTCGCTCACTTTGGTCTTTCTTTTTGTATTTTTCGATTTTTCCCTTCTTTTTTTTAGAAAGCAAAAGAAAACGAAAAAATGAAAGAAAAAGAAAAACTAAGTAGAAATTAAAACAAAAACTAAAAGAAAGCTGATTCAGAGGAAATAAAAAAAAGAGAAATAAATAAAACTGACTGGTCTAAAAAAAAGAAAAACTAAAGTAGGTTTAAAAGGTAACGAAAAAAAATTGCACAAAAAGAAACTAGATTGTCGCACTAAAAAAAATTGAAAACAAATTAAAATTAAGAAATAAATCAAGAGGGCACTTTGGCCACACGCGGCAATGGTGACACACGCTCAACAGGTCAAACTATTACCCAAAATATATGCCCGACTTTTTCATCGTTCCAAACCAATAAATAAACTACAATCTGCCAATGTGGTTTCTCACAAAACACAGTAAATCAATGAATAATTTTCCACAAGCATATTAGGAAATCAATCTATTACTTTCATAGTAAATCAATTCCCATAAAGCTCAGTAAATCACTCAACCTTCCTTTCTTAAGGCGGCCGAATCACGCAATTCTATTCGGGTTTCTAGGGTTTTTTGCGAATTTGGGTTATTCAAATCGGGTCTCGAGCTGGGTATTGGGTTCAGAATTCGAATTGCGGTTTGAATTGATGTGGGTTTTGGGTCTCAATCCGTGTGAATTGGGTAGAACTGGGGGTGGATGAGGAAGGTTTTCTGGAGTGTGCGGATTTGTTCAGGGGATTGTGAGTGGAGGGTATTTTGTGCGTGACTTTGTTGTAGTATGGTAGGGGCAGGAATTTGACGTGAAGCTGATTGTTGATGCTGTGTTTGGGCGTGGGGAAAAGGATTTATGTTGAGGAGGGATTCGCGGTATGCGTGAGGGTGGTTTTGGCAAAGGGGGCTTAAGTGGTGATCGCTGATGCACAGAAAGAATTGGATTTTTATGGTTCTGGCAGAACTCGTTAACGGTGATGCGGGTTCAGTGATGTTGTTTGCAGGGTACTCCACTGTATTTGAATTTGTGAATGATTACTGGAAGATTATTGAAAGCAGTCTCTGGCAAGGGAATTGAAACAGGGTTTGTGGTTGTGAACTGGGGTTGCGTGAACTGTTTTTTTGGTTGTGAGATGAAGGTATTGATGTTCAGTTTGATGGGGATGAAGTTACGGTCTGGTTGTATGAAGCAGATGGATGTTTGGTACTTTGGAGGGTTGGAGATGGCTGATGGAAGTTCTTTGTGAATATGGAGGGGGTTTAACGTGGGATAGTTATGAAGACTGTGGTGCTTTCGGTCAGAGAGGCTTGCCAGATCAAAGTCGTGAAGCGGGTGGCAGAGCAGTACTGGTTGTGAGAGTGATTTATGAAGGAAGGGTAGGCACTATGACGTATGTGAAAGGTGGTGAAGATAAAAGGGGAGGTGGATGGTTGTAACAGTGGATGATCAGGAAGGATTGTAGCCGTCGGTGGCCCAAACAGGGAAGGGAACAACAGAAACAATTTTTTTTTTTTTTTTTTGAAATTTGTAGGAAGTAAATAACGTAAAACAAGAGAAAGTGGAAAAGGATAAGAAAGGCAAGAAGTACAGAAATAAGGAAGTTTTTCTTTTTCTTTTTCTGAAACAATGGAAAACCGACGAAAGGAAGGAAAGAAGTGAAACAAAAGTGGCAAGATATACTTTTGTTTTTGTTTTTTTTTTGTTTTTTTTTGAGGAAGAAAGGAAAGATTATGTACTGAAAAGAGGAAAGAAAGTGAAAAGGAAAGAAATCAATGAAAAATTGGCATTTTTTTTGGTAGAAGATTACAGTATCAATGATTAATACCAAATCTAACTAATCAAGATTTTTTTTCTATATAAAAAAAACAAAAGGAAAATATAAACAAAAACTAACACGAATCAGAAATTAAATAAATAAAAAATTTAATCTTTACCTCCCCGGCAACGGCGCCAAAAACTTGATCGTCGCTAGAAAAGCGCGATATTTGTAATAAAATTCTGCAAGCGCACAGGTGTGTAGCATACAGGTCGAACACAGGGAGGTATGATTAAAATCAAATTATTTATCTAATCTCTTGGGCGAGTTAGACGAAGCTTGGAGGTTGATTTTGCAAAACAAAATAAAAATTGAAACTACAAATAAAAGATGCAATTAAATTCACTTCAGATTCGAATCTAATCGGATCTGTAATAAATTCAACGATTAAAGATAAAATAGAACAATGGAAATAAAATTGCAGAACAGAATTAAACGAACAGAAAATAAAAATTAGGATTACCGCTGAATCTAATCAGACGGTCAATCGCTAATGAAAATAAGTGAAAAATACAATTAATGCTCTACCGAATCTAATCGTGTAGACAACACTAATTGCTAAGAAATTAGGAAATTGCAGAAAAATAAAGAGAAGAACGTTGTTAATGGCAGAAGAATTACAAAAGAAGGGACTACCTTTACAATGAATACAATGGATATTTATAGGGGATGTAGCCTCCATCCTATGTGACTTTTGGGCCAAGAAATATCTCTTGAGATATTCTATTTACAAATAAAAGAGATATGGATATAGATTTGAGATGTTCTATGAAGATTCTCCCTCCTTGATTGCTGACATATGGCATTTGATTGAGTTGCATTCTGGTAAATATATGTCAAGTCTTCTCCTCAATGGCAAGTAAATATGCAAGATTTTCAATTGATTTCTTTAAGAAGAAAATGTCTAGCTCTTCAAATCTTAGTGCATATGTTATATACATATAAATATATATATATATATATATATATATATTATAGCACTAGTCTCTTTATTCTTCAAAGCGACGGAGGCAATGTATATGTTCTTTTCTTCAGCAAAAAATAGGGCTTTGACGGTGGCTGAACTCAGAACACTCTGTCCAAATTTCCAGGCTTTATCAGTGTGCTACAGCTTCCTTTATGATTGAAAATTTGTTGATTCCAAGAAGTAGCATTTCCTATGCAATTGGTCTTTAATTGAATGAAGGAGACATTTATTTAACAACCTGTGAAAACACACGAAAATACCCAAAGTAATATTGATTTATTTACAATAAAGATAAGATATGAGCGTAAAAATAAACACATTTCTATGTCAATCAGTTACGGGCATCAAATAAACCCGGGATTAATCATTAAAATGAATTAAGAACGTAGGTTGAAATGATAAACACCTATGACCCTGATTTGGATCTAAATGATATATATCCTTTCCCAAAATACTAAAATTAAAATTTAAGTATTACTTGGCCATAGGATAGATAATTACATATGGAACCGGTCGATTAAATAAAAATTGTTTTGACCTTGAATTTTGGAATATTGTTTTAAAGACAATATAAATGATATTATTAATCGATCTTCTTTGGATCTAAACTTTGAGCATTGAAATTTTAAAATTTAAGGAATTCGTAAATGTGGACAACTGAAGTTAAAACTGAGTTGAATATGAAACAAATTTATCGAAATTGAATTGTTTATCCAACTGTGATATTTACTTTAAATTAACTTTATTTGTAGTAATAATTGAACTGCGAACTCGAGATTTTATAAATGAATTATTCAAAGTGAGAGTTATAATTGAGATTCAATTATTTGAATCAAAATTTTAAATTGAATTATTTGAAATCGAACTATTGAATCGGATTGAAATGTAAATGGGAAGTCAAATCTTTTTGAATTAAGAAATCAGAATTTACTCGAATTGATTTGAAACTGGAATATGATTTCCAGTTTGGTTAAATTTTGAAGAGACGATTCTAATTCTAACTATAGTATTTCAAACCATTTTATAAGCTATTTTAATTACTTTTCTTTATAAACTATTTACCTTATAACCATTTTATTTTTATTAATTATTCTAAATAAACCATTTTAATAATTGAATATTTATTTTATAAACTATTTTATATTTTAACTATAGATTTTACTAAATCTGAAGATTCTATTTTAAATACAAATTATTTATTTCAAACTATTTCAATTATATATCTAAATTATTTTAATTATATTTATAATTATTTTAATTATATTATTAACTATTTTAGTATTCAAATTATTTTAAAGTTGGAATTGTTTCAAGATTTAAGTTTGGTTTTAAATGGGGATTTTAATATAAATATTCTATCTCGACTATTAAAACGAGTTTAAAGAAAAATATGATATGAAGTATGAACATCTTTGAGATGTAAAAGAACTGACCAGTGTGAAAAATGTAAACGTTTGGTTGTTAAAGAGACCGGGATCGGATATTGTCATACTCTCGTCCAATACCGTAAACCACTTTAACAACTGTGTATGCGGTGGAGTTCAAGAATGAAGTAGGCTGATTTGGAGGCGATTACTAGATTTAAAGAAAGAGAAGATGATGGATGTCCTTGACCATCGGGTCATAATTAAAATGACTAAAACAGGGTTGTACCAGACCAAGTGGGGTTAGCTACCTCCATCGGCAACACTTCTTCCTTTATTACTATAGTCCCTCTGTTTGATTTATTTGATTTGATGCGCATCCTTGATTTGTGAGTGTTGTTCAAGGTGGGCGAGAGTCGCGGCTATGCGTTACCACCAGTCCGTGCGTGCAACTAGTATATTCCTACTTTGGGCATTCCTCGTGTGCCTTGTCATATTATCCTGATCGAGCCCCCTATAATTTTGATTTAACGTTGTCGTATAGCGGCGCATCCCTATCCACTGACCATTACTGGCGTTTTTATATGCAATGTTTACGATAACGTAAACATGATGTAAGGGTAAAAATGTAATCCTGCTTACGTTGTTTTAATATTTTATATTTAACCATAGACACTATGTAATAGCGTATTGTATTATATAGTATCTAGTTTGACGGATCCTTAAGAGATGGAAATTCCCGTAACAAAAGTTATTGCACTCATATGATCACATGGATTTGATTTAACTGATATGATAATATTTAGTTCTGATCTGAGTGTTTTTGTCTTTTCAATTGTGCTCGAGTCAGTTTGAGTTTTAGTTATCGAAGACACTATTTTGAAGATGAAGATGGATCTTGCTAGAAGTATTATTATTTATTTCCGCTACAAATATTGGCATGTTTATGATAGTTAACTCTGATAATTATTGTAAAATAAAATCAAATGTATATTTTAACATCTTCATTAACTGTTATTTATTTATTTATTATATTTTGTCCTTCCGCTGTGAGATTCTGTATTTGTTTTTCTTCTTTCTTCTTTTTCTTACATAAATCCCAATAACTATCTGTATTTTTGATTTGTTTAAGTCGACATTGAGGACTATTGTCGATTTGAATGGTCAAAAATTCAGGTTGTTACATTTGGTATCAGATCTTGGTTTAGCAAAAACCTTGACTCTATTTAGGATTAACACATTAGAGATAGGATAGTAATAGCCTGGAATGAGCTTCAATGTATATGAGATAGCGTACTTGTAATTTTGATATAAAATAATTTTTGTATTATGTTGGTTTGTTCCATTGAGTATTTATGAATTCTGGTCGGTACTTGGGACGCCAAAGCATCGATAGGGATTTCTAAACACTCGCTCAATGACATAATATTGTTTTGAATTATATTTTATATATATAAAGAATTATTTGAAAATCTATGAATTTGGATTTTTGTTGATGATAATACTAGAATTTCATAATTTATTATTCGATTAATCAATAATTAAAACTATTTGTTATTGAATGGTTTAAGAAAAATGAAATACTGAAAATTAATTGGTAATGAAATAACAAGAAGTTAAATACAAATTTAAGAAATTTAATTTCGGGTGGTTTTGTAATATTGATTTGCAGATGGTTTGAAAAAAAAAATATTTATATTTTGAAAGTTGTTTTATATAGAAATTGTTTTCAAATGAATTTTTCAAATAAGCGTATACTCCCCTCTTGCCTTTGGAAAATTATTTCGGTGATCAGTGTACGCATCATCGACCTTTATTTTCAAGAGACTAAGTGGGAGACCACTTAGAACTTTTATACTTTGTTTTGCGAAATTAGATTTCATTTAAATCTTTTATAATATGGTTTTATATAAAAGATATAATATATATAATATTTTGAAAGTTGTTTTGGAAATGAACACGGGGTTTGAATTCATAAATTATCGAATAATTAATAATGTTCAAATTATTGAAATGAATCAAACATGATATTTTAGAAACTTCTAAATTGTGAAATAAGAGAATGAACCTAAGAGGGTTATAATTAAAGCAAAATGGTTCAAGAATCGAAAATAATGAATTGAAATCATTGAAATTTCTGAATTGTATAATAGGAAAATAAACCTAAGAAAGTTATAAAAATTTAGATGGAAACTCTTAAGGATTTGAAATAATGGATTGAAATGAATTGAAACCATTGAACTTGTATAATAATCAATTCTTTTCTATAGCATACATAACTTACCAAAATATACAAGAAGTTGAAGTGTTATATGAATAATTAATTGAATAATATACAAGTGTATGTATGAATAATGAAAGGTGAAATTAAATTAATTGGTTATAAATGTTAACAAAATATAAATTCTGATAATAAATGATATACTTAGTTATGTTGTGGAATTGAATTCAACTAAGAAAAGTAAATAAATTAAAACTAGTGTACAGATTACTAAATTTATTTAATTCATCGAGATTAATGAAAATGAATAAATAAATTTGGAAAGGACTGAATTAGTAAAATAAGCCGAATGAAATGGAATTGATGTTATATGGCCATGAATCTAATTTGTGAAGTGAAACAAAAATAAGTGAATATAGATGATTGTAAATGAGTCGGTTGGATATAAGGTAATATGCATTAGTTTAATATGAATTCATTGTAAGAAAATAAATGTATATATACCAAATAAAATTTAAATGAATCAAATTGAAAGAGAACGAAAACAACTAATATGCAATAAAGTGATTACTACCAATAAATGCTAATCAATTGTATATTGATACGAAATTATTGTGTAATAGATTAAATATTTATATTAGAAAGTATGAATGAAAATTTTTGTTAAAATTTTGGATGAATACTAGTTGGAAGTTTGTTAGGTGTATTTGTTAAGCCTTATATAATTTTCTGCATATATTGTTTATTATATATATATATATATATATATATATATGATTTGTTATATAAATTGACAACTTCCCTACTACGCCTTTTCGAGGACGAAAAGTTTTAAATGGGGGGAGAGTGTAACAACCCATATTTTTCGATAATTAGATTATTAAATTTAATATGACTTTTGCATATATATTTTGTTATAACTAAAATTTAATGATTTAATTATATAAGTTTTGATGTGAGAACTTAGTTAGAGAGAATTAGGTAATGAATTTCAACTTATTATAACAATAATAAGTTGCATTGATTGTAAACTTAACTTTGATTTTGTTTGTAGTATTTAATATTGAAATTTGAAATCTTAAAGAATATGAACGGAATTGAGTTAAAGAATTTATAGTCGAATTCAATTCAATTGGAAAAAAAATGTTGGAATTAAATACAAATAAAATCTGTGACGTTCTGGAATTTCGCTCGATCTGAATCAGTCGTTAAACCGATCTAGACCGTTCGAAACCCCTGATCGTTTGAGAACAGGACAAATCAGAACGCAAACAGAAGAACATTTCATTGCTATTACAACAATTCCATCAGATACAAGAATATACAGAGTATAATTGAATAAATTACATTCGATAAACATATCAGAGGTTACATTAAATACATAGCAGCGGAAAATAATACAAAGCACAATTGAAGGTGATATACGGATACAGAGCTTCCCGGATATCATTCCAGCTGTAAACCAGGATCCTGTGAATATAAATCTGCAAAACCAAAACTACTAGCTGCCCGTGCGGAAAATAGGGGCACCCAGAGTTTAGGTTAAAACGATAAACTCCAGGTCAGTCATGTGACTGGTGTGAGAACTAAAACAGTTATTTAAAACTTTGCTTTAAAATATAGTAATTCAAGGGACCACGCCGTATAACACGGAACGGGTTTCCTCCCAAGAATACTAGTGCATATAACAAAACAGCGCAATGCTTTTTGGAAAAATGAAGCTATTATAAGACCCAGGTCCCATCACACAATGCAACGCAAGCCAGAGGATAGGGTTTTCCCTTATAATAGCCAAATAATGCTTGATACGTTTAAACAAATCATTTGATACTATTATAGGTGTATAGTGTCAAAACAATTTCAATCATAAATATCAATCATAGACGGCATGGGTACCATATATCATGTCGCCATACTAGTTCTACAATTAAAACCGCAATATCACATATTGGAAATTGGATTTCCGTCATGAGTCGAGGCAAGGGGCAAGCTCCT
The DNA here is from genome assembly GCA_030737875.1 of Allium sativum. Classification (NCBI taxonomy): domain Eukaryota; kingdom Viridiplantae; phylum Streptophyta; class Magnoliopsida; order Asparagales; family Amaryllidaceae; genus Allium; species Allium sativum. Next base: position 782,174,575 of record CM060918.1, on the reverse strand, counting down.
CTCCGCGTTCGAGACACTCTAGCAATGCCTCAGGACCCCACTTTGATCCTTGGAATCGGCTGGGTCGGTCCTCTCTTACTTTTGAGGATTAGTTATTCCTGAACACACGTTTCCCGGTCCTTACAGACCTATATCCGAGGCGCCTCATATCCAACAACCACACAGGTGAAAAGTATATAAATGTCAGGGCTGGTAGGTCACTGACACCACCCTAGCTAGAAAGAAACGTCGTGCTCTCCCAGCGGACCGTCTCCCGTTTTTGACTCATACCGAGGTGTGAGGCTCGCGAATTCACGCTATACACAAAGCTACGCCACACAGACCGTGCTTTGATCATCAACCACAAGACTTTGCTTTTCAACATAAGCCTTGATCAATTGCCACTTACGCATGCCACACTGGCAATTCACTCCATGCGACTGATGTCCATCGATATACAACCTCTGAGCTCGTATGTCTCAGAGAAGGGCGTTAAGCAAGAGAATAAATTCTCTGCCGCCAAATAGATGTATATTTAATAGAGATAATTCAACACAGAATAAAATCCAATGTCAGACACACAATCCATTTACAAGTTCGTTCTGGGTCTGAACGAAACCGGAGGAACTTTCCTCGCATATCCATCGATCTCCAAGTACGTCTGGACGGTCACCAACTGTTTCCCTCATCTTGGGTGTACAGCCCAATCGAGATCATCAGCAATCACCCAAACGATGTGAAGACTTCCGGTCTTCAACCACCGTCTTCATCTTCGACATCTCGTCGAATCGGTTATTCAGAATGGGTATAACCCGGCCCTTCTGAATAACCCACGTATATAATAAACAAATGTTACACAAACACAACGAACACCTCATTCCAATTCAGAATATTCTTTTATTCACAAAATCACATTCTTAGGGAAAGGTTCCCATTAATTTTATCCAAGATAAATTCTTCTAAATTTATCCTATAATCTTCCTTTGGATATCATTTCAAACTAGTCGGGATTAACGAACCACACCGAAGTAATTATTTATTTTATTTCCCAATCCCAACCTATATATCCCATGGAGAAAAACTGGTAATACTCCATATCTAACACCACAGTATTATCGGTAAAATTAATTACCATTTCATGTTCAAATCTAATTAAAGATTTAACTATCGCTTTGGAGCAAAACTGTTGGTACTCCATTCTCGATCACCTTTCAGATTTGATAATTTAAATTATCATTTTACATTTCAATCTAATTAAAGATTCATTAAAATTCCACTTAGTTTTAATCTTTTTAAAAATCAACATCTTGCCTTTAACTGGGTTAAAGAACCAATGTCATCTAAAACACGATTCACGATAAACCCAAATCACATTTGATATTAAATACAAGGCTCTGAATAGAAAATATATCGGCTTATATTCAATATCAAATTCTGAAACCAACAAATATCGTATTGGAAATAACGATATAAAATATATCTTTCAAATCCCCATAATAATGTTTGTATAGTCACGAAATCCAACATCAAAATATTCCGAAGATAATTTTGATTCAACTCCAGTCCAATTCACGTATTGGGAATATTGATTATTTTTAAAATCACTTTCAAATTCAATTTATTTATTTCAAAAATAAATTGATTTTAATTCTAGTTCAAAACTAGTTCATTTCGATAAAAGTCTATTTTTATCATTTCAAATGTGGAGTTTTTCATCCCAGTTCTATCCAATTCACATATTATGATTTTACACAAATTATCAATATTTTTAATAATTTTATCAAGGCCCGTACAGTCGATTTCCATCAACGGCTATCGAACTGCACTTACAACGACCTTTTTCAAATTTGATTTGGACATAATTCCAAATCCAACCGTTAGATTTCAAATTTCTAATATTGATTGGAAAGCTCTTTTCGATACGAACCCAACGGTTCCGGTTTTAGGAGAATCCGACGGTCGGATCTCCCGAAACGTCAATTCGAAGTCAATGGTCGAAATTCACGAACTGCCGCGGAGCGGCGCGTTCTATTCAGACCATTATATATATAATATATATATTATATATATTTCGTCAATTTCCTTTTAAAATGTATTTCATAAATCGTTTTAACTTCGTTTCAAAACCATTTCAACACTATTTCAATTTCTAATCAAAACTGAATATTTTATATCATTACTATATAAATGATAGTATTTTCAAAACGTTATATTTTGAAATCACTTCTTTTCTATATTCATTATAAAAACGAATATAATCGATATAAATATCGTTCACGTCAAAATAGCGCAACTCTAATCAACACGGCTTTATATATTTCAATAAATCCGTTATTCTGTTCAACAAATGAATATTTATTCCATTCAACACATGAATCTATATTTCTTCCAACACCTGACTAATCTCAACACATGAGTACTGTCAACACATCACTATTTTTGTTATGTAAAATATTTTATAAAACTATGGTATCTATCGTTTGATTTTCAATTAGACTTCCACCGTAAAGTAGTTCTAATTTTAAATATGATAAAGATGTAAATTTCATTGTATAAAATATTTCACTCAACACATGAACATCGTCAACACATGACTATTTTTATATTCAACACATGAATTTTCTTTTATAATATTCATTGTTGTCCCGATTGGAATGAGGCCCAATCAATCACCATATAACGTTAATTATATGGATTCCATACAACACATGTATATAATAGCTTTGCTAAATAATCAACCATCATCCAAAGTGCACAACACAACTGCATAAGCATCAAATATAAATAATCGACGCTTACACAGTCTGTCAACCAATCGATCGACAATAATTAAATAATTGGGATTAGTGTACGCCAAATATCATCCCAACACCCGTGTGGGGTTTCAAATCAACAAACACATATTTTTGTTTGTGCAGTTGGGCGATGTGTAAAATTTATTGACCCAATCAATATCAGTCAAATCAGTGTATATAAACAAATCGGTCGATTTGTTTATAAATATTTATTTATTCACATTCTCGTTAAAATTTATATTTTTAACGATAAAATATTTTATTTCAACATATGAATTCCTATTCAGTTCATTTACACAATAAAAAATGATATTTTCATTTTTCTAACATATTTTAGAAAATTTCGGCGGCATAATGGCACGATACTAGAAACGGGACGAGGCCTAGCCTTATCCCCGGTCTAGTGAAGGCCCACAACATTCACACATCAATCAAATCCATTCCATTTCACCAAACAATTCAATTCAAACCAAATAATCTAACCAACTACACAACCAATCAAACAAGTCCATGGTCTGTGGACGATTGTGTCGGGTGCTACTAAACACCGTCTGCATCCTAGTATATATATATAACTAGAAAAAGAGATTTTGAGTGAGAAGTTCTCACCGATAGCTATCCCAACTCCTCGACACTTCATTTATAGAAATCTTCATCGTTATCGCATCTTTGTCATCTTCGTTGCCCGTAGCCACTACACATATAAAAATCACATTTTTACTTCGCTATTCAATATGAAAAAACCCAATTTTTACGTTGATGTTCAATATATAAAAATCATATTTTTACTTCGATGTTCAATATATAAAAATCATATTTTTACTTCGATGTTCAATATATAAAAATCATATTTTTACTTCGATGTTCAATATATAAAAATCATATTTTTACTTCGATGTTCAATATATAAAAATCATATTTTTACTTCGATGTTCAATATATACAAATCATATTTTTACTTCGATATCATCTATATAAAGATCTCGCCTTTTCAACTATAAAGATTTCGCCTTTTCAACTATAAAGATTTCGCCTTTATAAAAATCACCACTTTATTTCAACGTATATAAAATAAAAATCAGATTTTTATTTTGCTACATATACAAAGATGATATTTTTAATTCACCACATAAACAAAAAATCATATTTTTATATCATCTATATAGTAAAGATTATATTTTTATTTTAAAATCCAATGTAAAAATCATATTTTTAATCGCATAAGTGAATAAAAATTGAAATAAAACTCACTTGGGGTGTCAGAGTGGCGGAGCAGGCTCGGAGAAGAGCTAAAACATCTCAGGGACTGAAATGTACACTCGAAAAATAATAAAAATCGGATTTTTAACTGGGGGGGGCCCACTGGTCGGGGTTGGTGGCCGGAAGGGCGGCGCCTGGGGTCGGGGTTGGAGGTTGGGAGGTGCGGTCAAGTGTGGGTGGACGGAAACGGACTGTGGCGGCTCGATTTGGGGCGTTGGAGCATTGGGGTTCGATTCTCGAAGAGGGGGACGGGGATGGGCCGTCGGAGGTGCGGTCGGAGGTGGGGAGGCCGGGGCTGAGGTGCGGTCGGAGGTGGGGAGGCCGGGGCTGAGGTGCGGCGGCGCCTAGAGGGTGGGGCGGCGGCGAAACCAAGGGCGACGGGGGGTCTTGGGTTCGTGAACGATGGTTTTGAAATGAGGGGAGAGAGAGAAAGGGAATTGAGGCTATATATTTATATATATAAATATTTTATTATTATTTTTTTCTCAAAAAGGTAGCTTTATAATACGAACTCGAAATCACGCCCACCGACTGTCGTCCTTAGCGTACTACCCCCTTTCCGAACACAATGGGATATGTATCGTAAGCTGATTCAATCGTTTCGATCAGTTTTCGTCAAAATCAACATATAACTCTATATATTGATTTTGAACGCGCATTTCAATTTACCGGGGTCACATACTAACTCTAAAAATTGCAGAAAAATATTTTCTAACTTCGTATTGACGATACGGTCCTAACAAAACTAGTTTCGTCGAATTCGGAGACCATTGGAAAAATGGCCATTTTCCAGTCGATTAAAATCAACTGAAACTGGTCAAACGCGTTTTCTTTTGCCACGCTCACATATTGATTCGAAAAATTATGAAATTTTGAATCTAGCAATAATTTGACATCACGGATCCAACAAAAGTGGTTTCGTCGAAATCCGAGGTCGTTGGCGAAATTCCTATTTTTAAGGGCCTGAATTCCATAGCGACTATTCAGAATTTTCAACTGGACATATCTTTTGATTCCCGCAATGAAATCTTGATTTTCCGGATTCGTTGGAAAGATATTATCAAATAGATCCTATTATTTTTGGTTTCGCTAAAATCCGGATTGTTTTGCACCCGGTACATTCAATTGAAGTTTGAAATCGAATTATCGAACTACCGCGCCATTTTCAATTCTATTTATAATTATATATAAATATTTATATTCTAACGGCGACGTATATAATATATACGTTGAATTCTATTCAAAATAAATTTCTCGTCGATATTATTTAAAATAATTCATTTTAAATATTCAAGATTCGCTAAAATTGCCAAAATAAAAATTTTAAACTGGCCTTGATTTTCGGGTTGTTACAATCTCCCCCACTTAAAACTTTTCATCCCCGAAAAGGAACAAAGTCGAAAGTGGTTTGATTAATCAATTCTACGTTCGATCTGGCTTCCATTCTCCAACTTTTCAGTTTTTGAGAATTTTCAAATTCTTCAAAAATTTGGCTAACACCCTAAATTTTCGAAAATTTTTGCCATAACCTCCCCTGCACCGGGAGCCACGGGAAAATCCCGAAATTGCCATATAGGCCTTCTGATCTCAAAAAGAAAAAGAAAAAGCCAAGCGGCTAGCCAATCGGCTCATAAAATCATCATCACCCAAACAAAACAGTAAATTATAGTAAACATGTACCTATTTGTCGGGCAAACAAATTTTATTCTTCGGCTCTAGCCTCCTTGCTATGACCTGTTCAATGCAAGTATATGTATATGCAAGCAAATGCGACCAATTTTCAATACAATTCAATATTTGATTCAATTAGGCTAAATGGTTCAAAATTAGCAAACAAATAAACAAACAACACAAACATCAATCAATTAGTGAATTAGAGTTTCAAACTCATAAATTTGATATATATACAGAAAATTTTGTTTTTGATGCCAATTCACAACAAAGTGTTCTAGCTATATTGGTTTTGGTTCTCACACCAGCCTAATGGAAATATATAGAAATCACACCTTCGAAACACGAACATAAATATTGGTGATGGAGCTCCATCATCAAAATCATCTCCGAGCGACTAGAGTGTAATTCTATATCTATCCAGTATATTAAAACTTCGAATATACGTTCATGACGCGTATATACAAAACCTTTATATATCGGATTGTCCATATTCAAAATAAATAAATAATCAAATACGTATAAAGCGATTTAAATTTTCAAAACAAAATTGTTTTCATTTGAAAAATATACTCTTCACACCCATTCTAGGATATTACTGATCCTATCTCTAACGAGTCATTCTAATTGGATATTTCTAATCCAATATCTGATGAGTTCTTTCGTATAGTTCTAATGCGTCTTGTTCTCGAGCTCTGTAAACCAAAGCTCCGATACCAAATGTGACGTTCTGGAATTTTGCTCGATCTGAATCAGTCGTTAAACCGATCTAGACCGTTCGAAACCCCTGATCGTTTGAGAACAGGACAAATCAGAACGCAAACAGAAGAACATTTCATTGTTATTACAACAATTCCATCAGATACAAGAATATACAGAGTATAATTGAATAAATTACATTCGATAAACATATCAGATGTTACATTAAATACATAGCAGCGGAAAATAATACAAAGCACAACTGAAGGTGATATACGGATACAGAGCTTCCCGGATATCATTCCAGCTGTAAACCAGGATCCTGTGAATATAAATCTGCAAAACCAAAACTACTAGCTGCCCGTGCGGAAAATAGGGGCACCCAGAGTTTAGGTTAAAACGATAAACTCCAGGTCAGTCATGTGATTGGTGTGAGAACTAAAACAATTATTTAAAACTTTGCTTTAAAAGATAGTAATTCAAGGGACCACGCCGTATAACACGGAACAGGTTTCCTCCCAAGAATACTAGTGCATATAACAAAACAGCGCAATGCTTTTTGGAAAAATGAAGCTATTATAAGACCCAGGTCCCATCACACAATGCAACGCAAGCCGGAGGATAGGGTTTTCCCTTATAATAGCCAAATAATGCTTGATACGTTTAAACAAATCATTTGATACTATTATAGGTGTATAGTGTCAAAACAATTTCAATCATAAATATCAATCATAGACGGCATGGGTACCATATATCATGTCGCCATACTAGTTCTACAATTAAAACCGCAATATCACGTATTGGAAATTGGATTTCCGTCATGAGTCGAGGCAAGGGGCAAGCTCCTCTCCGCGTTCGAGACACTCTAGCAATGCCTCAGGACCCCACTTTGATCCTTGGAATCGGCTGGGTCGGTCCTCTCTTACTTTTGAGGATTAGTTATTCCTGAACACACGTTTCCCGGTCCTTACAGACCTATATCCGAGGCGCCTCATATCCAACAACCACACAGGTGAAAAGTATATAAATGTCAGGGCTGGTAGGTCACTGACACCACCCTAGCTAGAAAGAAACGTCGTGCTCTCCCAGCGGTCCGTCTCCCGTTTTTGACTCATACTGAGGTGTGAGGCTCGCGAATTCACGCTATACACAAAGCAACGCCACACATGCCGTGCTTTGATCATCAACCACAAGACTTTGCTTTTCAACAGAAGCCTTGATCAATTGCCACTTACGCATGCCACACTGGCAATTCACTCCATGCGACTGATGTCCATCGATATACAACCTCTGAGCTCGTATGTCTCAGAGAAGGGCGTTAAGCAAGAGAATAAATTCTCTACCACCAAACAGATGTATATTTAATAGAAATCAATCAACACAGAATAAAATCCAATGTCAGACACACAATCCATTTACAAATTCGTTCTGGGTCTGAATGAAACCGTAGGCACTTTCCTCGCATATCCATCGATCTCCAAGTACGTCTGGACGATCACCAACTGTTTCCCTCATCTTGGGTGTACAGCCCAATCGAGATCATCAGCAATCACCCAAACGATGTGAAGACTTCCGGTCTTCAACCACCGTCTTCATCTTCGACATCTCGTCGAATCAGTTATTCAGAATGGGTATAACCCGGCCTTTCTGAATAACCCACGTATATAATAAACAAATGTTACACAAACACAACGAACGCCTCATTCCAATTCAGAATATTCTTTTATTCACAAAATCACATTCTTAGGGAAAGGTTCCCATTAATTTTATCCAAGATAAATTCTTCTAAATTTATCCTATAATCTTCCTTTGGATATCATTTCAAACTAGTCGGGATTAACGAACCACACCGAAGTAATTATTTATTTTATTTCCCAATCCCAACCCATATATCCCATGGAGAAAAACTGGTAATACTCCATATCTAACACCACGGTGTTATCGGTAAAATTAATTACCATTTCACGTTCGAATCTAATTAAAGATTTAACTATCGCTTTGGAGCAAAACTGGTGGTACTCCATTCTCGATCACCTTTCAGATTTGATAATTTAAATTATCATTTTACATTTCAATCTAATCAAAGATTCATTAAAATTCCACTTAGTTTTAATCTTTTCAAAAATCAACATCTTGCCTTTAACTGGGTTAAAGAACTAATGTCATCTAAAACACGATTCACGATAAACCCAAATCACATTTGATATTAAATACAAGGCTCTGAATAGAAAATATATCGGCTTATATTCAATATCAAATTCTGAAACCAACAAATATCATATTGGAAATAACGATATAAAATATATCTTTCAAATCCCCATAATAATGTTTGTATAGTCACGAAATCCAACATCAAAATATTCCGAAGATAATTTTGATTCAACTCCAGTCCAATTCACGTATTGGGAATATTGATTATTTTTAAAATCACTTTCAAATTCAATTTATTTATTTCAAAAATAAATTGATTTTAATTCTAGTTCAAAACTAGTTAATTTCGATAAAAATCTATTTTTATCATTTCAAATGTAGAGTTTGTCATCCCAGTTCTTTCCAATTCACATATTATGATTTTACACAAATTATCAATATTTTTAATAATTTTATCAAGGCCCGTACAGTCGATTTCCATCAACGGCTATCGAACTGCACTTACAGCAACCTTTTTCAAATTTGATTTGGACATAATTCCAAATCCAACCGTTAGATTTCAAATTTCTAATATTCATTGGAAAGCTCTTTTCGATACGAACCCAACGGTTTTGGTTTTAGGAGAATCCGACGGTCGGATCTCCCGCAACGTCAATTCGAAGTCAATGGTCGAAATTCACGAACTGCTGCGGAGCGGCGCATTCTATTCAGGCCATTATATATATAATATATATATATATATATATTATATATATTTCGTCAATTTCCTTTTAAAACGTATTTTATAAATCGTTTTAACTTCGTTTCAAAACCATTTCAACACTATTTCAATTTCTAATCAAAACTGAATATTTTATATCATTACTATATAAATGATAGTATTTTCAAAACGTTATATTTTGAAATCACTTCTTTTCTATATTCATTATAAAAATGAATATAATCGATATAAATATCGTTCACGTCAGAATAGCGCAACTCTAATCAACACGGCTTTATATATTTCAATAAATCCCTTATTCTATTCAACAAATGAATATTTATTCCATTCAACACATGAATCTATATTTCTTCCAACACCTGACTAATCTCAACACATGAGTACTGTCAACACATCACTATTTTTGTTATGTAAAATATTTTATAAAACTATGGTATCTATCGTTTGATTTTCAATTAGACTTCCACCGTAAAGTAGTTCTAATTTTAAATATGATAAAGATGTAAATTTCATTGTATAAAATATTTCACTCAACACATGAACATCGTCAACACATGACTATTTTTATATTCAACACATGAATTTTCTTTTATAATATTCATTGTTGTCCCGATTGGAATGAGGCCCAATCAATCACCATATAACGTTAATTATATGGATTCCATACAACACATGTATATAATAGCATTGCTAAACAATCAACCATCATCCAAAGTGCACAACACAACTGCATAAGCATCAAATATAAATAATCGACGCTTACACAGTCTGTCGACCAATCGATCGACAATAATTAAATAATTGGGATTAGTGTACGCCAAATATCATCCCAACACCCGTGTGGGGTTTCAAATCAACAAACACATATTTTTGTTTGTGCAGTTGGGCGATGTGTAAAATTTATCGACCCAATCAATATCAGTCAAATCAGTGTATATAAACAAATCGGTCGATTTGTTTATAAATATTTATTTATTCACATTCTCGTTAAAATTTATATTTTTAACGATAAAATATTTTATTTCAACACATGAATTCCTATTCAGTTCATTTACACAATAAAAATGATATTTTCATTTTTCTAACATATTTTAGAAAATTTCGGCGGCATAACGGCACGATACTAGAAACGGGACGAGGCCTAGCCTTATCCCCGGTCTAGTGAAGGCCCACGCCATTCACACATCAATCAAATCCATTCCATCTCACCAAACAATTCAATTCAAACCAAATAATCTAACCAACTACACAACCAATCAAACAAGTCCATGGTCTGTGGACGATTGTGTTGGGTGCTACTAAACACCGTCTGCATCCTAGTATATATATATATATATATATATATATATATATATATATATATATATATATATATATAACTAGAAAAAGAGATTTTGAGTGAGAAGTTCTCACCGATAGCTATCCCAACTCCTCGACACTTCATTTATAGAAATCTTCATCGTTATCGCATCTTTGTCATCTTCGTTGCCCGTAGCCACTACACATATAAAAATCACATTTTTACTTCGCTACTCAATATGAAAAAACCCAATTTTTACTTTGATGTTCAATATATAAAAATCATATTTTACTTCGATGTTCAATATATAAAAATCATATTTTTACTTCGATGTTCAATATATAAAAATCATATTTTTACTTCGATGTTCAATATATAAAAATCATATTTTTACTTCGATGTTCAATATATAAAAATCATATTTTTACTTCGATGTTCAATATATAAAAATCATATTTTTACTTCGATGTTCAATATATAAAAATCATATTTTTACTTCGATATCATCTATATAAAGATCTCGCCTTTTCAACTATAAAGATTTCGCCTTTTCAACTATAAAGATTTCGCCTTTATAAAAATCACCACTTTATTTCAACGTATATAAAATAAAAATCAGATTTTTATTTTGCTACATATACAAAGATGATATTTTTAATTCACCACATAAACAAAAAATCATATTTTTATATCATCTATATAGTAAAGATTATATTTTTATTTTAAAATCCAATGTAAAAATCATATTTTTAATCGCATAAGTGAATAAAAATTGAAATAAAACTCACTTGGGGTGTCAGAGTGGCGGAGGAGGCTCGGAGAAGAGCTAAAACATCTCAGGGACTGAAATGTACACTCGAAAAATAATAAAAATCGGATTTTTAACTGGGGGGCCACTGATCGGGGTTGGTGGTCGGAAGGGCGGCGCCTGGGGTCGGGGTTGGAGGTTGGGAGGTGCGGTCAAGTGTGGGTGGACGGAAACGGACTGTGGCGGCTCGATTTGGGGCGTTGGAGCATTGGGGTTCGATTCTCGAAGAGGGGGACGGGGATGGGCCATTGGAGGTGCGGTCGGAGGCCGGGGCTGAGGTGCGGCGGCGGCGAAACCAAGGGCGACGGGGGGTCTTGGGTTCGTGAACGACGGTTTTGAAATGAGGGGGGAGAGAGAAATGGAATTGAGGCTATATATTTATATATATAAATATTTTATTATTATTTTTTTCTCAAAAAGGTAGCTTTATAATACGAACTCGAAATCACGCCCACTGACTGTCGTCCCTAGCGTACTACCCCCATTCCGAACACAATGGGATATGTATCGTAAGCTGATTCGATCGTTTCGATCAGTTTTCGTCAAAATCAACATATAACTCTATATATTGATTTTGAATGCGCATTTCAATTTACCGGCGTCACATACTAACTCTAAAAATTGCAGAAAAATATTTTCTAACTTCGTATTAACGATACGGTCCTAACAAAACTAGTTTCGTCGAATTCTGAGACCGTTGGAAAAATGGCCATTTTCCAGTCGATTAAAATCAACTGAAACTGGTCAAACGCGTTTTCCTTTGCCACGCTCACATATTGATTCGAAAAATTATAAAATTTGGAATCTAGCAATAATTTGACATCACGGATCCAACAAAAGTGGTTTCGTCGAAATCCGAGGTCGTTGGCGAAATTCCTATTTTTAAGGGCCTGAATTCCATAGCGACTATTCAGAATTTTCAACTGGACATATCTTTTGATTCCCGCTATGAAATCTTGATTTTTCGGATTCGTTGGAAAGATATTATCAAATAGATCCTATTATTTTTGGTTTCGCTAAAATCCGGATTGTTTTGCACCCGGTACATTCAATTGAAGTTTGAAATCGAATTATCGAACTACCGCGCCATTTTCAATTCTATTTATAATTATATATAAATATTTATATTCTAACGACGACGTATATAATATATACGTTGAATTCTATTCAAAATAAATTTCTCGTCGATATTATTTAAAATAATTCATTTTAATTATTCAAGATTCGCTAAAATTGCCCAAATAAAAATTTTAAACTGGCCCAGATTTTCGGGTTGTTACAAAATCTATTTGCAAAGTCAGTTTGAATTTTATTTTGATTTGAGTAAAATTGACAAGTTTTGAAATTAAATGTTTAGTTGGAAGAAGTGGTTTAAATTGTTTAGAAATGTATTTGGGAATTTATAGCAAGTTATTAAGACATAAAATGAATTAATTATTTTAAATTTAATTGCCCAATTTAATTTGTTGAAAAATCTTTGAAGTGAATTTTTAGTATATGTAAATTACCCTTATAACTAATATAAGTCCCAGTTTGGATAAGAATTAATTTATTAATATTTGGTATTAAACTTTTGCTGGTACTTTAATGATCTAATTGTAAAAATGGTATGGTAGACATTCAGGTAAATTGCTTAGGCAATTTAATTGACAGGTAGTGACTGGTATAGATTGCAAATAAACTTGTGACTTGTTTACATTGATTAACAGTGAAAGTCAGAATTTAATATTTATATATTTAAGGAGATTGATTGATGTAATTAATAATTGAAATAAAATTTGATTTACTAAGTTAAAATTAAATTTATTTTGATGTGAATAAAGTTGATTAGTTTTTGAAATTTAATTAAAGATAATTATATGAATTGGGAATTTATAGTGAATTGTTAATACTTAAAGTGAATTGTATGTATGTATGTATGTATATATATATATATATATATATATATATATGTTCAACTAAATTTTTTTGAAAAAACTTAAATTGAGATTTTATTATACGTAATTGATAAATATGACCAAATATAAAGCCTAATTTGTATTAGGACCAGATTTGTGTCAATTGGAAATTGAATTATACATGAATAAACGAAGTATTGAATATGGTTTCTAATTAATTAAGCATTGAAAATTTTCTTATTAATAATCCCAATCACTAACCATAATTCATTTCACAACTCTATCATTCCATTTCTCTCGGCAAATACAAAAGGAAGCTTTTGTTTCTTTCTTAATCAAAAATCAAATCATTTAGAAAATAAAGAAATCGTCCAATCTTATAACCATTAGTTTATGAGAGAAAGATCTTCACCATCATATGCTAGTTGAAGGGAACGATCAATTTTACAGGGTGGACAAATTTTGAAGCAGTATAATATAGGTGATAGAGTTTGGATTTGTGGTATGTATAAAGACTTATTCACAAAATGGTGATTGTATATGAGTTCGTGAAGGGATTTAGCGACCGATAGCAAAATTTCGCGAGATTCCTTGAAGAAAAAGTCGCACCATCCTTCTTCTATGCGTGAGGAAGGGAAAGACACAATCTCCGTGTAATGGCCGAGCTTGACAAGGTGGTGACAGGTTAGAAGAGCTTGCAAAGAAATGATCGATGGATCCATCGGTTCATGATTTCATGGAATGTTGAGGGATGCTGAAAGGATCGGTAATGGTGGGTTTGTTTGTACAGGCTATTCATGTTTTTCATGTTGGGGAGAAGGTAGGAGATGATGATGTGGCAATGATGCAGTGGTGAGGACGGTTTTATTTATTTTATTTTTAATTGAATTGCAAAGGTACAAATGTGTATAACCTTTTCATACGAGCTCCAATTAACACGCGGTTTTTTGTGTTGGAATTGTACTGAGGAGCTCTTCGCGATGGCACAGGTTTGAATAGTTTCTGAGACAATTAAATATTTGGGCTTAATTTGGATTTCAAATGCATTTGGAACCAAAGGTGGGTGATTTAACCCACTCCCACCTAACTAAAATATTTGATTGTTTGTTAAATTAAATTTATGTAATGATATGATTGTTTGCTTGCTGTTTGACTGTTTAAATTAATTATTTATGTAATCTAAATATACAGTATAAATTAAATTTAACTGTCAATATAAATTGTATAATTAGAATTTTAGTTTCTTGTTTAAAAGCCTCATACCTGATGACTAGTAACTGGTATTATATTGAACTATTTAGACGTGTTGATTTTGATGGATGCCTTGAATTTATATATTTAATGTATTGATATGTAATTCGTCTTATTATCGGCATTGTTTATATATGTTATTGATTCGTTGATTAATCCCAACCCTTACCCTAGATGTTACGAGCATCAAATAAACCTGGGATTAATCATTAAAATGAATAAAGAACGCAGGTTGAAATGATAAATACCTATGACACTGATTTGGATCTAAATGATATATATCCTTTCCCAAAATACTAAAATTAAATTTTAAGTATTACTTGGCCATAGGATAGAAAATTACATATGGACACCAGTCAGTTAAATAAAAATTGTTTTAACCTTGAATTTTGGAATATTGTTTTAAAGACAATATAAATGATATTGTTAATCAATTTTCTTTGAATTTGAACTTTGAGCTTTGAAATTTTAATTTTTAAGGAATTCGTAAATGTGGATAACTTAAGCTAAAACTGAATTGAATATGAAATATATTTATGGAATTGAATTGTTTATCCAACTATGATATTTACTTTAAATTAACTTGATTTATAGTAATAATTAACTGTGAACTCAAGATTTCATGAACGAATAATTCAAAGTGAGAATTATAATTGAAATTCAATTATTTGAATCGAAATTTTAAATTGAATTATTGGAAATCGAACTGTTGAATCGAATTAAAATGTAAATGGGGAGTCAAATCCTTTTGAATTAAGATATCAAAATTTAGTCGAATTGATTTGAAACTGGAATATGATTTCCAGTTTGGTTAAATTTTAAAGAGACGTTCTAATTCCAACTACAATATTTCAAACCATTTTATAAACTATTTTAATTACTTTTCTTTATAAACTATTTACCTTATAACTATTTTGTTTTTATTAATTATTTGAAATAAACCATTTTAATAATTAAATATTTATTTTATAAACAATTTTATACTTTAACAATAGTTTTTACTAAATCTAAAGATTCTATTTTAAATACAAATTATTTATTTCGACTGTTTCAATTATATATCTAAACTATTTTAAATATATTTTTAACTATTATAGTATTTAAATTATTTTAAAGTTGGAATTGTTTCAAGATGTAAGTTTTGTTTTAAATGGGGATTTTGATACGAAATATTCTATCTCGACTATTAAAACGAGTTTTAAAGCAAAATATGATATTTTAATATGAAGTATGAACATCTTTGAAATGTAAAAGAACTGACCAGTGTGAAAAATGTAAATGTTTGGTTGTTAAAGAGACCGGGATCAGATATTTTCGTACTCTCTGCCAATACAGAAAACCACTTTAACAACTGTGTACGCGGTGGAGTTCTAGAATGAAGTAGGATTTTTTGGAGGCAATTACTGGATTTAAAGAAAGAGAACGATGATGGATGTCCTTGACCTTCAGGTCATAATTAAAATGACCGAAATAGGGCTATACCAGACCAAGTGGGGTTAGCTACCTCCATCGGCAACACTTCTTCCTTTATTACTATAGTCCCTCGGTTTGATTGATTTGATGTGCATCCGTGATTTAGGAGTGTCGTTCGAGGTAGGCGGTAGTCACGTCTGTGCGTTACCACTAGTTCGGGGTACAACTAGCATATTCCTACTTTGGGCATTCCTCGTTTGCCTTGTCATATTGTCTTGATCGAGCCCCCTATGATTTTGATTTAACGTTGTCCTATAGCAGCAGATCCCTATCCACCGACCGTTACTGGTGTTTTATATGCAATGTTTACGATAATGTATTAATGGTGTAAGGCTAAAAATGTAATCCTGCTTGCGCTATTTTAATATTTTATATTTAACCATAGACACTATTATAATAGCATATTGTATTATATAGTATCTAGTTTGATGGATCCTTAGGAGATGGAAATTCCCATAACATCTCTTAAGTTATTGCACTCATATTATCACATGAATTTGATTTAACCGATATGATAATATTTTAGTTCTGATCCGAGTGTTTTTGTCTTTTCATTTGTGCACATGTCAGCTTGGGTTTTAGTTATCGAAGACACTATTTTGAAGATGAAAATGGGGCTTACTAGAAGTATTATTATTTATTTCTGCTGCAAATGTTGGTATGTTTATGATAGTTAACTCTGACAATTGTTGTAAAATAAAATCAAATATGTTTTAAAAGCTTCATTGACTGTTATTTATTTATTATATTTTTTCCTTCTGTTGTGAGATTATGTGTTTGTTTTTCTTTTTTTTCCTATATAAATCCCAATAACTATCTGTATTTTTGATTTGTTTAAGTCGACATTGAGGATCATTGTCAATTTGAACGGTTAAAAACCCAGGTTATTACAATATTTTGGAACGAGATTTACAACAAGATTTACTATTTTGTTTCCAATGGAGATTTGGGTTGAGATATCGGGCAATGTTTCCAAGATATGAAACAGTGGTTATAATAGCCCTTAGATCCATTACAGTAGAACTATATCGTTCCTCACAACACATAGTATATTATCATACCATTACATATTCGTGTTTGTATAACTTGATCATGCAACATAGTAGTCTGTACATAGTTAGTGTATACATATATAATTGTTGTAATTTTATCTATAATACATACATCTGCCATTCATATGTGAGTTTGTCATCTCAAAATATTATTCAAAATTTGTATTTTTATGTTAATGTATTTCAAGTATAATTTTACATTAAATAAAATAACATATTCTTTTTAATGTCTTAGTATTTTTGGAATAAGCCATTTGAATTCCAAAGAATATATAAATTATCCAACATTTTGACATTGTAGAATAACTTGAATTTTAAATTATATTTTGATTGTTCAAAATGTAATAATGTATATACATATTATAAAATAATTTTGATAAAATAGTGTAAAATATTATGATTTTGTAATATACCGAAGTATATATTCATGAAATAAAATAAAAATGATATATATTACATTAATATGAAATAAATAAGTATATTTAATATATATTCCCTTAAGTCTGAAACTATTTTGTTTTAATACACACATAAACATTTGGATTTATATGAACGCTAGTTCTAAAAAATTAAATGTAATGTAGAAAACCAAATATCAAAAAACTGAGACCAATTTTCTCTCCAATGGAGACTAGGTAATTTCCCCTTTTCTTCCAATTTATTTCACTCCTTTCCTTTTTCTATCCATTCCACTCCTCCTACTAACCCTCCCCACCTTATTTTTGCACTGATCATGTTTTCTTGTACACAGATTTCGCCGTCATGGAGTCTAGTGTTCCTCTCTTCCAATTTCAGATCTACCTCCAGGCGTCGAACTGCTTCTCCTTTCCCCTTTCCATTATTCCTGCCTTTCCTTGCCTAGCCTCACCAAGATTCTCCTCAGCCTAACCCTTGTCATACGTGACGTAGCTTTCTCTTCTACTCACTTAAGTTCCTTACGTGATTGCTTTTGTCTAGATCTGGGGTTGGCTTGCAATTCTTCGTGACTATGCCTTCTTCTCATCTCCTTTTTGCTCAGAATCTCGCTAGCCCTGTGTCGATATCCCATCGAAAGGCAGTTCGCTTCCCCAGATGTGTCTGGTTTTAGATCGAACATAGTTCGACGTGTTTGTGAGTCTTTCATGCACAGTTCTTATGATTTTTTACTGTAAAGTCTAGTGTTCACTATTGTTTGGGGTGGTTTGATTGTTGTGTTAGTAAATAGCCTGCTTTGGGTGAGTGTTATTACACCGTAAGTGTATCATCTAGAGTTGTATAGAATTATTCTAGCTTGTTTGTGCTAGGTTAGTGCCATGGTCCTTTTGAGTTTTTTTGGTGACGTTCTAGTATGGCAGGGTGTTTTTAACTATCGGTCTTGTTGTTGGTGCTTCCGTGTCCTTGTGTTGATATATTATCCTTCAAGTCAAGTTTTATTGCTTTGGCAATATGAAATGTTCTCGTTAAGTTTTTTTTCCTTGCATTTTTATTTTACTGAAGATATTTAGGTTTGGAAGATGCTCAAATGGAATTCCTATTGTTAGTGTTCTTGTTTGTTTTTATGGCAGTTAGCAGGTTGAACCACATGTTATATGGCTTGCTGCCTTATGTTAATTCTGCATTGTTTTTCCTTATTGCACGAAGATGACCAGTCAGTGTTTCTTTAGTAGTTTAGACGTTATGTTTAACTTCTATGCTTTAAGCAAGATTAGTTTCTTTAGTGGTCATTCCAGTTAAAAATTGCGCTTGTAATAGATAGGCAAATAGTCTATCTTCTACACCCACGTATTTTTTTTTATTTGTAGTATAGAAAAGTATTACAGATCACTTAAAAAACCGGTCGGCTCTGCCTAAAAAAAATTAAATGTATATGTTAACCGAAAAAATGTTTAAACATCATTGATGTTGAGCATTACGAAACACCTCTTAAGTCTTTGGGGTGATGAATGAGTTAGGTTTATTTTGAATTTATCTAAGTCATGAGGGTTAATTCATCACACTTGGTCAAGCACGAAATAATGAGATTCGGGACGGAATAAGTATGCCTATGAACCCTTAGAATATAGGTCGACACTTTTGTTTTGATCGAAGGACAACACGAAGCACGTAGATGTGATTCGTGTCGAATACTTTTAATAACTCACGGCATATGACTTAATGGATCTGGGAAAAAAGTTATATGGCGAAGACCCTATATTAAGTTTAATAATGGGCGATTTATGCGATTTTCATATTCCGCCCCATGTTAGTTCGACGTGACTCAAATATATAAAAGTCCATTTCGTTCGAAGTCCAAAAGAATATGCAACACAAGTCCACTTTTATGTCAAATATGTTCAGTATGCACAAACCAAGCCATATGTATAACCCAAGCCTAAATCCAAGTTCTTTACTGCATAAGCTACGCTTACAAATCCCAAACTGGATTCGCCTGTAATTCCATTTAGGTTTGTAAATGTAAAATTGGAGATCAAGAAAATAAATTTGGCCCCTTACTAGGCACCCCTCCGCATATATTTATAGGCGTGGATCAGGTTTTGTATCATTGTAATATATATTTAGCTACTTTTATATTGGCACTGGCTACGTTGGATCCTATTTGCGCCTTTGTAAAAGGGTTTCGACACTAATAATTTTCTTGAATGCCTTTTTTGAGATATCGAAAGAGGAGCAAGGACTTCGTAAAGCAGAACAATACATCCTTCTAAATTATGAGAGTGGAAACGTTTTATGGGCTGAAACAATATAAAATACATTAATCCTTATGTAACACCCCACATTTCTTAATGTCACCCATATAAGAATTTTATTAAGAAAATATGGAGCATTGTAGGTATAAAGACATAAAACATCATAGAGATTAAGATTTCACAAGACATAAAATAATAAATATACAATGGAAGAAGACAATTTCATTTTTAATATTAAACCATCTTTATTTCAATTGACCAAATAGTTACAAAACGTCATGTCTCAAAATCCCAGTCAAAACAGTATCAAAGTTAATATTATTCCCCAAATAGTCAAAAAGATACAACCTAACCTTGAAAAGAAAACAAGAAGTAATCCATCTTTTGTTCACATCCCTCACAATAGAATCAACAAATAAATCTGAACTATATACTTCCTCCCTGTAAGCCCAGGGGAAGAAAAAAGAAATGAAGAAAGGAAATGGGTTAGACATAAAGTCTGGTGAGCTACTATGATTTCTAGCACAACTGCTAAGTTAAGGAAAAACAAATAAATAATAGTTCTAGTGTCATAAAAAGGGCAAGGGTCTACACATCTAAAGGTGAACGATTACTATTATGGATTAACATAAAGGATTGACTATTCTTATCCAAAAGACAATGACGATAATAATGATCATGTCACTGTTGATTGACTGTTTTTCACTTCTATAACTTCAAACTGAAATGTATAATTAGGAAGGAATTTTGTAATACTACTCATTGATCGACTTCTTTTCTAGATGTGATAACATGTGACAGCTATGGAATTCGGGGTTATCGGTCTCGAACCCATCAACTAAAAAAACACAGCCTTAATCACAGGCGTTACAACGTCTTACCATCCCTATTCGAAACAATGCACGCTCATGGTTCCGCCGGAATGCGCCCGTGTCCACCTCATTTTTGAACCTCTTACTATCTAAATTAGTACCTAGTCTCTACCTAGCGCGGGCTCTGATGATAACAATAAGGATACTGATTGATATGCATAAAAACGCATTTGACACAAGTCACCCCTAGATTTAGTCCCCAAGTTACAACTAGGATTTCTACAAGCCCTTTATATTTCACTTGAATGGACCCCCTGGCTTATTAATCATAAAATTTAACTCAACACATTTAAGTTCATTAATAATCCCAATATAACCACGAGTTAAATTCGTATGTTGTAATTAACATTTCTAATTAAATGTAATCTTTTTATACAATCCTTCCTCATGTCAATTAACGTTCAATTAAGTCCAATTTAGTACTACTTACATGTTTTTTGAATACATGTTACTTAATATCCAATTAAGTGCAATTCATTCTGATTTACATGTTTTCCAAATATACGTTACTTAATGTCAATATTGAGTGCAATTCATTCCAATTTACATGCTATTCAAATGCATGTTACTTAATTTCAATATTAAGTGCAATTCATTCCAATTTACATGTTTGCCAAAAACATGTTACTTAATATCAATATTAAGTGCACTTCATTCTAATTTACATGTTTTTCAAATACATATTTCTTAGTGTCAATATTAAGTGCAATTCATTACAGTTTACATGTTTACTATATACATATTACTTAATGTCAATATTACATGCAATTCATTATTCTCCAACATGCCCAAAGTCCTTTTTTTAACATACTTTCAAAACTATCCTAATATTACAATCAGTTTGTTGATTACATCTTCTAATCAAATTCCAACATATCACTTTTATACCCATTATCATACAAAATTTCACTAATCCCCGATTATTCCTTTTTATGCATTTTTCCTCTTATTGTCCAATTGCGCTATAATCGTCCCATTACGTGATTTAATCCAATTTGCGCAAAAATAAGAATGAATGAAAGGTTTAGGCTAAAAAAGGCATAAACTCAATGTTAGAGATAAAATGGAAATGACCTAGGCTTAGATGGACAGAAATAGATCTGAAATAAAAATAGGGATGACTACAGAACTGCAATAAAATTTCATATGAAGAGCAAAGTTGTAGATAACTGAAATAGATAACAGTAATGGATTTACTGAAATAGATAAAAGGGAAGAAAAGGAACATAAATCAGATCAAAAAGAATTATTTACAGAGAAAAGATTTAAGGATAGATGGATTTGTATATAAACATCGAATGAACTAGATCTGTGTATAACTGCAGAAAGAATTAGATCTGGAACACTGCAACAACTATTATATCAATTTTAACCTCAACTTGGAAGAAATCTTGTAGTCATAGTTATAATCACAAAATTTGAACAAACCCAATAAAATTCTTTGTCTGTGTCATGCATCTAATATGTATGCAAAAGAATCCTAATGATACATATAGAATTCTACCTACGTGCAACAACCATTCACCAAAATGCAACTTCCAAGGGATGATTCAACCTTATTTTCATCCATATTAAAATAAATTAAAATGTGCATACATTCATATGCAATATGTAATGTCCTAGTTCAGCCGATCCCTAATCTTGTGCCTAGTGTGTAAAAGCATCCATTGCATCCGCTAGCAAACACTTGCATCCACTTACAACCATCAATCATAACATGTCTCAAACACATGTTTCAATCATGTCCTGTCATTTCTAAACTCAATTCCTAAGATATACCCTTCCCTAGGATATACTAGAAGGAAGTCCCTAATAGAAGGAAGAAGCTAACGATAGAATATCAAAGAGGAAATACTTATCAAAAGAACACGTGTAAGAAACTTGAACCCTCGGTGTAGCTCTTCCATTCCTTCCATCCTAGTTGCTTTAGGAAGAATTGTCTCAAGTGGACACGATCCAAAAGCTTACCATAACCTTACAAGTAAAATTACACTTTTTCTCTTTTCCACCTTCCAATTTCTAGTCCTTACTTTACCAATCTTGTGTTCCTTGGTTTGTTCCACTTATATTGTCCAACCTCAAAAAGACTTATCTACCACCCCACTTTATATATAATTTTCCAAAAGATTACTTGAAAAGCTTATCTACGTATTTCCCTAAAGCACTTCCTTGTTACACTATTGTCTTGGAACACAATTATCCGCTCGAATTTTTCGTATTTTCTTTATTTACTTATTCATTAACCAAACTTGTTACTTGACTCAATTCTGTTGTCATACAAAGGTTTCGTCGAAACTCCTATCCAATTATAGGATACAATCTCGGGTTAAATCTTTAGGGACTACAAAATGTTCCAATAAATACTACATTAACCTTTAAACTTCCAAAAAGACAAAAATTGTTAGCTACATATTCGATATATTTTACTTGTCTTAAAGCCCCAATTTCTAGTAAGAAAACAACTAACCACAATCTATGGTTACTGAAAATTCAGGTTTCTCTCAAAGTAGGTAATGATCCTCCCTCATAACAAACTAATGGTGGTTAATTCCGAGATAGCTACCTTTACATGTTTTCTTACCAATGTTACTTTAATAGAATAGGAACTAAACCTTATCCAAAAAAGGTTTTCCCATCTTAGACCCAACATGTCACCAATACAGACTTTACCGATCACCCTACTACACAAGTCAAAAACTAGGCTTAGGGCAACTCCAACAGCTCATGATTCATATCCTGAATCATGAATTAGTTGGTGAAATGCTCCCCAACAGATGTTGGAAGGCGCAATATTCAGGGGTCAATCCTGACTTCGGAATTGGCCTTAGGCCCCGATATTATCGGCGCTATACGTAGAGCGTCATTTTTTTTGATGTGATCCGAAAAAATCGGCGCTCTACGTATAGTGCCAATAATATCGGCGTCTTACTTCCTGCATCTATTTCCTACATCTCCAATGGCTATAAACGGTCATATTTTCCTCCAATGACTATAAAACAGACATATTTTCTTCCAACGGTTACAAAATGGTCATATTTTCTTTCAACGGCTATAAAACAACTATATTTTAAGTTATAAATTACTTCCTTTCTTACATTCTACATCACAACATAACGACTATGTTTTCAACCTGTAGCATGATGGGTCATTCAGTCCTTTGCTATTGTGGAGTCAAATGTAATGTGCTTGTTTCTAAAAGCGAGATGAATGTAGATCGTCGCATTTATGGTTGCAAAGCGTACATTACTGCATAGAATCACTAAGGATTGCAAAGTTGTAAAAAAAATCATGGATCGATCAAATGTTAATGAAGAGGGTTGTCCAGTACGCGCTTGAGATGCAAGCCGAGGTTAGTCACTTGGAAAGAATTAATGTTGCAGTAAAGAATGAAATGCTTTATGGGTGCTAAGGTTTACCCCTAAAATATGAGTCGTATTTATGTTGTATTGGGTCCTAATTATATGTTTGTATTCAAAGTTATGTTATATTATGTCATCGTTATATGTTGTGCTGAACGATGCTTGTATCCTTTATCCTATTTTTTTGTTTCGAACGATATTAGTATGCAAGTTGTATCCTTTCTTCTACCACGTGTTGTTTGATTGTAATGGGTACTCGAATTTGATGGAAACTGTTTGTTTGTAATGGGTTTAGGACATCGCAACACTCTATCCCATACGACATGGGTTTAGAATTTAAAAGAATAGGTCGTCCTCAACCATATGTCTGGAATAGAACTCTAAATATCTAACACTGAAGCCTCCTACTCCAAGCTCCTTCAGATAAATCTGTAAAATCCCGAACTATTGGACTGCCGTACAAATTTTGGGCACCCAAGAGTTTAGGGAAAACATAGAAAAATAAACTCTGGGTTTGCAGCACGATATCCAAAGTGGCCACAGTATAGAGTATAGGGTATACAGTATCCATTGCCAGTACCATCATTGTAGCCACATGCTTTAAACACTGTGAGATCAGTGACCAGTCACATTTATGTCATACGTTAAAGACAGTGTCGAGTCTCAATCATAGACTCTAGCCACATTGCACAAATTTCAAAGCGCTTGCCTTTGGTAACTCATTTTCCTCCTTTTCCTTTTGTAACCTTCATTCATAAATACCAGAGACAAACCAAGTAGCAAAATTACCTCAACTCAAAAAAATGCCAATTTCTTATCCATCCTCTTACAATTACACTGATTTTCTAGGTGGACCATAAATCCTAATTCTTCTTCACCTAGAGAACTGATTCAGTGGTATATCGAAATGGAAGAGCGACTCCATAATGATTTACGACAAATAGAACTGGAAGAAAGGATGCATCAAATAGAAATAGGACATCAGAAAAAACAACAGACTCAACAACATGCCCGAAGGTCACACTTTGTAATTCCTCCTGTCAGAGATACGGTTAACGTCAATGAGGTACAATCTGCAAATATTGCATGCTTTTGTGGTTTTAAAGCACCACAACTAGTCGTCAAACAAGGAAACGACGTCGGACGTTGATATTATTGTTGTCCAATACGTACGAATGGATGTGACTTCAGACAGTGGGTAGACAATCATTTTTCTTATAAAGCAATTACATACACTTTGGAATTGGAAGAAAAAATAAGAAAGTTATGAAATCAAGTCAACGACCTTACTCGTGCAACTTGCCGACTACGACATGGTTTAAATTAGAGGTTTAATATTTTATATTATGTCGGTCAAATTTTTTTTGACATGTCGTATCTTTATGCTTATAATTAGTTGTATCGTTATGCTTAATACTAGTTGTATCGTTATAATGAATATCAGATGTATCATTATGTTTATGAGCAGTTGTATATGTATGCTTATTATTAGTTGTATCATTATGAGTTGGAGTTTTATATGTATATTCAGACGTTTAAATTTGACTACGATGCTGTATTGGAAATATAAAATGATTTTGTATAAGTAAATTATTAATTAATCAGCATTTGAACATATAATGAAAAAATATGAAAACTAAGAATAAATTTTATTCGACGTTCGAACATATAAATTATAAATTTTAAATTATTAATTTATCAATATAGAAGAAATAATAGGTTAATAAAAATATATTCCGAGGCAGTGTGCAAAATTTATTGGCGTGTTACATTAATGCACCGATAAATTCGATGTGCTCCAATTAAATCAACCGTCACCGATAAATTTGGCGCGCGCCGATTGGGAGAATCAACTGATTCTCCCCTTAATATTACGAGATGTATTGTTGTTCGAGTTTCTCTTAGGTACATGCTAGCCATGGTATGATAACTAGTTCAAAAATTCTTTGGACATTCTATGGACAACCTTTACTTTGATATTTCTTTTTCCACTATGCGGAACTTGTCGAAAATCATAAGTAGAGAAATATAATTATAGGAAAAATCTAGATCTTAGTTCTTTCCAAAAGACCATCAACACGAGTCAAAGAGAAATGTTCCTTTCCATACAATTCACCTTTGACTACTGCTAAACCAAGGAAAAAGACGAATGATACTTCTAATCCAAAAATGCTTACATTCCTTAATCAATTTAAGAGAAATCCCGTAATGGTAATTTATTTTAACATGGCTCAAGACCATGGTAAAATTATCACGGCTTAGGACCGAGGAAATTTTTTGGAATTGGGTGTGGCAAAATTGGCTATGTGGTGTAGCGAATGAATTTAAACCTATCATTTTAATCCATTTTTCACTAGTTTTATTATCCCTAAGGTTTAAAAACTGGGTTTAACATATGTGATAATGATTCGGTGCGATCTAGCATATAAATGTGATGAAACGACTAATCTAAGCATATAATGTAACATAGCATAGTGAGAGGTTTAATTCACTCAGCAAATCAATGAATCTAACAAAGATTATACTACAATGATTTGTGAAGTTAAGGAAATCTATATAGGCAACTTCTAAATGATGCAATATGTATAGATCATTGATGATCTAATCTCTTCTAGAAGTTTGGAGGAGATTAGAAGTGATTTAGAATGTGTTTTAAGAATTTAGGAGGAAGACTAGAGGATCTTAGTTCTTGTGACTGCCGAAAAAAATGAATAGAGAGCCTGAACTAATCTTTTCAGCCTCCTATTTGTACGGCAAGTCATTAACCCTGATGGGCTTGCCTAATTAGCCATTAATCTTCCTATTTGTTTGCTTAGCAGTCCAGAAAACTTAAAACTTTTGTATTTCCTTAACCGCTTTACTAAATTGTTAATGTAACTACTCTACGGAATGGTAACCCATCAAATCTTTCTAATTGCACAAGTTTGAACATTTAATTTTTCATTAATCGAAAGATAAGGTTAGAAAAATGTACTCAAGGGTAAAATGGTCACAAACAATTTGACACAAATCATAGATGTGTAAAATATCATAACTAGCCATATATCAAAATATGAGAATGATACGAACTCGTGAAAATTAAATATAATTATTTTATGATCTTCCGATACGCAACATGCGGGTCCTTACAGAATCTCTACTAAGTGAGCTTAAAATTAAGGATGAAAAAGGCAACAATATGATGTGATAATGTCAGTACTATGTCAAGTACAACAAATCTGATTCTTTATTCAAAGACAAAACATATCGAACTAGATTTATCTCATTAATGAACAAACGATGCAAGGAAAGTTTAAAGTTGGGTACATAACATCTACTTACAAAAATACCGACATACTAATGAAACCTCTCTCAAAATCAAGCTCTACAGGACTCACACATGAACTGGACATTGATGAAGTAGACATCGGCTCCAGACCACAAACTGTGATTCATCTACCGAAATAGATCTGAAACCTCGCGAGATACTCAAGAAACAACACCAAGAAACTTGAGGTGCTTTCATCAACAAATTCGCGAATTCTTTTCTAAATTGCCACAATCCGGTGCCATTTCTTATTTTTTGAACAAACTCCAACCCTAATCGGGTTTTAGGGAGGGCGTTAAGTGAAATGTATATCCTAACACTGTGTGTGTACACACACAGTGTTGGGATATACATTTCACTTTACACACACACACACACACACACATATATATATATATATGTATATGTATGTGTGTGTATGACACACACTTAGTATTGTAGAGAATACTGTTTCATCAGTTCGTTTCAGTTATCAATACAAACCATTGCATATCTTCAGAAAACATATTGCAAATTATCAAATCATTTCATCAAATTCAAACAAAAATTCTGAGAATTATTTAATCAACGCACATTTAGTTTGTGTTGTTATACTATTATAAATAAAATGATGACCAACATCACCTTGGTCAGACGCTTTGACTGTTGCGTGAGAGTTAATAAGTTTAACATCTGCATAACATGATTCGAATGCATATTCAATGTAATATGTATATGTGTAACGACCCATATTTTTCTGCCTAATTATTTGGATTTATTTGAATTATTTTATTATTTAAATTTATTAGTTTGAATTTAAATAATGGTATTTAATTATTTTATTTTGAATATTTATTTGTGTTAATTATATAATAATATTTTAATTCCAAAATGTTGTAAAATGTGGAATTTGCAATATATTGTGATCGGGCAGTTTAAATTGGTTCAATATTGTTTTTTTTTGAAATTATATTGACAATTTTGTTCATTTAACGAAGGTTGAGTGGTTAATTTATAATATAAATATATAACGAGCTGCAGCGGCGCGGTAGTTCATAATTTGGCGTTTTGAACTTTAAACAGTTGTACAGGATCCAAAATGAGTCGATATTTTCTCGAAACAAGAAACGCTAAAATCTGTTTGACGATATTTTCCTAATGGAAGAGAAAAATCCAAATTTCATAGCGTAGATTTTTTTTTATGTCTAAATCAAATTTTGAAAAGGTCGCTATGGAATTCCTTTATATATTATAGCGATTTATTTATATAAAATAAAGGGTTTTTATTTTTTTGAATATCGATTTGGCTTGGATTTCAAACTGTGATATTTTATTTTGGTAATATATGAAATTCTGGTCATGTATGGCCAATAACAATATTTTATTAATATTATATTGAGGTACTTTGAAATTGGTTTATTTTAATCTGAATTGGGCAGTTCAAAAGGGTCATTATTCAAACGACCGCTGTTTTCGACGAAACAAATTTTATTGGGACCGCAACAGCAAATTATTGCTAAGTTTCAAGTTGCGCATCAATCGGAGTTATTCTGTGAGCGTGGCAAAATAAAATTTAAATAAAAATGACCATTTGAACGTGAACGAGGGCCATTTGAGCAAACGGACTCGGAATTCGAAGAAACGAGTTTCATTTGGACTGTATCGTCAAATTATATTATGCCGTCCATTCGCATCTCGAACGGGGTTTGTATGGGAGAACAGGAGCGAATAAATAACGCTCAAAATAGCGATAGGTACGAAATAAGAATCGTTAGTCAGCATCGCTTGTCACGATGACTTAAAATGTTAATATTTACAACTATGTATACCCCTAAAAATCAGAATTTCCAGCCCAAGCCAAATTTTCGTCCGTCATTTTTGCAGAAAGTCCTCGTTTACATTTCTATTTATTTCTCTCAATCCGTTGCGAATTTGTTATGGTAACCTGAAGTAAAGTTGTAGATCGGGTTGTTATCTACCTATTGAGAAAAATTGGGGGAAAACGGGGTACTGTGGCGGTCGGAATCGACCTGGAACCGTGGAGTTTGATTTTCGTTTTTCATGGTTTTTGAGGAGATTGGGTCGACGATTGGTGGAGCTATCAAAGGGGAGTGTAGAGGGGAGTAGAGCTTCGATTTGGCTCTGGTGTGGGGGTCTAACATCGTCGGTGGTGGCCGTGGGAGGTAGATGAATGGAGATTGTTATTTTGGGTGTAGTTTTTAAAGTGGCAATCGGAAATAGGAAGATTCGATGACTGAGGAGGATTACTGGCAGAGTTATCTGAAGGGCAATGGAAGGGGGAGGTCCGGTCGTCAGCTGGGTGGTGGTGCGGCAGCTTGACGTGGTCAGTCGCAGTGGCAATTTGGGAAGGAATGGAGTTCGATTTTGGTCAGATTCTGGGCGAACGAGGCACTGTTGGGTCACAACGCGGTTGGAGGTGGACCGCCGTGGATTGGCGCACCTGGGAGGATGAACAGTGGAGGCTCCAGATGATCAGAGATAGCCGGAGGGAAGGAAGTTGAGATCGTGGTTTGTTGAAGGAGGCCAGATCGATAATAGAAGAAAGGGGGATCGGGTTTCAGGCAAGGCAAAAGGAGAAAAGGCATTTGTTAACTGATGACATGGATTTTTGGTAAATTAAGGTAATTAATTTTAATAAATTTATAATTAATCTAGTTAATTAGTCATTTAATATATATATATATATATAAACTTGTATATGGTATAACTTTTGCTTACGTTAACGGATTTCAGCGAAATTGGGCTCGTTGGGATCGTGGCGACGGGCACTACACTGTCGAGCTGGTCTGAACTGAAATCGAAGCAGTTGGAGATCCATGTAATTTTAAACACTATTTTAAAATTATATGGTATAATGTGTCAACTGTCAATCGTATAAACTGGTGAGTCAATTCTCACACCTTCTTGAATCCTGTGATGTGGTAGATTCATATTAAAATATAATTTACCGTTAAAAGTACAAATTGGTTGATTGGCTGCTATTGGTTGTTTACTGTTTGGTTGATTGTTGTCATTTATATTTCAACATTTTAAATATTAGATTATTGAAATTTATTTCATATATTATTATCAAAATGTTATAACGAGCTGTGGTGTAGGGAAGAATAGGTTGGAGGGATCCGACCAGATTCCTCAAATATTACATATGTTGGTTGTTTATATTATTTATATTTGAACTGATTTAACCCCATAGGATAGTTAAACCTGTTTGAGTGTGATGGTTAAACAGATATTCACCTGTGTTGTGTTTAAAATCAATCGACAGTGTTGATTGGGTAATTGGCAGTGAATGGCCATAAATGTACCGTTTAGACGTCGTTCTAGCGTTAGGTGAATCGATGCAAATTTTGAAGTTATAAATTATTTTATAACTGAATTGAATCTTTTTAGTTATTTTATATAAGTAATTAAAATTATAAATTTATAAATATATATTTTTAATCGAGTTTATAAAAGAATTATTTAAGGGGTTTATGTAATGAAATCATATAATCGATACGAGTTCCAAAAGCAGAAAAAACCAGAGAATTTACCTACGGGCTGGTAAAATGAAATAATTGTTTTTAAAACAATTAAATGGTGTTTTTAAATTAATTAAGTTGTTTAATTAATTTAAAAAGGGGAAATGACAAATGAAAATCAGTTAACTGATAACTTATATGTACAGTTGGCAAAATCAACCGTTTTTAGTTGAAATTAATAATTGAATTAATTTGATTTAAATTTTCTGAATATCCATTAAACTTAACGAAGGGTTTGAAATGTTAGTTAATCTTCGATTTTGTAACAACCCGCATTTTTGAATAACATGTTATAACGTAAATCAAGGAAGAATTAAATTTTAAATTATGAATCAAGGGAAACGGGCTATGCCATTGCGTTCGTCTCGGAAAAATACGCGAAATAGAGTCCGAGTTTTCGAAAATCGGAGTCCGTATGACCAAGTTATGGCCCGTCAAAGTTTTCAGAAAATTTCAAGTTCAAAAACAGTTCAAATTTGAATTCAGAATTTCAAATTCAGCCCAAGCAGGACAGGCGGGAAAATTCCCGCCAGCCCCAAGTCGACTTGGGAGTCGACACACCCCAGGTGGTGTCGACTGCCCAGTCGACACCCTTGTCGACTTGGGTGGTCGGCCAGTTTGGCCTGGTGCACCTGTTTTGGCTCCTGGGTCTTGTTTTGTTGGCTAGTGACGTGATTTGATGGCTCAGATCTGAATTAGGGTTAATATTATGACCTAAACTAACCTAAACTTCTATAAAAGGACCCTAATACCTAGCCTAAATCAACACAAATCATTCCTACAACTAAATTATGCCAAAATGCTTCCTAATCATGGCCTCCACCTTCATATCATGGCCTCCATCCTCTTCATGAAAGTTTGAATGTTCTAAGCTAGTAAAAGAGCCATCTTTCTTCATCAAAACAAGGATCTTTCTTCTTATTTCTCAAAGACAACTGGGAGCTTATATGCAATCGGGGATTTCTAGCGTGGCTTCGTCTCAATCTTGTTTTACTTTGTTCTAGTCTTCTTAGCCAAGCTTTGTAAGCCCTATTCTGCTCTTAGATTTAAACTATGAAGTTAATATGATCATGTAGCAAGTTGAAAATGAGACTTTTGGGTATAATACTTGTCTGTGGGCTATATTTGTATGCATAGATCGATATATGACTCGTTTGATCAATGATTGTGGAAATATCATGAACCTAGTATCATTTACCTTGATTTTTGGGTAGAAAGCAATGAGCTTTATTTGGTGGTTATGCATAATGCAACATGGAACTTGGTAGTTATGCATAATGCAACATAGATTCTCTCATGATCTTTATGTTAACTTGCCTATGATGTTATGAACTATATGCTAATCACAAGTTATCACCCTATGTTAACTATGACCATGTTATCACCTATTTGCTAAGTTGATGTCATGCATGTTTTGAGGCCAATAACCTTATATGCTAGTATGTTGAACACCTTTGCCTCATACATCACCATGTTAAACTTGTGATAGACTTTGCCACTTTATGCCCAACTTGTCATATCATTATGTTCCCCCTTTTGATCTATTTGTGTTGATGCGAACTTACGTGCGATGGGGTTACGTTATGGGTAAATTTAAATGACATGAAACATGACTTGAAAATATGACATGTGATTATGCTTGAAAACATGAATGTGGATATGACATGTAGAAAACATGAAAGTGGCCAACTCGAGGTTGGGTTGAGTTTGTAGTATAATTCTACCCGGAACTGACCGGCTTAACTAGTGGCTACAAACAATAGGACCCAATGTGAGTAGTTGGTCATATTGCACTTAAATCCCAAGGTTAGACTAGGTTGTGGTGTAATGCTACCCGGACCCGCCCGGCTTAACTAGTAACCACAACAAAGTCTAATGTGAGAGGTTGGGGTGCATTAAGTTAATTAATGCCACATGGTAGGATTAAGTCATGGACCACTTGAATACTTAACCAATTGAACACGCTGGGTTGGATGGGGTTAAGTCATGAGCCACTTGGGTACGCTTAACCAACTTGATACATGGTGGGATAGGGTTAACCACAGTTAACCCGTTAGAAACCCTAGTTAAGCGGTCCTTTTCAGCAGTAACCCTCTTGGATGTATCAACGGTACCCTAGGGACTAGGCTAGGGTGGGGCACAATTACTGGGCTGATTGTAAGCGACCAAAACGACGGCTGAGTTGGTGCGCCAGTGTAGGTTCAGGCGAACTATGGTCGTGCACATAGTCCGGAGTTGAAAAAAAAAAGCAGGCATGGGCACCAGTAGGTTTAGACTGTGCGTGCTTGATTCGTGTCAGTGGTTGGCACCCTAGGACTTGATACACCCTAGGGTGGACCTAGCACAGTTTGACTACATTCCGTGATTGGGCCGTATGACACCGACACTTAACGAGTTAGGCTTATAGGGAGCCGATCGACTTGACCGAGTAGTTGGACCTTGATTTAGGTCATCTCATGAGTTTGGGCCAACTTTGGGCCAAGGGATTATTTCTTGTTTATACTTGACATGGATTGGAATACTAGTACACTTGATGCAACTTAACCTTGTATATGCGATGCCACACTTGATCTAGCTTCTTAACTTTTCACCATGCCAGTTGTCATCCTATGTTTCATCTTTGTTTTACATGTCCAGTTAACTTTATTAGTTTTTATACTAATGGTAGGTAGGACTTACCAGTCTTTTTGACTGACCCGTTTTCTTTCGCCTCTTTTCTTCCGTTCCCCCCCCCTCTAGGTTCTCAGGGTGGGAACACTAGCACCTAGCTTGGATCTTTAGCTTGCTTTCTGGATAGCTCATGTACGGTTTGGACTTGAGCTCGCTATGGCTTTTACCACGTCTACTTTAGGGATAGTTTACTTTATGTTATTTCCAGTTTTCAGTTTATGTTTTCTAGACCTGAAGTAGTTGGAAAATAATGACTAAGTACTATGATGTAACTTAACTATGGTTTTGAAATAGTAGTTTTATCCGCTGCTTTATTTACTCTGTTTTACTTATATGTTCTGTCTTGTGATATCTTCATGCATGTTTACCTTGACCAACACCCCTCCAAAGCCAGTGTACTTGCAAGAGTGACCCTGGCGGAGGTGGGGTGTTACAAATTTACTATAATCCAAAGAAATTATTAAATTGGTTAGTGTTAATAAAGTAAATCATTATTTAATCAGCTTTTAAAGGTGATAATTATTCTATTTTTAATTAATATCAAAATTAACTATTTTAGTATGGTTAATATTAAAGTTATTTATTATTTTAATTAATAACAATTAAAGCGACGACATTTAATTGGAATTCAAAGGAAAGGTGATTAGTTGGCATTAAGGTTTGGTCAAAGAAGGCAATAAGAATTTATAAAGGGATGTATATTCCAAGTGTTCAGACGAAATTGGTAAGTGAATATAGAGATTTAAATAAGATTTTTTTTCTTAATTTTTAAATTAGGTAAAAGAGAATGCAATTGAAATGAAATGCTTAAGGAAGATGGTAAATCATAGATTGGAAAATGGTAATGGTAATAATGGTTTTAAAATAAAATATAAGAAGTTGTTAAATTTTGCTTAAGGGATTATTATAAGTAATTAAGAAGAAATCCAAGTGAAGTTTAGAAAAGGGTTTTTAAACTAAAGCAATAACTTTGAAAAGTTAAAGAATTGTTTAAATGAAACACTTTAATTGAAATAAGGATTTCAAAAGCAAGGAAAGGTACATATAGTGATTTTGGTTAAAAAATTGGTAAATGGATTTTGGAAATAAAATCCAAGGTAAAAAGGCTTTATTGTAAAGAAGGCAGTAAGCAGATTTTAGTTATATAACCCAAGATAAGTTTTATTTTAAGAATGCCCGAATAGATGGAAACAAATGGTTTGACGTGGGATTTTCATATAAAACCCAATAGTATAAGCGAAATAATGATTTAAGCTAAAAGTTGTGTTTTGTGAACATTTACTTAATTAAACAAATTAAGTAAATAGATTATATTGAAAGAAGATTTCAAATGTTAGAAAGAGTTTATAAAACCAGTTTTGAAATCGAGATGGTGAACAAGTTTTATGAGGATTTAAGTTACAAACTGGTATTTATTCTGAGATAAAAACGTTGTCGATCAAGGTCTGAGAGGTAAATAGAATACCCCAACTTGAACTGCTTCATTATTATCGAGGAATGGTATTGGTTTAAAACGAGTAAAAGGTGTTGAAATTGGTGTGATATCCCAGATGAAAAGTATTAAACATAAGCGCAAGATTTTGGGTTATAAATGATACTACAATATTAGTTTCAATGTAAATAAGGGTATTTGGTTTTAAATTATATAATTCGACATTTTCTTTACCCGTATCAGAGTCGATAATTTGTTTTATACCATTAAAGTATAATACATGTATGAATATATCGAGATGCCGCATTTAAGTAAAAGAAAAAGGGGAAAAGGGTTTTGATAAGTATATCGATATCCCCAAAGGAAATGGGAAGTTACGTATATGTATACATACTCTGAAATGTATAAACTTAGTTTTGTTAAAATAAATTAAGAATAAATAGAATGTTTTGAATATATAAGAAGAATTAGAAGTTTATTAACAAATTGTTAAATATATTTTAAAGAGGCCAAGTGGTGCCAAGTATTGAATCAGCAAACTCATTTTATTCACACATTTGTTATTTGATAGTTAAATCACCGACTATCAAAGCAGACTATACGATTGATGGTACGGAAAGACCGGGATCGAATTTATATTCGAAAACCATTCCGAACCAGCAAATACGAAATCAGGAAGAGTGAAGATGGGGCATTGAAGACCGTGATCTTCATAAGTGGAAGGATTGCCTAAAATCTCTGTGTTGCAACATCGAGATATACTGTGATTCTGTCGTGGTTGAAATCTACGGATTTGCAAGGACTTCTCGATACTGATCCATGGGATGATTCCTATATTGGATGCGGTAGGAGAGTTCCTTCCGTTCATCCTGTTCCTGGATGACTTGTATGGACGAATGTCTAACAGAGTATTTCTTAAGGGTCACGTACGTTGATTTTTACAAACGTATTTCTGTTAGTGGCGGAGAGGGGCACCTCTCTTAGCTTAACGAGCAGAGTATTTTTGTGGATGTCAATTAGGGATTTAGCGGATCTGATGATGTGGAATTCAAAGTGAACGATGACCTGATGTTATAAAGATAAATTCTAGCCTCAGGCCTCACAACCGGGAAATGACAAAAATCGGGCAGGCAGCATGACTATGTGGGTCGCTCCCATTAGGGTGTGTAATCACCTATTTAGAGAATTCCATTTGATTCTTTAATCTATATTTGGATGCTGTCCCTTTTTCGGGAGACGGTTGCTGATCCCAACCATCGGTGATATACATTCGATACACTCAAGCGAAATGAGTGGTCGGTCATGTGTGGGCCGGGTTGCAAGACGTTCTTGTTGAACCCAGTGTATTCACCTCTAGAGATACACTATCGGGAGGTGGTCCCATACCTTGTCATAGTTGGAATCCAATATCCAATAAGCGCCCGCGGTTTTGGTTTTTATATTATATATGTGGAGCGTGAGATGCAAGCGTTCCACTAGATTGTTATTTATTTGTATTTAGACACTATGATAATATCAGAATAAGTTATGATTTCAAAATGTTTTGGGTTATAGTAAGGTAAAAATCGTCTGTGTTTATAAGTGGGCTGGTCTTACTATTACCTTTTGATTTCATAAAAGATTTTCCAAAGTTAAACAAGTTATGTGTTCTATGAATTTATCACTGAAAGTATTCCAGACCGACCCAGTGAATTTTGCTTTGCTTCAAATGTGCTCCGGTCAGACCGAGTATATTTCCAGGTCAGGTTTCGCTTGGAGTTTCAAGAGTTGGAAGCAGGAGGCTTCACCACTAGTTATATAGAGTTATTACTCCGTTGTGTCTGATATACGTTGTACTCTGATGGTTGGTATGTATATACAGTTCTTTTTTATAAAAAGATTTGTTATATTATATTTTATCTGTTCCGCTGTGAGATTCTGATGTGGTGTTCTTCTTCTTTCTTCTATTCTAATACTCTTTCTTTCTATTCTCACCCTCTAATTTATTTCTATTAACAATCTGGGATTCGATACTTGGGTTTCTGGGCAAGTAATAAAGGTATATATTATTGCCGAAATTTCAAGCGTTAAATTTTTCCACGGGTCGTTACAATATGCACCTGTAATGCTAATATATTGTTATCAGCCTAATTAGTTTTTATATATATATATGATCAAGAGCATCCCAAATAGTGAAGTACCCCTTTAGCCCTTGCTTTCCACCACATATTTCATTTTCTCTCTCCTCCCACTAACTCTCTCTCCCTTCACTCAATTATTTAAATATAAATGAGTAGTGTGAAATGAAGTGCAAATGGGATGCTACAGAAAAGGGGTTCCCTAGAACCCATATATATATATATATATATATATATATATATATATATATATATATATATATATATATTATAGACTCCCTTGGTGGACAAACCACGAGACAAAGAGCGGTCAAGATCATTTTAATCCACAACACATCTATTGGCTATAATAATTTCACATGGATACCAAACTGCACATTTGGTACCCAAGATTTCATCCTGCATCTTTCTTTACTCTCTGCTCTTATATCTTCCACTTCTTCGGTCTGCAAATCAATTATTACCCCAGATAAAATATTTTCTCCTTCCTCCAACCTTACTTCGTTTTTTCTGGACTGCTGCTTCTAGATACTTTCTTGCAACCTGCACACACCATCTTACATGACCTCCTCTCCCTTCTTCTTACTTCTCTACTGTCCCGTTTTTACAATTTCTATGATTATTTTGACATTATTCTTTCTTTTTTTACAGCATTATTCCCTGCATCCTACCATACTCTATAACCAACTATGAAACGGGTTTCCTTTCTTTCACCTTCTTACCATTTCCAACTACAACTCATTATCTCATATTTTTCACCTTATTTGTTCTGCTACCACTGAAAAGAGCAAGCGCTCCAAAACATGCCCTGTCATAGCTCACACATGCTAAATCAATAGCTGAAGTAAAGGTCGAGATTGATGACGACTGTCGATCATTTGATTCCAAAAGGATCAACAACGGCAATGTCGAGCTTCAACCATTCCAGCCATTGCCTACCGCAGTTCAATCCATTCTCAACGTGATTGTTCCACTTTCCATTCCTGCATCAACCCCAGTGGAAGTTGAAACATATGAACAGGGACTTGAAGCAGTAGTAGCGCCGCTAAAGATAGTTGATGCACCTATGCCATCAGTAGATTTGGCTGAACAGAGCACAAATATGGTTATTACTGAAGAAAGCCAACCGCCACTTTGCAACTCATCTGATTGGACTCCAGAGGTTATTGCAGCAGTAGTAATGCTAATTCATGTGACTATATATTTTCTATCTTACTTAAACCGATAATTAGACATAGAATCGATATTGTTGCAGATTGAATGGGCAGAACAAAATGGATATTTATGATCTCTAAGCATCTCCCGTCCTTGACAGCATAATATGTTTCCTATATTTTAATGTTTTTTGGTTTCATGTATCATCTATCTATGTAATGTTTATAGTTATATGCATCTATATTTCTCGCCTGGTGTTTATAGTCTATATTATCATGTTATTTTTCTATATGTTGCGTCATTGTACTCACATTATGAGACAATCCAAACTTCCCTTTACGAGAAAGCCCGGATTGCTTTGAGAATACGACACATGAGAACACAAGCAATAGAACATTTCATTGCTATTACAACAATTACATCAGAGTACAAGAATATATCAGAGTATGAATAAATATTACACAACTGAAATAAAATAATATCAGAGATTAAAATACAAAGCAACGGAAATTTAAATGTATAAATACAATGCGTAGCGGAAAATACATGAAGTAGCACAACTGAAAGAAATACATGGATACAAAGCTTTCTGAATATAGCTCTAGCTGTAAATCCAGTGTCATGTGAAAAGAAATCTACAAAACCAAAACTACTGATTGCCCGTGTGGAAAATATGGGCACCCAGAGTTTAGGTAGAAACAATAACTCTGAGTCAGTCATGGGACTGGTGTGAGAACTAAAACAGTTATTAGCTTTTATTTTAAAGTCAGGTAAATCACAGGACCACGCCGTATAACATGGAAAAAGTTTATCCCATGAATACCAGTGCATAAAACCAACAACGCAATGCTAAATAGAAAAATGAAGCTATTATAAGACTCAGGTCCCATCACACAATGAATGCAGTCGAGGATAGAGTTTTACCTTATAATAGCCAAACATGCTTGATACGCGAAATTTCATCTTTTATTATTACTATAAGTAAAGAAATCAACTTCAAATATAAATGTATCAATCATAAGCGGTGTAGGTACCATTATATTACGTCGCCATATAGGTTTACAACTAAATTGTAAAATCGCGTATTGGAAATTGGATTTCCATCTATGAACCAAGGCAAGGGATCTTCCTCATTGTTTCAAGACAATCTAGCAAATGCCTCAGGATCCCCCACAGTGAACCTTGGATCTTCATGGCCGGTCATCCATCAATGATTTGTTATACCATAAACTATGTATTAGTCAGTTCTATCGAACCTCCAAAATGGTCAGTCCTTCGACCATGTAAAATCTTTTGGTTAGTTCTAGTGCCAAATCCAAGGTACCTCACTTTCCATCAAATGATATGCAACATCCACATAAGTAAACAAACTAGGCATCATACCATGACGTTACTCATAGCTAGAACTAACATATGTCCATTTCCATGCAGTTACTATCCTGTTTTTGGTTCATACCGGGGTGTGAGGCTCGCGAATTAATGCTACAGAAAGCTATGCTATTTAAAGTCATGCTTTGACCATTAACCACAAGACTCTGTTTTTCAACAAAGCCTTGA
Source organism: Allium sativum (assembly GCA_030737875.1). Lineage (NCBI taxonomy): Eukaryota > Viridiplantae > Streptophyta > Magnoliopsida > Asparagales > Amaryllidaceae > Allium > Allium sativum. Next base: position 782,134,861 of record CM060918.1, on the reverse strand, counting down.
TCATTTGCATCTCAGCATGCCACACTATCAATCCATACCATACCACTGATTTCCACCAATATATAACCTCTAAGCTCGTACGTCGCAGAGAAGGGCGTTAAGCAAGAGAATAAATTTTCTACCACCAAACAGATATATGTTTAGCGGAGATCAATGAATACAGTATAATGGAATATAATGTCAGACATACCCATCAATTTGCAAGTCCGTTTTGGGTCTGAACGAAACCAGAGACACCCTATTCCTCGTCCCATATGTCCAATACAGGGGATAGGCCCTCACATATCCGGTCGATCTCCAAGTATGTCTAGGCGATCACCACTTATTTCCTTTTCTTGGGTGTATATCCCAATCAAGACATCAGTAGTCATCCAAAAGATGTGAAGATCTCCGGTCTTTAACCACCGTCTTCATCGTCGACTTTTAATCGTCGTATCAATTATTCAGAATGGGTTAAACCCTATCTTTCTGAATAGCTCGCGTATTTAATAATCAAGTATTATAAAAACACATCATACGCCTCATTCCAATCCAGAATATTCTGTTATTTAAATATTCATATCTTTGGGAAAAGGTTCCCGTTAATTTTATCAAAGATAAGTTCTTTTAAATTTATTCTTTAATCTTCCTTTGGATATCAATTTCAATAGATTTTACTAACTAGTAGGGATTATCAAGCCTTACCGAAGTAACCATTCATTTTATTTTTCAATCCCAACCTATTCATCCCATGGAGCAAAACTAGCAGTACTATATATATAACACCCACAGTGTTATCGGTAAAATTAATTACCATTTCACGTTCAAATCTAACTAAAGATTTAACTATCGCTTGGAGCAAAACTGGTGGTACTCCATTCTCGGTCACTTCTCACATTTGGAAAATTTAATTACCATATTAACTTTTCAATCTAATTAAAGATTCATTAAAACTCCACTTAATTTTAATCTCTAAAAATCATTACTTAATAATTGTCCAAATTTCGGAAATAAATCTCGTCTTTAACTGGGTTAAAGAACGAATGTCCTTTAAAACATCGTTCACAATAAACTCAAATCATCTTCCATCAAAATGGAATCTACACGAAAATCATAACAGTGTCTAATCGATATAAATTTCTGCATCAACTAATACTATAAACAGAATAACAGCTAGTCCTTTTAAATTCCATATATAGTAACGATCTTCCTTCACAGAAGCTCATCTCGATTAGTACCAAATCGAATTCCATTCAATTCTAATTTAATATATTAAATTGGAAATAATTTCATTGGAAAATTCCATTATTCTTATTTAAAAGATTATAAATTCCAAATTATATCTTCACTGTTAATTGGGTTAAAGAACAAATGTTATTTAAAACACAGTTCACGATAAACCCAAAATCCAATTTCCATTCAATTCCAATTAAATTAATTAATTGGTAAACTTCATTAATCTTAATTAAAAGATTTATTCTTTTCTCAACTAGGTTTAAGAATAGTGTTATTAAAGGCACCATTAACAACAAACCCAAAATCCAATTTGATATTAAATACAAGGCCTTAAATAGAAATTATATCGGCTTATGTTCAATATCAAATTATGAAACTAATTGGTATTGTATTGTGAATAATGATATCTATATCTTCCAAATTCCTCAACAATATCTGTATAATCACGGAACCCAGTAACGAAATATTCCGAAGATTATTTCCACTCAAATCCATTCTAATTCATTCATTGGAAAATTCTGGTTATTTTAAAACCCATTTTCAATCCAATTAATTATTTCTAAAAATCATTGTATTAATATTCTAGTTATTAACTAGTTCATTTAAATAAAGATATATTTTTATCTTTTCAAAACTATATTTTCTTCATTCGGAATCTTTCCAAAATATTAATTATTATTTTTCATAATTTTTTCATATTTTCAATAATTTTATTAAGGTCTTTAAAGTCGATTTCCAATAACAGCTGTAACACCCCGAATTTCGGTTAATGCTAAAATTCACAAATTAAAGAATAACTAATCCCAGATGTGGGAATTAGGGGAAACGGGTTGCACCATTGCGTTCGTCTCGGAAAAATACGCGAAATAGAGTCTGAGTTTTCGAAAATCGGAGTCCGTATGAAGAAGATATGGACGAACGAAGTTAGGCAGAAAAACCGAAAAACTAGCCAGAATGCACTGGCGCACTTGTGAAGTGCGCCAACACAAAAATGCACTGGCGCACTTGTGAAGTGCGCCAACACATTTTTACACTGGCGCACTTGGGAAGTGCGCCCGTGTCGAGCCAGAAACCTGCACAGCTTTCTGGCTGGCCTGGTGCACCATTTTAGGGTTTAGGCTGTGTTTTGGGGCTGGTTTCTGGAAGCTTCCGAGATCTGATGGTCCTAATCTAATTTAGGGTTAATCTAATGGCCTAAAACACTTGCCTAATCCTATAAATAAGACCCTAAGCTAGCCCTAAATGGTCATAATCCTATCTCCTAACTAAACTATGCCAAAATTTTCTATGATCATGGCCTCCACTCAAAACCCTAGCCTCCATCCTATTTCTAAACTATTTCTATGAAGGCTTTCATGTGCATACAAGCATCTTTGAGTTGTATGAGTGATCATTGGCTTGCATTCATCATCAAGTTGCAAGCTTTATGTTCAAGGCTAGAGTTTTTGGGTGATTTGTGGCAAGGGTTTGCTTATTGGAGTTTAGTGGTGAGTTCCTATAGCTTTAATAATCAATTGTTAAATTGATTATGGTAGGATGTGATAAGACATGGCTATGTTTGTGGATAAATGTGTTTATGCAAGTTTGTATGATATGTGTTTTGCAAGTTTTATGCTATATGCAAGTTTAATGCCATGTTTTATGATGCAAAACACTATGTTGAACATTTATTCATATGTAACATGTTATGCAAGCTATATGGGAGATTATATGCAAGTCTATATGTAACATGTTATGCAAGTTATGTATTTGGTTTTATGCATGCTAAGTATTTGGTTTTATGCATGCTATGTATTTGGTTTTATGCATGCTAAGTATTTGGTTTTATGCATGCTATGTATTTGGTTTTATGCATGCTAAGTATTTGGTTTTATGCATGCTATGTATGTGGTTTTATGCATACTAAGTATTTGGTTTTATGCATGCTATGTATGTGGTTTTATGCATGCTAAGTATTTGGTTTTATGCATGCTAAGTGTTTGGTTTTATGCAAGTTTGTCTCTTTTTATGATATGCATAATATATGCAAGTTTGTCTCTAAGTATGGCATGTTATGCAAGTTCATATGCAAGTTATGATGCAAGTTCATATGCAAGTTATGATGCAAGTTCATATGCAAGTTATGATACATGCTTATATGCAAGTTATGATGCAAGTTCATATGCAAGTCATGATGCAAGTTCATATGCAAGTTATGATACATGTTCATATGCAAGTTATGATGCAAGTTCATATGCAAGTCATGATGCAAGTTCATATGCAAGTTATGATACATGTTCATATGCAAGTTATGATGCAAGTTCATATGCAAGTTATGATACATGTTTATATGCAAGTTATGATGCAAGTTCATATGCAAGTCATGATGCAAGTTCATATGCAAGTTTATGTGCAAGTTCATATGCAAGTTATGATACATGTTCATATGCAAGTTATGATGCAAGTTCATATGCAAGTTTATGTGCAAGTACATATGCAAGTTGTCTCTTTTATGATATGCATAATGCAAGTTTGGGTTAATTACTAGTTGGGTTTAATGTATGTTCATATATGCAAGTTAACACCTTTTGAACCCATGATAAAGTTACATGCTATGTTAGCTAAACCCATGACATTTGTGATGAATCTTCCCTTTTATTATGTCACGTTACGAGAACGAATTACGTGGGGAACGATGGGGTTAATATGCATGTTAATAAAATGATGTGGAATGGGTATGCTTAAGAGTAACATAAATTAAATGAACATAATTGGGAATTTACCTATTGAGTTAGGTCTACCCATATTATGGAGTTGGGAATTTACCTATTGAGTTAGGTCTACCCATACTACGGAGTTGGGAATTTACCTATTGAGTTAGGTCTACCCATATTCTGGAAAACATGATTAATTAATTAGGGATAATTAATATAAATTATGAGGGTGATTAATTAGGTGTAATTAATCGACTAAGACACGAGGTTGGACTCAGTTGTAGCGTAAAACTGCCCGGACCCAACCGGCTTAACCAGTTGCTACAAATGTTAGCCCAATGTGAGAGGTCTTAGGCACAAATTAAATACGTGATTAAAGTAAAGACACGAGGTTAGACCCTTTTTATGACGTAAGGCTGCCCGGACCCAACCGGCATATCCAGCAGTCATAAAAGACGGTCTAATGTGAGAGGTCTTTATGAGGTCATGATCTTAATTAATTAATTAAGAAACATTTAACCATATTAGCATGTAGAGGGACATGAGGGGTTAAGTGGGTGCCTTGGGTGGCATGAGGAATCTAGTGGGTTGCCTTGGGTGGCAATAGAAAATACGATTAGAATACTTAACCAAAGAGGAACATGTAATTAAACATGGGTAAAGGGTTAAGTAAGTGCTTTGGGTGGCATGTGGAAATCTAGTGGGTGCCTTAAGTGGCAATTGATATATGATTAGATGACTTAACCAAACCTTAACATGTAGGTGGGCATGATTATAACAGGGGTTAAGTTGGATACACTAGATAAAATAACAAGCTTAGGTGGTAGCTTGTGGGGGCCCATTTCAACCAATATCCCAAACGTATCTTAGTGGGCTCGACTCTAGTCGAGTGACGGGACACGCATATTGGGCTTGACTATAAGAGGCCAAAGTGGGTTAGCGGTGGTAACGCATGACCAACGGGTTTCATATGCGTGTGTGGACCCGGGCTGGTAAATAAGACGTGTTGCATCGTGTAGATATAAGCCGTGCACCGTTAGTTTTATCAGGTTGCCACGTTGAGGAATGGTACACCCCACGGTGGGGCCAGCACGGGTATCTACGTTAGGGAGCCGATCGAATGGGGAGTAGTGTGTACACCTAGTGGATTGTAGGGCCCCGTGGCGTCTACTTAGTCACCTAGGGGTACGCGAGAACTATTAAGTTAATTTTATAAGTCCAGGGGTGGGATCAACCTTTAAGTTAGGAATGACTAGTGTGGTGCAGTGTAGGAATTACCCTTGGGTGGGTAGATCTGGGGTGGTGTAATCCAGTAATTATCCTTGGGTGGATAAATGCGTCTTTTCGGTTATCTTAGTACATCCTGTGTTTAGTTGGCTACTTAGTGTAGTCATTATCCCCAGAGGTACCGTACCTTGTTTATATCATACCCTAATTACTTTAATGATTGTATTGTTAGGGTTATAGGACCCACTCAGACTTATGTCTGACCCCGTTGTTTCTTTATTTTTTTCCCAACCCTCAGGTTTTCAGAGTGGGCCTAGCACTAGTGGGCTTTGATCAGACTGCTTTATTCTCTTTTGGAGCTTGGACCATAGATGTAGAGCTCAGCTTACCCTTTCTTTTATGGCTATCAGTTCATGTATTAGGATTATGTACTTTTATTTATCAGGATGGATATTTTGTACTTGACTCTTATTATGGTTTTGGTGATGTAACCAAACATGTTTTACTTTCCGCTGCAATGAAATGATGTTTTAAAATTTTCAAGTATTACTTATATCTGTCTTGTTGTAATTTTTCTGTTCTATATTCACTTAAAATACTCCACCGATGTTATGGCATTCCCTTAGCGAGTGACCATAGCGGGTGTGGGGTGTTACACGTGGTATCAGAGCTTAAGGTTACCAGAACAGATAATTTTTTTAGAAAAACTATTTTCTAAGAATATTTTTGAAAGGAGTATTTTCAAAAACATGTCTTTTAAGAGAAAAGTTTTTGAAAGAAAAGCATAATCCCCAATAGCCATATCTATATCTTTCGAATTCTCCGTTTTGAATCTCTTCCTCTCTCGTTTTGAGTTTCCCCTCCGCGTATAGATGACCTTTCTAAGATAGATAAGAACGGAAAACCACTTCAAGGGACTTAGACATTAGTCGGATTAGAAGTTGGTTCAAGAAGGAGGAGGACTGGTAGGTATCTATTGGATAGACGATGGGAGGAAGGCTCAAATAGTTGTTTGGTTAATGAAGGATGAAACCTCATTGGTGGTAGGTTACGAGTGGAGAATTGGATGAAGAAGGCGAGTAGTTATCCTTTTGGAAGAATGGGACACCGTATTAGGATGGTCCAAAGGGGCATGGGCAAGGTATGGAATCTCCTGGAGGGTAGTTGTATTCCCTCGCGGCTAGTGTACCAGATGGGGATAGGACCGTCTAGGTTGGAATTTGGATTTCTTTATTATCCGGTTCGAACTTTATTAGATTCTGACGCATTGAGTTCGTTTATCTCATCATTGTTAGTTGAGTCACTGCACTTAGACACCAGTTTGGTAGATGATCCCTTAGTTGTTTCAAACCCAATTGGGGCTCCATGATGTGTTTGGGTTTGAAAGTTTCTATACTTAGCGTTGAGTTTAGATGTGCTGCTTTTTGGGCTTCACGGGCTACGGGATAGTTTGGGCATGGACTGCTTATCCAGTAGGGGTTCCCTTCTTGATTTTGAAGGGAGAGTTGTTAGGCTTATGACCCGCTTGGGTAACACTCTCGGGATCTCTTGTAATCCCATGGAATCTGTTATGCTAAGTTATCTAGAATCGCTTGACACGTCGGTCGAGAGTTTGCGATCTGTTAGAATGGACCGGGAATACTCAGATGTGTTTGAGGAGGTGAAGGGCTTACCCCCGGAGCGGGAGATTGACTTCCGAATATATCTGGTAGACAATGCCAAACCTGTATCTTTACCAGTGCGCCACATGGCTCCTCGCGAGAGGAGGGAACTCCATAAGCAAGTAGGGGAGTTGCTTGAGAAGGGGTCCATAAGACGAAGTATATCGGAGTGGGGTGCTCCAGTAGTTTTTGCCACGAAGGCAGATGGGTCCCTCAGACTTTGTGTAGGCTAAAGAGAACTAAATAAACTCACAAAGAAGAATAGACACCCATTGCCGAGGATTGATGATCTCTTTGATCAGTTGGTTGGCGCCTCAGTATTTTTGCAGTTGGACTCAGCCACGGGGTTTCGTCAGTTGAGAGTGGCTGAGGATAGTATAGAGAAGATTGCCTTTAGGACTCCGGATGGTTTTATGAGTGGCTGGTGATGCCATTTGGTTAGACGAACGCCTCCGCATACTTTATTGATTTGATAAAAAGGGTGTTCAGGAAGTACCTAAATAAGTTCGTGATGATCTTGGTGGATGACATCTTGGTATTTTCTAGGAGCAAAATAAGTTTTCGTATGTGCTCAATAGGTTGAGCAAAGCCCGTTATGGGATAAACGGTGGTTTTGGAGCGAGACTGGCAAGGACATCCAGAGTTGGACAAGGACTTAATTATTTAGCCGTTTTTACTAGTATCATCTCACGTAGGTCGTCTGAATTCGAAGGAGGTATCCCTTGGGTGTTTGTCTGATATTGGTTTAGGCCTTTGGGGCTTGCATTTGGGGGATGTCGAGTTCGACTAGGGTGGTCTGCGTGAGAGATGGATAGTTGTGACGATTTTGCATGGGAGAATATCCTGATTTTCTCTAGAAGTGGAGAAAAGCATGCCCTACATCTTAGGGAAGTGTTGGAGACTCTTTGAGCGCATTGTCTTAAGACAACAAAGGTGGATGGAATTCTTAGCATCCTATGAGTTTGAGATAGCATATACCCCTGGCAAGGGTAACGTGGTGGCAGACGCCTTGAGCAGAAAAAAAGCTGTCTTTGAGTCCATTGTTCGTGGAATGGCGAAGCTTGGAGTTTAATTCTATGTTTGACTTTAGACCTTCCGTTGACTTTGTACCCGGTTTGCTAGCCTCCTTGGAGGTTAGGCCTACTCTTTTGGGGCGGATTGGCGAGGCTCAGCGAGACGACCCACAATTGGTTGAGTTAGTAGAGAAGCTCATAAGGGGGGAGTCGTCCAGCCATTTGAGTAGGTACACCCTAGATGGTAAGGGGTGGTTGCGTAGAGACGGTAGACTTTGTGTACCGCAAGATGAGGGTTTGAAGAAGGCTATTTTGGATGATGCACATCGTTCAAGAATGACCATTCATCCTGGTAGGGACAAGATGTACCAAGACATGAAGCGAGTTTTCTTTTTGGGCCGGTATGGAGAAAGATGTGGCCGAGTATGTCGCTAGATGCTTAGTGTGACAACAAGTTAAAGCGGAGCAAAGGAAACCCGGTGGGTTGCTACACCCATTGGAAGTTTCGCAATAGAAGTGGGATAGAGTCTCGATGGATTTCATCGATGGGTTACCGAGATCGAGGAAAGGCAATACGGGAATTTGGGTTGTGGTAGACAGACTTACCAAGAATGCCCATTTTATACCCGTGAAGAGTAAGAGGACCGCTCCATGGCTTGCTTCAGTCTATGTTAGAGAGATTGTTAGATTGCATGGCGTACCATCCAGCATTATGAGTGATCGAGATCCTATCTTCACTAGTGAGTTTTGGAGAAGTTTGCAAGAGGCGGTAGGGACTCAGTTGTGTGTGAGCACCGCATACCATCCTCAGACGGACGGTCAGATCGAGAGGGTGAATCGTGTCCTAGAAGACCTTTTGAGGCTTTGTATCTTGGATTTTGGAGGTACATGGGAAGAACATCTTCCTTTGGTGGAGTTCGCATACAATAACAGCTTTCAGTCTAGTATTGGCATGGCACCTTTCGAAGCTCTTTATGGAAGGCCTTGTCGATCTCCTACATGTTGGTGGGAATCTACGGATAAGATCTTGCTTGGGCCAGATATGGCTAGAGAGACTTCAGAGAAGATTGATTTGATTCGAAGAAGGATGAAAGCAGCGCAGGATAGGCAAAAATCTTATGCGGATCGGAGAAGGACGGATCTTGAGTTTGAGGTTGGGGACATGGTTTTTGTCAAAGTATCTCCGTTGAGAAATGTTGTTCGCTTTGGGTCCGTTGGGAAGTTAGCACCGAGGTTTGTTGGGCCGTTTCCTATTAAGGAAAGGATTGGACGGATGGCATATAGGGTGGAGTTGCCCGACAGACTTAGTGGTGTTCATGATGTATTCCATGTATCACATTTGAGGAAGTGCTTACATGAGACCGCAGAGGTCGTAGAGCCGAGCTTGCGTAGAGATGTAGAGGTAGAGCGTGATGCGACGATTCGACGAGCTCCTACTTGCATCCTTGGGTCAGAAACTAGGAAGTTGAGGAACAGAGAAGTTCAGCTAGTTAAAGTGCAATGGGGAGAAGACGAGGGCAATGCTACTTGGGAGACGGAAGCGAAGATGCGTTCTTTGTACCCATTTCTTTTTGAGAGTATGTCTTTTAACTTCTCCTTTATCGTTTGTCTAGTACTTATCTTATCTTTAGTATGTCCTCTCATTAGTACCTTTGACCTTTAGATAGGGTAAACCTATGGTTGAAACATGTGTTTGAGACATGTTATGTTTGATGGATGCATGTGGATGCAAGTGGTTGCTAGTGGTTGCTCGTGGATGCATGTATACACACTCTAGGCACTAGATCGGCTCAATCACTTCATATGGCATATTGCATAAAATTGTGTGTAGGAAGCTATATTTATGGATGTATAATGATTGTGTTATCATATGGATGATGCATTTTGGTGAATGATTGTGCACTCATGTAGATATTGTATGTGTCGATAGGGTTCTCTCGCATACATAATGGATGCATGGCACTATCATGGTTTGCATATGTTCATACATTAGATAGGGAACATATACACACACTTTTTGCATATGCTCATACATCATTAGAAACTGTTTTAAGGACAATGGATGCCCGTGTTTGATGGATTGAGTAGATGGTTGTTTGGATGGTAGGATATGCATTCTCCTTAGCTTAGAGATTTCGGGGACGAAATCCTTTAAGGAGGGGAGAATGTAACACCCCGAATTTCGGTTAATGCTAAAATTCACAAATTAAAGAATAACTAATCCCAGATGTGGGAATTAGGGGAAACGTGTTGCACCATTGCGTTCGTCTCGGAAAAATACGCGAAATAGAGTCTGAGTTTTCGAAAATCGGAGTCCGTATGAAGAAGATATGGACGAACGAAGTTAGGCAGAAAAACCGAAAAACTAGCCAGAATGCACTGGCGCACTTGTGAAGTGCGCCAACACAAAAATGCACTGGCGCACTTGTGAAGTGCGCCAACACATTTTTACACTGGCGCACTTGGGAAGTGCGCCCGTGTCGAGCCAGAAACCTGCACAGCTTTCTGGCTGGCCTGGTGCACCATTTTAGGGTTTAGGCTGTGTTTTGGGGCTGGTTTCTGGAAGCTTCCGAGATCTGATGGTCCTAATCTAATTTAGGGTTAATCTAATGGCCTAAAACACTTGCCTAATCCTATAAATAAGACCCTAAGCTAGCCCTAAATGGTCATAATCCTATCTCCTAACTAAACTATGCCAAAATTTTCTATGATCATGGCCTCCACTCAAAACCCTAGCCTCCATCCTATTTCTAAACTATTTCTATGAAGGCTTTCATGTGCATACAAGCATCTTTGAGTTGTATGAGTGATCATTGGCTTGCATTCATCATCAAGTTGCAAGCTTTATGTTCAAGGCTAGAGTTTTTGGGTGATTTGTGGCAAGGGTTTGCTTATTGGAGTTTAGTGGTGAGTTCCTATAGCTTTAATAATCAATTGTTAAATTGATTATGGTAGGATGTGATAAGACATGGCTATGTTTGTGGATAAATGTGTTTATGCAAGTTTGTATGATATGTGTTTTGCAAGTTTTATGCTATATGCAAGTTTAATGCCATGTTTTATGATGCAAAACACTATGTTGAACATTTATTCATATGTAACATGTTATGCAAGCTATATGGGAGATTATATGCAAGTCTATATGTAACATGTTATGCAAGTTATGTATTTGGTTTTATGCATGCTAAGTATTTGGTTTTATGCATGTTATGTATTTGGTTTTATGCATGCTAAGTATTTGGTTTTATGCATGCTATGTATTTGGTTTTATGCATGCTAAGTATTTGGTTTTATGCATGCTATGTATGAGGTTTTATGCATACTAAGTATTTGGTTTTATGCATGCTATGTATGTGGTTTTATGCATGCTAAGTATTTGGTTTTATGCATGCTAAGTGTTTGGTTTTATGCAAGTTTGTCTCTTTTTATGATATGCATAATATATGCAAGTTTGTCTCTAAGTATGGCATGTTATGCAAGTTCATATGCAAGTTATGATGCAAGTTCATATGCAAGTTATGATGCAAGTTCATATGCAAGTTATGATACATGTTTATATGCAAGTTATGATGCAAGTTCATATGCAAGTCATGATGCAAGTTCATATGCAAGTTATGATACATGTTCATATGCAAGTTATGATGCAAGTTCATATGCAAGTCATGATGCAAGTTCATATGCAAGTTATGATACATGTTCATATGCAAGTTATGATGCAAGTTCATATGCAAGTTATGATACATGTTTATATGCAAGTTATGATGAAAGTTCATATGCAAGTCATGATGCAAGTTCATATGCAAGTTTATGTGCAAGTTCATATGCAAGTTATGATACATGTTCATATGCAAGTTATGATGCAAGTTCATATGCAAGTTTATGTGCAAGTACATATGCAAGTTGTCTCTTTTATGATATGCATAATGCAAGTTTGGGTTAATTACTAGTTGGGTTTAATGTATGTTCATATATGCAAGTTGACACCTTTTGAACCCATGATAAAGTTACATGCTATGTTAGCTAAACCCATGACATTTGTGATGAATCTTCCCTTTTATTATGTCACGTCACGAGAACGAATTACGTGGGGAACGATGGGGTTAATATGCATGTTAATAAAATGATGTGGAATGGGTATGCTTAAGAGTAACATAAATTAAATGAACATAATTGGGAATTTACCTATTGAGTTAGGTCTACCCATATTATGGAGTTGGGAATTTACCTATTGAGTTAGGTCTACCCATACTACGGAGTTGGGAATTTACCTATTGAGTTAGGTCTACCCATATTCTGGAAAACATGATTAATTAATTAGGGATAATTAATATAAATTATGAGGGTGATTAATTAGGTGTAATTAATCGACTAAGACACGAGGTTGGACTCAGTTGTAGCGTAAAACTGCCTGGACCCAACCGGCTTAACCAGTTGCTACAAATGTTAGCCCAATGTGAGAGGTCTTAGGCACAAATTAAATACGTGATTAAAGTAAAGACACGAGGTTAGACCCTTTTTATGACGTAAGGCTGCCCGGACCCAACTGGCATATCCAGCAGTCATAAAAGACGGTCTAATGTGAGAGGTCTTTATGAGGTCATGATCTTAATTAATTAATTAAGAAACACTTAACCATATTAGCATGTAGAGGGACATGAGGGGTTAAGTGGGTGCCTTGGGTGGCATGAGGAATCTAGTGGGTTGCCTTGGGTGGCAATAGAAAATACGATTAGAATACTTAACCAAAGAGGAACATGTAATTAAACATGGGTAAAGGGTTAAGTAAGTGCTTTGGGTGGCATGTGGAAATCTAGTGGGTGCCTTAAGTGGCAATTGATATATGATTAGATGACTTAACCAAACCTTAACATGTAGGTGGGCATGATTATAACAGGGGTTAAGTAGGATACACTAGATAAAATAACAAGCTTAGGTGGTAGCTTGTGGGGGCCCATTTCAACCAATATCCCAAACGTATCTTAGTGGGCTCGACTCTAGTCGAGTGACGGGACACGCATATTGGGCTTGACTATAAGAGGCCAAAGTGGGTTAGCGGTGGCAACGCATGACCAACGGGTTTCATATGCGTGTGTGGACCCGGGCTGGTAAATAAGACGTGTTGCATCGTGTAGATATAAGCCGTGCACCGTTAGTTTTATCAGGTTGCCACGTTGGGGAATGGTACACCCCACGGTGGGGCCAACACGGGTATCTACGTTAGGGAGCCGATCGAATGGAGAGTAGTGTGTACACCTAGTGGATTGTAGGGCCCCGTGGCGTCTACTTAGTCACCTAGGGGTACGCGAGAACTATTAAGTTAATTTTATAAGTCCAGGGGTGGGATCAACCTTTAAGTTAGGAATGACTGGTGTGGTGCAGTGTAGGAATTACCCTTGGGTGGGTAGATCTGGGGTGGTGTAATCCAGTAATTATCCTTGGGTGGATAAATGCGTCTTTTCGGTTATCTTAATACATCCTGTGTTTAGTTGGCTACTTAGTGTAGTCATTATCCCCAGAGGTACCGTACCTTGTTTATATCATACCCTAATTACTTTAATGATTGTATTGTTAGGGTTATAGGACTCACTCAGACTTATGTCTGACCCCGTTGTTTCTTTATTTTTTTCCCAACCCTCAGGTTTTCAGAGTGGGCCTAGCACTAGTGGGCTTTGATCAGACTGCTTTATTCTCTTTTGGAGCTTGGACCATAGATGTAGAGCTCAGCTTACCCTTTCTTTTATGGCTATCAGTTCATGTATTAGGATTATGTACTTTTATTTATCAGGATGGATATTTTGTACTTGACTCTCATTATGGTTTTGGAGATGTAACCAAACATGTTTTACTTTCCGCTGCAATGAAATGATGTTTTAAAATTTTCAAGTATTACTTATATCTGTCTTGTTGTAATTTTTCTGTTCTATATTCACTTAAAATACTCCACCGATGTTATGGCATTCCCTTAGCGAGTGACCATAGCGGGTGTGGGGTGTTACAACAGCCACCGAACAACATTCATAGCGACCTTTTCTGAAATTGATTTGGACATATCTTGAAATCTAACCGTTAGATTTCAAATCTCGTATTATCATTCGAAAGCTCTTTTCGATACGAACCCAACTGTTTCGGTTTTAGGAGAATTCGATGGTCGGATCTCCCGTTACATCAATTTGAAGTTAATGGTCGAAATTCGCGAACGGTCCCTGCGCAGCGCACTCTATTCAAACCGTATATATAATATATATTTTGTCCATTTCCAATTAAAACGTATTTTATAAAATGTTTATAAATTCGTTTTAAAACAATTTTAACTTCATTTTCGATTTTAAATCAAAATCTAATATTCCATATCATTATAATATTTAAATGCTAATATTTTCAAAATATTAGATTTTGATCTTTTCAATATTCGTTATAAAATGAATAAAATCGATTCATAAATCCGTTCGAGTAAAAATGGCGGTTAACTACTTAACTCGGCTTCACATTTCAATATTTTTATGTCCATCCAAAATTGGACATCAAAATCACATTTTTTTTCTCTCCTAAATACTATATAAAAATATTTGTTTATATTCTGAATTGGAATACGACTCAATCAATTACCATATAATTTGGGTTATATGGATTTCATACATCGCATGTATTCAACAATGATGATAAACAATCATTAAAAATTCAAACAACACCCAAAGCGCATTCTACAACTGTATACACATTAAAATAAATAAATAAATAACGCTTACCACAGTCTGTCAACCAATCGATTGACATACAACTAAATATTGGTATTAGTGTATGTCAAATATTATACCATTACCCGTGTGGGGTTTCAACCAACAAATATTGATTATTATTTATGCAGTTGGGCGATTTGTAAAATTTATCGTCCAATTCAATATCAGTTAAATAGGTTTACATAAACAAGTCGTCCGACTTGTAAATGGATATTTACTCCAATTTTACTGTTTAAATTGTAAATGGATAGTAATTTTAATTTCAACTACCACAATAATATTAACATTATTTTAATATGTTAATCATCATAATCACAATACACAAATCACCAAATCATCCATATAAATAAATATTCAACTACCCAATGCCAATTACGGCGCCACAAGTGCCCATCTACGGAGTACGAAATGCGAGTGTCGCTAATATCCATACATTGCTTTCAAATTTAAATGATTTGTGGGAGTTCGCTTGTTGAACTCCAAAAAAATAACTACACGATAAAATATTAAGTGAGAAGGAGTTCTCACTTTGGTCCCCACTCTATCAGTCTTTATGTTGAGGATTTGTTTTTAATAAAATTAAACACGCATTTAATTTTATCAAAAACTACAACAGCCTCCGTTTTCGTTCTGCTCAGTTCCATGTTGTAGATAATTTCATCACGAATTTAACGGATCTGAAATCTTTCAATTCTGATAAGATTTGAACGAGTTACAATGATTTAAAGTTTAATTACATTATTGAATAACTAAATAATTAATTACTTAATTAATAACATGATTAGGGTAATCAAACCCCCTTTCTTCCATCGACTAAACCTCTGGACTGAAACACACCCATCGTTCAAATTGAACCTTCACCCATCGCCGCCTCTACATCAGACCGGACCGCCATCTAAGGGTACCACGTCGATCGCCTTGACAAGCTCCTTCATCACCTTGAGTATAGTTCCTTCTGGTCATCACGTTCACCCGTCAAAGCTTCACAACCGCTAGAGCTTCCCTCGTTGATTACGGCCATCATGAGAGTGGAGATTCGATCTTATCCATACGATTTTATAGAGCAAAGATTTCTCTTTAATTTTTGTTTTGAATTCAATCTGAATTTGAAGAGTTTAGGGATTAAAGATCACACCATATCAGCCATTGAAATGAGAATAACGGCGGCTTCTGATTTGGGATAATAGGGTTTTTCCTAGGGTTATGTATAATATATTTAATATTATTTTAATTCGAAAAAGTAGGTTTTCGTATCTGAACTCCAAATCAAACCCAAAGACTGTCACCCGCAACTAAATACCCCCATTCCGAACACAATGGGATATGTTTCATAAGCCAATTCGACTGTTCGATCAGTTTTTATCAAAATTAAAATATAAATTAATAAAATGTTCAATATTGAATCTCAACGTATATTTTAATTTACCGAGGCTACTACATACTGGCTCCAAAAATTACATAAAAATTATATCTAGCTATGTTTCGACAATACGTTCCTAATAAAACAAATTTCGTCGAATTTGGAGGACGTTTGAAAAATGACCCTTTTTCCAGTCGATTAAGTTCAAATTGAAATCATAAAACACGTTTAAATACACTACGCTCACATATTAGTTCTAAAAATTATGAATTTTTAAACCTAACAATAATTTAATATTCTAGATCCAACAAAAGTAGTTTCGTCAAAATGGCGGTCATTTGCAAAATGGCTATTTTTAAGGGCTATATATCATAATAAAAAAAATCCATAGCAACTATTTTAAATTTTAAACTGGACATAACTTTCAACTTATGCTATGAAATCTCAATTTCTTACATTGATTAGAAAGATATAATTAAACAGATTCTAATGTTTCTTGTTTTACTGAAATCCGATTTATAATTCATTCTGTACATTAATTTGAAATTAAAAATCAAATTTTCAAATTACCGCGCCATCTCAAGCTCGTTTTATAATTAAAATAAATTTATACAATCTAACTTCGATTTAAATAAATTTTTACTAGTTATTATTTAAAACAAATCATTTTAAATATTCAAAATCCATTAAAATCGCTAAAAGAAAATTTGTAAATTGGTTCAGAAATTTCAGGTTATTACACATTATATCTTTTAAGTTTTCCAGAGCTCAGCTGACATATGTACTTAGTGCAAACCACATAATATGATTAAACAACCAAATCTCTCTGGAAACATTGTTTTTTCTATTTTGCTGCTAAATATTTAATAGTTAATGCTAAAGGATTGGTTACGAAAGCAGGTGCATTTAAAATTGGATAAATGCCAGTTACGTCGGCTTGGGCTTCGTGAGCCAGCAGACTGATCCATGCCATTAAAGTGATATGTGAAATATAACCTAGCATGGAAATATGTACTTTGCAACTTGGGAAGCATTAATATTATGTTTGACAACAAAACAATGCTTGCCTAATTTGTTGACTAATCCATGAATTAATGGTGTATTTTTACATAGCCAAACTATTCTTTCTTGCATATTATAAGTATACGCGTGCATGCATTCTTTTTTATGTAACTTTAGTTGTTTAATTTTCATATTGTCAACAAACTATTCTGGGTTATGATATGAAAATAAATAAAGTGGGGGCACTGTTTTTAAATTAGTACCCAGATATTGGAATTATTGTTGCAAGAATTAGTTCGCATAATATTTGTATTATTTATCATACATTCAGCAAACTTTAAATTCATGTTAATATTCTGTTTGGCATATGCATTTCTTATGTCAATTTGATATTTTTGTTGTTGTACTAATCGTATACATTCTGTACTTATACTAAGCTATCATCCAGTTCTACTTTACATAGTCATAATTACATGCAGTGTTACTATAAAAGTTAAAGCAACAATGCAGAAACATGGACCAAGTACATAGATTTTTATTCTATAAAATGTAGCTATATGTATGTTATTAGTTCTTCATCTGACCAAAGTTGGATGATATGGGTGTAGTTTCTTTTCTCTTTATCTTTTTCACGTTGGCAGCATCTGAAATACAAAGTATGTTGTAATAGTAATGTTCACTGCTTTAGGCTTAACATACTTCTAACTTATATATATTCATGTTCCACAAGATGGTGATGGTGATAACTTTCATAATGCTAACAACAAAGTGCACATCTACGCATGACCCAAATTCCCAATCTTCCTGTGTATCTCAGCCAACATTTGCATATTTAGCATATGAGACATGTATAATGTCATCTATTTTATGATGGATGATGGACATGTTAATTTTTGAAGCAAGTTTTTTACATTTGTAAGTTAAGTTCCCATGATCTCAAAATTTAGTATGAAGACAGGCTATATCAATTGACGAATTTAGTCATCATTAACATGCTATAAGCTATAATAAGAATATGCATAATAGATACACTTTGACTAATTTTAACTACGGATAGCATGATCAAAAGTTGATGTTAATAAATATTATGCATAATGCTAAAGGGAGTAGATGCATATTTGCTTTAACTTGGGAAGTTTTCACATATGGATGTCGACATTATTCAGGTCGTGCTTCATGGAATAATTAAAGGCACAAAAACATGTGTTTGTTTTATAATGAGCATCTAATATAAATTATTCTATATTACTTATATAATAATAGAGTGACTTCCTTACCCCTTTACCCTTGTTTTAGAATAACCAGCCCCTTACCCATGTAGCATCATCTGCCCCATCCTTTAACAACCCATGCATGTCCTCTCACGCCACACGTGTACATGTGCACACGGTAGAAAATGATCTATGTTCCCACTACAACTTGAAATTAAGGCACATCTATGCTACTTACCCTTATCCCGCCTATATTTCCTCCCATTATTCTTCTACCTCCAAAAAGATATCCATTATTTCAATTAAAAAATTGCACTTATTACCCTAATCTCTACTGCCACCTTTGTTCCTTCTTCATTGCTAACTCCACTTTTCAAGCTTAATAAACTATCTGCTTATCTTTTTTATTCTTCGTTTAGATGTAGATTACACATTATATACATAGAATCAAATGTCATCTTTGAACGATGCACATCGACAAGCAGCAAAAAAATTTAGCAACCTAATCATTCATGGCGATCGTTGGGAGAATGGAGATGTTATTGTTTACAAAATTGTAGATATTCTGCATGCATATGGGGTCAATGTCATTGTATTTGGCAACCATGTAAGTGTTCCTCTTCTACATACATATTTAGATATGTTAATTTCTGATTAGAGTACATAATATTTACCCAACTTTTGGAGGGCCGACATGTTTATCCAAAAGAGCCTATGGAATTTCCACAACGCGCATGGCCAACACATAGACTAGGCATGGGCAGTGAAGTATGACTTTCAGTATATCTTTCTATGCTCCTAATCTTTGATCATAAATCCTACTTAAATTAAACACATTATGTTGTAGACTTGTGATCCTGCTATGCTAGCACACAAACAAAATATGAAAAAAAAATCGGTAGACTATTGAATGGCATTTAAAAAATGTTTCGGTACACTCCTCCGTTGCTTTTATTTTCAACTACAACACAATAACATTTTCAGTTTGATCATCTTTTTACTTATTCAAATTTGCAGGTTAGGTTGCAATCGGCGCAATGGAGGATGAAGGTGTTCATCGACAACTACACATATTTACCTATACTTAAACAAATGTTGAAATGTTTAGACATTTTTTGGAAAAAAAAAATTTTTCTTTCAGCTGATCATGTTGTTATCACTGTGTAGTCAGTATTCATATGTACTGCAATTTGACTTTTGCTAATGTGGTACATACTTTATGTGTTCGGCTGACTATATACTTATCATTCATTGGATTATGAAAATCTTTGTCGTAACGGATTAAACGTTTTATACAAAGTTTTCATACTAAAATACGGAACTGGCATTGAATATGAAAATATACGTTCATATATATATATATATATATATATATATATATATATATATATATATATATATGTCATACGCAGATATTAAGGGTTGTAGGCTTAAATATAATAACCGTATCCTGTGTACACACTACAGCAAATTTGTTCATTGACAGCGTTGAAAAAACGTTGTTATATAATTTTACAGCATTTCAAAGACGCTGTCTACCGACATATTGTTATAGGTTATGGGACTATCACAATACAACGCTGTAGAAAAAGGAGATACTACAACGTGTTAGCTAGGGTTGTTGTTATGTTTTGTACAGTGTTTTAATTGGTGTTGTCATTATGTTTATACAGCGTTTTTTGTTGCTGTGTTTGCATAGCTAACACAAATTATTCCTCCTTCATCACATATATAACAGCGTTTTCTATGGGTTAGAAACGTCGTTATCGTCTTCATACCACAGCGTTTTAATGAATATATAACAGCGTTTTAAAACGACTATAACCATTGTTATTGTCCATATATTATAGCGTTTTCAACATATGTAACAGCATTTTATAAAGTCCAGAAATGTTATGCCCGTCCATATAGCACAGCGTTTTCCAACATATATTACAGCATTTATTTCTAGTTAGAAAAGTTGTCACTCTCTACATATCATAGCGTTTTACCATATATGTCACAGTGTTTTTTATCATCTGCAAATGTTGTTCTTCCCTACATGCAACAACGTTTTTATAAAATATATCACAACGTTCTATAGAGTAGTTGAGGTACATCTATTAGCATTTATCATTTTTACACAATGCAGTTCAAAATCATCACGAAATTCAAACAACACAAAAGAATAATAATTATAAAACTATATCACATAAGTTATAATAATTCCATATGCCAAATATACAATAGTTGGACATAACATTTTGTAATCGAAGTTCCCATCTAACTTGTTTTTACAAAAGATGCTTACTGACAAAAAAGAAAAATATAAACCGTTCAAAGTCCAAGCTTGTGTGCTCCAAAGTTGAATTTCCATCATGCATCAGACATCAACACCTGATTTGGCAATAATGAAAATACATAACTACTTTTGTTGTTGAGAAACTGCTAATAACTGAACTAAAAAGTACGGCTAAACATGGCAATGTGAAAAGAAAACGATGTCAAGTGTGATAAAGTCATCTTGTTGTTGGATTCAGTATAAATATAATATTTCTAATATTGGCTTGTTTAACTAGTCGTAGTGCTTAAACTACTTGACAGCATTGGTGTGGTTCTGTTCCATGCACAAGCAACATATCTTTTTTCCAACCATAATCCTAAACTTCGCAACATTTCTTATGTCAACAAATATGCGTATGGCTTAGTATGACCAAATTGCAAGAAAGGAAAATTGTATAAGATCAAAATGTTTGAGCACATCTAGGTCACCATATCTTCTATTTTTTCCGGTTTTATCTACCTAAACGAAATTTAAATATTAATTCGGTTTTAAGAGGTGAAAAGGGAAATCATACTTGAAGTAAAATTCTACCAAAACAATCATAATAAGGAGTATTTCCATCATTCATACTGACGATAAGTAAAGATAAGTATAAGTGAATCTTACTTGATGACGATTTTGCGGCGACATTTGCAGAAGGCCAAGCTATAGTAGAACCAATTGCATCTTCAATAAACTCAAACTCAAATGTAGGTCTCCGTAAAGATGCATTTGGAACTTTAACAATATCAACCCAAACTTTAACGACACCTTCTCCTAAACGAACAAAATGGACCATCGCATTTGGGTCAGTCGAAGACATGCGTCCTTCAGCAACAACTTCTTTCTCCCCATGAGCACTAATCAACTTGCATTTAATGTTTGACTTGAAATTAGTGGTCTATCATGCAATATTTGAAACAGTATAAATATGTTTTCTACAAAAAAGAAGAGATTATAATAATAAAACAGTATCAAGGTATATGCATGTTTTTATAAATTAAATACATAAACTACACATTACCGCTAAATGTGATACTATATTTGGCGTATCAGCAGATTCCATAGCATTAATATCCTCAAGAACGACATTTTTTGTAGCCAAGCTACTTTGCACCCAATAGCTTCTCCAACATATGTCATACCAACTGGTGCTCTCCACAAGAATGCATCTGATTTTTTTGTCGCATCAATCAAAACAAGCGCAGCAGACTGTCCAAGTGGAATATTATCCACGAGCTGATTTGGATCAGTAGAGTACAACCACCCTTCGGCAACTAATTCTTTACTTCCAACCCACTCATACAACTTGCATTTCTTATTTGTTGATGAAGTTTTACTTTAGTAAAAAAATATTGTCAGGTTCTTATATTAGATCATAGAGCTAATGAGTGCATAAAGAATTAAGTGTACTGCATTTTCATCATTTTCAGAGACTACCATAATGTGGAGTACAACTCTGTCAGATGGCCATGCTACTATTTCATCCTTAGCTTCTCCAATATGTGAGATCATCCTAGGAGTAGACCTCCATAAATAAGCATCCAATTTTTTCGGGATTTCTATCAAAAATTTCATGGCATTTGGTCCAAGTGGAATGTTGTATAAAAGATCTTTAAGGTCATTGAAATAACGCTTTCTTCAGCTACTATTTCGTCCATCCCAGTCCAATCCAAGAAATTACATCTGACATTCGGCTGGTCATACTTACTCTACATTGAGACAAAATCATTTATATTATATATTAAATCAAAATAAATTCCATTGTTATGGAAACATTAATATAAACTATTTGTACCACTTGAGAAGGACTCTCATTCCTGCTGCTTCCTTTAACCTGATAAATAATTATGCAAGTAATTATTAATTGATGGTGATCGTGATGCAATTATGTAAACAATTATGCAAATTAAGGGGACATCTCACAAAAATTAAAAACCAGACGTCTGAATCAATAAACGAGAAGTCTGAAAATTGACAAGGTTAAAATAAAAAACAGGAAAACTAAAATTAGACATCTGAAAAAATTAGCAGATGTCTGAAAATAAACACGGATTTAAAAATAATCCAACACAGACGTCTGAAACTATTCCCAGACATTTGAAAACTTTCTCGGGTTGAAAAAAACCTTAAATCAAACATCTATTTTTCAAACCAGAGGTCTGATTTACAAAACGTTAGTTATTTCTATATAAAAATAACCGCAACCTTCTATTCCTAACTTTTCCATTTCACCGATTAAATTGAAACTTCTGTAACCCTAAAATCCCAAATCCAGTCCAAATCATGGGTCCTAAAAAAAGTTTCAAAACAAAAGATGGCAGATGAAGAATCATCAAATCCTCCACAAACTACTGAAGAAACACCACAACCATTTCTGCAATCACGAATCAACAAATGGACAAACAAAGCACCCTTGGCAATAGAAAGATATGGATTGATGCAGAATAAAATCCTACACACTGGTCCATTCTATAGTCTCATTGATTTTCCGATGTATGATTTACATAGCTTATGCTAGGATGCTGGTCTTGTAACACTGGTCTCATTCCCTTATAATCACTTTCACATTGACAGGTTTTTGGAATCCTCAAATAGAAAAATATTGAATTGGTCAAGTGTTAGCGGGGTTACTATTAGATTCACAGCTAAGGACATAGGATATATATTGCAATGTTCTAACACCGGGACAAATATCAATATATTCCTGATATGCGTTTTAAGCCACAGGATAACATTACTCATCAAATTTGGGAAGATGATATGCCTTAGTTTTCTACTAAATATTTAAGACCAAAAGCAAGATTTCTTTCCCAAGTTCTTATAAGTACAGTGTTTCCTCGGCTTGGAAGCCATGAAAAAATACTTGATGCAGAGCATAGGGCCTTTTATGTTATATTTGATGGTATTCAAGTTAATTAGGCTCAATTTATCTTTGATGAATTAAAGGAATTTTGGAGTTGGTCTCGACAAACAATTATATGTTCTCCGTTTATTACGAGATTATTAAAGGCAAAAGAAGTTCCGACTTATTTATCAACGTTTGAGAAAATTCCGGTTAAGAAAGCAGGTAAAAAATTCTTCTCCTTGATGCGTCTCCCGGATGAACCACTAACATTTTGCACTCTAGACGAATGGAGAGATAAACATCAAGGTAAACAAGTTCCGCAGCAAGAGCATCCTCAAGAGCATATTCAGTATATGCCGGAATCTTCCTCCCAACACGCTTTTCAATATCAAACTTTTGAAGGTATGACTTCTCCCAAGGCACAAATTCTTCCAAACGAATCATTTCGTTAAGTCGTCATTCATAATCAACTAATATTGTATCAAAATCAAGTTGCCTTGGGGAATCGTATTGTGAATATAGAACTTACACCAGCGTCTCATCTCGCAACTATTGAGAATACAATGAGTGCAACATCACGGTCTCTCACTGAAATTTTACGACGTACTCGACCATGAACTCCTCCATCTCCACCATCTCTAACCTTTTCAGTACATGATTCCAAGGAAAAAGAAGATTCAAATGAATCTGGTGAAAAGGAGGAGAAAGTGAAAAAAAGAGGAGGAAGGCGACCCAAAAGAAATTATCATCGAACCTAAGAAATCCGATGACAAGGAGGAGATAGAGGAAGAAAAAGAGGGGGAAGGTGACCCAAAAGAAGCGATCATCGAACCTAAAGAAAAAGAAGATCCAAAGATATCCAATGACAAGGAGGAGAGAGAGGAAGAAAAAGAGGGGGAAGGCGACCCAAAGAAGCGAGCAACAAACCTGAGGAAAATGAAGATTCAAAGAAATCTGATGACAAGATGGACACAGGGGTAGATAAAGAGGTGGATAACAACTCAACAAAAGCGAGAGTCGAACCTAAAGACGCTGACGCTTAATTTACAATTTACGAAAAATTATCTATGTATTAAACTTTATTTTGTGACATCATTGGTTTTTGATTGTGACTTTGATGTGTGCTATGCTTGTGATAACTATATGATATTAGTTTGTTGTGTTTTGATTGTGACTTTGATGGTTGTGTTTTGATTGTGACTTTGACGTATGTTAGCTTGTCGCTTGTGATAACTTGATGATAGTGCCATATCTGCATCCGTATCCAGAATTATTTTCGGATAGCGGATAATCCACTTAATTTTCGGATATCGGATAATCGTATCCTCTTAATTTTCATATATAGACGTTTATCGAAATGTAATGATTTTGTGACATGAACAGCTGATTTTGATGTGTCAGACGTATCAGAACCATAAAACCATCTGAATGATAATCAAATGTCTAATATTTTACCCAGACGTCTGGATTTCATCTATGTCTAAAATATTATTCTTGAAGAAGTATTTAAACGTCTGGAATTTTTATCCAGACCTCTAAAATTTCTCTCGACCAAAAAAATTGTAAATGAAGCAGCAATCAGATGTCAGGATTACATCTCGGTCTAAAATATTATGCATGAAGAATCATCCAGACATCTGGATATTTTATCCAGACGTTTGGATATTTTCTCGGCCTAAAATAATGTTTTCAAAAGCATTGAATATCATAACGTACACAGCGATATATTGGAAAAATTGATATACATGTAGAACACAGTGATATATTGGACAACTTGATCAAATATCACAACAAACAATATATTGGACATAGCAATATATGATAGCAGCGTAGCCTCTTAAAATGTTAAGCAGTGGTGCCACAAAATTTATTTTCAAAACCACGTAGATGAGGTATTCAGTATCTTTAAGGTACTAAATACCCCTCTACATGGATCTGAAAATAACCTCATGATAGTACTAATGTTAACCAAGGCAGCATGGCTTCAATTAACCAAGGCGGCATGGCTTGCTCCCACTAGATGCAAGCATGACATCACTGCTTCATGACTGACATGGTAATAAGGCTTGTATAAGAGGAAAGAAGTAACTTAAAGATAGTAGGACTGTGTCTTTAAGTTACTATGAGTGTTGTATATCATAATATTTTGAAGTATGGTGAAGATAAGAAGTAACTCTACTAATAAGTTTTAGATAGGGATGAAAGAGCCAGCTCATTTTTGATAAGGAACAACGTGTACATGCAACTCATTTTGATAAGCTCTAGATGAGGAGATACGTGTATATACACGTATTGAGTCATCTTTTATGAACAGGTCCAACTTTTTATGTTTTGCAATATAGCCATGATTCATTGATTCACCTTTTGAGCATATAACAACATAGAAACCATGTGTACATGCAGCAGTGTCAAGAATGTACATGTAGCAATGTCCAGCTTGAATTTATTCTATCTCTGGATTCATCTTTTGGTTTTGTGAAAAGTGAAGTATGAAAATGCTGCATGTACTCAATCTTTATTTTATCTTTGGGTTTATATGACAACTTGGATTTTATTATGAATTATTTATGTAGTCATTACTCAACAAAGAGTTTATTCAATGATTTACTACGATTCTAAACTCACAGAATGCAAATAACTAATTGCTACATACAAGTTATAACTTATTACCACTCGTATAAGAAATAACTGGTTTTGTGATACTAGCATTTGAACCATCTTCTCCAAACCTGCAAATCTGTTTTGTAGTTGCATTGTTTGTTTTTGATTAGCTTGTGACAAAAACAAACTTGGTGTGTGTCATACCTCTTCCCATTCATCTTAATCAGTCCTGGTCTATCGTTTCCCAACATACATTGTAACTTTCAACATTATCACATTCTAAAATCATTTGTAATATGACAATTTAAAATTAAATCACATACAATAGTTTCTTCAACAACCGAGCTCGTTGGCTCATCGTTTTTTCGAGTGTGAGATTTAATCCAAACATCAGATCAACCAACAGAAGAGGGATCTGGACTCTTGTTTTTCTACAGTAATAAAAATTGGAATAAAATAATTTATCATAACTCTATAAACGACATGACAAGATCACAACATTAAAATTATTTCTGACCAAACCAGCAGCTAAGCGTGTTAT
The DNA here is from genome assembly GCA_030737875.1 of Allium sativum. Taxonomy (NCBI): domain Eukaryota; kingdom Viridiplantae; phylum Streptophyta; class Magnoliopsida; order Asparagales; family Amaryllidaceae; genus Allium; species Allium sativum. The sequence goes on along the minus strand of CM060918.1, from coordinate 782,108,450 downwards.
TCCTTTACGGCTGCATGTATGTGGCATTTGTATACGTCTGATGGCTTTGGATGTTTCACTTTGTTGCTGAAATAAAAAATTAAAATATACTGACTAGTTAATTCATATGTATGAAGATGACCATTTATACATAATTTACCTTAAACTTTGGACTAGTTTTCAAGTTGATAAAATCATTCCACTCCGTCATAGTTTTGATATTTTTCGGTTTCATTTGAAGTCATTCCTCCTTGGACTTTGCTTTGACCAATTTATTAACTAACATGCATTTTGAACACCTAAAAATGCACCCCATTTGCCAAAATATGGGGACCTTTTGCCATTCCTCATTCAACACAAGTCTAGCCTGTAATTAAAAAAAGGAAAATTTGCATTTAGCCCTCTTCTGAGAACTTATAATGGATTTAAATTGCTGGTTTACGCCTCATTTAGGTATAAACTTTAGTGGCCTCCTAAAATTAACTTCAATGGCCAAAAATCAAAATTTTCCTCTGAATTTAACTTCAATGGCGTCCTCCTATTGTCAACCACCTCCTACTAGTAAGTTTGCCTAGCTTTGGTCTATAAAGCTTGCATGTGTATGTTTAAAATTAAACTTGTGATTGAAGTTCAAGTTATCCAAATTTAGTTGTGTATTTGTTGATTGAGTGATGTACTAATGCATGTATCTCAACTGTTTACAGACTATGAAGTAGACGAACGTGACCAAGCTGAAGAATTTATTCGGTGATCCAATAGGTGGATGAATTTTGGCGCACGGACCCAATCGGGCTTTCATGCTTTAATAGCTTTATTTAAGGGCCAAACTTTGCTTTACTTAATGTAATGAAATTTGCAACTACTTGTAGTTCAGTAATTTATTTTGAAGTAACTTTTACTCTCTTTGAAGCAAACTGTGTAGTGTAGGTAATATACATTTGTGTTGTTGTAGGGAAGTGTTTTCCTGAGGTTATCTCTTTTTCTTTTACTGCAATGGAAAAACAGATAACCCCATGAAAACAATTCCCATGTTCAGCAACACAAATATATATTACTTCCACTACACAGTTTGCTTCAAATATAGTAAAGGTTGCTTCAAAATAAATTGCTGAACTGCAAGGAGTTGCAATTTTCATTACTTTAAGTGAAGTAGCATTTGTCACTTGAATAAAGTTAATAAGCATGAAATTCCTGTTGGGTGCGTGCGCTAAAATGCATCCACCTAGTGAATCACCGAGTAAATTCTTAACTAGAAATTAAGTTAAAACTTTCAGCTTGGATATGTTATGTTCAATATGCAACTCGGACATGTTGTTGCTATGTTCGTTGTGATATTTGGATATGTTATTGTTATGTAATTCAGATATGCTATTGTTATGTAATTCAGGTATGTTATTGTGGATGGAAAATATTATGGATATGGAACTTTAATATTATATGGTTATAGCTCAATAATAAGGAAGACATGCACAGGTGAAATAGATGTGTCAGACGTCTGGATATTTTCTAGACGTCTGAGAGTAGAAAAAGAAAGCAATCTGAATATCAATCAGACGTCTGAAAATCTATCCAGACGTCTGGATTTTTCTCCGGCATAAAGTAAAATGCCTTAAGATGTTTACAGACGTCTGGATATTATATCCAGATGTCTGATAGTGTTCTCTGTCTAAAAAAATTATCTGTAGAAGAATTCAGACATCTAAGGTTTTATCCAAGCATCTGGATTTTTTTGGGTCTAAAGTAATATGCCTGAGTAAATATTCTGCCGCCTGGTTAGTTTAACTAGACGTCTGATAGATTTTTGGGGCTAGAGAATTATATATGCAGAAGAATACAGACGTCTGATATTTTATCCAGATGTCTGGATTTTTTTCTCAGCCTAAACTATTTAGCCTGAAGAAGTACTCAAACATCTGGGTATTTTATAAAGATGTCTTATATTTTCTGGGCCTATAATATTATGCCTGAATAGGTATCCAGACGTCTAGAATTTTTATTTGGTATAAAACAATGAGTTAAATAGACACAACTAGATAAAAATTATAAAATATACCTGAATGCAATCCCATAAAATGGCTTTCAGACTAGCGCCAAGGTGTCTCTAATTACTAGTGTGACTGGAACATGCTTTCGTACAAGTGGTCCTAAAAAAGACAATAAATGGACCGATACTTGACCTATTGGTTCAGCATTCTCATTAAATTTAACTTCAACACGATTTGTGAAGTTTGAAGGAAGTCTCTTCATTTTCATAGGACCTATACTCTTTCTTTTCTTTGGTCGACTGGCATTTGCATTTTCAGCTAGTTCATCGGCTTCCACATGTTGTTCATTTTGTATTGTACGGTTCTCAAATGCACTAGGATTATCTTCTACTCCTTGTGCATTATTTTCTAATGCTTATGCTCGATTATCTTCTACTACTTGTGGATTATTTTCTACTGCTTGTGCTCGATTATCTACTACTACTTATGGATTATCTTCAACTGCTACTTGTGGATTGCCCTCGCTTTGAACGTTGTTGTCTTCAATATGCTTCTTTCGTTTATTACGCTTGTACAATATATTTTTGGCTCCTTTGCTTCTTTTCTGTTTTCGCATTGTTGGCCTCATTTCTTATTAATAAAATATGAGGAAAAACATAAAATATATAACAAAACTATACAATCCAAACACTTGTGCGCTAAGGCCATCCTGAATATGCTACACCTCAATACGTCATTTACAGGAAAACAACATTGCTTTTTCACAGCAAATAACGACAGTTTAGGAGACTTTAAAACATAGAAGTACAGTTATAGCTACAGCAAAATATGAGTTAGCCTAAATAATTCGTTATTGTCAGTTATACTAAATCATATATGTCATCGAACTTAACATCTGTGCTTATATTTATGTGCTCACCGTGATAATACCACCTACTTGTCTTATATACACGATCCATTTATCTTATAATCAGATGCTCAACTACCACCTTCTCATATTGATGACTAAGATTTCGACAATCTAAGCAAGGACATAGATTTTTTTCTATATTCCCAGAATTTTTCATAGCGGTATGCACAAACTTCCGAGCTCTTTGCTGATACTCACTACTAGTTCTTTGAAAGAAAATTTTTTTTAGCTTCCATCAAAATATAGGATATGATTTTCAAACTACATTTATGTTGAGAATTACATAGTTGCCTGTGAGATTCACCCAATTTTTGTCCATCATTGTCTACTACATAAGCAAGCAAATTTCTAAAATTTAAAGTAATAGTCTATTGTTGGGTACAAGCAAATTAACATAACTACTTAAATAAAATAGTGATACTAAATGAGACACAACAACTTATAAACTGCTAAAAACACGGTCAACATTTTCAGCAGGCATACCAGATGTTAGAAAAAACAGAACATTTGGTAATCAATGGAAAAAAAATCAAGGCGACGCTTACAGCGACTTAAGGACGATGAAGACTGAACGACATCTATGGGTCAAACCTCCACTGGAATGGAAATTCCTCCACTGGAACCGATTGCCTTCCGTTACGACAATCGAGAGACCAAGAGCAATAGTGCGAAGTGGCCGGAGATTCGAAAGTGAGACGGAGACCAGGCGAACGACGAAAATTGGATGGAAAATTTGTAATTGAGAATTTAAAATTTTGGGGAAATATTATGGATTCGCGGCCGATTTTAGTAATAGTGGAGGGAAGTGAAAATTCATTCCCTCTTAAATTCATCTCTGCATTTTAATATAAAACCAGCGTACTCCTACATTATTTCTACAGCATGGAGACCAAAACGCTGTAAGTTGCAATTGTAGATAACTCCTTTTCTTGTAGTGACAATGCACACTTTTACTTATTCAATTTTAATGTCGGCATACTTGAGTATGTTAACAGTTGCGCATTGCTAAAATTTTGAAATGAAGTAAAAAGGGTTGCGGAATTTTATATTTTTTATAATTTTTATCATTATATTTTGCATGAATGTAAAGTTTAATCGATGTTATGTTAATTTCCAAAAAAAGGCAAAACCTTAAACAAAAATATAACATGGTATGGGATAACTAGAATTGGCAACATCTATATTCCCCTATTTTCGAAAATGTGTAACATAGAAGATTTGTTATGATGTATAGTTTAGCCCACAGACCAAAGTCCCATGAATAGAAAGTGTATAGAAAATGATTCTATTTCTATTTCATAGTTAGTATTTGCAAACTTAAAGAGCCAGGCAATAGTTAATGTTTGCAAACTTAAAGACCCAGGCAACCTTTTAACGTTTATTCAGTCATAGCTGGCAACATAAAAATTATCACCATAATGCCACAGTTTAGATATGTTGCCACTATTTTTCATTGCGTATGTCCGACTAATACAGCTGCAAGTATAATGCCATTTAAGATATTATTGGCTAGTTTCTGAACCAAGCCACCAAGAGTACGAGTATTCACAGTCAAATAGGAAGGAGAATTATATATTCAAGTTCGGAGACAAACACTCCATGGCTTATGAAATCTGTGACCCCGCTCGTGACTGTCCTTCACATCCCGCTCGTGATGCCCCAAGACTGACCCACTTATGAAGGGTCATCATGACTCGCTCGTGAGTCTTTCTCATGAACCATCCACGAGTCGAAGAGATGGTGACTGTGACCAAGTCCTCCATGATTGACAAGTTCGGGATCTGACGACACTTGTCCATAACCATCACATTGACCATTTCTCCATCGACCCACGAACCAATCTGAGATCCTCGGGATCCGTGCCAGTGTCCTCACGAACCGCATACAGATATCACCTATAAATAGCCCAACACTTGGCATTTTTTAGGATCTTTTGGCATTTCTGAGTATTATTTCCACCATTACCGTTTCTCTATTATTTCTAGTCAGTACTATCTCGAAATTATTGAGTGAACCACTATTGTAAAAGTGAGATTGAGATAAATCATTGATTGTACTTGCATTCAACGTATAATCAAAGACATATAAAGTGGACGTTGGCTCGTTAACGCCGAACCACTATAAATCTAGTGTGTTTGCTGTGTTTTCTTTCATTTTTGTTTATTAATCTCTACAATTCTATAAAATTTGGGTGTTAGAGCCATAATTTGGTCTAACATTTTGGTGCTTTCACGAAGAATTGAAATCCCAGCGTATCGGATTATTGCTCTACTATTTGGATATTCAAGTCCGAAGACAGTAGTCTGAACTTCCACTGTTTTGGTTTCTGAAGATTTTAGCAAAGTCAATACGTCATGGCTCGAAAGAAATCCAAGGATTTACGAGCTGCACAAGCAAATGAAGCTGGAAACGAAGCCATTGAAGAAAGTGTTCGGCAGAAGCCCGAGATGGACTCCCCGGCTCGCGGTTCGTAGGGGGCAAACCGACCCGAGGAGGGGGTCATGACCCGATCGCAGAGGATCTCCACCAGCCACCCCGTTGAAGACACCATAGCCACCCGGTTGAGCCCATAACAAATCGCACCGCTGAGATCACCACAAGCCGTTACCCAGAAGGCACCACGAGCCGTCAACAAGAGGGGGTCATGAACCGCCCTGACCGCAGGACCACAACTCGGCCTGGAAAGGAAATTATGGATCGTTCTGCTCATGCTGGTGCTTCTGCTCGACCTGGCTCGGGTTCTTTACGTATAAGAGAGAATGCTGATGATCAGTTACATGCCTCGGCTCTAGCAACTGTAGGAGATCTCTCTCGTATCCCCGATATGTTGGATAGGATGAACGACGAGTTAGCAGCTCAAAGACGAGAAAGTTCCTTATTTTGATAGAACCTTACTACATTAGATATATGAATCAATGTTCTCCAAAGGCAGAGGATACCTCCTCCGGTCCATCCTTTTACTCCAGAGTACTCATCATCGTTGGAAGAGCCTCCAAGGCCTCTAAGATGACCATTAAAGAGGCCTCAAAATGTGGATCAGCTTTGATTTGGATCACTTCCTTCCCGAGAAGAGGCAGCCCTCAATCTAGTACTTGTCAATCGCAACCTGAATGATCCTATTCCGCTATCCAAGAATGAAGGCGTTGTTGACCCTATCCGAAATCAACCATTTTCACCTCCTCGCCGCGTGATTGACTGTGGCAATAGGGGATAGGGAAGTTCCGCTCAGTCTCTAGACTTCGCAGTAGCATGACGGAGAGACGTTGGGGGCCCCCGTAGGGCAAGGAGTGCTGATCCTGAATCCACATTGACTCATACTGATGTTGAAGCAATGATTAAGCAAATTATGGTGGATAGCCTTAGACAGAGGAATGAGGATCGTATAGGTCGCAGTCATACATCCTTTACAGATGACATATTGGGCGTCCGTTTTCCAAGGAAATTCAACATGCCTTCTATGAATCGCTATACGGGTAGGATGGATCCAGTTCAGCATCTGATTAGGTATTCATGGTACATGAACGTCGCTAATGCTCCTGACGCAGTAAAATGTAAATCATTCTCGATATTCTTTGAGGATGTGGCACTAATGTGGTTTACCCGCTTACCATCATGATCGATCTCCAGTTTTAGGGAATTGAGTGAACAATTCGTAAATCAGCTCCGACTTCATGCTCAGAGGTCTAAGAATGCCATCGAGTTATTCCTCATTAAACAACGCCCCGACAAATATTTGAGGTCCTATCTGGATCGTTTTAGCTTAGCAGTCACGGAGGTAAGAGATCCTCACGAACAAACTGTCTTGATGGCCCTAACTGACGGAGTGGTCAAGGATACTGAGTTTGGAAGATACTTAGCCAGCAAGCCGCCGCTGACTAGAGAAATATTCTATGAAAAAGCTAACATCCTCTTACGTCAGGAAGAGATATATGCCAATACGAAGAGGAAGCTGCAGACAAAAAGGATATATAGAATAATGTGGCCATCAAATAATCTGGGGACAGTTCTAGAAAGGTAGAGGTCAATGTTGGGAACAAAAACCAGGGGAATGGTCGCTAGTCCAGGAATGGAAACAAGAGAAGAAATCGAGGAAACGACCCACAAAAGCGACCTCGATTCAAACCATTTGAAAACTTTACGCCATTGAATGATACATTAAAAAACATTTTCCTGGATACTTATAACATCCTTCAGTATAAGAGGCCTCCACTGAGAGATTCAACAGAAAAAGAACGTGAGACAGGAAAGTTTTTCCTTTTTCATTAGACCCATGGTCATTCCACCAATGAATGCCATCATTTGAGAGACGTCATCAAAAAGCTATTCGTGAAGGAAAGTTGGACGAATACAAGGTTGCTCCGAGAGATAAGGGGCAAGCTGGGCAGGCCCCGAACCAAAACCAACCTGCTGCTAGGCCAACCGCTCGGCAGAAAGGAAAGAACATTGTCATCAATACCATACTAGGAGGACCTCATCCTGGTGGACACAGCTTTAGGGCAATGGATCAGTATGTGAATGCGGCCAAACACCTTGAAGTAGGAGAATGCAGCAATCCTGAAATTGCAGCCCCGATAAAGCAGCATAAAACAATGTTTGACGATATTGTCTTTTGTGATAGAGATTGTATTGGAGTTCACGTCTCCACTGAAGATCCTTTAGTGATCACAACAACAATCAATCCCGCTTTGGTCTACAAGGTTTTGGCAGATAATGGAAGTTCAGTGAACATCCTGTTTAAGAAAGCATTTGATCAGATGAAACTTGAAGAGAAAGATTTGAAGCCCTATGAGGGATAAATACGTGGTTTCAATGGAGCCTCAACATCCCCGACTGAATGTATGGAATTGTCGGTAACTTTGGGAGAAGGAGATTGCCGGAGAGTGATAATTCTTCCATTTGTGGTATTGGATATTGAGTCACCTTATAACGCCTTATTGGGCCGACCGACCCTAGCGGAATTCAGAGCCTGTATCGTACCTTGGTGCTTATTATTAAAGTTCACGACAGATGCAGGAGTGGGAGTAGTTAGAGGTGACCAAGTTTTAGGATGAGCTTGCTACATAGAAGAGTTGAAGTTGCTGCTTAAAGGATTAAAAATAGAACCAAAGGGTACTCCTCCACCCACAAAGGAGGACGCAACATAGCAATTAAAGATGGCCCTAAAGGAGCGCCCAGAGAACTGCCCGAGGATATAGAACCCAGAGAGGACGAGGAACCAGGAGGCAGAATGGTGACTCCAAACGAAATGACTGTGGATGTTGCAATCGATGATGATGACCCAGCGAAGGCCTTGAAAATTGGATCCTAGTTAGACCCTCTTCGTGCAAAATAATTGACCAGCTTCCTAAAAGCCAACCTGGATGTGTTTGCTTGGACTCATAATGACATGTGTGGGATATCCCCATCAATTATGCATCACTCGTTGAGCATCAACCCAAAGCATCCACCTGTTAAGCAGAAAAGGCGAATGCGTGGCCCAGAGAGGTCAGCTGCCTTAAAGGAAGAGGTTGAGAAGTTGAGGAGCAATGGATTCATTAGAGATTCAACTTACCCAAAATGGATTTCAAAATCGGTTTTGTTGAAGAAGGCCAATGGGAAATGGAGCACATGCATCAATTTTTCAGATTTGAACAAAGCTAGTCCGAAAGACAGTTTCCCGCTTCCTAGAGTTGGTGGATTTGACGGCGGGTCACGAACTCCTCTCCTTTATGGATGCATACTCCAGATATAATCAAATTACCATGCATGTCCCGGACCAGGAACATACCAGCTTCATCATAGATTTGGGTTGTACTGCTATGTAGTGATGCGTTTCGGCCTAAAGAACGCTGGAGCTACACATCAAAGACTGGTAAACCGGTTGTTCTATAGTCATATTGGCAAAACGATGGAAGTGTATGTTGATGATATGCTTGTGAAATCTAGCAATCATCCAACCATACCACCGATTTAGCAGAAATATTTGATATCCTAAACGATACGGGATGAAGCTCAACCCTCTAAAGTGTTCATTTGGAGTAGCCTCTGGAAAAATTTTGGGCTTTATCGTTAGCTCGCGTGGAATTGAAATCAATCCAGATCAGATCTCAGCGATCAGGAATATTCAAGAACCAAGGAAAATCAAAGATGTGCACAGCCTCGCTAGGAAAGTAGGCACATTAAGTAGATTCATCTCCAAAACTACAGATAAGTGCATTACATTTTTCAATTTAATAAAACGAAGGAAGAGCAATTTCAAATGGACTCCTAATTGTGTAGAAGCATTCCAGAACCTCCTGAATCGTCTGGAGAAACCCCCGATATTGTTTAAGTCGGTAGATCACGAGGACTTGTTCGTGTACTTGGCAGTATCATCCCATGTAATAAGTTCGGCCCTGGTGAGAGAAGAAGATAAAGTCCAGAGACCAGTGTATTATGTAAGTAAGAAACTAGCGGCGGTGGAGCGGAACTATCCAAAGATAGAAAAGCTTGCATACAGTTTGCTGATCTCATCTAGAAAGCTCCGCCACTATTTTCAGGCTCATTCTATCACCTTATACACTGATCATCCGCTCCGACAAGTATTACAAAGACCAGAGGCATCGGGAAGGCTACTCAAGTGGAATATCGAGTTGAGTCAGTTCGACCTGAACTTTCATCCCCGAAGATCGATAAGGGGTAAAGTATTGGCAGATTTTATAGTAGAATTTAGTATCCCATAGGACGACGTAGTGAATGAAGAAGCTGATACCCCAAAATCACTAGTTGACCCCAACGCTTGGAAACTATATACTAACGGAGATAGGAATGACAAATGATCCGGTGCTGGTGGGGTGCTTGTAACTCCCGAAGAATGATTGATATATTATGCTTTGAGATTAGAGTTCCATGCCACTAACAACGACTCGGAGTATGAAGCCTTGATTGCCGGGCTTAAGCTTGCGAGGGAGCTAGAAATAGCGAAGCTGGATATCTGTTGCGATTCAAAGATAGTTGTGAACCAGGTTAATGAAGAGTTTCAGGCCAAAGGGCCAAGGTTTATATCGTACTTGAAGGAAGTAATAAATTTGTTGGGTGGCTTGGAACACTACAGCATAACACACATCCCCTGATCAGATAACCAGAGGGTGGATAAGTTGGCCAAGATGGCTAGTTCCGATAACCCTGAGGACACAGAGATGGTCCCAATAGAGGTACTACAGTCTCCGAGTATCGATCGGATGGAAATTGATCATGTACTGGAGACTAAGCCAGAGAGGGAGTCATGGATGACGCCCATAAAGAACTTTCTAATAAACGGGACACTTCCCACCAAAAATTGCGAAAGGCGTACTGTCATTCGCATGGCCTCCATATATGTCATGTTCTATATCAACAAGGGTTCTCAATGCCGCTCCTCCTGTGTATAGCCCACGACGACATAGAAAGAGTGTTGAGAGAAGTCACGAAGGCGAGTGTGGCGACCACACTGAAGGTCAACCACTGGCAAAGAAGATAATGCGATATGACTCTTTCTGGCCTACCATGAACAAAGATGCGGCCAAGTATGCACGGCGTTGTGATGCATGCCAGAAATTTTCAAAGATTCACAGGGCGTCCCCTAGCTAATTGAAGACGATGATGAGTCTGTGGCCCTTTGCTGTGTGGGGAATTGACATCATTGGAAACCTCCCTATAGCAAAGGGCAGAGCGAAGTTCGCCATCGTATCAGTGGATAATTTCACAAAATGGGTTGAAGCGAAACCACTGACCAAGATCACAACTAAGAGGTTAATCAACTTCATCATGAGAAATATCATCTGTCGATTTGGAATTCCGAAAGCCATCATAATAGATAATGGGACCCAATTGGACAATACCGAATTCAGGGATTTTTGCCAGAGATATCAAATTGAGAAGAGATTCACAACTGTGGCACATCCGCAATCAAATGGACAGGTAGAAGCGGCGAACAAAGTAATCAAGTCCATTTTGAAGAGGCGATTGAAATGGACCAAAGCCATGTGGATCGATGAACTACCCTTGGCATTGTGGGCCTATAGAACGACCTTTAAATCAGCCACCGGACATACCCCCTTTCCCTTGCTTTCGGATCTGAACTAGTCATCCTAGTTGAGTTAAAAGTGCCTCTCACAGGGTCAGTTACTATGACCCAATGACTAACAATGAACTGCTCCTTGAATCCCTAGATATGGTAGAAGAAAAAAGGGACGAAGCGGAAGTACATGCTTTGAGATACAAATAACAAGTCGCTCGGTATTATAGCAGAAGAGTCCGAGCTCGAACCTTTGAACCCGGAGACTTGGTTCTTAAGCGTGTATTTCCACCCACGGTACATTTGGTCCCGAAATTGTACTGTCTTATGGAGGCTTGATAATGGATCTTTCAAGCTAGCGACCGTGGATGGAAATGCAATCCCCAGAGTGTGGAATGCCTAGCATTTGCGGCACTATTTGACATGAAATTGTCATTTCTACTCTTCTGTTTTTAGGACCATGTAAAAAGGCACGACTTTCCTAGAATAGTCTAGTTATATAAACAAAAGACTATAAAGTGGACGTAGGTCATGATTCGACCAAACCACTATAAAATGTCTTGTGTCACTTATTTTTATGCACCATTTATTATTTACTCTGTCATTCTTTACTCATATGAATCATTATAGTCTTTCAAAGTTCGCTATGACCTTTGCAAACATCTCGAAGCATGTAACTCAAAGTGCCTTTTATCAGATCATAAGGTCAATAGTATGCAAAGCACCGAGGGTGCAATGGAGAAAATGACACAACTATCGACACTCTAGTTCTCATGATTTAAGAAAGAGTATGAAGGGAAAAGAAATAAATTGTCCACGAGGCGTGAAGATGGACCATGATTTAAAAGACCGTCTGAACAACACTCTACCCTTGGCATTCGACGGGGGAGTATAAAGGCGCTAGAGACTGAGCGCCGCAAAAGAACTCCTACCCCGCTAAAGGATCGAGGGGGGCAAACTGAAAGCTGATTTCGAACTCTATCCTGGGCATACGAAAGGAGAGTATAAAAGCATTTCGATCAAATGCCTTTAAAGGGCTCCTTTCCCGTTACACAACCGGAAATAAGAATGAAAGCTGAGCCCGTACCCCTCAATTCCGGGTTCGGGAGGTAGCACGCATATGACTCTAATCAATCCTCAATAATCCCTGGCCAGGCATCATATTAATGATTGATTGGGGGCATACTTATACATATGTATATATGTTGAAGTGTAGTGCAGGAATTTTAAAGTTTTATTGCTAGAATGATTCATGATTTGATTCTAACTTAGTTATGATTTGACTATTTATGTTCGTGACTAAGTATGACAAACTTGCAGGAACACCGCAGTGCAAAAAGAAATAGAATTTCATTTACTAAGTGCAGATTTACAAGACAAAACTAAACAAAATACGAGGGCCATACTCACGACTACATCATAAGGCCAGTGGAAAGTCTAAAAACAAAATTTGGACTAGAAAACAAACTGGCTCTACTTGGGCTTTGGGGATTACCTTGGCCTTTTCTCCTTCTTTTGCTTCTCTGGCTCCTCCTTGTCAGCATCAGATATGTCCAAATTTTTCCATTTCTTCTTTTCCGAAGGAGGATCTTGTGGAGGGTCAAAAGATTGGGATGCAAGCTGCGTAGTTATCAATTTAGCACACAACTTTATGATTAATCCTGATTTGGGATCAGCTGCAGAGATAGGTTGCACATTTAGGGGCCCTTGTTCCTCAATTTTTAAGGCCAGCTGCTTATCCTTTTTGGACTTCAGTCAGCCAAGGTCGTGTTGTCATCATTCTTGGTCTCCCCTGTGATAGCAAGCTCTTCCTCATCATCCTCGTGATTGCCATCGATGTCATTCAAGGCTCCGATAACTTCGACATCCTTAGGAACATCAATGCTTGATAATGCAATGGTTTTCTCGGGTGCCTTGACCTCAGACTGCTCAAGAGCTTTATGTATGACCTCAGTGCTTGGAGATGATCTTCTCAACTTCTACTTGCTTTTCTGCTTCCTTCTCTGTCGGCTTGGCACCTATATTATGAAAAATAACTATTATTAGTTTTGGAGAAAATGTGGTCTTCTCGATTGTTTTCTCCACAATGCGACGACAAGTTACAATCGCCTTGAAAAATTGTGGAGGAAATATGGAGATACCTTCAGCTGACTCCTCGCCTAAAGCCGCAGTAGAAACCCCAACTGCGAGAGGTACTGGAACCTCAGAGATCAAGGGATCATCCGGGTTATACTCCTCAACCTGAGAAGTTTTGGGCTCCGGTGTTGAGCTCGAACCTTCGTCAATTTTGTTCTTGCCCTTTAGCTCAAGCCTCTCTTTCTCCATAGCCTCCTGGATTTGACGCCTGCCTTCCGCTAAAGCCTCAGGCTCTCCACCTTTGAGGAAAGTCAGCATGAGTTAGTCTTTATCGACTTCCTCGACCTTCAAGCGCTGCTTCTCGCTCTCAACAATATGTTCCCATATAGTAACCAAGGTGGTGGGATAGTTGCTGATCCAAGAAATGTCTCGAGTCCGGATGATTTGAACAAAGAAATCCATTAACAATTCGTCAAACTTCACCATCTCTTTTTCGCCCGCAGCAAGTTTGCCAGTAGTAGTGGAGGCCGACCCAAGAGCCACACTTGCATTGCTTTCGGCAAGGGCTGCCCATTCCTCAACATTAGTGTTAGCCTGTTTTGTAACCAGGCTACTCATAGCTCAATTGATCGACATTGATTGGCGATCGCTTAGATGAAGTGGCAGGACATTGGTGAAAACTCAACATCGCATGCACATGAGACAGGACCAGCTCAGGATATTTGGATCAGATGGGATATTCGGCTCAGATCGGATGCTTGGCTAGAATGGAAGCAACATGACTTCACCAACATAGCATTCTAGCAAGCCAAACAGAGACAAAGGAGACTGGTTCGGCTCGGAGTTTAATCGCTCAATCCCTTTACACGCACAAGAAGACATAACCCCGTACCAACCATACATCAAATAGCTTCAGCAAGCTAACATCGCACCGGATCGGATGGAGCATAGGACATCGGGTCGGATCGCATATACATGTCCCGATTCGCTTGTGTTTTGAAACTAATTATTGGGTCACTTCAGCTCGCACCACAAAGGAGCAAACCCGACTCATTGACCACGAACCTGAAGCATTTACCAATTCCACATTGTCCTATTCCTGCGCCTAAAAAAGGGGATCGGATGCCACATGTTTCCCACGAAATGAAGACCATTTCCTTACATTCTCCACTAAAATTTTGAGATCTTCAGATTCTGCCACGTGGTGCTCGCCCCTAACCAATTATACACCTATAAATACACTTTTGAACAACAAATTAAGGGGGCTTTTTGGCACTTAGATCATTCAGGGCCTCCATGGCTACTATTCCTCAATAGAAAATCATTAATTTCTCCAAAAGAATCTATGAATTCGGAGAGATAGCTTCATTGTAATCGAGTGATTGAGTGATTTAAAGCCTCATAATTGTAATTCTATGTTGAATTAAGAAATATGAAGTGGATGCAGGCTCGTTAACGCCGAACCACTATAAATCTCGTGTCTCTGCATGATTTTCTATGTTTTAGATTATTATTCTTCACAAATCCTATTCAATTGGGTGTTAGGACCATTTTTTGGTCTAACATTTTGGTGCTTTCACTAAAAAATGAAGATTCTCAGCTTTTCGGATTATTTATCTACTATTTGGATATCCAAGTCCAAAGAGATAATCCGTATTCTCGTCACTTTCGAAGCCTTCGACGATTTCAGCAATTCTACCCAAAGCATGGATGTCTCTGGAATGAAGCAATGGGTTCGAAAAGATCCGCCCAACGCAGCAACAACGTTTTAGCATGGACCTCGACTTCGGATCGGATCAGATGTGTTTCTAGTTCAAATGAGCTCCAGAAATGCATATAAAATGACTGGATCGGATGCAGATTGAGCCTTCGGATCGAATGTAGTAGAAGCGCAGGCCAATATCCTTGAGGGGGTCGGATCGGGTCCTACTTGATTTGAAAAAGAACCTCCGATCCGAACCAGATGGGGAGATCAGAACTGACCACCTGCTGATGACGTACCTCCGATCTGATCCGATGACATGTTCGATCCGATCCGATGACAGACCCGAGCCGCGATCTGATGACACCTACGAACCGCTACTTGAAGGCAAATTCCGATCCGACCCAATACAGCTGTTTTTGGGATAAAATACATTTTTCGGATCATTTTAGAAAAGGCTCCATCTTCCAAAATCAAAAAAATCGTGCGGTGCCCCGGGACTGTGGGGGCCCCGGACCCCCACTGGCGCTGCGCCCGGACCCGCTGACGGCCTCGCCTTCGGCTTGGAGCATGGCTCGCCTTCGGCTCGACATATATATTTTGGCAAACACTAGTTGTCAAAGCTTATCAATGAGGATTAGATGGATAGTCAAAGAATATAACAATGAAATGGAAACGACTGGGATTCTTCCCATAGCCATGAAGCTTATTTACATCAGTAAGCCAATTTGAGGAGCTGTCGATCAGATTCAGCTTGTTGTCAAGGACAGTATACAAGACAATGATTGTCTCACAGCAACTTCCTCTTCCGTAGTTCTGATGGTGTATAGATTTCACTAATGCAACCGATGTTGCTCGCTAACGAGTAGTGACCATCTTATTTGTTCGACTTAAAATTGTCCAATCGGAGGGGCATCGAATGACGGTTATATGGAATAGTTCGAGCACTACTCCAAAGATGATTCATATGATTTTAGTGATCATGATTGTCAATAATGGGATACCAGAAAGCAGCTAAGGATCCCAACATCCCAAAGCTACACTTCAATCGTATAATGTGATGAATGAAATATCTCCTGAGGTTCACCTCCCAAAGACTTGGCTAACCTTTGCAATGGCTATTAGATGTCAACCACACCGAGGAAGACTGATTTCCATCGAATAAGGGTTAGGTCAACATACTTTGGAGCCCAGAGTTAGGTACTAGTTGAACTACCGCATGCCATGATTGGACCTATGGATCCTTTCCTGGATTATAGCAACTTGACTGCTCACCAGCCACCATACGACCTTGGTCAAATGATGAGAGCTCGAGATTAAAGCAAATATGAATCAACCATTAGCTCTCTAGTTCTCATTTCCGTTGTTACATGACGCATGAATATTATTTGAAATCTCACAAGCTATGCTGTCGTACTCAAATTTATCTGATCAACGGTCTAGACCGATCAGCTGCAGCAGCGACCGGCGGCGTTCGAACGATTGCTTCAATGGAATATCGGGCTGAACCAGTTTGATCTCAATTCCCTCCTGAAGAAATCCAATCGGGGGCATGCGTTAAATGACTTCATCGTTGAGTTTACTGTTCCCAAAGAGTATGTGTTAAATGAAGAAGATGGCCCCTCAAAATGAAAGATGAAAACCTAGCACCTGGAAGTTATATACGGATGGTGCAAAGAAAAATCGACAGTCCGGCGTTGGAGTTGTATTGATTCGAAGGAAATTCTAGATGAAGGGACTACGACTCGCAACTTACCTAGAACAGGTAGAAGAGATGTTGGATGGATGGGAACATTACAACATATCTTATATTCCGCATACAGAGAATCAGAAAGCGGATAATCTGGCCAACCTAGCATGTTCCAATAATCCAGAAGAGATGGAGACGACCCCAATCGAGACACTCGGAAGTTGATCCAGTATTGGAAACCAAATTCAGAAGAGAGTCATAGATAGCTCCCTTTAGAAACTTCTTGCAGAATGGAGTATTTCCAACAAGAGAAGTGAAGGGCGTACCGTCGTTCGTTATGCCTCGAGATATGACATACAAGAAGATATTGCTTATTTCCTTTGAAAGGTTGTCCCGAGATAGATATCAATGAGTCTCATTGCTCGATTTACTGCCCAGAATGATTCGACAAAATCACTAATTAATTTCTCTCTTGAAGGGAGATATATGCGAATGTAATGTCTAATGAGCAATGTTTTGGAATTAGAAAGTGAAGATTCATACTTCCATACCTTTATTAATTATCTGCAAAGTAATTCATTCCCCAGATGCAAAGGGCAATTGGATATTTAAGCATGAATCGCTCGAGATTACATCATCTAATTCAAAGCAGATACATCAGGAGTTTGCGTAGCCGATTGCCTTGGCCTTTCATGAAGGTTAGCGAATTGAAGGTTTAGAACGCCTACGCCTGAATGCTGATTGATTGTCTGTGCACCAACCCTTGTCCCCGACATGGGATCGAAGGCATAGCAACAAATTTATGAGATATGACTATCTCACTAGTAGCAATATTCCATTTCCTAGCATGGAAAGTACAAAAGTTTCTATAAGTATGGATTCATTGTTCTCTTGCCAATTACCATCTTAACACCAATGTGATGGTGTGCTACCATTAGCTGTATATACATGACTCCCTGACACTCAATCCTTTCCCTTAGCAAGGGGGGGCAAGAAGGCGATTCAAAGGAGATGCAACCTCGTCATTCGCTTACAGTATTTACCTGACTGCCTTTTTCGCTCCAAGACCCCAATCAAGGTCTGTTCATTCTCGGGACCGCCATCCCACGACGGTTTAAAAAGAGGTTCATCACCAGCTAAAGATTCCAGCAGCCATCTCCTACAGAGATTGTCGGAGCAAAATAGACCTGCGAAGAGCATGCAATGCCATTTTCTCATAAGAATGATATTCATTCCTTTAACAGGATTACTCTTTAGCCATAAATTTTATATTTGCATGCTTTATGAGTTGTTGATATAACTAACTCAGATGAATTAATATGTGGATGGTGTAGGTACCTAGGATTTGATACCGATCAGGCTTCCAATACCCGCATATAGAGTTATGGAGCAATATCATGACAAGCTTGACTGAACCGCTCGTTTACAAAGCCACGCCCTCCGCCTGAAAGTGGTTGTATAGATCAAGGTGGATCCGAGATGACCATCCACTCCTTGGCTCATATGTGACAGAGCTAAAGATAATTATGCATTGACTTTTGCATTTCAAAGTCGGAATCCGATTTCAGATGGATGCAGTTCGACCGTCTACATGGCTCGATCCTATATTTGACGCCACCAGATTACATGAATCCAAATAACGGAGGCAACACTGCCCCTTGATATGCTTACTTTTCAATCATGCAATTTACTTTTACATGCTTCCCAAGTTAGTGACATAACTAACTCATGTGATATGAATGATGCAGGTACCCGAAGTTCGGTGCCAATCACTCCTCACATGGGCTGATCGGAGGAACGCAGAGCCTTAGCAAACATTTTCTGACTGTTTGCCCAACTAACTCTAATCCTCAGAGCTAGGATTGATGTATGAACCCAGGACGAATGTGAGGGGCACTCTAAGATTAAAGACCAATCGATCCATGACTCTAACCCTCATGATTTGAGAGAGCGTTTAATGGACGGTACTGCAATGCCCGACCAAACTCCATCCCATGATTCGACGGGACGAGAGAGACTCGATTATTGCAAATGGCCACCTTTACCCATGAATTAGGGATTATGAGGTAGCGCCTCGGCGAGTGCGATCTGACCACTTGCCCAAAAAAATCCGTCCGCCAGAGTGAAGCGTGGAGTAAGGACTAAAACCGAGTTTGAGAACAACACCAGACACAGTGGACTCCCGCTCTTGGAAATATAGTGTAGAAGGAGCGCCTGGGCAAATGATGCGATTGTTCGCCGAAATAACTCTAACCTCATGACTTAAGGAAGAGTATAAAGGATGGGAAGACGACGTCCACAGGGCGTGAAGGTGCACCATGATTAAAGACCGCCCTGACCACACTCTACCCTTGGCATTTGACGGGAGAGTATAAAGGCGCCATGGATTGGTGCCCCAAGAACTCCTACCCTACTGAAGGATCGGGGAGCCAACTGAAAGATGAGTTCAAACTCTATCTTGGGCATATGACAGGAGAGTATAAAGGAATGTTGATTAAATGCCATAAAAGGGCTCCTACCCCACTGTAGTATCGGGGGAAAGAGTGAAAGCTGAGCCCGAACCCTTCATGTCCGGACATGGGGGCAATGCACTATCGATCCTAATCAATCTCGAACAAGCCCTGGCCAGGCACTTTACTCACTATTGATTGGGGTCATACATACACATCACACCCCTACTATGGCAGCAATATGATATGCTATTTATTTATAGGGATACCAAATTGAAACCCTTATCTAATTTGTGATGCAATTTATTGCTTGCTACTCAGTGTAGTAACGCTCCGACTACAAATATATTTGATTGAAACATATAATAAACTTGCAAATGTATGACATTACAGGAATACCATTTTGTTTGTTGATGGCAGATTTACAGAGGATAACTAGTCAAGAATGCGAGGCCCGCACTCACAACAACAGCAGGCCAGTAGAAAACAAATAAAGGGCCATGTCCAGAAGGCCGACATTGATGCCCAGTGACAAGCATCCTACGTGAATCAAGGCGGCGACCAAAAAGAGGCCTTGAGAGTAAATTACTCAATAACATGTCATGCGACTTAGTACTCGCAACTGGAAACTTAAGCAGAGTTCAACTAACATCTGCTCCAATTCAGATGAATGCCTCAAATCCAACTCGACTGGAAACTTAAGCGGAGTTCGACTAACCTCTGCTCCAATTCAGATGAATGCTTCAAATCCAACTCGACTTCAACATGAAACTCCTCATTCCTAGGGGCAAGAGGGAGTATTTGAGGAAACTTTGGTCTAACCTTTTGCCAACTAAGTCTGATCCTCGAAACTTGGATGGGAAACTAAAGACTAAAAAATACATGGATTGATGCTCACCGTTCAGCAAACCCCTCGCAGATTAGGGTGTGGGTTACGAGCCTCGAGCTGCATGATTCGACTAGCTGATGACTCTATGAACTTTTACTGTCCTTGAGGTTCCGCAAGATCCCAGATTGCAATTAAAAGAATGACTCCTTAAGATTAGCCCACATACATCGGAGCAACGGATCATCATCCAGAATTAAAGGACAGAAGCCTGATTGACGGCTATCAAATATGCGGAACCAAGAAGCTAGAGATCTGCTTCCACTCACTATTAGACTTCATGCTGGGGATGCCAACCCTAAATTGGAATATTAGCGACAACTTCACAAAGGCAAAGGCCAAAATGCCGACGTTAGTTGATTTTTCGCCAGAGGTGGCACGCTTCAAAAGCGGCATAAGCAACGTCAATCATATCTCTTTCACACAGGACATTAGGGATTTCAGCAACTCCCCACACTTTAAGCTACCATTCCTGGATCATGACATACATTTTTGTTACATAATTTTCGGTGGCATGCATCCGAATTGATCAA
Organism: Allium sativum; assembly: GCA_030737875.1. Classification (NCBI taxonomy): domain Eukaryota; kingdom Viridiplantae; phylum Streptophyta; class Magnoliopsida; order Asparagales; family Amaryllidaceae; genus Allium; species Allium sativum. The sequence continues at coordinate 782,088,225 of CM060918.1, read as the reverse complement.
CCACTGGAATGCGTTAGTCACCCACTTCATTGAGCAGTCAAATGTCCATATCTGTCGATCGAAGAATGTCATGTTACTCACTTCAAACAAACAAAGGTCCGGCGAGACATTGCATTCGCTCCTAGAAAAGGTTCAACACCGCAACAACATCTATAGATCGACCTGGACCATTTATGATGTTTATAGCAGCAATATCCAGCATTCTAGATAACTCAGACTTCAAAGTATCTCTGCAACGAGACCACTAAAAGGCCTTGGCGGATTCACCTTTGGAACAAACCTCATTATCTTTATATCATGATATTTTCCTAGAAATGTTGGTGAATTCTACCCTGAGATGGATAGATTTCTGTAATAAGAGGATACCTATGTTCAGATGGATGATCTCAATGTTTTCATGACAAAGAATGGAGCATCATTTGACTCCCAAAACGATAAAGGCGAAAGAAATGCCCTGGAAAAGAACGTGAGGAATGTACAATTCTAGAAAGGACCAATTTCATTGATCGAGCCCACGATCTTGATTGTCAAGCTCCATGGAACCAAGCATGAGAGATGAACTTAACTAGACTATGATGGCTATTTCGGATTATACCAAATCATGAAACAAAGGAGATTGAATAACTCACTAACAACATTCCTCGCTTGCATGATTGACGAGCTTACTCAACTCTGTGACTGATGCAAGGAGAGTAAATGAGTTTGCTTACACTCGATTAGGCGATCCTCACTTTCTAACTAAAGAGAGAGCTGACACAAAAACGAATGTGATTCAACTATTCGCATATACAACTCCAACTCTTGCTAACTTGAGGAAGAGTACAGAACGATCCGAGTCAACTAAGATTGCAGAACCTGAAACTCTTACTCGATGCAACGAAGGAAAGTATAAAATCTTGAAGATTAGAGGCCCGATTTATGTGACTCAACCCCTACCGATGCTGGGGGCATAAGCACTGGCTTCGCTTGTCCTTCGATGGCGCTGAGAACACGAGTGCTAGTTCATAGACTAACTTTGAAGACGATGCTGGCTTGGAGTGAGATTCAAAACATGTACACCATGCCTCTGTAGTATGACCTGATTCATCTTTCTCGACCAAATGAGCCAGCATGCAGGTCGAATGTGAACTTAAAGACTCAAACTACACCAGATGAAAGGTGTGAGAAATTTCTCCATTGCCTTATGATAACGACGATCATACGAGCACCGGTTCATATGATTTCAACAACGTCTCTTATTGATTTATATGTGATTCTTGGGTTACAAAACAATCCAGAGCGGCTGTGGATTCCTTTAAATATGGCCCAGCGTGACCGTGGATTTCTGATTTTTCATTGACATGATCCGGAATGATTGTTGCTTTCGGAATCCTTATTATTACGATTCGATGTGGTTGTTAAATTCCAGATTAATATCATGATAACAAGATAGTCCAAAGCTGAGTACAAGAGACAGATTAACATGCTGATTCTAATGTGCTCCATTCCAACGATCTAGCATGAAATTTAACGAATGAATTAGACCTCTTGATTTGACAAGGTTTAACAATTTCTTGATCATCTTAACTATCCTGGCCATAGAATTCGGCCCCATCAGCGCAAATGGAAGCAATGCAATATATGACGAGAAGTCTATTCAACGAAGAGTCGAAATGTCAGAACAATTCAAGAAATCACAGCAATTTGATAAAGATTTCTTGAGGACGGATGACGTTCTAGAATGACTCAAATTGACTTATTCAAAGCACATCTCATCTACGATAAGACATACTTTGTGTAACACCCCACCTCCGCCAGGGTGGCTCTTGCAAGCACTCTGACTTTGGAGGGGCGTTTGAATCAGGTAAACATGCATAATGATATATCAAGGCAGAACAAGAACATATGTATATATGTAAACAGAGTAAATAACATAGATAAAACAGCGGAAGATTTCATACTATTTCAAAACAAGTCTGGTACAACATAGCTTTCCAAGTAAACAAGTCTAGATAAAAACAACATCAACTGAAAAACTGAAATACATAAGTACTATCCCCAAATAAGTGATAACCATAGCCAGCTTCATGTCGAAACCGTACATGAGCTGAAATCCCACAAGCAAGCAATCCGAAATCCAAGCTAAGCTCCAATATTCCCAACCTGAGAACCTGGGGGGGGGGGGACGGAAGAAAAGAGGCGAAAGAAAACAGGTCAGTCAAAAAGACTGAGTAAGCCCTACTACAATCAATGTAAACTGGTAAAGTTAACTGGCATGAGAAGCAGGGATGAACATAAGGATAACAACATACTAGCATGATGATTAACTAACGAGGTAGATAAAGGTGTCATCGCATAATCAGGATTAAGATTTTGCGCCATAGGTGTACTAGCAAACTAACATGACTTGAATAAACAAGTATTGATCCCTTGGCCCAAGCTTTGGCCCAATGAAGTGACCCTCATACGAGGTTCAATAACATGAAGTGACCCTAATACGCGGTCCAACCAAACGGTCTAGTCGATCGGCTCCCTATAAGCCTAACTCGTCACGTGTTGGTGTCCATACGGTCCAAACATAATTGTAGTCAGACTGTGCTGGGTCCCCCGTCGGGTGTATCAAGCCCTAGGGTGTCAACCCCTGGACACCATAAACATGTGTGCACAGTCTCGATCTATTGGTACCCGTGCATGATTTCCCCGGCTCCGGACTACGTGCACGACCATAGTCCGTCCGGAACTACACCGGCGTACCATTCTGCCGTCGCTTTTGGTCGCTTACCTCCAGTTCAGTAATCGTGCCCCTACCCTAGCCTAGTCCCTAGGGTCATGATGATACAAACTGAGGATTACTGCTGGAGTGGACCCCCATTGCTAGGATTTTTCTAGTGGGTTAAGTACGGTTTAACCCTTTTACTAATCATGGATTAACTTGGTTAAGTGTAACGATGAGTTCACGACTTAACCCTGATTAATCTACCAAGCCCAAACTGGTTAAGTATTAAGTGGACCATGACTTAACCCTAATCACGAGGCATTAATTAATTAATGTGCCTTAACCTCTCACATTAGACCTTGTTGTGGTTACTAGTTAAGCCGGGTGGGTCCGGGTAGCTTTACACCACAACTTGGTCTAACCTCGGGTCCAAGGTACAACATGGCCAACTTCTCACATTGGGTCCTATTGTTTGTAGCCACTAGTTAAGCCGGTCGGTTCCGGGTATGTTTACGCTACAAACTCAACCCAACCTCGAGTTGGTCACACTTATCTTTTCTAAGTGTCATGTCCATCATGTTTCCAAAACATGTTACAAGTTTTCAAGCATTTGGGTAGACCTAACTTAATAGGTAAATTCCCAAAGGGTAGACCTAATTTAATAGGTAAATTCCCAAGCTTATGTTTTTATGTCTTTTAAGTTTACCCAACCCCAAACGAAATCCCATCGCTTACATATCGCAATAGCGCATAAAGGATAGAAATAGGGAACTTGGCATAATCATGACATAAAGGTGTTGAAGCCACAAGTTCAACATGGTGGCATATGAAATGTACGTATGTTCATATACTTGCATATTACATTTTTAGGCCTCAAAAGCATGCATAAAACCAAACTTAGCATATTGGTGATACATGGTGATAAATGACATGTAGAAATGGCCATAAGTTCGCATTTAGCCTCACATGCAAGTTATCATAAGGGATATGATAACTTACATGTTGCCAAGATGCAACCTTTAGCATAAAGCTTGAAGCTTTAGGCTCATAAACCCAAGATAAGCTTGCATAACATAATAACATGAACCAAATGATCATCCCAAACTTGCATAACATAACTTGCATATCATATGACAAACTTGCATATCAAACTTGCATAACATAACATGATAAACTTGCATATCATAACATGGCATACTTGCACATCATAACATGGCATACTTGCATAACAAAACTTGCATATCATAACATGGCATACTTGCATAACATAACATGATAAACTTGCATATCATAACATGGCAAACTTGCATAGCATAACATGGCATACTTGCATAACAAAACTTGCATATCATAACATCTCAAACTTGCATATAAACTTGCATATCATAACTTGATAAATTTGCATATCACAACATGGCAAACTTGCATAGCATAACATATCAAACTTGCATAGCATGACTTAGTAAACTTGCATATCATGGCAAACTTGCATATCATACATTTAACTTTAGAGTTTAAGTATGAAAGTAGAATAGGGCTTACAATGCTTATGAAGACACACCAAACTATGACAAAGCCCTTATGCAACCAATTAGACCCAAAATGCAAGCTCTAACATAAAAACCCTTGAGCCAAAATGATCAAAACTCTTTCTTAATGATGCAAATATAGAAACTTGACTTGAATGCAAGCTAATGATGCTCATACAAGTTTGAAAACACTTGTATGCATGGAAAATCACTTAGAAATTTATTTAGGAATTTTATGAAGAGAGTGGAGGCCATGAGAGGATTGATTTTGCCATAGTTTAGTTACTAGAATGAATAATGATGATTTAGGGTTAGGTTAGGGGCTTATTTATAGAGATTAGGATTAGTTCTAGCCTTAGGAGTAAACCCTAGTTCTAATCTCAGCCCTCAAAACCGAATCTGGCCCCCAAGCTCAACACAATCTCAAAATGGTGCACCAGGCAGAACTGCCCGGCTGGACCAAGTCGACATCCAAGTCGACCGGGCTGTCGACTTGGGTCCAACCAAGTCGACTCCCAAGTCGACAGGGCTGTCGACTTGGGTGCTCTGGCGGGAATTTTCCCGCCTGGCCCAAACTGGCCCAAATTTCCAAATTCAAACTTGAATTTGAAATCTGTTTTTACTTTGAAGTTTTCTGAAAACTTCGTTGGGCCTTAATCGGGTCATACGGACTCCGATTTTCGAAAACTCGGACTCTATTTCGCGTATTTTTCCGAGACGAACGCAATGGCATAGCCCGTTTCCCTTGATTCAGATTTTAGAATTAAATTCTGCCTCGATTTATGTTATAATAGGTTATTGAAAATACGGGTTGTTACATTCTCCCCTCCTTACAGGATTTCGTCCCCGAAATCTTCAAGTTAGGAATAACGTATCCAACCATCCAATCATCCATCTACTCACAACATCATCCATGAGCAATCATTGTCCTTACAAGATTCTAAATGTTGTATGAACATATGCAAAGGTGTGTGTATATGTACTTATCTAATGCAAATATCAATGCAAATTATGTTAGTGAAATGAGTCCATATGTATGCAATTCCTAACATAACGTATAACATCTATATGTGTGCACATAACATACATCCATATGCAACATCCATGTGATAACACAAAATTTTCCATCCATGAATAAGCGTAAACACTCATGCATATGCAATATGAGGAGTGTGTGAGCCGATCTAGTTCCTAACGTGTATAATGCATCCACGAGTAACCACTTGCAAACACTTGCAACCACTTGCAACCATCAAGCATAACATGTTTCAAACACATGTTTCATCCAAAGGGTTTCTACCTAAGGTACTCATGACAAGATTAACACGATATACTAGATAATTCAGACAAACATGGATAGCAAAAGATATGCTACAAAGAGATCGGGAAGATAAGCAGGATATACTCCTCTTCCGGATTACAAGAAATCCCTTCCTAACCCAATCCATATCCTATAAAAGCCCAAAAGGTTTAGTCAACCTAACGGACCCCTTCAAACCTTGACATGTATTACTAACCGATGAGTCATACCCTCTTATGGAGTTTACAGCAGAAATGGGATCGAGAACGGGACCGAGAGGATATACGTAAAAAGATAACATGCGAGTAGGTTCCACAGGAAAACAAGGATCAAGGATATGCTCTTAAAAAGAGATATGATGCGCGTATCTATCCTTCAGTCTTCTAAGTCACATTTCCTTGAGCTTAACTCCACTATGCTTTGACTGTCTTTTACTTCATGATTTCTTAGCTTCTTAACTCTTATTTCCAAATATGAGTTGGAACCCATCTCATTGTCGCCTCTCGTCTTCCTTTTTCACTTACTCTTCTATCATTCTTGGCTTAAACATAACTATAACCTCATGGTTTCATACAAGCTCTTCAAAATTCACTATTGAATCCTGGATCTCGTTTACTTACTATAAAGTATTCCACGCAGCAGCATTTTTCTTGAAAATACCAATCCACGTTGCCAATTGCTCTTACCAATGTGATTTGCTTGAACGAAATGAACCATCCGCCTGCGAATGATAGGCCGTACTTAGATTCAGTTGCTTGCCCATGACTCCCCGTAGATTATCCCAAAACTGGCTAGTGAAGATTGAGTCATGGTTACTAACTATCCTTTAGGGAACCTCGTGCAACCGCTTTATTTCTTGAAAGTAAACTGTCGCTAGTTATGATGCAGTCCTTTCGCTCTTTACTGGAGTGAAATGAGCACTCTTCGTGAGTCTACCTACTATGACCTACATGCTCTTATTCCCTTTTCTTGATCTAGGCAGTCCATCCACGAAATCCTTCGTGACACTTTACTACTTCCATTACGGGGACCTCCAATGGATGTAATAGCCCACCGGGCTTTTATTACTCGGCCTTTAACCTGTTGGCACAACATGCACCTTGGGACAAACTCGGCCACCTCCTCGGGTGAGGTGCATCTTTAAGAATCTTCTTTCTCTCATCGCGTCTTAGCCATCCCTTGTCATTAATAGCGAGGTGACTTATCATCTCGCCTCTAATCAACTTGTCCACGATCTCGACTAACTGCGGGTCTTCTTTCTATGAAGTCCCTACTTGATCCAGAAGGGTAGGTCTAAGCTCAAGGGACGCTACTAACTAACTAAACTGAGAGAACTTTTTACTTCGGTTGCATTCCTTGGAGTCTTCCAATCCTGAACTGCAACTACCTTAGCGGGATCCACCGCTAAGCCTTGCTTAGATACTATATGCCCAAGGAATCTAACTTCCCTTCTCCAAAAGTGACACTTGGAGAACTTGGCCTTTAACTGATGCGCTCTAAGCGTATCCATCACCTCCACGAGATGCCTTGCGTGCTCTTCCTCATCCTTAGAGAAGATCAGAATATCATCTACGAAGACCACGACAAACTTGTTCAAGAACTTCCTGAACACCCTACTCATCAAGTCCACGAAGTAGGCGGATTCGGTATGACCAGCCATTCTAAGAATCCATCTGGAGTTCTGAACGCAGCTTCGCCTATACTATCCTCAGCTATTCTGAGCTGATGGAATAGATGTTCCTACAAGCTGATCAAACAAATCATCGATCCTTGGCAATGGTTGTCTATTCTCTTTGTTTAACTCACGATAACCAACACAAAGTCGAAGAGAACCATCTGCCTTGGTAGTAAATACTACAGGCGCTCCCCATTCAGATATACTTCATCTAATGAAGTTCTTCTCAAGCAACTCCTTGACTTGCTTTCTTAACTCTCATCTTGCGGGGCCATGTGCCTTACCGGCCATGAAACTTTCTTGCCATTATCAACCAGATAAATGCGGAAATCAATCTCTCGCTTAGGGGGCAACCCCCTAACTTCATCAAAAACATCCGGATACTCTCGAACCACTCTCACAGACTGAAGAGTTTCCATTGACGAGTCGAGTGATTCAAGATAGCACACATGACGGGACCTCTCGGATCACAAGAAATCTCTAGGGTGTTTCCGAGGCGAGTCACGAGCCTCACAACCCTATGCTCACAATCAAGGATGGCTCCATATCTGGACAACCAATTCATGCCCAAAATCAACCCATACCCCATGAAACCGAGAATATAAGCATCACACGAAAACTCTACACCCAAGATAGAGATTTTCAAATCCACGTAGATAATAGACAAATGGGCGGAACCCCCAATTGGATTTGAAACACACACACGGGATCATAAACTAGACTAGTACTTAGGTGCAAACTATCAACAAGATCAGATGAAATAAACTATGCGATGCACCAAAATCAAACAAAGTACGAACAGGAAAATCAGAAATGTAAACAAGACTTTTAACAGAAACACTGCCTCGCTCAAGAGCTGGAAGAACGATGTTGAGGGGGTGAACTCGCCCTTCAGGCGGTCTTGCACACTGAGTCTGACCTTGCCCTTGCTTCTTCGGGCAATCTTTGCTGAAATGTCCAAATTCACCACAACGATAGCATTCACCACTCTTCCTTTTCCTCTTCTTACAATCCTTAATAAGATGCCCAACTGAACCGCAATAATAGCACTTCCCCTTGTTGTTATTGCCCTTATTGTTGTTCCCCTTGTTGCCTTGACTCTTGTTCTTGTTCTTATTGCCTTGACTGCTCTGACCGCTTGGATTACCCTGATTTCCTTTCCACTGGGAATCAGTCTTCTTGGCTTGAGTATCATTCATCTTGATCTCTTTCTTTTCACTCCTATTCTCTTCATTGAGTAGGGCCATATTCACTAAACTCTTGAAAGTTGCCCCCAAGGGTATATGAGTCATGGCTAAACCATGTAATGGCTCGTTTAATCCTAGAGCAAAGTATAGGGCCTTCTTCTGAGCTGTGTTAACCAAGTCTAAACCGACCCGAGCCAGTTGATTAAACTCATCTATGTATTCCCTAATAGTCATGTCCCCTTGTTTCAGTGATAGGAACCTTAGTCCAAACTTTCCCCGAAAGTCATCCCAAGTCTCAATTGGCCTAGTAACGGTGGTGACCACCCACCAACGTGCAGCTTCTTCCTTTAGCAACCACACTGCCAACAAAACCTTCATACGGTCATCTATGTTAAAGAGGGCGAAAAGATCTTCGGTTTCTTTCAACCAATTCCTGGCCTCTACGAAAGTCTCGGTTCCAATGAAATTCTTGCAACCCATCGCCCTAAAGACTTTGCAAATCTCCCCGAAATCCTTTTGTGGATGCTGAGGGGGAGGAGGAAGAGGAACCTCAGCGACAGGAGGAGGAGGAACATTAACAACCGGAGGAGGAGGAGGAGGAACATCTGCGGGGCCGGCTTCGGTCGCCCTAGCCTCCAAAAGTCTCCTATACCAACCAGGTACGTGTACTCATTCCGGAATGGCAAAGTTATCGGCCATACTGAAAACGAAGAAAAAAAAATAGATTCAGAATGGAGAAAAACGAAGGAATTTTTGCTAATGGCTTTTTGGGGAATAGCCTTTAAAATAAACTAGACTTTTCTTTGGAAAATACTTTATACTTGATTTTGAAAATAGTTTTCCAAAAGTTTTCTAAAAACCTTTTTGTTCCTTCTCGTAAACCATATGCTCTGATACCAAATGTAACACCCCACCTCCGCCAGGGTGGCTCTTGCAAGCACTCTGACTTTGGAGGGGCGTTTGAATCAGGTAAACATGCATAATGATATATCAAGGCAGAACAAGAACATATGTATATATGTAAACAGAGTAAATAACATAGATAAAACAGCGGAAGATTTCATACTATTTCAAAACAAGTCTGGTACAACATAGCTTTCCAAGTAAACAAGCCTAGATAAAAACAACATCAAATGAAAAACTGAAATACATAAGTACTATCCCCAAATAAGTGATAACCATAGCCAGCTTCATGTCGAAACCGTACATGAGCTGAAATCCCACAAGCAAGCAATCCGAAATCCAAGCTAAGCTCCAATATTCCCAACCTGAGAACCTGGGGGGGGAACGGAAGAAAAGAGGCGAAAGAAAACAGGTCAGTCAAAAAGACTGAGTAAGCCCTACTACAATCAATGTAAACTGGTAAAGTTAACTGGCATGAGAAGCAGGGATGAACATAAGGATAACAACATACTAGCATGATGATTAACTAACGAGGTAGATAAAGGTGCATCGCATAATCAGGATTAAGATTTTGCACCATAGGTGTACTAGCAAACTAACATGACTTGAATAAACAAGTATTGATCCCTTGGCCCAAGCTTTGGCCCAATGAAGTGACCCTCATACGAGGTCCAATAACATGAAGTGACCCTAATACGCGGTCCAACCAAACGGTCTAGTCGATCGGCTCCCTATAAGCCTAACTCGTCACGTGTTGGTGTCCATACGGCCCAAACATAATTGTAGTCAGACTGTGCTGGGTCCCCCGTCGGGTGTATCAAGCCCTAGGGTGTCAACCCCTGGAGACCATAAACATGCGTGTACAGTCTCGATCTACTGGTACCCGTGCATGATTTCCCCGGCTCCGGACTACGTGCACGACCATAGTCCGTCCGGAACTACACCGGCGTACCATTCTGCCGTCGCTTTTGGTCGCTTACCTCCAGTTCAGTAATCGTGCCCCCGCCCTAGCCTAGTCCCTAGGGTCATGATGATACAAACTGAGGATTACTGCTGGAGTGGACCCCCATTGCTAGGATTTTTCTAGTGGGTTAAGTACGGTTTAACCCTTTTACTAATCATGGATTAACTTGGTTAAGTGTAACGATGAGTTCACGACTTAACCCTGATTAATCTACCAAGCCCAAATTGGTTAAGTATTAAGTGGACCATGACTTAACCCTAATCACGAGGCATTAATTAATTAATGTGCCTTAACCTCTCACATTAGACCTTGTTGTGGTTACTAGTTAAGCCGGGCGGGTCCGGGTAGCTTTACACCACAACTTGGTCTAACCTCGGGTCCAAGGTACAACATGGCCAACTTCTCACATTGGGTCCTATTGTTTGTAGCCACTAGTTAAGCCGGTCGGTTCCGGGTAGGTTTACGCTACAAACTCAACCCAACCTCGAGTTGGTCACACTTATCTTTTCTAAGTGTCATGTCCATCATGTTTCCAAAACATGTTACAAGTTTTCAAGCATTTGGGTAGACCTAACTTAATAGGTAAATTCTCAAAGGGTAGACCTAACTTAATAGGTAAATTCCCAAGCTTATGTTTTTATGTCTTTTAAGTTTACCCAACCCCAAACGAAATCCCATTGCTTACATATCGCAATAGCGCATAAAGGATAGAAAGAGGGAACTTGGCATAATCATGACATAAAGGTGTTGAAGCCACAAGTTTAACATGGTGGCATATGAAATGTACATATGTTCATATACTTGCATATTACATTTTTAGGCCTCAAAAGCATGCATAAAACCAAACTTAGCATATTGGTGATACATGGTGATAAATGACATGTAGAAATGGCCATAAGTTCGCATTTAGCCTCACATGCAAGTTATCATAAGGGATATGATAACTTACATGTTGCCAAGATGCAACCTTTAGCATAAAGCTTGAAGCTTTAGGCTCATAAACCCAAGATAAGCTTGCATAACATAATAACATGAACCAAATGATCATCCCAAACTTGCATAACATAACTTGCATATCATTTGACAAACTTGCATATCAAACTTGCATAACATAACATGATAAACTTGCATATCATAACATGGCATACTTGCACATCATAACATGACATACTTGCATAACAAAACTTGCATATCATAACATGGCATACTTGTATAACATAACATGATAAACTTGCATATCATAACATGGCAAACTTGCATAGCATAACATGGCATACTTGCATAACAAAACTTGCATATCATAACATCTCAAACTTGCATATAAACTTGCATATCATAACTTGATAAACTTGCATATCACAACATGGCAAACTTGCATAGCATAACATATCAAACTTGCATAGCATGACTTAGTAAACTTGCATATCATGGCAAACTTGCATATCATACATTTAACTTTAGAGTTTAAGTATGAAAGTAGAATAGGGCTTACAATGCTTATGAAGACACACAAAACTATGACAAAGCCCTTATGCAACCAATTAGACCCAAAATGCAAGCTCTAACATAAAAACCCTTGAGCCAAAATGATCAAAACTCTTTCTTTATGATGCAAATATAGAAACTTGACTTGAATGCAAGCTAATGATGCTCATACAAGTTTGAAAACACTTGTATGCATGGAAAATCACTTAGAAATTTATTTAGGAATTTTATGAAGAGAGTGGAGGCCATGAGAGGATTGATTTTGCCATAGTTTAGTTACTAGAATGAATAATGATGATTTAGGGTTAGGTTAGGGGCTTATTTATAGAGATTAGGATTAGTTCTAGCCTTAGGATTAAACCCTAGTTCTAATCTCAGCCCCCAAAACCGAATCTGGCCCCCAAGCTCAACACAATCTCAAAATGGTGCACCAGGCAGAACTGCCCGGCTGGACCAAGTCGACAGCCAAGTCGACCGGGTTGTCGACTTGGGTCCAACCAAGTCGACTCCCAAGTCGACAGGGCTGTCGACTTGGGTGCTCTGGCGGGAATTTTCCCGCCTGGCCCAAACTGGCCCAAATTTCCAAATTCAAACTTGAATTTGAAATCTGTTTTTACTTTGAAGTTTTCTGAAAACTTCGTTGGGCCTTAATCGGGTCATACGGACTCCGATTTTCGAAAACTCGGACTCTATTTCGCGTATTTTTCCGAGACGAACGCAATGGCATAGCCCGTTTCCCTTGATTCAGATTTTAGAATTAAATTCTTCCTCGATTTATGTTATAACAGGTTATTGAAAATACGGGTTGTTACACTTTGGGGGGAAAATGTTAGCTTTTTTTGTAACCAGGCCACGCAAAGCTCAATTGATCGACATTGATTGGCGATCGCTTAGATGAAGTGGCGGGACATTGGTGAAAACTCAACATCGCATGCACATGAGACAGGACCACATCAGGATATTTGGATCGGATGGGATATTCGGCTCGGATCGAATGCTTGGCTCGAATGGAAGCCACATGACTTCACTAATATAGCATTCTAGCAAGTCAAACAGAGACAGAGGAGACCGGTTCGGCTCGGAGTTCAATCGCTCAATCCCTTTACACGCACAAGAAGACATAACCCCGTACCAACCATACATCAAATAGCTTCAGCAAGCTAACATCGCACCGGATCGGATGGAGCATAGGACATCGGGTCGGATCGCGTATACATGTCCCGATTCGCTTGTGTTTTGAAACTAATTATTGGGTCACTTCAGCTCGCACCACACATGAGTCAACCCGACTTATTGACTACGAACCTGAAGCATTTACCAATTCCACATTGCCCTATTCCTGCGCCTAAAAAAGGGGATCAGATGCCACATGTTTCCCACGAAATGAAGACCATTTCCCCACATTCTCCACTACAATTTTGAGATCTTCAGATGTTGCCACGTGGTGCTCGCCCCTAACCAATTATACACCTATAAATACACTTTCGAACAGCAAATTAAGGGGGCTTTTTGGCACTTAGATCATTCAGGGCTGCCATGGCTAGTATTCCTCAATAGAAAATCACTAATTTCTCCAAAAGAATCTATGAATTAGGAGAGATAGCTTCATTGTAATCGAGTGGTTTAATGCCTTGTAATTGTAATTCTATGTTGAATTAAGAAACTATGAAGTGGATGTAGGCTCATTAACGCCGAACCACTATAAATCTCGTGTCTCTGCATGATTTTCTATGTTTTAGATTATTATTCTTCACAAATCCTATTCAATTGGGTTTTAGGACCATTTTTCGGTCTAACAATTAGCATGTTTGTCTTTTAAATTCGCATTCTCCTTTTCAACACGAGAAAGATTGTCCTTTAAGCTTTCTTTCCCCTTTTCCCAAGCATCCCTTTCTATGGCAAGACGATCCTCCGAAGCCTTTAGCTCAGTGTTAGCCGTTTTGAGATCCTCTATCTCTTTCTTCAAAGCCACGCGCTCTTGGCTGTGTGAATCGAGCTCGAGGTGGAAGCATTTCTTAGCGTTGTCTAATTTGGTTTTGTAATTTTTAGCATCCCGCCGAGCTAAGGCAAGCTGAGCTTGCGCATCCTTAATGTAACAACCCGTATTTTTGAATAACATGTTATAACATAAATGGAGGCAGAATTAAACTGTAAAATATGAATCAAAGGAAACGGTCTATGCCATTGCGTTCGTCTCGGAAAAATACGCGAAATAGAGTCCGAGTTTTCGAAAATCGGAGTCCGTATGACCAAGATATGGCCTCGCGAAGTTTCACGAAAAATTCACAAATTAAAGTATACTTAATTAAGTGAAATGGGTTGCGCAGAGAAATATATATATATATATATTGATATATATATATATATATAATTGAAAATTAAACAAATAAATATGCAAAAATGTTCAAAACAGCGAATTGGGAGAGGGGAATAACCAAATCGGCCGATTTTTGAGGTCGACCCGAGCACGCTGGGTCGACTAGGGGTTAATCCAGGGTGTTTGGCTGTCAACCCGTGGGCCGATTCGCTCAAATGCAGATTTTGCATTTGAATGGTTCTCATGGTTCAGCTTTAATCTAAAGGCCCTAGATGGTTCCTACACTTGACTTCTTCCCCAAGACATGCTTTGATGGCTTAGATTGAATCTAGGGTTAATCCTATGGCTAATACTATCCTAAAACTCTATAAAAGACCCCTAAGCCTAGCCTAAATCATCATTATTCATTCCTACAACTAAACTATGCCAAATTTGTTCCTCTCATGGCCTCCACTCTCATGCTAAAATTCCTAAGTCTATCTATATGAGAGATTTTGAGTGCATACAAGTATTTTCAAGCTTGTATGAGTGTTCTTAGTTTGCATTCAAGTCAAGTTGCAACATTTCTCTTTCAAAGCAAGAGTTTTTATTAATTTGGCTCAAGAGTTTTTCATTTGGAGCTTGCATATTTGGGTTTTGCATAAGGGCTTCGTCTCAATCTTTATAATAACTATTTATTTGTGTCTTCATAGCATTGTAAGCCCTTTTCTACTTTCTTTCTTGAACTCTAAAGTTAAATGAATGATGCAAGTTTGGGGTTGATCATTATGATATGCAAGTTTGGTTGATCATTATGATATGCAAGTTTGGTTGATCATTATGATATGTAAGTTTGGTTGATCATTATATGCAAGTTTGGTTGATCATTATATGCAAGTTTGGTTGATCATTATATGCAAGTTTGGATGATCATTATGCAAGTTGGGTTAATCATTATGTATGACACATGTTGCTATGTTATGCAAGTTTGGGTTGATCATGTTATCATGTTATGCAAGTTAAACTTGATGTTGTGAGCATAAAGCTCCAAGCTTTATGTTGAAGGTTGCATTTTGGCAACATGGAAGTTATCATATCCCTTATGATAACTTGCATGTGAGGCTAAATGCGAACTTCTAGCAACTTCTACATGTCATTTATCACCATGTATCACTCATATGCTAAGTTTGGTTTTGTGCATGCTTTTGAAGCCTAATGATGCAATATGCAAGTATATGAATATATGTACATTTCATATGCCACCATGATAAACTTGTGGCTTCAACACCTTTTTGTCATGATTATGCCAAATTCCCTATTTTATCCTTTATGCGTTGTTGCGAGTATGTAAACGATGGGATTACGTTGGGGTTGGGTAAAATTATGACATGAACATGATTTTTATAACATGACGTGATATGTTAACTTGTAATTATGTTTTGGAAACATAATGGACATGACACTTAGAAAATATGAGTGTGGCCAACTCGAGGTTGGGTTGAGTTTGTAGCATAAATCTACCCGGACCCGCCCGGCTTAACTAGTGGCTACAAACAATAGGACCCAATGTGAGAAGTTGGTCATGTTGTGCACGAACCCGAGGTTAGATCAGGTTGTGGTGTAAAGCTACCCGGACCCGCCCGACTTAACTAGTAACCACAACAAGGTCTAATGTGAGAGGTTAAAGCACATTAAGTTAATGAATGCCTCCTGATTAGGGTTAAGTCATGGTCCACTTAATACTTAACTAATTTGGGCTTGATGGATTAATCGAGGTTAAGTCAGGAGCCTTGGGTACTCTTAACCAATTTAATCCACGTGTGGATCGGGTTAACCACATTTAACCCGTTAAGAAACCCTAGTTGCGTGGTCCTTTTCAGCAGTAACCTCCTTGGTAGTATCATAAGACCCTAGGACTAGGCTAGGGTGGGGCACGATTACTAGGCTGATTGTAAGAGACCAAAAGAGACGGCTAAATGATGCCCCGGTCGTTCAGGCGGACCATGGTCGTGCACATTAAGTCCGAAGTTGAACACGGGCACCGGTAGGTTTGGACTATGCATCATGGTATGGTGTCAGAGGGTTACACCATAGGGCCTGATACACCCTAGGGTGGACCCTGCACAGTCAAATACATTACATGATTAGGCCGTATGACACCGACACTTGACGAGTTAGGCTTATAGGGAGCCGATCGACTAGACCATGTAGTTGGACCTTAATTTAGGTCACCTCATGATGATGAGCCAAGCTTGGGCCAAGGGATCAATTCTTGTTTTTACTTGACATGTTAGAATGCTAGTACACCCGCGGTGCAAAACTTAACCTTGATTATGCGATGACACCTTTATCTATCTTGTTAGTTAATCACCATGCCAGTATGTTGTTATCCTTATGTTCATCTCAGCTTCTCATGACAGTTAACTTTACTAGTTCATAGACAGATAGTAGTAGGGCTTACCAGTCTTTTTGACTGACCTGTTTTCTTTCGCCTCTTTTCTTCCGTTCCCCCCCCCCCCCCCCTCAGGTCCTCAGGGTGGGAATATTGGAGCTTAGCTTGCATCTTTCTAGCTTGCTTACTGGATTTGCTCATGTACGGTCTTGGACATTGAGCTAGCTATGGTTTATCACTTCACTTTGGGGATAGTACTTTATGTATTTCAGTTTATGCTTTTGTCTAGACTTTGTTTGTTGGAAAATAATGAGTACTTTGTTGTAACTTAACTCTGGTTTTGAAATGGTAATTTATCCGCTGCTTTACTACTCTGTTTTACTTATATGTTCTGTCTTGTGATATCTGCATGCATGTTTACCTTGTTTATACGCCCCTCCAAAGCTAATGTCCTTGCAAGAGTGGCATTGGCGGAGGTGGGGTGTTACATTTGGTATCAGAGCATAAGATTTACAAGATTTGAGCAAATGTGTTTTTAAAACTTACCTTTTGAAAAACTATTTTCAAAACCAATTAAGTATTTTCCAAGAAAAGTCTAGTTATTTTAAAAAAGGCTATTCCCCAAAAGCCATAGCACTATCCTTCGTTCCTTCGTTCTGAATCTATCTATCTTTTTCTTCGTTTCAGTATGGCCGATCGCTTTAACATCCCGGAAGACGTACAAGTACCCGTCTGGTTCCGGAGATTTATGGAGGCAAGGGCGAATGAAGCCAGCCCCGCAAACATTCCTCCTCCTTCCCCCGTCGCTAACATCTCTCCTCCTCTCGTAGCTGAGGTTCCTCCTTCCCCTCAGCATACACAAGTGAATTTCGCGGAGCTTTGCAAAGACTTTAAGGCGATGGGTTGCAAGAATTTTGACGGAACGGAGACTTCTGTGGAGGCAAGAAACTGGTTAAAGGAAACTGAAGACCTCTTTGATATGTTGGATGTGGAAGATCGTAGGAAAGTTCTGTTGGCGGTATGGCTATTGAAAGGGGAAGCCGCTTATTGGTGGGTAGTCACCACCACTACTAGACCCATTGAGACTTGGGATGACTTTAGGAGAAGGTTTGGACTAAAGTTCCTATCATCGACAGAAGAGAATCTTCAGATGGAGAAGTTCCTATCTCTAAAGCAAGGGGACATGACAGTTAGGGAATACGTGGATATGTTTAATCAACTTGCTCAGTTCGGTCTAGAATTGGTAAACACAGCTCGGAAGAAGGCCCTACACTTTGCTCTAGGATTGAATGAGCCATTGCGCGGTTTGGCCATGTCTCATATACCCCTGGGGGAAACTTTCGAGAGTTTGGTGAATATGGCCCTGCTTCAAGAGCGACATAAGAGTGGCAAGAAGGAGGTCAAGGCAAATGAGTCTCAAGGCGAGAAGGTAGATTTCGGAAAAGGAGGCAAGAACAACAAGTCAAGAGAAAGGAGGAAGTGCAACTTCTATGGGATTACTGGGCACATAGCCAAAGACTGTAGGAAGAAGAAGAGGAAGTTGGGTGAATGCTTTCACTATGGAGAGCCTGGACATCTTAGCAAGGATTGCCCCAAGAAGCAAGGACAAGGGCAAGGACAAACTCAGCAAGCAGGACGCTCTGGAGGGCAATTGCAGGCTCTCCTCGCTCTTCCAGCTTTTGATCGAGGTAGAGTTTTCATAGAAATTCATGTTTACATTTCTGATTTTCCTGTTTGCACCTTATTTGATTCTGGCGCATCGCATAGTTTCATCTCTTCTGATATTGTTGAAAGTTTGCACCTAAGTACTAGCTTAGTTGAGGATCCCGTTTGTGTTTCAAATCCAATTGGGGGTTCCGCCCATCTACCTGTGGTTTGTATGGATTTGAAAATCTCTATCTTGAGCATAGAATTCATGTGTAATGTTTAGGTTCTCGGGTTTATGGGATACGGGTTGATTTTGGAGGTGGATTGGTTGTCCAGTTATGGAGCCATTCTTGACTGTGAGCATACGGTAGTGAGGCTCATGACTCGCCTCGGTAATACCCTAGAAATTTCTTGTAACCCTAGAGGTCCCGTCATGTTATGTTATCTTGAATCTCTCGACTCGTCCATCGATGATCTGAAATCTGTAAGGGTGGCCCGAGACTATCCTGATGTCTTTGAAGAAGTTAGGGGGTTACCCCCTAAACGAGAGATAGATTTCCGCATTTATCTAGTTGATAATGCCAAGCCAGTATCATTGCCAGTTAGGCACATGGCTCCACGTGAGAGAAGGGAGCTCAGTAAGCAAATCAAGGAGTTGCTTGAGAAAATTTTTATTAGGCGAAGCATTTCTGAATGGGGTGCTCCGGTGGTATTCGCCACTAAGGCGGATGGTTCGCTTCGTCTATGTGTTGATTATCGAGAGTTGAACAAGCTGACAAAGAAGAACATGCACCCGTTACCGAGGATGGATGATCTCTTTTGGTGCTTCTGTTTTCTCTCAACTCGATCTAGCCACCGGATTCCATCAGCTTAGAGTAGCTGAGGATAGCATTGATAAAACTGCGTTTAGGACCCCAGATGGATTCTTTGAATGGCTTGTCATGCCATTCGGTTTGACTAATGCACCCGCATACTTCGTGGACTTGATGAGTAGGGTGTTCAGGGAGTTCCTTAACAAGTTTGTTGTTGTCTTCGTGGATGATATTCTGATCTTCTCAAAGGATGAGGAAGAACTTGCAAGGCATCTCAAGGAAGTGATGGATACGCTTAGAGAGCATCAGATGAAAGCCAAGTTCTCCAAATATCATTTTTGGAGAAGGGAAGTTCGGTTTCTTGGACATATAGTTTCTAAGCAAGGCATAGCGGTGGATCCCGCGAAAGTGGTTGTGGTTCAAGATTGGAAGACTCCTAGGAATGCAACCGAAGTAAGGAGCTTTCTCGGTTTGGCGGGCTACTATAGGAAGTTCATCAGGGACTTCGCTAAGATTTCGGCCCCTCTTACTAAGTTGACGAAGAAGAACTTAGTCTTTGCATGGGACTGGGAGTGTGAATTTGCTTTTCAAAGGCTCAAGAGAGCCCTTACCTCAGCTCTAGTTTGGCAACGTGGATTGGCACTGTTTTCAAGAGATAGCTTTCTGCGTGGGATACCGTATAATATGTAAATGAGATCCAAGATTCACTAACGAATCTTGGAAAGCTTGTAGGAAACCATGAGCACGCAGTTATGTTTAAGCCAAGTATTTTAGGCAAAGAATAAGTGGAAGCGGAACGAGAGGCAACGGTGAAATGAGTTCTAACTCATATTTTGGGAACAAGAATTAAGAACTGCGGAATTGCGAAGTTAAAAGACGGTCAGGGCACGATGGGATTAAGCACAAGAAAATGCGGCTTAGAAGATCGAAGACTAGATACGCGCATTTAATCTCTTTCTAAGAGTATATCCTTGATCCCTATTGTTCCGTAGAGCTTACTCGCATGCTATCTTTTAAGTATATCCTCTCGGTCCTATCCTCAATCTAAGATCTGTTGCAAACCCCCTAAGGGGTATGACTAGCCTATTTGTGATATATGGTTGGGGTGAAGAAGTTCGTCACCAAACTATTTGGGCTTTATGGGATATGGGTAATAATTGATAGAATTACGAAGAGAACCCATTTTTCCGGTGAAGAGCAAGAGGACCGTATCATGGCTAGCATCTGTTTATCTTTGAGAGATAGTATGGTTGCATGGAGTTTCTTCTAGCATAGTTAGCGATCGTGACCCAATTTTCACTAGCCAGTTCTGGAATAGTTTGCAAGAAGCGATGGGTACGCGATTGAATTTGAGTACAGCCTATCACCCCCAGACAGATGGCCAAACCGAAAGGGTGAATAGAGTGCTAGAAGATCTTTTGAGGCTCTGTGTTCTTGACTTTGGTAGTACTTGGGAAGACCACCTTACCCTTGTAGAGTTCGCTTATAATAATAGCTATCAAGCCAGCATAGGGATGGCACCATTTGAAGCTTTGTATGGGAGGCCGTGTAGGTCACCAACTTGTTGGTGGGAGACAACAGATAGACTTATACTTGGGCCCGATATGATACGAGACACATCCGAGAAAGTTGAATTAGTGAGAAGAAAGATGAAAGTGGCCCAAGATAGACAGAAATCCTATGCTGACAGACGAAGGGCAGATTTGGAAATCGAAGTGGGAGACATGGTTTTCGTGAAGGTTTCTCCTATACGTAATGTGGTTCGTTTTGGAGCAGTGGGGAAGCTGGCACCAAGGTTCGTAGAACCCTTCCCTATCATAGAGAGAATTGGGAAGATGGCCTATAAGGTGGAATTGCCCGAGAAGCTAGCCGGAGTGCATAATGTCTTTCATGTCTCGCATCTCCGAAAGTGCCTTCATGAGTCCGCCAAAGTGGTTGAACCAAGCATTCTTGAAGATATTGAGGTAGAGATAGAAGCAACCGTGAGAAAAGCTCTGATTCGTATCTTGGGAACGGAGATCAAGAAACTAAGGAATCGAGAAGTCAAATTGGTGAAAGTTCAGTGGGGTGAAGCCGACGAAGATGCAACTTGGGAAACCGAGGAGAAGATGCGTGGGCTTTATCCATTTCCTTTTGAGGGTACATTCTCGATCTCTTTTCCTAATTAGCATATCTTTCTTTTTGCTATCCGTGTTTATCCTGTTTGTCTAATTATCTCGTTAATCATGTTATGAGGACCTTAGGTAGAAACCCTTTGGATGAAACATGTATTTGAAACATGTTATGCTTGATGGTTGCAAGTGGTTGCAAGTGTTTGCACGTGGATACTCGTGGATGCATGATACACATTAGGCACTAAGATCGGCTCACACACTTTCATACCGCATATGCATGAGTGTTTATGCTTATTCATGGATGAAACTTGTTATGCTATCACGTGGATGTTGCATATGGATGAATGTTATGTGCACTCATGTAGAGACTATGAGTTATGTTAGGGATTTGCATACATATGGACTCATTTCACTAACATGCTTTGCATTAAGGAGGTTTACTGAATCAGTAACCGCCTGATTTTTGCATTAGATAAGTACATATACACACACCTTTGCATATGATCATACAGCATTTAGAATCCTTTAAGGACAATGACTGCACGTGGATGATGTTTTGAGTAGATGGGTGATGGATGGTAGGATACGTTCTTCCTAACTTGGAGATTTCGGGGATGAAATCCTTTAAGGAGGGGAGAATGTAACAACCCGTATTTTTGAATAACATGTTATAACATAAATGGAGGCAGAATTAAACTTTAAAGTCTGAATCAAGGGAAACGGGCTGTGCCATTGCGTTCATCTCGGAAAAATACGCGAAATAGAGTCTGAGTTTTCGAAAATCGGAGTCCGTATGACCAAGATATGGCCTCGCGAAGTTTCACGAAAAATTCACAAATTAAAGTATACTTAATTAAGTGAAATGGGTTGCGCAGAGAAATATATATATATTGATATATATATATATATATATATAATTGAAAATTAAATAAATAAATATGCAAAAATGTTCAAAACAGCGAATTGGGAGAGGGGAATAACCGAACCGGCCGATTTTTGAGGTCGACCCGAGCTTGCTGGGTCGACTAGGGGTTAATCCAGGGTGTTTGGCTGTCAACCCGTGGGCCGATTCGCTCAAATGCAGATTTTGCATTTGAATGGTTCTCATGGTTCAGCTTTAATCTAAAGGCCCTAGATGGTTCCTACACTTGACTTCTTCCCCAAGACATGCTTTGATGGCTTGGATTGAATCTAGGGTTAATCCTATGGCTAATACTATCCTAAAACTCTATAAAAAGACCCCTAAGCCTAGCCTAAATCATCATTATTCATTCCTACAACTAAACTATGCCAAATTTGTTCCTCTCATGGCCTCCACTCTTATGCTAAAATTCCTAAGTCTATCTATATGAGAGATTTTGAGTGCATACAAGTATTTTCAAGCTTGTATGAGTGTTCTTAGTTTGCATTCAAGTCAAGTTGCAACATTTCTCTTTCAAAGCAAGAGTTTTTATTGATTTGGCTCAAGGGTTTTTCATTTGGAGCTTGCATATTTGGGTTTTGCATAAGGGCTTCGTCTCAATCTTTATAATAACTATTTATTTGTGTCTTCATAGCATTGTAAGCCCTTTTCTACTTTCTTTCTTGAACTCTAAAGTTAAATGAATGATGCAAGTTTGGGGTTGATCATTATGATATGCAAGTTTGGTTGATCATTATGATATGCAAGTTTGGTTGATCATTATGATATGCAAGTTTGGTTGATCATTATATGCAAGTTTGGTTGATCATTATATGCAAGTTTGGTTGATCATTATATGCAAGTTTGGATGATCATTATGCAAGTTGGGTTAATCATTATGTATGACACATGTTGCTATGTTATGCAAGTTTGGGTTGATCATGTTATCATGTTATGCAAGTTAAACTTGATGTTGTGAGCATAAAGCTCCAAGCTTTATGTTGAAGGTTGCATTTTGGCAACATGGAAGTTATCATATCCCTTATGATAACTTGCATGTGAGGCTAAATGCGAACTTCTAGCAACTTCTACATGTCATTTATCACCATGTATCACTCATATGCTAAGTTTGGTTTTGTGCATGCTTTTGAAGCCTAATGATGCAATATGCAAGTATATGAATATATGTACATTTCATATGCCACCATGATAAACTTGTGGCTTCAACACCTTTTTGTCATGATTATGCCAAGTTCCCTATTTTATCCTTTATGCGTTGTTGCGAGTATGTAAACGATGGGATTACGTTGGGGTTGGGTAAAATTATGACATGAACATGATTTTTATAACATGACGTGATATGTTAACTTGTAATTATGTTTTGGAAACATAATGGACATGACACTTAGAAAATATGAGTGTGGCCAACTCGAGGTTGGGTTGAGTTTGTAGCATAAATCTACCCGGACCCGCCCGGCTTAACTAGTGGCTACAAACAATAGGACCCAATGTGAGAAGTTGGTCATGTTGTGCACGAACCCGAGGTTAGACCAGGTTGTGGTGTAAAGCTACCCGGACCCGCCCGGCTTAACTAGTAACCACAACAAGGTCTAATGTGAGAGGTTAAAGCACATTAAGTTAATGAATGCCTCCTGATTAGGGTTAAGTCATGGTCCACTTAATACTTAACTAATTTGGGCTTGATGGATTAATCGAGGTTAAGTCAGGAGCCTTGGGTACTCTTAACCAATTTAATCCACGTGTGGATCGGGTTAACCACATTTAACCCGTTAAGAAACCCTAGTTGCGTGGTCCTTTTCAGCAGTAACCTCCTTGGTAGTATCATAAGACCCTAGGACTAGGCTAGGGTGGGGCACGATTACTGGGCTGATTGTAAAAGACCAAAAGAGACGGCTGAATGATGCCCCGGTTGTTCAGGCGGACCATGGTCGTGCACATTAAGTCCGGAGTTGAACACGGGCACCGGTAGGTTTGGACTGTGCATCATGGTATGGTGTCAGAGGGTTACACCATAGGGCCTGATACACCCTAGGGTGGGCCCTGCACAGTCAACTACATTACATGATTAGGCCGTATGACACCGACACTTGACGAGTTAGGCTTATAGGGAGCCGATCGACTAGACCGTGTAGTTGGACCTTAATTTAGGTCACCTCATGATGATGGGCCAAGCTTGGGCCAAGGGATCAATTCTTGTTTTTACTTGACATGTTAGAATGCTAGTACACCCGCGGTGCAAAACTTAACCTTGATTATGCGATGACACCTTTATCTATCTTGTTAGTTAATCACCATGCCAGTATGTTGTTATCCTTATGTTCATCTCAGCTTCTCATGACAGTTAACTTTACTAGTTCATAGACAGATAGTAGTAGGGCTTACCAGTCTTTTTGACTGACCTGTTTTCTTTTGCCTCTTTTCTTCCGTCCCCCCCCCCCCCTCAGGTCCTCAGGGTGGGAATATTGGAGCTTAGCTTGGATCTTTCTAGCTTGCTTACTGGATTTGCTCATGTACGGTCTTGGACATTGAGCTAGCTGTGGTTTATCACTTCACTTTGGGGATAGTACTTTATGTATTTCAGTTTATGCTTTTGTCTAGACTTTGTTTGTTGGAAAATAATGAGTACTTTGTTGTAACTTAACTCTGGTTTTGAAATGCTAATTTATCCGCTGCTTTACTACTCTGTTTTACTTATATGTTCTGTCTTGTGATATCTGCATGCATGTTTACCTTGTTTAAATGCCCCTCCAAAGCTAATGTCCTTGCAAGAGTGGCATTGGCGGAGGTGGGGTGTTACACTTAAGATCTTTTATGCCTTACTCCTGGCCTTTGCATCGTGATCGATCTTTACCCTGGCCTTGGCAGCATCTACTTCTAGACGGCATATAACATCTGACAAATTCTTGGTGTGCTTTTTCATTTCTCTATATTGTTTAGCCACGTGGCCGATCTGACCCACAACCTCTACATCCCATTCATCGGAATCTAGTTCAAGATCCGAGACAAAATGCATCCTCTCAAAGTAGATATCAGGGAATTTCTTCCGTAAGTGCTCCAGCTTCGCCTTAATTTCAGAAGTAACGGTACCCTCTTGTACCGTAGTGGTATCCAATTTATGTCGACCGGAAGGAACCAAAGTTGCCTTCTCCTTTTCCAAATTTTTGCTTGAATCTTTGTCTTTGGGTTCGTGATGCTTCTTGGAAGACTTTCCCTGAGACGGTGTACTTTTCGGAGGAGTTAGAGCTTTGGGAAGTTGTTTTCCTTCCGCCTGTGGCACTTGACGACTATAGTACTTCCCAGGATCCTGCTCCGAGGGAGAGCGAGACCGTGTAGAATGAAGCTGATAAGAATCACGAGGTTGTTGACTATCTCTTCCCCGACTGTCACTGCGGTCATGTTAAGATATGGGATTGAGTCTGGGAGTGCAACCACAAAGTTCATGATGAGAATACGAATGGCGATGAGATATTTTTCCTGCAAAGAACGACAAACAAATATGATACTCATGAATACAAATAGCACACGAGTGATGTGGCAAATGGTGCATGTGATTTGTGTATAGCATGCAATCCCCATAACAGACCATGGCCCGAGGCTAGGCTCGTCTGTGTAGTATCTTTCTCTTTGGTGGGAATGTTCTCTTCCTCAGAGACAGGGAAGAATGGTTCCCCTCCAAAGTCTTCAGGTTTGTAGATGTTATCTAGTAGAGGGGTTTTCTCTAACTCCCCAAATATCTGCTCCTCCGTCAACATATCACGAGTGGTAGGCCCCACTGGTGGTGGAGTCCTTGAGGGAGACTGCCCCTTGGACACTGAAGCCTCCTTTGGCTCACCATCTCGGATTTTATCTCCTTTGTATACATTAAATCCTCATCATCCTGGTTGACCATTGGCCAAGGACTATTACAAAATTTGGTCATCTTTGTAGCTTCCGTGGTCACTTGCCCCTCGGCTGGGGGTCTACTACTAGATTCCCCAGCTGTTTGAGTAGGGGGCACGTATTTGTAAGGCTTGCCACCTGAAATGAGACCAAATATTACATCCAGAAGATGGTGTTTGTGAAGACTCTTGTCGGTTATACACTTCTTGATTCTACAGAAGTCTGATTTGCTTGCTAAAAGGTGGGATAATCGATCTTCGTATGTCGAACCCTCTGTTTTTTCAAAATTATGAGTTGTACAGA
The DNA here is from genome assembly GCA_030737875.1 of Allium sativum. NCBI lineage: Eukaryota > Viridiplantae > Streptophyta > Magnoliopsida > Asparagales > Amaryllidaceae > Allium > Allium sativum. Next base: position 782,062,122 of record CM060918.1, on the reverse strand, counting down.
AAAAGGAACACATTAGCACTTTAATCATATGGTTGGAACACACAATGAAGGATCCGGAACCTACTTGACTGTAGCCACTTCCTTGCACATCCAGCTTGGTGTTTTATGTAAAACCATTCAGACTTAGCATCTCGTAGATTTAGAGGGAATCAATTCAAATAATATGAAGTTCGGAGTCCCTGTGGAATGGTGCTTGAAATAATAATAGAAGTTTAAATACTTAAAGGTGAGCTCGGTCTCTATGATTTCTGCATATGCAATATACAAGGTATATAGAGCAGCATAAGCATTGGGATGGAGTTGCGTGGGGGTAATGCGTAGTCATCTTAGAAGATCAACATCAATAAGAGGAAATGGAGGATAGCGCCTACCCAGCAAATGATCCTACTGATAGTCATGTACCCTTCCGGAGCAGAATGGGGCCTATCTCCTTCCTTCGGAGTCTTCACATCGTCCCAAGGAATCCCATGTCTCAAACAAATTTTCTTTAACTTTATATCGTCTAATTTGGAAGCTACTGAGTCACTCAGTTTCGCTTTTTCTATCCCTTTAGTGCCCAGAGTCTCATCGGGAGCCCTATCATCCTCTTCCTCCTCAAGCGATGTACTTTCGGAAGATGCCGATTCTATTTCAAGATTTGTATCATAATCAGAGTCGGAATTGTCCCATTCTGGATCTAACGAAAGCACGTCGAGATTATAATAATTTGATGACTCTGGATCTGTATTCTTTTCTGACATTCTTGTTGAGCGTCTATCAGACATGGCTGTGTTGGCGAATTAGCATAAGCAATTAGAGGAGCATGGTTACCTAAAAATCCCATGCATGTGCAAGTGCTAATGTGTACAAGTGCGTGCAGTGCTTAGAAAAAGACATGTATTAAATAACGAAGACGTCAAATTAATCTTTTTAGGTTGATTAGGTAATCTTTCAGTTCAGAAAGTTCACCTCGAAGGCTCTATCCTAACTATCTATCTATCAGCATGATAAAATTACATTGAATCTCAGTCAAAATGTGAGACGGATCGTTGGTAAATCTGGTTCATTGAAATCTCATGGAATGGCTTGTGACCAAGAGCGTGCTCGTGAGACAGGGTTCGATTCGTGGTCAAAATATGGCTCTTGAACCCGTCTGGATCGTTGATGGACCCCCCGATCATGATCTGGATTCAAGCAAAGGGTTGAAATCCAAAGACCCACCGGTTCGTGGAAAAGAAGCTCGTGAGCTACCTTCACGATCCGACCCAATTCCATGCCTCCTACCACGAGCCGCTTTTCTGACCTCATTCACAAACCGCGCCTTCTTCCACGAATCGACCCTATAGCCTTCTCCATAGCTCGCCTCACTTCCTTCATCTCATAATCGTCACGAACCATTCCAACGACTCCTTTCACGAATCAGATTATTGAAATTCATCTTCTTCCCCACTAGCCACTCTCCTCAACCTACAAATCCACACCTTCTATTTAAACCGTACCCAATCTCTTATCCAACACATCTGATCCCAACTCCACAACTTCCGCCACCATCATTTAACACGGGCGATGACATCACAACAAACAACAAAGCGAGATCCAACACCCAAATCACCACGCGATTTTGAATGAAGAAATAGAAAGTAAAATCGTAAACTCATTTGTCTCTATTACCTTTTTAGACTGGGCAAATGATTCGGAGGTTGCACGAGTTTGGGAAGGGGTTCGAATTAGGGTTTGGACCTAAGAAGAACTGGGTGGCGGCGATAAAAGTAAAGGAGGAGAGAAAGAGTAAGAAAGAAGGGGCCGGTTTATATAGCTAATTCAAGGGATTTTGGTCTTCCCAGTCTTGTCTTATTCGGGACCGCCTAATCCAATGGGCCACAAACACTCAAATGGACCCATCGTGGCTCGCGTGAAGGCCTGCCCAACCACCAGTCCGTGGTACATGTCTAGTTACGCGGACCATACTGTGTTCCAGCGACTTGGACTCGGGAATGATCATTAAATCAAGAAGATGTAACCTTTAACATGCAGGAGTGAAGTGTTTCTTTAGAAGTACCCATGGAATTTAAAGCTCACCTGACGAATTGATTATAATTCTTTCCAAGATCCAAAAGATCGAAGTCAATTAACAGGAAGAAAAATAATTAGAAGTTCAATCCTGTATTTATACTTGTCAAAGGGCACGACTATTCGAAACATCGCGACCATCCGAGCAGATGCAACTGTTGGTCCACACATTTCTAGGGAAGATACTTTGACAATTTCGAAGCACGTTTCATCTTTGATAAAACGTACTTCGAGGGGCAAAATGTTGGCTAGTTTATGAACCAAGCCACCAAGAGTATGAGTATTCGCAGTCAAATAGGAAGGAGAATTATATATTCTAGCTCAGAGACGAACACACTATGGCTTATGAAACCCATGACTCCGCTCGTGACTGTCCTTCACATCCCGCTCGTGATGCCCCAAGACCGACCCACTCGTGAAGGGTCATCACGACTCGCTCGTGAGTCTTTCTCATGAACCGTCCACGAGCCAAAGAGATGGTGACCGTGGCCTAGTCCTCCACGATCCGCAAGTTCAGGATCTGATAACACCTGTCCATAACCGTCATATTGACTATTTCTCCATCAAGCCATGAACCAGTCTGAGATCCTCGGGATCCGTGCCATGTGTCCTCACAAACCGCATACAGATATCACCTATAAATAGCCCAACACTTGGCATTTTTAGGATCTTTTGGCAGTTCTGAGTATTATTTCCACCATTACTGTTTCTTCATTATTTATAGTCAGTGTTATCTCGAAATTATTGAGTGAACCACTATTGTAAAAGTGAGATTGAGAGAAATCATTGATTGTACTTATATTCAACGTATAATCAAAGGCATATAAAGTGGACGTAGGCTCATTAACGCCGAACCACTATAAACTGGTGTGTTTGCTATGTTTTCTTTCATTTTTAGTCACTACTCTCTGCAATTCTAGGCAATTTGGGTGTTAAAGCCATAATTTGGTCTAACAGATATATTTACAATTAATATTTGCATGAAAGAAAGATAACGTTTTGCTGTAACATTTTGACAGGCAACTCATATGCAAGGTAGCAGAAAGAAAATAAATATGTAACTATCACATCAGTATTATTAAATACCTACTGTCAAGTTTTCATGCATTAAATTCATTTATTACGAATGTAACGTAACTGATAAATGAATTTAAATGATAGAAGAGAAAGATAAATAATTTGCAGCTATTTGGATATAAAGCAAAGCTCTAATAAAGTGCATTAATTAATGTCCATAACCCCACTACCTACAGACAGTTACAAATTTTACCCCACCACCACTAACATTCATTCCTTTATCTCCCTTCCACTTAACAACTGTCTACAAACTTCTGCTAAATACGATTATGCTCAGAAACCAAAATAAATTAAGTGATTTCGTCCTTCCCATTTTTGAGAGTCGTCCTTTTACTATTTCCATTTTTTAGTTACTGCTCAAGCATATGAAGCTACACAATTTTTCAGGTATGCCGCTCATATTCTTTGATTTTTCTTTCCAGCACTCAAGATACATCAGTACACAAGTGCTCATATATATTACACAACGAACAAGGATCTAGGTTGCAAACCAAAATAATCAAATAACATACATTTTGGATAACTCATGTTTATTACATAATGAACGGGGATCTAGATTGCAAACCAAATAATAATCAAATAGTATACATTGTGGATACCGAACATCGTTGTCCTCTATTGTGCTCTCCTTTTAAAAACAACAAAAATAAGGTGGCCTCTTTCATGAATATATACATCTTAACACCCACAAACATGTTGATGTGTATATTGATCCAAAACTATGATGTCCAGATATACATTTAAATGATCACTTTAACAAATGTACATATATTTATATTTAATCATTAACTTAGTTGTTAATTTAAATTTCGTATGTTATGCTACTACCCATATGGGATTACGGTGATTGGTATAACGAATTAAAAACTTTGTATACCCAGAAAAATTATTTCTTTACACTGGAGCTGATTACAAAAACATGCACTTTAGACTGTAAACTCTAATATACTATTATACGATATACTTAAAACATTAATAGGTACAAAGTCATTATATGATGTAACACTTGTAGTACAAGTTATCAATGGGTTTGAAACTTTTAAATTTTGTTTATTCGACTCTAATGCAGAACATCCCACATTCGACTAATAACTTCAGCTTGCATGGACCCCACTGACATTTCAACTCCATCTTCCATCACCGACTATCGTTCTACTTCGAGTCTGCAAACATCGAAACATGCAAAGGTCTGTAACATATACAAGCAATATTATTATTTGCTCTGCAATATTCACTTAAGCTTTTGATTTCCACAGACTAATAATGTTACTTTGCCAACCGACTAGCAACACCATCCAAATAGCTGATAATACCAAGAGGTATGTGCAACGTCATAGTAAGTATTACTATACTAACACTTTTTCATATCAAGAACATCAATATTTAATGGTAGGACAACTTCGCGATCAAACCGTTCTATTGTTAAAACTCTGCGTAGGCAAAATGAAAAGATGACGAAACAGACAACTTCAACTCCTAAATTTCGGGATTGTCTACTCAATAATGAATCTTCTTCTTCCAACCACACTAGCACTAACATGTAAGTATACCATCACTTACATGAAGTTACTTAAATTATATAAAAAGTTCCATCCTTAATTTAATATAACCTCGCCCCCTCTCTTATTAGGAAGTTAGAAGACGACCTTGGTAATACATTATCAAACCGCTCCATTGCGTAAAAGAGATGCAGGGAAAAAGAAAGAGTTTCAAAACTATTGGAACAAACAAACATCATATAAGGCAGTACTGATTATCATCTACAATCACAGTGCACATTATTTTCTAGGGGTAACGAATATACCATGTCCTTTTTGCAAAGCTCTTCACTGGATAGATGAACGACTAAAAGGTACTTCCATATGTAACCCTATTTTTGGAATATGTTGCAAATCTGGTAAGGTAAATCTCACCATTGACACAACCTCCATTGGAGTTTCGACACTTATATGATGGAAATGATTCATTATCTAAATCATTTTTAGAACATATTCGAGAGTAAAATGCTGCAAATGCATTTACAAGTCTTGGTTGCAAATTGGATGATAGAACCCTTGGTGCATAAGGGATCAAGTCTTTTACAATACATGGAGAATTACGACATAGGACAGGTGCATTATTACCATATACTGGCAGTCCACCTGTCTACTCACAACTTTATATTTTTGATCCAATTACTGCCTTGAGTTTTAGACATGAAAGAAATAACCGACTTAGCAAGCCGGTATTAGAAATTATTCAACGGGTTCTTCTTAGGGAAAATGACTTTAGAAAATTATACTGTCAAGCATACGATATTTTGAAAAAGTCAGCTGAAGCAGGTCATGATTTACCCTTATGTCTTCATTATAATAAAACAAATGACAAACGTGTCTACAATATGCCAACAAAAATAATATGTTCTTCTTTGGTAAAGAATTCTTCTAATAACCCCAAACCTAATCTATGCAAAAAAATGTGTAATGTACTTTTATGTTTACAATCTAAAGTTTTATTAGGGTTATGAACTTATAATCATGGAATCGACTTGATCATCAGATTATAAGTCCATTCCAGAATCTAACTAATCATTCGAATCTTTTTTCCGAAGTCACTGGTTTACAAAATTGCTAGTATATTAATTCTGGTACTGCATGATTCCAGTCTGCAAGAACTCCGAATCATTCTCTTGAAGCTCAACATTTTATGATAAATGATCTGCTTGCCCGAAATGACCCGGCCCAATAGGGAAATCCCAATTCAGTGGACCTTTCGATAAAATCAAATAGATTGCCCTTGTGATCTCAAATCTGTGGAACTAGAGATATTGTAATACATCTAAAAGGAGGTATACCATTGGAAAGGATCACTGAATGTCATCCGCGTACCTACCCTATCACTATGTTCTACTGTTTCCAAAAGGAGAGATTGGATGGTATATCAATAACATGAAATGAAATCCATCTTTAAACTATCCTGATACTAAGATACTGACTCAACAACCTTAATACATTTATCGACTCTTCAAAAGAGATGGTGAATATTCCATAATTTTGCATGCATGTAAACTATTCCAAGAATTTGTTGTAGATGCTTGGGCGTGTACTGAACAAAATCGATTATACTGGGCTATAAATCATCAAACCGAGCTTCGTAAGGATCTATATTATGGAATTACTAATATTTAATTAGATGTCTTGCAAGCAGATCAAATTGTTAAACGATTTATCTTACCTTCCAGTTATATTGGTACTCCTAAACATATGTACAAAATATATCTAGACTCTCTAGCAATAACAAGATATAACAATCACCTTGACATCTTCTTAACAATGACTATGAATCCGAGCTGCCCTGAAATTTAGCAAGCTTTAAAACCAAAATAGAACGCCAATGATTGTCCAGACATTACTGCTCGGGTGTCTGAATTGAAACGAATAAGGTTGATGGGCGAAATTTATAAAAGCTGTATTTTTGGTTCGGTCGTTGCACACATGTACACCATCGAATTCCAAAAAGGGGCTTGCCACATATGCATGCACTTTTTTTGTATAATAGACGAACAAATTACGAATAGTTTATCATATAAATAATTTGATTTCAGCACAATTCCCTAATGGAAAAGAACATCCATTACTTTTTGAAACCATTAAAAGGTGTATGGTACATGGACCATGTAAGCGAAACAAGCTCGCTCCATGTATGGAAATGGAAAATGTTCAAAACTTTACCTGAGGGATTGGGCTGATAACCCATCAATGGATAAAGGTGGATACCCAATATATCATCGACGCAATGATGGGAAATATTTTGAAGTAAAGGGAATGCCTGTAGATAATAGAGATGTTCTTCCTTATAATCCGAGACTTTCAAAGTTTTTTAATTGTCACATAAATGTTGAAGGATGCACGAGCGTACGAGCTGTAAAATATATACATAAATATACATACATACATACATACATATATATATATATATATATATATATATATATATATATATATATCACTACTACAAAAGTGGGCATATTCGACACTATTTTGTGTGCGTTGCATGAAAAGTGTGGCAAAAACTATGCTTTCTTTGATCTTCTGCAACAATATTCATATGTTATTGCGTTAGACGTGAATGCACTATTGCGGTTGGAATTCTTGTGTTGTGACGTGCAACACCAGATCAAAGTGTAGCTTTACATAAATACAATCCAGGTCAGCGATCCGCGTTACCAATATAAATAAAGCGACAACCGTAGACGCATATTTAATCCAACATTTAAAATCAATCCACGTTTCCTATCTAAACATTATCCTATCATCCAATCAAGGACAACCACCTCGTTGCATTCTTGCGCTGAAATTTTGGCACGACATTTCCCCCTCACGTAAAACATCTAAAAATAATCTCATCGTTCATCTTCTCTCTCCTAACTTTCCCCTTTTTTCCATTGACCAAATTATAAACCTAAATTCACGTCAGCTTCCATTCTCACATCGCCATGTCGATTAGCACTCACGAATTACAGATCGGAGGAAGGAGCAACATCGAAAAATATAAGAGACAGACAGTCTATTTGTTATTGCTACTGCACTGATTAGGGGGAGTTCTTTCACCTTATATTTGAAGGAGCAACAGACGGTCCATTTAAAGGAAGAAAATGCAGGTTAGGGGGAGTTCTTCCACCTTAATCTATCCTTAATTTATCCACAAGTAATTATATACCTTAATTTATCCTTAATCTATCCATAAGTAATTATGTACCATAAGTAATTATATACCAACATCCTTAATCTTTCCATAAGTAATTATGTACCATAAGTAATTATGCAGGTTAGGAGCAACAAACGGTCCACCTTAATCTACCCATAAGTAATTATGTACTTAGATGGTTATATTTGGGTTTGCAAATTACTTTTCAATGTAAGTCAGTTGGTAGTGAGCATACATAAATGATAAACCCAAAGTTAAATCTACCCAAAGTCAAACAAAAATGCTATTAAAATGATTGTGGTTACCAATCATCACCAGCATTCATAAACATTCAAGCCATTCACAAACATTTAAGCCAACATTCATCACCAACAATCACAAACTTCCACAAACATTTAAGCCAACAATCACCACCAGCATTCATCACAACATTCACAAAGTTTCACAAATATTCACAAACTTTCAAGCCTATAATCATTAACAGCATTCATAACCAACATTCACAAACTTTCAAGCCATTCACAAACATCACCAGTCATCACCAGCATTCACACCAATCATCACCGGCATCATCACCAGCATTCACTACCATTCACAAACTCCACCAGCGAGCGTCAAAAGGCAGCATAAAGTATCGTAAAGCAGTCACACATAAATCATAACTGAATATATACATACATAACACATAAATAGTTTTCCACCAAGAGGCATGTTAATCTTCTTCTTCTTCTTCTTCCTTAGAGTTAGTGTCCATATCAGAGTCATTGTCTATGTCAGAGTGACTGAAAGGGGATTACATGATTATTGATATATTCCAATTAGCACCTCATATAAATGATCATAGTTTTAAGAAGAAATGATTACTTCGAGATAAGATAATCTACTTGTGATAATGTGTTGTTTTATGCTATTAGCTACTTTCTAGTTGAATGTCGATCATCTGGTTGTGTCTCATTATAAGGCAATTATAACCTTGTATGTAGGTATGTGAGTGTGTGCACGTGTGGTTGTGTCTCATTATAAGGCTGTTAAGGATAGAGCATAGTTGAACGAACACTTTGTGTCAAACTTCTATTACATTTTAGGCTGACTATGATAAGGAGCATGCTATGCTGACTCCATATACTTTGTTGAGAAACTAATGGGTAAATTCATAATGTAGACTATTATAACCTTGTATGTATGTATGTGAGTGTGTGCATGTGTGATTGTGTCTCATTATAAGGCTGTTAAGGATAAAGCATAGTTGAATGAACACTTTATGTCAAACTTCTATTATATTTTGGGCTGACTATAATAAGGAGCATGCTATGCCGACTATATATACTTTGTTGAGAAACTAATGGGTAAATTCATAATGTAGGCTATTATAACCTTGTATGTATGTATGTGAGTGTGTGCATGTGTGGTTGTGTCTCATTATAAGGCTGTTAAGGATAGAGCATAGTTGAATGAACACTTTGTAATTGTCTCATTATAAGGCTGTTAAAGATTGAGCATGGTTGTGTCTCATTATAACCTTGTATGTATGTGAGTGTGTGCATGAGTGGATTAACTAAAAGAAATTGTGGATGGAAGTAAAATTTACCTATGATCACAAAAAAATGGTACCACTGGTTCCTCCCTATTGCCCACAAACAGAAGTTCAGGCCTTGTCCCAAGATGAGCATGGGTACAGTGCTGAACCCTAATGAGGTAAACCTTCTTGTCGAATCGAGCAGCAAAAGTATTCTCCAAGCCAATGCCTTCATAAAATTCCATTTTCAGGTATAATGATCTATGGTCAATTCGAGACCAATGACAGTCGTCAATTTCACGCACATTTCCCATTGGCGTCATTAATTCTTTAATTGCAGGAACATTTTTCTTCAGGAACTCGGGAAAGCCAACAACTCTAGCCCATGATTCTGCCTCGAACGCTGGTTCAGGCTCAAATTCTTCACCAGACCATTATTGCACATAAAAAGCACCTCCACGTTTTGTAAAAAGTTTCAACATTAGCACATGGTCACACTTACTGTAAGATGGGCATGTTAGTAGAAAAGAGTTATTGGGTATAACCCGTATAGGCCACTTGTCATGCCCCAGACCATGAGTATGCCTAAGCGTGAGATGCACAATTTCGTAATTCCAATGTCCTGTAAGAACAGTGGCAGTGATGCATAGTCAAGAGTCCTCCATTGTTTTTTTTTTTTTTTGAACTTTTGATAGAGTTGGAGGTTTGTTTGGGAGTTGAAGATGTAGATGACAATATGGTTCTGAAGGTTGAAAGGATATGAACTGACACACTGTATGTGGCAGTAATATGCGAACTGAAAACCTTTTGCTTAGAAGACGAAGCATACTGAAATTGCTTATTTGTTGGGCTTGGCTGGCATGAGTGACCAATCGCCAGTGGTCAGTAAGTCAATTGTAATAATTGTGTTCATAACATTTTGTTAAGAAAGCCAATGGACATACGATGCCCCCACTTATCAAATAACTTGTTATAACATTTCAGGTGCATATTTAATTCTGGAAGGAAGAGGGATACAATTTGCAGATGTGACACACATATATATATATTCGATGCCATCCTCTTGTATAGGTACATACATATATATTTCCTACTGCAATCAGATTGCTTCATATACATGATTCAAATATACAAATGAGTAATACATTTTGAAGATGTAGACACATGTGTACATGTTCAAAATGCACTAATGAATTGGCCACGAATGGAGGATAATGTCCCTTACGTCGTTCACCTATTCTTGAAGTAGTTCTAGCTTACTGTTTACAATGAAGAAAACAGTGTAGCTGATTTTTGATTTTTGATATTTGGATAATTAAAACAATTGCTTTGGATGAGTTTCTCATACAAAACCTGTATTGCAAAAATTTTAATTAAAGCATTGTATTTTCTATCTTGTAGTGTAGCATTTTCCTTCTTTTACTGTTGCTTTAGCTTTTACTGATATTGTAGTGGTGTTGCATTACATATTGCAGTGGTGTTGCACTAAATTAAATATAATTAATTACCCATCGCACGTGGACCCCACAGCTGACGTGGATAGCTGGTGTGGCATGTGATACGTGAGCAGCTGGCATGGAGAGATGACGTGTCGTATGACATATAGACAGCTAACATGGAAAGCTGACGTGGCCCCACTGGAAGCCAGGCCCTAACTAATGCTTAAGGTAATGATGAATAGTGTCACATTACGTGCAAATAGTGTTGCATTATGGCTATATCCGTGGCAATAGAGGGGCGAAAGCGTTGCCTTAGAGGGCTAAGGCAACGGCCGTAGATGCCACGGCAATGCTTTTTTGATCTATGGCCACAACAAAATAGCGTCAAATATGCCCATTTTTGTAGTAGTGTGTGTGTACATATATATGTGTGTGTGTATGTATGTGTATTTCTATATGTATGTATGTATGTATGTATGTATAAGGGTCATGGGTGAACAACAACTGTGATGGGTGAACAAGATGAAATAAATCAGTATATTGACTCTAGACACATATACCATCCTGAAGCAGCATGGCATATTTTTGGTTACCATATGCATGAAGAAAAACCATCAGTTATTCGTCTAAAACTTCACCTTCCTAGAATGCACCAGATTACCTTCGATCCATCTGATTCTGTAAATGTTATCAAATCGAGGGTAGATAGCCAGACATCTACTTTGATTGAACTTTTCAAGTTCTGCAAAGAACACCCAGAAGCTAGAAAATATACATATCAAAAATTTCCCGAATACTATACATGGAATAAAGGTACGCATGTTTGGTCCCTAAGAGCTTCAAACTCCACCACAACTGGGAGAATGCATTTTGCAAACCCAAATATGCATGTGTTGCTAAAGGCGTGCTTGAAGACGATGAAGAATGGGTTACATGTTTGGAAGAGGCATCAATTATGAACACTGGATATCAACAAAGAAGACTTTTCTCTATTGTTCTGACTCAATGCTACCCTTTACGACCGCGTAATCTTTGGAGAAAATTCACTACGCATATATGTGATGATTAATCATGTCATTATGAATCTATTCCACATTCCTAATCCTACAGAATAAGAAATCCAGGACTATGGTTTACATATTTTGAACAACTTATTACGAGAAGCTGGAAAAAGTATGCTGGATTTTCCACCAATGCCTCTACCAATTGGAAAATTGGAATGTCTCTATGCATAATAGACTCAAATGGAAGCATAGACAACTGAAGTATGACGGAAAAGATTTAAAGGCAGAAAGAAATATTCTTACCTTTAACGATAATCAACGATCAACATATGAATCAATATTTTCGTCTGTCCAAAATAGAGAAGGAAAAAGTTTCTTCTTAAATAGCGGAGCAGGGACTAGGAAAACATACTTATACAACACAACTGCAGACAAATGTTGAAGTCTGGGACATATCATTCTTACTGTTGCTTCATCAGGTATCGCTTCTTTACTACTTCTAGGATGTAGAATAACACATTCAACATTTTGCCTTCCTCTTAATATCTTAGAAGATTCGACATGTGGATTTACAAAACAATCTATAACAGCCGAGCTTATAAGAAAAATAAACCTTATTATATGGGATGAAGTATTGATGCAACATCGATTTTGTGTTGAAACAGCTGACCGGTCGTTGAAAGATATTCGAGATAGCATGCAACCATTTGGTGGTGTTACAGTTCTTTTAGGAGGAGATTTTCGTCAAATTTTACCTATTATCCCAAAGGGAATACAAGAAGATATCGTTGCATCAACACCAAAGAGATCAACATTGTGGCCTGCTATTCATGTGTTATCACTAAAAAACATGCGGTTGAACTCCAATGAGGTAGATAGTCGCGCTTTTGTTGATTACTTAAACAAGGTATTGTTTTCTCTTTCCATGATATTACCATAATTTTATCCTAAGTATATTGCTTCTTATTATACTTTTTTTGCAATTATAATTTTATACAGATTGGATCAATGCCCGAACAAAAAATAGATTTGTCAATGATGCACAAGTTTAGCAGCCTTGCTAAATTAATTGACACTATTTACCCCCAACTTAACGTCGAACAAGGGTCTCCTACTTTTTTAAAGGACAAAACTATTCTTTCGGCACGTAACGAAGACGTCAGCGTGATAAATTATTCATATTTACAAAGATGCCCTGGTGATGTTAGCATATTCCTTTTTGCTGACAAGTTAGTGAAAAATAAGGAAAATGATTGTTATCCAAGCAAACACCTAAATTCATTAGAATGTATTGGATTACCACCATTCAAAGTTGAACTTAAAGTTGGATGCCCAATCGTGCTACTTAGAAACCTTGCCCCGAAAGGACTCTGTAATGGAACAATGCTTATAGTTGTTCGATGTGCAACACGAATAATCGAAGCTCAAATACTTACTGGGGATAAAGCTGGTAATTTGGTTTTCATACCACGAATATCTCTTCAACCATCATCCTCAGAATTATCTATAAACATGTCAAGACGTTAGTTTCCTACTAAGCTTGCTTATGAATTGACTATCAATAAAGCACAAGGACAATCTGTGATGTACGTCGGTATTGATTTAAGAACCGAAGTGTTTAGTCATGGACAATTATATGTTGTTCTATCTAGATGTACAACGTTTAGTAGGATTTTGATCCTATTATCGTCAGATGAAGCAACAACTACTGCAAATATCGTTTATCCAGAGGTTCTATTATGATTGACAATGAAAGGTTAGACTAAAAAACATACATAATTGCTTACTTAAAATTTCAGTCTTACTAAACCTTTTTATATCTATAATATAATATAAACATATTTTCCCATATTTTCATTAACATTAAAGGGGATCTGGAGCAAATGTATTTCCGTTGATATGGACACATTCATTATGATTCTTTGTTTTCTTCATCTTATTTACCTACGTGTCTACATTTTCATTAGTGTACTGCCACAATTGTTATTGCACGAACTCTTTGTCTTTTTTCTTATATATGAGTTAATATTGTCATTGTAGTTGGAAAGAAAAAAAATTATGTTAATTTTTCATTGATCGTCAATTTATATTGTTTACTATTTCCAAACGAGTGAATGAAATTTATAAGTAAATGAAATTTATAAGTATTAATGGTGTACATGTATGGAAAATAACAATTTTATATGCATATTGTATGCATTTTAATATTACTACACATTCTTAATGATCACGTTGTGAATAAATTTTACAATGATCAATTTGTACATTTCCAACTTAGTATACTATAGCTTATATTAAGCACAACTTGAACATGTGCCATCCGTACGGGGTACATACTATATATATATATATATATATATATATATATATATATATATATACACATTACATAATATTTGAGGTAAACCACTCCACGCGCGAAGCGCCTACCTTGATCACGCGCAAAGCACGTGCCGTGATCACATGCGAAGTTTTGGAGAATGGAGTTATGATGACAACAACCTTATTTTAATTATCATTGATTATAAAATATATACTAATATTTCTGTCTAGAATATATATATATATATATATATATATATATACACACACACATGTATATGAAGAACTTGTGCAGGAATTAAAACCGAAGACTATACAATTTTAGAGTTTCAAGATTTAGAATTCAGGAGAAGATTCAAGACTCATGAGTAATCAAGTTATCAAGATTTCAAGAGTTCAAAACAAATGTAGTAATAAAGTCTAGTTTATATGTAAGGCTCTGAATAACACTCCAGGTTCAAATTCTGTTTTTCAGATTCTGATTTTCAATTTTCAAAATAAATTTCAAATTTTCTTCTATCTTGCTTTTGATTTCAAATAAATTTTTTAAAGTTTATACATAAGTTATATTTATATAGTTATATACTTTTATAGTTTTATATTTATATAGTTTTTAAACCTTATAATTTATAAACATGTTTATATAATATATATTTATGTTTTTGTATGATTTTATACTTTAGAATACTCATTTATATCACTAAGTTTTAATTCAAGAATTTCCAGAATAATATATACAATAAAACACTTGAAAAATAGTTTAAAAAAATATTTTATACATATGTATGTCGACATACATATATGTCTATGTCGACATATAACTATCAGAAATTCAATTTTCAAAGGAAGTGTCTTTTCACTATTTGTAACGTTCCAGATATGTTTCAACTTTTCAAATCTTATAAATAGGGGTTGAATTGAAATTTTTAACCATTCTTCTTCTCCATCTTCGCCTCTCTTCATCCCACCATTAATATTTCTTATTTTATTGATTTCTACATTTCTACTTTGTTGATTTCTATTCTAATTACATAAAACTTCTTCTTTTATCACTCTTTACTCATTACTTTCTGAATTGAAGAGTTATAGGGCTATTGTAATCATTTGAGAAGCATTTGGGAAAGGGTGTGTTCTTTGTCGCCCTGAAAACAAGGAAAGGGAGCCGTGGTAATCTTGTAGCCGTGAAATCAAGAGTGGTTGGAGAGGTGTTAACCTTGTAGCCGGGAAATCAAGAGGATTGTACTTGGATATTGATATACTATTAAAACTCTGCGCAATCCAGCGTTGTGTGGGACTGGACGTAGGAGTAATTCGAACCAGTATAAAATCTGGTGTGTTCTTTCCTTTTCTGCATTTTATTTGTTTATTTCCTTGTTTGTGTTTGATTCTGTATCTGTGATCATCTCTATTGTGTGTGTGATTCATATAGTAGATCATATAAGTTTTAAATTTTCATAAATTCCTTATAAACACTATTCACTCCCCCCTCTAGTGTTAGTCTTGTCTTATGATCCGCATTCTATGTTCCCTAACAATTGGTGTAAGAGCAAGGTTTTTCAAAAAGTTCATAATCTAATTTTTGAAAATATTAAATGGCAACCAACACTGGTAATAATATTTCTTTTGTAAAGGGTCAGTCCACTGTTAGACCACCACTATTTAATTGTAGTAAGTATTCATATTAGGCATGTTGAATGATAATATATTTACAGTCAATAGGATTAGACACATAGAATATTACACAGACTGAATATGTAGAACCCATAACTAATTTTTCCCAATGGACTAATGAACAGAAGCCTGCTGCACAAAACAATTCTAGAGCCATGAATATGTTGTTTTGTTCATTAGATAGGAATGAATTTAACAAAGTGTCAGTTTGTAAATCTTCTTATGAAATATGGAGAACTTTACAAGTTACTCATGAAGGAACTAATAAAGTAAAACAAACTAAGATATCAATGCTAATTAGTAAGTTTTAGTTATTCAAAATGAACGAAAATGAATCTATCTCCGATATGTACTGCTGATTCCAAGAGATGGTGCATTCATTAATAGCATTGTAAAAAACTTATTCAGAAGACGATCAAGTCAGAAAAGTATTGAGTTCATTGACTTCAGAATGGGATCATAAAACATTGGCAATTGAAGAAACCCATAATGTCGGTGAAATGAGGATTGAGGAGTTAATCGGAAATGATGTCTTTTGAAGTCCAATTACAGAAAAGAAAGGAAAATAAGCCAACTGAAAAGAAATCCATAACATTTAAAGCAACAAAAAATGGTTCTGACTCAAGTAGTGAAGACGATGAGGAAACAGACTTAATGACAAGACAATTCAGAAAATTTCTGAGATATAGAAGGAGAAATAACTTTCAAAGAAATAACCAAGAAAGTTCAGGAAGAAATGATGATCGATGTTATAACTGCAATAAACCAGACCGTATAAAAAGAATGTGTCCATATCTAGACAAGTCAACTCAACAAATGGACAATAGCAATTCATCAAAGAAAAGAAAGAGGGCACATGCAACAACTTTAGATGATTCAGATTCATCATCAAGCGATGAAGAGCCAAAAACCGGAAATTCAGATATGTGTTTCACATCAATTCAGAATTCAGAGAATATCGAAGAAATAGATCTGAAAACCGAGTACGCCTTAATTATTATTATTTTGGTTGAATGGATGTTTTGTTTTCTTTGTTTTGAATTTGAAAATTAAACTTTAAAATTCAAACTTGAAGTTTAAAAATTCAAATTCAAATTTTGAATTTTGAAATTCAAAATAACAATAATAAAATAATTTTATATGTCCTTTAGGATTAATATTTAGGAAATAATAAAACCTGAAATATAAAATCAAAACTCAAAAGCCATATGTCCTTTGAATTTTTAGATGTATGCCGACATACATAGAAGGGCATGTCGACATAATGACCATAAAATGAAATTCAATTTTTGAGTTTTAAAAGTTTAAACATTCAAACTTTCCTCTAACTTTTCACCAACTCCCAAGTTCTGAAAAGGTGTCATTAATCTTGGAAAAGTTTTGCCCATTCAATCTCGATTTATATATCTATTCAATCTTATTCTCTCTACCTCTCACTCAAAATTTAAACTACTTTCTTCATATCTATACTGTTCAAAACTCTCTAATGGCTTTCTCTAGCAATCCTCCAACTATGAGATTGTCCAAAACCATTAAAGGATATGTCTACAATGATAAAGAAGCAATCAAAACATGTTGACTATGTAGCAAATGCAAAAGTCAATACGAGAGTTTTCGCCATCTTTGGAGATTTTCCATCTTATGATCTTCCTTCTGTTTTCATTTATAATGAAGTATTAAGTTTGATTGACGCTCGAGATAATGATGAAGTAAGTTATCCGAAACTCGTCAAAATGTTCTATGTAAATCTTAATTGTGGCTTTTACGAAAGAGATGAAAATCAATTTTGGAGTAGTGTAAAAGGCACACAAATCGTTTTAGATTGTGAAATTTTGGGCAATACCTTGAATTGTAAAAGTACGGGCTTGGATTTTTCGGAATTCAAAATCGAATAGATGGATTTAGAAACCTATCATCACATATTTGAAAGCGATGCTCTCACGGAATTTAAAAATCACTTTTTCCGTCCAAAAACTAGAATCGTAAACCTCCTCCTTCAACATATCATCACTCCTTGTTCTGGAAACTTCAATAACCCAACTCTTAAGTTATTAAGATTTCAAGAGTTCAAGACAAATATAGTAATAAAGTTTAGTTTATATGTAAGACTTTGAGTAACATTCCAGGTTCAAATTCTGATTTTCAATTTTCAAATTCTGATTTTGAAAATTCTAATTCTAATTTCAAATTGTTTTTCTATCTTACTTTTGATTTCAAATATAAGTTTTAAAGTTTATATATATTTATATTGTTATACACTTTTATAGTTTTATATTTATATAATTTTTAAACCTTATAATTTATAAACATGTTTATATAATATATATTTATGTTTTCATATGATTTTATATTTTAGAATACTCATTTATATCACTAAGTTTAAATTCCAAAATTTCCAGAATAATATATGCAATAAAACACTTGAAAAATAGTTTAAAAAATATATTTTATACATAGATATGTGGACGTACATATATGTCTACGTCAACATATAACTGTCAGATATTTAATTTACAAGGGAAGTGTTTTCTCACTATTTGTAATGTTCTAGAAACGTTGCAATCTTTCAAATCATATAAATACGGGTTGAATTCGAATATTTTAACCATTCTTCTTCTTCATCTTCACCCTTCTTCATCCCACCATTAATATTTCTTATTTTATTGCTTTTTTACTTTGTCGATTTCTGTTCTAATTACATAAAACTTATTCTTTTCTCACTCTCCACTCATTACTCTTTGAATTGAAGTGCTATGAAGAGTTATATGGCTGTTGTAATCATTTAGGAAGTGTTTAGAAAAGGGTATGTTCCTTATAGCTCTGAAATCAAGGAAAGAGAGCAGTGGTAATTTTGTTGCCGTGAAATCAAGAGCGGTTGGAGCAATGTTAACCTTGTACCGAGAAATTAAGAGGATTGTACTTGGATTTTGATATAGTAATAAAACTCTGCGCAATCCAGTGTTGCGTGAGATTGGACGAATAAGTTAGGGCTGTTATGGTAACGGTTACCGTTACCGTTTAGCAAATACCGTTACCATACCGTTTTTACTGGTAAGCCAGAATTGCTTACCGTTACCGTTACCGATCGACTGGTATACCGATGATTGGTATACCGATAATCTGGTAACCGTTACACTGGTAATGATAAATTACCGTTTGTCCAACGAAGTTTAAATCTTAACATGTTTGTCCAAAGAAGTTTATATCTTAACATATTTTTTGTATATAGTGCATCTTTATTATACTATATGTAGTGTTAGTTTATAAAAAAAACATAAATGAAAAAGAAAATAAGTGTATCTGGGATTATTTCATTTGATTATTGAACTAAATACAATCATTTATTTGGTTCTACGTGCATGTTATAAAGCATATCAGATGAGTATACTTAGGTTTTGAATTAACTGGTAAATTACCGTTACCGCTGGTATTGAAGAAACGTTACCGATAATTTACCGTTAAAAATGGTAAATTTACCGTTACCATACCGTTTTAACTGGTATACCGATTTCAATCAAAAATGGTTACCGATCGACTGGTAATGGTATGGTAATGGTAAATTTACCGTTACCGTAACAGCCCTAGTATAAGTAATCCGAACAAGTATAAAATCTGGTGTGTTCTTTCCTTTTCTGCATTTTATTTTCGTGTTTGATTATGTATATGTGATCACCTCTAGTGTGTGTGATTCATATATTAGATCATATAAGTTTTAGATTTTAATAAATTCCTATAAATACTATTTACCCCTTTTAGTGTTTGTCTTGCCTTAAGATTCGTATTCCGTGTTCCCTAATACGAAGCGCGTGCCGTAATCATGCGGGAAGCACTTGCCGTTAGCACGTGTGTGTGTACACACACTACAAGCTAATGCCTTGAAAAATCACCTACTTTAACTCTACCTGCCATGGGCTTAAGCTTAATTTTAAATATTTTTTGTTGAGTTAGTTTGTGCTATTCTTGGGAAGGACTTCCACGTTACCTACGTGGGTGACCTCTTCTGAACGTAATTATAGGCCCCCCTTAGATCTTCACAACTAGCTCTAAGTAGGGCACATGAAGCACGAATCATATGCAACCTTCAAGGCTTCAACACTTTCAAAAGAATATTATTTCCAGCATAATAATGAGCTTTACTGTATTCATATAGCCAGGAATATTCAGTAAAACACTGTTTAACACAATGATGGGGCATCGTAGTCCTCTATACAGTCATACAGCAGCCTTTCATGTTTCTAATACCTAATCATAAATATTTGCCTTTAGTCATGTTCTCGTACTGTTCTTTGACTATATTAGTGCTAATTAACCGTATGATCATTGTCATCACATCGTTAAAATCTAGGGTCGAGATGAATCTCAGGAACGGTAGGATGGAAGCATGGGATTCCACCTGAAGAGATTCCGAGTTGGCATTGCCTGGCAATTCATGTTAAGAGCTCCATTTTTCTTTTTTTCTTTTTTGTTTCAGGAGACAAAGAAAACATGGCTGACAAGTTAATTACCAAATATTCGGGCTTAATCATAGTTTAAACACTAATACTAAACATTTGTACCCAGCGACAGGTCACAAGTTAATGATTTAGCGTGCAGCGATACTGAATTATTCATGTGATATTATCTGGGAGTAAGCAGTGTATTGGCAGATTCTAATGAATCACAGAAAGCACTGCGTTTTGAATTATTCCATTCATTTTGATTATAGTTTGCTATTATTTATTCAACGACTAAATGATATCATGTCACCAAATTATTTTGTAATATCTTACAGGATCGTTTTGGTAAGTAAACTGGTTTGCATGTCATACGATGTATGAACTGACATTACTCAAAAGAATGACATAAAGGTAGAGCTTTCCCAAGCAGAAAATGAAACGGTACCGTTACGGTGGCGGACGCATGTCACGTCCACGTCCACCCACGATCGAAAGAACCATTAAGGAACATTAGAAAAAGGACCAACAAGACAAGGATCCATGTGTTAGCTGGTTAAGACGCTGGAATAATATGGTATGATAAAAAAGGTCAAGATCTGATCGGACCTCCTATCATGATAGTATAATATATACTACTCAACTTGTATATATAATAAATATTCAATTTCTTAAAAACAAAAAATAGTTACAAGAATCACTTAAGTAGTTTTGTTAACTATTTGTTTGAAGTCACATGGAAACCGTTCATCTCCACCCATCTCTACTGGGTTGTCTTCTTCTTTTTCACTTTCCTCTACTTTACATTGTTAAAAAAATTGACCATATATGTAAAGCCTGATCAAGGATATCAAATTTTAAATTAAATTCAAAAAATTAAGAATCTAATCATCATGAGAATAGTATGTAGATACCTAAGCATTTTAATTTACTGAATGAACATAACATTAATGATAAACCTGATGTAGCCAAAATTTGATTAATACACAAGCAGAGGCGGACCTAGAAAATCATGTTAGATAGGGCAATGAGAAGAAGATGACAAGCAGACAAACACTTTTAGGTGGGGCAAGCTCTTCAAAAAAACCATTTTTACATTGAATCAGTAAATTTGAGCTAGGGCCTCCGCCTTAGCTGGGCATAGGGTAGATCCGCCCCTGTACACAAGCTACTGTGAGTCTAAGAATGCTACAAAAAGCTTTCAATGAAATTTCAATAAATTAACAAGAAACTAAAAATGAAATTTTGTACTATTGCGAGACTGCGAGTTTACGTGTGATATGGACAAATACTTTGAATTTTGAAAGAACAAATTGCAATTTTACGTATCACGCGGACATATAAAATGTAAAATTTAAGTAAATGGATGATAGATTTATAATGGCGATTCATAAGTTCATACAAAGACACATCTATGAGGATCTAGAATTTGTGTCTGGTAAGGACAACCTCGATCTATTCCCAGTAGGATTTCCAGAAGAGTACTATAACATTTTGAAGTTTATAAATGATAGCAATCTTAAGTCAATTTCAAAAAATGCAATATATTCATGACGATCATTCAAGATAACATATGAAATAAATTAGTTGTTGCTTAGCTACATTATGACCTATTTGCATAACACAAGTTTTATTCGTATATGCAAATCATATTTAATCATTGTTGTATCTGTATTTTGTAGTTCTTATGTTAGTATAATTGTATTTGACTTGCAAACAACATTTGAACAATATTATAAGACGTAAGGTGTGAGATTTTTTACTTTCCTTTCAACGAAGCAGAGTTCATTTCCTGGATCGAGGGTTTGTTTCAAACTTATTTAGTTGTAGCCAAACTATTTTGTTATCAAAAGTTTGTGAAAATGGGCTTGTGCTGCTGCTAAGCTACCAGACTCCAATGCTACTTATCTTTAACTTTATATTAATTGTTACACCTGGAACCACAAGAAATTCTACAAGTATTATTATATATCTTTATCTTTATGAGTTACCTAAAAATATAATTTAACAGTTTATTATTTTCAAAAATTCAAACTGCACATTGTATAAATATTGACAAATTTTAATTGTACTTAAAAATACGATCTTAAAAATAAATATTAATTAGAACATCGTTCTTCATCCATTAACAACACAAATAAAATTTAAAATTAATTAAGAAAAAACTAAATACTAAAATTTAGAAATAAAACTTCAAACAAATTACACATGATTCAACGTAAAATTATAATTAAATACTCATGTAAATCATATTTCTTTGAATACACAAACATATACAATTTTTTAAATCACAATTAACACATGAAGCATACCGCATGAAAACTCGCGAAGCACGTACCGCAACGCTCACACTAACTATTCATAATAGGAAAGAAATAATATATATCAAAATGTCAAGTAGCATGCATAACATTGTGTCGGTTATCTAGTGCAAGCCATGAGCAATTATACGGTACTCAAAGTTCAAATTATGCTAAGGAGGTGTTTGCATGGGCCAAACGGCCAAGATATGTCCTCGATGCGTCGGACAGGAGCAAATCCTGGCTATTTGGCCAGGATCTCCAACAAGTGAAATTTCACCCATTGTCGGACGCCTCAGACACGAATGAGTGAAATTTCACCTGCATTCCGTATAAATCCTCACCCTCTTTCAATTCTCCTCAACCCAACCCGAGCCTCTCCTCTAAATTTGATCGTTTTTCATTTTTTTGCCTTCAAAACACATTCTTTCAAATATTCTTTTTCTATATTTTCTAAAATTGTTAAAAGTTTGCCTTTTCAAATCTATGGCTACATCACCTATCAGTACTGTGTCGTCCACCGCTATAGCTAACTGGACGAATAAACGCACAACGAAGTTCGTAGACATTTATGTATAAAATTTTGGCTTACATGATACCCATTGTACTTTTTTGGGCACTGTTGCTGATGAATTTAACGACAGATTTAATAATACATGGATGGAAACATAAAATTTAAGAATAAATGGGATATGTAACGAACAGGGATTTTCGACCCTAAAAATCGACACAAAAACACCATGTCGAACATTCAAGCATCGAAAACATCGGAACGTTATTAGAAAGAAATCAGAGGGTGAGATAAAAAAGAAAGAAAATTAAGGATAGAAGAACCAACACAACACAGAGTCTCACATCGCAGCGGAACAAAATATAATATATAAATAACTTTTTGTAAGTTTTATTTCAAAGCTCTCAATAAGGTTATTTATATATTATATTTGTTCCGCTGCGATGTGAGGCTCTGCGTTGTGTTGGTTCTTCTTATTCTTCTATCCTCAATTTTCTTTCTTTCTTATCTCACCCTCTAATTTCTTTCTAATAACGTTCCGGTGTTTTCGATGCTAGAATGTTCGACATTGTGTTTTTGTGTTGATTTTCGGGGTCAAAAATCCTTGTTCGTTACAGGATAGTCTGAAGTAGCTATGACGATCGTAGGGGAGCTTTGTTATAGATTTCGGGCAGGGAGAGGGACGTGAACATGGACTACCAGGATGGATTTGACGAATGATGGAATGGTGCTGTGCAAAGGTACCAAAGGTTTAGTAGGAATGCTTCTCTTAAATCTAAGGAGTTGCAATATATGTTTGGTGGGTGCGTAGGAAAGGTCAACTACCAATATGAGATGCACCTAGTTCCACCATCCCAGACTGTTCCTCATCCCCAACCGTTCACTATTATAGTTGCATCTCTCCACAGTAATTGGATGATTGGTGAGAGTTAGCCAATACACCTGACATCCGGTAGGGTTGCGACTGCTGCAGCAACGTTACCTTTGGTTCTGATTGAACGAACGAGGCGCTGGAGCACTGCTTTTTTGCGCTGGCTAGTGTTACGGACGTTCAGAGATGAGAGCTTATAGAAAATTTTCACATCAACCCGGTGATTTTGAATGTTGTGGCGACGCTTGGTCCGCTAGATTTAATTGGTTATGTTAATTACTTGATGGTCAGCATTGCATTTTTATATTTCATTTGGTTTGTTGTTTTTTGTTTGTTCAATTTGGTTAGTTGTTATTTGTTTGCTTAGTTTGGTTTGTAAAAGATTTGTTTTGCTGGTAGTAGTAAAATTTTTGCTATTCTATTATTTATTTTTGATTATTATACACGTAATGCTGTAGTTAAAAATAATTTAATTAATTATGCAACAATTAAAATTACAAAACAAATTAAAATAGCTCGTTTAAATGTTTCGATACCCCGTTTTAAACTACAAATACAATATATGTTTAACAAAATACCTCGTTTAAATGTTTCGATGAAATACTCTGTTTGCGTTTAACGTAATCGTACGCTAACCATCTTTCAACTTAGGCGTCTTTCGCAGCCAAAAAATGGCACGTTAACGTTTCGTTGGCATCAGATGCATACCATGACTCCTAACGGTTAAAAGGCAAGGAGCGAACGTTAGAAATTGGACCGTTGCGTCCGATGCGTCGGATGCTAACAGTCCAATTTCTAACGTTCGGCTCCTTCTTCTTCTTCTTCTTCTTCTTATAAACTAGGATGACAATGGAGCGGTTTTCTTATGTCCCAGACTCAACCCGGACTTTTTAATCCCTGCCCCAGACCCGCCCCGTAGACTCGGTACGGGCCTAGAACTTCACCCCGTACCAGAAACTCGTGCGAGTCAGGGTAGACCTGACCCGCCTCATGACCTGGTGATATTGTGTTCTAATATACACAAATTTATGTACTTATATTTTTTATCACTATATGATAAATTATATACATATTATAATGTGATCACAATGACAAGAGAATATAATAAAACGAGGTGTAAGATAATAGTTCAAATGTATGCATTTTTTATTGTATGATTATCATTGATGCAACTTAATGCTATGAAAATTGTATAGTTTGTTGATTGAAAGAATAAAATATTCAAGTTAGAATCATGTATACCTAAGAAGATTAACAAGTAATCATTATACTTATAAAGTATTTTATTGATGTTTCAATCATACAGGTCGGGTTGAGGCGGTTAGTCGTGGTCCAGACCCAACCCAAGACCCGGACCTCTAAAAGTGGGTCGCGGGTTAACCCGCCTCGAAGATCCTATGGGGCGGGTTTAAATGAGTCAAAACAGTGGTGGGTCAAATGTGTTTTGATCCTTAATCCGCCCTATTGTCACTCCTACTACAAACATTTTCCCACCTTCTACCACTTCTCCATACTCTCCCTAATCTCCTTCCAACCAAACCGGAGCATAAAAACAAGTTTTTTTATAAACATTTTTTATTTTTTTATTTTCAGTTATTGAACATCTTGTTTTTCTGTGTTTTTTGAGTTTTGTTTTAATTCAGTGTGGCTAACCGGAAAACTGCACATCAATGCATGTTCGACGCAACTAAAATTGTGTTACAATGTGAAGATCGATACAGTTGGTGATGTTCTTACAACTAAGCAATTATGGATGGGCAGGGTGAAGTGGCATTCAAGTTAATTCAACCTCACCGACCATCGGTCTGCAAAAGAATGAAGCCCAGCAAACCAAAATAATTTGTCATAGCCCACTTTTCCTTAAGCAGCTAAAAGGCAATTAAAAATAGTGGATATTTGTTTCAAGGACACATTTCAGTAAAAAATTAGATCCAAGGACAAACAACTTTTGCTACCTAAATCAAGGACAACTTTTATGTTTTAATTGAAAAAAGTCCATATATTTTAAATTAAGGACACACATTGATATCTTGTAAATAATAAAAATTAATAAAAAAAAATGTTTTTCTATGATTATTACCTTAAAAATTAATAAAAATTTAATTAGAAAATGTTTTTTGATTTACAAATATAGAAAAAACGAATATAAGACAATTCAGGACGGAAAGCTAAATGAATATAGCTTCGCTTTTTACATATAGCTTTTTTTGGGTGTAAACGACATTAGCTTTAAAATGACTTGGTTCTGTGTTTATGTGATACAATATAAAGCTATATTTTTAAGTTATAAAGCTATATTCATTTAGCTTTCCGAGCTGATTATTTTTATATGTTTATAATTACATTAATAGACTAAAATAATTTTAAAATTACATTATTTTTAACAATTTTTTTTGAAGGTTATTTATTATTCTTTAATTAATTTAGTAATGATGAGAAACAAAGTGAATTTCATGTTGATATAGTTCAATTTAGTCTTTGTCCCTAATTTAATTATGAAACTTGGTTGTCCTTTGATCTAATTTTTTATTGGAATGTGTCCTTAAAACTAAATACCCCTTAAAAATATACTCAGCCCAGTTGAAGTTCCGTCACTTCCGAACTCAGCATGGATTGTGAATGATCAAATAATAGGAAAATATTATGACAATTTTTCACTTAGAAGGTTGTCCATTAGAATTAATTTCAAACACTCTTGGGATGTCTGAAACTACAAATTGAGAAAAGGTAAGTTTTACACCAATCCACTATTTTAGTCTTGGAATCCACCTACAAAAATAACATTTTGATCATTTAAATAATTTTAAAAATAATCAGTTCATCCACCATATTAATATACTTCTCTCTTATCAATATAATAGTATACACCACACTTTCCTTTTTGCACAACAATACATGTCAATTAAATATGCGTGATAAAATTTATTGTACATAATAAGTATATTCTTACTCATTAGATATGTGTGTGATTTTTTGATTAATATTGTAAAAACTTTATAATAATTCAATACTGTTGTTCCTTTCTTTTTATGTTTGCATAGAATCCAAGAACTAACGAGTTTATGTGTTTCCATGAAGTCCAACATATTTATCTGTATGATTGTTGAGTGGTTTTTTTTTTCATAAAGTTTTGAAGAACATCTGTACCTATAGAATATATTCAAAGGCAGTACTTATAATTCATCAAATCCACCAACCTATGAGGCAAATTTATTACTAAATACATGCGTCAGCCCAGAACCATACTATCGATATCATATTATAATATTTGCTTTCACAAATTTTCATATGGGTTTTAGTAAAAATATTTGACCTTTAGTTATTATTTTTCTTATGTACTGCTCTTTTTTGTCTATGTTAAAACTAGTTTATAAGTATCTATTTATAATGTAAACAAAATTTAAAACTAGTACAAGAAATCATTTGTAGTCGCATTAGACAGAGTATGCATTTTTGTTTCATACATGCAGTAAATGCGTAATCTAGTATATATTTGCATTCCAGAAGTTCAAAAATAAAAGCATTGAAAGATATGAGTGTCGGGTGCAGGGTTGTAATGTAAATGGGTGTTTTATATTTAAGTTCTGGATCTCAACTGTTTTGGGCTTCGGCATTTAAGCCCAAGCGTCAGTATTATATATATCTGTACAATGTAACAATTGGATATCAATAAATCAGTATTCTCACTTATTTTACAAAATCAATATGGTTCTATACTAGTTTTCTATTTTGGTATCAGAGACATTTTGCTTCACAGCAATTTGAATTCTGCCCTTCAACATTTCAGAGAAACCTCATTGAGATCTGTTGTGGGTAATAATTATGGGAATCGTTATTGATACTCCAATTATTGTTAAAAGAGTAACTTTTCTGAAAAAGTTATTAATTGTTAAGGGGGTACCAATGAAGAAAACAACCCCTTAACAAATAAAATTAATTTTACCGTAATACCCTTTTAAGCATAATTTCTTTGTTATATTCATTTCTAGTTGTTAATCAAAACCAGTACAGTACGACAATACTCTATCGAATAAAAACAAGAATTACGACTGCCAACTTCCGAAATTAAAATTTCACCCTCCTTTACATTATTCAGTAAACGACAATAAACAAAATTTAAAAGTACGATCAATTATGTCGAAAACATAAATTTAATTCGCCAACGATACTCCATTCATGCCAATTAAATCATTTTTCACAAGCTCAACGATAGCGGATTGAACAAATACGTCCAAAACACACAAGTCATTTTCGAATACATCTGTAAACCCTAATTCAATCAAACGATTAAGCCTAAAATTGATTTAGCGTACCTATACAATACCTTCCCCACTAATTTAGGATCTGGTTGTGAGGAGCGTTTCACGTTCTTCATTCTAGCCATTCATTTTCTCCTGTTCGTGATGAAGAAATGTAATCGCGTGCGAAGTTGAGTTTGCTCGAAGTATTAACACCGAATTTGGTTTTTTAATTGATTTAGGGTTTTGCGTATTTGTTTATTGGGACGAGGTAGTACTGGAAGACACAAAAGTATAAAATAATAAGTCTGTATGCCCCTTAACACTTTATTAAACAATGGAATGTTTTTACAAAACGACATCCTCTTAACAATAGTTGGAGTGTCAATAACAATCCCCATAATTTTCTCCTCGGTTTTATATCATCGGAGGAGGAGAGACGCTTCTGATCATTTGCATCACGCCAACTAATTTGTAATTGGCTACTTCCAAAGATGCCACACTAGAATACAAAGCAGTGACTGGGCATGAATTACAGTACACCATCTCCTTATCTGAATCAAGATATCATTCAAGAAATCAAGAAAACTATCAATAAATCAAACTATTCCATTCAGAAATGCAATCGGATTCAGATTGTTAGTTTGGTTACCTGAATGTAGTAGCAGATTTCTTAAAAGTTTCTAACCTCTTGACCAATCCTTCTGATTAGTTTATTCATCTATTAATCCCTCAGTATCCTCATCATGGAAAATGACAGTACATCGTCAGCATCATTCACGGTTTCAGGACCTCAAAAAGGCACTAGTGCTGCAAATAAGTTGATAAAAACAATGGTTAGTCCTCAGTCACAACATATTATTGTCCAACTTGATGAAAATAATTACTTACTATAGTAACTACAAATCGAGACTGCCATACAAAGGTGTGGCCTATAAGATTATGTCATAGGTACTCTGGCCATACCACCAATGTTTATAACAGACCAACAAAACAGAGTAATCAACAATGAAGAGTGTTTTAAATTTCGTACCAAGGTAGATTGATTAGCTCATGGATATTAACTTTTATAAGTCAAAATCTCCTACCACAAGTTATTGGATGCAAGGCATCATATGATATATGACAACCATTGAAAAAGGATTGAATAATCAGTAATATGCAAAGGTGATGCATTACAAGAGACAACTACAAAAAGTCAAAAAAGAAAATATTACCATGAGGGAATACTTGAGCAAGATCAAGTCATGGTGTGATATGTTGGAGGCTACAGGGCATAAATTCCCTGAAACTAAACAAGTCCTCATTATACTTAATGGATTAAGTGATGAGTATGAAGCTGTAGAAGCTATGATATCATCACAAAAAGAATTTTTTACCTATGGACAATATAAAATCATTCTTGTTGTCACATGAAGCCATGATTGAAAGCAAAAGAGATCAAGAAACTGACCTCAACATCAACTATGTTGTCAACAACAATAGAAGCAGAAATCAAGGTAATAATAAAGCAAAGGAATAGGCAGATGGAACAATAAAACAGTAACAGGCCAAAATGTCAGATATGTGAGAAAATTGGGCACACTGCACCTAAGTGTTATTATAGGTTCAACCCAAACTATGTCGTTAATCTAGGCAACGATGGTCAAAAGGGAACTAAACCTACAATAAACTTAGCACAGACTCAAGCTAACACTACTACCTGAAATAAAGCAGTAAGAAATCAGAATGAAGCTACAAAAACTGATCACATTAATGATGAAAGTGGGTACCTAGATTCTAGAGCAATAAATCATATAACGAACAATCATGAAAATCTAAATCTCAACAACAGGGAGTACAAAGTAACAATTCAATTAGTCTGAGCAATGGTAAGTGTATCAACATATCTCATATTGGCAAAGGTATCATTAGAGGTAAAAGACAATTATTCTTAAATAATCTGTTAATCAAGAAGAATCTAATTAGTGTATCACAATTTGCTAGTGATAATGATATATACTTTGAATTCTACTTTTGATTTGTGGCATTATAAACTTGGACACCTTAGTGTATGATCTGAATTAACCCTAGAAGAGGATGAATAAAGTTTATTGCAATTTAAATGAATTTAAAATAATTATCACAGCAGTGATAACAACGGAATAAGTGCAGAAATGAAACAACATAGAATTTACCAAGCATCAACGAAACTTTTCCTATTGCTGCATTCCCCCAAGGTATCTACTATAAATCAAAATAATATCTATGCTTAAAACCCTTATAAACCCGCGATGCTCGCTCTCAATTGTTCTAATCCTACGCTAATAACCATGCACTGATCTCGATCCCTAAAATCAGATTTTCCCCTTACTACAAAACCATGTAGTTAGAATCCTGTAGTGACCCGAAAATCCGGGGGAATTTGAGCTGACTAAATAACACAAGTCCAACCCAAATCGCACTGGAAATTCAAGAAAACTAATAGAAAGAAGACAGAGGGTGAGGATAGATAAGATAGAAACTTAGAATAGAAGAAGAAGAAGAAGAAGAAGAACACAACATCAGAGTAACACGAACCTCACAGCGGAACGAATAACATATAATAGATAACATAACTTTGAAATATAACAGTTATGTATACAATAGCACTTATCAGAGTACAACACGTAAAACAAAGCGGAAATAACTATAGCTATATGATCCAGAAGCCTCCTGCTCCAGCTCTTCAAGTATACCTGTAAATCCTGACTACTTGACTGCCCGTACAAATTTAGGCACCCAAGAGTTTAGGGAAAACAAAATAAACTCCGGGTCGGTCATGGGACTGGTATGAGTAAAACAATTTAATACTTGATTTAATAAAGGATATCCCACAAGACCACGCCGCATAATGGAACGGGTTTTTACCTTATGAGAATCCAAACATCTTTGCAAAGCAATATCATTCTGATATTATAATAATGTCTAAGTACAAATAAATATCAGTCTAGTAGAAACGCTTGCATCTCACGTTACTACATATATAGTATACAATCAAAATCGTAAGCACGTATTGGATGATTGGATTTCCAACTATGACAAGGTATGGAACCACCTTCCGATCAGTGTACTCTAGGAACAATACACTGGAGTTCAACAAGAACATCTTGTAACTCAGCCACACATGACCGACCACTCATTTCGCTTGAGTGTATCGAATGTATATCGCCAACGGTTGGGATCAGCAACCGTTCCCGTATATAAATGGGACAGCATTGATAGATTAAAGAAGCAAATGAATATTCTCCAGATAGGTGATTATACACCCTACTTCGGTGCGACCGACTTAGCCATGTTGCCTGCCCGATTTCTGTCATTTACCGATTGATGAGGCTAGAAGCTACGCTTTATCATTACATCAGATTCAATTCGAATGCTACACTGTCAAATCCATCGAAATCACTAATTGACGTTTACAACAGTACATTACGTGTCAGCTAAAAGAAGTTTCCTTCTCCGCTTCCACTCTTGGTATAGTTGAAGAAATCAATGTACGTGATCGTCTGGAAATACTATGTCAGACATCCATCTTCATTCACTTAGAAATGTCACATCGTCATACCCGCCAAATCACAAATTGACTTATCCAAAAATAACACGGGTATACAGCTAAGAGAAACGAATTCCTCCGCCACCAAACGTGAATACGTTTGAACAGATCAACTTACGCGATCCATCGGATATACTCTGTCAGACCTTCGTCCATACAAGTTGTCCTAGGACTGGACAAACCGAAGGCACTATTCTGTAAACAGGATAGCCCTTGCATTTTTCTCCGTCTTCAATTATCTTTGGCATATATGATTCGCGACGCTTATGCCAATACAGAGTGGTTCTTTGGATAATAATCCAACCGGTCTCTCCATATTAACAACGTTAAAATGGTCAAAAACTTCGATAGTCTGTGAGTTAACTATCGAAGAAAAACAAGTGTGCAAACAACGATATTATTTCCAGATGGAAATTATATCGAACAAACATCATTTAACATAAATCTCTTCAGTTCATTTATTTACTTATCTCCTGTTTCCCTATATTCAATATTTCTTAATTTCTTTTATCAGGAAACATTTCTGATTTCTCGCTTGGAAAACGTTTCCAAAACTCCTTTACGATCAAACCTTACCATTTCTTAGTTAAGAAGGAAGTCACTCAAGTTGGGGTATAATTACCTCTCAGACCTTAACTGAACAACGTTATAACTTCGAAATGGTCAAAGTTTATCTTTTAATCTTTAACAACTTCTTTACGCCTTTCTCGGATTCAATTTTACTAATCCACTTCTATATTTAAAACATTGGTTATAACGATAACGTTATAATCCCTACTTTCGAATTATCTAACTTTAATTATAACTTCTATTCTTATTAGTGAATAATTAACCTAACACTTATTTATTTATAAATGAATAAATCTCTATTTAAACACTGGAAAGTATAAGTACTTTCCCGAATTCGATATAATCGAATTTGCCGATTAACTCTCTTCGAGAAATCTCTATTTGATTAATTCTTCTTCGAATGAGCTATATTCGATTAACTTCTTTCGAATAAACGATATTCGATAATCTCTCTTCGAATAACTAATATTCGATAACTCTTCCTTTCAAATATCCCATATTTGAAAATCTCACTTCGAATAAACTATAATCGATAACCCCCTTCGATGAAACTAACATCGATAACTCCTTTCGATGAAACTAACATCGATAACTCCTTTCGATGAAACTAACATCGATAACTTTAACTCGACTAACTTAACTTGACTCGACTAACCCGACTTACTTGGTTCGACCAATTCGATTCGATTAACTAGGCTCGACTAACTCTACTGGTTTAACTCTAATCGATTAGTTCTATGGTTTAACCCTAATCGATTAATTCTATTTGACTAACCCTATTCGGCTAATTCGACTAACTTGGTTCGACCGACCAGGTTTGACTAACCTGACCCATTTGGTTTGACTGACCAGGTTTGGCTAACCTGACCCATTTGGTTTGATTGACCAGGTTTGGCTAACCTGGCCAATTTGGTCTGACTATTTGGTTCGAATACCATATTCGACTAACTCCTATCGATTCATTAAAACCGATTAACTCATCTCGATTGACTAAATCAATTAACTCCTATCGATTAACTAAATCGATAAACTCCTTTCGATTAACTAAGTTTGATTTACTCGACTCGACTGACCAGGTTCGACAATCTTGACCAGCTTGACTCGATTGGTTCGACTCGACCAGCTCGACTCGGTTGGTTTGACTCGACCATCTTGACTCGATGGGTTCGACTCGACCATCTTGACTCGATTGGTTTGACTCGACCATCTTGACTCGATTGGTTCGACTAGCTTGACTAGTTTGGTTCGACTAGCTTGGTTTGACCACTTAACTAACTTGATTCGAATATTTATATCCGACTAACTAACTTTTCTTTTATTTCTATTTATTTTAACTTCTATTTATTTCCTAAATAGATTTCCTTTTGTATAATCTATTTATTTTCCTAAATAGATTTCCTTTATAACTCTAATTATTTAATCCCTAATTAAATATCCTTTATTCTATTTATTTAATCTAAATAAATATTCCTTTATTTTATTTATTTATTTCTAAATAAATATCCTTTTATAAAATCCTTCGATTTTATAAATAGATTCATTTTCAATATAAATATTGAAAATCCCCTTTTCTACATTTTCAGTGTTTTCTATTGTTTTTAAACAACCAACTGTCAATGATCAATATTATCCAAACATATACAATCAACAATAGATTATATATCACAGTATATATCACAATATACAAATAACAGTAAAATAAATGTTGAGGAATCCAGTCGGATTCCTCCAACCTGTTTCCCTGCATCCGCCGATGTTAACAACGTATATAACATCACTTGCATTTCTAATGAAATACACTGATAACAAAATCACCGTTTAATAACGATATATATATATATATAGATATATATATATATATATATCCATACTGTTTTCAATCAATTATTTAACAGTCCAATCTACAGTCCAATTTAACAATACAACTTAACAGTCCAAATTAACAGTACATAACTAGCAATCAAATACAGAAATAAAAATACAATTTATATAAAAATATAAATTGAGGAGAGTTAGTGAGTTTTTACTCACAGTTGCGCGTTAACCGAAAAATATCGGTTTACGTTCGATGATTTGAATCGGACAATTTATTTTTCCATAAATTGTAACGAGCTCTGATGGACTTCCAGTCAGCTTCATTGTGAAGCTCTCGTCCATACGGTCCCACCGCAACTTACGGTTTGTCATTCTGATTTCATATGGCCAAGATATGATAACTTGAAGTTAATACATTATTTATAAATTAAATAAACTAAACAACTATTTGATTCGGGCTTTAACCTTTTGACTTTGGCCCAACTTCAAATCAACAGCCCAGACCCGCTTAAAGCTCCTTCTCCTTTGAAATGAAACCCAACCCCTTTGAAATAAAGCCCCGGCCCATCCATTTTCAAACCCAAACTCCCATCCATCCCTTTTGATTTATGATTGGGCCTTACTAACCTTAAAACGGCCCACTACCAATTCAAAGCCCATACCGTATAAACCCTTTCTTCCCAATCCTCTTGGTCGTGACCTTCAGCTCCTCACTTCACCATTTCCGCCGGCTTTACCAGCACTACGTTCGTTCATCCTCCACCGAAAACAACCACACGCACCTCCGAACTCCTCCTCACCTCGAAGTCTTCCTCCCCGTCCCATTCAAATAAAGCTCGAACCACCTCTTTACTTCCGTCGATCTTCTCGACAGCACCAGGTTGCGACAGCAACCATCGTCGAACCTCCCAAGACCAACATAAATCGAACCCTTACTCGACCACGAACCCAAATCTAACAATCGCTCTGCTCATCGATGATCGTACACCCGTCCGTCCTCAACCCTAGGCTCGAAAAACCCGTACTGTACATTCGTCGGCCTCACACAGACTGCGTCGCACCCACCAAAGGTCATACCAAATCGAAGAGGCTGCCATGACGATCACAATCATGTATATATGTTAATTTATAGGATTTTCTACTATTTAATTTTGATTTTTGAAACCAACGAATGGTTTTCTCTGTAGGAAGGAAGAAGAACGGCGGAAATTTGAAGTTGACTGAGGAATGAAACTTGACTTAGGTTTAGAATTTAAATGGTATTATATAGGAATTTTTTTAATAATTAAATATTTGATTATTTAATTTATTTTTAAGCAAACGCTATTTCCATATGTCCTCTAAAATTCCAGTGATCACCCATGATACCCAAAAATCATGAAAATTGACATGCAGCTACAGCTTGACATTACGGTCCCAACGAAACTAGTTTCGTCAAATTCTGACTCCGTTTGCTCACACAGCAATATTTTTAACCATCGAAATACTGACTGTTTTCCACTCTAAAAATCCGTACGGTCACACAGTGACTCTAAAAATCACGAAACTGAAAATCTAACAACTATTTGACATTGCGGATCCAACAAAACTGGTTTCGTCGAATTCCGACTTCGTTTGCAAAAGTGGCTATTTTTAACGCTCTAAATAGCCTATTTAAATATATAAATATATTTAAATATATTAAATTAAATATTAATAATTATATATTAGCGTATATATTCACATAGAATATACCACAGCTCCAGAATATTCGTATATGAATTTATAGCTCGATATTTCAAATCCATATTATAACGATATTCAATTTATTTTGAAATTCCTTTTATAAATCGTTATATATTATAAAGGAAATTCCATAGCGACTTTTCTAAAATTTGATTTGGACGTAAATCAAAATCTACATGATGAAATCCCGATTTTTCTCTTCCTTTAGAAAACTATTGTCAAATCGGTCCTGACGGTTCTTGTTTTACAGAAATCCGACCTAAAACGAATCCTGTACATCTAGTTGAAGTTCAAATCGCCAAATAGCGAACTGCAGCGCCATTTCGAGCTCGTTTATAATTATATTATAAATTATACGTTCAACTGTCGTCGATTCAACATATTCGTTATTCAAATTCAATTCCAAACTGAATTTTACCATATATATAACCCAATTCACACTATATTGTGAATTCAGCTATTTTTGACTATTTCGACATTATAATATATTTTATTATATTATAATTATTAATTAAATATTCAATATTATTTAATTCACGTTCTCGATATCGATAAATCGATATTTAATAGTTAAATAAATTAATTGTTCAACAGCTAAAAATGCGGGTCACTACATTCTTCCCCACTTAAAATAATTTCGTCCTCGAAATTGCTAAGCTAGGGGACGACCTTATCTACTGGGTAAAAATTTATCTGTTTACCTCTTATCTCCGGTTTCAACTGAACCAATTAATATCGACTAAAATATTAATTTATTCCGACTAACTAAATTTTCAAAAATTCTGAAAATTTTCTAACACCTTAACTTTTCGAAAATTTTTGCCAGCACCTCCTTTGTACTGGTCAATATCTCAAACTCCAACTCGCCTGTCTGGGCCTTCTTTAACCCAAAAGAAAATCAAGCAGCCAAGCGGCTTGCCAATTCGGCTCATAAATCTCATATCCATATATAATATAAACTGGTACCTTTTGTCGGGAATATCAACTCTATCACTTCCATATGCTATCAACTCAGCATATACCAGTGTTATTTCCATCAAATTTCAAATCAGTTCATATCCTCAAATCCAAATCGAATTTCATTCGAACCCCAATATCAAATTTCAAATTCTTAACTCATCAACCCAATTCCATAACAGATTATTCTCTAATCCAATTCAATTCTATTTAACTCAGTTCAAGTTAATATTTCAATTTATTTCTACTACCTTATTCTATTTAACTTCATAAGTTAAAATTAAATTCCGAAACTTAATTTCCTGGGTCTATTTCAAATCAATTTTGAAATTACAATGCCAATTCAAAACCTTTGAATTTCTAAACAACTTGTTTTCTCAAAACAATTCAAAAACAAAACCTTCGGTAGTAATCCGTCACTTAGCAGCTCAAAAATGAACAATGACGATGTCGCGATTCATCATCATAATCTATCTTCCAGCTATCAACGTGAGTTCAATACTATATCACCTTCAGTTTGAAAAACGTTTTCAACATCTCCCAGGAACTTAAAATTCCCTTATTTTAATTCCAATCTGATTTAAATTCAGTTTTTTCTTCATTTTATTTCATATACTTTACTTATATGAATTCTGATTAGTCATTCATAATTATTTTACCTTTTTATAATCTTACTCGATTATAATAACAACCAACACAACCAATATACTATATCAAATATATTCGGGTAAAATTATTCCATTTACCCTCTTTCAAAACATACTATGACGGTTCATCGTATTCGAGTGTTTAGTAACCCCTATCGATACAGTGGATAAAACCGATCGACCAGAATTCACAAACAACTCAACCAATAAAACTCCATAATATAAAATCATTTTATATTAACTAACAAATACGTTCACTCATATATATACACTCAAACTCAGTCTAGGATATTACTAATCCCATCTCTACTGAATCACGCCACAGAGCCAAGGTAATAACTAAACTTAAGCTCTGATACCAACTGTAGTGACCCGAAAATCCGTGGGAATTTGAGCTGACTAAATAACACAAGTCCAACCCAAATCGCACTGGAAATTCAAGAAAACTAATAGAAAGAAGACAAAGGGCGAGGATAGATAAGATAGAAACTTAGAATAGAAGAAGAAGAAGAACACAACATCAGAGTAACACGAACCTCACAGCGGAACGAATAACATATAATAGATAACATAACTTTGAAATATAACAGTTATGTATACAATAGCACTTATCAGAGTACAACACTTACAACACAGCGGAAATAACTATAGCTATATGATCCAGAAGCCTCCTGCTCCAGCTCTTCAAGTATACCTGTAAATCCTGACTACTTGATTGCCCATACAAATTTAGGCACCCAAGAGTTTAGGGAAAACAAAATAAACTCCGGGTCAGTCAAGGGACTGGTATAAGTAAAACAATTTAATACTTGATTTAATAAAGGATATCCCACAAGACCACGCCGCATAACGGAACGGGTTTTTACCTTATGAGAATCCAAACATCTTTGCAAAGCAATATCATTCTGATATTATAATAATGTCTAAGTACAAATAAATATCAGTCTAGTAGAAACGCTTGCATCTGACGTTACTACATATATAGTATACAATCAAAATCGCAAGCACGTATTGGATGATTGGATTTCCAACTATGACAAGGTATGGAACCACCTTCCGATCAGTGTACTCTAGGAACAATACACTGGAGTTCAACAAGAACATCTTGTAACTCAGCCACACATGACCGACCACTCATTTCGCTTGAGTGTATCGAATGTATATCGCCAACGGTTGGGATCAGCAACCGTTCCCGTATATATATGGGACAGCATTGATAGATTAAAGAAGCAAACGAATATTCTCTAGATAGGTGATTATACACCCTACTTCGGTGCGACCGACTTAGCCATGCTGCCTGCCCGATTTCTGTCATTTACCGGTTGATGAGGCTAGAAGCTACACTTTATCATTACATCAGATTCAATTCGAATGCTACACTGTCAAATCCATCGAAATCACTAATTGACGTTTACAACAGTACATTACGTGTCAGCTAAAAGAAGTTTCCTTCGCCGCTTCCACTCTTGGTATAGTTGAAGAAATCAATGTACGTGATCGTCTGGAAATACTATGTCAGACATCCATCTTCATTCACTTAGAAATGTCACATCGTCATACCCGCCAAATCACAAATTGACTTATCCAAAAATAACACGGGTATACAGCTAAGAGAAACGAATTCCTCCGCCACCAAACGTGAATACGTTTGAACAGATCAACTTATGCGATCCATCGGATATACTCTGTCAGACCTTCGTCCATACAAGTTGTCCTAGGACTGGACAAACCGAAGGCACTATTCTGTAAACAGGATAGCCCTTGCATTTTTCTCCGTCTTCAATTATCTTTGGCATATATGATTCGCGACGCTTATGCCAATACAGAGTGGTTCTTTGGATAATAATCCAACCGGTCTCTCCATATTAACAACGTTAAAATGGTCAAAAACTTCGATAGTCTGTGAGTTAACTATCGAAGAAAAACAAGTGTGCAAACAACGATATTATTTCCAGATGGAAATTATATCTAACAAACATCATTTAACATAAATCTCTTCAGTTCATTTATTTACTTATCTCCTGTTTCCCTATATTCAATATTTCTTAATTTCTTTTATCAGGAAACATTTCTGATTTCTCGCTTGGAAAACGTTTCCAAAACTCCTTTACGATCAAACCTTACCATTTCTTAGTTAAGAAGGAAGTCACTCAAGTTGGGGTATAATTACCTCTCAGACCTTAACTGAACAACATTATAACTTCGAAATGGTCAAAGTTTATCTTTTAATCTT
The DNA here is from genome assembly GCA_030737875.1 of Allium sativum. Taxonomy (NCBI): domain Eukaryota; kingdom Viridiplantae; phylum Streptophyta; class Magnoliopsida; order Asparagales; family Amaryllidaceae; genus Allium; species Allium sativum. The sequence goes on along the minus strand of CM060918.1, from coordinate 782,022,487 downwards.
TAACAACTTCTTTACGCCTTTCTCGGATTCAATTTTACTAATCCACTTCTATATTTAAAACATTGGTTATAACGATAACGTTATAATCCCTACTTTCGAATTATCTAACTTTAATTATAACTTCTATTCTTATTAGTGAATAATTAACCTAACACTTATTTATTTATAAATGAATAAATCTCTATTTAAACACTGGAAAGTATAAGTACTTTCCCGAATTCGATATAATCGAATTTGCCGATTAACTCTCTTCGAGAAATCTCTATTTGATTAATTCTTCTTCGAATGAGCTATATTCGATTAACTTCTTTCGAATAAACGATATTCGATAATCTCTCTTCGAATAACTAATATTCGATAACTCTTCCTTTCAAATATCCCATATTTGAAAATCTCACTTCGAATAAACTATAATCGATAACCCCCTTCGATGAAACTAACATCGATAACTCCTTTCGATGAAACTAACATCGATAACTCCTTTCGATGAAACTAACATCGATAACTTTAACTCGACTAACTTAACTTGACTCGACTAACCCGACTTACTTGGTTCGACCAATTCGATTCGATTAACTAGGCTCGACTAACTCTACTGGTTTAACTCTAATCAATTAGTTCTATGGTTTAACCCTAATCGATTAATTATATTTGACTAACCCTATTCGGCTAACTCGACTAACTTGGTTCGACCGACCAGGTTTGACTAACCTGACCCATTTGGTTTGACTGACCAGGTTTGGCTAACCTGACCCATTTGGTTTGACTAACCAGGTTTGTCTAACCTGACCCATTTGGTCTGACTATTTGGTTCGAATACCATATTCGACTAACTCCTCTCGATTCATTAAAACCGATTAACTCATCTCGATTGACTAAATCAATTAACTCCTATCGATTAACTAAATCGATAAACTCCTTTCGATTAACTAAGTTTGATTTACTCGACTCGACTGACCAGGTTCGACAATCTTGACCAGCTTGACTCGATTGGTTCGACTCGACCAGCTCGACTCGGTTGGTTTGACTCGACCATCTTGACTCGATGGGTTCGACTCGACCATCTTGACTCGATTGGTTTGACTCGACCATCTTGACTCGATTGGTTCGACTAGCTTGACTAGTTTGGTTCGACTAGCTTGGTTTGACCACTTAACTAACTTGATTTGAATATTTATATCCGACTAACTAACTTTTCTTTTATTTCTATTTATTTTAACTTCTATTTATTTCCTAAATAGATTTCCTTTTGTATAATCTATTTATTTTCCTAAATAGATTTCCTTTATAACTCTAATTATTTAATCCCTAATTAAATATCCTTTATTCTATTTATTTAATCTAAATAAGTATTCCTTTATTTTATTTATTTATTTCTAAATAAATATCCTTTTATTAAATCCTTCAATTTTATAAATAGATTCATTTTCAATATAAATATTGAAAATCCCCTTTTCTACATTTTCAGTGTTTTCTATTGTTTTTAAACAACCAACTGTCAATGATCAATATTATCCAAACATATACAATCAACAACAGATTATATATCACAGTATATATCACAATATACAAATAACAGTAAAATAAATGTTGAGGAATCCAGTCGGATTCATCCAACCTGTTTCCCTGCATCCGCCGATGTTAACAACGTATATAACATCACTTGCATTTCTAATGAAATGCACTGATAACAAAATCACCGTTTAATAACGATATATATATATATATATATGTAGATATACATATATATATATATATCCATACTGTTTTCAATCAATTATTTAACAGTCCAATCTACAGTCCAATTTAACAATACAACTTAACAGTCCAAATTAACAGTACATAACTAGCAGTCAAATACAGAAATAAAAATACAATTTATATAAAAATATAAATTGAGGAGAGTTAGTGAGTTTTTACTCACAGTTGCGCGTTAACCGAAAAATATCGGTTTACGTTCGATGATTTGAATCGGACAATTTATTTTTCCATAAATTGTAACGAGCTCTGATGGACTTCCAGTCAGCTTCATTGTGAAGCACTCGTCCATACGGTCCCACCGCAACTTACGGTTTGTCATTCTGATTTCATATGGCCAAGATATGATAACTTGAAGTTAATACATTATTTATAAATTAAATAAACTAAACAACTATTTGATTCGGGCTTTAACCTTTTGACTTTGGCCCAACTTCAAATCAACAGCCCAGACCCGCTTAAAGCTCCTTCTCCTTTGAAATGAAACCCAACCCCTTTGAAATAAAGCCCCGGCCCATCCATTTTCAAACCCAAACTCCCATCCATCCCTTTTGATTTATGATTGGGACTTACTAACCTTAAAACGACCCACTACCAATTCAAAGCCCATACCGTATAAACCCTTTCTTCCCAATCCTCTTGGCCGTGACCTTCAGCTCCTCACTTCACCATTTCCGCCGGCTTTACCAGCACTATGTTCGTTCATCCTCCACCGAAAACAACCACACGCACCTCCGAACTCCTCCTCACCTCGAAGTCTTCCTCCCCGTCCCATTCAAATAAAGCTCGAACCACCTCTTTACTTCCGTCGATCTTCTCGACAACACCAGGTTGCGACATCAACCATCGTCGAACCTCCCAAGACCACCATAAATTGAACCCTTACTCGACCACGAACCCAAATCTAACAATCGCTCTGCTCATCGATGATCGTACACCCGTCCGTCCTCAACCCTAGGCTCGAAAAACCCGTACTGTACATTCGTCGGCCTCACACAGACTGCGTCGCACCCACCAAAGGTCATACCAAATCGAAGAGGCTGCCATGACGATCACAATCATGTATATATGTTAATTTATAGGATTTTCTACTATTTAATTTTGATTTTTGAAACCAACGAATGGTGTTTTTTCTGTAGGAAGGAAGAAGAACGGCGGAAATTTGAAGTTGACTGAGGAATGAAACTTGACTTAGGTTTAGAATTTAAATGGTATTATATAGGAATTTTTTTAATAATTAAATATTTGATTATTTAGTTTATTTTTAAGCAAACGCTATTTCCATATGTCCTATAAAATTCCAGTGATCACCCATGATACCCAAAAATCATGAAAATTGACATGCAGCTACAGCTTGACATTACGGTCCCAACGAAACTAGTTTCGTCTGACTCCGTTTGCTCACACATTAATATTTTTAACCATCTAAATACTGACTGTTTTCCACTCTAAAAATCCGTACGGTCACACAGTGACTCTAAAAATCACGAAACTGAAAATCTAACAACTATTTGACATTGCGGATCCAACAAAACTGGTTTCGTCGAATTCCGACTTCGTTTGCAAAAGTGGCTATTTTTAACGCTCTAAATAGCTTATTTAAATATATAAATATATTTAAATATATTAAATTAAATATTAATAATTATATATTATCGTATATATTCACATAGAATATACCACAGCTCCAGAATATTCGTATATGAATTTATAGCTCGATATTTCAAATCCATATTATAACGATATTCAATTTATTTTGAAATTCCTTTTATAAATCGTTATATATTATAAAGGAAATTCCATAGCGACTTTTCTAAAATTTGATTTGGAACACGATGAAATCCCGATTTTTCTCTTCCATTAGAAAACTATTGTCAAATCGGTCCTGACGGTTCTTGTTTCACAGAAATCCGACCTAAAACGAATCCTGTACATCCAGTTGAAGTTCAAATCGCCAAATAGCGAACTGCAGCGCCATTTCGAGCTCGTTTATAATTATATTATAAATTATACGTTCAACTGTCGTCGATTCAATATATTCGTTATTCAAATTCAATTCCAAACTGAATTTTACCTTATATATAACCCAATTCACACTGTATTGTGAATTCAGCTATTTTTGACTATTTCGACATTATAATATATTTTATTAATTATTAATTAAATATTCAATATTATTTAATTCACGTTCTCGATATCGATAAATCGATATTTAATAGTTAAATAAATTAATTGTTCAACAGCTAAAAATGCGGGTCACTACAAATCCCTAGTTTAGAAAACTTCGAAACAATTACAAAGGAGAAAAAAACTTAAAACATAAACAACAAAACCCTAGTTTAAAAATTAAACTTAGGATAACTTAAAATTTTTGCCGACCCCTCTTATTTGTGAACTTTGTCTTCCTCTTTTGCTCTTTAATGGTTTCCTAGGGTTTAACTTCCAAATCGCGACTTCTAAAGCGCTAATGTAATTTATTTTTGATGACTTCGATTCGTAGTTACTCCTTGGTCGAATGATTTGGGATGATCTAAACAATGAAATTGTGAGTTCCCTATTTTTTTGATTTTTCTTATGCTCGAATTTGACTGCTTTATTTTGATATAATTACTGCCCTTGCTAAGACGAATTTGTGTGTATTTATAGGGTTTCAAACCCCTTAAAATATGTGATTTTGCAGTTATGACTTGGTTGTTGTATTTTCATGTTGAATATTTCAAAACTGGCTGGAAATGGAATTTACCTAGTATATGCTTTACGTGTTAAATTCTTTGACCTTGCTGTGAATATTATGCTGAATTCTTCAACAATCCTGAAATAAGGTTTGCCTATAATAAAGGCTTTTAATTTTTTTCTAAGGTTTGAAGTTTTCAACCTTGCCGTGGATATCCTTATTGATTTCTTCACACCTTTATGAAAATAATATTTTTACCGAGTTTAACACTTTGTGTATTTGTGGAATAATTTGCTAATTATTCTCGACTATGATTTTGTGGATATTATGTTTCCTTTGATGATTTCAATTAACTTGCCAAAAATTGAAACAAAATTCAATTTCGGAAAATTAAAACTTCCTTTTGCCAAATTTATTGCTATTTCAATTCTCGAAATTTGCAATCTTCCTATGGTTTCTCTACGTGAATTTTGAAAACTTCTACGCTACTTGTATATATCAATTCGAACCAATGAAAAATCTATTTTCATTTGTTTTGAACAAATCCTTCACTGTAACTCTTTAGGTTTGTAATTCCTGAAACTATCCGAACTTGTACATGCATATTTGTATATGTATATCCTCTCCGTTTTCCAGTTTCGGCACCATGCCTTCATATGCATTTGTTCATGCATTGTTCATTTTGTTGTTTTTGCTACTTTTCCATGTCATGCATTTACTTGTTTATTCCCACAGTCCATGTCATGCTGCATTAGGCTATTAAACCTGCATGTATCATTTGCACTATGTTGCATTGCATTGTGTATGTTTTTTTTGCTATCATACTCTCCCTTATTATCTGAGTCGAACTTGCTTTACATTGCTTTGTGGCTTTTGTATATTCTTGTGTATTGCCATGTTGTAAGGTTCAATGTGCATTTCTGTTTTTATGTTGCCACTGTTGTGTCACTGTGCCATTCACTTGATTCTGTAGTTGTTTACTTGAAACATGAATATGCCTTGAATTCAAACAGATGTTATACTGGTTATTTATTGCAACTATACTTGTTCATTTGCTTTGTACTTGATGCCCGGATCAGTTGTAACGCTACCTGCCATGTTCGAAACTTTATCCCTTCTCTGACCATATATATTTTTGTTTTGTGTTATCTTGCTTGATCACTTTGCGCATGATTTCACATATGTCTTATATGCAATGCCTTTTATTCTCCATTGCTTTACATTTTCATTGTTGTGTATTTGGTTGGCTCTATGATAGTGCTTGCATGCCATCATGCATGTTTGTGCTTGCTACATGCACTGTCTTGGCTGCTTTTGTTCATTCACTTGGTTTGTGCTTGGGGATGAAACACTGTTGTTTTGTTCTTGCACTTGTCATGGTCTGTTTTTGCACTTTACTATTGCTTAGGTTGTCTGGTATTGCCTTGAGTACCACGCCTAGTTTGAAGTATTGCACTTGAGCTTTTATTATATGTGCTTGTAAACTTTGGCATTTTTTATATTGCCATGATCACTTGGTGCAACAGGATTGACCTTGTGCATACTGGTTGGTTTTGTACCAATTATCCTGAAAATTCATTTTATACATATGCATATACATTTTTCTATTTAAATCAGCAGACAACTATATGTTGCATCATGGCTGGACAAGATTAGCAAACCACATCTGTGAGTCATGGCTAGTCTTGATCAGCAGAGACAACTATAGTTGTGTTGAGGCTGATATGTGGGAACTAGTATTCAGCCTATCTTGTGGTATTTACATTGAATCACTGTAAATATCACAAGTGGTCTAGACTTATATATATATATATATATATATATATATATATATATAACTAAGTGTAGAAATATAATGAGAAGCACACCAAAAATCTAAGGAAAATAAAACTTCAAAATAAATATCCGCCAACATTTAACTGTATTTTTTTTCCATTTTACTATGTGTGTTTCTATGACAATTATACAGGTGTCTGGACTCGATTTTGAAGCAACTAAAGACTCGGTGTGTGTATATGAAATTATATGTATAACTGAGGGAACTGACTGATGTATGAATATGTGAATTGCGCAACAGTGGAGTCAGAAAGTTGTACTATTTCAAATATTGAAATAAAATATTTAACTGAATAAAAATATTATTTGAGTATTCCATTCTGTGCAATATCATTTTATTCAGTACAAATATTTATATCTATACGAGATGTGATGTATAATAGTACTGTTACAAACACACTTATATAATAGTATGTGTTTGTTATCATCGGACAATAATTATCTTGTCATACTCAACAATCTCCCCCTTTTGATGATAACAAGCATACATTAAGATTTTGAATGTGATAAATGTGTATGACTATGAGATGTAGTACTCTCCCTGTTTATATGCTCCAACTACAACTGAACTCCCCTCATATATGTATGCATATGAGTGGGTTTAAATTCAACTGAATTTCTAATATTAAAACATTCTTGAATTATTCACTCATCAATCAAAATCTTAACCATTCCCCCTATTTGTTATCATCAAAAGGATAATAGAAATCGAAATAGTAATGAATATAGACTAGAAATATAAATTCAAATCAAGAGAGATATATTTATCGTAAATCTCATTTAATCAAACAAAAATCATAATAGCCTTCAAACTAGAAGTTAATTTCACTTTTAGAATGGTGATTTTACGATTGTTTATAAATGCGGAGAGTTATAAAACTTTAAATATACGAAGATGAATTCCAAAAAGTTCGAGTAAATTTTAAAATTAAGCACAAAATGATTTAAGCACGTTCTAACCACGCACAACCGCTAGGACATTAAAATGGGGTTAGTAGTAACTTAATTTTTTTTATGTATTTTCTAACCATGCATAATCGCTAGGATTTTTAAATGAGATTAGAAGAATACTTAACTTTAATATACCCATGTACGGGAACAGGTGGGTCCCTGGGCATGCTCTTTGTTTGACAATACATCACCCCCTCTATTTATTAATGAAAAAACTACTTTTATCGATTTTGGAATTTGAGTAGCTAAATTCGCTTATCCATGTAACAGGAACCAGCGAGATCCTAGGCATGCTCTTCGCGGACGATAAACCGTCCACTCTTCCTCACGAATGATTTTGGAATAAAAAACGGCTAAATCCGCATACCCATGCATAGGGGCATGCCAACCCCCCAGGCAGGCTCTTTGCAGATGATGAACTATTGTGCTTTCTTTTGGCTTTTATTAAAAAATCCTAACTTTTACAACTTTAATAAAATTACTTTGCAAAGTAAGAATGCTTGCTTGTGAAGTATGAAACTAAGAACTAGATGTATCACGATACCCTAGGGATTAGGTTAGGGTGGGGCACGATTACTGGGCTGATTGTAAGCACCAGAAAGACGGCTGAGTAGGTGCGATAGTGTAGGTTCAGGCGGGCTATGGTCGTGCACATAGTCCGAAGTTGAAAAAAAACAGACACGGGCACCAGTAGGTTTAGACTGTGCGTGCTTGATTTGTGTCAGTGGTTGGCACCTTAGGGCTTGATACACCCTAGGGTGGACCTAGCACAGTTGACTACATTCCGTGATTGGGCCGTATGACACCGACACTCGACGAGTTAGGCGTATAGGGAGCCGATCGACTAGATCGTATAGTTGGACCTTGACTTGGGTCATCTCATGATATTGGGCCATGGGATCATTTCTTGTTTATACTTGACATGTGTTAGAATACTAGTACTATTGGTGCAAAACTAAACCTTGTATATGCGATGCCACACTTGATCTACCTTGTTATCTATTTATCATGCCAGTTAGTTACCATCTTTATGTTTCATCTCAGTTTCTCATGTCTAGTTAACTTTATTAGTTTTTATACTAATAGTAGGTAGGACTTACCAGTCTTTATGACTGACCCTTTTTCTTTCGCCTCTTTTCTTCCGTTCCCCCCCCCCAGGTTCTCAGGGAGGGAACACTAGTGCTTAGCTTGGACATTTGGCTTGCTTTCTTGACAGCTCATGTACGGTTTGGACTTGAGCTTGCTATGGCTTCACCACATCTATTTTGAGGATAGTTTACTTTATGTTATTTTCAGTTTATGTTTCTAGACTTGTCGTAGTGGAAAATGATGACTAAGTATTTTGGTATAAGTAGACTTTGGTTTTGAAATGGTTAACCATGGTTTTTAAATTTCTACCGCTGCTTTACTTATTTATTTATCTATGTTCTGTCTTGTGATATCTCTGTGCATGTTTACCTAGACAACACCCCTCCAAAGCTAGTGCAATCACTCGTGAGTGACCCTGGCGGAAGTGGGGTGTTACATTTGGTATCAGAGCATGAGGTTTACTAGACCAGACAAAAGTTTTTAAAACCCTTTTGAAAAACTATTTTCAAAACCAATTAAGTATTTTTCCAAGGAAAGACTAGTTTATTTTAAAAGGCTATTCCCCAAAAGCCATTAGCACTATCCTTTGTTTCCTCGTTCTAAATCTATCTTTTACTTCGTTTCAGTATGGCCGATAACTTTATCATCCCGGAGGGAATACCGGTACCTATTTGGTTTAGGAGGTACATGGAGGCTAGGACAAATGGAGCCGGCCCAGCAGACACTCCCACTCCTCCTCCCGTAGCTGAGGTTCCTCCTCCTCCTCCTCAGTGTCCACAAGCGGATTTCGCGAAGATTTGCAAAGACTTTAAGGCGATGGGTGGCAAGAATTTTGTTGGGATAGAGACTTTTGTTGAGGCAAGAAATTGGTTAAGGGAAACTGAAGACCTTTTTGCTATCTTTGATGTAGAAGATCGTAGGAAAGTTCTGTTGGCAGTATGGCTATTGAAAGAGGAAGCTGCTTATTGGTGGGAAGTCACCAACGCTACTAGGCCTATAGAGACTTGGGCCGACTTTAGGATGAGGTTTGGGCTTAAGTTTCTATCATCTGCTGAAGAGAATCTGCAAATGGAGAGGTTTATATCTTTGAAGCAAGGGAACATGACCGTGAGGGAATATGTGAATAAGTTTAACCAGCTTGCTCGATTCGGTTTAGACATGGTTAACACACCTCAGAAGAAGGCTCTATGCTTTACTCGAGGATTGAATGAGCCATTGCAAGGTTTGGCCATGTCTCATATACCCATGGGTGCCACTTTTGAGAGCTTAGTGGATATGGCCTTGCTTCAAGGAGATGATAAGAATGGCAAGAAAGAAGTTAAGCTTAATGAGACTCAAACCAAGAAGGTGGACTCCAAGTGGGGAGGCAACAAGAACAACAAGAACAACCATAACAACAAGAACAACAAGGGTAACAAGGCCAACAACAACAAGGCAAGGGAGACAAGGAAGTGCAACTTCTATGGGATCACTGGACACATAGCCAAAGATTGTAGGAAGAAGAAGAGGAAGTTGGGAGAATGCTTTCATTGCGCAGAGTCTGGACACTATAGTAAGGATTGCCCAAAGAAGCAAGGACAGGGGCAAGGACAGACTCAGCGGGCAGGACCTTCTGGAGGGCAGATGCATGCTCTCAACACTACTCCAGCTCCGGACCGAGGTAGTATTTCTGTAGAAAGCCTTGTTTACATTTCTGGTTTTCCTGTTCGAACTTTATTTGATTCTGGCGCATCACATACCTTTATTTCTTCTGACATTGTTGAAAGTTTGCACCTAAGTACTAGTCTAGTTGAGGATCCCGTTAGTGTTTCAAATCCAATTGGGGGTTCCGCCCATCTATCTATGATTTGTATGGATTTGAGGATTTCTATCTTGACCATAGAATTCACATGTAATGCTTATGTTCTCGGGTTCATGGGATACGGGTTGATTTTCGGCATGGATTGGTTGTCCAGTTATGGAGATATTCTCGATTGTGAGCATAGGGTAGTGAGGCTTATGACTCGCCTTGGCAATACCCTAGAGATTTCTTGTAACCCTATGGATCCCGTCATGTTATGTTATCTTGAATCCCTCGACTCGTCTATTGACAATCTTCAATCTGTGAGGGTGGTCCGAGATATCCTGATGTCTTTGATGAGGTGAAGGTGTTACCCCCTAAACGCGAGATAGACTTCCGTATATATCTTGTTGATAATGCCAAGCCAGTTTCATTGCCTGTTAGGCACATGGCCCTGCAAGAAAGAAGAGAGCTTAGCAAGCAAGTCAAGGAGTTGCTTGAGAAAAATTTCATTAGGCGAAGCATTTCTGAATGGAGTGCTCCTGTGGTATTCGCTACTAAGGCGGATGGTTCGCTTCGTCTATGTGTTGATTATCGTGAGTTAAACAAGCTGACAAAAAAGAATAGGCACCCGTTACTGAGGATTGATGATCTCTTTGACCAGCTTGTAGGTGCTTCTGTTTTTCTCTCAACTCGATCTAGCCACCGGATTCCATCAGCTTAGAGTGGCTGAGGATAGTATTGACAAGACTGCATTTAGGACTCCAGATGGATTCTTTGAATGGCTCGTCATGCCGTTCGGTTTGACTAATGCAACCGCATACTTCGTTGATTTGATGAGTAGGGTGTTTAGGGAGTTCCTTAACAAGTTTGTGGTTGTCTTCGTGGATGATATTCTGATATTCTCTAAGGACGAGGAAGAGCATGCTACACATCTCAAGGAGGTTATGGATACGCTTAGAGCTCATCAGTTAAAAGCCAAGTTCTCCAAATGCCATTTTTGGAGAAGGGAAGTTCGGTTCCTTGGGCATATAGTTTCTAAGCAAGGCATAGCTGTGGATCCCGCTAAAGTAGTGGCTGTACAAGACTGGAATGTTCTGAAGAATGCAAATGAAGTGAGAAGCTTTCTCGGTCTGGCATGATTTTATAGGAAGTTCATTAAGGACTTCGCTAAGATTTCATCCCCTCTTACTAAGTTAACGAAGAAGAACTTAGTCTTTGCATGGGACTTAGAGTGTGAACTTGCTTTTCAAAGGCTCAAGAAAGCCCTCACCATAGCTCCAGTTCTAGCATTACCCGATGGAGGGAAGTTGTTTACCGTGTACACCGATGCATGTGGCACGGGATTAGGCGCTGTCCTGATGCAAGAAGGGAGAGTGATATGCTTTGAGGGTAGGCAACTCAAAGTTCATGAGAAGAACTATCTCACTCATGATTTGGAGTTGGCGGCGATCGTCTTTGTACTCAAATCTTGGCGCCATTATCTTCTAGATGAAAAGTTTGAGTTATATGCTGATCACAAGTCATGCAAATACCTCTTCTCACAGAAAGATTTGAATCTAAGGCAGCAGAGGTGGATGGAATTCTTGTCATCATATGAATTCGATATAGCTTATACCCCTGGCAAGGGTAATGTTGTGGTGGATGCGCTAAGTAGAAAAAGGTTGACTTTGAGTCCCTTGTTTGTTGAGATGAAGAGCCTAGAGTTCTTGGCAACCTTTTATTTTACACCTGCTGTTGAGTCGATGACTGGTTCATTAGCATCCCTTGAGCTTAGACCTACACTTCTTGATCAAGTTGGGACTTCACAGATGGAAGACCCGCAGATAGTCGAGATCATGGACAAGTTGATTCGTGGTGAGACGTCAAGTCACCTCGCTAGATATACTATTGATGACAAGGGGTGGCTAAGGCATGAAGGAAGACTATGTGTCCCACAAGTGGGAGACTTAGTAAATAAAGTTCTTGAGGAGACGCATCACTCGACGATGACCATACATCTCGGAGGGGATAAGATGTACCGGGATATGAAGCGCATTTTCTTTTGGGTTGGGATGAAAAAGGATGTTGTAGAGTTTGTTTCTAGATGCATTGTTTGCCAACAAGTAAAGGCCGAGTCGAAGAAGCCCGGTGGGCTATTGCATCCATTGGAGGTCCCGCAATGGAAGTGGGAAAGTATCTCTATGGATATTGTGGATGGATTGCCGAGATCAAGGAAGGGGAATACTAGCATATGGGTCATAGTGGATAGACTCACGAAGAGCGCTCATTTCATTCCAGTGAAGAGCAAGAGGACCGCATCATGGCTAGCATCTGTTTATCTTCGAGAGATAGTGCGATTGCATGGAGTTCCTTCTAGCATAGTTAGCGATCGTGACCCAATCTTCACTAGCCAATTTTGGAATAGTTTGCAAGAAGTGATGGGTACGCGATTGAATCTAAGTATAGCCTATCACCCACAGACGGATGGTCAGACCGAAAGGGTGAATAGGGTACTAGAAGATCTGTTGAGGCTATGCATTCTTAACTTTGGTGGCACTTGGGAAGACCACCTTCCTCTCGTAGAGTTTGCTTATACTAACAGCTACCAAGCAAGCATAGGGATGGCACCATTCAAAGCTTTGTATGGGAGGCCGTGCAAGTCACCAACATGTTGGTGGGAGACGACGGATAAGCTTATACTTGGGCCCGACATGATAAGGGACACATCTGAGAAGGTTGAGTTGATTCGAAGGCGGATGAAAACGACCCAAGACAGACAGAAATCCTATGCAGACAAGCGAAGGACAGACTTAGAGTTTGAAGTTGGAGATATGGTCTTTGTGAAGGTTTCTCCCTTGCGAAATGTGGTTCGTTTTGGAGCAGTTGGAAAGCTAGCACCAAGGTTCGTAGGACCCTTCCCTATCATCGAGAAGATTGGGCAAATGGCTTATAGGGTGGAATTGCCCGAGAAGCTGGCTGGAGTGCACAATGTCTTTCATGTCTCGCATATCCGAAAATGCCTACATGAATCAGCCGAAGTAGTTGAGCCTAGCATTCTTGAAGACGTGGAGGTAGAGAAAGAGGAAACCCTGAGGCGATCTCCGATTCGTATCTTGGGAACGGAGATCAAGAAGCTGAGGAATCGAGAAGTCAAGTTAGTAAAGGTTCAGTGGAGTGAAGCCAATGAAGATGCAACTTGGGAAACCGAGGAGAAGATGCGTGGGCTTTATCCATTTCTTTTTGAGGGTACATTCTCAATCTCTTTTCCTAGTTAGCATATCTTTCTTTTGCTATCCATGTTTATCTTGTTATTTCGTTAATCTTGTCATGAGAACCTTAGGTAGAAACTCTTTGGATGAAACATGCATTTGAAACATGTTATGCTTGATGGTTGCAAATGGTTGCAAGTGTTTGCAAGTGGTTACCCGTGGATGCATGATACACGTTAGGCACTAAGATCGGCTCACACACTTTCATATTGCATATGCATGAGTGTTTATGCTTATTCATGGATGAAACTTGTTATGCTATCACGTGGATGTTGCATATGAATGAATGTTATGTGCACTCATGTAGAGATTATAAATTATGTTAGGAATTTGCATACATTTGGACTCATTTCACTAACATATTCTGCATTAAGGAGGTTTACTGAGTTAGTAACCGCCTGATTTTCGCATTAGATAGGTGCATATACACACACTTTTGCATATGTTCATACAGCATTAGAAATCTTTTAAGGACAATGATTACTTGTGGATGATGTTTTGAGTAGATGGATAATGGATGGTAGGATACGTTCTTCCTAATTTGGAGATTTCGGGGACGAAATCCTTTAAGGCGGGGAGAATGTAACAACCCGAATTTTTATAACATGTTAAAACAAGAAATCAGGGCAAAATTAAATTATAAGTTAAGAATCAATGGGAACGGGTTACGCCATTGCGTTCGTCTCGAAATTCTACTTGAAAACAAGTCCGAAATTTCGTAAATCGGAGTCCGTATGACCAAGTTATGGACCATACAAGATTTCAGAAAATTCAAAATTCATCCTGAAATTCAAATTCAGCCCCAAACAGACTGGGCGGGAAAATTTCCCGCCCAGCCCCAGGTCGACTGGGGGGTCGACTGGGGAGTCGACCTGCCCCAGCCCCAGGTCGACTGGGGAGTCGACCTGGGTGTCGACCTGGGGGTCGACCTCCCTAGTCGGGCCATGTTGGCCTGGTGCACCTGCTTGCTCCTTTGGGTCTGTTCAGCTGGCCTATGACGAGATTTGATGGTTCAGATCTAAACTAGGGTTAATACTATGGCCTAAACTTGTCTCTACTCCTATAAAAACACCCTAAGACCTAGCTTAAACCACCACAAATCATCCTAACAACTAAGTGCTGCCAAAATGCTCCCTAATCATAGCCTCCATCTTCATCTTGAGAGCTTGAGAGTTCTAAACTAGATCTAAGGCAAAGGAGCAATCTTTCTCCATCAAATCAAAGGAGCTACTTATTTCTCAAGGCTTTGTGTGGAGCTTATTATTATTTGGAGATTTCTAGTGTTGCTACATCATTCCTAGAGCTTCTACAACGTCTCTATCTTGTTCTAGTTCTCATAGCCACGATTTGTAAGCCCCACTCTACTCTTAGATTTAAACTATGAAATTAATATGAACATGTAGAAAGTTGAAATGGGATTTTCTTGTAATACTTGTCTTGGGTCTATCATTGTATGCATAGATCCATTCATGACTCTTTTGATCTATGATTGTGGAACTATCATGAACCTAGTACCGTTCATCTTGATTTTTGGGTAGAAAGCTATGAGCTTTATTTGGGGATTATGCATAATGCAACATAGAACCCCTCATAACCTTGATGTTAATTTGCCTATGATGTTGAACTACATGCTAGTCACAAGTTTATCACTCTATGTCAACTATTACCATGTTATCACCCTATTTGCTAAGTTTGATGTCATACATGTTTTGAGGCCAATAATCCTATATGCTAGTTGTGATGAACACCTTTGCCTCAAATATCATCATGTTTAACTTATGACCAACTTTACCACCTTATGCCCATCTTTGTCATATTGTTATGTTCCCCTTCTTGATCTATTTGTATTGATGCGAATTTACGTGCGATGGGAATACGTTATGGGTAGTTAGGCGAACTTGAAATGACATGAAAAACATGACTCGAAATGTGACATGAAAAATTGATTATGCTTGAAAACTTGAATGTGGTCATGACATGTAGAAAACCATGAAGTGGCCAACTCGAGGTTGGGTTGAGTTTGTAGCATAAATCTGCCCAGAACCGCCCGACAAATCCAGTGGCTACAAGCAATAGGATCCAATGTGAGTAGTTGGTCATATCGCGCTTGAAACCCGAGGTTAGACTAGGTTGTGGTGTAAAGTTGCCCGGACCCGCCCAGCACATCCAGTAACCACAACAGAGTTTAATGTGAGAGGTTGGGCGCATTAAGCTAATTAATGCCACATGATAGGGTTAAGTCATGAACCACTTGGATACACTTAACCAACTTGATACATGATTGGATAGGGTTAATGTAACGACCCAGAAAATCTGAACCAATTTAAAAATTTTAAATTGGCTAAATTAATGGATTTTAAATATTTAAAATAAATATTTTAAATAATGGCGATGAAAACTGAGTTTGAATCGACAATTGAAAACGAATATAATTAATTATAATTATAAACAAGGCCTGAAATGGCGTGGCAGTTTCAAAAATTGAATTCAAACTTCGTCGGACTATACCGGGTGCAAAACAATCCGGATTTTAGTGAAACCAAAAATATTTAAATCTGTTAGTGAATATCTTTCTAACGAATCCGACCAATCGAAATTTGATAGCGGGAATCAAAAGATATGTCCAGTTGAACATTCTGAATAGTCGCTATGGAATTCAGGCCCTTAAAAATGGACATTTTGCAAATGACCTCGGATTTCGACGAAACCACTTTTGTTGAATCCGCAGTGTCAAGTTATTGTTAGGTTTCAAATTTCATAATTTTTTGAATCAATATGTGAGCGTGGCAAAAGAAAACGCGTTTGACCAGTTTCAGTTGATTTTAATCGACTGGAAATTGACCATTTTTCCAACGGTCTCAGAATTCGACGAAACTTGTTTTGTTAGGACCGTATCGTCAATACGAAGCTAGAAAATATTTTTCGAGAATTTTTCTAGTTAGTATGTGACCCCAGTAAATTGAAAAACGCGTTCAAATTCAATATATAGAGTTATATGTCGATTTCAACGGAAACTGATCGAAACAGTCAAATCAGCTTACGATACATATCCCATTGTGTTCGGAATGGGGGTAATACGCTATAGACGACAGGCGGTGGGTTTCGTTTCGAGGTCGAAAATAAAAGTTGCTTTTTAGAATTAATTTAATAAATAAAATAATATATATTTTTTCTTTTTAAAACCCTCACCCCCCCTTTCTTCGCAGATAAAAGTAAGTTGTTTTTATTTTATTTTATTTTACTTCTACAAATTTCGATTTTTATGTATTTAAAACTGATTTTAAAAAGGATTTAAAACTGATTTTAAAAAGGATTTAAAACTGATTTTAAAAAGGATTTAAAACTGATTTTAAAAAAGGATTTAAAACTGATTTTAAAAAGGTTTAAAACTGAATTTATTTTAAACTTTAAAAAGAAAAAGATTAGAACTTTAAAAAGAAAAAGGTTTAAACTTTTAAAAAGAAAAAGATTTGAACTTTAAAAAGAAAAAGGTTTAAACTTTTAAAAAGAAAAAGATTTGAACTTTAAAAAGAAAAAGATTTGAACTTTAAATAGAAAAAGATTTGAACTTTAAATAGAAAAAGATTTGAACTTGGACAGAAAAGATCATATTTTTAAAATAGAAAAGACGGAATTTTATTAAGTAGAAGAAGTAAGATATGATTTTTATATTTTTAAAGTAACAAAAATATAATTTTTACATCATAGGAATATTAAAAATATAATCTTTATTTTTGAAAAGGCGGAATATATATTTTTGAAATGCAATTTTTATATATTGAATAACATAGTAAAAATTCGTTTTTACATATGTATAGAATACGGGCGAAAGCGACAAAAAGGCGAGATTGGCGAAGATTTCTAAAGGAAGAGTCGTAGTATTGGATAGCTATTGGTGAGAATTTCTCACTCTTCAATTTCTTTATCTATATATATATATGTGTTGAAATAAAAGTGAATTGCTATATAATATATATATATATATATATATCTACGCCCCTCGTCCACAAACCATGGACGATATTTATTGGTTGAAATTGTTGTGAAAATTGATTGATAGCGAATGGTTGTTTGGGATTGTTTGTGGTTGATATTGATTTGATTGTGGTTGAAAAATACCCGTTTGTGATTGGAAAATATTTGGTTGAAACCACATAGGATTAGTTTTGTGGATATGAAATAAATATATACATGCCGCCTGCGTGCGAACTAGATGCATGATCCCCATTGTCAAAAACCGCGAGGTTTTAAGGTAGAGCGAGGAGCCGTACTAGGGACGGTCCCGGTTTTAACTACCCTGCCGTTATGCTGCCGAAATTTTGAATAATATTCGTGTGTTTGAATTATTTTCATATGCTTAAACTATATTTATTCATTGAATAGAAAACCTTCATGTGTTGAATTGATATTCATTCGTTGATTAGAAATTCATGTGTTGAATGGTATTCGCGTTTTAAAATGTAAAAATCACATTTTTATCTATATATAGAAACTATAGAAAACATTCATGTGTTGAATTGATATTCATTCGTTGATTAGAAATTCATGTGTTGAATGGTATTCATATTTTGAAATAAATTGTTTGATAATAAAAAATCACATTTTTATCTATATATAGAAACTATAGAAAACATTCATGTGTTGAATTGATATTCATTCGTTGATTAGAAATTCATGTGTTGAATGGTATTCATATTTTGAAATAAATTGTTTGATAATAAAAAATCACATTTTTATCTATATATAGAAACTATAGAAAACATTCATGTGTTGAATTGATATTCATTCGTTGATTAGAAATTCATGTGTTGAATGGTATTCATATTTTGAAATAAATTGTTTGATAATAAAAATCACCTTTTATCTATATATAAAATCCTATTTTTGTCACCTATATGAACTATATAGAAAAATAGTGTTTTGAAATGAATTGTTTTACAATAAAAATCACATTTTTATTGTATGCATAAATCGTTGAAATGTGAAGTGTTAAAAATAGCCACTTGTTCAAAATAAACATATATGAGTTGAAATATTCATTAATTGGCTAATGAAATGATTTGCACCTATTTATGTAACATTAGAATGAATGGTGTTTTTAAACCAAATAGAAATCAAATATGAAGTTGAATAGAAAATGATAAATGATAAGAACTGTATATATATGTACATGCATATTCATTGAACAGGTTATAGCAAAGGGGCTAGAGAAGAGGAATAAAATTTTGTGCCCGACAAATAGGTACACATTTACTGTTTTGTTTGGGTGATGATTTTATGAGCCTATTGGCTAGCCGCTTGGCTTTTTCTTTTTCTTTTTGAGATTAGAAGGACCGGGAAAGCTATTTGCGATTTCCCGATGCTCCTGGTGCAGGGGAGGTTATGGCGAAATTTTCCAAAAATTTAAGGCGTTAGTGAAATATTTGAAGTGAAAACGATATTGAAATCATTGAATGAACTATATTTATATAATTATATAATTATATAAATATAAATAAAATTAAAACGAAACGTGGCCATGCAGTTCGTATTTTGAAACCGTGATTTCAAACAACTAGTACGGGAAATCCGACCATTGGATTTTCCCGAAACCTCAACCGTCGGGTTCGCCTTGGAATAATCTTTCCAACGGCACCAACCTTGTAAAAATCCAATGGTTGGATTGTCTGGAATGTTTAATTTAAATCTGAAGAAAAACAGCGCTAGAAGCGATTATATTTATATATATAAATATAATTATATATTTAATCGAATAACGACGCGGCAGTTCATATTTTGAAATCGAAATTTCAAACGATTGTACCGGGAGATCCGACCGTCGGATTTTCCCGAAACTGGAACCGTTGGATTCGTTTTGAAAAGACCTTTCTAATGATGTAAATTTTGCGAAGATCCAACGGTTAGATTTTCAGATATGTGTAAATCAAATCTGAAGAAAAACAGCGCCACGGCCGCTTTATGGCCCGAAGCGTCGTTTTGAATAAATTAGCTATTTTAAAATAAATAAAAATAGCGATAAATAGTTATAAAATATCATAAGCGATATGGAGTGGAAATAAACTGAAATTTGCTTGATTTGTGTGGTATTTGATGGTTGAATGTGTTTGGTGTGAAAATTACATTCAAGAACAAAATTGATGTTGTCGAATAATTTAACCATTGAAATAAATTGATTTGAAATTCTAAATATACGTGAATTATTTGAAAAGGCCGAGTTAATTCTCATTTCAAATAATCGACCGACGATTGAAAGTCGAAGATGAAGACGGTGGTCGAAGACCGGAGATCTTCACCTCGTTTGGATGGTAACCGAGGTCCTGATTGGGAGGCATCCCGAAATATGGATAATGAGTGGTGATCGTCCAGACGTACGTGGTGATCGAAGGGTTTGCGAGGTATTTAGTGCCTCCGGTTTCGTTCAGACCCAGAACGGACTTGTAAATGGACTGTGTGTCCGACATTGGAATTTGTTCTGTGTGATTGATAGCCATCAGTTGCACGGTGTGAATTGCCTGTGTGGCATGCTAAGATGCAGTGATCAGGATTTTTGTTGAAAAGCAAAGTCTTGTGGTGATGATCAAAGCACCGCCTGGGTGGCGTAGCCTTGTGTATAACGTGAATTCGCGAGCCTCACATCCCGGTATGAACCTAGAACGGGAGGAAGGAACTCAGGGAGGACATGCGTTTCTTTCTAGCTAGGGTGGTGTCAGTGACCTACCAGCCCTGACATTTATATACTTTTCACCTATGTGGTTGTTGCTGTTGCGAGGCGCCTCGGTTTGATCGGACGATCCGGGTCCGATGGAGTCATTCGTTGGCTCGTTTACGCCCCAAAGGGCGGGGAAACACATTGTTCAGGAATT
This sequence comes from Allium sativum, assembly GCA_030737875.1. NCBI lineage: Eukaryota > Viridiplantae > Streptophyta > Magnoliopsida > Asparagales > Amaryllidaceae > Allium > Allium sativum. The sequence continues at coordinate 782,002,285 of CM060918.1, read as the reverse complement.
TTAATCCACATCGGTGGACCGGCCCTGTCGCTCCTAGGGTCGATGCGCTCTGACCCTGTGGCTCGGGCTAGAGAGTCACGAAGTCGGTAAGGACTATCTTTTGCCTTGGTTCATGATGGAAACCCAATTTCCAAATACGACATTGTGCTGTTTCAATTGTATATATATTTGGCGACATAGTGGCATGGGACGCTCATGTCGTCTATGATTGATAGTTATGATTTGAAACTGTTTTCGAAACATATAAACACTAGTGGAATATCAAATGCCTTTGTTTTATTCGTATCAAGCATATTTTGGCTGTTATAAGGTAAAAACTCTGTCCTCCGGTTTGCGTTGCATTGTGTGATGGGAACTGAGTCTTATAACGGCTTCATTTTTATAAAAAGCATAGCGATGTTTAAAAGAAAGATTTGTTTTAAAGCACTGGCAATCCAATGGAGTAAACCCGTTCCACGAAAGTGGCGTGGTCCTGTGATTAGCCAATTATATATGTGTTGAGTGGATTTCTCATACCAGTCCCATGACTGACTCGTAGTTTGTTTCACTTTCAAACTCGGGTGCCCCTTTTTCTACACGGGCAGCCTTGTATTCAGGTTTAGCTGGTTCTTTTTCTGGATAGCTGGAGCTGAAGATGGATTCAATCATTTATTTCTTTTTATGCTGTTCAGCTCCTATTGTACATATTTTGTTTATTTCCGCTGTAGACATTTATGTATAGCTGAACTGTATTTGTACTAAGTAAGATCAAGTATACTGTGTAACTCTGATGATTACTTTTATCCAGTATATTCTATTGTTCATTATCTGGTGTATTTATTTAATTCTGTTCTGCTATTATCTGTTTCTGTGTTATATTCCAAAGATAACCCTTGTTTCCGTCTGAACGGTATTTCGGGTCGTCTCAACGTGGTATCAGAGCTTTGGTTAAGCTTAGTTCTGGAATATAACATTTGAACGAACTCGTCATAAATAGAACCAATAGTGTTCTAGGACGGGTAACTCTATACAGATAGGATCAGTAATATCCTAGTATGAGTAAAGCAGAATGAAATTACACCTTGATAGACACATTTACATTTGAGGTATGTGTTTCTATATTTTAAAATACATTTTCTATGACCTGACACTTGATCTGCCATTTGTAGAAGTACTAGAAAATGAGTGTCAGAAACAGAAGGAATGCAAAACCGGATATTGAGGCCCTATTAATCAAATATCGAAATATGGGTGGAATACCATTCTCTGGTGAAGAATCTATTATGAAGACACAAGCTTGGATTCATTCGGATGATAAAATCTTCGAAGCATTAAAGCTGAGGGATGACCAGAAAAGATTACTGGCCTCCTGGGCACTCAAAGATGAAGCTTTGTTCTGGTGGGATTCTGTTGTTAAGGATAATCCGGAAGGTGATATCACCTGGGACAGATTCAAAGTGATTTTCTTAGAAAGATTTACTCCTCCCGAAGCGACTGAGCGACTATGTGATGAATTTTCTTATCTGATACAAGGGGACCTGACCATTCCCGAATATCATAAGAAATTCAATGAACTTTCTCACTTTGCCCCTCATCTAATTGAAAATCCGAAGAGGAAAAATCTGAGATTTATTCACGGGCTTCAAAGGAAATACCAGAATAAAGTATTGGGGCATGTGAAGCTTCCTTTTTCTGAAATGATATACATGGCTTATCAGTATGAAGATCTCCATAAGAAAGGGATGTTGCGCGACGAAGAAGAAGTTCGTTGTAGTGACAAAGAAGAGTTGGAAACTGATATTCCAGAAGCCAGTACGAGGGCTGAGGCCAATGAGAAGCCCAGTGCTAAGAGAAAAAGGGCCAAGTCTGGGAAAGAACCAGTGACAACAGCTATTTGCTCTAACTGCAATAAGAAAGGACATTTGTCGATAAGTTGCAGATCTTTAAAGAAACAAAGAAAAGAGGGATATAGAGCAAATCGAAAGCAAAAGAAGAAAAGGTTCAGAACTGACGGGGAGTTCCAAGAGAATAGAGAGTGCAAACAGTGCCACGAGGCTGGTCATCTTGCAAAGGATTGCCCGCAGTTAAGCAAGCCTGAAATGGTTCAAGTAAATGAAGTAGCAGAAACTTCTGAGCCCTCAGCTAGTCAAGAAAGGGCCGACGTTTTAGAAGGCATGCTCAATGTCAAAAACATTCCAGTTAAAGTACTGTTTGACACAAGCGCGTCACGAAGCTTTATTGCAAAGAGTGCAGTCAAGAAGTTGGATTTGAATTTGAAGAAGCTCAAAGAGCCAATGACTGTCCAGAATCCGGTTGGGGGTTCAATTGATCTCAGTTGGATTTGTGCAGTACCTGTCTCCTTTTCCTGCTATAAATTCCCTATTATCTCTATCATCATGAATTTTAATGAATTCGATCTTATTCTCGGATTGGATTGGCTGACCAAATATGAAGCTGAGGTTAAATGCGCCGAGAGAGTGGTTAAAGCAAAGGCCTAATCGGGGAATTATATAACCATATCATGCGAAGGCCCGACTTCAAATAGAAAAGACTTCTGGTCAGCTCTCGATGTTTCCCCAGCCCAAATAGAAAATATCCCTGAGGTTGCAGAGAATATTCCCGACCTCATCAAAGATATTCCTGTCGTCAAGAACTATGCGGATGTGTTCGAAGAAGTTGTTCGCTTACCTCCGCAGAGAGAAATAGATTTCAATATTGCTTTAATTCCCAATGCAAGGCCGGTAGTTCACGCTATTCGAAGAATGTCCTTGAAAGAGAAGGAGGAATTAGACAATCAAACACGACAGCTAGTATGGAAAGGTCTGATCAGGCCTAGTTTCTCTGATTGGGGTGCAGCAGTGGTATTTGTCCCAAAATCTGACGGTACTCTACGACTATGTGTGGATTATCGTGATTTGAACAAACAGACAATAAAGAACAAATATCCATTGCCGCGGATTGATGATTTGTTGGATCGATTAAATGGAGCACAAGTATTTTCACGAATGGACCTAGCTACAGGTTTCCATCAACTTCGAATTGTCGAAGAGTGTGTTCCAATGACAGCATTCAGAGGCCCCGACTTATTCTACGAGTGGTTAGTAATGCCGTTCAGCTTATGTAACGCTCCCGCTTACTTCGTCGATCTAATGAATAGAGTATTCAGAGGAGTATTGAATAAATTTGTTCTGGTTTTCATTGACGATATTCTAATCTTCTCTAAATCAAAGGCCGAACATGAAAAGCATCTGGAACAGGTTCTAGAAATTCTCAGACGGAATGTATTAAAAGCCAAATTTTCCAAATGTATCTTCTGGCAAGATGAAGTAAAATTTCTAGGCCACGTCGTATCGAAAGAAGGAATCGCTGTGGATCCAAGCAAAATCACGGCCATTCAGAATTGGAAACAGTCCAGCACCCCCACTGAAGTCCGCAGTTTTCTCGGATTGGCTAGCTATTATCGGAAGTTCGTTAAAGACTTTTCGAAGATATCTGGTCACTTAACGAAGCTTACAAAGAAGCATTCTAAATTCAAATGGACTCTAGAAAGTGAGGAGGCTTTCGAAGAGCTGAAGTTGAGATTAACAACAGCTCCAGTGTTAACCATCATAGATGGCAACCAAGATTTAAAAGTCTGGACTGATGCTTCTAGAGAAGGCCTTGGCGCAGTGTTAATGCAAAGAGGTCAAGTGATTGCTTATGCTAGCCGTCAATTGAAGCCGCACGAGAAAACTACGTAACTCATGATCTTGAGTTATTGGCTATCGTATTCGCCTTGAAAATCTGGAGACACTATCTTCTGGGCGAGAGATTTGAACTGTTTACAGATCACCAGTCGTTAAAGTATCTGTTCACTCAGAAGGACTTGAATCTGAGGCAGCAACGTTGGCTGGAGTTTCTTGCAGCATATGATTTTGAAATTCTATACACTCCAGGGAAAGCCAATGTCGTGGCCGATGCGTTAAGCCGAAAGAAGGAGATGATCACCAGTTTCATCATTGTGACTTCGTTGATTGATAAGATATCGGCTCTCCAAGAAGACAACCAATTTATCAAAGGAATGAGTCAGCGAATTCGTGAAGGTAATGCTTCGGATTTCCAGCTAGACAGCGAAGGGATTCTGAGGTTAGAAGGGCGAATTTGCGTTCTAGATATTCCTGAACTCAGAAGGGATGTACTAGATGAATGTCACAAATCTAAGCTCAGTATCCATCTAGGTGTGAATAAAATGTATAACGATATCAAACGCACATTCTGGTGGAAGTCGTTAAAAAGAGACATCTCGATATATGTTAGTCGATGCCCTACTTGCCAGCTAGTCAAAAGCGACCAGCAGAAATTGGCTGGATTATTACAACCACTGGAAGTTCCTGGTTGGAAGTGGGAACATATTTCTATGGATTTCATTGATGGTCTGCTCAGAACCAGAAAAGGAAATGACAGTATTTGGGTGATCGTAGATCGTTTCACGAAGACCGCCCATTTCATACCTGTCAGATCAAATAGAACCGCTCAGAGTCTGGCGCAGATTTACTTCAGGGAAATAGTTAGACTACATGGAGTGCCGCTCAGCATAGTCAGTGATAGAGATACAATATTCACTAGAAAATTCTGGGAAGCATTTCAAGTCGAGCTGGGAACGAAGTTAAACTTGAGCACCGCTTATCATCCTCAGACAGACGGTCAGACTGAGAGGGTGAATCGCATTTTAGAAGATCTATTGCGGGCTTGTGTTCTAGATTTCGGTGGATCATGGGAAGACCATCTGCATTTGGCTGAATTCTCTTATAACAACAGCTACCAGGCGAGTCTGACAATGTCGCCATTCGAAGCATTGTATGGTAGACCGTGCCGATCTCCTGCTTGTTGGGTCGAGCCAGGGAATAGACTTGTGTTGGGTCCTGATATGATCCGAGAAGCTGCCGACAAAGTCGATTTTATTAAGAAGCGATTACTCGCCGCTCAAAGCCGACAAAAGAGCTATGCCGATAGAAGAAGAAGAGATATATCCTTTGAAGTTGGCGACTATGTATATTTGAAAGTATCGCCGATGAGAGGAGTTATCCGGTTCGGTAAAACTAGAAAGTTGGCACCCAAATTCATTGGTCCGTTTCCTATTCTGGAACGGATTGGGACTCTCGCATATAAAGTTAAATTGCCAGACTGGTTGCCTGGAGTGCATGATGTATTTCACATATCTCAACTTCGAAAGCACGTTCATGATCCAGACATGATCGTGGAAGAAGCAGCTCAGCAGGATATTGAAATAACCCCAGAATTAGCTGTGAGGCGAGAGCCGCTAAAGATTATCGACAAAGAAACCAAAGAGCTGAGGAACAAGAAGGTTCACTTAGTCAAAGTGCAATGGAGTGGAGATCCACGAGATTGTACTTGGGAAACTGAGGAGAGCATTCAGAAAGCTTATCCTAGATGCCGAGTGGATATCTCTGATTGACTCCGGTGCAAGGTACATTTAACCTACTTTGCACTACCATTCGATTCTCAACTCTATTGTTATTTTCTTTTCATAGATGTGCACTTTTAATTATATAGTCTGAAGGATTTTTAAAGGGGTATAAAAGTTGATTAGTATATTTTTGAAGGTTAAAAACAATTGGATTAGTTGTTGTGTTGTGTGATTGTAGATTTATCAAACCACTTTCGACTTTATTCCTTTTCGGGGACGAAAAGTTTTAAGTGGGGGAGATTGTAACGACCCAGAAAATCTGAACCAATTTAAAAATTTTAAATTGGCTAAATTAATGGATTTTAAATATTTAAAATAAATATTTTAAATAATGGCGATGAAAACTGAGTTTGAATCGACAATTGAAAACGAATATAATTAATTATAATTATAAACAAGGCCTGAAATGGCGTGGCAGTTTCAAAAATTGAATTCAAACTTCGTCGTACTATACCGGGTGCAAAACAATCCGGATTTTAGTGAAACCAAAAATATTTAAATCTGTTAGTGAATATCTTTCTAACGAATCCGACCAATCGAAATTTGATAGCGGGAATCAAAAGATATGTCCAGTTGAACATTCTGAATAGTCGCTATGGAATTCAGGCCCTTAAAAATGGACATTTTGCAAATGACCTCGGATTTCGACGAAACCACTTTTGTTGAATCCGCAGTGTCAAGTTATTGTTAGGTTTCAAATTTCATAATTTTTTGAATCAATATGTGAGCGTGGCAAAAGAAAACGCGTTTGACCAGTTTCAGTTGATTTTAATCGACTGGAAATTGGCCATTTTTCCAACGGTCTCAGAATTCGACGAAACTAGTTTTGTTAGGACCGTATCGTCAATACGAAGCTAGAAAATATTTTTCGAGAATTTTTCTAGTTAGTATGTGACCCCGGTAAATTGAAAAACGCGTTCAAATTCAATATATAGAGTTATATGTTGATTTCAACGGAAACTGATCAAAACAGTCAAATCAGCTTACGATACATATCCCATTGTGTTCGGAATGGGGGTAATACGCTATAGACGACAGGCGGTGGGTTTCGTTTCGAGGTCGAAAATAAAAGTTGCTTTTTAGAATTAATTTAATAAATAAAATAATATATATTTTTTCTTTTTAAAACCCTCACCCCCCTTTCTTCGCAGATAAAAGTAAGTTGTTTTTATTTTATTTTATTTTACTTCTGCAAATTTCGATTTTTATGTATTTAAAACTGATTTTAAAAAGGATTTAAAACTGATTTTAAAAAGGATTTAAAACTGATTTTAAAAAGGATTTAAAACTGATTTTAAAAAGGATTTAAAACTGATTTTAAAAAAGGATTTAAAACTGATTTTAAAAAGGTTTAAAACTGAATTTATTTTAAACTTTAAAAAGAAAAAGATTAGAACTTTAAAAAGAAAAAGGTTTAAACTTTTAAAAAGAAAAAGATTTGAACTTTAAAAAGAAAAAGGTTTAAACTTTTAAAAAGAAAAAGATTTGAACTTTAAAAAGAAAAAGATTTGAACTTTAAATAGAAAAAGATTTGAACTTTAAATAGAAAAAGATTTGAACTTGGACAGAAAAGATCATATTTTTAAAATAGAAAAGACGGAATTTTTATTAAGTAGAAGAAGTAAGATATGATTTTTATATTTTTAAAGTAATAAAAATATAATTTTTACATCATAGGAATATTAAAAATATAATCTTTATTTTTGAAAAGGCGGAATATATATTTTTGAAATGCAATTTTTATATATTGAATAACATAGTAAAAATTCGTTTTTACATATGTAGAGAGAAAATGGGCGAAAGCGACAAAAAGGCGAGATTTATAAAGGAAGAGTCGTAGTATTGGATAGCTATTGGTGAGAATTTCTCACTCTTCAATTTCTTTATCTATATATATATGTGTTGAAATAAAAGTGAATTGCTATATAATATATATATATATATATATATATATATATATCTACGCCCCTCGTCCACAAACCATGGACGATATTTATTGGTTGAAATTGTTGTGAAAATTGATTGATAGCGAATGGTTGTTTGGGATTGTTTGTGGTTGATATTGATTTGATTGTGGTTGAAAAATACCCGTTTGTGATTGGAAAATATTTGGTTGAAACCACATAGGATTAGTTTTGTGGATATGAAATAAATATATACATGCCGCCTGCGTGCGAACTAGATGCATGATCCCCATTGTCAAAAACCGCGAGGTTTTAAGGTAGAGTGAGGAGCCGTACTAGGGACGGTCCCGGTTTTAACTACCCTGCCGTTATGCTGCCGAAATTTTGAATAATATTCGTGTGTTTGAATTATTTTCATATGCTTAAACTATATTTATTCATTGAATAGAAAACCTTCATGTGTTGAATTGATATTCATTCGTTGATTAGAAATTCATGTGTTGAATGGTATTCGCGTTTTAAAATGTAAAAATCACATTTTTATCTATATATAGAAACTATAGAAAACATTCATGTGTTGAATTGATATTCATTTGTTGATTAGAAATTCATGTGTTGAATGGTATTCATATTTTGAAATAAATTGTTTGATAATAAAAAATTACATTTTTATCTATATATAGAAACTATAGAAAACATTCATGTGTTGAATTGATATTCATTCGTTGATTAGAAATTCATGTGTTGAATGGTATTCATATTTTGAAATAAATTGTTTGATAATAAAAAATCACATTTTTATCTATATATAGAAACTATAGAAAACATTCATGTGTTGAATTGATATTCATTCGTTGATTAGAAATTCATGTGTTGAATGGTATTCATATTTTGAAATAAATTGTTTGATAATAAAAATCACCTTTTATCTATATATAAAATCCTATTTTTGTGACCTATATGAACTATATAGAAAAATAGTGTTTTGAAATGAATTGTTTTACAATAAAAATCACATTTTTATTGTATGCATAAATCGTTGAAATGTGAAGTGTTAAAAATAGCCACTTGTTCAAAATAAACATATATGAGTTGAAATATTCATTAATTGGCTAATGAAATGATTTGCACCTATTTATGTAACATTAGAATGAATGGTGTTTTTAAACCAAATAGAAATCAAATTTGAAGTTGAATAGAAAATGATAAATGATAAGAACTGTATATATATGTACATGCATATTCATTGAACAGGTTATAGTAAAGGGGCTAGAGAAGAGGAATAAAATTTTGTGCCCGACAAATAGGTACACATTTACTGTTTTGTTTGGGTGACGATTTTATGAGCCTATTGGCTAGCCGCTTGGCTTTTTCTTTTTCTTTTTGAGATTAGAAGGACCGGGAAAGCTATTTGCGATTTCCCGATGCTCCCGGTGCAGGGGAGGTTATGGCGAAATTTTCGAAAAATTTAAGGCGTTAGTGAAATATTTGAAGTGAAAACGATATTGAAATCATTGAATGAACTATATTTATATAATTATATAAATATAAATAAAATTAAAACGAAACGTGGCCGTGCAGTTCGTATTTTGAAACCGTGATTTCAAACAACTAGTACGGGAAATCCGACCATTGGATTTTCCCGAAACCTCAACCGTCGGGTTCGCCTTGGAATAATCTTTCCAACGGCACCAACCTTGTAAAAATCCAACGGTTGGATTGTCTGGAATGTTTAATTCAAATCTGAAGAAAAACAGCGCAAGAAGCGATTATATTTATATATATATATAAATATAATTATATATTTAATCGAATAACGACGCGGCAGTTCATATTTTGAAATCGAAATTTCAAACGATTGTACCGGGAGATCCGACCGTCGGATTTTCCCGAAACTGGAACCGTTGGATTCGTTTTGAAAAGACCTTTCTAATGATGTAAATTTTGCGAAGATCCAACGGTTAGATTTTCAGATATGTGTAAATCAAATCTGAAGAAAAACAGCGCCACGGCCGCTTTATGGCCCAAAGCGTCGTTTTGAATAAATTAGCTATTTTAAAATAAATAAAAATAGCGATAAATAGTTATAAAATATCATAAGCGATATGGAGTGGAAATAAACTGAAATTTGCTTGATTTGTGTGGTATTTGATGGTTGAATGTGTTTGGTGTGAAAATTACATTCAAGAACAAAATTGATGTTGTCGAATAATTTAACCATTGAAATAAATTGATTTGAAATTCTAAATATACGTGAATTATTTGAAAAGGCCGAGTTAATTCTCATTTCAAATAATTGACAGACGATTGAAAGTCGAAGATGAAGACGGTGGTCAAAGACCGGAGATCTTCACCTCGTTTGGATGTTAACCGAGGTCCTGATTGGGAGGCATCCCAAAATATGGATAATGAGTGGTGATTGTCCAGACGTACGTGGTGATCGAAGGGTTTGCGAGGTATTTAGTGCCTCCGGTTTCGTTCAGACCCAGAACGGACTTGTAAATGGACTGTGTGTCCGACATTGGAATTTGTTCTGTGTGATTGATAGCCATCAGTTGCACGGTGTGAATTGCCTGTGTGGCATGCTAAGATGCAGTGATCAGGATTTTTGTTGAAAAGAAAAGTCTTGTGGTGATGATCAAAGCACCGCCTGGGTGGCGTAGCCTTGTGTATAACGTGAATTCGCGAGCCTCACATCCCGGTATGAACCTAAAACGGGAGGAAGGACCTCAGGGAGGACATGCGTTTCTTTCTAGCTAGGGTGGTGTCAGTGACCTACCAGCCCTGACATTTATATACTTTTCACCTATGTGGTTGTTGCTGTTGCGAGGCGCCTCGGTTTGATCGGACGATCCGGGTCCGATGGAGTCATTCATTGGCTCGTTTACGCCCCAAAGGGCGGGGAAGCGCATTGTTCAGGAATTTTAATCCACATCGGTGGACCGGCCCTGTCGCTCCTAGGGTCGATGCGCTCTGACCCTGTGGCTCGGGCTAGAGAGCCACGAAGTCGGTAAGGACTATCTTTTGCCTTGGTTCATGATGGAAACCCAATTTCCAAATACGACATTGTGCGGTTTCAATTGTATATATATTTGGCGACATAGTGACATGGGACGCTCATGTCGTCTATGATTGATAGTTATGATTTGAAACTGTTTTCGAAACATATAAACACTAGTGGTAATATCAAATGCCTTTGTTTTATTCGTATCAAGCATATTTTGGCTGTTATAAGGTAAAAACTCTATCCTCCGGTTTGCGTTGCATTGTGTGATGGGAACTGAGTCTTATAACGGCTTCATTTTTATAAAAAGCATAGCGATGTTTAAAAGAAAGATTTGTTTTAAAGCACTGGCAATCCAATGGAGTAAACCCGTTCCACGAAAGTGGCGTGGTCCTGTGATTAGCCAATTATATATGTGTTGAGTGGATTTCTCATACCAGTCTCATGACTGACTCGTAGTTTGTTTCACTTTCAAACTCGGGTGCCCCTTTTTCTACACGGGCAGCCTTGTATTCAGGTTTAGCTGGTTCTTTTTCTGGATAGCTGGAGCTGAAGATGGATTCTATCATTTATTTCTTTTTATGCTGTTCAGCTCCTATTGTACATATTTTGTTTATTTCCGCTGTAGACATTTATGTATAGCTGAACTGTATTTGTACTAAGTAAGATCCTGTATACTGTGTAACTCTGATGATTACTTTTATCCAGTATATTCTATTGTTCATTATCTGGTGTATTTATTTAATTCTGTTCTGCTATTATCTGTTTCTGTGTTATATTCCAAAGATAACCCTTGTTTCCGTCTGAACGGGATTTCGGGTCGTCTCAGTTAACCACACTTAACCCGTTAGAAACCCTAGTTACGTGGTCCTTTTCAGCAGTAACCTTCTTAGATGTATCATGATACCCTAGGGATTAGGCTAGGGTGGGACACGATTACTGGGCTGATTGTAAGCGACCAGAAAGACGGCTGAGTAGGTGCGCCAGTGTAGGTTCAAGCGGGCTATGGTTGTGCACATAGTCCGGAGTTGGAAAAAAACAGACACGGGCACCAGTAGGTTTAGACTGTGCATGCTTAATTTGTGTCAGTGGTTGGCACCTTAGGGCTTGATACACCCTAGGGTGGACCTAGCACAGTTGACTACATTCCGTGATTGGGCCGTATGACACCGACACTCGACGAGTTAGGCTTATAGGGAGCCGATCGACTAGATCGTATAGTTGGACCTTGACTTGGGTCATCTCATGATATTGGGCTAAGGGATCATTTCTTGTTTATACTTGACATGGGTTAGAATACTAGTACTATTGGTGCAAAACTAAACCTTGTATATGCGATGCCACACTTGATCTACCTTGTTATCTATTTATCATGCCAGTTAGTTACCATCTTTATGTTTCATCTCAGTTTCTCATGTCTAGTTAACTTCATTAGTTTTTATACTAATAGTAGGTAGGACTTACCAGTCTTTATGACTGACCCTTTTTCTTTCGCCTCTTTTCTTCCGTTCCCCCCCCAAGGTTCTCAGGGAGGGAACACTAGTGCTTAGCTTGGACATTTGGCTTGCTTTCTTGACAGCTCATGTTCGGTTTGGACTTGAGCTTGCTATGGCTTCACCGCATCTATTTTGGGGATAGTTTACTTTATGTTATTTTCAGTTTATGTTTCTAGACTTGTGGTAGTTGGAAAATGATGACTAAGTATTTTGATGTAAGTTGACTTTGGTTTTGAAATGGTTAACCATGGTTTTTAAATTTCTACCGCTGCTTTACTTATTTATTTATCTATGTTCTGTCTTGTGATATCTCTGTGCATGTTTACCTAGACAACGCCCCTCCAAAGCTAGTGCAATCACTCGTGAGTGACCCTGGCGGAGGTGGGGTGTTGCAGCTATCACTAGTCGTTTTGCCCTACTTTGGCAAGATCACCTTGATTTGTGGCAAGTCTTGGATCCTACTTGTATGGTCAGTGGATCCTGCTCGTTTGGTTATTAGATTGCCTTAACAAGAGATTTGTCTAGTTATCTTGTTATCTGATTATTTGGCTATCTTGTTATTTGCTACTCTACATTTACGGATTTCGAATTTTCTCGATCTCCTAACTATGGATATTCCGGTCATTCATGTTCTTGGACTCCTGCAGTCCTCCAGTTATTTGGGCTACTCTACTTATTTTGGTTACTCGACTATTCTGGTTATCTCTCAAGTAATGATAAGGAGCAATCGTTAGGTTTCCCGATTTATGGTTTTCTCGCAAAACAATCTTCCTTGACTCCGGCAAGACATGTTTTGCAGGGTAAAGTGTTGACACTCTTTTTGTAAATGTTGTCGCACGTCAAGATTCTTGCTAGTAACATTCTCAAGTGTCGAGAAAATCATCAAAAAACATAGAGATTTAGTTGAAGTTGCAACGTGTTGGGAAAAGGTTCGAAATAGTGTTGATTCGTGGAGTCATCGTTAATGGACTTGGAAAAATTAGCATAGTAAAAATACGTGATCGACTCAGTGCGATCTAATAAAAATGCTTGAGCGTGTCAGTCCGATCACGTGGCAAAAATCGTTATGGAAAATATATAGATTTTGGTAAAAAGCAGTATTGTGCACTCAAAAATTGCTGATTGACATGGCGCGATCACGAAAAATGGCTTGCGCGACTTATGACAACAAAATTTGGCACTTGGAAATTTTTTGGATTGGTACGTTTAAAAACAGGTGATCGACACGTGAAAATCATGGAAAACCACGTGTTCGTGCTTGGCTGATCACATCTAGTAAGTGGCTGATCACTTGGGTTGGCACATTGAAAATAGATGATCAGCACTGGAAAATCAGTGGAATCCATGGCTCCGCATCGGGATGATCACACTTCGGATTTTGGCAAGGCTCCGGTGGGACTTCGTATCCCCAGATTTCGCATCGCGAATCTTATGTGAAATCCTATGTCGATCACTCATTTCTTTGGTTTTCTAGCTTCGTTTTCGGAATGTGAATTTCGCATCCCTAAGGATACGAAATTCGCATTGTTGACCTCAAAACTTACCTATAAATACCCCCACCTCATTCTTCAAAGGGGTTGGATTTTTGTTGGATTTTTGACATTTCTTGGAGCTTTCAAGCACCATTAATGGCTGCCTCTAACATCTTCATGGATTTTGGACTTCTTTTGGACTTCTAAATGTTGCACAAACATTTGCCTATAATATTTGGACATTTACTTGGACTTTTACACTGCTTTTAGACATTTTGGATACTTTGGAATTTCCTGGACATTGAAGCTACATGTTGGACACTACTTCACACTTCTGCTTAACGGAGAAGACCAAGGGCGTTTTAGTCATAGTTTAGAATTAACAAACATTTTATTGTTCTATTATACGACTTTGTACACATGAATTGTCTGAACTTGCACAAATTTTTTATTCCACTATTATACGATGAATGATTAATATAAAGTGGACATAGGCGTTAGTGCCGAACCACTATAAAGAGTTGCAGCCTTTACATTCTTGTACTTTGGATTTGGACTATTGTTTTACCACAAAACATACACTAGGGCATTGGCGTGCACGAATAGCCATTTACCCACATCAACAGTAACATTATTTACATACAATTGTCTTACTCGTACATATGTTGCATGTTATCACGTAACCACTTTTAACGAAATGTTCTCAACAACGAACGAAGATTCCAGTGCAGGCATAGAGATGCTAACAAATCACAAATTATAAGGAATGGCCCTTAATTAACGATTAGGGCATTACTAGCAGTGTGTAAGTTGGGTGGTATGTGAGAGATGACATTTTAATTATCAACTGGCCCTACAACAGATTAACTTTGAGTGTGCGGAATGAACAAAAATGACAAATGTCACTATTCACCATTGAAGAGTGGGGATTCTTAAATAGTTTTCTGAAAACCATTTAGGCCTTAGATTGTTTTTAGAAAATCATTTAAGGTATTTTTAATAAAAAGAAAAATACGGTTTAGGCTTAAATAGTTTTGCCTTAAACATCTTTTAAGGTATTTTTTATAAAAGTAAATAAAGTCAAATCGTCTCCCGCCAACCCTTGGAATGGCGGGAGGAATTCGCGTTTTTAAATTACTTCCTCCTTTCAGCTATCGACACACTGCTCTTACATCTATATTACCCTTCGCAATCCTCGTTCTTTTGCAAAATTTTAACTACATATTTATTCTCAATTTCTTTTTTTTACAAATGCTTTCAAATAGGCTCGATATAAGAAAGACTTCGTTTGATCGCTTTAGGTGATGATGCATGAAAATAAAATGTCATTTTTATTTGTTTTAAAATATAAAATAAATATACTTTTGGTAACCTAAGAAAATAACTTTCTATCAATTGTAGATCAACTCTACTGTACTTGCCTTCCACATCGCTAACTCCAAATTCATCGTAGCTATTAATTTTTGATTGATCTAATTACTTTAATAGCCTGTTATAGTTTATACTCATATGTAGGATTTAATTGGTCACCTAAGAGCATCTCCAATAAACTTACGGGTCGTAATATTACGACCCGTAAGATTCAAGGAAAATTGTTCTCATTTTCCCAACAGGGGTGCGCCGATTTTATCGGCACGCGCCGATAAAATCAACTCGTAATGATCACGAGCCGATAATATTAGCGTGGGAATGACAACTAACTTTTATAATCCTTATGGTTAATTAGTGTTTAAGGTTGGCCGGCAATGTTTGAATGCACTATAATACTCATGATATAATTTTTGTAATTCCTTCTAGGGTTATTTAGTGTACACTAAATGATACAATGAATGATTGGACCGAAGGAAAGCAAGAAAATAAATACGCCAGCAAACCAAATGTTACGTTCAACTCTAGGAGATTTAGCTATAATTGGTAATATTCATACGGAAACAAGTGGTCATGTTCAAAATGATACAACTAATATTTCGCATAACCATAAAACTAACAATATGCGTACAGATACAACATGTCATAAAGATATAGCTAATGATAGTAGATGCCAATTAAAACATCAAAGCAAACGTAGGAAAAAGTTAATCAAGTCAACTACATGTTACGTTCAATCTCACGGGAGTCTCATTACGTTCAATCACAACTGTTCAATGTCATTTTGGATATGTTTAATCTCTCATTCGAGTTCGTTTGCATATGTTATTCCCCTTGGGCACAAAGTTTCGTCTATCCATTCTGTGTAATTGCATCCATTTGGATAGGATGGACATTTCTGCATGCGCCGACCTATATTGTTACCCTCAGCTCGAATCATAACTTCAACCGCATAACTATAGTAGCAATAAACTGGATAATAATCAACTTTCTGCTCATGCGGTGGTTGAGCGACCGAATGTTCATAAGATAGACCTTTACTTCTTATTGTGGTTGAGCGACCGAATGTTCATAAGATAGTTGAACATGTGGTGCTTGAGCTTCATGTGGAAGTTGTATGTTCCCCTGTTCATACATTGGTTCATCTTGAGGTCTCATTTGGTTTAGAAATTGGAATTCGTCCTCAAGCTCCTGAAGTCTCGTCTGTTCGTATGCATGTTCGTCGGAGTCTGTAGCTAATGGCTAAGAAGGCATTTTGAATGAGTGATAAAAGGAGGAGGTAGTACAAGAATGGGAATAAATTTATTTGAGTAAGGTAAGTTGTGAGTAATTTGACATAAATATATAGCTACGTAGTGTACAAATCAATAATGCTTGATACTGTTTCGCCTGACGTAATATTGTAGGGAATCTGCTTTTTGTACTACCGTGATGTGAACGGTCACTGCTTCCACGTTGCTTTACATGATGCAATATTCAAAGCATTTGTCAACAATAATGCTCAAGTGGATGAGTACGACCCTATTTTTTAATGATCTTGGGTATTGAAATGTTTAATTTAAACGGGGACGACCCTAGTTTTTAACTCATTTGCATTCATAAATATAAATAATACTTTTTAACTTGCGTACAAACTTCGTTCAACATAACAAAATACAGTATACATGATGAAGTGAATGTTCGACCCAACAAACAACTTTGATAAAGTATGACATAACGTGGAATACAATACATATAATTAAGACATAGTATCATATAACTATGACCCTAGATTCGGGACGAACTATAGAACCGATACAACGTTTCAGCCTTTGCTGCAACATTCAACCTTTCTAGGGGACTTACCTCTGCTTGCATCCCTAGAGCATATGTGAAACCCCTCCCCGTCAGTGGTGGATCGATCCATGAGAGAAAAATTACAACGTTCCAACCCCTATCGGTTAAGTGCTGTAATGTACACTTTGCAACCATAAAAGCAACGAAACGACCTGTGTTGCTTTAGCTTTTAGAAACAACCACATTACATTCCACTCCACAGTAGTAAAGTACTGAACCCTCGTCATGCTAGAGCTTAATTTATCTGGGTTCTTCCAAGAAATTACTTCCTTTAACTGAGCATTGTGGGTTTTTTGAAGAGGTCCAATACGCGGGACGACAACGTTCGGTTGCGTGGCACTGAAGAGTTCAGACTCCACTTCTCCAACTTTCACTTGATCTTCCAATTGCGTTTCAGACAAAAACTTGACCGGCTGCTTATTTCTTTCATATTGATCGTACATTTGGGCCATGGTTTCATCACTCAATTCCCATGAAGACATTTTGAAGTACTTAAAAAGTGGCAGCTAGATAAAATGAGGAATTTGACAAACTTAAGAATTCAAAAGGGATGAATAGAGGAAGAGGGACTAGGAGGTCTTAAAGGTAGCCAAGCCTGCTGATTTCGTGCTTTGCTTTATTAAAGCAGTGAACATGTCATCTTTAATCAGTACGACTTGTCAAGTCATGTTGTTTTTATTCGTTGGACAAACTATAGCACGGTGCCCAAGTGTTGAACAGTGTAGTAACATCAACTGTTCTACGGCGGAGCCATAGCCACTAAACTATTGAGGACAGAGTCTAATCATGTCATATGGCTCTATTATATAGCTCAACTATTGGTGATAGAGCTTTATCAACAATCACCCGACTTGTTTAAGTAGTTTATACTTCGTCCCCCAACCATAACTATAATTTGTGTATTCTAGATCAACCACGACATTAAGGTGAGAAACCATTACTCTTTTTGCTTCTACATGTTCAAGTACTTCTTCGTATAGATAATATGCTTTTTTGTTTTTTTGTAGCTTATATGGATGATTGGGAAATCAGTGATGAAATCATGGATAAAATGTTTAATGAGTATGAATGGAATAAGAATGATGAGAAAGAGGGTGGATTCGTTCTAGATGCTCAAGTAGAAGAGGCAAACGAACCAGTTCAAAATGAAATTATTCGTCGTTCTACACGAGTAATTGTAGTTCAGAATCCAAAAGCACATTCACAAAAAAACACAGTGAGGCAAATGGTTAACATAATCGTCACAACTAAAGTAATGCTAGCTCCAGTGCTACTACAACAGAATTCTCTCCTCAGCTTACTTATACTCGTGAAATCCTATATCGAAGTTGATAAAAGAGATTTGTTACTGATGCAAAATGGAGGGGTTCTAACCTATGAAGAATTTTGGTCCACGATAACAAGATTACATAACAACCATCGCGCCTGCACTACTACACTAACTTCTGTTGAAATTCATATGGCTCATCGGCATTTCGTTGAAGCTTGTGAACGATACCAAAAGATTATATAGACAATTGAAGACGACGACAAATTTAAACTTACTAAGGCAACTTTTGATTCTCGTTACCTTGTAGAGTACGACACTGATTTTCTTGGGCACGAAGCCTATAAACTGCATTATAGTTGGCTAACCCAATTTGGGGCTGAATAGGCTAATGGTTTTGTTTACTAGTTGCTGAAATTTTCCTTTATTTGCTGATCGAACGTAAAATATGGAGTTCTTCTAATTTTATACTTTAGTACACAGTATAAAACTATCAGCTTAGGGAAACATTAGCAATATAAATAAAGCACACGTTGCGTTCATAAGAAAATCGTTACTACATTACGAAATAAAACATTACTACATCAACATAATACAAGCAACTAATAATACAGATATTGGTGAACAATCTACTTATAACTGAGGAAACGTTGACACTAGAATACATTGTTTCATTCCCATCCAAAATTCCTTCTCTAAGTCAGGCATTCCAGTCAGATCTTTGTTCATGATAGAATTCTCTTATTGTTGTTTCTTATACGCTAGCTCATCCACTAGAATTTGTAGCCCCTTCTCTTCCACATTAGAAAATCTTTTCATAACTTCTATTTTTTCTTGGCTTCTTCACGTCTTTCTACATGTCTACAACTGTGTTCTTCGTGGCGTGCGTTCAATTTTCCATCAAGCTCAACCGCAGTTTTGCCCCTTCTTTTCGCAGCTTTGACTCCCTCGGGTGTAGAATCTTCGTCAATCATAGTATTGAACTCATCAAGTAGGTCTTCCCCTACACATTGAGAAATTTTAGCAGTTGAGCTGCTTGGACTGGAAGAATACCCAGATTTAGAAGCTTTTTTCTTGCTCTTGCTAGTAGTTTGAACATTGCGGAGGCTCTTAGCAAGTTCTGAGTTCCATTTTGGTCGCCTAGTAAGCAGACCATAACAAGGCATAAACTGATAATAATGTGGCCTCTTGTTCCCATTTTCTCTAGCCAAAAGCTTCTTGAACTCCTCGTTTGCCAATTGTTTCTAATAAAAATAGGAAATTTGAATAATAAAAACAAACTACCAACCAGTAACGTACGTAGTAAGAAAATATACCAGATTATCCTCTCCTCCCATGCCACTTGGATTCACTATCTTTATTTTGTACACTTGTGATTCATAAAACGTTGTTTGACGGCATATTTTTGTCGAAACGACCATGAATCGCCGACAGCGTCCATAAGCCTTCTGGATGCTTCTCAACAAAAGCAGTCATAGTTTTTTTTCTAAAACATAGCGGCTGATTGGTCGTTCCCCGTAGCCGAATCTTGTGAGAAATGACAATAGATGGTGCATAGATCGATGTCCTCTTCGTCTGTCCATGGCATAGTTCCTTGTTTTCTTGGTTGAGTACCCCAGACATTGCTCGTGTTAGCTTGCGAAAAATGGCTTCCGTCTATCGTCGGAAGCGAAAAATCTCTGAATGGTGACGACATTATAGATTTAGAGTTTCTTTAGTTTAAAGAGGTAGAAAAGAATTGAGTATATGTTGTAATGTAGAATGGTAGAAAGGATCCAATTTATAAATGAAAATTTAGTCATTTGAAATTTTTTGACCGTATTTTAGCAGTTGGGAAAATAAGACCGTTTTATTGTTTTGTAGTTAAAATGCAACCGTTAGTAGCCATTGGGAATTGTTTGGGGGTTGGCGCGGTGAATTTATTAGTGTATCAGGCTATGAGCCAATTTTATCGGTGTGGGTCAAAAAATCGGCTTGTAGCCTGACACGTCGATAAATTCGGCGTGTGGGGACAATTCAAGATTTAGAATTAACCCCATAATTTTCCCTGAATATTCAGGGGAAGGATACCCGTTGGGAACAAAATATGGCACAATTCATGATTAAGGGGCTGAATCAAGACTTTGTTGGAGATGCTCTAATAGGGAGATTTAATTGAACATACGTCACATTGGATGAGTGTGCGTCCATTTTACCTTAACAAGAAATTCTAAATCGATTTAACTAGTTTCCTATTTTTATTTTGGAAAAGATGGTTTATAATAAGAAAAGTGTTTCAAAATATGGAAAGCTCCCAAAAAAGGAATGTTACACAATTTCGATACTCCAAAATCATTCTGAATTTCTTACTTATTCCAATAACCAACGAGCAACACACTAAAATACAAACTAGAAATGAATTGCAACTAAAAGGAACTAACTCGTTATATTCATGTAGCTAAAAGGATAACTAGAATACTCCAGGCTATAACAACATTGATTTACAAATCGACTTTTGCCTCCATTATCCTATTCCATCTATTCCTTTCATATTTTTCCTTTTGTTTTTAATTAAGATATCATATCACGCCATGCGAGTTTGCCGATCTGGATTTTGAAGTAGAGAAATTAAATATGATATCTGTTAGGTGTATTATCTTATGATGTTAGCTTTAGTGTGATAGCTTATTGATTCATCTGCTCTAATATTGGAATTTTCATACTGATATAGTTGGTCTTGCTCTTCATCTATAGTAGTTTCACCCTTATTATTGAGTTATCACGAGGTCGTCGACTCATCATCTATGTTTTGCTTGTTTCTATTAATTTTCAATGCTTGTGAGGAGAATCATGGACCAGTTCATTCTGTAAAACATTGGACTAAATAATAGGATCGAAACTGTTATAGTTTCGAGTTAGATTTAAAACTTGCTTAAATGCTATATAAGTTTCTGTTTGGTTAAACTATCTATTAATTTTATTATTTTGAGGTAGCAGAATGCTAACATTATCTTGGCTGAAAGTGTCTGGTATGCATGAGTTTCCAGCATTTAGACCCCTCATATTTTATGAAGCATACACCTCCATACACACATTACTTGACGATGCTTTGTTACCATTGACATGAATTCACGCTTCAATGAATTGATGAACATTTGTTCAAGTATTCCCAAATTTGATATTTTTGACATTTAACCGGTTCATGTTCATATTCCATATCTTGCATGAAAAGTTGGTCATTTTCATTAAGAAATAGGATTTGCTTAGGATAGGAAAGTGAGCTGAAAACTTCCAATAATTTCTAGCATATCAGTGGTGTTATCTAATTTTATTGGGTTTCCAACACTAAGATAATATGGCTAATACCTTCTATGTTCCAATAGTATAGGGAAGATTAGGCAGTTAGATCGAGATAGGAACTATAGTATAAATTTTTTTTTCAAGTGCATACCTGTTGTTTGTCGCTTAACCATCATAAGGATTTTATCATAGAAATGTGGATCATCCTCTAGAATTTTGTCGCAATCCTTTTCACATATATAATGTAAAAATCATTTTTTTCGGAACAAATGGTAAAATTCTCTGATGATTTCCATACTCTATGAGTATTATCCTTAAAAAATGGAAAATACAGTTCTGAACAAACAACATAAATAATAGTAGCATTGTCCCATTAGTTTCTCGCATCAATAATAATTTTTATGGTCATTTAAATGCAATAAATGGATTTAAATTCTCTTGAAAAAAAAAATCAATGGAACGTTGATATGAATCTGGTTGAATTTGAGAACATCTACCCAATAGCAATAAATAGAAATAGATGCACCAGACGATGGATTTGGAAACATAGATCTATATCAATCATATGGCGAGGAAGGTGAAGCAGTGGAGGATGAAGGAAAAGCAGGGGAGGATCAAGGCCAGGGGTAGTGTATCAGTTCAAAGGGTAAAAGGACACTAGAGGAAAGATAGGTTGTAATGACTGGAGAAAGAGTTATTAATTTTTCCTAATGTTATCTACCAGAATTTTTTAAATTCCGCCAACAAATAATTGATGTAAAATCATCGTTGTTAACCCAGTTTTGGACCCAAGTAGCTTAAACTGAACATATAGGTACAATACGGACTTGGATTGACTTGCATTTTTGTGGAACACTTATAAGACATAAAGAAAGGCTCACAAAAAATTTCATGAGAATTGGAGTTAATCTCAGGGTCGGTACCGATCCATACTGCATGGATCAGATCCGACCCATCTATGGTTAGCCCTCCCTCCTGAGATCATATGGTAGGTCCTATACCTCATATAGAAGGCTTTACCTAAGTTTCGTGCTGGTCGGATAAGTATTAAGTGAGTTTTGGTTGAATTATTATTGAATTGTGATAGTTTCGTCGATAGAATCCGAACCTTAAGGAGTGATCCATATCACTTGAAATTTATGCGAGAGGACTCTCTACTCATTTATATTACATTTGTGAATTTTCATGTCATTTGGTTGACACTTAAAGAAGTTATGGATGGACCTTCTACTTTAAATTTGAATAAACCGAAAATTGGCTAAATAGGTGGATATGCGCTTATCCATCCTCGATGGACAAGTATCTTTCGATAAATATTAAGTGAGATCCATCAAGGTACATCCCATCATGATCTTCATCAATCCATTATCTTCTCTTTCAAGTTTAGTTGCGATCCGAGGTCTCTAGCTCAAGATACTTGATGGACTGAACCAAAAACATGCATAATGGAGGGATGGACCTACTAGTACGAGCAAACGAAGACCAAACCAAGTCAAATTTTGCGGAGAGGATTATAAATGCATCAGAAGGAGTTTAGTGAAGTCAGAGTTCAAGAATAGTTAAAATCTATGAATCGGTACAGATCCATAGGGATTGATCGTATGAGGACTAAATTTCACAAAGGGGATAACGAAGACTTGAGAGAGCCAAAAATGAAGATCGAGTGAACAAAAAGCTTAAGGCCATGGACTAGTACCGGTCCATGGTTTTATGACATATGAAAGAGAAAGTTTGGCCATGGCTTTCTTATGATTGCCCGAGCCTGTATGCAAGCGGGTTTGGCCCAGTACCTCCTAGAACCCCTATAAATACTCCATCCTCTACAACTGAAGAGGGGATCAATCCTTTGACCTGCCAAAATAGATTTTCAGCCATTCATCATCTCCAACAGCCATAGTTCATCTCCAAAGACAGCAACAACAAGCCATCTAAATAGATTCTCGAGATTTACTTTGATAATCAACAATTATTGTAATTTCTTGTGTATCTTTACTATGGAGAGCATTGTAATGAATTGAAACTCATTGTAATCTGGCATGGCAAGAATAATTATAAAAGTGTTCAAAGTAGACGTAGGCCTCATCAACGACTGAACCACTATAAAAATTTTCTCTCTCTCTCTCTCTTTTTATTTCTTACATTTTCCATTTACTTTTATATATTCGGTATTGTTTTCTCCATAAAGGGCGAGTGTGCTTTTGCTTAAGCCTAGTGTTAGTGCTATTTTTAGCATTAACATTTTGGTGCTTTCACTGAGAGCTGATCTAAGGAGTAGGTTTGTACTTTTAATATAGATCACTAAGGTCTACAAGGCATACTCACAGAGAAAGTTGCATTGAGAACTTGGAGGCTGACTGATATTATGGCTTCTTCGAAGAAGAAGACCAGTATGTCAGGATACTACGGCTTCTAGGAATGCAGCAGATGATACCCTAGTTTCCCCTAATAGAAATAATCCCGGAGCTGCTCAAACCATAGGAGAAGTGGTAGCACAAAGAGAACTTGATACCGTAGTAGAAAGTTTAAACCAGCGCTTAGATAACACAAACAAAACTTTGATGGAAAATCTAGATTCCTTGTTGGCTACAGGGGAAAATCTAGGAAACAATATTGATTTAGAAGAAAATGTGTACTCGTTTGCCTTCGATCATCATAAACAAAATCAAAGGGAAATGCAGAGAGGGCACCTTGATTCATATCAACCTAATGTAGGAAGGAATGAAACTGCTTTCCCTGGAAATCTTAATATTGAAAATAATCCAGATAATCAAGTTAATGTTGCATATGATTTAGATAGAATGCCAGTCTTTTGTGATGATCAAGACATTAAAATTGAAGGTTCAAAGCCTGATGCTGACCTAAATGGAAATAATCTGCACATCACCTAAGATGATTATATTTCCAGGATAATTAAGAAGCTAATGATAGAAAGCTTGGAAATAAATAATGATGTTGAGGAGTGGGGATTTGCACCTGGCCAAACCCCATTCACTCAAGTAAGGGTGAGAGTTGGTCGGTTCGGTTGGTTTGGAGCAAAAAAACTCAAACCGAATTATAATCGATTTTTTTTCAAACTAAACCGAAGTGAATTAATTCTGGTTAATTCAGTCGGTAACCAATTTAACAGAACTTGAAGGATGTATTATTATTCAAACGATGGATTCACTCAAAGTAAAGCATAAATTCATGTTTGGAGAAATTTTATATAATAAATTTTATGTTTATGAAAAGATTTGATATTTGCAATAAATGCATTTATATTATATAACTAAACTAATTATTCAAAGCAATACAATACTGTAAATGAGATAATAAATTGAAAGTTTGGTTAAAAAGATAACCAAAAAAAATTATTTCACAAACTGAATTCAAACCAATTTATTTTTAAAATCGAACTGATCAAAATGAACCGTTTTGGTTGGTTAATTTGGTTTGAACCGAATATTGCTCACCCCAATGTTCAAGAGATCGTTGATGCCGAATACCCCCAAAAGATCATACGTCAATCTGTGCCTGTGTATAACGGGACTACATACTCAAATATCTTCATGTATAAGTATGAATGGCATATGAATGGAGCACCGACAACTGATGAGCTGAAATGTCATTATTTCCCTATTTTCCTTAATGGAGTTGCTTCCTTGTGGTTCACGAAGTTCCCTCCAAAGTTATTGCTCGATTTGGGGAATTGGCGCATAAGTTCAGGTAGCATTTTAGGTTACACATGACTAAGGCCAAGGATATTATGTCTTTATCTGGATTGACCCAAGGTACTCAGGAATCAGTGAATGCCTTGTTGAGACGATCCAATACTGCGGTAAATGAACTTGGAAACCCTGAACCTAAAATGGTGCTGATGGCGTTACTACATTTTGTTAACAAAGAGACGAACTTTGGAAAGTGAGTCAAGACAAAGGAACCCAATTCGCTCGAAAAATTCTATAAGAAGGCTGACGAATTCATTAGACTCAAAGAATCAGAGGCTGATGCTCAGGGTTCAAATTTAGAAAAATTAGGTTAGTTTTCTAAAAAACAAGATTGCTATAATAGTTAGTGCAAGAACTCAACTCTGAATGGGGGTCAAAAGCGAGGAATTTAAAGCGAAGAAAATAGTTGCAGAAGTGTGAAACGCCTGGAAAACTTTGGAACTTCTGACTACACACCTTTGAACGTCACCCTGTAGCATATTTATCTCACCATTAAGTAAATTGAGCAATACTCAAAACCTTCAGGAAGGAGAGTCGTAGAACTTGACATTCAGTTAGGGAAGTATTGCAGATTCCACGAAGCTGAGGGACATGATATTAGTGAATGCCGATATCTCAAGAATCAAATCGAAGAGATGATAAGAAGGATTAGGCTTTAGAAGTTGGTAAGGCCGTAGCCAAAGAACCCCGGGGTCTTCGGGGCTCACGGAACCTCTACTTAAAGAGGACCAACTCATGGAAGATTGGTCATCGGATAATCCACTTGCACTTAGAAGCAAACATTAACAATCTTCCTCTTTTAGTTATTAAAAAACTTGATAGTTTCCTAATTCTTTATTTTATCATTTCTCTTGAATAAGCCTCACTGGGGTATACTGGGGGCATTTGTAAAAGCTTTTTTTTAGAATACAAGCAATGCATAGAAATGATAGAACAATAACGTCGTATTAAGACCATCGACGTAATGATAAAGCCTGATGTTATCCAATGACCGTTGACACCGCAAAGTCGCGACATCATCTTAAGACTATCAATATTACGATGAAACCTAGTGTTATCCAAAACTATTAAACCGCAAAATCACACCATCATCCAAAGACTGTCGATGTTGCGATAAAACCAATTATTATACAAAGACTGATAATACAACAAAGTCTCGCCGTCGTCCAAAGACTATCAACATTTTGATGAAACCAAGTGTTATTCAAAGACTACTAACACGACAAAGCTGAGACATCATCTTAGACTGCCGACGTTGCGATAAAACAAAGGGTTATCCAAAGATTGCTAACACACAAAATCCGCGACGTCGTCCTAAGATTGTCAACGTTGAGGTAAAACCAAGTGTTATCCAAAGGCAGCTAACACAACAAAGTTGCGACATCGTCCTAATACTTTCGACGTTGCGATAAAACCAAGTGTTATCCAAAGATTGCTAACATCGCAAAGTCGTGATGTCATCCTAAGACCGTCGATGTTATGATATAATAAATTGTTATCCGAAGAAACCATCAAACCAAGACATTGTCCTAAGAATGTGAATGTCCTTCGAGTCTAGTACTTGCAAAGAAGAGCTTGTAACTCCAAAGTAGGCGTCCTTGTCTTTGCATGAGGAGAAGCGCCTATTACCGCTAAGCTCACAACTCCAAAGAGAAGACTCCCTTGTTCTCATTGTAGAATAGAATTCCCTAACCACCTGAAACCAAGTTTCACCAACAATTGGGCATCCTCACTCCTTGATTGTGGTTGAAACCCTTCAACGAGCAGACCTAGAGTCTCCTACGAAAGGGCTTCCTTGTCCCTATTTCAGAAGTAATTCCACTGATAGGTGATATCAATTATCTTCGATGAGAAGGCATTCCTCCCCCAAAAAGATAAAAATCCAAGACCATTATGGCGCAAAGCTCGG
The DNA here is from genome assembly GCA_030737875.1 of Allium sativum. Lineage (NCBI taxonomy): Eukaryota > Viridiplantae > Streptophyta > Magnoliopsida > Asparagales > Amaryllidaceae > Allium > Allium sativum. The sequence continues at coordinate 781,975,597 of CM060918.1, read as the reverse complement.
TCATTCCGGTAGCTCCTCGCCTTAAAGAATGCAAATAAGTTATGCTCGAAAGGCGACTATGAAAACATAACATAGTTCAAATCCAATGTAGTAACTGTGAAATACTAAAAACTAAGATTGGGAAATATGCGTAGTGACAACTCGAGATTCTAGATGCCAAACCAATCGCAAGTTGGTAAAATTAGACAATCATTATAAGATAGGGAAACAGGCAGTACAAAGTAAAAGCAAGTTCAAATGTGCGACGATCAATGATATAGGGGCGACACTATCCATAATGACACAAGCGCCATTAAAATAAAACATACCATGCGTATACCACGGTGAACCGAAAATAATACGAAAGAAGTAAAGTGTTGTAGGAAAATGAAACACTACAAGATACAGACATATAACGGTGTGCAAAAATGTGGACTAAATGATGCAAAGTTGCATAACATACATAGCTTTTTATTGTTGGAGAATGGAATATTGTTGACAACAACCTTGCTTCAATTATTAACATTATTGATTATAAAATATATACTAACATCTTTATCTAGAATATATATTGATATATATGCAGGAATTATATACAGGTGATACAGAAGACTGTGCAGTTTAAGAGATTCAAGATTCCAAAGGAGATACAAGATTCAAGACTCATGAGAATCAAGATATCAAGATTTCAAGAGTTCAAGCATATCAAAATAATAGAGTCAAGTTAATAAGTCAAACTCCGGTTAGCACTTTCAAATTATGTTTTCACATTCTGTTTTCAAATTATTTCAAATTCTATTTTCAAATAATTTTCCAACTCCATTCAAAATGATTTCAAATTATTAAAGGTTTTTACTTTAATATATATATATATATATATATATGTTTATTATATAGTTTATAAAGTTTTATAATATATATATATAGTAAGTTGGAACCTTACTTCGCACATGGGCAGGTAAAGGAGATTTAATGTGAAGGAGAAGCAGCTTGGAGTTGGGCTGTGTTGGTTCTTGGTGTGTACAGGTTGACATAAAGTGAATTAATAGGTGGATTAGTTATGTAAGCATACGTGAGAGTTGTTCGTTTAAGGAAGGAAATGTCATGTGGTATAGATAGAATTAGTTTGTTGCAATACAGGTATAATGGTACTTGATCGTTGGTTATGCAATTGGAAGTTGCTGGAAATTTATAGTTATGTATCGTACATTAGAGGGAATGTCATTATGATAGTCCGTAAAAGTAGTGTATAGTGTGTTTACGCATAATGTTAAAGATGCAATTAAACATGAAATTTTAGTGGGTTATTTAAACATAGACAGAAGTTCAATTGAAAATACGTCGGTGGCTTCATTCGGATTAGTTAAGGGGACATTTAATAAAGCTTTGGCCCAAAATATTCTTCCTAAGAAGCAAAGTCTTCTAAGTCTTTGATCGATCGAAACCTGGCTTGGCAAAAATGGAACTTTATAACTCTAAAGATGAACAAACCCAAATGATCAATGAAAAGGCTTCTCTTAGAGAAAAAAAAGCTCCTCTCTCAAGAAAAGTTTGAATAAAAATAAGAAGTCCCTTTCAAAATTCATTGATGCCTTTTCTACCATATAGTAGAAAGTTGATGTTTTTTTGGAAGATTCTTTTAAGGAGATTATTTGAAATGGCCTACCTTTCGGATCGTCTCTAACCAGTAATTAAACCAACTCGAAACGTTCTGAAAGATGGATGGTTATGGCCGTATTTACACATTGATACTGAACAAAAGAACTTTCTTCATTGATATCATTACAATATTACATCAGAGTACAGTACATATCACAGTACATCATAAAGTACAAAATACACATCGAAAGTTAAGAACATGTTAATTTGTAGTCTTACCACATCAACAAACTTTAGTTTATGGAATGTCAGTCGTAGAGTAAGGCATGCACACAACACTATTTAGACATGAGGTAATGAGTAACAATTGTTCGATCAAGTTAAAGCCTTTTCATAATAAAAAAATAAGTTTAAGTGCTTCATCCATTACACACAATATATTATTTCCAAATCCAAGGCCGTAAAAGATCATGTACAAAAATTAATTTTAGAGGAACAGTGCTTGAGGTACAATCTTAAGAAAACATTAGATTTCATTTAATCATATGTTTAAAACCTTTAGTAAAAAAAAAACCAGCAAGTTTTAAAATGGGTTCTTAATATCAAACCACTGTACTGAACCTCAGAAATATTACGGGTAAATCACATTACATATGCAAGTCGTCTACCGCCGTAAGACACGGAAATTTTACAAATACTGACATGATGCTCCTTTATCCTAACAAAAACGATTCTATGCTTGCTCAATCTTATCGTTCACAACTCGAAGATTTCATGCATTTAGTGCTCCATTTGATTCAGTTTTGGACGAAGTTATGCTTTATACATCTCAGTTAGCGCACAACTGTAGCTAAATCCAATTGTTTGTGTCATGTTCGGATTGATTAAAATTAGTCACTTTTGGCTTTTTGAAAGCCAAAATGGATTGGTTTTTGAATTTCAAAAAACAAAAGGCAACTTATTCAAGTCAATCCATACCTGCTTCTATAGATGACATCTGATCTCATTATGGTATGTAAGACAACCAAGGTTTTTGGTATGCAACATATGATCCAAGAGCAGTCCTTCCATACAGCATAATGCATTTTGTTGTGCCGATCTTTTACCAGGTTAATTGGATCCGTAAATTGTCAGTTGAGACTCGAAATGCCATTTTTTTTTACAGTAGGGATAGCCAGGTTGCCCCAGGATTGATGGTTTGAAAGAGAGTTACGTAAGGAAGTTTGTTAAAGAATTTGAAGGGTGAACTTTGTCTATTTCAAGGTTAGAAACGTTGTTTAGTTAAGGATTGAGAGGTAGTATTACCCCAACTTGATAGACTTCATTTTAACTAAGGAATGTTAACATGAAGAACATCTCAGACTTCAAAGCTGGTCAAGAACAGGTTTTCTTCAGCTATTGATCCTTCCTTTGAAGCCCACTGAAATGCAACAACTGCTTAATCTTTGATTTCAGTCTATACTTAAACTCCTTACACATGTCCGCAAATATATACAATCCATTTGTTTCTGGACCAAAGTATCTAATCCTGCTAGCAAGATCATCGTGTTAACCAAAGTCTTTAGCTATAATCCTACATTGATAATGAAAGAACTGAGAAGTTCGATCCTGGATTCATTGACAGTTTAAGGTTGCCCTGCCTTAAGCGCGAAAGATTATGTGTAGAGATATTGTGTTTGTTCATCAACTTAGTCAGTACTGTACTGAATGACTAATCAAGCATGTTTATATCAAGGAAACCAAAGGACTACCAATGTATCTATATGTTAATTGATATAATTGCTGATAGAAGACAAACTGTTAAAGAACCCCATATTATCACAAAACCAATTGGTTTTGTGATAATATGTGGGCTTCATCATTCAATCCTTCTCTTAATCTCTTCTTCATGGTATCAGAGCGCTGATCATATTTCCTTACTTTGAATTTTCTGTTGGGAATTGTCCCACATCAGGAATTTGTCTACCTAATCTTCCTTAATATATGAGTAGTTCCCCCTTCACATTGCTAATTGGTTTTGTGATAATATGGGGCTCCATCATTTCTAACACAAACTTGTGTGTATTGCTACTCCTAACAAAATAAAGGATCAACTATTTGTATTTACCAAAGAAAAATATAGAATTACAGTGATATGTTGAAATTTCATTGATCATGACATAGCATGAAATCATTTCTTTAATCACAGCTTCGCCCACTTAGATTTGGCTATGCAATTATTTTACATTGAATTAATTATCGATTTAATTGAAAGCTACAGGTGACAATGCACGACGACATGGGAGCAATTACTGAAAAAGGATCCAAACTTATGTTTGTCTTCCTTTGATATCCTATTTTGATGTTTTGATTTCAGCATTTGTAGGCATTATTCATGCAAATCTGGGTTGATTTTAGCATCTTGATCTGCATTTTAGTAGCCTTTCCTTGACATAATAGTAACTGTGTTCTGTCTATTTGTTGATGCCAATGATATTTAGAAAGATCCAAAACAATTTTCTTGGAAGCAAATAACTTGAAGGATAGTGATGATGCAAAGTGTATTTATATGGAGTGATAAATTTTTATTGGACATCGTAATTTTTCCAAGATTGATGATGTGGCCAATACATGTTTAGCATTCAATTGTTTAGGTTTGGATTCATAATTTGCTTGTATGGCAGTGCGGTTGAATTACAGTTTCTTTTTCTAAGTAAAAAGCAGTCTTCAACTTCGAAAATTTATTAAATCAAACTGCCAAATCATTATCAGAAAGCTGACATAGCATCAACATTGAGTCAACTCTAACAACTATGATAACACTATTAATGAAGAAATTAGAGTTGAAACATTCTTATATATCGAGAAATTCAACAGTAACATTTTAAATGGAAGATTCATTAAAAGTGCTCGCCATAGTCACAACCTTCAGAGTGGTAGAGACATCCTCCCTCTGACAATTATAATGGAGGCATCCATCCATGATGTAGATAATTGGGACTACTGCTCACCCATCAGTGTTCCAAAGGGTAACATGCTTCCTGTTGGAGGAGTTCAACTTTGTTTTCTAGTTGTGTGCTTTGAATGTAGTGAGTTTTTGTCTCAATGTATGTTTTATCCTTCTTCTCACAGTTCTTTCAGCAAATTTTTTTTTATATATATATATCCACTAAGCTACAGTATTTAATTATGTTAACAAAGGCTGTGCAGTAAAATGCCATCATGATGAGATTATCAACGTGAAATCAAAGGAATTTCATTCATTTGTTAAGCCTATCGCCTATATGTGTATTCAAATTTTGATTATACTCGTCAGTTGTCCAACTTATTTTGCAAACAGATGACACCTCAAAAATTTAACGCGACCTTGTTTGTTGTGTTGTTGAACCATATATCAATTCTTATGGAATAAATATTATGAACTGCTATTTGTGTTGTATTTTATTGACGTGTTTTGCAATTTTGAAATAGAATCTTTCTTAAATTTTAGTTCTCTATTTGTTAATTGTCACTACTTGCTACTGAAAATTTGTAAAAACATACATGTTTTTAGTGAAACAATGGGTAGAACAGTTGAACAAATTAAATGGCAGTCGACTACTACTGCACCACATTATATGGTTGGTAAACATACAGTTATACCAAATAAACCATGTAATATGGTGACAAATACGGTCTCAAGATCGTAACATTGCCCTAATCAGAACAGCTACAAAGGATGTACCACTGCATGTAGGCTAAAGATATCGCTGTTATCTTTCTTTTATACCAGAAAATGCTTTTTTGCTGTTTTTATAACAATATCTAGAATTTACTGAAAAGCTAAAAATGCATCTTTTGGTTATGGCTATGGAGGAAAGCACGGAACATGCTTTTATCCTGTAATACAAGATGAACTCGGCTTCTTTTCCAAGGCTCTCGAGTTGTATTTCAAATATAATGTAATGGTAAGTTATGGTTATGTTGTGATTACAAGCTCGCTGATTTACTAAAAAGGGGTATGAAAACCTCGATAATTTTATAGAACTTTAAATCTCGTAATTTTTTACCTAAAAGGATGCAATTACAGAAAATAATAATGGATCACTCTTCTACTTTGCCAGGATATGAAAGCTAGATGCAGCATTTTTGAACTCCATGGTCCAGGTTATTAATAACAGAGACCTACCATAATTTAATTATAACAATTGAAAAGGCTAAGATGATTATATCAAATTACATTGTGGTGTCATATTCATTAATTAATAAGTTGCCTTCAGTGTTTAATTTTGTCAAAAATCCAAATCACTTTCATGCCTAATTATTTAACTTGATTGAACTTCTTTATTTCATTTATTGATTATCATCGCTTGCTTATGCCTCTTACCATTACAAATGCCCATCAATTTCTTCGTTTTGTGTTCAAAAAATGCAAGTGTAATGCAAGTCTTCCCCTATTATATGCCCGTAGGATGTGTTAACGAAATCGGGTTTCATGGCATTAAATGCTGAGAAATATCCAGTTGGAGAGATCATTGCAACTGTTAAGAAGACATTTGTTGCCACACCTGAGCTTGTTTGTAAGAGGGGGTCTATACAGGAACCTCGTATCTGCTTCACAAAAGATTTCCAGGTTCGTAAGCGTAAGCAGATATAGCTACAGGGGCATTTGAATTGGCACACACAGTACATCTAACCATGTTAAATGTTTGTAATGTAATACTAAGAGGACTATGAAATTATAAGATGATGTAGGGGAGCAAATGTAGAATAAAAACACAGGCAAGTTGAACTGGAAATCAAATGTTTCAGATAACATAAATTAGCAAATACATGGTATTGCACAATCAGATAAACAAAAAATTATAAAAGGGATTTTAGAGTGTATATAAGAAAATTGTAACATAGATAACTTGGCACATAACATTTTTTTGGGGCCTCTTCCCCCGATAATGTTCACTGACTATAGGAGAGGTGAATTTATTATTGTCCCCATCTTACAGAATGGTAATATAGCTCATATTTAGTTGGCTAGCATTTGATGAGGGGTAACCAAGGTATTAGTGAACATTATACAGTGAGGAGAAAAAACCAAATTGGGTCATATTACTGAATACATAATAGTAGCAAATCGGTTGGATTATTTGGATGAACACATTAAGTGTAAATTTACCTTGTATTAGAAATATTTGTTAATCTGCGGTTAGAAATTTGATTATACAAAACAGTTTTACCGAATGAGTCATAGTGATGCTTATCTTCTTGTCTAATAAAACAAAGTCATTTCAGTACTTTGGGTAGTAGTCAGTATAGAGAATCATTAGAGATTGTACACTTAAGCTGAGTAATTTGTAACACACCACATCCATTAATGTCACTCACTAAGCGAATGCATTAATTTCCATGTAGTATTATAAGAGTATAAAACAGAATATCACAAGATATACATATAAATGGTACTTAAGAAAATTCAAACTCTACTCATTGCAGCAGAAAAGCAAAACATGTTTGGTTACAACATCGAAACCACATACTAGAATCAAGTACGTAAATATCCATCTTGAACAAAATTATTATCAGAGTACATAAAATTAAATCATAATCCCACACCAAATAGCCATAATGGAAAGAGATAAAGCTGAGCATTACTCTCAACACTTCCAAGCGCTTCAGGAACAAAGAAATCGAAGTCAAGCTTAAGTGTTTCCTCCCTGAGAACCTGAGAGGGAGGGGGGACGGAAGAAAAAGATGCGAAAGCAAAAAGGCCAGACATAAAGTCTGGCCTTTTTGTTTTCGCCACTTTTTCTTCCGTCCCCCCTCCCCCTCCCCCGGCGAGCCCAACTACTTTTAGCTTGAAATAAGTAAAGCAATATAACATGAATAAACATGATGGAAAGTATAACCATAACATAAGGTCAAGCTAGATAATAGGATGAATATGAAGGAATGTCTAGTGCGTTTCCCAGATTTCTTACTTAATTTAATTCTCTGCACCACATACTAGTAATTCTTAACGAAATGATCTCAACCTCGCAATTGATAGCACTCAGGCGTAACATCTAGTAAGAGGTATCTGCCCCATACAATCCTTGAAAGTCCAGTTGCCCATAATAGTTACTAGATGTCCCCACACTACCCTCAATCGATCGGTTTCCTAACTTGTAGATATCTGTGCGGGTCCCAGCTTAGGGTGCATCACTCCCTAAGTGGCAACCCGTGGGTGCACAGCTTTATACCTACTGATGTACAGTGGCTAAATCTTCCAATGCCGGGAACACCTTGTGCACGCTTAACGAACCCGTCGGAACCTTCACTGTTACAACCTCGCTCTTAATTGACCGCTTATAATCAGCCCAGTAAGCATGCCCCAACCCTTCCTAGCTCAGGGTTCACGATACCACTAAGTGGATTACTATCTGAAATGGGTCCCTACCGCTACTAGGTTTTTCCTTAGGGTTTATCCTAACCCAAACTTATATTGGTTAAGTGGTGTCTATCTACTCAGTTGACTTAAGCCCATCCACTTATCTAATCAATATGCATTATTCGTTAAGCTTGCTTTAATTCTATCCACTTTGTTCATGTATTATTGGTTAAGTTGTCATCTTACACAGGTTAACTTAACCCCACCCACCTAACATGTTTTAAGTATCATATTCATCTTTGATCAACATTAATTAGTAATTAATGCACAGACCTCTCACATCAAGTTGAGGGCTTGTGGCCCTGGATGTGCTGGGCGGTTCTGGGCAGACTTCTGCCACAAGCCAGACTTAACCTCGTGTCTAAGCATCTTTTAGTTATACCTACGACCTCTCACATTAGATTGGCCGTTTGCGGTTGCTGGTTAGGCCGGTTGGTTCCGGGCAAGCTTCTACCGCAAACGGAGTCTAAACTCGTGTCACAGCATGCTTATCTTAGCCAATTTATTCATTTGCAGTTTATGCCAATTTTAGGCTAATTATATCAATTACCTAGAATTCCCAATTTCATATCATGCCCAACAATTAACATATATTATGCCAAATTTAACATTTGCCATGCCCAAACCAACCCAACGTATATTATGCCAAATTTCCCATTGTTCCTTAAAATACCGTTCGTACGTTCTTCTCTATGAGATTTGGCCTAGGCTCAAAGTAGCCCGGCTATAAAAAACAAAAAGGGAAGGAGGAATGAATAAGATAAAGAACATGCATAATAATAACAATAGGCATAAATATGAACTGATCATAAAGATATGATAAAACTGATAAAACTGATGATAATATCAACATGGTCATATAAGAATCATGAATCTGATGTTATAGGCTAAGATAGAATTGATGAGATTCAATCTTATTATCATGTATAATTCTCAAATCCAATTTACAACATGTCAGAATTGCTTTAGCATTATTTTATTCTAAAAATAATCAATGAACTCACAAAGATTGGATTAAGAGAATAAGGCGTTGTAGTTGTTGTAGATTCGTTCCCCTTTACAAAATTCCTTTACTTTGATTTGTTGAAGAAGAAGGACTAGTTTAGGTTGAGGCAGCGTTGAGGCGACATGAAGTAGTGTAGTGAAATTAGGTTTAGGTCCAAGTGTGTTTATATAGGTGTAGTGAGTTAATTAGGGCCATTAGATTAGATCAGAAGCCATAGGATCCACGTCATCCGACCAATAGAAAATGGCCATGTTGCAAAAAACGATCATTAACCAATAAAAATGCGCCACGTGTGCAACATGACGCGCAACAGCAGGGTGTTGACATCCACACGCCATATATATATTTATTTGTTTGTTTTTTTCTTTTTAACCATTTTTCCAATTAATCCTCCAATTAACCCTTTTCACACTAAACCACTTTTTAATTGAACTGCTTTCACACTAAGCCACTTTTTAGCCATTCCCCTAAAACAAAAATATGGCGCTGGCGGGGATTGAATTCTGTACCTCTTGTATGAAAGTCACATGCTCTAACCAATTGGGTTACTTGGTCTTTTGTTAACAAGACATAGGACAATGGTATCCATTATTTTTTTCTCATTCCTCTTTTTTTTCATGTTTTGTTGCAATATTTAATTAAAAGATATCTTTTTCATCCTAAATCAGTTTTCTGCAAACCATAGGTCTAAATTGACTAGAAAATAACCATGAACGCAATGACATAATCCGCTTCACCTAATTCTTCTCTTAAAAATTAATTATTCTTTAATTATCTCTTTTGACATATTTCAAAATAACGGGGTATTACATTCTCCCCTCCTTAAAGGATTCGTCCCTGAAATCTTCAAGTTAAGAAGAATGTATCTTACCATCCAATCATCCATCTACTCATCCCTCATCCACAAACATCCATTGTCCTTAAAAGACCCCTAATGATATATGAACATATGCAAAAGTGTGTGTATATGTTCCTTATCTAATGCAAAGATCAGATGGTCTACTGATTTAGTTGACCTCCATAATGAAAAACATGATAGTGTCATGCGTCCATTATGTATGCAAATGAATCCTAATGATACATATCATTTCTATATGAGTGCATAATCATTCATTCAAATGCAACATCCATATGATAACACATTCAATATACATCCATTAATTTAATTACGCACACTCATTCATATGCAATATGAAAGTGATTGAGCCGACCTAGTGCCTAATGTGTGTGTAAATGCATCCACGAGCAGCCACTAGCAAACACTTACATCCACTTGCATCCACCAAACATAACATGTCTCAAACACATGTTTACAACCATAGGATTTTCTTACCTAAAGATCGAAAATGTAATCGAGAGGATACACTAAACAATAGAACAACTATAAACAAAGCGGTAGAAAAAGGAGAAGTTGAGAACATACCTCAAAAAGGAAAGGGTACGACGCGCGTATCTTGTCTTCAGTCTCCCAAGTCACGTCTCCTTGATCATCTTCCCATTGGACTTTAACCAACTTGACCTCTCGGTTGCGTAATTTCTTGACCTCCGATCCAAGGATGCATGTAGGAGCTCGTATAATCGTGGCATCTTGCTCCACTTCCACTTCTCTAAGCATGCTCGGCTCTACCACTTCCACAGTATCATGTAAGCACTTCCGCAAATGCGACACATGAAATACATTATGAAAACCAATTAGCTTCTCGGGCAGCTTCACTCTGTAGGCCATCTGTCCAATTTTTTCTGTAATGGGGAATGACCCTACAAACCTTGGTGCCAATTTCCCTACAGATCCAAAGCGAACTACATTCCTGAATGGTGACACTTTATTAAAGACCATTTCTCCAACATTGAACTCAAGATCGGTCCTTCTCTTATCAATATATGACTTTTGTCGGTCTTGTGCCGTCTTCACACGTCTTCGAATCAAATTTATCTTCTCCGAAGTTTCACTAATCATATCGGGCCCAAGCAAAATCTTATCCGTAGACTCCCACCAACAAGTTGGTGATCGGCAAGGTCGTCCATATAGAGCTTCAAAAGTTGCCATGCAAATACTAGTTTGATAGCTGTTGTTGTAGGCGAACTCTACCAATGGAAGATGTTCCTCCCACGTCTTTCCAAAATCCAAGATGCATAACCTCAAAAGATCTTCTAGAATCTGATTCACTCTTTCTGTTTGGCCGTCCGTCTGAGGGTGATAAGCGGTGCTTAAACACAGTTGCGTTCCTACAGCCTCTTGCAAGCTCTTCCAAAACTCACTAGTGAAAATGGGATCTCGATCGCTTACTCTGCTAGTAGGTATGCCATGTAAACGAACTATCTCTCGAAGGTAAACAGATGCTAACCACGCCAGGGTTCTTTTACTTTTAACGGGAATAAAATGGGCGCTCTTAGTAAGTCTATCTGCTACTACCCAAATCCCCGTATTACCCTTCCTTGACCTCGGCAACCCATCGACAAAATCCATGGAAACACTTTCCACTATGGAACCTCTAAAGGGTGAAGTAAACCACCAGGCTTCTTTTGCTCAGCCTTGACTTGCTGGCACACTATGCATCTAGAAACGAACTCAGCCACATCCTTCTTCATTCCGGCCCAAAAGAAAACTCGCTTCATGTCCCTATACATCTTTTCTCCACCGGGATGTATGGTCAGCTTAGAACGATGTGCTTCTTCAAGGATTGTCCTCCTCAAACCCTCTTCTCGAGATATGCAAAGTCTCCTATCCCTACGCAACAAACCTTTGTCATTGATAGTATACCTACTAAGATAGCTCGAAGACTCCCCGCTGATGAGCTGTTCTACTATCTCTATCAACTGTGGGTCATCTCGCTGTGCCGCACTTATCTGTCCCAAAAGCGTAGGTCGTACCTCTAACGATGCCAGCAAACCGGGTGCATAATCAATAGAGGATCTGAAGTCAAAGGTAGAGATATACTCTAAACTCCACTGTTCGACAAACAAAGGACTCAAAGTCAACTTCTTTCTAATCTGGGCATCCGCTACAACGTTATCCTTGCCAGAGGTATATGAAATCTCAAAATCGTAGGATGCTAAGAACTCCATCCACATTTGTTGCCTTAAGTTTAAATCTTTTAGGGAGAACAAGTATTTTAGTGACTTATGGTCTGTATACAACTCAAACCTCTCACCAAGCAAGTAATGGCGCTAAGACTTAAGCGCAAAAACTATGGCAGCTAACTCTAAGTCGTGGGTAGGTAATTCTTCTCATGGACTTTCAACTGCCTTCCACCATAGCATATCACCCTTCCCTCTTGCATCAAAACTGCGCCAAGCCCTGTACCGCAAGCATCGGCATACACTGTGGATGGTTTACTCCCATCCGGAAAAACTAAAACTGGAGTTGTCGTCAATGCCCTCTTCAAACGTTGGAAAGCATCGTCACAGTCAACACCCCAAGAAAATGTCAAATTCTTTTTTGTCAACCGTGTAAGTGGGATGATATCTTAGCAAAGTCCTTGATGAACTTTCTATAATAGCCCACCAAACCAAGAAAACTTCTTACTTCTATAGTATTCTTGGGAATCTTCCAATCTTGGATTGCTACCACCTTCGCGGGATCCACTGCTATCCCATCCTTAGAGACCACGTGCCCTAAGAACCTCACTTCCTTCCTCCAAAAAAGACATTTGGAGAACTTAGCATTGAGTTGATGTGCTCGAAGGGTCTCTAAGACTTCCCTAAGATGTAGGGCATGTTCTTCCTCACTTCTAGAGAATATCAAGATATCATCCACAAAGACTACCACAAACTTGTTTAGAAACGACCTAAACACCCTACTCATCAAGTCTACGAAATATGCGGGTGCATTCGTCAAACCAAAAGGCATGACAAGCCACTCGAAGAAACCGTCGGGAGTCCTAAAAGTTGTCTTATCTATACTATCCTCAGCTACCCTCAACTGATGAAATCCTATAGCTATGTCCAACTGCGAGAAAACCGAAGCACCAACCAACTGATCGAACAAATCATCTATCCTCGGCAATGAGTGTCTGTTCTTCTTCGTGAGCTTATTCAGCTCCCTATAGTCCACGCACAATCTAAGTGAACCATCATCCATCGTGGCACAAACAACAGGAGCACCCCACTCCGAGATACTTCTTCTTATGAACCCTTTCTCAAGAAACTCTTTCACTTGTTTACTAAGCTCCCTCCATTCTCTTGGAGCCATGTGGCGCACAGGCAATGCAATTAGCTTTGCATTACTACCAAGTATATACGAAAATCTCTCTCGCGTTTTGGAGGTAAGCCCTTAACCTCCTCAAAGACATCTGCATAATCACAGACTACTCGAACAGATTGCAAATCATCAGTAGACGTGTCAAGAGATTCTAGGTAGCTAAGCATAACAGAACCCTTAAGATCGCATGAGATATTGAGAGTATTACCCAAACTAGTCAACAGTCTAACTATCCTCTTTTCACAGTCAAGAATGACACTATACCTGGCGAGCCAATTCATTCCTAGAATCAACTCATAGCCCGTGAAACCAAGTACATAAGCGTTGCATTCGAACTCAACGCTATACATATATATTCTCAAACCCCGACATAACATAGAAAGATGAGCTGTATCCCCAATAGGATTTGAAACTACAATGGGATCCATAACTAGACTAGTATTTAGGTGTACAGATTCAACAACAGAAGCAGATTTAAACGAATGTGAAGCGCCAGAATCAAACAAACTACGTACAGGAAGGAAAATCAAACTTTCAACAGAAATGTTTCTACCTCTCTCTTGCGTAGCTGCCATGAGAGCATGGACCTGCCCTCCAGAAGTAGATCCTGTCCTCTGTCCTTGCCTCCTTGGGCAGTCCTTAATCATATGCCATGCCTCACCACATTGGAAGCAACCCGTCTTCTTCTTATTCTTCCTACAGTCCTTGTTTAAGTGGCCCAGTGTTCCACAATTAAGACAACTTTTCTTCCCTTGGCCTTTGTTATCCTTACCACCTTTCTTAGGTTCTACTTTCTTGTTCTGTGATTCTTCCACTTTCACCTCTTTCTTTTCACCCTTACCCTCTTCATGGATTAAAGCTAAATCAACAAGTTTCTCATCCTTGGGATGTGCTCCTTAGCCTAAACTCCCTCATTCTCATTTTTACCATCCTTGTGTAACATGTTAACAAGTCTCTCGAAAGCTACGTCCATCGCACGGAAAACCCTAAGAAGCTTGAAAGAAGATTAGCCATAGGTGAAACTACTGTGGCTACAGATGGAGGTTGGGCATTTCTTTGCCCTCTGACATGTGCCATAGTTTTAACATGCCTACAGAACTATGACGAAAAGAAAGGAAAAAGAGATACAAGTAAAGAATCGAAAGAAAGATATATGGCTTTTGGGGATTATGTTTTTCATAATAATCCTTTCTCTTGAAAATACCCTCTTTAAAACATGTTTTTGAAAATACTTCTTTCTAAAAATGACTTTTGAAAACGGTTTTCAAAATCTTTTATCTGTTCTGGTTACCTTCAGCTCCAATACCACGTGTAACACCCAACGTCCATTAATGTCACTCACTACGGGAATGCATTAACTTCCATGGAGTATTATAAGAGTATAGAACAGAATATCACAAGACAGATATATAGATGGTACTTAAAAAAATTCAAACTTTATTCATTGTAGCAGAAAAGAAAAACATGTTTGGTTACAACATCAAAACCACATACTAGAATCAAGTACATAAATATCCATCACGAACAAAATTATTATCAGAGTACATAAAAGTAAAATCATAATCCCACTCCAAATAGCCATAATGAAAAGAGATAAAGCTGAGTATTACTCTTAACACTTCCAAGCGCTTCAAGAAGAAAGAAATCCAAGTCAAGCTTCAGTGTTTCCTCCCTGAGAACCAGGGGGAGGGGGAACGGAAGAAAAAGAGGAGAAAACAAAAAGGGTAGACCTAAAGCCTGGCGAGTCCAGCTACTTTTAGCATGAAAATAAGTAAAGCAATACGAGAGGAATAAATAGGATGGAAAGTATAACCATGACATGAGGTAAAGTTGGATAACATGATGAATATAAAGGAATGTCTAGTGCACTTCCCAGATTTCCTAGTTTAATTCTCTGCACCACCTACTAGTAATTCTTAATGAAATGATCCTAACCCCGCAATTGGTAGCACCCAGGCATAACATCTAGTAAGAGGTATCCACCGCATACAATCCTTGAAAGTCCACTTGCCAATAATAGATACTAGATGTCCCCACACTACCCCTAATCGATCGGCTCCCTAACTTGTAGATATCTGTGCGGGTCCCAGCTTAGGGTATATCACTCCCTAAGTGGCAACCCGTTGGTGCACAGCTTTATACCTACTGATGTGCAGTGGCTAAATCTTTCAATGCCAGGAATACCTTATGCACGCTTAATGAACCCGTCAGAACCTACACAGCTACGCCCTCTCTCTTAATTGACTGTTTATAATCAGCCCAGTAAGCGTGCCCCAACCCTGCCTAGCTCAGGGTTCCCGATACCACTAAGTGGGTTACTGTCTGAAATGGGCCCCTACTGCTACTAGGTTTTTCCATAGGGTTTATCCTAACCCAAACTTATATTGGTTAAGTGTTGTCTATCAACCCAGTTGACTTAACCTCATCCACTTATCTAATCAATATGCATTATTGGTTAAGCTTGCCTTAACCCTATCCACTTTGTTCATGTATTATTGGTTAAGTTGTCATCTTACACAGGTTAACTTAACCCCACCCACCTAACATGTTTTAGTATCATATTCATCTTAGATCAGCATTAATTAGTTATTAATGCATGGATCTCTCACATTAAGTCGATAGTTTGTGGCCGCTGGATGTGCCGGGCGGTTCCAGGCAAACTTCTGCCACAAGCCAAACTTAACCTCGTGTCTAAGCATCTTTTAGTTATGCCTGAGACCTCTCATATTAGACTGGCCATTTGCGGTTGCTGGTTAGGCCGGTTGGTTCCGGGCAGGCTTCTACCGCAAACGGAGTCTAACCTCGTGTCTCAACATGCTTATCTTAGCCAATTTATTCATTTGCAGTTTATACCAATTTTAGGCTAATTATGTCAATTACCCAAAATTCTCAATTTCATATCATGCCCAACAATTAACAAATATTATGGCAAATTTAACATTTATCATGTCCAAACCAACCGAACGTATATTATGCCAAATTTCTCATCGTTGTAATAACCCGGAAATCTGGGCCAATTTAAAATTTTTATTTTCGCAAATTTAGCAAATTTTGATCATTTAAAATGAATTATTTTGAATAATAACGACGAGAAATTTATTTTGAATATAATTCGAACGTATATATTCGTTTGAATCGACGATAGAATATAAATATTTATTTATATTTATAAAAGGAATTGAAAATGGCACGATAGTTCGATAATTCGATTTCAAACTTCAATTAAATGTACCGGGTGCAAAATAAACCGGATTTTAGTGAAACCAAAAATAATAGGATCTTTTTGATAATATATTTCCAATGAATCCGAAAAATCAAAATTTCATAGCGGGGATAGAAAGATATGTCCAGTTGAAAATTCTGAATCGTCGCTATGGAATTCAGGCCCTTAAAAATGGAAATTTTGCAAACGACCTCGGATTTCGACGAAACCACTTTTGTTGGATCCGTGATGTCAAATTATTGCTAGATTCCAAATTTCATAATTTTTCGAATCAATATGTGAGCGTGGCAAAGGAAAACTCGTTTGACCAGTTTAAGTTGATTTTAATCGACTGGAAAATGGCCATTTTTCCAACGGTCTCAGAATTCGACGAAACTAGTTTTGTTAGGACCGTATCGTCAATACGAAGCTAGAAAATATTTTACTAGAATTTTTCAAGTTAGTATGTGGCCCCAGTAAATTGAAATGCGCGTTCAAATTCAATATATAGAGTTATATGTTGATTTTGACGAAAACTGATCGAAACAGTCGAATCAGCTTACGATACATATTTCATTGTGTTCGAAGTGGGGGTAATTAGCTATGGACGACAGGCAGTGGGCTTGATTTCGAGTTCGAAAATAAAAGCTACTTTTTGGATTTAAAGAAAATAAAAATATATTAATATATATTGGCCCCCCATCTCCTTTCACAGTCGAAATTAGAAATTGAAAAAAAAAATGGCCGAAGCCTTTCTCGTCGATGCCGCCCCAGGTGGCGTCGCACCATCGCCACCCCCCTCCGTCCCTGCTCTTCCTCCACCTCCCCCTCCCCATCGCGCTGAGCGCGATTTCATCTAACCCACCCCCCCTCGATTTGGTCCGCCGCCGCCACGGAGAGGAAGCCCCCCTTCTTCCCCGTCTGCTCTTTTCTCCCCTCCCCTTTTCAATCGGAGACCCGACACCCAAAGCATCCACCACCTCTCTGGCTCCGACGTCCGCATCCAACAGCCCCCTCTCGCCGTTCAACAGCGAATCCGCCCCCCCCCCCCTCTGAAAGAAGACAGTAAGTTTTAACTTTTAATTTAGTTTAAAAACTGATTTTTGGTTTAATTTAAAAACTGAATTTTGTTAACTTAAAAAAAAAGATTAGAATTGATTTTTAAAACAAACGAAAAGGTTGGAATTCTTATGAACAAAAAGGTTAGTTTTTTTATTGTGAAAAGATACGATGTTATTTATATAAAATATAGTTTGTCATATGAAAGATGAGGTTTTTATCGTGTGGAAGATAAGATTTTTGATAACCAAGAAAATATATTTGATTTTTATATATTGAATAGCAGAGTAAAAAATCGATTTTTATATATTGAATAGCAGAGTAAAAATTCGATTTTTATATATTGAATAGCAGAGTAAAAAATTCGATTTTTATATATTGAATAGCAAAGTAAAATTTCGATTTTTATATATTGAATAGCGAAGTAAAATTTCGATTTTTATATATTGAATAGCAAAGTAAAAATTCGATTTTTATATATTGAATAGCAAAGTAAAAATTCGATTTTTATATATTGAATAGCAAAGTAAAAATTCGATTTTTATATATTGAATAGCGAAGTAAAAATTCGATTATTATATATCGAATAGCGAAGTAAAAATGTGATTTTTATATATGTAGAGAATACGGGCAGTGAAAATTGACAAAAGGGCGAGAACGACGAAGATTTCTACATATGAAGTGTCGTGGAGTTGGGATAGCTTTGGTGAGAACTTCTCATTCTTTAATTTATTTCTAGTTAAAATATATACTAGGATGTAGATGGTGTTTAGTAGCACCCGACACCCGTCGTCCACAGACCATGGACGGCTTGTATGCTTGTTTGTTTGATTTTGATGTGTAGTTGATTGTGTGATGTGATGTGAAATGAAATAAAATATTTATATAGTTGAAATAAAATATTTTATAGTGGAAAATATTTTATAGTTAAAAATAGAATTTTTAACGTGTATATGAAATGAAATAAAAATAAACAAATCGGACGATTTGTTTATATACACACATTTGACTGATATTGATTGGGACGATAAATTTTACACATCGCCCAACTACACAAATAAAATCTGTGTTTAATTGTTTGAAAACCCCACACGGGTATTGGGATGATATATGACATACACTAATCCCAATAATTAGTGGTATGTAGATCGACTGATTGACAGACTGTTATGAGCATTAAATATTAATATTTGATGCTTATACAGTGTAGAATGCACTTTGGATGATGGTTGATTATTCATCGTTGTTATTGTATACATGTGTTGTAGAAAATCCATATAATTAATATTGTATGGTAATTGATTGGGCTTCATTCCAGTTTTGAATAGAAATATTTGAAAAAGAAATATTTGAAATGGAATATTTGAAAATAGAAATATATAAAGCCGTGTTGATTAGATTGACGTCATTTTGACGTGAACGATATTTATATCGATTTTATTCATTTTATAATGAATATCGAAAGTGATTTCAAAATCTGATATTTTGAAAATAATTGAAATTTGAACTGAAACTGAATAGAAATGAATTCGAATTAAATTGAAATGAATTGAAATTCGAATTAAATTGAAATGAATTGAAATTCGAATTAAATTGAAATTGAATTGAAAATGAACTGAAATTGAATTAAAAATAGATTTGAATTGAAATCAATTGGAAAGGAATTTAAATCGAATTTATAAGGAACAATTCAATTTTGATTTGAATTTGAAAAAGAAGTTGAAATCGTTTTAAAAACGAATTTAAAACGATTTATATAATACGTTTTAAAAGGGAATCGATGAAGTATATATTATATATATTATATATATAATATAATGGCCTGAATAGAACGCGCCGCGCCGCGGTAGTTCGCGAATTTCGACCATTGACTTCGAAAAGATATTACGGGAGATCCGATCGTCGGATTCTCCTAAAACCGGAACCGTTGGGTTCATATCGAAAAGAGCTTTCTAACGAATATTAGAAATTTGAAATCTAACGGTTGGATTTGAAATTATGTCCAAATCAAATTTGGAAAAGGTCGCTGTAAGTGCAGTTCAATGGCCGTTGATGGAAATCAATTGTACGGCCTTGATAAAATTATTAAAAATAGTAATAATTTGTGTAAAATCATAAGAAATGATTTGTGAAGAACTGGGATGAAAAACACCATATTTGAAAAGATAAAAATAGATTTTTATCGAAATGAACTAGTTTTGAACCAGAATAGTAATTTATTTATTTTTAAAATAAATAAAGTGAGTTTGAAATGGTTTTGAAATATAACCAGAATTTCCAATAATTGAATTGGAACAGATTTAAATCGAAATTGTCTTTGGAAAATTTCGATGTTGGATTTCGTGATCATACAGATGTTGTTATGGAAATTTGAAAGATATATATATACTTATACATATATCGTTATTTCCAATACGATATTTGTTGGTCGTAGAATTTGATGTTGAATATAAGCCGATATATTTTCTATTCAGAGCCTTGTATTTAATATCAAATGTGTTTTGGGTTTATCGTGATTGGTGTTTTCATTAACACTGTTCTTAAGCCCAGTTGAGAAAAGATTAAATCTTTTTATTTAGATTTAATGAAGTGTACCAATTAAATAATATTTAATTGAATTGATATTGATTTTTGGGTTTATCGTGAACAGTGTTCTAAATAACACTTGTTCTTTAACCCGATAATTAATGGAATGTGATTTTGGGTTTATCGTGAACCGTGTTTTAAATGACACTGATTCTTTAACCCAGTTAAAGATTAAAACTAAGTGGAGTTTTAGTGAATCTTTAATTAGATTGAAAAGGTGTTAGAATGGAGTATCACCAGTTTTACTCCAGGCGATAGTTAAATCTTTAATTAGATTTGAACGTGAAATGGTAATTGAATTTACCGATAACACCGTGGTGTTAGATATGAAGTATTACCAGTTTTACTTCATGAGATGAATAGGTTGGGATTGGGAAATTAAAATAAATGATTACTTCGGTGTGGTTCGCTTATCCCGACTAGTTTGAATTGATATTCAAAGAAGATTAAAGAATAAATTTAAAGAATTTATATTTGATAAAATTAATGAGAACCTTTCCCAAAATATAAGAATATTGGAATAAAGGAATATTCTGAATTGGAATGAAGCGTATGTTGTTTTTGTGTAACACTTGTTTATTATATACGCGAGTTATTCAGAAAGACCGGGTTTATCCCATTTTGAATAACTGATTCGACGTGGTGTCGAAGATGAAGACGGTGGTTGAAGACCGGAGGTCTTCACATCGTTTGGATAATTACTGATGATCTTGATTGGGCCGTACACCCAAGAAGATGGAAACAGTTGGTGATCGTCCAGACATACTTAGAGATCGATGGATATGCGGGGTACTAGGTGCCTCCGGTTTTGTTCAGACCTAGAACGAACTTGTAAATAGACTGTGTGTCTGACATTGGATTTTAGTCAGTGTGATTGATTTCTATTAAATATATATCTGTTTGGTGGCGGAGAATTTATTCTCTTGCTTAACGCCCTTCTCTGAGACGTACGAGCTCAGAGGTTATATATTGATGGATATCAAACGCATGGAGTGAATTGCCTGTGTGGCATGCCTAAGTGGCAATTGATCGAGGCTTCTGTTGAAAAGCAAAGTCTTGTGGTGGATGATCAAAGCACAGCCTGTGTGGCATAGCTTTGTGTAACGTTGATTCGCGAGCCTCACACCCCGGTCATGAAATAAAAACGGGAGAAGGACCTCAGGGAGGACATGCGTTTCTTTCTAGCTAAAAGTGGCGTCAGTGGTTTTACACGCCCAGACGAGTTTGACTTATGTGGTTGTTGTTGTTGCGAGGCGCCTCGGTTTGATCGGATGATCCAGGTCCGATGGAGTCATTTGATGGCTCATTTGCGCCCCAAAGGGCAGGAAAACGTAGTGTTCAGGCATTTTAATCCACATCGGTGGACCGGCCCTGACGATCCAAAGGTCACTCGAGCTCTGATCCTGAGACATGGTAGGCTAGATTGTCTCGAATCAGTAGAGGACTATCTTTTGCCTTGGTTCACAGATGGAAATCCAACTTCCAAATACGTGACTTTTGCGGTTTTAATTGTAGAACTAGTAGGGCGACATGATATATGGTACCCATGCCGTCTATGATTGATACTTATGATTTGAAGTTGTTTTATACACTATACACTTATAATAGTATCAAATGATTTGTTTAAAACGTACTAAGCATGTTTGGCTATTATAAGGGAAAACCTTATCCCCCGGCTTGTGTTACATTGTGTGATAGGACCTGAGTCTTATAATAACTTCATTTTTTTAAAAAGCGTTGCGCTGTTTTGTTATATGCACTGGTATTCTTGGGAGGAAACCGTTTCGTGTTATACGGCGTGGTCCCTTGATATATCTGATTTAAAGTAAAGTTTTAAATAACTGTTTTAGTTCTCACACCAGTCCCATGACTGACCTGGAGTTTATTGTTTTAACCTAATGTTTGGGTGCCCTTATTTTGACACGAGCAGCTAGTAGTTTTGGTTTTGCAGATTTATATTCACAGGATCCTGGTTTACAGCTGGAATGATATCCGGAAACCTTTGTATCCGTATATCTCTTCTAGTTGTGTATTGTATTATTTTCCGCTGCTATGTAATTTAAATCTCTGATATTTCTGTGTAATATTCATTTATACTCTGTATATTCTTGTATCTGATGGAATTGTTGTAATATGCAATGAAATGTTCTTTCCTCTACGTTCTGATTTGTCTTGTCCTCACAGTAATTCGTTCTTTCTCTTCTCTTCGGAGACCGGGGAAGTTCGGGTCGCTTCAATCGTTCCCTAAAATACCGTTCGTACGTTCATCTCTATGAAATTTGGCCTAGGCTCAAAGTAGCCCGACTATAAAAGCCAAAAAGGGAAGGAGGAAGGGATAAGATAAAGAACAGGAATAATAATAACAATATGCATAAGTATGAACTGATCATAAAGATATGATAAAACTGATAAAACAAATAATAATATCAACGTCTGCATATAAGAATCATGAATCTGATGTTATAGTCTAAGATAGAACTGATGAGGTTCAATCTTATTATCATGTATAATTCCCAAATCCAATTTACAATATGTCAGAATTGCTTTAGCATTATTTTAATCTAAAAATAGTCAATGAACTCACAAAGATTGGATTAAGGAAGAGAAGTAGGCGTTGTAGTTGTTGTAGATTCGATCCCCTTTAAAGAATTCCTTTACTTTGATTTGTTGAAGAAGAAGGACTAGTTTAGGTTGAGGCAGCATGGAGGCGCCATGAATTAGTGTAATTAAATTAGGTTTAGGTCTAGGTGGTATAGTGAGTTAATTAGGGCCATTAGATTCGATCAGGAGCCATAGGAATCGTCCACGTCATCCGACCAATAGAAAATGGCCATATTGCGAAAAAAACAATCATTAACTAATAAAAATGCGCCATGTGTGCAACATGATGCGCAGCAGTAGGATGTTGACACCCACACGTCATATATATATATATATATATATATATATATATTGTATATGTTTATTTTTTCTTTTTAACCATTTGTCCAATTAATCCTCCAGTTAACCCTTTTCACACTATACCGTTTTTTTAATTGAACTGCGTTCACACTAAGCCACTTTTTAGCCATTCCCCTAAAATAAAAATATAGCGCTAGCGAGGATCGAACTATGTATTTCTTGTATGCAAGTCACATGCTCTAACCAACTAGATTACTTAGTCTTTTGTTAACAAGAGTTAGGATAATGGTATCCATTATTTTTTTTCTTATTCCTCTTTTTTTCATGCTTTGTTGCAATATTTAATTAAAAGATATCTTTTTCATCCTAAATTGGTTTTTCTGCAAACCATAGGTCTAAATTGACCAGAAAATAGCCACGAACGCAATGATGTAGCCCATTTTACCTAATTCTTCTCTTAAAAATTAATTATTCTTTAATTATCTCTTATGACATGTTTCAAAAATAACGGGGTGTTACATAACTTTTTTCTTTCCCTTGATGCCAGGTGTATATTGTGAATTATTGTTAACCCTATTTGGCTCTTGCTCCAAAGTTGAACTCTGATCGGTTGGCAAAGTGAGCTGTGAAAGTGGAAATTTTGAGCTCTATTAGGTGAAAGAATTTGTATGTGGAAAACATGTATGACTGCTAAATCAAAAGCGAACGTATTGCTGATTAAGAAATGATTACAGTTTAATGCTATGGGAATAAATCAATTGTGAATGAGAAAATACTTGTTTCAAAATTTGTTGTTTACAAATTAACTTATACACAATAACAATAGGTAAGTATATTGACATCCTGACAGTGTAGGCAATCTTTTTCGCTGGTTTAATGAGTCCTTATAATCAAATACAATGTTTATCAAAGTACTGTTGGAATTATTATTCATTTTTAAGGTAAATGCGGTTAATGGACAAAAAGTTATGTAACATTTAAATTTATCAGTTTGTCCGATAAAAGCCTATAGTTGCTTAAAGACAATGTGAGTGTAAATAGTGTTTTGTAAGAGATCATGATTATAAGTTGATATATATACACATGCACATAGATGTGTGTATATGCGCGCGCGCACACATTTGAGTATGTACATTAAATTAAGTGTATTTATATGCATAAAAATTAAAGATAATCAACTTCTATATGAATGTTTTAACCTAAACAAAGCTCTAACATGTCGTCCCATTTGTATGACCTAGAGAGGTAACAAAAGCTCAAGAAGATAACGCAATATGAACTTGTAGATGACAAATCATAAAAAATGGAAATATTATTCGACTCGGTATGCTTTGGAATACAACAATGTTAAATATATGATGGGATAAAGGTTATATGCCTATATACAGCATAAAACAGAATCATAAAGTAAATATGAATTACAGCCTAGGTGGTTAAAGAGCAAAAAATAAGTGCTGCTTAATTTAGCGATTGATTAAAGTCCTAAAAAGTTAGTGGACACAAATTCTTGTGCAATCACTAATAATTTGATATCAGTGGAACTTACTGAATTCCATACCACATGTAATGATCTAATATCATGCAATTATCGGAGTAGGGAAACAAAATAAGGCCTATTAGGCAAAATTTCAGTGAATGCCAAAGTCTTAGAACACATGTAATGTTTGTAAATACAATTAAGCAAGCATACCGCCAACAATTATGAAGGTATAGAGAGAAATGCGTAAACGAGAATGTGACGTAGTGATGTGCAGAAGAAATTCAGTGCGTTAACATTTGATAGAAAAGGAAACCCAACTCTGGTACCTTCAACCAAAACATCCAGTTTTCGTGGAACATTGGTTGGTAACGTAGATGCATATCTCGATCCAGTTGGGTGGACTGAAATTAAATGTTAATCAACAAAAAGGATGACCCCAAAGAGCTTGAGAAACTAATCAAGAGAACTCACATCCTTGTAAGCAGAATCATTGCCAAAATTACATGTATCTTGAATAACCACAATTTCTCCATGATTCCAAATCTAAATTCTATATAATTATTTACCGACTTAGATGCATTTACACAGTTCTTTCGGTTGTCTTACATGATAACACCATAGCTTCCTTTGCTAATGGCCAAATGTGAAACATGGGTAGAAGTAGTAAATCATTTGCAAATAAAAACCGTTTGGCTATTAAAAGTAAAAGGCTTTTTTTCTCCTTTACAAAATATGGTTGAAGTATTTCTCCTGATACAAAATGCTTTTGTATTCACAGATAAACTAAACTTACACCATTGATATATGTTTATATGGTATTAGGTAAAGTAAATAACGGACCAGCCTGACCTATATAGCGATAGAAACAATGGCATAACATGTTATTAATGTTCGTCCAAACAATCTTACTCATTTCTAATCTGATTCGGATCAAGGTTTAGAATTAGATATTATTTCTTCTTGATTTTTTGAAATACAAGTTCTGATGTAATGCGTTGACCACAGACATCTTAGCCTTTGACAGCATCTTATCAACGAAAGGTGTTTTTTTTCTGGTTTAAAACAGAACCACAACACAATCTACCATCAAAAGTAAAGGAAACAAAAGCATGAAGCAGAAAATATAAGTGCAGTAAACTAAAGTAAATAACTTCATCATAAATACGCATATTTACTCGAAAGCAATAGCAGGCCCCACCAGTAGTAGCAATCCTGATTATTGCCACTTCTACATAGAGGAAAACCAGAAACATAATATCGCGAAATCAGCTACACTCCTGATTTTCGTCCTATGAGCAACTTTCCAAAGAAAACTGTTAATTTTCTTTCACTTAAGAGTCAGTGCAGATTCTGTTGGAAGTGAATAAGTGGATTTGGAAAATTTTGGCAAAATCACTAAGTCCCACATCGGGAAAACTTGTGCATTAATTCACTACATATACAAAAGCTTGATATGTTATATCAAAAGAAAAGGAAGAGAGAGAGGCAATGGAATAGCATGAACAAAGCATGCACATCTTTAATATTAAATTAAAAAAGGTCAAAGATTAGGGCCTTGGGCCTTGGGGCTCTTGGGGTCTCGTGATCGTATAGGGCCTCTGGATGTCGTCAGGCCTGTTGCGTTGTTCAAACGACTATTTTTTGAATACAGTCGCGCAAACACCAACGGAAATAACTGTTGGTAAAGGGCCGCAACCTTTCCAACAGTCGTTACCGTTGCAAATCGAACAGTGGCACCCCAAACCTCTTCACAGCCTATATAAGGGCCAGTGAAAAATCAAATCAGCATTAATTTTTCTGCCTTTCGCCCTCCTTCTTCCTCCACCGCTCTACTCTGAAAATAAACTACCTTGCGTTCGCCGTTGCTTCGCATATTGCACTGTACGGCGAAGTTGATTCGTTTTATCTTGGGAATCGATTTGCATCAAATCCCTCAAGTGCTACAAAGGGGCGCAAGTACGATTTAAGGAAACAATCGTTTTGGACTGGACTCGGATTATTATTTCCTATCTATTCAACTGCGACGGTATATTCTCTTTTCTGTTGCATTGCTGTGACTACGTTTCCAAATTACTATAAGTTTTCTGCAGTTGCTACACTATTCTCTGTACAAACATAGTTTTCCCTGTCGTTGGATTAACAATCCTAAATCGTAATTGTTGTTGCTGTATTCCATTGTACAGGTGAATATGGCTAAACAAACAAACCCTTCTGCACTAGTGCTGACTGCAACGTAGCCTCCGCATGTCTTCCCACCGGTAAGTCTATCCCATGGCGAAAAGCCTGAAAATTTTACGGGGATAGATTTCAAAAGGTGGCAGCAAAAGATGTTGTTCTATTTGACAGCTTTGGGCCTTGCAAAGTATCTGACGGAAGATGCTCCAACGGTGGCTGAATTGGAACCAGATGCAACGAAGGTTGAAGCCCTCAACGTCTGGAAGAATGCAGATTTTATGTGCAAGAATTATATACTTAATGGCCTGGATAATTTTCTGTATAATGTCTACTGTACTGTTGCGACTTCCAAAGAACTATGGACTGCACTCGACAAGAAATACAAATATGAGGATGCAGGAATGAAGAAGTTCATAGCAGGAAAATTCCTTGACTTCAAGATGATTGATAGCAAGACTGTTATCAGTCAAATGCAAGAACTGCAAGTCATCTTCCATGAGTTAAATGACGAAGGAATGACGCTCAGCGAATCATTCAAAATCGTTGCTGCTATTGAAAAACTTCCGCCTTCTTGGAAGGATTTCAAAAATTACTTAAAGCACAAGTGCAAGGAAATGACTGTTGAAGAATTGGTGGTTCGATTGAGGATTGAGGAAGACAATCGAAAATCAGAGAAAAAGGGGTCCTTCAACATTACAGCAAAGGCTAATGTTGTTGAAGAAGAGAAGCCCAACAAAAGAAAGCGCGAAAATGGTCCAAATAAAAAGGCTAAAAGATTTAAAGGATCTTGTCATAACTGCGGAAAGAAAGGACACTAGGCAGTAGAATGTCGCGGGAAGAAAAAGAAGTCTGAAGCAAATGTGGCTGAAGTTTCTGATGGCATTACTGACATGGACTTGTGCGCGGTAGTTTCTGAATGTAACCTTGTTGGCAACAACAAGGAATGGTTCGTGGACACTGGGGCCACTCGCCACATTTGTGCAAATAAATGGATGTTCACGACTTACAAAGTTGCTACCGAAGAGGAACAGTTATTTATGGGAAACTCATCTGCATCAAATGTTGAAGGAAAAGGAAAGGTTGTGCTCAAATTGACTTCTGTAAAGGAACTTACCTTGACCGATGTCCTTCATGTTCCAAACATTCGTAAAAACTTGATTTCTGGATCGCTTCTTAGCAAGCATGGTTTCAAACTCATATTTGTGGCTGATAAATTTGTATTATCGAAAAATGGGGTGTATGTGGGAAGGGGCTATGTTAGTGATGGCTTATTTAAAGCTAATGTAACTACCATTGTACCAAAAGACGATATGAATAAAGTTGAATCTTCTTTTTATATCGTAGACTCTTCTAATATTTGGCATTCTAGATTAGGGCATGTTAACTTTGAAACATTGGGAAAATTGATTAATCTAGACTTTATACCAAAATGTAACATAGACTCCAACTATAAATGTCAAATCTGTGCAGAAGCGAAAATGACTAGAACCTCGTTTCATCATATTGAACGAGAAACCGAACCTCTAAAATTAATACATACAGATGTATGTGATTTGAAAATGTGTCAAACTAGAGGTGGAAAGAGGTACTTTATCACATTCATTGATGATTAAACCAGATACTGTCATGTATATCTCCTGAGAAGTAAGGACGAAGCAATCGACATGTTTAAATATTATAAGGCAGAAGTTGAGAATCAACTCAATAAGAAAATAAAATCTTTAAGAAGTGATAGAGGAGGAGAATACGAGTCTCCATTTGAGGAATTTTGTGCTGAGCATGGAATTATACATCAAACTACAGCTCTGTATTCTCCTTAATCCAATGGTATAACCGAAAGGAAAAATAGAACTCTTAAAGAAATAATGAATGCCTTACTAATTAGTTCTGGATTGTCAGATAACTTTTGGGGAGAAGCTATTCTTTCGGCAAATCACATTTTGAATAAAATGCTACGAAAGAAAATGTCTAAGAATCCCCATGAACTTTGGAAAAACAGACCACCATCCTACAAATACTTGAAAGTGTGGGGGTGTCTTGCCAAAGTAGAAATACCAAAACCGGAAAAGGTCAAAATTGGACCAAAGAGTATAGATTGCATATTCATTGGATATGCTCATAATAGTAGTGCATATCGATTTTTGGTGTACAAATCTAAAATTGATGACATTCATGAAAACACCATTATCGAGTCACGAAATGCTAGATTCTTTGAACACATTTATCCTCTAAAAACCTATACTGAAACAAGTACTCACAAGAGGCCAAGAGATCCAGATACTCCCGAGGATAATGCTGATCAAAGAAAAATGAATGATGAAACTGAGATAGAGGAACCAAGAAGGAGAAAACGACAAAGGACCTCTAAATCCTTTGGACCTGATTTCTATGCATATATGATAGAAAATAAACCTCTAACTTACCAACAAGCAATGTCATTTCCCGATGCTCCTTATTGGAAAGAAGCCGTCAATAGTGAAATAAAATCCATTCTACAAAACCATACGTGGGAACTAGTGGATCTCCCTAAAGGATCAAAACCACTAGGATATAAATGGATATTTAAGAAGAAACTAAAGGCTGATGGCTCAATAGACAAGTATAAAGCAAGACTTGTAATAAAAGGATTCAGACAGAAGCAAGATCTGGATTACTTTGATACATACTCTCCAGTTACCAGAATAACATCAATCAGGATGCTTATTGCAATCGCATCTATATTGAATTTGGAAATACACCAAATGGATGTGAAAACTGCGTTTTTGAATGGTGAACTGGAAGAGGAAATACATATGCAGCAACTAGAAGGGTTTCTAAGCCCAGGAAATGAAAATAAGATGTGTAAGTTAGTGAAATCTCTTTATGGCCTTAAACAAACACCAAAACAATGGCATAAGAAATTTGATGAAACAATTTTATCAAATGGATTCAAAATAAACGAATCAGATAAATGCGTCTATATAAAATGTATAGATGTTGGATATGTCATTGTTTGTCTCTACGTTGATGATTTACTGATCCTAGGAAATAATAAGGTCATAATAAAAAAATATATGAAGGACATGTTATCCTCTAGATTTGATATGAAGGACCTAGGAGTGGCCGATGTAATTTTGGGTGTAAAAATTATAAAGACACCACAGGGATATGCATTATCTCAGTAACATTACATTGCCAAATTACTTGAAAGGTTCAAGCAGTATAATATAACCATTGCAAAATCACCAGTGGATATGAACCAAAATTGGGTAAAGAACACCGGTGATGGAATATATCAGCTTGAATATTCTCGTATACTAGGAAGTATTATGTACGTCATGAATTGTACTAGGCCTGATATTGCATACGCCATAAGCAAGTTGAGTAGATATACCAGTAATCCTGGCAAACATCACTGGAAAGCAATAATCAGGGTCCTAGGATATCTAAAGTACACACAAAACTATGTGTTGAAATATGAGAAGTATCCTTCAGTAATAGAAGGATATAGTGATGCCAATTCGATAACAGGCTCAAATGACACAAAATCCACAAGTGGATATGTGTTTACATTAGGAAATGGAGCAATCTCATGGAAATCATCCAAACAGAATTGCATAGCAAGGTCGACAATGGAATCAGAGTTCATTGCTCTAGATAAAGCCGCAGAAGAAGCAGATTGGCTTAGGAGTTTCTTGGAAGATACTCCGAAATGGGGAAAACCTGTACCTCCAATATGTAAACATTGTGATAGTCAATCTGCTATAGGAAGGGCAAATAGTACATTGTATAATGGTAAGTCTCGACATATTCGTCGTAGACATAAAACCATAGGACAACTTCTCTCTAATGGAGTTATCACTATAGACTATGTAAGGTCAAAGGAGAACATAGCGGATCCGCTAACAAAAGGCTTGCCAAGAGAGAAAGTTCAAACCTTATCGATGGGAATGGGCTTAAGACCTATAAACTAAAAAAAATTCTAAAACGGAAACCCCACGTAGTTGACTGGAGATCCCAAGATCTAGGTTCAAGTGGACAACAAAGTTTAAGATAAACTTGACGGCACTGTTAAATATAAACCATTTCTATGATAAGTCAGTGCACAACCCGTCGGAGAATAGGATAAGCTTGGCTTTTAATGATGTCTATACTATGGTGTTTTAAAAGAACCAAGTGGGGTATAACGGGATACTCTTTATAGAATCACCTATGTGAGTGTGAAGGCGCAGCTTAAAGAAGAATTGTAAGGTCGAATTCTTCAAGCACTCATGAAACCAAGACGGTGTTCATGGCAAAAACGAACACAAACAGAGAACCAAGGAGTTAAAAAACAACGTTTATCATGTGTTATCTTTATAGACTTACACAAACGACTTACAGTTCAAAGACATTCTAGTCCACTGATTCGCCAGTTAGTTATAATGATATAACACTAGGAAAAGTTCATGGCTACTGTGCTACATTTACCTATATGATAAATGTTTTGCATATTAAGAACAGATCAGATAAACACTCATTCATGTAGGGGATTGTTGGAAGTGAATAAGTGGATTTGGCAAATTTTGGCAAAATCACTAAGTCCCACATCGGGAAAACTTGTGCATTAATTAACTACATATACAAAAGCTTGATATGTTATATCAAAAGAAAAGGAAGAGAGAAAGGCAATGGAATAGCATGAACAAAGCATGCACATCTTTAATATTAAATTAAAAAAGGTCAAAGATTAGGGCCTTGGGGCTCTTGGGGTCTCGTGATCGTATAGGGCCTCTGGATGTCGTCATGCCCGTTGCGTTGTTCAAACGGCTATTTTTTGAATACAGCCGCGCAAACACCAACGGAAATAACTGTTGGTAAAGGGTCGCAACCTTTCCAGCAGTTGTTACCGTTGCAAATCGAACAGTGGCACCCCAAACCTCTTCACAGCCTATATAAGGGGCATCAAAAAATCAAATCAGCATTAATTTTTCTGCCTTTCGCCCTCCTTCTTCCTCCACCGCTCTGCTCTGAAAATAAACTACCTTGCGTTCGTCGTTGCTTCGCATATTGAACTGTACGGCGAAGTTGATCCGTTTTATCTTGGGAATCGATTTGCATCAAAACCCTCAAGTGCTACAAAGGGACGCAAATACGATTTAAGGAAACAGTCGTTTCGGACTGGACTCGGATTATTATTTCCTATCTAATCAACTGCGACGATATATTCTCTTTTCTGTTGCATTGTTGTGACTACGTTTCCAAATTACTATAAGTTTTCTGCAGTTGCTACACTATTCTCTGTACCAACACAGTTTTCCCTGTCGTTGGATTAACAGATTCCACTGTTGTTTGTTTTAAACCAATTCAAGTTGCTAACAGGTTTTGTAAATTTGTTATATGACTATGCATCTGCATTATACAACAATATTAACATTAAAAATCATGAACATTACCATGACAATGGCAAAAAATTAGCAGGAGAGCCAGTGTAAAATTTATAGATCCTCCAGTATTTTGAATATCTTCGTTGTGCAGGCAATGCATAGGCATTGAATATCACATTTCAGTACGTTTACTGAATTTACATTTTCAGTGGACAAAATATAAGAGTTCAAACCGCTAATAAATTTTTAATTACGACCTAACCAATTGCTTATGCGTTATTAAAAGACGGAAGATAGGATTTTCTGCTGATATCGGCAGATTATATAGTACTGCATATATACTGTGATTTAAAATATTATGATTAATTGTAAAGTACTTCCAGATTCAAGGCGTTCACGGAAATATTATACTGCCCACATCCAGGCTGATTTCGTATTTCGTTCCGAGAAGTTTACTGTGAGCTGTAAACTTACTTGTGTACAGATAAATAACTGTGTTATTATCTAAATGACAACATTGTAATCCCTTATTTTGAATATGTGAAACCATATAGATCATAATTAAATTACCATGTTCCACTACATTATATATCTCAAAGTTTGTTTTTTAACAGTATAATACATTTTTTTCAACCTGCTGAGCTAAGTAAATCACAGACAGTAGTGAACATGTACATACCCTTTTATAACTATGGGTATTAGTAAATGGAAAACAACAGTAAATCATCTGGCATTTAAAATTAACAATGCCTAGAAAAAAAATTAGGGAGACATTGCTATATGTTACTATCAGGTATAAAAAGGTACACATTGTTCACAAACACATAACTGTACATACTTCAGACAACAGAAAGACCTGGAAGGGCATTGCAAATATATACTAACAACATATTTTCATATTCAAATAAGTAAACATCCAACATGACATATATATCCAATATAATACGTGTCCTATACTTAAATGGACAGTATCACCAGCATAGGACAGCGGTGTGTTAAATACAGGGTTGTCAAAGACTCATACAACACACAACGAGTTGGTTCATTCCCTAGTCATCGGCAAATGTATGGTAGAAAAGTTGCTGTCCTAAAGATTAGTAACATAACTAATGCATTGTGAACAAAAATGCATGCCGGACAATCATACCTAACCAAATTTTTTTTATTACCTAAGTAAGATATTGCACAAGATATTTGTTATTTTACTAAGAGCACAACCAACCATGGCTTGTTCAGTTACTACACAAGCCACGGAGCAATTAGGTGTGGCTTGTTCACTCACCCGTGGCTGGTTTGTGGCTAGTTTTCAGCTCCTTCGTGGCTGGTTCACTGAACAGAGGCTAGAGCTTACAACGGCAAAGAGAATACCGTTACAATCTTATAACGGCAAATTCTTTGCCGTTATAAGTTTAAAACGGCAAAGAGTTTGCCGTTATAAGCTTATAACGGCTTTCTCTTTGCCGTTATAATACATAGCCATTACACTTCAACGGCTACCTCATTTTCCCTTCTAATACACTAACCTTCCTCCTTCTTCTTCCATACAACCACTCCACCTTCTCAACTTCAACTTCTTCAACTTCAAAAATGTCTTCTTCCGCACCCAAGCGAAGCATCAAAAAATGCGGAAACAAGAATCCCATGTCCAAACCGCCCTCTTCATCATATGCCATGCAACGGTCAGTCCAACAACATCAATCGTTGCAGCCATCTCACGAATATGGCCACTCGTCGTATTCAAATTATCCATATCGACCATCGTACCAACTGCTCGCTCCTCCTAACTTTCCTCCCGTCCATTCGTCCGCCCCGCCACATTTTTACCAACGACCGCCCGTGCCAGGCGTGTATGATGATCATTCGTCGTATATGTCAATGATGATGCAGACCGATCAAAGTCAACAACCTCACCTACCTCCGCAACAGACCGAGGTTCGTGACCGCGAAGGTACACAAAATCTGCAAAGACAGTTTTCGTACGGGTTTGTCTCTCCTAGTAACGAAGAAAATGTTGAAACTTCAACGGAGGAGCCGGAGGACGAAGATGCAAATGTGGATGCGAATGTTACAAATTCTGAAGAATTTAGTCAAGAATACACTGCACCTGTCAGTCCCGAATATAACCAAAAGAAGACGAAATGGAAGTCTTTAAGCGGCATTTTCAGTAAACGACACCAAACCGAAGTTGAATCGGAGCCAGATCCCGGAATAGAAGATGTTGAGGATGATCACGCTGAAGAGGAAGAAATAGCAGCGGATGGAAGAAGAAAACAATGTAAGTTTACTTCCGAGCAGTACGTTTCACTTGCTAAATCGTGGATACGCATTTCACAAGACAGCATTGTTGGGAATAATATGAAAGGTCAGAAATTTTGGGAAAGAGCTGTAGATTTCTACAATTCGTTGGAAACGAGGAGTAGAACATGGGGATCACTTAGAGGCGGTTATAGAGTTATGAATGATGCATGTTAGAACTATCTGGCAATACTGACAGGCTTGCAGAACAGGCAACAAAGTGGTGCTGCACCTTATGACGTTGTAAGTATCGTAGATTACTTTTAAAAATAAGTTAGTATACTATGCTTGATTAGTTAGAAATGTCATACACTCATACAATTTTGACTTTATGTTACAGATTGAAGAGTCACGAACGGCCTACCAATGAAAGTATGGACTTCCATTTAAATTTAACGACTGTTTCGAGCTTCTATCTAGGTTGCCTAAGTGGAAGAACCCAAGCAACTTCATGATTGAACAGCAGAACAAAGCTAGAAGGATGAACTACTCTGAATCTAGTCCAGGAAGTGACCCGAGCTCGCAAGAAAGAAACCCTTTATTTGGAACTAGTGACGGACGGCCTATTGGCAGAGCCAAGTCAATTCAGCTGGAGCAACGCGGTGCAGAGTTCTCTAGATTTATTGAAACAATAGAGAATTCAGCTACGGAGACAAAAGAGCATAGACTTCGATTTTCGAAGCAAAGAAACCGCAGTGACGAAGAGTTCCACAAAGCAGTTAGTGTTGATAGAGAGCTTCGCAGACAACAACATACGGAGAAACAAGCCCTGTTACGAGCAAGGCTGGAGAAGAAGGAAGCACTGGTGCGGGAGAGCAATTATGTTAAAATGATTACATGTGATTTTAGTAAGCTTTCCCCTTTACAGCAAGAACTAGTAAAAGAGAAGATTGCAGAGTACAGAAGAAGCAAAGGAAGCGGAGGCGGAAGCTGTAGTGGCTCGTTTGAGGACTAGCTATGTATGTTGGGTTAAGTTGTAATATGACTGTGAACTATTTGTAGTAGTTACATACTAGTGGGTATTTATGTACTAGCTAGGGTTTAGTTGTAATATGATTGTGTCCTATTTGTAGTATGTATGCAGTAGTTGTTTATGTAGTAGCTGTATATGTTGGGTTGAGTTGTAATATGATTGTGATCTGTTTGTAGTATTTATGTACTGGTTGTTGAAACAATGATACAATCGACAATATGATTGGAAACTAGATTTATTGACCCAACATACACACTGATACATAGTGCACGAGTGCAAACCGATACATAGTTCTAGTACCAACTACTGATTCCGACTATTTCTTCCTTTATGCGCCCACAAATGATCCACTAACTGGTCACGCAATTGGAAGTGTGTAGCTTGATCTTCAATATGTTGAACCATATCAACATACTCGTCCATTGAGTTTACATCTTTATGGGGTTTTGCATTTGACCCCGTAAACATGTCAGGATAATTAGACTTTTGATTCTTATACCCACCTCTTTCAGACTCCACAATCATGTTATGTATTATTATACAAGCATACATGATTTCTGAAAGCACACTTGCATCATGAAAACGAGCAGGATTGCGTAAAATATGAAACCGGGCTTGTAGAACACCAAACGTACGTTCGATGTCCTTTCTATAGCTGGCTACATTCTCAGTGAAATAACGTTCTTTGTCATTTGATGGTACTCTGTATCCTTGAATCAAAGTTCTCCACTTTGGGTATATTCCGTCCACTAGATAGTATCCAGTTTTGTGTTCGATATTACCAATGTTATATGAAACATCTGTTGACAGTCCGTTAGCAAGCTCTGTGAAAAGATATGATTGTTTTAAAACATTTATACCATTCAATGAACCTGGGACTCCAAAAAAAGCATGCCAAACCCATAAATCGCCTGTTGCTACTGCTTCAAGGATCATTGATGACACTTTCTTATGTCCGGTGAACATTCCTTTCCATCCCGTTGGGCAGTTTTTCCAAGGCCAGTGCATGCAATCTAAACTTCCAAGCATACCTGGAAATCCTCTAGCTTCTCCCCTGCGTAGTATCCTGCTTATATCGTTTGGTCCAGGTGTCCGTAGATACTCGTTCCCGAACTCTTGAACAACTGTTTTACAGAATTCTTTCAGACACTCTATTGCTGTTGATGCTACAATTCTGAAATATTCATCCATTTGGTCGCCAGCTGTTCCATAGCTTAACATCCTCAATGTCGTTGAAATTTTGATGTGGGGCGAATGGCCAATTTCTTGTGCTCCGTTCAGTCTATAAGTGAAATATGGATTTGACTGATTAAGTTTATGATAAATTTTAGAGAAGATTTTCGGACTCATACGATAACGACGGCGGAACAAAATTATATCGTAGGTCGGATTGTCGATGAAGTAATCTCTCATCAGTCTTTCATGTCCAATCCTGTAGTCTCTCTTATACCGCCGGCCACGCCGGCCAGGCATACTACCTCGATGGTTGCTAATTGAGCTTTCAGCGAAATTATTGGAATACCTAACCATTGTGTGTTGCTCCAGCTGCTCCTCCGTCTCTTCCTCATCTTCTAGGTCGTAATCTTCAGTTTGATTCATGTGGTAGTAATGGTGACGTAGATTTGGATCCATTGCTTGCTTATTTATAAATTGAGTTTCATTGTTCTGCCTAAGTGTAGACGTACGACAGATATATATAAGCAATGATGGTTAACATATATTAAATATATTTTTTGGCAATAATGATTCCGACATAAAGGTTGGGATAGTAATGATTCTGTCATTGAGTAGTCAATTCAGAAAGTTGTTGTGTTGTGAACGGTTGGCACTAATGGGTGGCAGATTGAGTAGGCAATAATGGTTTGGATAATATCTCTGCGTTGAGTAGTCAAATCCTTTATAATGGTTTGGACAATATCTCTGCGTTGAGTTGTCAATTCGGACAGATGATGTGATAAAAAGTGATATCCAAATATGTTTAAAATATCCTCTAAATCCAACCCGTGGAGTAGGATACGGGGATACAACAATTTATAAAGATACAACAATAAGCATAAAGATACAATAGTTTATAAAGGTACAACAACTGCCGACATAACATGCGAACTAGCTTCGTCAAAGTATGAAGTGAAAATTAGCAACTTCAGTAAACCCCATTTTACGTTTTAGTCTTATGGGAATCGCAGGATGTTCAATCACAACTGTCCGCTGTATACTGTACACTGTGCACTGTTTCCTATAGCTACGTTGGAAAATGCGTTCATAACTTTAGAAAAAGAGTGACATGACCACACTCTGGTCTGAAAACTGTAGAAAAAGAGTGACCATCCTACAAACTAGGAAAATATATATCCTGTATTAAAATATAACGGCAAACTGTTTCCCGTTATATTTTTTGTCGTGGCACCACAGTGGCTACTTAATCGGTCGCATTCCCTCCCTTTATATACCAACCTACCTCCTCCTTGTTCCACACAACCAGACCACCTTCTCAAATTCTTTTTTGACAACCAGAAAAATGTCTTCGTCTGAACCGAAGCGTACTGGCAAAAAATCTGCAAGCAAGAAACCCATGGCCCAATCGCACTCGTCATCGTATGTCATGCAACGTCCGGTCCAAGACCAGCAATCGTTTCGCCCAACTCACGAATACGGATACACACCGTATTCAAACGAAGATGCCTCTTCCGTTCATCAAAGATCTGGAAAAGAGATTGTACTCGAAGGGAAGGTATCCGAGCCACTAGGGACGATTGGATACAACCCTATTTGCCATTGTGGACAAGTGTCGGTCGTTGTTGTTGACGAGACCGAAACAAATGCCGGTCGTCGATTTTTCGGTTGTCAAGCCTTCAACGACCACATGAATTATCCTGGTGACATTGATTGTTGTTGCTTTATGGAGTGGATTGACCCTCCCATTTGCGAACGTGGACGTCAGTATGCACTCGAAGCGCAAGCAGAAATAAGACGCTTGAGCAAGACTAAGGCGGGTACGACAAGAGATGGTCCTTTCCCTAGACCATGGTAGGTGTTCGTGTTTGAATTTGATGCTTGTGTGCTCAGTTGTTGTAGTTTGTATGATTATGGTTTGGCATTTCCTTGTGTTATACCAGTTGTCGTTGTTTCAGTTGTTATAATTGCTCAATAGTTGCACTAGTTGTTGAAGTTTGTATGAATATGGTTTGGCATTTCCTTCTGTTGTACTAGTTGTCGTTGTTTCAGTGATTATGGTTTGGAATTTCATTCTATCGCAAGCAGAAATAAGGCACCTGGGAACGGTCCATTTTTCGTAACTCTTTCGTGAATTGAAATGGTTAAAGCACTGGTGGACGACCCCTATTTTTAAACTCCTGCATAAAATTACCACCATGACAAAACAATTACGAATAATGCTTCCAAAGGCTGCTACAGTCAATGAAATGACTAGACACTGAGTCATACAACAATATTACATACTGCAATATCACTGTGAATTTAATACGAGTCACGTGTATGTAGAGTGTACCCTTTCACATGCATGTACGGTATGATTGGACCAGTCACTAAGAAGAAAAAATTAAAGACGCGTCTCCATCATTCGTAGCTGTGATTCCATTAAAAGTCTCCATCTTTTGCTCACTGCATTGAGTAGTCTCTTCCGAATTAAATGACAACAGTATACGAAATTAATAGTAACTGCCCACATTTGTTGTGATGTGAAAAGTCACTGTAGGGAATCTAACGTAATATCACGAGATTAATAGTACATGCCAACATTTCATGTGATGGCACCATTTTTCGTGCTGCAATGATGTGACCGGTCATTGTACAGAATCACCCATAATATCACGAGAACCCTATAACAGGTATTCTAGTATGTTGAATTGTAACTGTTGGTCGTACATTGCCCTTATAAGCACTCCATATCTGATAATCCATCTCATACCTTCTACAGCTTCAAGCTGCACCATTGTAGACTAAAGTGAGAAAATTTATTTTCTTGTTGTCTTATAGGTAACATTTATTATCAACAAAATTCGTACTTCTAGTAACTCTACTTATTCTACTGATGCACAGGTTACATGGACGATTCAGAAATAAGTGATGAAGAAATGGGAAGGATTTTTGATGAGTACGAACGAAACTTAGTGAACGATAACGAAATTGGATTAGTTCATGATACACAAGTTGAAGAGGTGCCTGCCGCTATTCAGCATCGAGCGGTTACAGCTCCGCGTCCTTCTCCAGCAAATCAACGACCTAGTAATAGAGCTCGAACATTGAATTCTCCAACTTCAGAATTTTCTTCTAAGGATTTGCTGGCCCTCGTTAAATCCTATATTGAGGTTGAAAAGAGGGATGAGTTGCTAATGCAAAGTGGAGGGGGTTTAACATATGAAGAAAGATGGGCAATGATCACGAGGCTATACAACAACCATCGTTCCCAGCCCACTACACGAACATCGGTTGAAATCCAAATGGCTGATCGTCATTTTGCAGACGCTTGTGATCGGTACACAAAGATTATCAAAACTGTTGAAGACGAGAACATATTTAAAACAAATCAAGCAACATATGATTCTCATTACCTTTTCGAGTATAGTGAGGAGTTCATTGGTTACAAAGCGTATAAACTCCGCTACAGTTGGTTGACCCGCTATGGAACTGAGTAGACTTATGGTATTGTGATTTTATTGTTGTTTTACTGTCTATTTAATTTGATGTTTGTGCGTAGACTATGGAGTTATCTGCAAACCTTGTTATGTTGGCGTTCTATTTAAGAATTTTGCATTTATACATGAGAAGAGGGAAACCTTGTTCAACATTAAATTCAAACGTTATTACGTTCCAAACAACACTTACAGGAACTAGAACAACATAACATACCGGCTATACACAAAAACATTCTCTACACAGAAATACAGTCTCTCCACATAACCAAATGTAGTCTCTACACAGAAACATAATCAAAACGTACACAAAATACATTGAAAGTACATAATAGTGGTAGTCAACAAATACAGAACACATACTCAAACAACAGGAACATACAACTATCAACTAGGAAAACGTAATACAACAAAAGTACATAACAGTGGTAATACAACCAAAGTACATAACAGTGGTAGTCAACAAATGCAGAACGTCTACTCCAACAGTAGGACCATACAACTGACAACTACGAAAGTACATAAAAGTTGTAGTAACTCAGTCGTCCGAGTCATCTGAATGTGTACGTGGACGTGTGCGACGTCGATGACGTCTCTCATCATCACCAACATCTGGAGGCTGACTGGACCCAACACTAGACCTATGGTGGTAATACATCTGCAGGTCCTGAAGTCTCTTGCGCTCTGCCTCAAGCTGGGCATCTAAATGCGCCTGCTGCTGTCGTGCCTCCTCTGTAACACGACGTAGCTCACCATCATATTAATCTAGGCTACGCCTATGCTCTATATAGCCCGTATGCCTAATCCCCATCTACATATCATACAGATCATGATATGATATCTGTGTAGGATCCGGGTAATCGTGATGGGCCGGAGGATGAAACACGTTAACGTAACGATCCGTTCCAATGGTGGGCACTGCCATGGTCCATCCAAAATGACTGGCGGCCGCCACATGATCAGCTGCGCGAAAACTCTGGCTGGGCTGGGTAATATCCTCGACAACAGGTGGACGTATGCCGTGTCGTATAGCAGATGGCCCTACTAAAACAATCAATGCTGCATGCGTAATCGTGTCTGAGGACCCGGTGAAAAATCTACGCCAGAAGGTAAGGTAACACTCCCCGATAATAACAAAGCTCTCAGCCGTCCACCAGCCTGCTGCCCTGGCTATATCTAGCTGCTCCGTCGGGTAAATCATACACCGATAAGTATGTGGGTTTGGATCATCCGGAATAGCATCGAAGTCAAACAACTGTCTCCAGCACCTCTCACCAAGATACCAATAAGCACCTAGTGCCACGGGAGAAGATATAAGTGGAAATCTCCGTTCGGCAAGCATCCTTGCAATCTGTATGATCTCAAGATCGATGGATGTACTCTGCTCAAATGGATGCCATAGAATCTGATCCCTATACATCCTCAGCTCGATCTGGTTATGGGCAACGGGATACACATGGCGTGACTCATTATCTCTGGACCCCCGGTTGTCCGCAGTCCAAAAGCATATACGGGGGAAAAAGGTCGATGGGTCTGTAGTACGGGTGATAAAATGAAAGTTCCTAGAGTACTCAAAGTACCAATACTGTAACAACTCCCAGAATCCAAATAAAGAAACCTGAGAATCAGTGATGGTGCACTGCATGTCGAGACATCTGTATAGGTATGCAAGGATAGGTGTGCCCCAATCATATAAAATCGCCCCATCGGCATTTACCTCAGCCGCGACCGCAAAAAACCCCACAGGAACGTTTCTGCTCGAAGAACTAAAGAAAAGGTTACCCATAAGGTATAACATAAATAATCGAGCAAGCTCCAAGTCGTCATCAACAGAGTAGTGATCGAGTATCCTGTCCATAGCCGCACGGATCGCGCTCACTCTAATAGTGCCTTCTGCCTTATACGACGTAGCAGAAACATCCAAATGAGGCAGTAGATCATGAACAAGTGCACGATCCCGCCATCAACCATCGTCATAAGGCAGTGGGAGATAAGCACCTACTCCAATGCTAATACCAGTAAGCATGGAGAAATCAAGCGGTGTAAGTCCTAACTCACCACAAGTAAAGTGAAATGTGTGGGTGGTTTTGTACCACCGTAGAGCAATGGCCGCACACAATTTGACATCGGCATTTATAACATGATTTATTCCTAAAATAGCAAAGAGCACAATAAGATAAAATATGACTACTAAATTATCCACTTATTTCATTAAAAGGTCTATAATATTACCTAGAAAAAATTGAAATCCAAGAGCATGTAACAGTCCTGCGACCCCCTTCTTACTCGCCAAGTGTGCATGATAATATCTAAGTGTGGTCGCTAACGAACCACCTGGACGTATATTCCGCGGCTGTTAACGGTTCAACAAAATGTTATACTATCTACCCAATATCTAACACTCAAAGAATACTATTTAAATATTACTAAAAATACTTACAGCCAAACTCGACTACTCGCTAACGTGTACTTCGTCATCTGGAAGAATGCGAAAGTTGGATAGCATAGGAAGCTTCGCCGCGCTGAGGTTCATATCCACATAGCCATCGAGATCGACCTGTCTAGCGGAAACCGATCCAACACCCCTATGCGCTCTGCCTGTTCGTCCGCCTCTACGCCCGCCACGTCCCCGATGGGCGCCTTCCTCGTGCACCCCTATTTCTTCGTAATCCATGTTCTCGGTGGCTACAAGCAAGTCTTATATTCCAAGCACTGGTTGTTCGCCACTACCCCCTGCACCACTCCCGCCTGCGCCACTTCCCCCGGTGCCACGATCGTCGCCGTGCATGAATTTTTTGGTGAATTTTTTTAGTAATCTAGCCATATTTTCGAACGAATATTTCAAATACGGTATTTAATTTGGTTAGAAGCTGACGGATTGGTGAATTGAAGGTAAAATTTAGGTGAAAAATGGGGGTTGGAAGATGGTTTTCGGGTTAGGAAAATGGAGGAAGTGGATAATGAAGCAGGAGGCGGCTGGGGGAGGGTTTTGATGGTTTGCTTATAACGGCAAAC
Source organism: Allium sativum (assembly GCA_030737875.1). Classification (NCBI taxonomy): domain Eukaryota; kingdom Viridiplantae; phylum Streptophyta; class Magnoliopsida; order Asparagales; family Amaryllidaceae; genus Allium; species Allium sativum. The sequence goes on along the minus strand of CM060918.1, from coordinate 781,932,747 downwards.
TCTTTGCCGTTATAAGTTATAATGGCAAAGTGTTTGCCATTATAACGTTACAACAGCAAAGAGTTTGCCGTTGTAACCCCCTTCCCAAAACCAGTCTGTGGCTGGTTCATCCTTTCTGGGTACTCGGCTCGTTGGACCAGTTGCATAACATGAGAGAGAATAACTGAACAGAACGGATGGTTGGTTTTGCTCTAAGAGCACAACCAACCATGGCTTGTTCAGTTACTAAACAATCCACGGAGAAATCAGGTGTGGCTTGTTCACTCACCCGTGGCTGGTTTGTGGCTAGTTTTGAGCTCCTTCGTGGCTGGTTCACTGAACAGAGGCTAGAGCTTATAACGGCAAAGAGAATACCGTTATAATCTTAGAACGGCAAATTCTTTGCCGTTATAAGTTTATAACGGCAAAGAGTTTGCCGTTATAAGCTTATAACGACTTTCTCTTTGCCGTTATAATACATAGCCGTTACACTTCCACGGCTACCCCATTTTCCCTTCTAATACACTAACCTTCCTCCTTCTTCTTCCATACAACCACTCCACCTTCTCAACTTCAACTTCTTCAACTTCTTCAACAACAAAAATGTCTTCTTCCGCACCCAAGCGAAGCATCAAAAAATGCGGAAACAAGAATCCCATGTCCAAACCGCCCTCTTCATCGTATGCCATGCAACGGTCAGTCCAACAACATCAATCGTTGCATCCATCTCACGAATATGGCTACTCGCCATATTCATATTATCCATATCGACCATCGTACCAACCGCTCGCTCCTCCTAACTTTCCTCCCGTCCATTCGTCCGCCTCGCCACATTTTTACCAACGATCGCCCGCGCCAGGCGTGTACGATGATCATTCGTCGTATATGTCAATGATGATGAAGACCGATCAAAGTCAACAACCTCACCTACCTCCGCAACAGACCGAGGTTCGTGACCGCGAAGGTACACAAAATCTGCAAAGACAGTTTTCGTACGGGTTTGTCTCTCCTAGTAACGAAGAAAATGTTGAAACTTCAACGGAGGAGCCGGAGGACGAAAATGCAAATGAGGATGCGAATGTTACAAATTCTGAAGAATTTAGTCAAGAATACATTGCACCTGTCAGTCCCGAATATAACCAAAAGAAGACGAAGTGGAAGTCTTTAAGCGGCATTTTCAGTAAATGACACCAAACCGAAGTTGAATCGGAGTCGGATCCCGGAATAGAAGATGTTGAGGATGATCATGCTGAAGAGGAAGAAATAGCAACGGATGGAAGAAGAAAACAATGTAAGTTTACTTTCGAGCAGTACATTTCACTTGCTAATTCGTGGATACGCATTTCACAAGACAACATTGTTGGGAATAATATGAAAGGTCAGAAATTTTGGGAAAGAGTTGTAGATTTCTACAATTCGTTGGAAACGAGGAGTAGAACATGGGGATCACTTAGAGGCGGTTATAGAGTTATGAATGATGCATGTCAGAACTATTTGGAAGTACTGATAGGCTTGCAGAACAGGCAGCAAAGCGGTGCTGCACCTTATGACGTTGTAAGTATCGTAGATTACTTTTAAAAATAAGTTAGTATATTATGCTTGATTAGTTAGAAATGTCATACACTCATACAATTTCGACTTTATGTTACAGATTGAAAAGTCACGAACGGCCTACCAACGAAAGTATGGACTTCCATTTAAATTTAACGACTGTTTCGAGCTTCTATCTAGGTTGCCTAAGTGGAAGAATCCAAGCAACTTCATGGTAGAACAGCAGAACAAAGCTAGAAGGATGAACTACTCTTAATCTAGTCCAGGAAGTGACCCGAGCTCGCAAGAAAGAAACCCTTTATTTGGAACTAGTGACGGACGGCCTATTGGCAGAGCCAAGTCAATTCAGCTGGAGCAACGCGGTGCAGAGTTCTCTAGATTTATTGAAACAGTAGAGAATTCAGCTATGGAGACAAAAGAGCATAGACTTCGATTTTCAAAGCAAAGAAACCGCAGTGACGAAGAGTTCCACAAAGCAGTTAGTGTAGATAGAGAGCTTCGCAGATAACAACATACGGAGAAACAAGCCCTGTTACGAGCAAGGCTGGAGAAGAAGGAAGCACTGGTGTGGGAGAGCAATTATGTTAATATGATTACATGTGATTTTGGTAAGCTTTCCCCTTTACAGCAAGAACTAGTAAAAGAACAGATTGCAGAGTACAGAAGAAGCAAAGGAAGCGGAGGTGGAAGCTGTAGTGGCTCGTTTGAGGACTAGCTATGTATGTTGGGTTAAGTTGTAATATGACTGTGAACTATTTGTAGTAGTTACATACTAGTGGGTATTTATGTACTAGCTAGGGTTTAGTTGTAATATGATTGTGTCCTATTTGTAGTATGTATGCAGTAGTTGTTTATGTAGTAGCTGTATATGTTGGGTTGAGTTGTAATATGATTGTGATCTGTTTGTAGTATTTATGTACTGGTTGTTGAAACAATGATACAATCGACAATATGATTGGAAACTAGATTTATTGACCCAACATACACACTGATACATAGTGCACGAGTGCAAAACGATACATAGTTCTAGTACCAACTACTGATTCCGACTATTTCTTTCTTTATGCGCCCACAAATGATCCACTAACTGGTCACGCAATTGGAAGTGTGCAGCTTGATCTTCAATATGTTGAACCATATCAACATACTCGTCCATTGAGTTTACATCTTTATGGGGTTTTGCATTTGACCCCGTAAACATGTCAAGATAATCAAACTTTTGATTCTTATACCCACCTCTTTCAGACTCCACAATCATGTTATGTATTATTATACAAGCATACATGATTTCTGAAAGTACTCTTGCATCATGAAAACGAGCAGGATTGCATAAAATATGAAATCGGGCTTGTAGAACACCAAACGTACGTTCGATGTCCTTTCTATAGCTTGCTATTTTCTCAGTGAAATAACGTTCTTTGTCATTCGATGGTACTCTATATCCTTGAATCAAAGTTCTCCACTTTGGGTATATTCTGTCCACTAGATAGTATCCAGTTTTGTGTTCGATATTACCAACGTTATATGAAACATCTGTTGACAGTCCGTTAGCAAGCTCTGTGAAAAGATATGATTGTTTTAAAACATTTATATCATTCAATGAACCTGGGACTCCAAAAAAAGCATGCCAAACCCATAAATCGTCTATCGCTACTGCTTCAAGGATCATTGATGGCACTTTCTTATGTCCGGTGAACATTCCTTTCCATCACGTTGGGCAGTTTTTCCAAGGCCAGTGCATGCAATCTAAACTTCCAAGCATACCTGGAAATCCTCTAGCTTCTCCCCTGCGTAGTATCCTGCTTATATCGTTTGGTCCAGGTGTCCATAGATACTCATTCCCGAACTCTTAAACAACTGTTTTACAGAATTCTTTCAGACACTCTATTGCTGTTGATGCTGCAATTCTGAAATATTCATCCATTTGGTCGCCAGCTGTTTCATAGCTTAACATCCTCAATGCCGTTGAAATTTTGATGTGGGGCGAAAGGCCAATTTCTTGTGCTCCGTTCAGTCTATAAGTGAAATATGGATTTGACTGATTAAGTTTATGATAAATTTTAGAGAAGATTGTCGGACTCATACGATAACGACGGCGGAACAAAGTTATATCGTAGGTTGGATTGTCGATGAAGTAATCTCTCATTAGTCTTTCATGTCCAATCCTGTAGTCTCTCTTATACCGTCGGCCACGCCGGCCAGGCATACTACCTCGATGGTTGCTAATTGAGCTTTCAGCGAAATTATTGGAATACCCAACCATTGTGTGTTTCTCCAGCTGCTCCTCCGTCTCTTCCTCTTCTTCTAGGTCATAATCTTCAGTTTGATTCATGTAGTAGTAATGGTGACGTAGATTTGGATCTATTGCTTGCTTTTTTTATAAATTGAGTTTCGTTTTTCTGCCTAAGTGTAGACGTACGACAGATATATATAAGCAATGATGGTTAACATATTTTAAATATATTTTTTGGCAATAATGGTTCCGACATAAAGGTTGGGATAGTAATGATTCTGTAATTGAGTAGTCAATTCAGAAAGTTGTGTTGTGAACGGTTGGCACTAATGGTTGGCAGATTGAGTAGGCAATAATGGTTTGGATAATATCTCTGCGTTGAGTAGTCAAATTCCTTTATAATGGTTTGGATAATATCTCTGCGTTGAGTTGTCAATTCGGACAGATGATGTGATATAAAGTGATATCCAAATATGTTTAAAATCTCCACTAAATCCAACCCGTGGAGTAGGATACGGGGATACAACAATTTATAAAGATACAACAATAAGCATAAAGATACAATAGTTTATAAAGGTACAACAACTGCCGACATAACATGCGAACTAGCTTCGTCAAAGTATGAAGTGAAAATTAGCAACTTCAGTAAACCCTATTTTACGTTTTAGTCTTATGGGAATCGCAGGATGTTCAATAGCAACTGGGCATTTTCACTTCGAACACGTCTATTCTCGCATTCGAGTTCATTACAATATGCTATTCCCCGAGGACACAAAGGTTGGTCTATCCAGTCCGTGTAATTGCAACCATTTGGATAGGCTGGACATCGCTGCATGCGCCGACCTATATTATTGCCCTCTGCTTGAACGACAACTTCAACCGCATACCCGCAATAGCAACGAACTGGATAAGAATCCACTACATGTTCATGCAGTGGTACACGAAAGAACTCTTCTTCTTGCGTTGATTGAGTGACCTCTTGTTGAGATGGAACTTGAACAAGGGGTACTGGGATTTCATGTGGAGTTTGAACGTTCACTTGTTCGTACGGCGGTATAGTTTGCGGTTTCATTTGGTTTAGGAACTGAAGTTCGTCTTCAAGCTCCTGTAGCCTCATGTTTTCGTAAGCTTGTTCCTTGGAATCTGTATATGTTGCCCACGAAGACATTTTCAGTGACTGCGAATCAAAGGATGTGATCTAAGAATGGGGTAGAAGTTGTTTGAGTTTTGCATGTTGTGAGTAAATTAACATATGTGTATATAGCTGGAAGATGGGCAATGGTGTGAACGGTCAAAAGCTACACTGTAGGGAACACTAAATGGAATCTGGCAGATGACATGACTGCACTATGCGAAGTATACAAGACTTGACTAGTCATTGCGCTACAGTTGGTTGACACATTACGTTCTTACGTAGAATATGGAGTTATCTGCAAACCTTGTTTTGTTGGCGCATTATGTAAGAATTTTGCATTTGTAAACGAGAAGACGAAAATCTTGTTCACAATCAAATTGAAACAGTAATACATTCCAAACCACACTTCAAGGAACCAGAACAACATAACATAGCAACATCAAATTCAAAGTAGAGTAATAAATCTTCGATTCAAGAAAAACTAAATCCTAACGATTTCTGAGATAACCAGATCTAGTTGCATCCGCAACAATCTTGTTCAACCGCCTTATTTCGGCTTGTGCTTCCAGTGCATATTGAAGTCCACGTTGGCACATTGGCGGGTCTATCCACTGCATAAAATTACAACAGTGAATAACATTGGGGTAATACCTATGGTCTTCGAAGGCAGGACATCCGAAGAATCGGCGTCCAGCATTTTTTTCAGTTTTGGCAACAACAACAACAACAACCGATTCATCTCCGCAACAGCAAATAGGGTAAGCTCCACTAGGTAGCGTTGGACCGATTGGATATAGGGGCTCGATTTCTTGTCCTTCGTATACGATCTGCTTACCAGGTCTTTGATTTGCTACAACTTCACGCAATCGAGCATTGAAATATTTTGTTCTCGGCTTCACTGATTTAGAATGAACTTGTGCTCCTTCACCGAATTCCACCGTAGGCTTGTTGTGTTGTACACTATTCCTTGACCGTTCAAACTCTTCATAACACTTATTCATTGTTTCATCGTCAATCTCCAAGTTGTCCATAGCTTCAATACAAAACAAATCGTTAATCAATTGAATTGGATGGGAAGTGTATGGAATTTTTGTTCTGTTAGAGATATTAACCTGGTGCATATTTATTGTTGCGTTTACACAAAAAGCAGGGCTAGATTTGTAAAAAGAAATGTTGAACTTCCCAACAGAAACAAAAAGTAGGTGATACCCGTGATAAATTTATGGTTTTGATATTTAATGCATCAACTTTTTCAGTAACATAATTACTGGTACTGTATCAATGTATAGTGTATCACTGTTTGCACTGTGTACTGTTTGACCATTTCCGTAAAATGTTTGACGTAAAGTATGCTGACCCTTTTTTTAAACTCCTACACGTATTGAAAAGGTTAATGCACCCACGGACGACCCCTATTTTTAACTCGTAATCTCGAAAATGTGATAATAAGTTACAAATAATGATAAATTACACGAACGGTAGATTAGACAAACACTAGGTTCCATATATAAATTCAGCCTACATAACCTAAACGTTACACAGCTCTTGGGACACATACTTCATTCGAACCACAGTGATGGTTTTGAACTAAAATAAAGCAAAAAGATAAAAGTGATACGGCACGTAACGATACAGTACATAGTACGCATAACATAAAATATTTAAATCCTAATTTAACCCACGTTGCAGGCGATAATTTGCATTGCTTAGGTCGTTTACTTGATTTCGCAGCTTTCTTATTTCTTCCTCTAGTTCCAAAGCATACGTAATTGCTCGACGGGGAAAACGGTCATCTATCCACTGTCCAAACTCGCATCCGTTGCCACGTACTGGACAACTATAATATCGACGTCCAATGTCGTTTCCATGACGGACCACTAATTGCGGTGCTTCGAATCCACAAAAGCATACGATATTTGCGGATTGAACCTCACCTTCTTCTACCGTGGCTCTAACACAAGGAATTACAAGGTTAGACCTGCGCTCACGTTGTCGATTACGATTGTCATGCTAATGTCGTATTTCCAGTTCATGCATTCCTACTTCAAGTTCTAATTGTCGCACCTCGTCATTGTGTCGCTCTTCCATTTCGATATACCACTCTGTTGGTTCTCTGGGTGTGAACGGATTAGGGTTTGATGGTCCTGAGAGAAGGCCCGTGTAATTGTAAGAAGATGGATACGATATTGGCATTTTTCTTATTTGAGATACAGTTTCCAGTCCGTATGGATCGCGTATTGCTTAAGCAATGTTAGCTATATATAGGAGGAGATTTAGTTACCACTGCATAAGGAAATTATTTCCCGTTATCAAAAGACACGGAATGTGAAAACAAGTTGACAACGGGTAATTGCAACCGTTGGACTGTGCTCTGTATACTGTGCACTATTTACTGCACACTGTCCGCTGTATACTGTACACTGTGCACTGTTTCCTATAGCTACGTTGGAAAATGCGTTCATAACTTTAGAAAAAGAGTGACATGACCACACTCTGGTATGAAAACTGTAGAAAAAGAGTGACCGGCCTACACACTAGGAAAATATATTTCCTATATTAAAATATAACGACAAACTGTATCCCGTTATATTTTTTGTCGTGGCACCACAGTGGCTACTTAATCGGTCGCATTCCCTCCCTTTATATACCAACCTACCTCCTCCTTGTTCCACACAACCATACCACCTTCTCAAATTCTTTTTTGACAACCAGAAAAATGTCTTTGTCTGAACCGAAGCGTACTGGCAAAAAATCTGCAAGAAAGAAACCCATGGCCCAATCGCACTCGTCATCCTATGCCATGCAACGTCCGGTTCAAGACCAGCAATCGTTTCGCCCAACTCATGAATACGAATACTCACCGTATTCAAACGAAGATGCCTCTTTCGTTCATCAAAGATCTGGAAAAGAGATTGTACTCGAAGGGAAGGTATCCGAGCCACTAGGGACGATTGGATACAACCCTATTTGCCATTGTGGACAAGTGTCGGTCGTTGTTGTTGACGAGACCGAAACAAATGCCGGTCGTCGATTTTTCGGTTGTCAAGCCTTCAACGACCACATGAATTATCCTGGTGACATTGATTGTTGTTGCTTTAAGGAGTGGATTGGCCCTCCCATTTGCGAACGTGGACGTCAGTATGCACTCGAAGCGCAAGCAGAAATAAGACGCTTGAGCAAGACTAAGGCGGGTACGACAAGAGATGGTCCTTTCCCTAGACCATGGTAGGTGTACGTGTGTGAATTTGATGCTTGTGTGCTCAGTTGTTGTAGTTTGTATGATTATGGTTTGGCATTTCCTTCTGTTGTACTAGTTGTCGTTGTTTCAGTTGTTATAATTGCTCAATAGTTGTACTAGTTGTTGAAGTTTGTATGAATATGGTTTGGCATTTCCTTCTGCTGTACTAGTTGTCGTTGTTTCAGTGATTATGGTTTGGCATTTCATTCTATCGCAAGCAGAAATAAGGTACCTGGGAACGGTCCATTTTTCGTAACTCTTTCGTGAATTGAAATGGTTAAAGCACTGGTGGACGACCCCTATTTTTAAACTCCTACATATACACAAAATTACCACCATGACAAAACAATTATGAATAATGCTTCCAAAGGCTGCTACAGTCAATGAAATGACTAGACACTGAGTCATACAACAATATTACATACTGCAATATCACTGTGAATTTAATACGAGTCACGTGTATGTAGAGTGTACCCTTTCACATGCATGTACGGCATGATTGGACCAGTCACTGAGAAGAAAAAATTAAAGACGCGTCTCCATCATTCGTAGCTGTGATTCCATTAAAAGTCTCCATCTTTCGCTCACTGCATTGAGTAGTCTCTTCCGAATTAAATGATAATAGTATACGAAATTAATAGTAACTGCCCACATTTGTTGTGATGTGAAAAGTCACTGTAGGGAATCTAACGTAATATCACGAGATTAATAGTACATGCCAACATTTCATGTGATGGCACCATTTTTCGTGCTGCAATGATGTGAACGGTCATTGTACAGAATCACCCATAATATCACGAGAACCCTATAACGGGTATTCTAGTATGTTGAATTGTAACTGTTGGTCGTACAATGCCCTTACAAGTACTCCAAATATGATAATCCATCTCATACCTTCTACAGCTTCAAGCTACACCGTTGTAGACTAAAGTGAGAAAATTTATTTTCTTGTTGTCTTATAGGTAACGTTTATTATCAACAAAATTCGTACTTCTAGTAACTCTACTTATTCTACTGATGCACAGGTTACATGGACGATTCAGAAATAAGTGATGAAGAAATGGGAAGGATTTTTGATGAGTACGAACGAAACTTAGTGAACGATAACGAAATTGGATTAGTTCATGATACACAAGTTGAAGAGGTGCCTGCCGCTATTCAGCATCGAGCGGTTACAGCTCCGCGTCCTTCTCCAGCAAATCAACGACCTAGTAATAGAGCTCGAACATTGAATTCTCCAACTTCAGAATTTTCTTCTAAGGATTTGTTGGCCCTCGTTAAATCCTATATTGAGGTTGAAAAGAGGGATGAGTTGCTAATGCAAAGTGGAGGGGGTTTAACATATGAAGAAAGACGGGCAATGATCACGAGGCTATACAACAACCATCGTTCCCGGCCCACTACACGAACATCGGTTGAAATCCAAATGACTGATCGTCATTTTGCAGACGCTTGTAATAGGTACACAAAGATTATCGAAACTGTTGAAAACGAGAACATATTTAAAAAAAATCAAGCAACATATGATTCTCGTTACCTTTTCGAGTATGGTGAGGAGTTCGTTGGTTACAAAGCGTATAAACTCCGCTACAGTTGGTTGACCGGCTATGGAACTGAGTAGACTTATGGTATTGTGATTTTATTGTTGTTTTACTGTCTATTTAATTTGATGTTTGTGCGTACACTATGGAGTTATCTGCAAACCTTGTTATGTTGGCGTGCTATTTAAGAATTTTGCATTTATACACGAGAACAGGGAAACCTTGTTCAACATCAAATTCAAACGTTATTACATTCCAAACAACACTTACAGGAACTAGAACAACATAACATACCGGCTATACACAAAAACATTCTCTACACAGAAATACAGTCTCTCCACATAACCAAATGCAGTCTCTACACAGAAACATAATCAAAACGTACACAAAATACATCGAAAGTACATAATAGTGGTAGTCAACAAATACAGAACGCATACTCAAACAACAGGAACATACAACTATCAACTAGGAAAACGTAATACAACAAAAGTACATAACAATGGTAATACAACCAAAGTACATAACAGTGGTAGTCAACAAATGCAGAACGTCTACTCCAACAGTAGGACCATACAACTGACAACTGCGAAAGTACATAAAAGTGGTAGTAACTCAGTCGTCCGAGTCATCTGAATGTGTACGTGGACGTGTGCGGCGCCGATGACGTCTCTCATCATCACCAACATCTGGAGGCCGACTGGACCCAGCACTGGACCTATGGTGGTAATACATCTGCAAGTCCTGAAGTCTCTTGCGCTCTGCCTCAAGCTGGGCCTCTAAATGCGCCTGCTGCTGTCGTGCCTCCTCTGCAGCATGACGTAGCTCACCATCATAGTAATCTAGGCTACGCCTATGCTCTATATAGCCCGTATGCCTAATCCCCATCTGCATATCATACAGATCATGATATGATATCTGTGTAGGATCCGGGTAATCGTGATGGGCCGGAGGATGAAACACGTCAACGTAACGATCCGGTCCAATGGTGGGCACTGCCATGGTCCATCCAAAATGACTGACGGCCGCCACATGATCAGCTGCACGAAAACTCTGGCTGGGCTGGGTAATATCCTCGACAACAGGTGGACGTATGCCGTGTCGTATAGCAGATGGCCCTACTAAATCAATCGATGCTGCATGCGTAATCGTGTCTGAGGACCCGGTGAAAAATCTACGCCAGAAGGTAAGGTAACACTCCCCGATAATAACAAAGCACTCAGCCGTCCACTAGCCTGCTGCACTGGCTATATCTAGCTGCTCCGTCGGGTAAATCATACACCGATAAGTATGTGGGTGTGGATCATCCGGAATAGCATCGAAGTTATACAACTGTCTCCAACACCTCTCACCAAGATACCAATAAGCACCTAGCGCCACGGGAGAAGATATAAGTGGAAATCTCCGTCCGGCAAGCATCCTTGCAATCTGTATGATCTCAAGATCGATGGATGTACTCTGCTCAAATGGATGCCATACAATCTGATCCCTATACATCCTCAGCTCGATCTGGTTATGGGCAACGGGATACACATGGCGTGACTCATTATCTCTGGACCCCCGGTTGTCCGCAGTCCAAAAGCATACATGGGGGAAAAAGGTCGATGGGTCTGCAGTACGGGTGATAAAATGAAAGTTCCTAGAGTACTCAAAGTACCAATACTGTAACAACTCCCAGAATCCAAATAAAGAAACCTGAGAATCAGTGATGGTGCACTGCATGTCGAGACATCTGTATAGGTATGCAAGGATAGGTGTGCCCCAATCATATAAAATCGCCCCATCGGCATTTATCTCAGCCGCGACCGCAAAAAACCCCACAGGAACGCTACTGCTCAAAGAACTAAAGAAAAGGTTACCCATAAGGTATAACATAAATAATCGAGCAAGCTCCAAGTCGTCATCAACAGAGTAGTGATCGAGTATCCTGTCCATAGCCGCACGGATCGCGCTCAGTCTAATAGCGCCTTCTGCCTTACACGACGTAGCAGAAACATCCAAATGAGGCAGTAGATCATGAACAAGTGCACGATCACGCCATCAACCATCGTCATAAGGCAGTGGGGGATAAGCACCTACTCCAATGCTAATACTAGTAAGCATGGAGAAATCAAGCGGTGTAATTCCTAACTCACCACAAGGAAAGTGAAATGTGTGGGTGGTTTTGTACCACCGTAGAGCAATGGCCGCACACAATTGGACATCGGCATTTATAACATGATTTATTCCTAAAATAGCAAAGAGCACAATAAGATAAAATATGACTACTAAATTATCCACTTATTTCATTAAAAGGTCTATAATATGACCTAGAAAAAATTGAAATCCAAGAGCATGTAACAGTCCTGCGACCCCCTCCTTACTCGCCAAGTGTGCATGATAATATCTAAGTGTGGTCGCTTACGAACCACGTGGACGTATATTCCGCGACTGTTAACAGTTCAACAAAATGTTATACCATCTACCCAATATCTAACACTCAAAGAATACTATTTAAATATTACTAAAAATACTTACAGCCAAACTCGACTGCGTGCTAACGTGTACTTCGTCATCTGGAAGAATGCGAAAGTTGGATAGCATACGAAGCTTCGCCGCGCTGAGGTTCATATCCACATAGCCATTGAGATCGACCTGTCTAGCGGAAATCGATCCAACACCCCTACGCGCTCTGCCTGTTCGTCCGCCTCTACGCCCACCACGTCCCCGATGGGCGCCTTCCTCGTGCGCCCCTATTTCTTCATTATCTATGTTCTCGGCGGCTACAAGCAAGTCTTCTATTCCGAGCACTGGTTGTTCGCCACTACCCCCTGCACCACTCCCGCCTGCGCCACTTCCCCTGGTGCCACGATCGTCGCCGTGCATGAATTTTTTGGCGAAATTTTTTAGTAATCTAGCCATATTTTCGAACGAATATTTCAAATACGGTATTTAATTTGGTTAGAAGCTGACGGATTGGTGAATTGAAGGTAAAATTTAGGTGAAAAATGGGGGTTGGAAGATGGTTTTCGGGTTAGGAAAATGGAGGAAGGGGATAATGAAGCAGGAGGCGGCTGGGGGAGGGTTTTGATGGTTTGCTTATAACGGCAAACTCTTTGCCGTTATAAGCTATAACGGCAAAGAGTTTGTCGTTATAATGTTACAACGGCAAAGAGTTTGCCGTTGTAACCCCCTTCCCAAAACCAGTCTGTGGCTGGTTCTCCCTTTCTGTGTACTCGGCTCGTTGGACCAGTTGCAGAACATGAGAGAGAATAACTGAACAGAACGGATGGTTGGTTTTGGTCTAACGAACTAACAAATTGCAGAGTAAATCAACCATAGTGCGGCACAAAACAATGGGAAAGCTGACACCCAAATCTAAAACAAACAACATTTTTTAACTTCTCAGTAGGCAAAGAGTACGGATAACCAACTATTACGCAAAACTGGAGCAGAGACTGATGGAAGACAATGTAATCGAACGTAATTGGGAGGCAGAGTTAAAAAAATGATGGGTTAATATATCCAAAAAATAAATTGGGTACTACGGAAAAAAATAGGTACCTAGCCAGACCGATGGAAGGCGAAGGGCTGGCAGACGAACCACGCTGCGAACATAAGTGGGATAGAATGTTCAACCCAGAAGATCGCCGCAGGGCATCTAAAGTATGGAGGACGGGATGGTCGGAGAAGTCGATCGCAATTGAGAGAACATTGAGAAACAACAACTGAGTACATAATAACTGGTGCAATTATTAAGTGAAACCAGTTAATTCGAACTCAATTTGGGGCAAGAAGAAGGAAAACCGTAGCAAGTTATGCTAATGTTTGTGTGTGTGTGTGGGGGGGGGGAATAATTAGGGTTGTTCATGGATACTTTCGAATACGAGTAGTGCCATAGCCGCATCCGCACTCGAAACCATTTTTGGATATTGAATATCCGCATCCGCAGATACAGACGTATATCGGATAATTATCCGCTCCGCCAACAATCGATAAATCAAAGAACATAAATGAATTTTTTTAGCTTAATATTAAGCTTTTTCAACCTAATTGATTACTAAAGTGCTAAAAATAAATAAATATGATAATAATATATAATTTTGAGCAATTAACATGTGTTTAGTAGACTTTTAGTTTTGCAAATTAATAAATTAGTATATTTAATTATGTTAAAATGCACATAATTTAAGTTATAATCAAGAAAAAAAGCGGACGGATAATTTTCGGATGCGGATATGCCTACATCCGCATCCGCCCGGATATCAGATATTTATCCGCTTTTCGGATACGGATGCGGACGGATTTTGGATTTTTCGGTTATCCATTGACAGCCATAGAGATAATACTATCCGTCGACGCTCCATTTTAGAAAAGGGGTAATGGGAATGGACATAAACCACTCATAGTAGTGGGGACTCAACTTGAAATGGCGGTGAAATGGATATTCCCGCTCTCCAGCAGAAGCGCGATGGGTGTGGGAGAGCAAATGAAATGGCGACGCTCGCCATTTCCAATTTGGAGCGGCGTCATATAAACGGTTTTCAGAAAACCGTTTATATGCACATCCTTGAGCACTTTAAACCTTTCTAAATTTGTTAAACATTTTAAGTTTTTATTTGTTTACTATTTAATTATTTAAAATTTGTAGTTTATTTTTTTTAAATTTGTTTCAATGTTTTTAAATTCATTGATGTTTGAAGTTTGAATATATATTTTTTAAATTTGTCAATTCTGTTTAAGTTTGAAAATTTGTTTTTTTATCTTAATGTTAGTTTAACTGTTTTAAATTATAGTTGTAACTTATTTTTTTATTTTTAAGTTTTAAATTTGCTTTTACATCACAGAGTTACCTGAACTCAATTTTTATTTTTCCTATGTATTTAAAATTATATATGCATAATTAACTGTTTTAAATCTTTTGTTTTCCTTAAGCACTTTATTTCTTTCCAGTTTGACAGTTGTCAGTTGGTATAACATAAGTTAGTTATTAAAAATGGTATCAACGACACTAATTCCACAAAACACGTGCGATACAACAGATGTTCATTATAACATCACTAGCCAAACGTAGGATACAACAGAAATAACTAAATACTGGCCACTAAAATATATGATACAAGAGATGTTAAACTAGGAAATTCAGTACGTAAGCACATTAATTGTTACGCTCAATCTGAAGGGATTCTAAAGAGGTTCGAAGACGCCTAATCTCTTGTTCTAACTCATTGGCATAAGAAATACCCCTTGGACATAAACGGTCGTCTATCGACTCAAAATAATTGCATCTGTTAGGCCATAGAGAGCATAACTGGATCCTACGACCAATATTCTCTCCGTCCGCTCGAACTACTACCTCCACCGTGTAACCACAGTGGAAACAAACGGGATATAAGTTAACCTCCTGCCTATTAGGATACTGTTTAACTGAAACTCGTCGTACCTCTTGTTCGTATGGAGGCCGAACTACCGAGAATTGATCTACCACTTGAACCGTCGGAGGACGAGGGACTATAACCGCAGGTAAGTGTTCTTCATTTACAGTTTGGACTACTTGATGACCTACATCTGGAACATGAGTAATTGGTGGATGAATCGTCAGGCGGGCCAGCTCCAGGTAGGCACGACGTAGGTCCTCATAGTGCTGCTCTTGGTATTCGATATTCCAGTCAATATCTGTTCTTAGACTTGATGGCGGACGCTCTGCAAAGTTTTGATCATAGTTCGAATCCATTGACGAGGGCCATGACTATGAAGGCATTTTTTTTCTTGATGAAAATTTTGGTTCTAAATAGCTAAAAAGTAGTAACCGTAGATATTTATAGTGGCAATATATGGAGTAAACATACAACAAATTTGATGGAGCAACCTTAGACTAGTCAATGCAGGGTTATAGTAGTGTACATGTGAGGATCCCTTAATTTGCGCAGTTATTAATCTTTCCTGATAAGACTAGTCAATGTAGGGTTAAAACAGTGTTACATGTGACGACCCATTAAACTAAGGTGATATGACAAGTCATTGGGCTCAGTTCAGAAACTGTCTCCTATAGTGATTCTTAACACCTTAACATATGTGGAAATAGAACACTATAGCGATAAGATCCACCTCTGAAGCGATATGACTACTCAGGAGCACTATAGCAACAGAGCACTAGAGCACTAAAGTGATATGTAGCAATAGAGCAATATAGCAATAAAGCAGTGGAGCACTAAATAGATAGGAAGACTGTAACAATACAAAACTGGAGCAGTGATAGGACTACTCAGTATAGGACGACCCAGTTTAAACTCCTTTATGTTTTTTAAGTCCTTTGTGTAGTGATAGGACGACCCAGTTTTTCCCTATATATAGCATCTTCTCTAAAGCCACCTCCTTCATCATCTTTCATTATGTCAAAACACGAAAATGAAAGTGTAGGCTCAACCATGGACAAATGGGAAAATGACGATGAAGTGGTGGCTAATCAATGACCTAGAAAAGAAAGAGCAGTTGAAGGGCGCGTTGTCCAGCCACTACGTCCGGGTGGATCCAACCTATTTGCCGTTGTGGAGAAAAATCGGTTGTGGTTGTTTCGAAAATTGTTAAAAATGCTGGTCGGCGATTTTTCGGTTGTGAAGCCTATGAGGACCACAAGATTTATCTGAATGAAATTGATTGTTGTTACTTTAAGCAGTGGATTGACCGTCCGATGTGTGAACGTGGAGTTTAGTATGCACTGGAAGCGCAAGCCGAAACAAGACGCTTGAACAAGAATGTTGCTGATGCAGCTAGAGATGGATTTTTCCCACGTTTATGGTAGGTGTACATGGGAACTATCATAATGTTTTTTTATTTTACTTTGAATTTGACATTTGTGTGCTTAGTTGTTGTAGTTCGTATAATTGTATTTTGCATTTCTTAATGTTGTAATTGTCGTTGTTGTAAGCTTCTCAGTAATGTAATGAAAAATATTAAACAACAAAACAATACACAAAACAATAACAGTATATAACAAACAAAATTACAGTACCATTAGCACCTAATAATACGCATAACAACAACAAAATATTATATTACCATTAAACTAACAAACCATTACACTAACAAACCATTACAATGCGCATAACAACACACCTAACAGTAGACATAACAATATTACAATACCATTAAATTAACCAATCATTACACTAACAAACCAACACATTAACATTAGCACCTAAAAAGTCATACAAACTTATCTTTATATAAAGGGGTCACTTCGAATTTTTAACTAACTTATCTTCTCCTTCTCCATTCTTTCTCTTACCACCATTATTCTATCTTAGTTTCTTGATTTTTACACTTATACTCTGCCATTTTCAATACAAATTATATCACTCTCTTTCTCATCTCAGTCTCTATCAAATACTCTTTGTTTGGAAGTGTTATTCAAGGGTTCTAAGGCTGTTTGTAATTGTTAAGGAAAGGGTGTGTTCCTTGTTGCCTGTAAATCTAAGAAAGGGAGTGGTGTGAACCTTGTAGCCATAAAATCAAGGGTGTTGAATCGGTGTGAACCTTGTAGCCGTGAAATTAAAGGTGTTAAATCGGTGTGGACCTTATAGCCATGAAATCAAGGGTGTGGAATCAGTGTTTACCTTGTAGTCGTAAAATCAAGGGTGTTGTAAGATTAATACTAGTATTAATAAAACTTAATGCAATCGAGCGTTGCGTGGGACTAAACGTAGGAGTAATCTGAACCGGTATAAAATCTGGTGTGTTCTTTCCTTTTCTGCATTTTATTTCTATTTATATCTACATCTGTGATTGTTTCTGTTGTGATATTCAACCTGTGGTTCATATATTTGTTTGAGTAATCATTAATTGTTTATATTTTCTATAATCTCTTTAAAACACTGCTCACCCCTCCAGTGTTAGTATTTCCTTAAGTTCTGTGGTTCTCATCCTTAACAATTGGTATTAGAGCATAGATTTTCAAAAGTCCATTATCTGAATTTTGGAAATATTAAATGGAAACTAACACTGGAATTGCTAACAATAATAGTTTAATTGTAGAGGGTCAGTCTACCGTTAGACCACCATTATTTAATGCAATAATTATTCATATTGGGAATGTGGGATGAAAATATATTTGCAATCTATAGGATTAGACACTTGGAATGAGACACCCCACGTTCGTTGATGTCTAAGAGAATGCATTAAGTTTCGTGAAGCGCAATTGGTAAACAATAGAGAAATTTACAGGACAGATACAAAATAAGAGCGGAAAATTTCAACTTTATTATTAAAAATAATGCATAGTCTCAAACATGTTACAACAAAACCAGTTACATCAAATCTGTTTCATAAAACATCTCATAAAACAAAGCATCAAAGTACATAAAATCATATCCCTCGTCATAAGCCATACTAGAGTAGAGAGCAAGTCAAAACGGTACATCTCAAGAAATCCAAGTCCAAGCTATAGGAGAAAATCCTAATCACTGTTGAGTGCTTCTACTCTGAGGACGGGGCCGGGGGGGGGGGGGGGAGGGGAGGGGAGGGGAGGAGGGAGGAAGGAACAAAGAAGCGAAAGAAAAAGGATCAGACATAAAGTGTGGAGAGTTCCGGTGATTTTCAAATATGCATAAAATAGAAATGCCGAGACAGGTAAATAAGACTTGATGAGAAAGGTACAGTGTCATATAAGGTAACAAATAAACAAAACAGAACAGCAGGATAGACAGGAATAAACTATGATCGGGTAAGGCTTCACACTTATATCCCTAAAACAGACATATCTGCACCAATACTAGTATAACATGATTAGGTGTTTAACCTAATTATACAACAGCAAAATTAACAGCAAGATTAGGCGTACCATAATACATAACCAGATTAGGTGTTAACCTAATTACACAACATCATGATTAGGTGTACCCTAATTACTAACCCTGCGGTCGGTTCCCTACTTCGTAAATACCCTATGGTATCCCCGACAGTAGGTTGTATCGCTCCCAAACCCAGCAACTAT
Organism: Allium sativum; assembly: GCA_030737875.1. NCBI lineage: Eukaryota > Viridiplantae > Streptophyta > Magnoliopsida > Asparagales > Amaryllidaceae > Allium > Allium sativum. The sequence continues at coordinate 781,914,099 of CM060918.1, read as the reverse complement.
ATAACACTGACCTATTTACTGGTGTTACAGTTGCTTATCTTCCCAATTCGGACCCATGCATGCTCATGACTCCGTCAGAACGCGCCGGTACCCACCCCATGTGAACCTCTTACTATCCAGTTCAGTAAAGCGTGCCCTGGCCCCTACCTAATGCGAGGCCCCCTCTAACAAAATACCAACAGGGATAATGATTGAAATGGGTTCCAAACAGCAAATTGACACAAGCCAAACCCCCCAAGCTTGTGCCTCCAAAACCAGGATTTAAGAGTCCACAAAATCCAATACAACAGTAGAATGAGGTACCTCTTAGCTTATTAATACTCATATTTTACCTAGTAGGTTTAGGTTTACTAATAAGCGTGGTTGTAATATTACATGTCATTATGTGTGTACAACCCTTTCCCAAAACACCTGCCCAGATGTATACAATTTCTACAACATTTCAGATTATTAACCTACATATGGAGCTTACAATATTCTAACATTTCATTTACTTAATGTCTGTATTAAGTCACATCTAACATGTCCAATTCATATGAATATTACTCATCAACTATGTTCCCAAATTACAACATGTACAGGTTTATGCATATTACCCATTTATACCAATTTACAGTAAGTATACAGACATTATCACTTTTTTATTAGTTTACAGCAAGTCTAAACATGTGTATATTATCCCTTTCCCAAATTATAGTTAAACAGTCCCAATTTAAACAGTCCCAATTTAACAACATGCCTAAATTCCTCTTTTATGTCATTCATTATTTCACTAATTATATGCACACTCTAATCGGATATAGCCTAGGCTTTCAAAAGCCAAGGCTTAACATAAATAAAAAGGGAAAACTGAGGTAGGAGAATAGAATCAAATCACATAGGCATATAGGAAGGGTTGGAAATAAACATAAAACATAGAAAATGGGAAACGAAAGATAGATGCATATAACTTATTAATTATCCAATAAGAAGGCATATGTTTTCCTTATCATAATGGCATAGGTGATTAATAGTGAAAAAGATCTATAACATCTATCTTACAAACACTATATATCCAAACCCATTTTTTTAACTATCAAGTTATAGTTTAAGAAATCAGATCTGAAAATGATAGAGAACTCATTGTGGATCTTGGTAAAGAAGAGATTAAATCACTTATATATATACATATATATATATATAAAACCTACATGTCATAGAAAAAGTCCAATCCAATCCTTTAGTTGTTGTATGTATGCAAGTCATGAATGTTGTCTCCGTAGATCTAGGCTTCAGCAGCATTCCCCCATCATATGTTTATATTTTTAAATAATTTCATCGAGGTATGGTGTAAATTGAAATGAGAGAAGCCACCTATTTATAGATCCACAGAGTCAACCTCAGCCTTTAGATTCTGGGGTTTTAATCCAAACTATGCACGTAGAGCTGAGTCAGCAATGGATATAGTTAAAAAACAGTCTAGATTCGCAGAATGAATCTTCCAAGATCAGTAGTGGGTTGACCAACCGACCCATGGGTCGACCCATAGGTCGGCCCATACCGTTTTGGGGTCATCCCACAACAGTCTGGTTTTCGGCTTAGGCCCGCGTTGATTTTCATTTGAATGTTATATTTATACATAAGCTTCTTATATGTATAAAAACTTTTAAGGTTGATAACTTGTTTGTACATTATCGTTTTACGTAATCTTGGGGTCTATCTGAACCAGAATTCCGAGATGAACTCAATAGTAAAGCAGGTTTCACTTAATTCAGAATAATTAATTAAGTAATTGCCATTCTGTTATCCTTAAAGTACGATTGTAGCGTATTAAATTTTTGAGTGTTACATTCTCCCCTACTTAAAGGAATTCATCCCTGAAATCTCCAAGTTCAGAAAAATATTACTATCATAACAACCACCTACAACTATCTACTCATCCATCATCCACAGGCGTCCGCTGTCCTTAAAAAATCCTAATGTTTATATGAACATATGCAAAGGTGTTGTGTGTATATGTCCTTACACTAATGCAAAAATCAGGCGGTCGACTAATTTAGTTGACCTCCTTAATGCAATATATGTTTATGCCATGAATCCAAAATGTACGGAAATAATCCTAGTATAACATATGAACTCTATATATGTGCATAATCATTCATCAAAATGCAAGATCCATACGATGATTCACCCATTTTCACCCATTGAAAATTATGCATACATATCCATATGCAATATGTAAGTGATCAAGCCAAATAAGTTCCAAGATATGTATATGGATCCACGAGCAACCACTAACAAACACTTGCATCCACTTGCAACCATCAATCATAACATGTTTCGAACACATGTTTCAAACTATTGGATTCTACCTAAGGATCGAAAGGTTCGAATGATAGGATAAATATACTTGAATGATAGAAGCAAATGCGAAGTAAAAGCTTGAAAAAGAAGTCAAGAACGTACTTTCAAATAGAAAAGGATAAGAAGTGTGAATCCTATCTTTGGGTTCCCACGTTTCATCTTCGCGGTCTTCTCCCCATTGCACTTTAACCAATCTGATTTCTTTGTTACGTTGCTTCTTGATTTCTTATCCAAGGATATGAGTAGGAATTCGTCTCACTGATGCTTCCTTCTCAACTTCCACGTCCTCAAGTGTGCTCGGCACCACTATCTCTGCCTCATCATGTAAACACTTCCTCAAATGGGAAACGTGAAACACATCATGTACGCCTGCCAGTCTATCTGGTAGCTTAATCCTATAATCCATCTGGCCTAATGTCTCCACTATAGGGAATGACCCTACAAATGTCAGTGCTAACTTCCCTACTGAGCTAAAGCAAACCACATTCCTTAGTGGTGATACTTTAATAAAAACCATATCTCCTACTTCAAATTCCAAATCGGTCCTCCTTTTATCGGCATATGATTTCTGTTTGTCTTGAGCTGTTTTCATTCTTCGGAGGGTAAGATCATTCTTCTCGGAAGTTTCTTGAATCATCTCAAGTCCAAGCAGAAGTCTGTCCGTAGACTCCTACTAACAAGTCGATCATCTACAAGGTCATCCATATAATGCTTCAAAGTGTGCCATGCCTATGCTCGATTGTTAACAGTTGTAGTAGGCGAATTCCACCAACGGGAGATGCTCCTCCCATGTTCCTCCAAAATCTAGGATAGACAGTCTTAGAAAATCCTCAAGAACTCTATTCACTCTCTCGGTCTGTCCATTTGTCTAGGGGTGGTATATTGTGCTCAAACATAGCTTTGTACCTAACGTCTCTTGTAAGGTCTTCCAAAACTCACAAGTAAAGATGGGATCGTTGTCGCTTGCTATACTACAAGGTACCCCATACAATCGAACTATCTCTCGAAGATATACTAATGACATCCAAGTCGTCGTCCTCTTATTTTTAACAAGAATAAAATGAGCTCTCTTCACGAGTCTGTTCACTATCACCCAAATGCTCGTATTTACCTTCCTTGATAAATTTTATATAATAGCTCTCCAACCCTAGAAAGTTTCTCACCTCCGTCGCATTCTTTGGAGCCCTCCAATCTTGAACTAAAACGAATTTTGTGGGTTCCACTATAATCCTGTCCTTGGAGACCTCATGCTCTAGGAATCTTACTTCCTTCCTCCAAAAGTGACACTTAGAAAATTTCGCCTTGAGCTGATGTGACCTGAGAGTGCTTATGTGACGGCAAGGAATCTCGCTCGGTCCGAACCAGTCGCTAAACCGACCCAGACCCTTCGAAACGCCCTATCGTTTGAGAACAGGACAAAACAGAATGCATACAGAAGAACATTTCATTGTATATTACAACAATGCATCAGATTACAAGAATATACAGAGTATAAATGAATAAATTTCACAGAACTATCAGAGATTTAAATTACATATTAATACATAGCAGCGGAAAATAATACAATACACAACTAGAAGAGATATACGGATACAAAGCTTTCCGGATATCATTCCAGCTGTAAACCAGGATCCTGCGAATATAAATCTGCAAAACCAAAACTACTAGCTGCCCGTGTCAAAATAGGGGCACCCAGAGTTTAGGTTAAAACAATAAACTCCAGGTCAGTCATGTGACTGGTGTGAGAACTAAAACAGTTATTAATCTTTATTTTAAATCATTCGGTAAATCAAGGGACCACGCCGTATAACACGGAACGGGTTTCCTCCCAAGAATACCAGTGCATAAAACCAACAGCGCAATGCTAAATAAAGAAAAATGAAGCTGTTATAAGACCCAGGTCCCATCACACAATGCAACGCAGCCGAGGATAGGGTTTTCCCTTATAACAGCCAAAGAATGCTTGATACGGTTAAAACAAATCGTTTGATACTATTATAAGTGCATAGTGTATAAAACAACTTCACATCATAAGTATCAATCATAGGCGACATGAGCGTCCCATGCCACTATGTCACCATATATAGGTTTACAAATAAAACCGCAAAGTCACGTATTTGGAAATTGGATTTCCGTCTATGAACCCAGGCAAAAGATAGTCCTCAACCGATTCGAGACAATCTAGCCCATGTCTCCGGAGCAGCCGCAACTGCCCCTTGGATCGTCAGGGCCGGTCCACCGATGTGGATTATAGTGCCTGAACAATATGTTTCTCCGCCCTTTGGGGCGTAAATGAGCCAACTAAATGACTCCATCGGTTCGAGAACGACCGATCAATCCGAGGCGCCTCGCAACAGCAACAACCACATAAGTCAAACTCGTCAGGGCGTGTAAAACCACTGACGCCACTTCTAGCTAGAAAGAAACGCAAGTCCTCCCTGATGTCCCCTCCCGTTTTTGGTTCATACCGGGTGTGAAACTCGCGAAGCAAACGTTACACAAAGCTACGCCACAAAGGTCGTGCTTTGATCATCAACACAAGACTTTGCTTTTCAACGGAAGCCTCGATCAATTGCCACTTAGGCATGCCACACAGGCAATTCACTCCATGCGTTTGATATCCATCAATATATAACCCCTGAGCTCGTACGTCTCAGAGAAGGGCGTTAAGCAAGAGAATAAATTCTCTGCCGCCAAACAGATATATATTTAATAGAGATCAATCACACAGACTAAAATCCAATGTCAGACACACAGTCCATTTACAAGTCCGTTCTGGGTCTGAACGAAACCGGAGGCACCTAGTACCCCGCATATCCATCGATCTCCAAGTACGTCTGGACGATCACTAACTGTTTCCATCTTCTTGGGTGTACAACCCAATCAAGATCATCAGTTATCACCCAAACGACGTGAAGACCTCCGGTCTTCGACCGTCGTCTTCATCTTCGACACCACGTCGAATCAGTTATTCAGAATGGGATAAAACCGGTCTTTCTGAATAACTCGCGTATATATTATAAAAGTGTTACACAAACACAACATACGCCTCATTCCAATTCAGAATATTCTTTTATTCAAATATTCCTATACTCTGGGAAAAATTCCCATTAATTTTATCCAAGATAATTTTTTTTAAATTTATTCTTTAATCACCTTTGAATATTAATTCAAACTAGTCGGGATTAGCGAACCACACCGAAGTAATCATTTATTTTATTTCCCAATCCCAACCTATTCATCCCATGAAGTAAAACTGGTAGTACTTCATATCTAACACCACAGTGTTATCGGTAATTCAATTACCATTTCACGTTCAAATCTAATTGAAGATTTAATTATCGCCTGGAGTAAAACTGGTGATACTCCATTCTCGATCATTTCAATCTAATTAAAGATTCATTAAAACTCCACTTAGTTTTAATCTTCAACTGGGTTAAAGAATCAGTGTCATTTAAAACACGGTTCACGATAAACCCAAAATCACATTCATTAATTATCGGGTTAAAGAACGAGTGTTATTTAAAACACTGTTCATGATAAACCCAAAAATCAATATCAATTCAATTCCAATTAAATATTATTTAATTGGTACACTTCATTAAATCTAAATAAAAAGATTTAATCTTTTCTCAACTGGGTTCAAGAACAGTGTTAGTGAAGACACCATTCACGACAAACCCAAATCACATTTGATATTCAATACAAGGCTCTGAATAGAAAATATATCGGCTTATATTCAATATCAAATCCTACGACAAACAAATGTCGTATTGGAAATAACGATATAAATATATATCTTTCAAATTTCCATAACAACCTCTGTATAATCACGAATTCCAACATCGAAATATTCCGACGACAATTTCGATTCAAATCCGCTCCAATGCAATCATTGGAAATTTTGGTTATTTTTAAAACCCTTTTCAAATTCAATTTATTTATTTAAAAATAAATAGAATTATAATCCTAGTTCAAAACTAGTTCATTTCGATAAAAATCTATTTTTATCTTTTCAAATATGGAGTTTTTCATCCTAATTCTTCACAAATCATTTCTTATGATTTTACACAAATTATTACTATTTTTAGTAATTCTATCAAGGCCCGTACAGTCGATTTCCATCAATGGCCATCGAACTGCACTTACAGCGACCTTTTTCGAATTTGATTTGGACATAATTCCAAATCCAACCGTTAGATTTATAATTTCTAATATTCGTTAGAAAGCCCTTTTTGATACGAACCCAACGGTTCCGGTTTTAGGAGAATCCGACGGTCGGATCTCCCGTAATGTCCGTTTGAAATAAATGGTCGAAATTTACGAACTGCCGCGGCGCGGCGCGTTCTATTCAGGCCATTATATTATATATATAATATATATAATATATTTCGTCGATTTCTATTTAAAACGAATTATATAAATGGTTTTGAATTCGTTTCAAAAACATTTTTCAACTTCCATTTCAATTCAAATCAAAAATTGAATTCTTCTTTATAAATTCGTTTAAAATTCATTTCTATTCAATTCAAATTTCAATTCAATTTGAATTCATTTCAATTTGCTTTCAATTCAATTTGAATTCGTTTTCAATTCAATTCATTTCGAAATCGTTTTCAATTCAATTCATTTCGAAATCGTTTTCAATTCACTTCAATTCGAAATCGTTTTCAATTCACTTCATTTCGAAATCGTTTTCAATTCAATTCATTTCGAAATCGTTTTCAATTCAATTCATTTCGAAATCGTTTTCAATTCACTTTGAATTCGTTTTCAATTCACTTTGAATTCGCTTTCAATTCACTTCATTTCGAAATCGTTTTCAATTCAATTCATTTCGAAATCGATTTCAATTCAATTCATTTCGAAATCGATATAAATATCGTTCACGTCAAAATGGCGTCAATCTAATCAACACGGCTTCATAAATTTCTATTTTCCAATATTCTATTTCAAATATTTCTATTTCAAATATTTCCATTTCTAAACTGGAATGAGGCCCAATCAATTACCATATAAAATTAATTATATGGATTTTCACACAACACATGTATATAATAGCATTGAAAAATGATCAACCATCAACCAATGTGCACTACACTGTCTAAGCATCAAATAAAGGTATATAACGCTTATAACAGCCTGTCAATCAATCGATCGACATATTTAATCAATCAGGATGAGTGAACTTCAAATTTCATCCCAACACCCGTGTGGGGTTTCAAACAATCAAACGCATATTTTATTTGTGCAGTTGGGGGATGTGTAAAATTTATTGACCCAATCAATGTCCTCCAAATAGGTGTACATAAACAAACCGTCTGGTTTGTAAATGAATATTTATTTATTCACATTCACGTTAAAAATTATATTTTTAACGATAAAAACATTTTATTCCAACATATGAATTTTTATTCAGTTCATTCTTTAAATAAAATGATATTTTTATTTTCTAACTTATTTTAGAAAATTTCGGCGGCATAACGGCATGATACTAGAAACGGGACAAGGCCTAGCCTTATCCCCGGTCCAGTGAAGGCCCACGCCATTCACACATCAATCAAATCAATTTCATTATGCAAACCACAAAATTTGGAGTAAGCGTCTAACCTAGCCTTACTCCTTCGCCTTATAACGGCGCACGTCTAATCCTAACCAATTTATCGATTCGATTTTTTTCACACCACAAACCACATTCAAACCAATATCGCAATCAATAACCAAACAGCCAAACAAACAAGTCCATGGTCTGTGGACGATTGTGTCGGGTGCTACTAAACACCGTCTGCATCCTAGTATATATATATAACTAGAAAAGAAATTTAGAGTGAGAAGTTCTCACCAATAGCTATCCAACTTCACGACACTTCTTCATAGAAATCTTCTTCATTCTCGCCTTTTTGTCGCTTTCGCCCGTATTCTCTACATATGTAAAAATCGAATTTTTACTTCGCTATTCAATATATAAAAATCATATTTTTATTTCGAAGTTCAATGTATAAAAATTCTATTTCTACATTGCTACTATATAGATAAATATTCCATTTCAAAAATATAGATTTCGCCCTTATAAAATTATAGATTTCGCCTTTTCTAATATGAAGTTTTCACCTTTATAAAAATAAAGTTTTCGCCTTTATAAAAATAAAGTTTTCGCCTTTATAAAAATAAAGTTTTCGCCTTTATAAAAATAAAGTTTTCGCCTTTATAAAAATATAGACTTCGCCTTTTCAAATTTAAAGATTTCGTCTTTATAAAAATCTCATTTTTATTTTTATCTACACATATAAAGATGATATTTTTAATCTTCCTATCATGTAAAAATTATATTTTTGACTCTCTACCTAACCAAAAATTATATTTTTACATCATCTATATAGTAAAGACTATATTTTTAATACTTTAAAAATATAAAAATCATATTTTTACTACTTTAAAAATATAAAAATCATATTTTTCTACTTTAAAAATGTAAAAGATTATATTTTTCTACTTTAAAAATATAAAAGATTATATTTTTACTACTTTACCACATAAATAAAATTCAGTTTATATAATAAATAAATTTCAGTTTATATATTAAATAAAATCATTTTATATATTAAATAAAATCAGTTTATAAAATAAATAAAATTAGAAAAACTTACAGGGGGGTCTTCTCCGTTCGTCAGTGGTTGTCCGGTGAAGGGGGAGGGCGCGTCGTACGGAGGAACGGTGGTGGGTTTCGGGTGGCTTGCGTCGATCGAAGGATGGGAGGGGGTTTTAGGGTTGAAGGCGGGTTCTCAGGTGGGTGGCGGAGGGCTTTGGCGGGCGGAGGCGGCTGGCGGAGCGCCTGATGGCGGCGGCGCTAGGGTTCAGGGGGGGTCGCGGTGGTTTTAGCTGAGCGGTTTTTTTTCTTTTTGTTTTTTGTTTCCTTTGAATGAAAACGAGAAGAGGGGGGGTTATATGAAAAATATATATATTTAATTATTTAATTACTTTAAAAAAAACAACTTTTATTTTCGACCTCAAAACGAGACCCACCGCCTGTCGCCCATAGCGTTTCACCCCCATTCCGAACACAATGGGATATGTATCGTAAGCTGATTCGGCTGTTACAATCAGTTTTCGTTAAATTTACATTTAAATCACTATATTGAATTTTAAACGTACATTTCAAATTACCGGGGTCACATACTAACTCTAAAAATTCTCGAAAAATATTTTCTAGCTTCGTATTGACGATACGGTCCTAACAAAACTAGTTTCGTCGAATTCTGAGACCGTTGGAAAAATGGCCATTTCCAGTCGATTAAAATCAACTGAAACTGGTCAAACGCGTTTTCCTTTACCACGCTCACATATTGATTCGAAAAATTATGAAATTTGGAATCTAGCAATAATTTGACATCACGGACCCAACAAAACTGGTTTCGTCGAAATCCGAGGTCGTTTGCAAAATGTCCATTTTTAAGGGCCTGAATTCCATAGCGACTATTCAGGATTTTCAACTGGACATATCTTTTGATTCCCGCTATGAAATCTTGATTTGTCGGATTCGTTAGAAAGATATTCTCAATTAGATCCTATTATTTTTGGTTTCACTAAAATCCGGATTGTTTTGCACCCGGTACATTTAATTGAAGTTTGAAATCGAATTATCGAACTACCGCGCCATTTTCAATTCTATTTATAATTATATATAAATATTTATATTCTAACGACGACGCGTATAATATATACGTCGAATCATATTCCAAATAAATTTCTCGTCGATATTATTTAAAATAATCTATTTTAAATATTCAAAATTCGCTAAAATTGCCAAAATAAAAATTTTAAACTGGCCCAAATTTTGCGGGTTACTACAATCTCCCCCACTTAAAACTTTTCGTCCCCGAAAAGGAACAAAGTCGAAAGTGGTTTGATTAATAAACTCTACGTTCAATCTGACTTCCATTCTCAAACTTTTCAGTTTCTGAGAATTTTCAAATCTTCAAAAATTTGGCTAACACCCTAAATTTTTGAAAAATTTCGCCATAACCTCCCCTGCACCGGGAGCATCGGGGAATTTCAAATAGCTTCCCCGGTCCTTCAGATCTCAAAAAGAAAAAGAAAAAGCCAAGCGGCTAGCCAATAGGCTCACAAAATCATCATCACCCAAACAAAACAGGAAATTATGTAGTAAACATGTACCTATTTGTCGGGCAAACAAATTTTATTCTCTGCTCTAGCCTCCTTGCTATGACCTGCTCAATGTAAGTACAAGTATACGCAAGCAAATGCGACCAAATTTCAATACAATTCAATATTTGATCAAATTAGGCATAATGGTTCAAAATTATCAAACAAATAAACAAACAACACAAACATCAATCAATTAGTGAATTAGAGTTTCAAATGCATAACTTTGATATATAGTCAAAAATCAGATTTTTGATGCCAAATCACAACAATAGGTCCTATCTAATTTTGGTTCTCACACCAGTCAATAGGAAATATATAGAAATCTCACTTTCGTCACTCGAATATAAATACTGATAATGTGATCACAATTATCAGCATCATCCCCGGGCGACTAGAGTGTGATTCTATATCTATCCAGTATATTAAAACTTCGAATAGACGCTAGCTAGGCGCATACGCAAAAATCTTTATATTTTGGATTGTCCTAATCAATATAAAATAAATAATCAAATACGAATAATTGATTTAAATTTTCAAAACAAAAATTTGTTTTCATTTTAAAAATATACTCTTCACACTCGTTCTAGGATACTACTGATCCCATCTCTAACGAGTCATTCTAATTGGATATTACTAATCCAATATCTGATGAATTCTTTTGTATGGTTCTAATGTGTCTTGTTCTCTGAGCTTTGTAAACCAAAGCTCTGATACCAACTGTGACGGCAAGGAATCTCGCTCGGTCCGAACTAGTCGCTAAACCGACCCAGACCCTTCGAAACGCCCTATCGTTTGAGAACAGGACAAAACAGAATGCATACAAAAGAACATTTCATTGTATATTACAACAATGCATCAGATTACAAGAATATACAGAGTATAAATGAATAAATTTCACAGAAATATTAGAGATTTAAATTACATATTAATACATAGCAGCGGAAAATAATAAAATACACAACTAGAAGAGATATACGGATACAAAGCTTTCTGGATATCATTCCAGCTGTAAACCAGGATCCTGCGAATATAAATCTGCAAAACCAAAACTACTAGCTGCCCGTGTCAAAATAGGGGCACCCAGAGTTTAGGTTAAAACAATAAACTCCAGGTCAGTCATGTGACTGGTGTGAGAACTAAAACAGTTATTAATCTTTATTTTAAATCATTCGGTAAATCAAGGGACCACGCCGTATAACACGGAACGGGTTTCCTCCCAAGAATACCAGTGCATAAAACCAACAGCGCAATGCTAAATAAAGAAAAATGAAGCTGTTATAAGACCCAGGTCCCATCACACAATGCAACGCAGCCGAGGATAGGGTTTTCCCTTATAACAGCCAAAGAATGCTTGATACGGTTAAAACAAATCGTTTGATACTATTATAAGTGCATAGTGTATAAAACAACTTCAAATCATAAGTATCAATCATAGGCGACATGAGCGTCCCATGCCACTATGTCACCATATATAGGTTTACAAATAAAACCGCAAAGTCACGTATTTGGAAATTGGATTTCCGTCTATGAACCCAGGCAAAAGATAGTCCTCAACCGATTCGAGACAATCTAGCCCATGTCTCCGGAGCAGCCGCAACTGCCCCTTGGATCGTCAGGGCCGGTCCACCGATGTGGATTATAGTGCCTGAACAATACGTTTCTCCACCCTTTGGGGCGTAAATGAGCCAACTAAATGACTCCATCGGTTCGAGAACGACCGATCAATCCGAGGCGCCTCGCAACAGCAACAACCACATAAGTCAAACTCGTCAGGGCGTGTAAAACCACTGACGCCACTTCTAGCTAGAAAGAAACGCAAGTCCTCCCTGATGTCCCCTCCCGTTTTTGGTTCATACCGGGTGTGAAACTCGCGAAGCAAACGTTACACAAAGCTACGCCACAAAGGCCGTGCTTTGATCATCACCACAAGACTTTGCTTTTCAACAGAAGCCTCGATCAATTGCCACTTAGGCATGCCACACAGGCAATTCACTCCATGCGTTTGATATCCATCAATATATAACCCCTGAGCTCGTACGTCTCAGAGAAGGGCGTTAAGCAAGAGAATAAATTCTCCGCCGCCAAACAGATATATATTTAATAGAGATCAATCACACAGACTAAAATCCAATGTCAGACACACAGTTCATTTACAAGTCCGTTCTGGGTCTGAACGAAACCGGAGGCACCTAGTACCCCGCATATCCATCGATCTCCAAGTACGTCTGGACGATCACTAACTGTTTCCATCTTCTTGGGTGTACAGCCCAATCAAGATCATCAGTTATCACCCAAACGACGTGAAGACCTCCGGTCTTCGACCGTCGTCTTCATCTTCGACACCACGTCGAATCAGTTATTCAGAATGGGATAAACCCGGTCTTTCTGAATAACTCACGTATATATTATAAAAGTGTTACACAAACACAACATACGCCTCATTCCAATTCAGAATATTCTTTTATTCAAATATTCCTATACTCTGGGAAAAATTCCCATTAATTTTATCCAAGATAATTTTTTTTAAATTTATTCTTTAATCACCTTTGAATATCAATTCAAACTAGTCGGGATTAGCGAACCACACCGAAGTAATCATTTATTTTATTTCCCAATCCCAACCTATTCATCCCATGAAGTAAAACTGGTAGTACTTCATATCTAACACCACAGTGTTATCGGTAATTCAATTACCATTTCACGTTCAAATCTAATTGAAGATTTAATTATCGCCTGGAGTAAAACTGGTGATACTCCATTCTCGATCATTTCAATCTAATTAAAGATTCATTAAAACTCCACTTAGTTTTAATCTTCAACTGGGTTAAAGAATCGGTGTCATTTAAACACGGTTCACGATAAACCCAAAATCACATTCATTAATTATCGGGTTAAAGAACGAGTGTTATTTAAAACACTGTTCATGATAAACCCAAAAATCAATATCAATTCAATTCCAATTAAATATTATTTAATTGGTACACTTCATTAAATCTAAATAAAAAGATTTAATCTTTTCTCAACTGGGTTCAAGAACAGTGTTAGTGAAGACACCATTCACGACAAACCCAAATCACATTTGATATTCAATACAATGCTCTGAATAGAAAATATATCGGCTTATATTCAATATCAAATCCTACGACAAACAAATGTCGTATTGGAAATAACGATATAAATATATATCTTTCAAATTTCCATAACAACCTCTGTATAATCACGAATTCCAACATCGAAATATTCCGATGACAATTTCGATTCAAATCCGCTCCAATGCAATCATTGGAAATTTTGGTTATTTTTAAAACCCTTTTCAAATTCAATTTATTTATTTAAAAATAAATAGAATTATAATCCTAGTTCAAAACTAGTTCATTTCGATAAAAATCTATTTTTATCTTTTCAAATATGGAGTTTTTCATCCTACCTTCACAAATCATTTCTTATGATTTTACACAAATTATTACTATTTTTAGTAATTTTATCAAGGCCCGTACAGTCGATTTCCATCAATGGCCATCGAACTGCACTTACAGCGACCTTTTTCGAATTTGATTTGGACATAATTCCAAATCCAACCGTTAGATTTCTAATTTCTAATATTCGTTAGAAAGCCCTTTTTGATACGAACCCAACGGTTCCGGTTTTAGGAGAATCCGACGGTCGGATCTCCCGTAATGTCCGTTTGAAATAAATGGTCGAAATTTACGAACTGCCGCGGCGCGGCGCGTTCTATTCAGGCCATTATATTATATATATAATATATATAATATATTTCGTCGATTTCTATTTAAAACGAATTATATAAATGGTTTTGAATTCGTTTCAAAAACATTTTTCAACTTCCATTTCAATTCAAATCAAAAATTGAATTCTTCTTTATAAATTCGTTTAAAATTCATTTCTATTCAATTCAAATTTCAATTCAATTTGAATTCATTTCAATTTGCTTTCAATTCAATTTGAATTCGTTTTCAATTCAATTCATTTCGAAATCGTTTTCAATTCAATTCATTTCGAAATCGTTTTCAATTCACTTCATTTCGAAATCGTTTTCAATTCACTTCATTTCGAAATCGTTTTCAATTCAATTCATTTCGAAATCGTTTTCAATTCAATTCATTTCGAAATCGTTTTCAATTCACTTTGAATTCGTTTTCAATTCACTTTGAATTCGCTTTCAATTCACTTCATTTCGAAATTGTTTTCAATTCAATTCATTTCGAAATCGATTTCAATTCAATTCATTTCGAAATCGATATAAATATCGTTCACGTCAAAATGGCGTCAATCTAATCAACACAGCTTCATAAATTTCTATTTTCCAATATTCTATTTCAAATATTTCTATTTCAAATATTTCCATTTCTAAACTGGAATGAGGCCCAATCAATTACCATATAAAATTAATTATATGGATTTTCACACAACACATGTATATAATAGCATTGAAAAATGATCAACCATCAACCAAAGTGCACTACACTGTCTAAGCATCAAATAAAGGTATTTAACGCTTATAACAGCCTGTCAATCAATCGATCGACATATTTAATCAATCAGGATGAGTGAACTTCAAATTTCATCCCAACACCCGTGTGGGGTTTCAAACAATCAAACACATATTTTATTTGTGCAGTTGGGGGATGTGTAAAATTTATCGACCCAATCAATGTCCTCCAAATAGGTGTACATAAACAAACCATCTGGTTTGTAAATGAATATTTATTTATTCACATTCACGTTAAAAATTATATTTTTAACGATAAAAACATTTTATTCCAACATATGAATTTCTATTCAGTTCATTCTTTAAATAAAATGATATTTTTATTTTCTAACTTATTTTAGAAAATTTCGGCGGCATAACGGCACGATACTAGAAACGGGACAAGGCCTAGCCTTATCCCCGGTCCAGTGAAGGCCCACGCCATTCACACATCAATCAAATCAATTTCATTATGCAAACCACAAAATTTGGAGTAAGCGTCTAACCTAGCCTTACTCCTTCGCATTATAACGGCGCACGTCTAATCCTAACCAATTTATCGATTCGATTTTTTTCACACCACAAACCACATTCAAACCAATATCGCAATCAATAACCAAACAGCCAAACAAACAAGTCCATGGTCTGTGGACGATTGTGTCGGGTGCTACTAAACACCGTCTGCATCCTAGTATATATATATAACTAGAAAAGAAATTTAGAGTGAGAAGTTCTCACCAATAGCTATCCAACTTCACGACACTTCTTCATAGAAATCTTCTTCATTCTCGCCTTTTTGTCGCTTTCGCCCGTATTCTCTACATATGTAAAAATCGAATTTTTACTTCGCTATTCAATATATAAAAATCATATTTTTATTTCGAAGTTCAATGTATAAAAATTCTATTTCTACATTGCTACTATATAGATAAATATTCCATTTCAAAAATATAGATTTCGCCCTTATAAAATTATAGATTTCGCCTTTTCTAATATGAAGTTTTCACCTTTATAAAAATAAAGTTTTCGCCTTTATAAAAATAAAGTTTTCGCCTTTATAAAAATAAAGTTTTCGCCTTTATAAAAATAAAGTTTTCGCCTTTATAAAAATATAGACTTCGCCTTTTCAAATTTAAAGATTTCGTCTTTATAAAAATCTCATTTTTATTTTTATCTACACATATAAAGATGATATTTTTAATCTTCCTATCATGTAAAAATTATATTTTTGACTCTCTACCTAACCAAAAATTATATTTTTACATCATCTATATAGTAAAGACTATATTTTTAATACTTTAAAAATATAAAAATCATATTTTTACTACTTTAAAAATATAAAAATCATATTTTTCTACTTTAAAAATGTAAAAGATTATATTTTTCTACTTTAAAAATATAAAAGATTATATTTTTACTACTTTACCACATAAATAAAATTCAGTTTATATAATAAATAAATTTCAGTTTATATATTAAATAAAATCATTTTATATATTAAATAAAATCAGTTTATAAAATAAATAAAATTAGAAAAACTTACAGGGGGGGTCTTCTCCGTTCGTCAGTGGCTGAGAGGGGGGGGTCGCGGTGGTTGTCCGGTGAAGGGGGAGGGCGCGTCGTACGGAGGAACGGTGGTGGGTTTCGGGTGGCTTGCGTCGATCGAAGGAGGGGAGGGGGTTTTAGGGTTGAAGGCGGGTTCTCAGGTGGGTGGCGGAGGGCTTTGGCGGGCGGAGGCGGCTGGCGGAGCGCCTGATGGCGGCGGTGCTAGGGTTCAGGGGGGGGGGGGTCGCGGTGGTTTTAGCTGAGCGGTTTTTTTTCTTTTTGTTTTTTTTTTCCTTTGAATGAAGACGAGAAGAGGGGGGGTATATGAAAAATATATATATTTAATTATTTAATTACTTTTAAAAAAAAACAACTTTTATTTTCGACCTCAAAACGAGACCCACCGCCTGTCGCCCATAGCGTTTCACCCCCATTCCGAACACAATGGGATATGTATCGTAAGCTGATTCGGCTGTTACAATCAGTTTTCGTTAAATTTACATTTAAATCACTATATTGAATTTTAAACGTACATTTCAAATTACCGGGGTCACATACTAACTCTAAAAATTCTCGAAAAATATTTTCTAGCTTCGTATTGACGATACGGTCCTAACAAAACTAGTTTCGTCGAATTCTGAGACCGTTGGAAAAATGGCCATTTCCAGTCGATTAAAATCAACTGAAACTGGTCAAACGCGTTTTCCTTTACCACGCTCACATATTGATTCGAAAAATTATGAAATTTGGAATCTAGCAATAATTTGACATCACGGACCCAACAAAACTGGTTTCGTCGAAATCCGAGGTCGTTTGCAAAATGTCCATTTTTAAGGGCCTGAATTCCATAGCGACTATTCAGGATTTTCAACTGGACATATCTTTTGATTCCCGCTATGAAATCTTGATTTGTCGGATTCGTTAGAAAGATATTCTCAATTAGATCCTATTATTTTTGGTTTCACTAAAATCCGGATTGTTTTGCACCCGGTACATTTAATTGAAGTTTGAAATCGAATTATCGAACTACCGCGCCATTTTCAATTCTATTTATAATTAT
This sequence comes from Allium sativum, assembly GCA_030737875.1. NCBI lineage: Eukaryota > Viridiplantae > Streptophyta > Magnoliopsida > Asparagales > Amaryllidaceae > Allium > Allium sativum. The sequence continues at coordinate 781,896,496 of CM060918.1, read as the reverse complement.
ATAAAAATATTTATATTCTAACGACGACGCGTATAATATATACGTCGAATCATATTCCAAATAAATTTCTCGTCGATATTATTTAAAATAATCTATTTTAAATATTCAAAATTCGCTAAAATTGCCAAAATAAAAATTTTAAACTGGCCCAGATTTTGCGGGTTATTACAGCTTACAACCTCTCCTAAGTGTTGGGCATATTCCTCCTCATTCTTTGAGAAGATCGTAATGTCATCCAAAAAGACCACCACAAACTTGTTCAGAAACTCCTTTCATCAAATCCACAAAATAGGCGGGTGCGTTAGTTAGCCCAAAAGGCATAACTAACCATTCAAAGAAACCGTCTGGAGTTCTGAATACAATCTTGTCAATGTTGTCCTCTGCCAACCTTAGCTGATGAAACCTCATGGCCAAATTCATCTGCGAGAAAACTGAGGCGCCTAGAAGCTGATCAAACAAGTCATCAATCTTCGGTACCGGGTGCTTATTCTTCTTAGTGAGCTTATTTAGCTCCCAAATAATCCACACATAGACGAAGTGAGCTATCTGCCTTAGTTGTAAAGACGACTTGACCTCCATACTCTAGTATACTTCGCCTAATAAAACCTTTCTCGAATAGCTCCCCCACTTGCTTGTTGAGATCCCTCCTTTCCCTAGGAGCCATGTGACACAATGGTAGAGCAACTGACTTTGTATTCTCTACCAAGTAAATTCAGAAGTCTATCTCACGCCTTGGAGGTAATCCCTTAAACTCCTCAAACACATCCGGGTAATCTCTGACTATGGGTATAGATAGCAAATTGTCAACAAAAGTATCTAATGATTCTAGAAAACTAAGCCTCACTGACCCCCGTCTGTCGCAGGAAATCTCAAGACTCGTACCGTGACAAGTAAGAAGTCTAACCACTCTCTTTTCCCAATCAAGGATGGTACCATACATGGCTAGCCAATCCATAATTAGAATCAAAGCATAGCCCATAAAGCCCAGAACAAATACATCGCATTCAAAATCAATGCCCAAGATAAAAATTCTCAAACCCTTACACATCATGGATAAATGATTTGATCCTCTTATGGGGCTTGAGACCACTATAGGATTAGTGACTATACTAGTATTAAGGTGCAAACTGTATACTAAAGAACTGGATATAAATGAATGTGAAGCGCCAAAATCAAATAGGATTCAAACAAGACTGTCAAAAAGGAAAATCAAACCTTTAACCGTGACTTTCTTACCTCGATCAGGTCCACTAGCCTCTAAAGCATGTACTTTTCCATAAGTTCCTATCCCTTGTCCTTGCTTGCTAAGGCAATGCTTACCGAAGTGTCCCACTTGTCCACAAGTAAAACTGGCTTTCTTTGTCCTTTTATAGACCTTCACAAAATGACCCATAGCTCTGCAACCATGACACTTGGTATCTTTCTTGACCTGTGCTTTTTCCGTATTTCCACCTTTCTCTTTATTTTTCTTTCCTTTCCTAGGCCACCATTTCTGTTTCTCGCCCTTAGCATGTGTCTCCTCAGTCTTAGTGTCTTTCTTCTCATCCTTGCCATCTTCGTGCATAAGAGCCATATCAACCAGCCTTTCAAACGTAGCCCCCATCAATATATGAAATAAAGCTAGTCCTTGGATAGGTTGATTCAACCCTCTCGCAAAACTAAGTGCCTTCTTGTGGAGCTATTCACCAAGTCCAGTTCAATTCTTTCCAGCTGATAGAACTTATTCACATAAACAGACATGTCCCCTTGTTCTAAAGCCAAGAATCTCTCCAGCTGTAATCCATCTTCTGCCTGAGATAAAAATTTCATCTCAAATCTCTATCAGAAATCATCCCATATAGCTATTGGTTGTCCTGGTTACATTACTTCCCACCAGTAAAAAGCTTCATCTTTTAGTTGCCATGCAACAACCTATATCTTCCTTTTGTCATCAATCTTGAAAAGACCAAACACGTTCTCCATCTCTCATAGCAAATTCCGTGCTTCAACAAAGCTCTCAGTACCACAAAATGGTTTTCCTCCCATAGCACAGAAATCCTTACATAACTTAGAAAAGTTATCAACTCGTGGAGGCAGGGCAATAATAGCTATAGCTGGGGGTGAAGCATCTACTTGACCCCCGATAGGTGTCGTAGTCTCAAGATACCTACGTAACCATGCCGGTAGCGAAATGCCCTCGAGAAGATTGGGTGCCCCAGACAAGCTGACAAGAAAAGAAAAAGGAATCAACAAGAGATCGAGAGAATATTGGATACAGCTTGAGGGGATATGGTTTCAAAAACAGATTTTTATTTGAAAATACTTTTCTTTTGAAACCAATTTTTAAAAACTTTTTCTCTAATCATGCAACCTTCAGCTCTGATACTAAATGTGATATCTTACGTCCGTTAATGTCACTCATAAGATAATGCATTAAGTTTCATGAAGCGCAATAGGTAAACATTGCAGATATTCACAAGATAGATATAAAATAAGCAACAAAAAATTTCAACTTCATTATTAAAAATAAAACGTATTCTCAAACAGGTTACAACAAAACCGGTAACATCAAATCTGTCTTATAAAACATCTCATAAAACAAAGCATTAGAGTACATAAAATCATATCCCTCGTCATAAGCCATACTAGATTAGAGAGCAAGTCAAAATGGTACATCTCAAGAAATCTAAGTTTATGCCATAAGAGAAAACCCTAGTCAATGTTGAGTGCTTCCACTCTAAGGACCTGGGGGGAAAAGGAAGAAAGAAGCGAAAGAAGAAGGGTCAGACATAAAGTCTGGCGAGTTCCAGTGATTTTCAAATATGCGTAAAATAGAAATGCCGAGACAGGTAAATAAGACTGGATGAGAAAGATACAGTGTCATATAAGGCAATAGATAAACCAAACTTAACAGTAGGATAGGCAGGAATAACAGGAATAAATTATGATCGAGTAATGCTTCATGTTTTTATCCCTAAAACAGGTATGTTTGCACCAATACTAGTATAACAGAATTAGGTGTTTAACCTAATTACAAAACAGCAAAATTAACCGAAGATTAGGCGTACCCTATTACATAACCATATTAGGTGTTAACCTAATTACACAACAACAGGATTAGGTGTACCCTAATTAATACCCATGCGATTGGCTCCCTACTACGTAAATACCCCGTGTTATCCCCGGTAGTAGGGTGTATCACTTCCTAACCCAACAACTATATTACAAAGACTTATTTACTGGCGTTATAGCGGCTTATCTTCACTATTTGGACCCATGCACGCTCATGACACCGCCGGAATGCGCCCATACCCACCCCCATGTGAACCTCTTACTATCCATTTCAGTAAAGCATTCCCTAGCCCTTACCTAGTGCGAGGCTCCCTCTAACAAAATACCAACAAGGATACTGACTTATATGGGTTCCAAACAACAGATTGACACAAGCCATACCCACCAAGATTGTGCCCTCAAAACTAGGATTTAAGAGTCCCCAAAGCCCGATACAACAGCATAACAAGGGACCTCTTAGCTTATTAATACTCATGTTTAACCTAGCAGGTTTAGGTTTAGTAATAAGCGTGGTCATAATATTACATGTCATTATGTGTGTACAACCCTTCCCCAAATCACCTGCCCAGATGTATGCAATTTCTACATCGTTTCAGTTTATTAACCTACATCTGGTACTTTCAATGTCCTAACATGTCATTTACTTAATGTTTGAATTAAGTAACATCTAACATGATCAATTCATATGCATACTACTTATCAACTACGTTCCCGAATTACAACATGTATAGGTTTATGCATATTATCCATTTCTACTAATTTACAGCAATTATATACACATTATCCCTTTTTTAATCAGTTTACAGCAAGTCTAAACATGTGTATATTATCCCTTTCCCAAATTATAGTTAAACATTACCAATTTAACAACATGCCTAAATTCCTCTTTTTATGTCATTCATTATTGCCCCAATTATACATACACTCCAATCGAAAATAGCCTAGGCTTCCAAAGGCCTAGGGTTAGCGTAAATAAAAAGGGAAAATAGAGGTCAGAAGAATCAAAACACATTGGCATATAGGCAAGACTGGAAATAAACATAAAACACAGAAAATGGGAAAAGGAAGATAAATACATATAACTTATTAATTATCCAACAACAAGGCATATGTTATCCTTGTCATAACGGCATAGGTGATTAATAGTGAAAAATGTGTATAACGCTTATCTTACAAACACTGTATATCCTAACCCAAATTTATTTAAATGTCAAGTTATAGTCTAAGAAATCAGATCTGAAAATGACAGGGAACTCACAGTGGGTCTTAGTGAAGAAGAGATTAAATCTCTTATATTATAACTTATATGCTATAGAGAAAGTCTAATCCAATCCCTTTAGTTGTTGTATGTATGCAAGTCCTGAATGTTGTCTCTGTAGATCTTGGCTTCAGCAGCATTCCCCATTACATGTTTATATTTTTAGAATAATTCCATAGAGGCAGAAGATACGAAGAAACGGTGTAAATTGGAAGGGAGAAGCCACCTATTTATAGATCCACAGTGTCAACCTTAGCCTTTAGATTCTAGGGTTTTAATCCAAACTGTGCACGTAGCGTTGAGTTAGCAATGAATATAGTTCGAAAATAGTCCAGATTCATAGAACGAATTTTCCCAGATCGGCAGTTGGTCGAACCACCGACCTGTGGGTCGACCCATACCGAGGCCGTTTGGGGGTTGTCCTACAACGGTCTGGTTACCCGCTTAGGCCTGCCTTGATTTACGTTTGAATATTATATTTATACATATGCTCCTGATATGTATATAAACTTCTAAGGTTCATAATTTCTTCATACGTTGTATGTTTTATGCAAACTTTGGGTCTGTCTGAACCAGAATTCCGAGGCGAACGCAATGGTAAAGTCGGTTTCACTTATTTCTGAATATTTAATTAGGTAAATCCCTTTCTACTATCTTTAAAGTACGACTATGATGTATTAAATTTTGGGGTGTTACATGGAATATCACACAAACCGAATATGTTGAATCTACTACTAATTTTGCACAATGGACTAATGAACAAAAGGCTGTTGCATAGAGCAATTCTAAGGCTATGAATATACTATTCTATTCATTAGATAAAAATTAATTTAGTAGAGTATCAGTCTGTAAATCTGCTCATGATAGATAGAAAACCTTGCAAGTTTCTCATGAAGGAGCTAATAAAGTCAAATAAACAAAGATATCAACACTAACTAATCAATTTGAGTTATTTAAAATGAATCAGAATGAATCTAACTCCGATATGTACTGCAAGTTTCAGGAAGTCGTGCATTCATTGATGGCTTTAGGAAAATCTTATACTGAAGAGGACCAGGTCAGAAAAATCCTTAATTCATTAACTCCAGAATGGGACAGAAAACACTGGCAATTGAAGAAGCTAATAATATCAGTGAAATGAAAATTTAGGAGTTAATAGGAAATCTGATGTCGTTCGAAGCACAGTTACAGAAAAGAAAGGAAAATAAGCCGATAGAAAAGAAATCTATAGCACTCAAAGCGTTAATTGTCGTTCTGATTCAAGCAGTGAGGATGATGAAGAAATTTCCTTTATGACAAGGAAATAAAAAAAATAGATATAAAAAAAGAAATAATTTTCAGAGAAATAATCAAGGAAGTTCAGGAAAAAAAACGATAAATGCAACAATTGCAACAAACCAGACCATATAAAAAGATTGTGTCCATATCCTGATAAATCAAATTAGCAAACAGACAATAATTCATCAAAGAAGAGAAAAAGGCATATGCAACAACTTTAAATGACTCGGATTCATCATCAAGTGACAAAGTACTAGAAACTGGAAATTCAAATATGGCTTAACAATGATTCAAAATTCAGAAAATAATGAAGAAATGGATCTAAAAACCAGGCACGCCTTAATTAATAATTTTTGATTGAATTGGTTGAATGGATGCTTGTTTGCTTTCCTTGTTTGAAATTTAAATTCAAAATTTTGAATTTAAAGTTTATATTCTAAAATTAAATTTGAAATTTGAAATTCAAAATAATAATATAATAATAAATATAATAATGATAATTAATCTTAAAATTTTAAGATTAATATCATCTTAGGAAATAATTAAATAGAAAATATGAATATTAAAATAGTAAAACAAATTTAAAAAGCAATTTGAAAATTGAAATGGCATATATATGTCGACATACATGAATTGACATGTCGACATATGAACCGGAAAATGAAACTCAAATTTTGAATTTCAAAAATTTTAACTTTCAAACTTCCCTCCATTTTTTCACCAACTCCCAATGGCTGAAAAAGATGACTTCTACTTAGAAAGATGTGTCCATTTACTATTTATTTATTTGTCTGTTCAATTCTATTCTCTCTACCTTTCAATCAAAATTCAAAACAACTTTCTTCATTTTATTCTCTTCATATCTACATTCTAATGGCTTCCTCATGTTACCCTAGAACGATGAGATTGATCAAAACTCTCAAAGGTCATCTCTACAATAATTTGGAAGCTATTCAATCTTATATTGACCATGTTACAAATAGAAAATTCAATATGTGAATTTTTGCTATCCTTGAAGATTTTCCTACTTATGATCTTCGTCCTCATTTTGAACAAAATGAAGTTTTAAGCTTGATGGATTCTTGAGATAACGATAAAGTATGTTACCCAAATTTAGTCAAAATGTTTTATGCGAATTTGAATCATGGATTTTACAAAAGAAATGAAAATCAAGTTTGGAATAGCTTAAAAGACACTCAAATTATTTTGGATTGTGATACTTTGGGAAACTAAGTTATATTAAGCATTAAGCGAGGCGAGGCGATGGAAGCCTAGCTTCGCTTAATGGCGCTTAAGCGACGCTTAAGCATTGCTTAAGCGCTAAATCTATTTGGAGTCTAGCTATGCCTAATTAGCGCTTAAGCAACAACTAAGCATCGCTTAAGCAATGTTTAATTATTACATAAGTAATTTATTACATAATATTGTCCATTAATGCTCAAGTTTAGGTGAGGCGCTACTAAGCACTGGAAAAAGCGTACATAAGCACTAAAAAAGCGCGCATAAGTGCTAGTCGCTTAATGCCTTCCGCTTTTTAAAAATTAAGCGATGTATTTTCCAAAATCGCTTAAGCGCTGCTTAAGTGCTGCTTGAGCGCGCTTTCATAACATAGTTGGGAACAATTTTAAATTGCAAGAAAACGGGCTCGAATTTTTCGGATTTTGAAATTGATGAACAAGATTTAGAAATGTTTCATCACATTTTTGGAAGCTATGAACATATGGATTGTAAAAATCATTTTTTTCCATCCGAAAGCTAGAATTGTCAACCTCCTTCTTCAACATACTCTCACTCACCGTTTTGGAAATTTCAATAATGCTACCCTTAAGGTCCAAAAGGCTCCTTTTGCAATCTTTGGCAATTATGATATTAATTGAGCTAATGTAATTCTGAACGCGTTTAAACCCAAAGAAATGTCCATCAAAGAAAATACTCTCTATCATGGAATTTATCATACCCGCATCTTCAAATATTTTGGAGTGGATCTCAAAGGAGAGGAATTTGTGCCAAGAAAGGTTATTAACTCGGGAAATATACCCCTTATGCAAATTCCACTCACCTTTAAGCCTTACGAAACATTTGCTGAAAAACAAGCTCGAATGGAAAAGAGGAAAATCCAGTGGAAACCGACGAAGAAGTAAAATCCTGTTTAGAAAGTGTAGAATCTCCAACAACTAGTAGAACCATATCCAATGAGTTACTTGTCCAAAATCCAGTCATGTTAGCCAAGAATCAAAAGAAGATAAAGAATACTTGGAAAATCATCTTCCTCCTCCTCATTACTGAAATATAAGCTTATTAGTTTTTGTTATCTTTCCATAGTAGCTTGTATTTCCTATTGTAATTTCATATTTCGTACTTCTAGCTTTAAATTTCATGCACTGTTTGCTTGTAAGCATTTAGTAGTAATGAATAATTATTATATTCTATCAAAACAAATTTTAAACCTCTGTAAAAACATTAAAATTAAATAATATAATATAGTATATTAAAAAATATGCAAAAAGTCAAAATACTCAAAATACATATGGGTATTTCAACATGTAAGTTTTGACATGTCGACATATAACTGTCAGGAAATTCAAATTGTTTCAAATTTGAATTTTTAAGTAACTACCTTATGTCTCTTCATTTCAAACGAATTTCAAACTCTATAAATACCTTTTTCTTGCAGAAAAACTTATTTTTATTTCTCTCTTAATTATGTAAATGCTCCTTCTCTAAATTATCAAATAATGACTTATGTGGATCACAATCTAATTGAGAATTTTGAAGAAACACTCAGTTCGTTCAAAAATACCCTATTTATAATCCTTCGTAATCAGCGGCATCTAGAGTTAACCCAAATAAAGATGATTGAACAACAAGAGAAACACTTTGATGCTATTCTGTTGGTTGACTTCTTCTCTTTCCGGAGATGAAGATAACAACATCACTGGAGCACCTCTCACTAAAGATAACGAAGACTGGGAAGTCATCAAAAAGAACCAATCTTCAGTGGAGATGGATAGGTGGAAGTTCTAAGAGATATATGAATTTGTTTGAATTGATTGATATGCTTTGTGTGGTATGAAAACTCGTACATATTATTTGATTTGATTTGGATTATATTGATTAGTTTGATACAATGATTGCTTATAATATTGTTTGGATTTGGATGAATTTGATTTGGCTGGTTTGATATAAAACAGTGATTGCTTGATATTGGTTGAATTGTTAGAATATATTGTTAGTCATTTATTTAGGAGAAGGTATGAAACTTTAGATTTAAGTCTTAAGGGAGTCATATACCTAGAACGGGTCATTAGGATCATTTATAGCATAGATTTAGAGGGATTACAATTTAATATTGTTTTTGTTGATTACAAAGGGGGGAAATTATAAAATAGGATGTAGATAAGATAGACATAGTTTAAGGGGGAGTCAGGAAGAATTCATGGTGAAAGAGGGAGTATTCAAGAAAACAGATCAACAGGTAATATCAGGTATGACTATTTTATAAACCAAGCTTGTCATCGTCAAAAGGAGGAGGTTGTTAGAGAATGGAATTTTGATGAAAACAACCTTGTTTCAATCACTAACATTACTTATTATAAAATATACATTAGCATCTTTATCCAGAATACATATAGGCACATATGAATTATATACAGGTAATATAGAAGACTGTACAGTTAAAGAGATTCATGATTCCAAAGGAGATACAAGATTCAAGACTCATGAGAATCAAGATATCAAGATTTCAATAGAATATCAAAATAATAGAGTCTAGTTAATATGTAAAACTCCAGCTAGCACTTTCAAATTCTTTTTTCAAATAATTTTCCAACTCCTTTCTAAATGATTTCAAATTATTAAAGGTTTTTTACTTTCAAATATATATATATTTGTTTATTACATACTTTATAAAGTTTTATAATATATATGTTTACAATTATAATATATAGTTTTATATCATTTAATTTTATAAATATGTTTATATTATACATTACAATGTTTTTATATGTTTTTACACTTTATAAATTCATTTGAAACACTAGTTTTGATTCAAGAATTTTCCAAATATATATTGGTTTAATCACTTGGAAAATGATTTTTAAAAATCAAAATAACAAGCATATGTCGACATTCCTATTTCGACATGTCGACATATAACCGTCATTATTCTATCTTGATTTCTACACTTAAACTCTGCCGTTTTCAATACAGATTTTATCATTCTCTTTCTTTTCTCAATATCTATCAAATACTCTATGTTTGAAAGTGTTATTCAAGGGTTCTAGGGATGTTTGTAATTGTTAAGGAAAGGGTGTCAATGAAAGGGAGCGGTGTGAACCTTGTAGCCATGAAATCAAGGGTGTTGAATCGGTATGAACCTTGCAGCCGTGAAATCAAGGGTGTTGAATCAGTGTGAACCGTGTAGCCATGAAATCAAGGTTGTTAAATCAATGTGAACCTTGTAGCTATGAAATCAAGGGTGTGGAATCGGTGTTAACTTTGTAGCCATGAATTCAAGGGTGTTGTAAGATTGATACTTGAATTAATAAAACTCTACACAATTCGCATTGCGTGGGACTGGACGTAGGAGTAATCCGAACTAGTGTAAAATCTGATATGTTCTTTCTTTTTCTGTACTTTATTTCTATTTATATCTCCATCTATGATTGTTTCTGTTGTGATATTCATTATGTGGTTCATATAGTTGTTTGAGTAATCATTAATTATTTAGATTTTCTATAATCTCTTTAAAACACTATTCACCCTCCTCTAATGTTAGTTTTGCCTTAGGATCTATGATGATTCTCATACCTAACATTTGTTGTCCCACCACACTTATATACCAGATGCCATGTATCACGATGGAAAGGTTCGGTGCGCACACAGTCTTAACCAAGAAAGAGTAAAATACAAGCTATGCATGATTACGAATCAAAATGAGTCACTGCATGGTTTGGGATACGCTTGAAGCACACAAACAGTCTTGTGATACAGGAGCCAACCAATGCTCAGACATAGAAGGGAAGTTATCCATCAGTGAAATAAAGGACTATGCAAAAATTGGAATCACATCCAAATGTTGGATGAAACCAAGCGACCAAATAATCAGTTCTCAAAGACAAGAACAATCTAACAAAGAAAACAACCAAGATAATGTGCAACATTAAAAAGACACTCCAAATCAAAATTATTTCTATGTAAACCGCCAAAAGAGTAACTAGGGCATAGCTAAGGTTGTAGCGACGAGTTATGATTGATGCAACTGTGATAAAGCAGTCAAGTGGCAAGAATACTAAGTTATCAGGATACGAGCATCCATGCTTAATAGACTGGGGGGAATTAAACAAATTTTCGAGAATATCTAATTTCCCGATAAATACAAGAACTCTTGTAGTCGTAAAGATCAACTCTCCCAACTGGGACATGCACGCCGTTGAAACTCAATCAAAGTCTTTTTATATACCAAAATGCGATACATAAACATGTCACATAAAGACAGTATTTTTTGATTTAATAAACTGCCACATAGTGAATAAAGTCACATGCACAAGTGGTTGTACACAGTACACAAAACATGTGAAAATTATGCAACCACAGGTTAGAAAAAAATAATCTTTCATTGCCAAAATATTTCATGAATAGGAAAAACTGCACGCATTGAATGCGTGAAACATCAGCCTGATCTAGACCACTGGAAAATAAAGCTAAAAATCTACATTGATTATAACATAATGGGTGAGTGAACTCAAATATGCTTGAAATACATGCTTCGTATTTTAAACTCCAAAAGAAATGTAGTAAAAATTCCGCATCAATCCTGGCAACTGAGAAACCATGAGAGGCTATAGAGTAAACCAAAGTAAACTAAAAGGCATAAGTCATTGGTTAGCTCTAATCCTAATAAGGACTTAAGGGTATACTCATGTGATGGCAAGTCACAAGATCTGACAGTGATCTAGAAGTGAAACCACATCTCAAAGGCAAATGTACATCAACTTATGAAACATTTAGTCAAAGATGGGGGCTTCGTAGCATGATCGACTGCATTTGTCAAGAAATACCCCATCTTGGTATAGAGTGTAACTCCTAAAGTGTAAGTGAAAATCTTCTAACAAGACTAGATGGGATGGCAACAATAGTTTCACCGTCAAAAACAACATCTCCGTTGTTATAGAACAGTCTCAGTCAAGCTTGAATCAAAGTGAGCTATGTCCTGCATGACACAATAACAATAAGGCTCATGATCAAAGTGGTCAGGAATGATTCATTTTGAAATAAATCATTTAACGGAGAATGCTTATAGTTCATAGGAAAAAAACTTACATTTGCCAATTGAATTCTATACATTAACCAAGGCTGGTACAATGCATTGTCTTTGTAAGCAAAGTACCACGAACTCAGGTAGAAGCAGTTCATTCTGCATAAATGACTCATGAGTGACAAAAATACAATCTATGTAATTCTTCTGTCCATTTTTAGAAGTTACTTGTTCTCAACTGAAAATTAGACAGCGGATCCTTTGCCATAAGTGGATCGGGAAGCTTTGTCTTTCCAAGATCATTGGATGTGCAGAAGCAATATAGGAAAACGATGAAACTGTCAATGCGCTAAAGTTAGCTCATACACCATTTAGAGAAAATGTTAGACTTCACTGCCAATCAAATGTGTATAACCAACCGTATCTATGTAAAACAAGATTCCACCCAACAATCATAAGTGAAAAGAATTGGCTTCAAAACTCAAGAGGAATAATAACTTTTCCCAAAAATTTCATCTAAGCACTAGAGTATACATCGTGTCATCCCAATGACCCAAAATCAAACTATTCTATCAATCCAACCTAGCATGATCTTTGGACACATGAACCATGAACCAATCAGAAGCCTCTTACAAAGTTCAGAATAAATGTTGCATTATCGTCACTAGCAAGGATGATCCAAGTTAAGAAACTCAAGTAAATAGCCAATAAAATCAAAGATAATTTAGTGGAATTAAGGTCATATGATTAACCAGACCTATCAAGCCACTTAATGACATTTCATTCCAAAGAACATCTTGTTTTCAACGAAGACGTACTCAGGGAGGTAAATGTTAACCTGATTTTGGACCCAAGCAGTTTAAACTGAACATACAGGGCATATACGAACTTGGATTAACTTGAAATTTTTGTAGGACACTTATTCGACATAAAAAACTCTCACAAAAATATTTGTGTGAATCAAAGTTAATCTCATGGATCGGTACGGATCCATACTGCGTGGATTATATCCGAACCAGATGGGACCCACCTTTTGATATCAATATGGTAGGTCGCTTACATCATATAAAAGGCATCCCCAAAATTTCATGTCAACCAGGTAAGTACTGAGTGAGTTATGGATGAACCATTGTTGAATCATGCTAATTTCATCGATAGAATCCATACTTGAGGAGTTACCCTAATGGATTGAAATTTATGTGAGAGGTCTCTCTTCTCATTTATATTACATGTGTGAATTTTCTTGTCATTTAGTAAATACATGAAGAAGTTATGAATGCATCTTCCACTTTGAATTTGAATAAATTGAAAATTGGCCAAGTAGATGGACAGGTGCTTACCCATCCTCGATGGATAAGTACCTATCCATAAGTAATAGGTGAGATACATCAAGTTTCATCCCATCATGATCTTCATCAATCCATTGTCTTCTTCTTAAAGTATAGTTGTAATCCGAGGTCTCTAGCTTAAGATACTCGATGGATGATTTAGAAACATGCATAATGGAATGATGGACCTACGAGTACGAGCAAACGAATACCAAGCCAAGTCAAACTTTGCAATAGGACGACAAATGCATAAGAAGGATATTAGTGAAGTCAAAGTTCAAAAATAGTTTAAGTCTATGGACTAGTACCATGCCATAGGCAATGTGTAACAACCCGTAATTTTAAAACATGACATAAGGGATAATTAAAGAATACTTAATTTTTATAAGAAGAATTAAGGGGAACGGGTTGCGGCATTGCGTTCGTCTCGGAATTCTGCTTGGAATAGAGTCTGAGTTTGCGTAAATCAGATATCATATAAAGAAGTTGTGAAGCTTGGAAGATTTCATTTTAAAGTAGAATTTAAATTAAAATAATAATTAAAAGTCAAAAACGAGTTCAAAAATCAAAATCAGAAAAATCTGGATGAGCGGGAAATCTCCCGCTCTAGAGTGTCAACCCCCCTAGGGGAGTCGACATAGGTGTCGACCCCCCATAGTGTATCGACCCCCCATCTGCCTAGATATGGAAGACAAATTTTTGAGGTATAGGGCTGTTGTGTCCTTCTGAGATTGGCTGGATGACGTGTTTTCTAGTTTGGATGGTTCTGATGGATCGTAATCTAATTTTAAGGGTCCTAATACACCTAGTACTCCTATAAAAAGACACCTAGACCTAACCCTAATTTCATTACACCAATCCATGACGCCTCCATGCTGCTTTAGTCTAAATTAACCTAGCCTTTCTTCTCCACCAAAGCAAATCAAAATAGAGTATTCAAATTGGAAGATAAGAATTAAATTCTACAACAACGGTTTAGCTAATCAAATTCAGAAATCAGAACTCATAACTATCCTCTCTCCTAAATCCTATCGTTGTGAGTCTATATTACTCTCGCATATAATTAATTAAAAAGTGATTGTGATAGGATTGTAAATTGGATTTTATGAACATGCTTGTAAGATGAATCATATCAAGTTTGTAAATTATTATCTTTCAGATTCATACCCGAATCACTGTTATTATATGCCTAATTGGATCTATTTTATTGTTCTATGCCGGTTCATGTTTCATATGTCTCTTTTATGCCAGTTTCGATGCCATGACTCTCTTCCCTTCTTATTTTCCTTTTTTTATGAGATTAGGCTAACTTCGAGCCTAGCATATTACGTTGAATTATACGTACGAATGAAGTGGGAACGTTGTGGAAAAAGTTTGGGAAAATATTGAATAATATGTAATTGGGCATAAATTGATTTGTAATCACGTAGTTGATTTGGGGCATAATTATGTATAATTTGTATACATGAGATTTGGCATAAGTTGGATGTGGGCATAATTAGATATAATTTGTATACATGAGGTTTGGCAAAAACTGTTAATAACAATTAACGCAAATTGATTTGGGCATAATTTCGCATAACATATGTACATAAGATTATAGGCCTAATTTTGATTAAAATTATGAACATAATTTAGATTGGAAATTATGTAATTGGGATATAATTTAATCGAAGATTTAAAGTTGGGACTTGAATCAAGAAAGTAATAATGAACACCTAAGACACGAGTTTAGATTCGAATTGCGGTATAAGATTGCCCGGAACCGCCCGGCACATCCAGCAGTCGCAATTTTGTTGTCTAATGTGAGAGATCAAAGGCAGAAATTAGAAACGTAATAATGCAAGGACACGAGGTTAGATTCGGATTGCGGTATATGACTTCCCGGAACCACCTGGCATATCCAACAACCACAAAACGGCAATCTAATGTGGGAGGTCTTGCAATATTACGGTTATAATGAATTAATGAACACTTAACAAAGATAAGACATGTAGTAAGACATAGGGGTTAAGTGGGTAACAAGGGTGACATGTGAAATATAACTTGAAGCACTTAACCAAAGTGAAAAATGTGATTAGACATGGGAATACTGAGGGGTTAAATGGGAATTCCTTGTGGGGACCAAGCTTAGGAGGGAAGCTTGTGTCAAGTGGGTGGACCATTTTAAACCAGTAACCCATTTTAGTATCTATATGAGCTCGAACTAGGTCGAGGATGGGACACGCTTACTGGTTTGATTGTAAGAGGTCAATAAAGAGTTAGCGGTGACAACGCAAGTCCAACAGAGTCATGTGCGTGCGTGGGTCCGGGGTGGTAGGTAAGATGTTGTTGCATCGTGTAGGTATAAGCCGTGCATTTTTAGTAGTATCAGGTTGCCACTTTAGGGAGTGATACACCCTACTGTGGACCAGCATGGGTATCTACGAGTTATGGAGCCGTTCGAATGGGGAGGGTAGTGGGTACAACTAGTGGAGATAGGAGCAGGCGGCACCCGTGACAGCAGCTAGGAGTACACGAAACTACCATGATTATAATTGTTACTATGTTTAGTAAGAGGGATCAACTTTCAGTATGAAACTAGCATCGGTTTGGTGTAGGAATTATCTTATAGTGATTATAAGCGCAGTCAACGTTACATCTTGTTCATCTTGTTATCTTGTTATATCTGCTTATGTTAGAGTCATCTCTTATATCCAGTTTATGTTCTTATCCTGCTACTTTACTGATTATATTGTTAAAGTCACTAGACTCGCTAGACTTATGTCTGACCCCTTTTTGTTTCGCCTCTTTTCTTTCTTCCCCCCCCCCCCCCTCAAGGTTTTTAGGGTGGGAATAGTGAAGCTTGACTTGGATTCCTTTTTCTTGAAGTGCTTGGAAGTGTTGAAAGTAATGCTCAGCTTTATCTCTTTTTCATTATGGCTATTTGGAGTGGGATTATGGTTTTACCTTTATGTACTATGATAATAATTTTGTACAAGATGGATATTTTTGTACTTGGCTTTAGCATGTGGTTTTGATGTTGTAACCAAACATGTTTTGCTTTTCGGCTGCAATGAATAAATTTTGAATTTTCTTAAGTACCATTTTTTATATCCGTCTTGTGATATTCTGTTCTATACTCTTATAATACTCCATGAAATTTAATGCATTCCCTTAGTGAGTGACATTAATGAACGTGGGGTGTTACACGTGGTATCAGAGCTGAAGGTTACCAGAACAGATAAAAGATTTTGAAAACCGTTTTCAAAAGCATTTTTAGAAAGAAGTATTTTCAAAAACATGTTTAAAAAAAAGGGTATTTTCAAGAGAAAAGTTTATTATGAAAAACATAATCCCCCAAAGCCATATATCTATATTTCGATTCTCTATTTTGAATCTCTTCCTTTTCCGTTTAGCATGTCTGGGGAACCCGTTATACCCGAAGGCGTACAGATACCAGGCTGGTTCAGAAGGTATCCGGAGGCTAGGCCTACTGCCGTTGGCCCAGCAGACGTTCCACCTCCCCCAGCTGTAGTCGGTCCTCCCCCTCCTCCCCGTGTAGACGCTTTTTCTAAGATATGCAAAGACTTCCGGGTGATGGGCGGAAAACCGTTTCATGGGATTGAGACATTTGTTGAGGCTTGAAATTGGCTTAAAGAAGTGGAGGATTTGTTTGGTATCTTTGAGATAGATGAGGGGAGGAAAGTTCAGCTAGCTGCTTGGTTGATGAAGGACGAAGCTTTCTTTTGGTGGGAAGTAACTAAGGAGGTGAGTTTATACATGGAGAGGTTCTTGGCTTCGAAACAAGGGAGTTTGTCTGTGAAGGAGTACGTCAACAAGTTTAACTAGTTAGCAAGATTTGGTGTGGAAATAGTTAATATGCCACATAAGAAGGCTTTGAAATTTGCCAAGGGTCTGAATGAACCATTACACGGGTTGGCTATGTCCCACATTCCTATGGGGGCTACTTTCGAGAAACTTGCTGACATGGCATTGATGCATAAAGAGGAGAAAGGTGCTAATGTAGTAAGACACAAGTTAAGAAAGGGGATCCAAAGAAGGCGCAACAACAAGAAAAGAAAGGCGGCAAGGATAACAAGGGACAAGGGAAGAAAAGGTGTTTTAATTATGGAACACTGGGCCACTTAAGCAAGGACTGTAGGAAGAAGAAGAAGAAGACAGGTTGCTTTCAATGTGGTGAGACAGGACATATGATTAAAGACTGCCCAAGGTGGCAAGGACAGAGGACAAGATCTACTTCTGGCGGGCAGGTTCACGCTCTCATGGCACCTAGACAAGAGAGAGGTAGAAACATTTCTGTTGAAAGTTTGATTTTCCTTTTTGATCATCCTGTTCGAACTTTATTTGATTCTGGCGCTTCACATTCGTTTATATCTGCTTCGCTAGTTGAAACACTACAGATAAATGCTAGTCTAGTTATGGATCCCGTAGTTGTCTCAAATCCTATTGGGGTACTGCTCATCTTTCTATGTTATGTCGGGATTTGAGAACATATGTGTATGGCGTCGAGTTCGAATGGAACACTTATGTGTTTGGCTTCACGGGCTATGGGTTGATTCTAGGAATGGATTGGCTAGCCAAGTATGGTGCCATTCTCAACTGTGAGAAGAGGGAAGTTAGACTATTGACTAGTTTGGGTAATACTCTCGATATTTCTTGTGACCCTAAGGGTTCTGTTATGCTTAGCTACCTAGAATCTCTTGACACATCTAATGATGATTTGCAATCTATTCTAGTAGTCCGTGAGAATGCAAATGTCTTTGAGGAGGTTAGGGTCTTACATCCAAAACGCGAGATAGATTTCCGTATATACTTGGCGAACAATGCAAAGCCAGTTACATTGCCAGTGCACCACATGGCTCCAAGAGAAAGGAGGGATCTTGGTAAACAAGTGAAAGAGTTGCTTGAGAAAGGGTTCATAAGAACAAGTATCTCGGAGTGGGGTGCTCCTGTTGTTTTTGCTACGAAGGCTGATGGTTCGCTTAGATTGTGCGTAGACTATAGGGAGCTGAATAAGCTCACGAAGAAAAACAGACACCCATTGTCGAGGATAGATGATTTGTTCGATTAGTTGGTTGATGCTTCGGTTTTCTCGCAGTTGGACTTAGCTACAGGATTTCATCAATTGAGGGTAGCTGGGGATAGTATAGATAACACTGCCTTTAGAACTCCCGACGGTTTCTTCGAATGGCTCATCATGCCATTTGGTTTGACGAATGCACCCGCATATTTCGTAGACTGGATGATTGTGGTGTTTAGGGAGTTTCTAAACAAGGTCGTGGTGGTCTTTGTGGATGATATTTTGATATTCTCTAAAAGAGAGGGTGAATATGCCCTACATCTTAGGGAAGTCTTAGAGACTCTTCAAGCACATCAACTTAAAGCTAAGTTCTCCAAATGTCATTTTTGGAGAAAAGAAGTGAGGTTCTTAGGGCATGTGGTCTCCAAGGAAGGGATAGCTGTGGATCCCACGAAGGTGGTGGCAATCCAAGATTGTAAGGTACCTAAGAATGCAATAGAAGTAAGAAGTTTTCTTGGTTTGGCGGTCTATTATAGGAATTTCATTAAGGTCTTTGCTAAGATATCAGCCCCACTTACATGATTGACGAAAAAAAATTTGACCTTTTCTTGGGATGTTGACTGTGATGATGCTTTCCAACATTTGAAGAGGGCATTGATGACATCTCCAATTTTAGTTTTGCCGGATGGGAGTAAGCCTCTGACAGTGTATACCGATGCTTGCGGGACAGGGCTTGGCATAGTTTTGATGCAAGAGAGAAGGGTTATATGACATGGTGGAAGGCAGTTGAAGGTCCATGAGATGAATCCCTACCCACGACTTAGAGTTAGCTGCCATAGTTTTTGCGCTTAAGTCTTGGCATCACTATTTGCTCGGTGAGAGGTTTGAGTTGTATAGAGACCATAAGTCACTAAAGTACTTGTTCTCCCAAAAAGATTTAAACTTAAAGCAACAAAGGTGGATGAAGTCCTTAGCATCCTACGATTTTGAGATTGCATATACCTCTGGCAAGGGTAACATTGTAGCTGACGCCTTGAGTAGAAAGAAGTTGACTTTGAGTCCTTTGTTTGTCGAGTGGCATAGTTTAGAGTATATCTATACCTTTGACTTTAGATCCTCTATTGATTATGTACACGGTTTGTTGGCTTCATGGAGATACGCCTACGCTTTTGGACAGATAGGTGCGGCACAACGAGATGACCCACAGTTGATAGAGATAGTAGACCAGCTCACCAGAGGGGAGTCTTCGAGCCATCTTAGTAAGTACACTATAAGTGACAAAGGTTGGTTGCGTAAAGATGGGAGACTTTGCGTATCTAGAGACGAGAGTTTGAGAAAGACAATCCTTGAAGAAGCACATCGTTCTAAGATGACCATACATCCCAGTGGTGACAAGATGTATAAGGACATGAAGCGAGTTTTCTTTCGGGCCGGAATGAAGAAGAGTGTGACTGAGTTCGTTTCTAGAGGCTTAGTGTGCCAGCAAGTCAAGGCTGAGCAAAAGAAGCCTGGTGGTTTGCTTCACCCTTTAGAGGTTCCGCAGTGGAAGTGGGAGAGTGTTTCCATGGATTTCGTCGATGGGTTGCCGAGGTCAAGGAAGGGTAATATGTGGATTTTGGTAGTAGTAGATAGACTTACCAAGAGTGCCCATTTTATTCCCATCAAGAGTAAAAGAACAGCGACATGGTTAGCATCTGTTTATCTCCAAGAGATAGTTCATCTACACAGCGTACCTTCTAGTATCGTAAGCGACCGAGATCCCATTTTCACTAGTGAGTTTTGGAAGAGCTTGCAAGAGGCGGTAGGAACACAATTGTGTTTGAGCACCGCTTATCACCCTCAGACGAACGACCAAACAGAAAGAATGAATCAGATTTCAGAAGATCTTTGAGGTTATGCATCTTGGACTTTGGAGGGATATGGGAGGAACATCTTCCATTAGTAGAGTTCGCCTACGACAACAACTATCAGACTAGTATTGGCATGGCACCTTTTGAGGCTCTATATGGACGACCTTGCCGATCACCGACTTGTTGGTGGGAATCTACACATAAGATTTTGCTTGGGCCCAAGATGATTAGGTAAACTTCAGAGAAGATGATAGACTTGATTCGAAGACGCATGAAGACAACACAAGACCGACAAAAGTCATATGCTGATAAGAGAATGACCGATCTTGAGTTCAGTATTGAAGACATGGTCTTTATTAAAGTATCACCGTTGAGGAATGTAGTTCGTTTTGGGTCTATAGGGAAATTGGCACCAAGGTTTGTAGGGTCATTCCCTATTACAGAGCGAATAGGACAGAAAGCCTACAGAGTGAAGTTGCCCGAGAAGCTTAGTGGTGTTCATGACGTATTTCATGTATCGCATTGCAGAAGTGTTTATATGATACCGTAGAAGTAGTAGAGCCAAGCATGCTTAGAGAAGTGGAAGTAGAGCGAGATGCCACGATTAGACGAGCTCCTACATGCTCCTTGGATCGGAGGTCAAGAAATTACGTAACCGAGAGATCAAGTTAGTTAAAGTCCAGTGGGGAGATGATCAAGGAGACACGACTTGGGAGACTGAAGACAAGATGCGCGCTTCATACCCTTTCCTTTTTGAGGGTATGTTCTTAACTTCTCCTTTTTCTACCATTTTGTTTACACTTGTTCTATCATTTAGTGTATCCTCTCAATTATATATTCGACCCTTAGGTAGAAAATCTTATGGTTGTAAATATGTGTTTGAGACATGTTATGTTTGGTGGATTCAAGTGGATGTAAGTGTTTGCTAATGGTTGCTCATGGATGCATTTACACACACATTAGGCATTAGATAAGCTCAACCACTTTCATATTGCATATGAATGAGTGTGCATATTTAAGTTAATGGATGTATATTGAATGTGTTATCATATGGATGCTGCATTTGAATGAATGGTTATGCACTCATATAGAAATGATATGTATCATTAGGATTCTTTTGCATACATAATGGATGCATGGCACTATCATGTTTTTCATTAAGGAGGTCAACTGAATCAGTAGACCGCCTAATCTTTGCATTACACTTTTGCATATGTTCATATAGCATTAGAATTCTTTTAAGGACAATGGATGCTTGTGGATGATAGATAAGTAGATGGATGATTGGATGATAGGATACATTCTTCTTAACTTGAAGATTTCGGGGACAAAATCCTTTAAGGAGGGGAGAATGTAAAAACCTGTAATTTTAAAACATGACATAAGGGGTAATTAAATAATACTTAATTTTTATAAGAAGAATTAAGGGAAACGGGTGGCTCCATTGAGTTCACCTCGGAATTCTGCTTGGAATAGAGTCCGAGTTTGCGTAAATCGGATATCATATGAAGAAGTTGTGAAGCTTGGAAGATTTTAGTTTAAAGCAGAATTTAAATTAAAATAATAATTAAAAGTCAAAAATGAGTTCAAAAATCAAAATCAGTAAAATCTGGATGAGCGGGAAATCTCCCGCTCTAGGGTGTCGACCCCCCCAAGGGAGTCGACATAGGTGTCGACCCCCCTATAAGGGTGTTGACATAGGTGTCAACCCCTATAGGGTATCGACCCCCATCTGTAGATGTGGTAGACGTGTTTTTGAGGCCTAGGGCTGATGTGTCCTTCTGGGATTGGCTGGATGACGTGTTTTTGGTTTGGATGGTTCTGGTGGATCCTAATCTAATCTAAGGGTCCTAATAGACCTAGTACTCCTATAAAAAGACACCAAGACCTAGCCCTAATTTCATTACACCAATCCATGATGCCTCCATGCTGCTCTAGTCTAAATTAACCTAACCTTTCTTCTCCACCAAAGCAAATCGAAATAGGAGTATTCAAATTGGAAGATAAGAATCAAATTCTACAACAACGGTTTAGCTAATCAAATTCAGAAATCAGAACTATCCTCTCTCCTAAATCCTATCGTTGTGAGTCTATGTTACTTTCACATCTAATTACTTAAAAGCGATTGTGATAGGATTGTAAATTGGATTTTATGAGCATGCCTGTAAGAAGAATCAAATCAAGTTTGTAAATTCTTATCGTTTAGATTCATACCCAAATCTCTGTTATCATATGCCTAATTGGATCTATTTTATTGTTCTATGCCAGTTCATGTATCATAGCTCTCTTTTATGCCGGTTTCGATGACATGATTCTCTTCCCTTCTTATTTTCCTTTTTTATGAGATTAGGCTAACTTCGAGCCTAGCATATTACATTGAATTATATGTATGAATGACATGGGAACGTTGTGGAAAAAGTTTGAGAAAATATTGAATAATACGTAATTGGGCATAAATTGACTTGTAATCACGTAGTTGATTTGGGGCATAATTATGTATAACTTGTATACATGAGACCTGGCATAAGTTGGATGTGGGCGTAATTGGATATAATTTGTATACATGAGGTTTGACAAAAATTGTTAATAATAATGAACGCAAATTGATTTGGGTGTAATTTGGCATAACATGTGTACATAAGATTATAGGCTAACATGTGTATATAAGATTATAGGCCTAATTCGGATTAAAATTATGAACATATTTTAGATTGGAAATTATGGTTAATTGGGATATAATTTAATCCAAGATTTAAAATTGGGACTTGAATCAAGAAAGTAATAATGAACGCCTAAGACACGAGGTTAGATTCGAATTACTGTATAAGACTGCCCGGAACCGCCCGACACATCCAGCAACCGCTATTTTGTAATCTAATGTGAGAGGTCAAAGGCAGAAATTAGATACGTAAAAATGCAAAGACATGAGGTTAGATTCGGATTGCGGTATAAGACTGCCCGGAACCGTGTGGCATATCCAGCAATCGCAAAACGGCAATCTAATGTGGGAGGTCTTGCAAGATTGCAGTTATAATGAATTAATGACCACTTAACCAAGATAAGACATGTAGTAAGACATAGAGGTTAAGTGGGTGACATGTGAAATATAACTAGAAGCACTTAACCAAGGTGAAACATGTGATTAGACATGGGAATAAAGAGGGTTTAATGGGAATTCCTAGTGGGGACCAAGCTTAGGAGGGAAGCTTGTGCCAAGTGGGTGGGCTCTTTTCAACCAGTTACCCATTTTAGTACCTATGTGAGCTCGAACTAGGTCGAGGATGGGATACGCTTACTGGTTTGATTATAAGAGGTCAATAAAGAGTTAGCGGTGGCAACGCAAGTCCAACGGAGTCATGTGCTTGCGTAGGTCCGGGCTGGTAGGTAAGACGTTGTTGCATCATGTAGGTATAAGCCGTGCATTTTTAGTAGTATCAGGTTGCCACTTTAGGGAGTGATGCACCGTACTGTGGGACTAGCACGCGTATCTACGAGTTAGGAAGCGGATCGAATGGGGAGGGTAGTGGGTAAACTAGTGGAGATAGGAGAAGGCGGCACCTATGAAAACAGCTAGGAGTACACGAAACTACTATCATTATTATTGTTACTATGTTTAGTAAGTGGGATCAATTTTCAGTATGAAACTAGCATTGGTGCGGTGTAGGAATTATCTTATAGTGATTAGAAGCGCAGTCAACATTACATCTTGTTTATCTTGTTACCTTGTCATATCTGCTTATGTTAGAGTCATCTCTTATATCCAGTTTATGTTCTTATCTTGTTACTTTATTGATTATATTGTTAAAGTCACTAGACTCGCCAGACTTATGACTAACCCCTTTTTGTTTCGCCTCTTTTCTTTCTTCCTCCCCTCAAGGTTCTCATGGTTGGAATAGTGAAGCTTGACTTGGATTCCTTTTTCTTGAAGTGCTTGGAAGTGTTGAAAGTAATGCTCAGCTTTATCTCTTTTTCATTATGGCTATTTGGAGTGGGATTATGGTTTTACCTTTATGTACTCTGATAATAGTTTTGTATAAGATGGATATTTGTGCACTTGGGTTTAGCATGTGGTTTTGATGTTGTAACCAAACGTGTTTTGCTTTTCCGCGGCAATGAATAAATTTTGAATTTTCTTAAGTACCATTTTAAATATCTGCCTTGTGATATTTTGTTCTATACTCTTATAATACTCCCTGAAAGTTAATGCATTCCCTTAGTGAGTGACATTAATGGACGTGGGGTGTTACACTATAGATCAATATTAGTCCATAGGGATTAATCGTATGAAGGCCAAATTTCACAAAGGCGATAACGAAGAATTGAGAGAGCCAAAAATGAAGATGGAGTGAACAAAAAGCATAAGTCCATGGACCGGTACCAGTCCATGTTGTTAAGGTATATGACAATGAATATTTGGTTGTGGCTTTCTTATGATGTCTTGATCCTGTATGCAAGCGGGCTCGGGCCAATAGATCTTGGAACCCCTATGAATACTCCATCCCTGCAACTGAAGAAGGAATCAATCCTTGACCTGCTAAACCGCTGCCAAAATAGATCTCCAGTCATCCTTCTTCTCTAGCAGCCATAATTCATTTCCAAAGACAGCAAGATCAATCCATCTAAGTAGATTATCGAGATTTACTCTGATAATCGACAATTATTGTAATTTCTTATGTATCTTTACTGTTTACAACATTATAATCAACTAGAACTCATTATATTATGGCATAGCAAGGATAATAATAAAAGTGTTCAAAGTGGATGTAAGACCCATCAATGGCTGAACACTACAAAAATTGTCTCTCTCTCTATACTTTCTATTTCTTACACTTTCCTTTACTTTATATATTGTGTATTGTTTTCCCCATAAAATGGTGGTGCTTTTGCTTAAGTCTGGTGTTAGTTCAATTTTTGGCGTTAACAATCGTTATCCATAAATAGGACAGTTTTGGAAAGAAGATATTAGGAGTAATTGGTAGACTGAAAGATGAAGGCAGAAATGGCAGAAGCATTTGTGTAACAACCCACCTTAGAATGGGCCTAAATTTTGACCTTGAAAAGGTCCATCGGAACTTTAAACCATCCTAAAAATGGCTCATTGGTTTCTATGAAAAAATAATATCAGAAAACCATATTAATATGATCAGAACTCACAATGGATGGATATAATATGATAGCAAATAATGTACGCGTTTCTTTCATGATACTGAGATAAACATGTCTGATACAAAAACTTTCATAGAAACATAAATACGGGTACCCATGATGATTGCACAAATAATAATAACTAATAAATAACTGCCTTTAATGTCATGCCTTTAGTTTTCCAATTTTTTCTTCATGATGTCTAACTAACTAGTGTTTTTAAGACGAGGGTGTCGGAAAAACAAGTCCTATTAAATAAAATCTCTATGTTTAACCCCTTTTTCTATATTTGGGTGGTTTGAATAGTATTAAGGGTATGTCTATACAAAGTTTGTTTACTACTTGCTTATAAACATGAAAAGAGGCATTCTTTATGATCACTTAGTACCAAGACGGATCCTGTGATCACTTAATACCCAATGGTGAATCTAACGACTTATTACCTCATTCCGAGTAGTCAACGTAGTCCCAATTTCATATAATAGTGCGGGAGATAATATGCAGCCACTTACTACCTCGAATACAGGTGACATCTCACCATTTACAACCTTATCGAGGTAGACCCCTCGCAACTATCTAAGTAGCACTATTAGTGATCTCCTACCCAACTAGTACTTCCCCTAGGTAGACGGACCTTACTTGCAAGATGACACTTAATTAATAACTACAGAGTGGACCCCAACCTAGTCACTTTACTGACCTGTAGGGAAGAAGACAACTTCCAAAGACTTACCCACTTCGTATATACGACCATTTAATACTTCTATATTGGGGAGAGGCAGACCTGTCGATCTCTTAATACGTAATGAGGACAGGTCCCATTACAACAGTCGATACTCCTTTGTACAAATCTATAAGGAAAGGGGCGAATCGTAACCATTGAATACTCCCAAAAAAGGATCTATCACTTAATACTTAACCCCGAAGTAGGTCATCACATCGCTAAATGGTTCATTGCACTAGACATCCTACATGATGCACCTTTTTGTAGTTGTTGGTAGCTAGGCCTAGCCCAATAGGCTTGGTTGCGCAAGACAAAGTTAAGGAGGAACAGTGCAAACCAAAATAGTAGAGACTGCTGGGTGTTAAACCTAAGTCCTCCTAATTTCCCTTAAGTGCTTTAACCACTTTTCTGCTTATAATTTCAATAATCGGTTGCCTTACCATATGTATAGATTAAAATTTTCTAAAAGCATATCAGATTTTTTTGCCACATCCACCACCTCTGGCGATGCTGCCCAAAGCAACTGCCTTTCTCGCCTACCCTTTGGGATGAACCTGTTAGCAGCCAGGTTGTCTTGGCAGGCATCTACTAAAAGATGTTAAGCTCGCGTCCATATGTCATTAAGTATGAAATAAAGGTCATTTACCCACGTAACACACAAGCACACATGTGTACACGATTTCCCAATAAGGAAACTTAATTTCTAAATTTAGGAAACCTAATTATTACGTGTTTAATATGTATTTATTGTAACACCCCATATTTTCTATAACATTATAGCAACAAATTAAAGAATAAATAATTAATAATGTGAGAATTAAGGGAAATGGGTTAAGCCATTGCGTTCGTCTCGGAATTCTTCTTGAGATAGAGTCCGAGTTTGCGTAAATCGGACTCCATACGAAAGAGTTATGACCTTCATAAGATTCAAGAATTTAAATAAATAGCTCAGATTAAAGTTCAGAAAATTCAAATTTCGAAATCATAAGCAGAAGCGGACTGGGCGGGAATTTTCCCGCCCAAGGCCAGGTCGACCAGGAGGTCGACCAGGGGGTCGACCAGGAGGTCGACCAGGGGGTTGACCTCCCCCCCATACAGGTCGACCAGGGGGTCGACCTCCCATTCGGGCCAGATCTGAAAAACTGACGTGTTTCTTTGTGTGACGATTTGCTATGTCATTAGGGCTTGTGTGGCAAGTTCTGGTTGGTTCTCTGTAATAACCCGGAAATTCTGAGCCAGTTTAAAATTTTTGTTTTGGCAACTTCGACGAATTTTGAACATTTAAAAGGAATTATTTTAAATAATATCGACGAAAATTCATTTTGAATATATTTAGAACGTATATATTTATACGCGTCATCGTTAGAATATAAATAATTATATATAATTATAAAAGGAATTGAAAATGGCGTGGTAGTTCGATAATTCGATTTCAAACTTCAATTGAATGTACCGGGTGGAAAACAAACCGGATTTTAGTGAAACCAAAAATAATAGGATCTAATTGATGATATCTTTCCAACGAATCCGAAAAATTGAAATTTCATGGCGGGAATCAAAAGATATGTCCAGTTGAAAATTCTGAATAGTCGCTATGGTATTCAGGCCCTTAAAAATAGACATTTTGCAAACGACCTCGGATTTCGGCGAAACCACTTTTGTTGGGTCCGTGATGTCAAATTATTGCTAGGTTTCAAATTTCATAATTTTTCGAATCAATATGTGAGCGTGGCAAAGGAAAACGCGTTTGACCAGTTTTAGTTGATTTTAATCGACTGGAAAATGACCATTTTTCCAACGGTCTCAGAATTCGACGAAATCTGTTTTGTTAGGATCGTATCGTCAATACAAAGCTAGAAAATATTTTTATGGAATTTTTAAAGTTCGTATGTGACCCCGATAAATTGAAATGCGCGTTCAAATTCAATATATATAGTTATATGTTGATTTTAACGGAAACTGATCGAAACGATCGAATCAGCCTGCGGTACATATCCCATTGTGTTCGGAATGGGGGTAAAACGCTATGGATGACAGGCGGTGGGCCTCGTTTAGAGGTCGTGTGTAAAAGTCAACTTTTTTTAAAAATAAAAAAAATAAAATAATTAAAACCTCTCCCCTTCAAAACCGCTGGTCCCCCTTTCTCAATCCGATTCAGCAAATAAGAAAAAAAAAGAGAAACATAAGGGGGAACGCGATCGATCGCCGCCGCTCCCTCCCCCCCCCCCCGATGAGTCACCGCCGCCCCAGGTGGGGCGCCACCACTGCCGCCGCCTCCCTCTTCTCTTCTTCCTCCTCTTCCTTTCTTCCCTGACCGAAGTCGCGAGCCCCTCCACGCCACAACCCGCCGCGCCCACCCAAACACCCGCCACCACCTGATGCTGCGCCGCCCCAACCTCCGACGTCCCTGCACCGCCGCGTCGCCTCCAGACCCTCCTCCAACCGCAAATCCGAACCCCCTTCTTCCGATTGAACGCTGTAAGTTTAGTTTTTGTGTTGTTTTCTTTTAATTTAATTATATACCTTGTTTTATTTTCTGATTTTAAAATAAATTAAACAACACAAAGCTCGGATTTTTAGCAACACAAAGCTCGGATTTTTAGCAACACGAAGCTTGGATTTTTAAAACAAGTAAAGTTTAGAAAAAAATTAATTTTTATCCATGAAAAGATTTAGTTTTTATTTATAGGAAAGCTTTGATCTTTACGTTAAGAAAAGCTATGATTTTTATATGAGGAAGGATATGAATTTTTGTCGATAAAAATTCGATTTTTTTTAAAGTTGAATAAAAACGTGATTTTTATATAGTAGCGATGTAAAAATAGAATTTTTATCTATATAGTAGCGATGTAAAAATAGAATTTTTATCTATATAGTAGCGATGTAAAAATAGAATTTTTATCCATATAGCGTGATTATAAAAATGAGATTTGTTAAAGAGTAAAAATATAATTTCTAATATATATAGAGATAAAAATATAATTTTTATGATACAGGAAGATTAAAAATATAACCTTTGTTGTAAAAATAGCGTTTTAAAAATATAATCTTTTATATTTATAAAGCTGAGAAAAAAAATAATCTTTTCTATTTATATAGCGTTGTAAAATTCGATTTTTATATATTGAATAGCGAAGTAAAAATTCGATTTTTATATATTGAATAGCGAAGTAAAAATTCGATTATTATATATTGAATAGCGAAGTAAAAATTCGATTATTATATATTGAATAGCGAAGTAAAAATTCGATTTTTATATATTGAATAGCAATATAAAAATGTGATTTTTATATATGTAGTGAATACGGGCAACGAAAGTGGCAAAAGGCGAGAACGGCGAAGACTTCTACAAAAGAAGAGTCGAGATGATTGGGATAGCTTTGGTGAGAACTTCTCACTTTAATTTATTTTTCTAGTTATATATATACTAGGATGTAGACGGTGTTTAGTAGCACCCGACACCCGTCATCCACAGACCATGGATGGCTTGTTTGTTTAGTTGTTGTGTTGTGAAATTTGTTTGTGTTGTTGATATGAAATCGATAATAAAAAGTAGAAGTGTTGAAATAAATATTTTATCGTTAAAAATATAATTTTTAACGTGAAAGTGAATAAATAAATATTTATAAACAAATCGGCCGATTTGTTTATATACACTGATTTGACTGATATTGATTGGGTCGATAAATTTTACACATCGCCCAACTGCACAAATAAAAATCTGTGTTTGATTGTTTGAAACCCCACATGGGTATTGGGATAAAAGACGGCATACACTAATCCCAATTATTAGTTGTATGTCGATCGATTGATTGACAGGCTGTTATAAGCGTTAGGTATCTATATTTGATGCTTATACAGTGTAGTGCACTTTGGATGATGGTTGATTGTTTATCGTTGTTATTATATACATGTGTTGTATGGAATCCATATAGTTAACGCTATATGGTGATTGATTGGGCCTCATTCCAATTTAGAAGATAAAGAATATTATAAAATAAAGGTTCATGTGTTGATAGTACTCATCCGTTGAGATTAGTCATGTGTTGAACGAAATATTTTAATAATAAAATTTATATCTTTATCATTATAAAATAAAGGTTCATGTGTTGACTGTACTCATTCGTTGAGATTAGTCATGTGTTGAACGAAATATTTTAACAATAAAATTTATATCTTTATCATATATAAAATTAGAAATTAACTAGAAAATAGATGAGATGAGTGGTCTCCTGGATATTGATCTTGTGTTGGTTTCGGCCTTCGGGGTTAATATTCAGGGAATCGTTCTCTTACTAATTTACGGTTGGATTCTGATTTTAAATCAAACGATAGATACCATAATTTTTATAAAAAATATTAAATAACAAAAATAGTCACACGTGGACAGTACTCATTCGTTGAGATTAATCGTGTGTTGACAAAAATAAATATTCATTTGTTGAATAGAATAACGGAATTATTGAAATATATAAAGCCGTGTTGATTAGAGTTGCGCTATTTTGATGTGAACGATATTTATATCGATTTTATTCGTTTTACAATGAATATTGGAAAGTGATTTCAAAATTTAATATTTTGAAATAAAATTCAAATTAAATTAGATTAAAATTCAAATAGAAAATGAATTCGAATTGAATTGAATAGAAAACGAATTTGAATTGAATAGAAAACGAATTTGAATTGAATAGAAAATGAATTCGAATTGAATTGAATAGAAAACGAATTGAATTGAATAGAAAACGAATTTGATTTCAATTGAATATATGACGAATTTGATTTGATTTGAATAGAAAACGAATTCGAATTGAATAGAAAACGAATTTGAGTTGAATAGAAAACGAATTCGAATTGAATTGAATAGAAAACGAATTGAATTGAATAGAAAACGAATTTGATTTCAATTGAATATATGACGAATTTGATTTGATTTGAATAGAAAACGAATTCGAATTGAATTGAATAGAAAACGAATTCGAATTGAATTGAATAGAAAACGAATTTGAATTGAATAGAAAACGAATTCGAATTGAATTGAATAGAAAACAAATTCGAATTGAATTGAATAGAAAACGAATTTGAATTGAATTGAATAGAAATGAATTCGAATTGAAATCAATTTAAAACGAATAATATGGAATATTCAATTTTGATCCGAAATTGAATAGGAAGTTGAATTTGTTTTGAAAACGAAATTAAAACGATTTATAAAATTCGTTTTGAAAGGAAATCAACGAAATATATATTATATATATTATATATATATATATAATATAATGGCCTGAATAGAACGCTCCGCGCCGCGGCAGTTCGTGAATTTCGACCATTGACTTCGAACGGACATTACGGGACTTCTGACCGTCGGATTCTCCTAAAACCGGAACCGTTGGGTTCGTATCGAAAAGAGCTTTCTAAGAATATTAGAAATTTGAAATCTAACGGTTGGATTTGGAGATACGTCCAAATCAAATTTGGAAAAGGTCGCTGTAAGTGCAGTTCGATGGCCGTTGATGGAAATCGACTGTACGGGCCTTGATTAAATTATTAAAAATAGTAATAATTTGTGTAAAATCATAAGAAATGATTTGGGAAAATTTGGGATGAAAAAATCCATGTTTGAAAAGATAAAAATAGATTTTTATCGAAATAAACTAGTTTTGAACTAAAATTAAAACCCATTTATTTTTAAACAAATAAATTGGATTTGAAACGGGTTTTAAATATAATTGATTTATTGGTTTATCGTGAAGGGTGTTTTATATGACACTTGTTCTTTAACCCGATAATAAATAGAATGTGATTTAGGTTTGTCATGAACTGTGTTTTAAATGACATTAGTTCTTTAACCCCGTAAAAGGAGCTTTAATGAATCTGTAATTAGATTGAAATGTGAATTGATAATCTAAATTATCAAATTTAGAAAATGAGCGAGAATGGAGTATCACCAGTTTTGCTCCAAAGCGATAGTTAAATCTTTAATTAGATTTGAACGTGAAATGGTAATTAATTTTACCGATAACACCATGGTGTTAGATATGGAGTATTACCAGTTTTGCTTCATGGGATGAATAGGTTGGGATTGGGAAATAAAATAAATAATTACTTCGGTGTGGTTCGCTAATCTCGACTAGTTTGGAAAACCACAATTTGGTTTGAAATGACATCCAAAGGAAGATTAAAGGATAAATTTTAAAGAATTTATCTTGGATAAAATTAATGGGAACCTCCCCCTAAGAATCGAAATTTAGAAACTAGCTGCAGGTTAGTTAAGAAGAATGGCTTCTTGGGTATTGATCTGATGTTGGTTTCGGCCTTCGGGGTTAATATTTGGGGAATTGCTCTCTTACTGATTTACAGTTAGTGACTAATGAATTGGAATGAGGCTTATGTTGTGTTTGTGAACATTTGTTTTTAATGTACGAGGGTTGTTCGGAAAGGCCGGGTTTATACCCATTCTGAATAACCGATTCGATGATATGTCGAAGATGAAGACGGTGGTCGAAGACCAAAAGTCTTCACATCGTTTGGATAATTACTGATGATCCTGATTGGGTTGTACACCCAAGAGGATGGAAATAGTTGGTGGTCGTCCAGACATACTTGGAGATCGATGGATATGCGAGGAAAGTGCCTCCGGTTTCGTTCAGACCCAGAACGAACTTGTAAATGGATTATGTGTCTGACATTGGATTTTATTCTGTGTTGATTGATTTCTGTTAAATATATATCTGTTTGGCGGCGGAGAATTTATTCTCCTGCTTAACGCCCTTCTCTGGGACATACGAGCTTAGAGGTTATATATCGATAGATATCAATCGCATGGCATGAATTGCCTGTGTGGCACGCTGAGTTGCATGGATCAAGGCTTCTGTTGAAAAGCAAAGTCTTGTGGTTGATGATCAAAGCACGGCCTTTGTCGCGTAGCTTTGTGTATAACGTGAATTCGCGAGCCTCACACCTCGGTATGAGTTAAAAACGGGATAAGGACTGCAGGGAGAGCACGACGTTTCTTTCTAGCTTTGGTGGTGTCAGTGACTTACCAGCCCTGACATTTATATACTTTTCACCTTTGTGGTTGTTGGAATGAGGCGCCTCGATTTTAGGTCTGTAAGGACCGAGAAACGTGTGTTCAGGCATAATTAATCCTCAAACGTAAGAGAGGACCGGCCCTGAAGCATCCAGGGGTTACCCAGAGTGTGTAGTCCTGAGGAATTTGCTAGAGTGTCTTGAAGCGGAGAGGAGCTTGCCCCTTGCCTCGACTCATGACGGAAATCCAATTTCCAATACGAGAAATTGTGGTTTTAATTGTAGAACCTAGTATGGCGACATAGTGGTATGGGACATTCATGCCGCCTATGATTGACATTTATGATTGAAATTGTTTTGACACTATACACTTATTATAGTATCAAATGATTTGTTTTAAACGTACCAAGCATGTTTGGCTATTATAAGGGAAAACCCTATCCTCCGGCTTGCGTTGCATTGTGTGATGGGACCTGGGTCTTATAATAGCTTCATTTTTCGAAAAAGCATTGCGTTGTTTTCTCTATGCACTAGTATTCTTGGGAGGAAACCCGTTCCGTGTTATACGGCGTGGTCCCTTGAATTACTCTCTTTTAAAGTAAAGTTTTAAATAACTGTTTTAGTTCTCAAACCAGTCACATGACTGACCTGGAGTTTATTGTTTTAACCTAAACTCCGGGTGCCCCTATTTTCGACACGGGCAGCTAGTAGTTTTGGGTTTGCAGATTTATATCCACAGGATCCTGGTTTACAGCTGGAATGATACCCGGAAAGCTCTGTATCCGTATATCACCTTCAGTTGGGCTTTGTTTTATTTTTCTGCTGCTATGTAATTTATTGTAATCTCTGATATTTATCGAATGTAATATATTCATTTATACTCTGTATATTTTTGTATCTGATGGAATTGTTGTAATAACAATGAAGTGTTCTTCCGTCTGCGTTCATTTGTGTGTTGTTCTCAATGTATCCGCTCTTTTCTTCACGGGGAAGTAACGGGTCCTTTCATTCTCTTAGGTTTGAATGGCTTTGATTGGCCATAGGTTGATCTGATAGTTCCTATTAAATCAATCTTCTATATAAGCAACCTAAATATAAACCCTAAGCCACACAAAAACATTCCTAAGACCGTCATGTTGTCAACACTCAACCTAGAGTAGCCGCCATTCTCCTTCAACTAGAAAGCAAGTAGGAATTACAAATCAAATCTAATTCAACTAAGAGAATTCATCATCTACAACAAAGGAGAGCTATTCAACTTCAGAATACAGATCCCAGAACACAAGACTAGTCTCCTTTTTGTAAGTCCAGTTCTCATTTAGATCTAAATGATATTAGAGTCGTGACTAAAATAAATGGATGTAGAACAATGCCTAATGTAAACTTATGCCTATCCTTTTTCTATTAAAACTGAATTGATTTAGACTATGACTCTTATCATATTAAGTTTGTGATCATGTTGTATGTAATTTGATGATAAATGTTAAATGCTTTGCAATGAATCCATATCTTGTATGATTCGCTAATGACATATACGTTGTGTAATTTAGCAATGACATATTATGTTGTATACTTTGGCGATGGCATAAATTAGCGATGACATATTATAATTTGGCGATGGCATATCATATTGCGTAATTTGGCGATGACATACCATGTTGTATAATTTGACGATGACATTTCAAGTCGTATGATTTGGTAATGACACCTATATGTTGTATGTCAATTTGGGAATTTTATGCAAATTCAACCATGATCACATATATGACCAAAACTACATGTTAATATGATTAGGTTCATGTTAAATTTGATCCAACTAGTTTGCAAGTTCACAACTACATGCCTAATTTTAAGTTTATGTAGTTTTATGTAAAACCCCTATTTCACGATTCATGTTGAGTAGATCTAAATTTGCAAGTTCATAATAAAATGTATATTGTTCTATGCCAAATCCATATGACACATGTGTAGTTAGATCCATATTTTTATGATGTTGGAATTATTACATGTTCTTCTGTTTCCCTTTTTGTGTATAAGTTAGGCTATGTATCGAGCCTAACATTTTATGTGATTTACGCGAACGTTTAACTAGGGTAACGTTTGGGAAAACATGAAATTACATATAATTGGCATATTTGGCTCATAAACATGTAAATGTTTTATGGCATAAAGTGGTATAAATTTTCATACCTAAAAATTATGAACTTGATTTAAAAAGGGAAAAGTGGGGCTTGACTTGAATGACAACAATTTACATATAAATATAAAGAGATAAATATGTAAATTTAGAAAAGATGAATATGCCTAACCCGAGGTTAGATTGAGTTACAGTGTAAGACTGCCCGGAACCACCCGGCACATCCAGCAACCATAACAATATATATCTAATGTGAGAGGTTAGTGCATTGAGCCCAAAAGAACCCGAGGATAGACTGAGTTGCGGTGTAAAACTTCCCGGACCCGACCGGCACATCCAGTAACCGCAACAATACCTGTCAAATGTGAGTGGTTAGTTCTTTAATGAATAAATTAAAGCTAAGTCAGGAATGGTAGGGTTAAGTTAATTAAGGCAACACTTAACCAATACAACATGTTAAATAAACTGATGGGTGGGGTTAGGTTAACTTGGACACTTAACCAATTTAACATGTTGATTAGGAAACCCTAGTAACGGGGACCTATTTCAGCAGTAACGCACATAGATGTATCACGGTACCCTGAACTAGGCAGGGTGGGGCACAATTACTGGGCTGATTATAATCGATCAAAACAATGGCGGTTGGTGCTTCAGTGTTGGTTCCGACGGAGTACGGGCGTGCACAAACTCCGGAGTGGAAAAAGCAGGCACTGGGCATCAATAGTTATACACTGTGCATATTGAATCGTGTCGGGTTGCCACCATAGGATTTGATACACCCCGTGGTAGGACCAGCACATGTATCAACAATCGAGCGGGGATGTATGACATAAGTGATAAATGCGTGCGAGTAGGAGCCAATCGATAAAGAGGGATCACTGGGTTTGAACTCATGATGATGGTTGAAATATCTAGTATGTGCAGAGAATATGGATATGAGTGCGATAGTATGATTAGTTTATCTTACCTTGTTTATCTTGCCTTATCCTTTGTTACCTTATTTACTTGTTATTGTCCTGTGTCCAGGTTATTCAAGTCATGGTTCTCTTACCAATTTACATGTTGAATAATCACTGGACTTAACAGACTTATGTCTGACCCATTTCCTTTCGCTCTCTTTTCTTCCATTCCCCCCCCCCTCAGGTACCCACGGAGGGAATAACTCAGCTTAATTTGGACCGTTCGTCTTTCCAAGCTTGAAGACTCTACGATGTACAGCTTGGAACCTCTTATCTTTGGCTATGGCTTTAGACACACTATTACTTGGGGATTTATGCAGTTTTATTTTGTTTTATGCTTTTTTATGTTATAATCAAGACATAGATTCTGATGTAATGATTTGGAAGTTGTTTTGAGATAGTTTGTTGTAATGTTTTTGTTATGAACCACATATGAAATAAATTTAGTTTTTCCACTACATATATATGTCTGTCTTGTAAATTATCCGTGTCTTTTACCTATAATGCTCCACAAAAATTAAGGCATTCCCTTTGTGAGTGACCTTAACGGAGGTGGGGTGTTTCACTTAGTATCAGAGCAAAGGTTAACAAGATCAGATAAAAATTTTGAAAACTGTTTTTCAAAAAGAAGTTTAAAGAAGCAATTTTCAAGAAAAAGTGTTTTATTTTAAAAAGGCATAATCCCCCAAAGCCATATGCACTATCTTTCTATCCTTTGTTTTGAATCTTTCCTTTTTCGTTTCAGCATATTTGGGGATCTCAACCTTCCAGAGGGCGTGCCAGTACCTGGCTGGTTCAGAAGGTACCTAAAGGGTAGGGCTAATGTCGTTGGCCCAGCAAACGTTCCTCCTCCCCCGGTCGCAGTGGTTCCTCCTCCTCCTCGTGCAAAAGCTTTCTCAAAAATATGTAGGGACTTTTGGTCCATGGGTGGAAAGAACTTCAATGGAAATGAATCCTTCATGGAAGCAAGAAACTGGCTCAAAGAAACTGAGGATTTGTTTGATATCTTCGAAGTGGATGATAGGCAGAAGATACAGTTAGCCGTATGGTTGCTCAAAGATGAATCTTCCTATTGGTAGGAAGTTACTAACGCTGAAAGACCAGTTGAAACTTGGATGGATTTCAGAATAAGGTTTGAAATAAAATTCCTCTCACAAGCTGAACGAAGCCTATAGATGCAGAAGTTCTTAGCTCTCAAATATGAAAGTATGTCGGTCAAGGAATATGTTAACCAATTCAACCAGCTTGCTAGGTTCGGATTGGAGTTAGTGAACACTCCACATAAGAAGGCTCTCCGTTTTGTTAAAGGATTGAATGAGCCACTGCACAGCGTAGCTATGTCCCATATACCTATCGGTGCGACTTATGAGAGACTGGTGGACATGACACTGTTACAAGAAGAAGACAAGATTGGCAAGAAAGAGACAAAGGCGGAAGTACCTCCAGATAAGAAAGTGGAAGGATCACAGAGCAAGAAGACAGATTCCAAGAAGGGCGGGAAGAACAACAAACCCCGTGACAAGAGGAAGTGTAATTTTTGTGGCATTCCTGGACATCTGGTTAAGGATTGAAGAAAGAAGAAGAGGAAAATGGGCGGTTGTTTCCATTGCGGCGAGACGGGACACATGGCTAAGGACTGCCCATGAAAGCAAGGGCAAGGGCAGAGAGCTGGATCTACTTCTAGAGGGCCGGTTCACGCTCTCATGGAACCTCCGCAAGAACGAGGTAGAAATGTTTCTGTTGAGAGTTTAGTTTATCTTTTTGATTATCTTGTTCGTACACTCTTTGATTCTGGCGCATCGCACTCTTTTATATCTACTGCTTTAGTTGAATCTCTGCACCTAGACACCAGTTTAGTAGAGGATCCCTTGGTTGTTTCAAATCCAATTGGGGGCTCAACTTATTTGTCAATGATTTGTTTGGATTTGGAAATTTTTATACTAAGTGTGGGGTCTAGATGTAATGCCTATTTTTTGGGCTTCACGGGCTATGGGTTGATTCTAGACACGGATTGGCTATCCAGTAATGGTGCCATCCTCGATTGTGAAAAGAGAGTGGTTAGACTCATGACTCGCCTCGGAAACACTCTCGAAATATCTTGTAATCCCATGAACTTTGTTATGCTTAGTTATCTAGAATCTCTTGATGCGTCTGTTGAGAACTTGCAGTCTGTTAGAGTAATCCGTGAATACTCGGATGTCTTTGAAGAGGTGAAGGGGTTGCCTCCGAAGTAGGAGATAGACTTCCGCATATACCTCATTGATAATGCAAAACCCGTTGCTTTACCCGTTAGACACATGGCTCCAAGAAGAGGAAAGAACTCGGCAAGCAAGTTAAAGAGTTTCTTGAGAAGTGGTTTATAAGGCGGAGTATTTCTGAATGGGGTGCTCCAGTAGTATTCGCAACCAAAGCGGATGGTTCACTTCTCCTATACGTTGATTATAGGGAGCTAAACAAGCTGACCAAGAAGAATAGGCACCCACTTCCAAGAATAGACGACTTGTTCGATCAGCTTGTAGGTGCATCGGTTTTCTCCCAACTAGATCTAGCTACCGGGTCTCATCAGCTAAGATTGGCTGACGACAGCATTGATAAAACCGCGTTTAGAACCCCGGATGGTTTCTTCGAGTGGCTTGTCATGCCTTTTGGCTTGACAAATGCACCCGCTTATTTCGTTGACTTGATAAGCAGGGTGTTCAGGGAGTTCCTTAATAAGTTTGCGGTGGTCTTCGTAGACGACATTTTGATTTTCTCAAAGAGTGAGGAAGAGCATGCTCAGAATTTAAAAGAAGTCATGGATATTCTTCGAGCACATCAGTTGAAAGCCAAATTCTCCAAATGCCATTTTTGGAGAGAAGAAGTGAGATTTCTCGAACATATGGTATCCAAGGAAGGGTTAGCTGTGGACCCCGCAAAAGTAATTGCGGTGCAAGATTGGAAGGTTCCGCGGAATGCAACCGAAGTCTGAAGCTTCCTCAGGCTAGCGGGCTTTTAGTGAAAGTTCATCAAAGACTTTGCGAAAATCTCAGCTCCGCTTACAAGGTTGACGTAGAAGAACCTAACTTTCAATTGGGATTTGGATTGCGATGTTGCTTTCCAACGATTGAAGAGGGCTCTAACAACAGCCCCAATTCTGACATTGCCGGATGGGAGCAAGATGTTTACCGTATACACGGATGCATGTGGTACGGGACTAGGTGTTGTCTTGATGCAAGAAGGGAAGGTAGTAGCTTATGGAGGCAGACAATTGAAAGTATATGAGAAAAGCTACCCAACCCACGATCTAGAGTTGGCTGCCATCATCTTTGCGCTTAAGTCTTGGCGCTATTATCTCTTAGGTGAGAAGTTTGAATTGTATACTGACCATAAATCGTTGAAGTACCTTTTCTCGCAGAAAGACCTTAACTTGAGGCAACAAAGGTGGATGGAATTCTTGGCATCCTACGATTTCGAGATTTCCTATACCCTGGCAAAGGCAATGCAGTAGCAGATGCCTTGAGTAGAAAGAAGCTCACCTTAAGCCCTCTCTTTGTAGAAAGGCAGAGCTTGGAATACATAGCCAACTTTGACTTTAGGTCCTCCATCGATCATGTGACTGGTTTGTCAGCATCGCTAGAAGTGCGGCCTACTCTTTTGGACTCAATAGGAACCGCACAACGTGAAGACCCTCAGCTAGTTGATGTGGTGGATAAGCTAATTAGGGGTGAGACTTCAAGTCACCTCAATAGATACTCCATCGATGATAAGGGTTGGTTGAGGCGGGGCGTCCCACAAGCAAGGGATTTGGTGAAGAAGGTTCTCGAAGTGGCACACCATTCCAAGTTGACCATACACCTAGGTGGAGACAAGATGTATAAAGACGTAAAAAGGGTTTTCTTTTGGAATGGCATGAAGAGTGATGTAGCTGAGTTCGTCGCTAAGTGCTTAATATGCCAGCAAGTCAAGGCAGAGCAAAAGAAGCCTGCTGGTTTGCTTCATCCTCTAGAGGTCCCACAGTGGAAATGGGATAGCATTTCAATGGACTTTATTGATGGGCTGCCTAGGTCAAGAAGGGGCAATACCAGCATTTGGGTAATAGTGGACAGGCTCACAAAAAGCGCTCACTTTATACCCGTTAAAAGTACAAGGATTGCCTCATCTTTAGCATCCATTTATCTTGAATAGATAGTTAGACTCCATGGGATACCCTCCATCATTGAGTGACCGAGATCCTATCTTTACGTACGAGTTTTTGAAGAGCTTGCAAGAGGATGTAGGCACACAACTATGCTTAAGCACGGCCTATCACCCCCAAACCGATGGTCAGACGGAAAAGGTGAACAAAGTATTAGAGGACCTCTTGATATTATGCATTCTTGAGTTTGGAGGGACTTGGGAGGATCATCTTCCTTTGGTGGAGTTTGCCTACAACAATATCTACCAAGCCACCATAGGCATGGCACCCTTCGAAGCTTTATTTGGAAGACCATGCCGATCACCAACTTGTTGGTGGGAGTTTACAGACAAGCTCATACTTGGACCAAATATGATTAGAGAAACTTCAGAGAAAGTGGACTTGAAACGAAGAAGAATGAAGACTGCCCAAGATAGACAGAAGTCCTACGCAGATAAAAGATAGACCGATCTTGAGTTTGAGGTTGGAGACAAGGTTTTCCTTAAAGTATCTCCTTTAAGGAACGTCGTTCGCTTTGGATCCGCAGGAAAGTTGGCACCAAGATTTGTTGGGCCGTTTCCTGTCGTTGAAAGGATTGGGAAGATGGCTTACAGAGTAGACCTGCCCGAAAGATTGGCTGAAGTTCATAATGTCTTTCACGTTTCTCACATACGGAAGTGCATATAGAGTCTGCGGAAGTGGTGGAACCAAGCATATTAGAGGTAGTAGAAGTAGAACGGGAGGCAATTGTGAGAAGAGTTCCAACTCATAACGTGGGTACAGAAGTCAAAAAGCTATGCAACCGCGAAGTCAAACTTGTTAAAGTTCAATGGAGTGACTCTGAGGAAGACGCGACTTGGGAGACTGAGGCCAAGATACGTGCAGCCTACCCTTTTCTTTTTGAGGGTACATCTTTAATCTCTTTTACCTTAAGTTTGTTCATGCTCGTATCTATCTTTTTAATATTTCCTCCATTCTATTCTTGATCCTTAGGTAGAAACCAATGGATGTAAACATGTATTTGAAACATGTTATGATTGATGGTAGCAAGAGGTTGCAAGTGATTACTAGTGGTTGCTCGTGGATGCATATACACACACATTAGGTATTAGATCGGCTCAGTCACTTTCATATTGCATATGCATATATGTACTTGTATATGATTGAAACTTGATGTGTTATCATGTGGATGTAGCATTTGTATGAATGATTGTGCACTCATGTAGAAAGTATGATTACCGCCTGATTTTTCATTAGATAAGAACATGTACACACACTATGCATATGATCATGAAGCATTAGAAGTCTTTTTAAGGACAATGGACACCTGTGTTTGATGGATGAGTAGATGGACGATTGGATGGTAGGATATACATTCTTCTTGACTTGAAGATTTCGTGGATGAAATCCTTTAAGGGGGGAAGAATGTAACACCCCGTATTTTCTGTAAACATTATAGTAACAAATTAAAGAATAAATAATTACAAATTTGAGAATTAAGGGAAATGGGTTACGCCATTGCGTTCATCTCGGCATTTTGCTTGAGATAGAGTCCGAGTTGGCGTAAATCGGACTACGTATGAAGGAGTTATGACCTTCATAAGATTCAAGAATTTAAATAAACAGCTCAGATTAAAGTTCAGAAAATTCAAATTTCAAAATCAGAAGCAGAAGCGGGCTGGGCGGAAATTTTCCCGCTTAAGGCC
Source organism: Allium sativum (assembly GCA_030737875.1). NCBI lineage: Eukaryota > Viridiplantae > Streptophyta > Magnoliopsida > Asparagales > Amaryllidaceae > Allium > Allium sativum. The sequence continues at coordinate 781,854,602 of CM060918.1, read as the reverse complement.
AGGTCGACTAGGGGTTCGACCTCCCTCCCATACAGGTCGACTAGGGGGTCGACCTCCCACTCGGGCCAGATCGGAAAAACCGACGTGTTTCTTTATGTGACGATTTGTTGTGTCATTAGGGCTTATGTGGCAATTTCTGGTTGGTTCTCTTAGGTTTGAATGACTTTGATTGGCCATAGGTTGATCTGACGGCTCCTATTAAATCAAACTTCTATAAACGCAACCTAAATCTAAACCCTAAGCCACACAAAAATATTCCTAAGACCGTCATGCTGTCAACACTCAACCTAGAGTAGCCGCCATTCTCCTTCAACTAGAAAGCAAGTAGGAATTACAAATCAAATCTAATTCAACTAAGAGAATTCAACGTCTACAACAAAGGAGAGCTATTCAACTTTAGAATACAGATACCAGAACACAAGACTAGTCTCCTTTTTGTAAGTCCAGTTATCATTTAGATCTAAATGATATTAGAGTCATGACTAAAATAAATGGATGTAGAACAACACCTAATGTAAACTTATGCCTATCCTTTTCTGTTAAAACTGGATTAATTTAGACTATGACTCTTATCATGTTAAGTTTGTGATCATGTTGTATGTAATTTGATGATAAATGTTAAATGCTTTGCAATGAATCCATAGATTCGCCAATGACATATTTGTTGTGTAATTTAGCGATGACATATTATGGTGTATACTTTGGCGATGACATATTATAATTTGGCGATGGCATACCATATTGTGTAATTTGGCGATGACATACCATATTGTATGATTTGGCGATGACATTTCAAGTTGTATGATTTGGTAATGACACCTATATGTTTTATGTCAATTTGGGAATTTTATACAAGTTCAACCATGATCACATATATGACCAAAACTACATGTCAATATGATTAGGTTCATGTTAAATTTAATCCAACTAGTTTGCAAGTTCACAACTACATGCCTAATTTTAAGTTTATGTAGTTCTATGTAAAACCCCTATTTCATGATTCATGTCGAGTAGATCTAAATTTGCAAGTTCATAATAAAATGTATATTGTTCTATGCCAAATCCATATGACACATGTGTAGTTAGATCCATATTTTTATGATGTTGGAATTATTACATGTTCCTCTTTTTCCCCTTTTGTGTATAAGTTAGGCTATGTATCGAGTCTAACATTTTATGTGATTTATGTGAACGTTTAATAGGGGTAACGTTGGGAAAAAACATGAAATTGCATATAATTAGCATATTTGGCTCATAAACATGTAAATGTTTTATGACATAAAGTGGTATAAATTTTTATACCTAAAAATTATGAACTTGATTTAAAAAGGGAAAAGTGGGGCTTGACTTGAATGACAATAATTTACATATAAATATAAAGAGGTAAATATGTAAATTTAGAAAAGACGAATATGCCTAACTCGAGGTTAGATTGAGTTACGGTGTAAGACCGCCAGGAACCGCCCGGCACATCCAACAACTATAACAATATATATCTAATGTGAGAGGTTAGTGCATCGAGCCAAAAAGAACCAGAGGTTAGACTGAGTTGCGGTGTAAAACTGTCCAGTCCCGACCGGCACATCTAGTGACCGCAACAATACCTGTCTAATGTGAGTGGTTGGTGCTATAATGAATGAATTAAAGCTAAGTCAGGAATGGTAGGGTTAAGTTAATTAAGGCAACACTTAACCAATACAACATGTTAACTAAACTGATGGGTGGGGTTGGGTTAACTTGGACACTTAACCAATTTAACATGTTGATTATGAAACCCTAGTAAAGGGGACCCATTTCAGCAGTAACCCGCATGATGTATCATGGTACCCCGAACTAGGCAGGGTGGGGCACGATTACTGGGCTGATTATAAGCGGTCAAAACAACGACGGTTAGTGCGTCAGTGTAGGTTTCGACGAAGTACGGGCGTGCACATACTCCGGAGTGGAAAAAGCAGGCACTGGGCATCATTAGTTATACACTGCATCTTGAATTGTTTTGGGTTGCCACCATAGGATTTGATACACCCCGTGGTGGGACCAGCACATGTATCTACAATCGAGTGGGGCCGTATGACATAAGTGGTAAATGCGTGCGAGTAGGAGCCGATCAATAAAGAGGGATCACTGGGTTTGAACTCATGATGATGGTTGAAATATCTAGTAGGTGCAGAGAATATGGATACGAGTGCGATAGTATGATTAGTTTATCTTACCTTGTTTATCTTGCCTTATCCTATGCTGCCTTATTTCCTTGTTATTGTCCTGTGTCCAGCTTATTCAAGTCATGGTTCTCTTACCAATTTACATGCTGAATAATCACTGGACTTACCAGACTTATGTCTGACCCATTTTCCTTTCGCTCTCTTTTCTTCCGTTCCCCCCCCCCCTCAGGTACCCACGAAGGGAATAACTCAGCTTAATTTGGACCGTTCATCTTTCCAAGCTTGAAGACTCTATGATGTACAGCTTGGAACCTCTTATCTTTGGCTATGGCTTTAGACACACTACTACTTGGGGATTTATGCAGTTTTGTTTTGTTTTGTTTTATGCTTCTTTATGTTATAATCAAGACAGAGATTCTGATGTAATGATTTGGAAGTTGTTTGAGACAGTTTGCTGTAGTGTTTTCGTTATGAACCACGTATGAAATAAATTTAGTTTTTCTGCTGCATATATATGTCTGTCTTGTAAATTATCTGTGTCTTTAATCTATAATTCTCCACCAAAATTAAGGCATTCCCTTTGTGAGTGATCTTAACAGAGGTGGGATGTTTCATTTATTATATGTTAGTTACCTTATATTAGATAAGTAATAATTACACATTTATTAACTTAAAAATCATGAGAAATGTCAATATGAAAAAAAAATAGAATTACAAATCTCTTCTCTATGAACCACAACACCATCACAAAATATCCAAAAATAAGGTTTTTCCACATATTAACCTTACAGACGAAAGTAAGGCAACAAAAAAACATACACCAAAATAAGGCTTTGAACTTTGGACTTCTGATTATTTCAGTAAATTAAAAATGATTTACTTGCAAATAACTTATATGACTCATGTTCTAGTTTTATTTCACTTTCCTTTAGTTTTTTTGTAAATAAGGTAAAAATAAAGGATTCAAACCCCATGTATTTTATAGCCCTCAAATCCATTATTTTTGTAGTGGGATAAAAACAAAGAATTTGAATTGCATTTATATTTTACTACTCTCAAATCCTTTATTTTTATGCAAATCCATGGTTTAAATAAAATGGTGGAAAGAAACTGAAATACACTAGATTTACAAGAGATTTTTACAAAAGGAACATGGAATCCTTTTAATTTTACATGCATAATAGAATCCACAAAAAAAATACAAAGATTTAACCTTTCGAATTTAATAGAGCTTCGAGTGAGTTTTAGGTTTTATTTCCATATAACCTCAAAGCCTTTTAAGCATACACAAACCTAGAATTACACTAAGTAATTATAAATAAAAGAGAAACTCCAAAGATTCTTCTTTTAGCCTTGGAGACTGGAAACCATATCTAATCCTATATGGAACCCTCTTGGATTTGGTTACCTCGAGAATCGTTTGGAGTTTCCTTCCTTATGTATACAAGAGGGATTTATGTATGTATACAAATGTTAAATCCAGAATTTAAATAAATAAAATAGAAGGATGGAGGAAAAAGAAAATTACCATACTCTAAATTGGATCTAAAAAGAAAAGGTATAGAACAGAAGAGCGTTTCCACAGGAATTGTGATTTGGAGTGAACGATCTCGGGTCTTATTTATATATAGTAGAACTAATGTGGACTGTTTGATTCTTGAAATTAAATCCGGACCATATATACTATCCTTATTTTATAATTTTCCTTAGAAAATCCTAGCCGCTACAAACCAAAAACAAGACAAACTTGTCAAATTCCCCTTTTGAAGCGGTCGCCTTATATATATAAGGGCGATCTACTGCCCACTTTCTTTGGGTGATTTCCAGACTGTTGTACGCTTTTTAATTAACTGTTAATTTATAGCTAATCTACGTCTTAATGCTTATCCCCTGCCTAACTTTATGTGTGCGTACACACTTTAAAGTTCAAGTTTCAAATTTGAAAACATTTCCTATTTATTCAAATTTAAAATTAAATTTCGAACCTTATTTATTTTAAATTTGGGAACTACAATCATTTGCAACTTTAACATATGAGCTCCGTTTTAGCATTCTTTATATGAAACTAGGACAGAATCTCACCATGAATGCAACCACATAACTTTTGTTGTCAAATTCTAAAAACTTTAAAATTCTATATTATGACATGTTATCATTATTTAATTCTTTAAGTTTTCTATGCCTACTAAGGTGAATTTTAGGGGTGTAACATTATCCCCCTTAAAAGAGATTTCATCTTGAAATTATTCAAGGAGCGACAACATAACTTGTTTTAACGAACATGTTATGCAATCAAGTTACTTTATACATGCTTTTGAACATCTAACTTTCAATGTGATTTTGTGCACCAAACATGCTAAGATGATCTCAACTCTAGCGTACTTGTGAGGATGTATGTATGCAAAACGCCCTGTTATACATAAAATTTCCTTTATGAATGTACATTGTTAGAGAATTAGTGTGGCAAATTCCTATCATCCAATCTAGAATCTATAAGCAACCAAAAGTCTCAACTTTAGAGAGAAGTTTAGAGGAGAAATAATTAAAATAAGAATTTTCCTATCTTCAACCAGAATTTTCTCTCTAATGTACTCAAACCAATCTAATTTACTGCTGTTGAGCCTCATAGTTCCATGAACGAGATGCCAACAGTTCTTTTTTAGTCCTTATTTTTTGACTAGACTCTATTTAAATTTTCATATTGTGAAGATATCACATCAAACATATAAAAACTTCATGGACTCCAATTATTAAAAAGTTTTCCTACTTAATATTGGGAAGACCCAATAAATATAGTGCCAATTATTTTAAACTTTCCAAATCTGCAACTTTTATAAGTTGTCTAATCAATTTTGATACTTTTCTGTAGTCACTAATCATAAACTTGGATAGAGTAGAAATTTTTCGATTGTTTTCCATCAACACTTTGGTGATTCGTACGACCTCCATGAAATGCTTCAAGAGCGCCACACCACGTGCTAAGGTTAACTACGCAAATCTTAAAAAGATAAATATTTTTCTTAATGTCTATTGAGAGCCATGATATAAGCTCTTCCACAAATACCCCAAGCTCTGACTATTCCGTTAGTTCGTCTTCCACTCTTCGAATGATAAATAACCCTAAGATTCAATGCATTTCCTAAACCTAATTTTTAAATCTAGTTTATAATGGTAAGTTCTATGATCACTAGCAAACCCCTCGAAATTTGCTAGTAATGTAAAGGTCCTTATGAAAAAATGTTACGATAACTCCATTAAAGTTGATTGGAGTTGCTATAAGCTTCTAACAAAGAATTATGTCATCTTATTCCATTCTCACCTATATTTATTTCTTTTTGTTGAGGGAGATGTCCTGGAAGCTAAATTTCTTTTTCCTTCAATATTCCAAAATTATGAGATTGAGACATTTTTCACTATAGGTTGCAGATCTAATTTCCTCAACAACTTCTAGTCCTACATGTGCCTTATCGCTAGTTAAGTGTCCCCATATAATTTTTCTCACTCACTTTACTTTTCAGATAAACTTGACTATGCTGTTTTAAATCATAGTAATGCGGGCACAAACAAGGATACATCACTTACACCACCTTACACCTTTGCCCAATCATCATAGAGGACTACTAGTGATTACAACCTTACAATGTAATAAAAAGAAAATTCTTCTAGAAGTTATCAGTTATAATTAAGTTATATAAATAATGTTGAAGTCTTAATACTTCTTTCCAAATTTTCCACTTTTGCACTTTTCGTAAATGTGATCCATTCATTGTTCTAATTAATGTATCCCTAGTGGTCGAAACTGAACAATTTAGTAAATTATTACTTAATTACTTCAACTCCTTCAGGGTTGAAAAGATATCCATTCTTCCAAATCAAATTTTCTATAATCAAGTCCCCATATACTCTTTATCCTATTAACTACAAAGTTATTGTCCACTAAATTTACAATTAATATCCATGAATCCAAAATTCGAAAATCACTAACTAATACGTGACCTACACTATTTTTGTATTTGTAAAGCTGAACATGGTTATGCATGCGGTAATTAAACTATCTAGAGTAACCTACTTTAAAACCAAATCTTGATTTTGGAAAATCTTTGCATCAATCAACTTTTCAATTAAAAAACTCTAGTGCTGATTCAGAAATTTCCATATTTGGTCTTAAAGCCTATTCCTATTTTATCATAGTTCTATCCTATCTAATTTTCTACTATTATTTACTTCATCTATTCCTTTATAAAAACATAATTTAGCAATTATACAAAATATTTTTTTTGAAAAATTCACTAAAATTTACTAAATTAAAATTAATGCCTCATTGAAACTTGGACTGTTATTCATTCTTTCTTTGAAAATGTAAATCTTTACAAAGTGATTAATGTTTCTTGTTTTCTAAATTAGGATTGAACCCAATGCAATTGTATGCATTCTTTTTTAAAACATTCTTTATTAAGAATTTTTCTTGTTTCTTACAAGGGAAAATTTTTTTTAAGGACAAAAGCCCACTAAAATTTATCCATAAGGACAGCCGCCTAATATTTTATCCTAAAGGACAATACACTGAAGAAAAAAAATCGGCCGCTTCTTTCTCTTCTCTCCTCTTGCGCACCAGTCATCACGAAATATAAAATTCACGAAATCATGAATTGCAAAATCACGAATTTCAGAATATACCAAAAACGAAATTTGAAATCGAAATCAAACATCAGGAAATTGAAATCATCAGAATCGAAATCAACGTTCGAACCCAAAAATTCAAAACCCTAAATCGCTCGAAACAGGAAAAAGTCGACAATAGAAAAAGGACGAACAGCAAAAATCGATTTGTAGATTCTAATTGAATGGAATAATAATGTTTTATAGAAGCCATAAATCAGATTTGGAGAACACGAATTGGTTGAAACAAATTTTTCTGGTTCGAAATGTTTTTTTTATCGTTAATAGTATAGCAGTTCGTAGGTATCATTTTTATATTTTTTTAGTTATCATTTTTCCTTTTTTACCTTCAAAATATAGCAGCAGTTTTTAGTTATCATTTTTCTAGTTATCATTTTTACTGCAGTTTATGTGTTGTGTTAAACATCACAACAGTTTTAAGGTATCATTTTTATATTTTTTAAGGTATCATTTTTAGTGTAATTTCTCTGTTATGTCAAACATTACTGCAGTTTGAAGGAATCATTTTTATATTTTTTAAGTTATCATTTTTACTGTAATTTATGTGTTATGTTAAACATCACATAACACAGCAATAAAATCAAAACAAAACAACACATAACACTGTTAAAACAGTAAAAATGATACCTAAAATATTAGAAAATTGATAACTAAATACTGATGCAATGCTTTGAAGATAAAACAATGAAAAAAAAAATATCACAGTTTGATTGATTAAACTGAAATAAGTTCGGCTTCGTTTCTTAGTTGATACATCAATATAACCTCAAAATTAACACAACAACAAAATCTCATGAAAAAAACATATAACACAGTTAAAACGGTAAAAATGATAACTACAGAAATAGAAAAATGATAACTAAAAACTGCTGCTATGTTCTTAAAGTTAAAACATGAAAAATGATAACTAAAAAATAGAAAAATGATAACTAAAAACTGCTACTATGCTTTAAAGTTAAAAACAGGAAAAATGATAACTACAAAAATACAAAAATGATACCTACGAACTGCTGTACTGGTAAAAAAAAAAAAACATTTCCAATCTAAAAAAATTGTTTCAACAATTTCGACTTCTTCAATTGTGATTTCCGTCGTCTGCTACATATTTTTTTTCCAATCGCAATCGATTTCCATTTGGATTTTGTTGATCGACATTTTTTTTTAATTTTTTAGGGTTTCAAACGAATTTCTTCTCGATTTTGATTTCGTGTTGTTTTTCTTATATTTCGAATTTCGATTTAACTATTTTCTGAAATTCGTGATTTCGCGTTTTCTGATTTCATGATTTAAGATGAAATCGAGAATGACGTGAGAGAGGGAGAAGTTGAAAGTAGCGGCCGACGTGAGAGAGGAAGAAGATAAAAGTAGCGGCCAATTTTTTTTTTCAAAATATTGTCCTTCTGAGTAAAATTTTAGTGGGCTGTCCTTATGGATAAAAAGGCCTTGGCTTTTGTCCTTGTAAATATTTTCCTGTTCTTACAAAGAGTTAAATTAATAAACATTAAAAACTTCTTCAAAAATTTACAAAATTTGAAAGCATTTATCAAGTATTCATAAATATTTGGATTTCAAAATAAGAATAAAAAAATTTCTTCTCCTTTTTAACACTATCTTCATCAAAAATCTTTAGCGTTAACTTTTAATGTTTTTCAAATGCATAATTATTTTCGATGAATAGAAAAATGAATGCTCATTCTATTTTGACAACTCAATCTTAACATGGATTTGACAAAACCAAATTAAAACAACGATTATGTCATTTATAAATATTTAATACCATTTATTTCAATATTTCTCTAAAATGTACTTTTATTTCGTCAAAACACTTTTTTTTAAACCTAGTTCAAAGTCTACATAAGCTTTCTTTATATTTTATTATCCAATTACATTTAGTACCTTACCACCATATGAATGCTTATTCATATTAAATTTGACATTAAATTGTGTTTTGATCTATGAAAAACTTAAACTACCACATATTTCTTTTCACGTAGTATTTTCTTATTCCATTTTATTTGCATCTTGAATAAGCCTTTTAAAATCCATTTAATAATCATAAATTCCTTTGATGAAATATTTGGAGAAATCAATGGCAACTTTTGTTCAACTCCAACTATTTACTTCATATACTCTTTATTAGTGAAAGAAAATAAACCACTCTTTTACTACCTAAATTCCAACAATTATTTCCTATACCTCTTCTAATGAATATATTTTCTCTATCTATCCTTTTGGACGTTTTTACATTTTTTTCTCTTCAATTTCCTTGATTTTCAAGTATGATTCACCTCCATTGTCGCGACTAGTGGAAAGTTTAGAGGAAAGAACTTTTTAAATTATTTACATATAACATAGGAGTGTGGAACATGGAAAAGTTGAAAACATTTAAAAAAAATTTAAAATTTTAGAAGCTAATGAATGGAAACTTTTACAGTAATTAATTTACAATCAAAGCTGTTAACCATTTGCATTTTAAATTTCACCCTTTTCTTTGCAAAAATTATTTTATATTTTCAACCTGTTTTATCATTATTGTGGTTAAATTTTCTAAGGTTGTTTGAAACATTTACGTTTTCCAAAAATTCATTTTCAGTTTGGAAAATATCAAAATTTAAGATTACCTACCAAAACATTTCACATTTATTCAAAATTTCACTTTTATAAAATAATTGGTGGTATGTGTCAAAAATTGTCTAAAATCAACATTGAATTTTCCCATCAAAGCTGCCAAGATGGTGAGGTACAGCGGTAAGGTGTGTACCTACCGAGTAAGAGGTTGTAGGTTAAACACCCCCCCCCCTAGGCCTATATGGTGATGTGTTAACTAGTTTAAAAAAATGTTTTTTGTTAAAGCTTTTAACCAATTTAAAAAACATATAGTTCTTTTCCTTCAAACATTCTTACTCTAATTGACTATCTTTTCGAAAGGAATTAACGTTCATCTTTATACGGAAGTTTGCCTCTTTCCTTAAATTCTTTCTTTGTTGTAATATATATGATTGAATATGCTCTTATCATATTTTATTTAGTCCCACATCATGAGAATAAGTCTAACATCATCTCTAAAGCCTTTATATAAAGGAGCCAATGTAATAGAAATTATATACACTTGAAGTAATAGAAATAAAAGTCTCTCCACTATCTTTCTATTCTCTCTAATGGCTTCTTTTTTATTATATGTTCTGTTCTATTTTATAACACGTTATCAACATGAGATTCCACTAGAGCTAAAAAAAATTATGTTCTAAAATCATCAAGATCTACGTCTATGAATTTGTTGTATTTTCTGCTTAGATGTGATTCATACTTCTAGATCTCTTTTGTTTTTTAGTCTTTGTAGATCAAGAATCGTTTTTAGTGGATCTAACTTTTTTAGATCTAATTATCTATAATGATCCTAAATATGTGCTGTTAGATCCTAATTTGGCTCTAACTCCCAAATCGTCTGAATTTGCAAAGATTAATGACTAGAAATGAAAAGAAATACTGAAAGCACACCAAATTTATAGTGGTTCGGCGTTAACGAACCTACGTCCACTTTATATTCTTTGATTATACGTAGAATGCAAGTATAATCAATGATTTCTCTCAATCTCATAATTACAATGATGATTTGCTCAATAATTTCGTAATGGTACTGATAAGAAGTAATGGAGAAGCAACAATGGTGGTAACAACACTCAGAATTGCCAAAAGATCCTGAAAAATACAAAGTATGGGGCTATTTATAGGTGATATCTATAGGCAGGTTCGTGATGATATCCCGAGGATCTCGGACTGGTTCGTGGCTTGATAGAGAAATGGTCAATATGGCGGTTATGGACAGGTGTCGCAAGATCCTGCACTCTCGGATCATGGATGACCTAGTCTTGATTACCATGCTCCAGTAATGGAGACGGTTCGTGATCCTATTCCATAAGCGGGTTATGGTGTGCATCGAGAGCAGGTCGGGCTCCGGTTCACTAGTTGGTCATGATGAATGACACGGTGAGCTGATGGAGGGGGTGCTCCATGAACAGACTGGAGGCGTGGACCACGAACAGGATTTGATCAGAGATGAGCATCCTTGTTTACGACGTGCGAGTCTTCATACTCTTGGTGGCTTGGTCAAAAAGCTAGCCAACAATTTGCCCCCTCGAAGTATGTTTCATCGGAGATGGGACTGTGACACCCCACATCCGTTAATGTCACTCACAAAGGGAATGCATTAAGTTTCGTGAAGCGTTTTGGTAAACAGACACAGAATATTACAAAACAGATATAAAATTTTTTGCAGTGGAAATAAACAACTTTATTAATCATCAAAATACCGTGGTCCAAAGCATCATTTGTCTAAAATGTAAAAACCCATTACAACATAAAAACCACTGTCTTGTACTTCAGGAATATCAAAGTACATAAAAGAAAGAAAATTCCCCAAGAGCAAAATATGGACATAGCAACAAGGATGGGAGCTTGATCCATACATATAAGCAGCTCCAGTAAAATAAGCAGAATCACAATCAAGCTTGTGTGTTTCCTCCCTGAGAACCTTGGTGGGGGGGAGGGGGGAGGGGGGAGGGGAAACGGAAGAAAGAATGGGAAACAAAAAGGGTCAGACATAAAGTCTGGCGAGTATAGTTACTTTTAGCCAGTAAATAAATAAAAGTAACATGATAGGCATACAAAGTGGATAAGAGAGATCAATACATAAATGGCAGGCATAACAATGTAAACAGGACAACAAGATAGAATAGATAGTGCTTCTTAATACTTTCCTTGCTCTGCACTAATACTAGTATAACAGATATGTAATAGGATTACATATTCCCCAATTTCTTAAAAAAATAGGATGATCGCAACAGAAACATAATGGTAGTTTTAGGTGTACTCTAGTAACGGGTTTTAACCCAAACAGAACTGGTACATAAACAGAAATAATGGGTGTTAGCCCAGACAGAAACACGGGCACCCCACAAAAGCAGACAGGACTAGATGTACCCTATTTACTACCCCCAATCGATCGGCTCCCTATTCCGTAGATATCCTGTGTTGGCCCCACAGTAGGGTGTATCACTCCCTAAAGTGGCAACCCTTCATTTTTCGGATGTGCATAACCATATCTACTGATGTCACAACGTCTTATCTTCCCCAGCAAGTGGAGTCATGCACGCACATGACCCCGTTAGAATGCGCCATCAACACCGCCTCCACATTTGGATCTCTTACAATTAGCTCAGTAAGCGTGCCCCACTCCGACCTAGTTCGTAGTACCCGTTTGATACCTATTTAAGGGTTACTGACTGAAATGGGTCCCACACAAGATGATGCAAGCTCTCCCCTTTGTCTTGCATCCCCACTACTAGGTTTTCCGCTGGTTATGTTTACCTAACGATGTCTTCAATTACATAACCTCGACAGGTTAAGTTTGTGGGCCTATATATATATAAATATTACCCACCCCCAAGATGTACTTAACCCTCCTTTTGATTCAAGCATGTTTATTTAACAGTTAAGTTTGTGGGCCTATATATATTAATATTACCCACCTACCCAAGGTGTACTTAACCCTCCCACTGATCCAAGCATGTTTTACTTAACCCTATCTTTAGTTCATATTCATACAATCCTTTATGGATTAGATGCGGTTAAGTAGTCTGATTCATTACCATGTCCATTTATGGTTTATAATGGGCTAGATGTCCCACATTAGGCCTACAACATGTGGATGCTGGATATGCCGGTCGGGTCCGGGCAATCTTATTCCACAGTTGGGCCTAACCTCGTGTCTTAGTCCGATTCGTATTCGCGTACTTAGACCTCCCACTTTAGGTTCAACATTAGTGGCTGTTGGATATGCCGGTCGGGTCCGGGCAGACTTCCACCACTAATGTAGCCTAACCTCGTGTCATAAGTACAATTACAATTCCTAATTGTAATTACTAAACATTCCATTTTTAATTAATTAATTAATCAGTTAATTAAACCTTTCCCTTTTTGAGTGTCAATACATATTTTGCCCAATATTTTGAATTACATGTCCATAAATATTCTTATTTAAATTATGCCATTTTTAATTAATTTACCAATTAGTTAATCCTTTCCTTTTATAGGTATCAATACCTATTTTACCCAATAATTTGGATTACATATCAATTCATTTAAAGATTACATGCCAATTATAAATCCTTTTCCCCCGTTTCCTTCACTAACATATTCGCATGTATTTTGGCGGCATCTAGGCTAATAAGTAATCTAGCCATAACAATGAAAAAGGGAATATGGTAGAGGTGATAGTTTCAACATATATTGGCATAAACATACTAGTATGATAACAAAGTGAATGGACATGTAATTAACATCATATCAAGGTAAACATACATATTGTCATGAACATGTAATCATCATCATCATAAAGGGATCTAACATAAATATTGCTTTAGATCTACATAAAATGTCCACTTGCTCTATATCTAAAAGATTAAATTAGATCTAATCATAAATAATGGTTTAGATCTACAGGTTTATAAATAGATCTACCCAAATCCACATCATAGAGGTTACAATAAGATAAAGTTGTGGATCCAATCCTAATCAATTCAAGGTGGCATATGTTCATGGTTCACATAAATGATTTGATCTATCCAAATGAAACAAAAATAACATACTAGGACAATCACAATTGAATTGGATCTCGAGAGATAGATCTATCATAGCATAAGATATGATCATAAAACAGATCTAGCATAAAATATGATCATAAAGTGGATCTAGCATAAAACATGATCATAAGCATATTTAGATCTAAATATGTCTAACTTACAAAATATCTTAGTTGATCGCAACATGAAAGGAGATCTAAGCAGTGTTGCAACTGTCAAGATTAATTGATTTACATTTACCACAACGTAGTTACAAATCAAGAACCATAAAGGCAACATCATAGTATAGCCACAATTGCATCAGATCTAGAGGGTTAGATCTATCATGATCTACATGGTATAAGATTTAATACTGGCACAAATTCATACTTTACAACATATCCAATTCATAGTCTTTCAAAATTCACTATTATTTATTTAAACCTAAAAGTGACTAGAAACTCACAATGTTAGGTTCAGAAAATTTAGAGAGAGAGAAATCTGAATTCTAAATAGCTAAACTGATTGTAGTAGACTTTCATTATGTTTCAATTTGCAACCCGGCAGCATATGGCCTCTATGATCTCCAGTGGAGAAAATAAGAGAATAGGGGATTTATAGCCTAGAACTAATGAACTAGACCCAGAATCAAGTCCAGGTACATAAAACGAATTCTGCCCAGATCTGTCTAAGGGGGTTGACACCCCTATAGGGGGTCGATACCTATGTCGACACCCCTTAGGGGGGTCGACACCGACGAGCAGGAATTTTCCCGCTCAGCCCACTTTGGCCGGATTTTTTATTTTTGAATTGTTTTTGAAGGTTCTGGAATTTATTATATATTTATTTATTTATTTATTTATCTTGTGCGTAAACAAACTTCGAACCCTCATAACTTTTTCATACGTTGTCCATTTTACGCAAACCAAATGTCCATTCTGACCAGAATTTTGAGATGGACGCAATGGCATAGTCCATTCCCTCTAATTCTGAATGTTAAATTAATTATTATTTAATTTAACCTCTTTTAATGTCGTTAAAATTTGGGGTGTTACAGGGACATGCTTCGAAATTGCCGAATTATCCTTTCATGGACGATACAAGTCGATAGCTACATCTGTTTATAGCGTCGCACTGTTTCGCATGGTTACGTCCTTTGAGGAGTATAAATATCAGTCCGGATTTCCAATTATTTCTTTATTTATTGGTTAATTTCTATATTCTGAACTCCGTAGTATATCGCGATCGACCTGTCAGGTAAATTTTAAATCCCATGAACATTTCCATATCCTTTACTTTGTGACCATTCTCAATTCCAGGTCATTGGAATTCAACATGGTTCGTCGAAAGGGGTGAACATCGCGGACCTATGATCGAGCGTGCCACCTTCAATACCACGATGGGCTTCCTTGAGCGCCCGTGTCCCATGAATTTGCACGGACCCGAATAAGACAAGATCGGGGAGAAGAAAGGCCTTCAACTTGGCTATATAAGCCTCTGCTTCTTCCCCCTTACCTTTTCTCTCCTATTTCATTTTAGCCACCGTCGTCCAGTTATTCCTAATCCAATAAACTAATTCGCAGTTTCCAGAAATCAACATCATCCCCTAATTTAAACTAGAAAGGTAACTAAACTAGGATTGTTTCTAACTTTTATTATTAGTCAACTGCCTGAACTCTCGCGCCGTTCTCTTCTAGTTTCTATTCAATCTCCGCGAGTTTCCACCGATAAGCGCGCTGGTAAATGGAAGGGTGAGGATGGGAGGTCGAGGAGATCGCGGAGTTCATTGGTTTGTGGAGAAGAATTGGGAAGAGGTAGTGAGCATCAGGGAGGTTCAGCTCGTGGGTCTTATCGTCGAAGCAGGCCATGGAAGGGAGTCAAAAGCCAGGTCGGATCATGGATGAGAATGGAGTGGAATTTGACTTTGGCTCATCTCAACAGTAGGATTGAGTGGCGGCTCGGATCGCAATGATAGGGGAGCTTTGGTTCATAAGGATGGACAATGGAATGGGTCGTGGGCGTGTCTGACAAGCCGCATCAGTTCACGAGTCGCCTTACGATCACGGGCCGATACCTCTTTCACGAGCCCATGTTTGGTTTTAGGAAATCATATTATACATCAGAACTCATTCACGAGCCCAACCTATATCACGAGTAGGACTTCCATCACGAACCGAACTAGTCTAGCATGCCGTAACCCTGTCACGAGCCGGACCATGGAACTTCATGAGTTGGTCTATCTCCGGACCAAATCATACATTATGACTATGTCCTATTAAGCTACACCAATTAATTGAATGTGTGGACGCATACTTTAAATGAAAATCAACCATATCCGGGACTAGCCGATGGACAGTTAGGTTTAGATCCTTATGGATTGATTTCTTGGACTAGATGACAACATAACTTAGCAACATACAATGGCCATTATTGCGCTTTTCTAATTACCTTGATGATTTTCCTTCATGCACGGTACACACATGCACACATTAGCACTTGCACATACACGTGATTTACAGGTCATTGTGTTTTGATGATTTATGTTTGTTAACCAACACAGCCACGTTTGATAGACGCTTAACAAGAATTTCAGAGAAGGATACAGATCCAGAGTCGTCAAATTACTATAATCCAGATGCACTTCCGTCGGATCCGGACTGGGAGAATTCCGATCCCGATTATGAAACAGATCTCGAAACTGAATCAATGTCTTCTGAAAGTATGTCACTTCAGGAGGAAGAGGATGATCGGGCCCCCGATGAGATTCCGGGTGCTAAAGAGATAGAACAAGAGAAACTAAGTGACTCCATAGCTTCTAAATTGGACAAGCTAAAGCTAGAAAAAATATGTTTAAGGAACGAGATTCCTTTGAATGATGTGATAGTTCCAGAGGAAGGAGATAGGCCCCACTCTGCTCTGGAAGGGTACATGGCCATCACCAGGCTCATGTGTTGGGTAGTTGCTATTCCTCCATTTCCTTCGATTGTTGTTGATCTTCTAAGATGATTACGCATTGCTCCCATACAATTCCATCCCAATGCCTATGCTACTGTGTATACCTTGTATATTGCATATGCGGAGATTCTAGAGACTGAGCTTACCTTCAAAGATTTAAACTTCTACTACTACTTCAAGCTTCGCTCCTTGGGGACTCCGAACTTCATTTTCTTTGAATCGATCCCCTCTAAGAAAGTATTGTCAAACCGACACAGTAATCTAGGAGATGCTAAGTCTGACTGGTTTTACATAAAACATCAAGCCGGATGTGCGAGGAAGTGGCTACTGTCAAGTAGGTTCCAAATCCTTCACCATAAATTTCAACTATATAATTAAAGTGCTAATTTATTCCTTTCTTCCGTATAGCTCACAACTTTACAAAGACGGAGAGTTCGGTGTACGATGATCGGCTGTCCCGCCTTTTAGCAATCAAATCGGATTTTTGTAGAATCAAGAGGTGCATAACCAATGAAAGCCTCCATAAACACCACCTTCTGGATGTAAGATTCGGGCTATGTGCAGGTGGCAAACCTTAAAAGTATGTGCTCCCAGCTGAGGGAGAAGGGACCTCAGGAGCCACAAAAACAACCGAGTTTCGTAAGAGTCCTTCACCGATGATCGATCAAGATGACGAGGACTTGAATGTATATAAGGGAGATGAAACCCGAGTTGAGGATCCAAAGGAGGATTCAGTTTCCAAAGAACAGTCTCCTTTAAGGACTCCACCGCTAGTTGATCCTTCTGCTCATGACGAATTAACAGAGGAGCAGATATTTGGGGAGTTGAGCAAGATTCCCCTGCTAGATAGCATCTACACACCTGAAGATTTTAGAGGGAAGTCATTCTTTCCTATCTCTGAGGAAGAAACCGCTCCAGTTAAAGAAAAAGATACCACATAGACGAGCCAATCTCTGGGCCCTGGTCTGTTTTAGGGGGGATCACATAGGATACAGAATCACAAGCACCACTTATCACAACACTTATACACTAACAGTATTCACAATCCTGACACCTGCTTTGTGATATTCTACAGGAAAAATGCCTCATCGTTATTTTTACCGAGATCTTCGTAAGGACATGCCCCGGCTATCTTCTGTATCTGAACATGATCACAGTGATAGTCGAGGAAGGGATATCCAACGACGTCATGATTCTTATCCGCCTCATCCTACGCTTTCTCATTCTCCCTCAAAACAGGATCCCGGGAAGTCTCACACTCGTCAAGTGTCACATACGGGGGGTAAAGAACTTCCCAAGGCTCCGACTTCTCCGAAAGGCTTACCTCCTCCAGGAAAATTCTTCAAGAAGTAAACCCAAAGATAAACACAAGGAGTCAAGCAAAAATAAATAGAAAGAAAAAGAAGCTCTTCTTCCCTCTGGTTAGCATAGTTTGGATACTTCTGGGATACTGGAGGGTACCGTTACTCCTGTTAATCAAGCAAAATTAGAGCACTTACGGAAGGAATTTCCCGATATCTATTTCGAGAGGATGCATTTTGTCCTAGATCTCGAACTAGTTTCTGATGAATGGGATGTAGAAGTTGTAGGTCAGATCGGCCACGTGGCTAAACAATATAAGCAATGAAAAAGCATGCCAAGAATTTATCAAACATTCTACGCCGCCCAAAGGTAGATGCTGCCAGGGTTAGAGTGAAGATCGATTACGATGCTAAGGCTAGAAGCAAGGCGGAAAAAGATCTTGAGGATGTGCAATCCCAACTCGCCTTAGCTCGGCGTTACGCTCAAAATTACAAAACCGAATTGGACGATGCCAAGAAACGCTTCCACGTCGAGCTTGATTCACATAGCCAA
The DNA here is from genome assembly GCA_030737875.1 of Allium sativum. Classification (NCBI taxonomy): domain Eukaryota; kingdom Viridiplantae; phylum Streptophyta; class Magnoliopsida; order Asparagales; family Amaryllidaceae; genus Allium; species Allium sativum. Next base: position 781,836,331 of record CM060918.1, on the reverse strand, counting down.
GAATGCGTGGCTCTGAAGAAAGAGGTGGAGGATCTCAGAACAGCTAATACTCAGCTAAAGGCGTCGGAGGATCGCCTAGCGACCGAGAAGTCTGCTTGGGAGAAGGAAAAGGCAAGCTTAAAGGATGATCTAGCTCGTATTAAAAAGGAAAATGCTGATTTTAACAACAAACTTGCTCATACTGAGGAACGAGCAGCGCTTGCCGAAAGTAATGCCAATGCTGCTCTTGAATCAGCCTTCAACTGCCACTGCTAACCTTGCCGTAGCTGGAAAGGAAATAGATGGGTTTGAGGAGCTGCTAATGGACTTATTTGCTCAGTTCATTCGAACTTGAGACATCTCTTGGATTAAAGACTATAACGCCACCTTAGTCAATGTATGGGATATAATTGTCGAGGGAGAAAACAGCGGTTAAAAGTTGAGGAAATCGACGACGACCAACTTATGCAGACTTTCCTCAAGGGTGGGGAGCCCGAGGCTTTAGCAGAGGGCAGGCGTAAATTCAAGAGGCCATGGAGAAGGAAAGACTCGAACTCAAGGGTAAGAGCAAGATTGACAAAGGTTCCAGTTCGGCACCGGAGCCCAAGGCTTCTGAGGTTGAGGAGTATAGTCCACATGACCCACTGGTCCCTAGGGTTCCGGTTCCCCTTATTGTTGGGGTTTCTACTGCAGCTTCAGCCGCAGAGTCAGCAGAAGGTATCTCTATATTCTCTCCATAATTTGTCAAAGCTATTATAACTTGTCGTCGCGTTGTGGAGCATACAACAAAGGAGACCACATTTTCTCCCAAACTTATAACAGTTGCTTCTCACGATACAGGTGCCAAATCTACCCAAGAGGTTGCAGAAAAGTAGGCTGAGGCCGAGAAGGTTAACGTACCCCCAATCATGGAGATTACCCCTGAAGTTTCAAAGCAAATTGAGGTTGAGGCAACCAAGGAGGCCATTGGGGTATCGAGCATAGATGTCCCAAAAAATGCTGAAATTATTGGGGTCTCGCAAGATACCGATGATGGTCACAGGGATGAGGAAGAGGATGTAGAGATCATGGGGGATACCAAGGATGATGACAGTCTAAGTCTGGCAGACATAAAGGCGAAAAGGAACAAACAACTGGCCTTAAAAGTAGAGGAGCAAGAACATCTAAATGTGGCACCTATCTTTGCAGCTGCCCCTGGGTCTGGGTTAATCATAAAGTTGTCTTGCCAATCGATAATGACACAGCTTGTAGCCCAATCTTCTAATCCTCCACAAGATCCTCCTTCCGATAAGAAGAAGAAGAGAAAATAAGACAAATCCGATGCCACCAGGGAGGAGTCGGAGAAGCAGAAGAAAGAGGAGAAACGAAAGTCTTCTCCCAAGCCCAAGTAGTGTTTGCTTATTAGTCCATATTTTGTTTTTAGACTTTCCATTGGCCTTATGATGTAGTCGCGAGCATGGCCCTTCTATTCTGTTTAGCGTTGTCTTGTAAATTTGCACTTAGTGAATGAAAATTTGTTTCTTTTGCATTACTTTAATGCACCTGCAAATTTATTATACTTAGCCACGAACGTAAATAGTCAAAGCATAACTAAGTCGGAATCAAATCATGAATCATTTTAGCAATAAAATTTAAAAATTACTTCACCGCACATCTGTGTATATACATGTGTATAAGTATGCCCCCAATCAATCATTAATGTGATGCCTGGCCAGGGATTATTGAGGATTGATTAAAGTCATAGGTTTGTTGCCCCCCATGTCCAGAAATGAGTGGTTCAGGCTCAGCTTTTAATCTTGTTTCCATTCGTCTAATGGGATAGGAGCCCTTTGGCGGCATATAGTCAACATGCCTTTATACTCTCCTGTTGTATGCTCAAGATAGAGTTTGAACTCAGCTTTCAATCTACTCCCCGATCCTTCAGCGGGGTAAGAGTTCTTTGGTTGGCTAAGTCTCTAGCGCCTTTATACTCACCCATCAGAAGTCAAGAGTAGAGTGTTGTCGAGACGGTCTTTTAATCATGGTGCACCTTCACATCTCGTGGACAATCTTTGTCCTTCGTACTCCTTCTTAGATCATGAGAACTAAAGCATTGATGGTAGTGTCATTTACTTTACTACATATTAGGGCTCCACATCTTGATGACCTATTGATCTGATATAGAACACTTTTGAATTACGTGTTTCAAGATCGTCGTAGGATTCATAGCTGATTTCATAATGGTGATATCTTATGCAGATAAAGAATAAAAATAAATAAACAAGAAATAGTATGGTAAAAGTAAATGACACGCGATATTTTTATAGTGGTTCGGCCGACTCATGACCTACATCCACTTTATAATCTCTTGTTTAAATAACCAGACTGTTCTATGCAAGTAGTGTTTTTTTACATAGTCCTAAAATCAAGAGAATAAATTGATAATTTTATGTCAAATAATGCCACAGAAGCTGGGCATTCCATACTTTGGGGATTTCATCTCATCCATGGTTGCTAACTTGAAAGTTCCATTATCAAGCCTCCGTAGGATGGTGTATGGTCCTTCCCACTTTGGGCCCAAATGCACTAGGGGTGGAAAGACACGTTTCAGAATCAAGTCTTCAGGTTTAAACGTTCGGGCTCGAACCTTTTTGTTGTAGTATCGGGCGACTTGTTGCTTACACCTCAAGGCGCGCAGGTCGGGTTCGTCACTCTTTTCTTCAACCATATCCAGGGATTCAAGGAGCAGTTTGTTATTGGTCATTGGGTCATAATAAGTGATTCTATGAGAGGGTACTTCTAGTTCAAGCGGGATGACCGCTTTTGCTCCGAAAGCGAGGGAGAAAGGTGTGTGGCCCGTCGCCGACTTGTAAGTTGTCCTGTAGGCCTATAATGCCAAGGGTAGCTCATCAACCCACATGGCTTTGGCCCGCTTCAGTCTTTTCTTCAGAATGGATTTAATCACTTTATTTGCTGCTTTGACCTGTCCGTTCGATTGCGGATGTGCCACAGAGGTGTACCTTTTCTCGATGTGATACTTATGGCAAAAGTCTCGGAATTCAGCGCTGTCAAACTGGGTTCCTGTAATAACCCGGAAATCTGGGCCAATTTAAAATTTTTATTTTGGCAAATTTTGGGGAATTTTGAATATTTAAATGATTATTTTAAATAATATCGACGAGAAATTTACTTTGAATAGAATTAGAACGTATATATTTATATACGTCGCCGTTAGAATATAAATATTATTTATAATTATAAAAGGAATTGAAAATGGCGCGGTAGTTCGATAATTTGATTTCAAATTTCAAATGAATGTACCGGGTTCAAAATAAACCGGATTTTGGCGAAACCAAAAAATATTAGAATCAATTTGAGAATATCTTTCCAACGAATCCAAAAAATTGAAATTTCATAGCGGGGATAAGAAGTTACGCCCAGTTGAAATTTCAGAATAGTCGCTATGGAATTCTGGCCCTTAAAAATGGCCATTTTGCAAACGACCTCGGTTTTCGACGAAACCACTTTTGGTGGATCCGGGATGTCAAGTTATCGCTAGGTTTCAAAATTCGTAATTTTTTGAATCAATATGTGAGCATGGCAAAAGAAAACGCGTTTGACCAGTTTCAGTTGATTGGATCGACCGGAAAATGGCCATTTTTCAAATGGTCTCAGAATTTGACGAAACTAGTTTTGTTAGGACCGTATCGTCAATACGAAGCTAGAAAATAGTTTTCTGAATTTTCTGAGTCCGTATGTGGTCCCGGTAAATTGAAAAGTACGTTTAAAATTGAATATATAGATTTATATTTTAATTTAAAAGAAAACTGATCAAAACAGCTGAACTGACTTACGAAACATATCCCATTACGTTCGGAATGGGGGTAATTAGCTAGGGTCGACACTCGTTGGGTTTGATTTGGAGTTCAAATGAGAAATTCACTTCTTTGAATTTAATTTAATAATATAATATTATTATTTACTATGAATACTCCCCCCTTTAAACCCTAACCCTCTTTTACCTTTCTGAACCGTCGCCAGTCTTCTATGAACGGATAAAATAGTCCGAACTTCTTCCTTCAATCTCTTCTATTATGATCTGAATTGAATCATACTTCCAAATCAAAATCGAAGATTATTTCGAGCTCTACAAATTCGACGGGTGAGATGGATTTTAATGGCAAGGATTTCACGAATTCTCTGCCCAAAGGGGGCACGCTCGCATCAGATTTGCGATGGACTAGGCCCACCGAAGTTGCCGAGGTGGCCACCGTGGGTGGGGGGTTCGAAGCCGCATCAGGGAGGGGTCTCAGATCATGGATCGATGCCTCGTAGTTCGAGAAAGAGGAAGCCCTAGATGAATATGACGGGTTTAATTTCTCTAGGCAACCTGGAGCGATGGACCGTGAAGAGAGAAAGGGGTAATCCCCTTAACACAGTAATTTATTTTCAAATTGAGCAACATTGTCTTCTTGAATGGAAAATATACATTGTCTTCTTGAATGATAAATACGCATTGTTTTTGTAATAAATTCAGTTTTTATTTAAATAAAATACATTGTAAAAATTCAGTTTTTTTATAAAAGAAAATTAGCATTGGTTTTAAAAATGAAATATATATATAGATTTTTTTAATATATATAGTTAATAAAATTATACTTTGCTTTTCAAATAAAATTATACTTTGTTTTGAAATAAAATTATACTTTTCTTTTAAAATAAAATTATACTTTGTTGTTGAAATAAAATTATACTTTGCTTTTGAAATAAAATTATACTTTGTACATGATTTTGAAGATATAAACTACAGTTGTTTTTGAAAATATAAACATACAGGATTTTGAAAATACAAACTAGAGTTGTCCTCGAAAAATATAACATACATTGTTTATAAAATAGCAATAGCAGAATAAAAATGTGATTTTAATATAAATTTCGTGAAACAGATTGCGTTGGAATCAAAACAGCGGATCTGAGCGACAGTAAAGAATGGAGGAGTGGATCCCAAAGGTGAGAACTCCTCACCTTTAATTTATTTCTAGTTTGAAATATATATACTAGGATGCAGACGGTGCTTAGTAGCACCCGACACCCGTCGTCCGCAGACCATGGATGACTTGTTTGTTTGGTTGCTGTGTTGTGAAAATTGATTGTGTGATGTGGAATGAAATAAAATATTTTATAGTGGAAAATATTTTATAGTTAAAAATATAATTTTTAATGTGCATATAAAATAAAATATTTATAAACAAATCGGACGATTTGTTTGTATACACTGATTTGACTGATATTGATTGGGACAATAAATTTTACACATCGCCTAACTGCATGAATAAAACCTGTGTTTGTTGTTTGAAAACCCCACACGGGTATTGGGATGAAGTATGACATACACTAATCCCAATAATTAGTTGTATGTCGATCGATTGATTGGCAGGCTGTGAAAGCGTTGAATATTTATATTCAATGCTTATACAGTGTAGAATGCACTTTGGATGATGGATTGCTGTTTTCATTGTTGTTATACACATTTGTTGTGTGAAATCCATATAATCACATTATATAGTAATTGACTGTGTCTGATTTCAGTTCAGAATTATCGAATATTTTAAAAATAATATTAAGTGAATATTGAAATGTGAAGCCGTGTTAAGTAGTTAAACGCCATTTTAACACGAATGGGAATTATGTCGATTTTATTCATTTTACAATGAATATTGAAAGTGATTTCAAAATCTGATAAATTAAAAAGAATTAAAATTCGAATTAAATTGAAAAGAATTTAAATTCGAATTAAATTGAGAAGAATTGAATTTCGAATTAAATTGAAATGAATTGAAATTCGAATTAAACTGAATAGAATCGAAATTCGAATTAAACTGAATAGAATCGAAACTCGAATTAAACTGAATAGAATTGAAATTCGAATTAAACTAAATAGAATTGAAACTCGAATTAGATTGAAATAGAATAGAAATCGTTTTGAATTGAATTTAAAACGTTTTGAAATTGGACTGAAATCGATTTTAATTGAAACTGATTTGAATTGAAATTGATTTGAATTGAAATCGAGTTGAAATGAATTTAAAATGAATTTATATTGGAAAATTCAATTATTATTCGAAATTGAATATGAAGTTGAAATCGTTTCGAAAACAAATTTAAAACGATTTATAAAATACCTTTTGAAAGGAAATAGATGAAATATAATATATACATATATATATAATATATATATATATATATATTATATAATGGCCTGAATAGAACGCGCCACGCTGCGGCAGTTCACGAATTTCGATCATTGACTTCGAATGGATATTGCAGGAGATCCGACCGTCGGATTCTCCTAAAACTGAAACCGTTGGGTTTGTATCGAAAAGAGCTTTATAATGAATATTAGAGATTTGAAATCTAACGGTTGGATTTGGAATTATGTCCAAATCAAATTTGGAAAAGGTCGCTGTAAGTGCAGTTCGATGGCCGTTGATGGAAATCGACCGTACGAGCCTTGATAAAATTATTAAAAATACTAATAATTTGTGTAAAATCATAAGAAATGATTTGGTAAGAATTGGGATGAAAAACTCCATATTTGAAAAGATAAAAATAGATTTTTATCGAAATGAACTAGTTTTGAACTAGAATTAAAATCCATTTATTGTTAAAATAAATAAATTGGATTTGAAATGGTTTTAAAAGTAACCAAAATTTCCAATAATTGAATTGGAATGGATTTGAATCGAAATTGTCTTTGGAATATTTCGATGTTGGATTTCGTGATGATACAGATATTATTATGGGAATTTGAAAGATATATTTATATTGTTATTTCCAATATGATATTTGTTGGTCGTAGAATTTGATATTGAATATAAGCCGATATGTTTTCTATTCAGAGCCTTGTATTTAATATCAAATGTGATTTGGGTTTGTCGTGAATGGTGTCTTCATTAACACTGGTCTTAAACCCAGTTAAGAAGAAGATTAAATCTTTTTATTTAGATTTAATGTAGGGTACCAATTAAATAATATTTAATTGGAATTGAAATGGGATTGATTTTGGGGTTTATCATGAACGGTGTTTTAAATAACACTGGTTCTTTGACCCGTTAATTAATGGAATGTGATTTTGGGTTGTCGTGAATGGTATCTTCAATAATACTGTTCTTAGACCCAAAGGAGTTAAGAAAATTAGAAACTAACTGGATATTTGTTAAGTTGAATGGTTTCTTCGGTATTGATCTGATGTTGGTTTCGGGCTTCGGGGTTAATACTTAGGGAATTGTTCACTTGCTAATTTACGGTTAGGGACTGATTGAAATGTGATGTGATTTTGGGGTTTATCATGAACCGTGTTTTAAATGACATCGGTTCTTTAACCCAGTTGAAGATTAAAACTAAGAGTAGTTTTAATGAATATTTAATTAGATTGAAAAGATCGAGAAACGAGTATCACCGGTTTTGCTCCAGGCGATAGTTAAATCATTAATTAGATTTGAACGTGAAATGGAAATTGAATTTACCAATAACACCGTGGTGTTAGATATGAAGTATTACCATTTTTACTTCATGGGATGAATAGGTTGAGATTGGGAAATAAAACAAATGATTACTTCAGTGTGGTTCACTAATCCCGACTAGTTGAATCGATATTCAAAAGAAGATTAAAGGATAAATTTAAAGAATTTATCTTTGATAAAATTAATGGGAACCTTTCCCTAAGAATGTGAAATTTAGAAACTAACTGTAGGTTAGATAAGAAGGATGGTTTCCTGGGTATTGATCTGATAATGGTTTCAGCCTTCGGGGTTAATATTTAGGGAATTGTTCTCTTGCTAATTTATGGTTAGTGACTGATGAATTGGAATGTGGTGTATGTTGTGTTTGTGTAACACTTGTTTATTATATACGCGAGTTACTTAGAAAGACCGGGTTTATCCCATTCTGAATAACTGATTCGATGTGGTGTCGAGGATGAAGACGGTGGACGAAGACCGGAAGTCTTCACGTCATTTGGGTGATTACTGATGATCTTGATTGGGCTGTACACCCAAGAGGAGGGAATCAGTTGGTGATCGTCCAGACGTACTTGGAAATCGATGGATATGCAGGGTACTAGGTGCCTCCGGTTTTGTTCAGACCCAGAACGGACTTGTAAATGGACTGTGTGTCTAACATTGGATTTTATTCTATGTTGATTGATCTCTATTAAATAGACATCTGTTTGGTGGCGGAGAATTTATTCTCTTGCTTAACGCCCTTCTATGAGATGTACGAGCTCAGAGGTTGTATATCGATGGACATCAGTCACATGGAGTGAATTGCCTGTGTGGCAGATGATCAAGGCTTCTGTTGAAAAGCAAAGTCTTGTGGCTGACGATCAAAGCACGGCCTTTGCGGCATAGCTTTGTGTAACATTTAATTCGCGAGTTTCACACCCGGTATGAACCAAAAATGGGATACGGATATTAGGGGGCATGCTTTTCCTTCTAGTTAGAAGTGGCGTTAGTGGTTATACATGCCCTGACGAGTTTGACTTATGTGGTTGTTGCTGTTGCGAGGCGCCTCGGATATATCGGTGACTATGTGAAGCCGATGGAGTCATTTGTTGGCTCATTTACGCCCCATAGGGCGGGGAAACGCAGTGTTCAGGAATTATAATCCACATCGGTGGACCGGCCCTGAGTCCAAGGGACGATTCGTTCTGTTCTTGAGGGGCGGACTAGAGGCTCTCGAATCGGTGAGGACGATCCCTAGCCTCGGTTCATATCATAAATGATAATCCAACTTCCAATACGACATTTTGCGGTTTTGATTGTATACCTATATATGGCGACATAGTGGTATGGGACATTCATGCCGCCTATTATTGATATTTATGATTGTATATAAAATCAGAAACTAACTGGAAACGAGCTAAGATGGGTGGTTTCCTGGGTATTGGTCTGATGTTGGTTTCGGCCTTCGGGGTTAATACTTAGGGAATCGTTCTCTTACTAATTTACGGTTGGAGTCTGATTAAGAATTAAAACATGAAATTTAGTGTATCAAGCATTCTTTGGCTATTATAAGGTAAAAACCCTATCCTCCGGCTTGCGTTGCATTGTGTGATGGGACCTGGGTCTTATAATAGCTTCATTTTTTTTATTTAGCATTGCGTTGTTTGTTTTATGCACTGGTGTTCTTGGGAGAAACCTGTTCCGTGTTATACGGCGTGGTCTCTTGATTTAACTAACTTTAATATAAAGATAAATAACTTTTTTAGTTCTCACACCAGTCACGTGACTGACCTGGAGTTTATTGTTTTAACCTAAACTCTGGGTGCCCTTATTTTGACACGGGCAGCTAGTAGTTTTGGTCTTGCATATTTATATTCACAGGATCCTGATTTACAGCTGGGACGATACACAGAAAGCTCTGTATTCGTGTATTACTTCTAGTTGTATATTGTATTATTTTTCCGCTGCGATGTATTTAAATTTAATTTAAATCTCTGATATTTTCTGTGTAATATTTATTCTTACTCTGCATACTCTTGTATTCTGATGGAATTGTTGTAATATACAATGAAATGTTCTTCTGTCTACGTTCTTTTTTGTATTGTTCTCAAAGTATCCGCTCTTTACGTACCGGGGAAGTTACAGGTCCTTACAGTGGTATTAGAGCTTTGGTTTACAAAGCTCGGAGAACAAGGCACATTAGAACCATACGAAAGAATTCATCAGAAATTGGATTAGTAATATCCAATGGGAATGACTCGTTAGAGATGGGATCAGTAGTATCCTAGAACGAGCGTGAAGAGTATATTTTTAAAGTGAAAACATTTTTTTTTTGAAATTTAAATCGTATTATACATATTTGAATAATTTATTTTGTATTGAATTTGGATAGTCCAGTATATAAAGATTTTGCGTATACGTCTGATCCACGTGTATTCGAAGTTTTAATATACTGGATAGATATAGAATCACACTCTAATCGCCCGGAGATGATTCTGATGATTACTCGAGTATCATCAGAATTTATATTCGAGTGCCGAAAGTGGGACTTCTATATGATTCCATTAGACTGGTGTGAGAACCTAAATTAGATAGGGCTTACTGTTGTGATGTGGCATCAAAAATCTGATTTTTAGACTATATATCAAAATTATGAATTTGAAATGTTAACCAACTAATTGATTGATGGTTGTGTTATTTGATTAATTAAATTTGAACCATATAGCCAATTTGAACCAAATAGTAAATTGTATTGAAAATTTATCGCATTTGCTTGCATATACATGTACTTACATTGAACAGGTCATTGCAAGGAGGCTAGAGCAGAAGAATAAAATTGTTTGCCCGACACAGAGTACATGTTTACCATAATTTACTGTTTTGTTTAGGTGATGATGATTTTATGAGCCAATTGGCTAGCCGCTTAGCTTTTTCCTTTTCTTTTGGATTGAAGAAGGCCATGGGAGGCTATATGAAATATCCCAAAGTCCCCGGTGCAGGGGAGGTTATGGCGAAATTTTTTGAAAATTTAGGGTGTTAGCAAAAAATTTGAAAAATTTGAAAGTTCTTAGAAACTGAAAAGTTGAAGAACTTAAACCGTAATGAAAATAATGGAAGTTGAGTTGATTAGTTAAACAACTTTCGGCTTCGTTCCTTTTCGGGGATGAAAAGTTTTAAGTGGGGGAGATTGTAATAACCCGGAAATCTGGTCCAATTTAAAAATTTTATTTTGGCAAATTTAGTGAATTTTGAATATTTAAAATGATTATTTTAAATAATATCGACAAGAAATTTACTTTGAATAGAATTAGAACGTATCTATTTATATACGTTGCCGTTAGAATATAAATATTTATATATAATTATAAAAGGAATTGAAAATGGCGCGGTAGTTCGATAATTCGATTTCAAATTTCAAATGAATGTACTGGGTTCAAAATAAACTGGATTTTGGCGAAACAAAAAATATTAGAATCTATTTGAGAATCTCTTTCCAACGAATCCGAAAAATTGAAATTTCATAGCGCGGATAAGAAGTTACGTCCAGTTGAAATTTCAGAATAGTCGCTATGGAATTTTGGCCCTTAAAAATGGCCATTTTGCAAACGACCTCGGTTTTCGATGAAACCACTTTTGTTGGATCCGAGATGTCAAGTTATTGCTAGGTTTGAAAATTCGTAATTTTTTGAATCAATATGTGAGCATGGCAAAGGAAAACGCGTTTGACCAGTTTTAGTTGATTGGATCGACCGGAAAATGGCTATTTTCAAACGGTCTCATAATTTGACGAAACTAGTTTTGTTAGAACCCTATCATCAATACGAAGCTAGAAAATATTTTTCTGGAATTTTCTAAGTCCGCATGTGGTTCCGGTAAATTGAAAAGTATGTTTAAAATTGAATCTATAGATTCATATTTTAATTTAAACGAAAACTGATCAAAACAACCGAACTGGCTTATGAAACATATCCCATTGTGTTCGGAATGGGGGTAATTAGCCAGGGGCGATACTCGTTCGGTTTGATTTGGAGTTCAAATGAGAAATTCACTTCTTTGAATTTAATTTAATAAAATAATATTATTATTTACTATGAATACTCCCCCTTTAAACCCTAACCCTCTTTTACCTTTCTGAACCGCCGCCAGTCTTCTATGAACGGATAAAATAGTCCGAACTTCTTCCTTCAATCTCTTCTATTATGATCTGAATTAAATCATTCTTCCAAATCAAAATCGAAGATTAGTTCAAGCTCTACAAATTCGACGAGTGAGATGGATTTTAATGGCAAAGATTTCACGAATTCTCTGCCCAAAGGGGGCACGCTCGCATCCGATTTGCTATGGACTAGGCCCACAGAAGTTGCCGAGGTGACCACCGTGGGTGGGGGGGGGGGGTTCGAAGCCGCGTCAGGGAGCGGTCTCAGATCATGGATCGACGCCTCGTAGTTCGAGAAAGAGGAAGCCCTAGATGAAAATGATGGGTTTGGTTTCTCTGGGCAACCTGGAGCGATGGACCGTGAAGAGAGAAAGGGGTAATCCCCTTAACACAATAATTTATTTTCAAATTGAGCAACATTGTCTTCTTGAATGGCAAATATACATTGTCTTCTTGAATGATAAATACACATTGTTTTTATAATAAATTCAGTTTTTATTTAAATAAAATACATTGTAAAAAACCAGTTTTTTTTATAATAGAAAATTAGCATTGGTTTTAAAAATGAAATATATATAGAATTTTTTAATATATATAGTTAATAAATTTATACTTTGCTTTTGAAATAAAATTATACTTTGCTTTTGAAATAAAATTATACTTTGCTTTTGAAACAAAATTATACTTTGCTTTTGAAATAAAATTATACTTTGTGTAGGATTTTGAAGATATAAACTACAGTTGTTTTTGAAAATATAAACATACAGGATTTTGAAAATATAAACTAGAGTTATTCTCGAAAAATATAACATACATTATTTATAAAATAGCAATAGCAGAATAAAAATGTGATTTTTTAATATAAAATTTCGTGAACCAGATTGCGTTGGAATCAAAACAGCGTATTTGAGCGACAGTAAAAAATGGAGGAGTGGATCCCAAATGTGAGAACTCCTCACCTTTAATTTATTTCTAGTTTGAAATATATATACTAGGATGCAGGCGGTCCTTAGTAGCACCCGAAACCCGTCGTCCACAGACCATGGATGACTTGTTTGTTTGGTTGATGTATTGTGAAAATTGATTGTGTGATGTGGAATGAAATAAAATATTTTATAGTGGAAAATATTTTATAGCTAAAAATATATTTTTTAACGTGTATATAAAATAAAATATTTATAAATAAATCGGACGATTTGTTTATATACACTGATTTGACTGATATTGATTAGGACGATAAATTTTACACATCGCCCAACTACACTAATAAAACCTGTGTTTGTTGTTTGAAAACCCCACACGGGTATTGGGATGAAGTATGACATGCACTAACCCCAATAATTAGTTGTATGTCGATCGATTGATTAACAGGCTGTGTAAGCATTGAATATTTATATTTAATGTTTATACGGTGTAGAATGCACTTTGGATGATGGATTGTTGTTTTCATTGTTGTTATACACATTTGTTGTGTGAAATCCATATAATCACATTATATAGAAATTGACTGTGTCTGATTTCAGTTCAGAATTATCGAATATTTTAAAAATAATATTCAGTGAATATTGAATGTGAAGCCATGTTAAGTAGTTAAACGCCAATTTAACACGAACGGGAATTTTGTCGATTTTATTCATTTTACAATGAATATCGAAAGTGATTTCAAAATCTGATAAATTAAAAAGAATTAAAGTCGAATTAAATTGAAAAGAATTTAAATTCGAATTAAATTGAGAAGAATTGAATTTCGAATTAAATTGAAATGAATTGAAATTCGAATTAAACTGAATAGAATCAAAATTCCAATTAAACTGAATAGAGTCGAAACTCGAATTGAACTGAATAGAATTGAAATTCGAATTAAACTGAATAGAATTGAAATTCGAATTAGATTGAAATAGAATTGAAATCGTTTTGAATTGAATTTAAAACGTATTGAAATTGGACTGAAATCGATTTGAATTGAAACCGATTTGAATTGAAATTGAGTTGAAATGAATTTAAAACGAATTTATATTGGAAAATTCAATTTTGATTCGAAATTGAATATGAAGTTGAAATCGTTTCGAAAACGAATTTAAAACGATTTGTAAAATAGGTTTTGAAAGGAAATCGACGAAATGTATAATACATAATATATATATATATATTGTATATAATGGCCCGAATAGAACGCGCCGCGCTGCGGCAGTTTGCGAATTTCGACCATTGACTTCGAATGGATATTGCGGGAGATCCGACTGTCAGATTCTCCTAAAACCGGAACCTTTGGGTTCGTATCGAAAAGAGCTTTCTAATGAATATTAGAGATTTGAAATCTAACGGTTGAATTTGGAATTATGTCCAAATAAAATTTGGAAAATGTCGTTGTAAGTGCAGTTCGATGGCCGTTGATGGAAATCAACAGTACGGGCCTTGATAAAATTATTAAAAACACCAATAATTTGAGTAAAACCATAAGAAATGATTTGGTATGAATTGGGATGAAAAACTCCATATTTGAAAAGATAAAAATAGATTTTTATCGAAATGAACTAGTCTTGAACAAGAATTAAAATCCATTTATTTTTAAAATAAATAAATTGGATTTGAAATGGTTTTAAAGGTAACCAGAATTTCCAATAATTGAATTGGAATGGATTTGAATCGAAATTGTCTTTGGAATATTTCGATGTTGGATTTCTTGATGATACAGATATTGTTATGGGAATTTGAAAGATATATTTATATCGTTATTTCCAATACGATATTTGTTGGTCGTAGAATTTGATATTGAATATAAGCCGATATATTTTCTATTCAGAGCTTTGTATTTAGTATCAAATGTGATTTGGGTTTGTCGTGAATGGTGTCTTCATTAACACTGTCCTAAAACCCAGTTGAGAAAAAGATTAAATCTTTTTATTTAGATTTAATGAAGGGTACCAATTAAATAATATTTAATTGGAATTGAAATGGGGTTGATTTTGGGGTTTATCGTGAACGGTGTTTTAAATAACACTGGTTCTTTAACCCGTTTATTAATGTAATGTGATTTTGGGATGTTGTGAATGGTATCTTCAATAATACTGTTCTTAGACCCAAAGGAGTTAAGAAAATCAGAAACTAACTGGAGATTAGTTAAGTTGAATGGTTTCTTCGGTATTGATCTAATGTTGGTTTCGGCCTTTGGGGTTAATACTTAGGGAATTGCTCACTTGCTAATTTACGATTAGGGACTGATTGAAATGTGATGTGATTTTGGGGTTTATCGTGAATCGTGTTTTAAATGACATCGGTTCTTTAACCCAGTTAAAGATTAAAACTAAGTGGAGTTTTAATGAATCTTTAATTAGATTGAAAAGATCGAGAATGGAGTATCACCAGTTTTGCTCCAAGCGATAGTTAAATCTTTAATTAGATTTGAACGTGAAACGGTAATTGAATTTACAGATATGAAGTGTTACCAGTTTTACTTCATGGAATGAGTAGGTTGAGATTGGGAAATAAAATAAATGATTACTTCGGTGTGGTTCGCTAATCCCGACTAGTTGGATCGATATTCAAAAGAAGATTAAAGGATAAATTTAAAGAATTTATCTTTGATAAAATTAATGGGAATCTTTCCCTAAGAATGTGAAATTTAGAAACTAACTATAGGTTAGCTAAGAAGGATGGTTTCCTAGGTAATGATCTGATGTTGGTTTCGGCCTTCGGGGTTAATATTTGGGGAATTGTTCTCTTGCTAATTTACGGTTAGTGATTGATGAATTGGAATGAGGCGTATGTTGTATTTGTGTAACACTTGTTTATTATATACGCGAGTTACTCAGAAAGACCGGGTTTATCCCATTCTGAATAACTGATTCGACGTGGTGTCGAGGATGAAGACGGTGGTCGAAGAGAGGTAATCTTCACGTCGTTTGGGTGATTACTGATGATCTTGATTGGGCCGTACACCCAAGAGGAGGGAATCAGTTGGTGATCATCTGGACGTACTTGGAGATCGATGGATATGCGGGGTACTAGGTGCCTCCGGTTTCGTTCAGACCCAGAGCGGACTTGTAAATGGACTGTGTGTCTGACATTGGATTTTATTCTGTGTTGATTGAACTCTATTAAATATACATCTGTTTGGCGGCGGAGAATTTATTCTCTTGCTTAACGCCCTTCTCTGAGACATACGAGCTTAGAGGTTATACATCGATGGACATTAGTCGCATGGAGTGAATTGCCTGTGTGGCATGCCTAAGTGGCAGATGATCAAAGCTTCTGTTGAAAAGCAAAGTCTTGTGGTTGATGATCAAAGCACGGCCTTTGTGGCATAGCTTTGTGTAACGTTTAATTCGCGAGTTTCACACCCGGTATGAACCAAAAATGGGAGACGGATATCAGGGGGGCATGCGTTTCCTTCTTGTTAGAAGTGGCGTCAGTGGTTTTACATGCCCTGACGAGTTTGACTTATGTGGTTGTTGCTGTTGCGAGGCGCCTCGGATATATCGGTGACTATGTGAAGCCGATGGAGTCATTTGTTGGCTCATTTACGCCCCATAGGACGGGAAAACATAGTGTTCAGGAATTATAATCCACATCGGTGGACTGGCCCTGAGTCCAAGGGACGATGCGTTCTGTTCCTGAGGGGCGGACTAGAGGCTCTCGAATCGGTGAGGACGATCCCTAGCCTCGGTTCATATCATAAATGATAATCCAACTTCCAATATGACATTTTGCGGTTTTGATTGTATACCTATATATGGAGACATAGTGGTATGGGACATTCATGCCGCCTATGATTGATATTTATGATTGTATATATAATCAGAAACTAACTGGAAACGAGCTAAGATGGATGGTTTCCTAGGTATTGGTCTGATGTTGGTTTCGGCCTTCGGGGTTAATACTTAGGGAATTGTTCTCCTACTAATTTACGGTTGGAGTCTGATTAAGAATCAAAACATGAAATTTAGCGTATCAAGCATTCTTTGGCTATTATAAGGTAAAAACCCTATCCTCCGGCTTGCGTTGCATTGTGTGATGGGACCAGGGTCTTATAATAAATTCATTGTTCTTTATTTAGCATTGCGCTGTTTGTTTTATGCACTGGTGTTCTTGGGAGGAAACCCGTTCCGTGTTATACGGCGTGGTCCCTTGATTTACCTAACTTTAAAATAAAAGATAAATAACTGTTTTTGTTCTCACACCAGTCACATAACTGACCTGGAGTTTATTGTTTTAACCTAAACTCTGGGTGCCCTTATTTTGACACGGGCAGCTAGTAGTTTTTATTTTGTAGATTTATATTCACAGGATCCTGATTTACAACTGGGACGATACTCGGAAAGCTCTGTATCCGTGTATTACTTCTAGTTGTGTATTGTATTATTTTTCCGCTGCGATGTTTTTAAATGTAATTTAAATCTCTGATATTTTCTGTGTAATATTTATTCTTACTCTGTATATTCTTGTATTCTGATGGAATTGTTGTAATATACAATGAAATGTTCTTCTGTCTGCGTTCTTTTGTGTGTTGTTCTCAAAGTATCCGCTCTTTTCTTACTGGGGAATTTATGGGTTCTTACAGTTCCATTATCTATTATTGTGGTTTTTGGAATCCCGAATTGACATATGATGTTTTTGACAACAAAATTTATTACTCGCTTAGTTGTGATTGTGGTTAATGGTTCTGCTTTTACCCACTTTGTGAAGTAGTCCATGACCACAGTAGCAAACTTTGCTCTGCCCTTCGCTATGGAGAAGCTTCCAATAATGTCAGTTGCCCACACAACGAAAGGCCACGAGCTCATCGTCGTCTTTAACTGGCCAAGAGGTTCCTTGGGGATCTTAGAAAACCTCTGGCATGCATCACAACATCGTGCATACTTGGCTGCATCTTTGTTTATGGTAGGCCAGAAATAGCCATAGCGCAGTATCTTTTTTGCCAGCGTTTGTCCTCTAGTATGGTCGCCACATTCACTTTCGTGCACTTCTTTCAGTACGCGCTTGATGTCATCATGGGCTATACACTAGAGGAGAGGCATCGAAAATTCCTGTCTATATAGGATGTATAGGATGTTGCCTTGCATGATATATCTGGAGGCTTTTTGGATAACAGCACGCCTCTTGCTCTTCTTGGTCAGAAGCGTTCCATTCATTAGAAAGTTCTTCAAGGGTGTCATCCACGACTCCCTTTCCAGTTCAATTTCCAATATGGGATCAATTTCCATCTGATCAACACTTGGAGACTGCAATACTTGAATTGGGACTAGCTCGGTGTCTTCGGGATTGTCGGAACTAGCCATCTTTGCTAACTTGTTTACCTTTCGATTCTCCGCTCGAGGAATATGGGATATGCTGTAGTAATTAAGGTTATCGAGTAACTTTCTTACTTCTTTTAAATATGATATCAGCCTCGGACCCTTGGCCTGAAATTCCTCATTAACCTGGTACACAACTAACTTGGAGTCGCAAAAGATATCTAGCTTCGTTACCTCCAACTCCTTTGAGAGCTTTAGCACGGCAATCAGGGCTTCATACTCAGAATCATTATTCGTGGCATGAAACTCCAATCTGAGGGTGTAGTGTATTGGTCGGTCTTCGGGAGTTATAAGCACAACTCCAGTGCCAGATAGTCTGTCTTTCTTGGCGTCATTGATATATAATTTCCAGGCATTGGGGTCAAGAAGTTGTTTTGGAGAATCACCCTCTTCACTCACAACGTCATCCTCTGGGATAGTGAATTTTTCTATAAAGTCTGCGAGTGCTTGCCCCCTTATTGATCGTCGGGGATGAAAATTCAAATCAAACTGACTCAACTCAATGTTCCATTTGAGTAATCTTCCTGAGGCCTCTGGCCTCTGCAGAACTTGTCTAAGCGGGCGCTCAGTGTACATGGTGATGGGATGAGCTTGAAAATAGTGGTGAAGCTTCCTGGAAGCGATCAGCAAACTATACACGAGCTTTTCTATTCTTGGGTAGTTTAGTTCGGCTGTCGCTAACATTTTACTCACATGGTACACTGGCCTCTGAACCTTATCCTCTTCCCGCACCAAGGCTGAACTTATCGCATGGGACGACACTGCCAAGTACACAAATAAGTCCTTGTGGTCGATCGGTTTGGACAATATCGGGGTTCTCTTAAGATGATCCAGAAGTTTCTGGAATGCTTCTACACAATTAGGAGTTCATTCGAAATTGCGCTTTCCTTGCTTTATCAACTCAAAGAATGGAATACACTTGTCCGTAGCTTTGGAGATGAATCTACTCAACGCAGCTACTTTTCCTGCGAGGCTTTGTACATCTTTGATTTGTCTTGGTTTTTGAATGTTTCTGATTGTTGGGATTCGATTTGGATTGATTTCAATTCCACGCGAACTGACGATGAATCCTAAGAACTTCCCAAAGGCAACCCTAAACAAATACTTCATAGGGTTGAGCTTCATCCCATATCTTCGTAGGATATCAAACATCTCCGCAAAGTCGGTAATGTGGTGGACGATTGTCTGGATTTCACTAGCATGTCATCGACATACACCTCCATTGTCTTCCCGATTTGGTTATAGAACATTCTATTCACCAATCGTTGGTAGGTAGCACCGGCATTCTTCAAGCCGAACGGGATCACTACATAGCAATATAATCCCAAGTCCGTAATGAAGTTGGTGTGCTCTTGATCCATAACATGCATAGGGATTTGGTTATATCTCGGGTAGGCGTCCATGAAGGAGAGGAGTTTGTGACCTGCCGTTGAATCCACCAACAGATCAATTCTTGGTAGCGGAAAACAGTCCTTTGGGCATGCTCGGTTCAAGTTTGAGAAGTCAATACAAGTGCACCATTTTCCGTTAGCCTTCTTTACCAAAACCGGATTTGAGATCCACTCTAGCGAGGTTGAGTCTCTAATAAATCCATTGCTTCTTAGCTTCTCAACTTCTTCCTTCAAGGCAGCCGACCTCTTTGGGCCAAGCACTCGCCTTTTCTATTTAACGGGTGAATGCTTTGGATTGATGCTTAATGAATGACTCATGATCGAGTGGGATATCCCACACATGTCAGCGTGAGTCCAGGCAAACACATCTAAGTTAGATTTTAGGAAATCAGTTAATTCTCTTCGAAGAGGGTCTAACTGGGATCCAATCTCCAGGACCTTCAATGGGACATCATCATAAATTGGTACATCCACAGTAGTTTCGTTTGGAGTTGCCATTCTGCCCCCGAGCTCTTCGTCCTCCCTGGGATCTATGTCCTCGAGCATTTCTCTGGGCGACTCCTCCGATTTTGTTTTCTTTAGTTTCTACGACGATTCCTCCCTTGGAGGGGAGAGAGCGCCTTTTGTCTCTAAAACTCTTCCTTTACGCAGCAGCTTTTATTACGCTATGTAGCAGGCTCGTGTACTACCTGATCTCCTCTGATTATTACTACTCCTGCACCCGTTGGGAACTTCAACAGGAGACACCAGGGTGCAATGAAGGATCCGAATACCTCCAGGGCCGGTCGGCCCAAAAAGGCATTATACTGTGATTCTATATCCAAGACGACGAAAGGGAGAATCATCACTCTCCAGCGATCTCCTTCTCCCAGGGTCACTGACAACTCTACATATCCGACCGGGGCAGTTGAGGTTCCACTAAAGCCACAGACCCATCGCTTGCAAGGCTTCAAGTCTTTTGCTTCCAATTTCATTTGATCAAATTATTTCTTGAACAGAATGTTGACAGAGCTTCCATTATCCACTAAAACTTTGTTGATTATAGCCGGACCAATAATGACTGTGATTACTAATGGGTCTTCAGTTGGGGAATGGACTCCAATACTCTCTCTATCGCGGAATATAACATTTACAGACATTGTCTTTTGTTGTTTGATTGGGGCAGAATCATCAGGGTTACTGCATTCTCCAACTTCAAGGTATTATTTGGCTGCGTTGACATACTGATCCATTGCCCTGAAGCTGTGCCCTGCCAGATGAAGCCCTCCGACTATGGTGTTGATTACAATATTCTTCCCTTTCTGTTGAGGGGTAGGTCTAGCAACGGGTTGGTTTTGGTTCAGGGCCTGTCCAGCTTGCCCCCTATCTCTTGGGGCCACCTTATACTCGTCTAGTTTTCCCTCTCGGAGTAGCTTTTCAACCACATCTCTCAAATGGTGACATTCGTTGGTGGAGTGACCATGAACCTGGTGGAAAAGGCAGAATTTTCCAGTTTCACGTTCCTTCTCTATCCAATCTCTTGGGGGAGGCCTCTTGTACTGGTGGACATTATAAGTGTCCATAAAGATGTTCTCTAACGTATCATTTAATGGTGTAAAGTTCTCAAATGGCCTGGACCGAGGCCTTCTCTAGGAATCATTCTCCCGGTTCTTCTTCTGACTGTTATTTCCCGGCTGGTGGCCATTTCCTTGATTCTTATTACCGACATTAACCTTTACCTTCCCTGAGCTGTCCCCCGTCTGCTTGATGGCCACATTACTCTGGATATCCTCTTTATCGATAGCCTTCCTTTTTTGGTTGGCTTATATCTCTTCCTGACGTAGGCGAACATGAGATTTTTCATAGAATATCTCTCTTGTCAACGGCGGCTTGCCAACTAGGTACCTTCCAAACTCAATATCTTTGTCTACCCTGTCATTTAAGGCCATCAAAATAGTCAGCTCGTGAGGGTCTCTAACCTCTGTGACAGCTATGTTGAAATGATCCACGTATGACCTCAGAGTCTCATCAGGACACTGTTTAATAAGGGATAACTCAATGACATTTTTAGACCTTCGAGCATGAAGCCGGAATTGGTACATGAATTTTTCACTCGGTTCCCTGAAACTGGATACCGATTGTGCTGGCAAGCAGGTGAACCACAGTAATGCCACATCTTTCAGGAATACCGGGAATGCTTTACACTTTATGGCATCGGAGGCTACAGCGGCATTCATGGACCGTGAGTATCTCATCAAGTGTTGAACTGGGTCTGTCCTGCCCGCATAGCGATTCATAGTTGGCATGTTAAAGAGCCACGGGAATGTAACCTCTAATATATCATCAGTAAATGGCGTATGACTGCGCTCTATGCCCCAATCTTCGTTTCTCTGTCCATGGCTATCCACCATGATCTGCCTGATCATTTCTTCAGCATCAGCATGAGTCACTGTAGATTCAGGATCAGTGCTCCTTGCATTATGGGCCCCTCCATCATTCCTTCGACGGGTTGCCACAAAATCTGGAGCCTAAGTAGAGCTTCCTTGTCCCCTGTTACCACGGTCAATCACGCGACGAAGGGATTGCAGTCGTCAATTCTCAACAAGTTCATTAACAATTTGCGCTCTTAGAAGCGTTGCAGGATTATTCAGATTACGGTCGATATGTCCTAGGTTAAGTGCCGCCTCTTCTCGAGAAGGAAGCGATCCAAATCGAAGTTGTTCTATATTTTCAGGTCTTTCCAATGGTCGCCGTGGAGGTCTTGGAGATTCCCCAAACGAAGACAAGTATTCTGGAGTCAAAGGACGGGCTGGCAGAGGTGTCCTCTGCCTTGGGAGATCATCAATACACCTATCCAATGCAGGAAGGTTTTGTCGTATCAGGGAATTCTCTTGCCTTCGGGATGCCAACTCGTCATTCGTCCTCTCCAATTATCGAGGATGCGAGAAAGGTCTCCTTCAGTGGTTGGGGTAGAAGGGTTGAACTGATCGTCAACATTCTCTCTTATATGTAAAGATTCTGAGCTAGGCCGAGCAGAAGTACCAGCACAAGCAGAACGATCCATAATTTCCTTTCCGGGTCGAGTTGTGGTCCTATGGTCATTTCGGTTCGTGACCCCCTGTTGCTGACGGTTCGTGGTGTCTTCTGCATGGCGGCTCATGGTGGCTCCCTAGAGGCGGTTCATGGCAGCAGTCCAGGGACGGTTCGTGGCCTGCAGCTGAGGGTCGCTCGTGGTGGCGTCATCAGGGTGGCTCGCGATAACACCTTGTGACCGGGTCGTGACGTCCTCTGTGGGTCGGTTCGCCCCTTACTATCATGAACCGGAGACTCCATGTCGGCCTGCTCGTGAATGCTTTCTTCAATGGCTTCGTTTGCAGCTTCATTTGATTGCGAAGCTCGTGCATCTTTGGATTTCTTTCAAGCCATAACATCTTGACTTTGCAAAAAAATTCAAAAACTTAAACAGTGGAGATTCAGACTATTTTCTTCGGATTTGAATTTCCAAATAGTAGGGCAATAATCCGATACGCTGAGACTTCAGTTCTCAGTTAAAGCACTAAAATGTTAGATCCTAATTTGGCTCTATCACCAAAATCGTTTGAATTTGTAGACATTAATGACTAGAAATGAAAAGAAATACTGAAAGTAAACCAAATTTATAGTGGTTTGGCGTTAACGAGCCTACATCCACTTTATATTCTTTGATTATAGTAGAATGCAAGTACAATCAATGATTTCTCTCAATCTCACAATTACAATGATGATTCGCTCAATAATTTCATAATAGTACTGGTAAGAAATAATGGAGAAGCAACAATGGTAGTAACAACACTCAGAATTTCCAAAAGATCCTCAAAAATGCCAAGTATGGAGTTATTTACAGGTGATATCTGTAGGCGGTTCGTGATGACACGTGGCACGGATCCCGAGGATCTCGGACCGGTTCTTGGCTTGATGGAGAAATGGTCAATATGACAGTTTTGGACAGGTGTCGCAAGATCCTGCACTCTCGGATCGTGGATGACCTAGTCTTGATTACTATCCTATGGTAATGGAGTCGGTCCATGATCCTATTCCATAAGCGGGTCGTGGTGTGCATTGAGAGCGGGTCGGGGATCCGGTTCACGAGTGGGTCGTGATGAATGACAGGGTGAGCTGATGGAAGGGGTGCTCCACGAACCGACTGGGGATGTGGACCACGAACATGATTTGATCAGAGATGAGCATCCTTGTTTATGATATGTGAGTCTTCGTACTCTTGGTGGCTTGGTCAAAAAGCTAGCCAACATGTGTAGATATATTCTTTCAATTCTTTGCGGATCTAATTTTGAGTTTTTCCAAATCCAAATGGAGATTTGATTATATATGTATTGTTAACATTATTGATGATGTAGAGGTAGATCTAGTTTTATCCTTTCCTATCTACTATTACTTTTCATACATAATTTTTTTTCTTGGATAGACTAAAGACAAAATATCTCTTGAATTTTTTTTATGTATATCCAACAGAATTATGGGTATAAAATATAATGATGTAGCATTTAAATTCAATAGCAATATTTATTTATCACTAGAAGTGAGATTGAAAACTCATGATGTAAACCAATTCTTTCAAATGAGGAACCTGAAGTTAATAAACAAATGAAAAATCATAAAGTATATTAATTCTTTGGAATCTGAATAATATGAACCTGAAGTTCATATGTTGAACAAAAAAAAATTGAAGCCCGAAGCTTTCTTAAAAGTTGTGACATAAAAATATTGTACTTCCAGAAGAAGCTAAAAGAGACACACACATTTGTGACAATAACATTGGATTCAATAGAAAATCTCTTAATGTGTTTCATCTAATTGAAATCTTTCATGCACAATTTATATTAACTAATACCCTGAAGATATAATATGCATATAAATCTGCTGAAGAGATGTTTTAGAGATTTAATTTCATGTAGCAAATCCAACATCCTAGAAGAGATGCTAGAGATTTTTTGTTGCATTGCAATTACATAAATAAAAGATTTTTTCCCTGAAGGAATATCATACACTCCAAAAGTAGTGATTTCTTTTCTCACTTGAATCTTATTTTTGTTTAATGCACCTAATTTTGTTAATGCATTTAAGGTTTGATATGTATTTTTGTATGTTGATATGACATTTCAATAGTTTGTATATATTTATCTCTGGAGGAGATAAGTTCATCCCAGAAGCGGTGATAACAAATTATCTTTAGAGGATATTTTTGAAAATGATAAAATATCTCCAGAAGAGATTTCTACAATTAAAGGTGATAAATATTTGTAGATAAAGTTCATAAATTTTTCCTTAAAAAGAAAATATGTATTAAAACTCCATAACTGGTGTTTATGGAATATCCTATAAGCGACATTATATTCCGATATGTCTATAAATGAATTTTTATTGAAATATTTTCAAATAGAAAAAATGATGATGCAAATTTAATGCCTAAAGAAAATATGCATCTCGAAGATCATAAGCGAAGATTTAAATATTTATCTTAATTCAGCACACCTAAAGTGTATGCATAAGCAATTTTTGCTATAAAAATGGAAAATTCAGAACCTGCAGTTTCTATAATGGTAAGAGATATTTTGCTATAAAAAGAAAGATCTAAAAGATCTTTATATGAATTGTATAATTTTAACCTAAAACATGTAATTTTTATGTTGTGAATTTTATGTATAGATTTGCAAGTTTATGGAGTTATTCATATTAAAAAATGAAAAATCTCGGTTCTATAATTATACACTTTTACTCATTTCTTGATTAGATATTATACATATATATGGTATTTAAAAAAAATGATTATTGAGAATGCAATACAACTATAAGTTGTTTATTCCGGTTTTGTTGTTGATCAATACTGTAGCCAGATCCAAATTTTATTATGTTGATTTAAGTAAAATTTATTATTTGATTCATACATTTGGACCGTATAATGGTTATTTACATTATTTTTATAATAAATGCATTAAATGTATCGTTATGGTAATATATATTGTATTAGCATATTATAATAAATGTATTAAAAGAATTGACTACTGTAAGTTAAATGATGTATGTTTATGTTTGGAATAAGAATAGACATATGTATTATTAGTCAATGTATTTGGCAACTAATATATAATGTAATTTAAAAAGTCTATTAGGGACATAATTGATAATTTATGCATGTTACTTAATACTTTGCATCATTTTATATCTTAGCATCAATGATCAACATAAACTTATATCCCTTTATCCTCCCCCTCAATGTTGACAAACATTGGCTCATTAAATAGTATACCTTGTTTGGATTCTCATTTTTGGTCCATTATCACTTTATTGCTAACAAATACATTATATGTATTTCAATTATTGGAGGATAATTCTCTTATTAATTGATAAGATGCATTCATATTATATTGTTTATTCCCTTTCATTGATCTAGGAATTTGCAGCAATTTTCTAATTATATAAATCATTTGGATACGCATATGACTTTAGGTCATTCAATATTTATGACAATCGACTTTTTGAATTACTAAATAACATGAGCTCATAACAACTTCAAGTTGTTAAATAAATATTCGCATATGGAGCAGCATGTCAACGTGGCCAAACAACATCTTGAAGTTGGAGAATGTAGTAACCCTGACGATTTTGCTCCAATCAAGCAACAAAAGACAACGTCCGACGACGTTATATTCCGCAGTTGAGAAAGTATTAGAGTTCATTCCCCAACCGAACACACATTAGTGATCACAGTCACTATTGGTCCGGCTATAGTCCACAAAGTTTTGGTGGATAATGGAAGTTCGGTTAACATTCTGTTCAAAAAAACATTTGATCAGATGAAACTTGAACCAAAGGATTTGAAGCCCTGCGAGCGATGGGTACGCGGCTTTAACGGAGCCTCAACTTCTCTAATGGGATACGTAGAACTGTCGGTCACCCTTGGGGAAGGAGAACGCCAGAGAGTCAGAATCCTTCCTTTCGTGGTTTTGGATATTGTGTCACCATACAATGCCTTTTTGGGCCAACTGACCCTAGCAGAGTTCAGGGCTTGCATTGCACCCTGGTGTTTGTTGTTTAAGTTCCTGGTAGATGCCGGTGTAGGAATAATTCGAGGAGATCAAGTCGTTGCATGAGTATGCTACATAGCAGAACTCAAGTTGCTACGTAAAGGAATAAATATAGAAACAAAGGGTGCTTCCTCCCCTATAAGGGAGGAAACATCATAGCAGCTAAAGAAAATAACTCTAGAGGAGTCGCCCAGAGAACTACCTAAGGACATAGATCCTAGAGAGGATGAAGAACCTGGGGGTCGAATGGCGACTCCCAATGAAACGACTGTGGATGTACCAATTGATGATAGTGACCTAGAGAAGATCCTGAAGATTGGATCCCAGTTGGATCCCCTTCGAGCAAGAGAATTGATGGATTTCTTGAAGCTTAATTTAGATGTTTTTGCACGGACCCACGCTGACATGTGTGGAATATCCCCCTCGATTATGATCCATTCATTAAGTATCAATCCAAAGCATCCACCCGTCAAACAAAAAAGGTGCATGCTTGGCTCAGAGAAGTCTGCTGCCCTAAAGGAAGAGGTAGAGAAGTTGAGAAATAATGGGTTCATCAGAGACTCAACCTATCCAGAGTGGATTTCAAATCCGGTCTTGGTAAAAAAAGCTAACGGGAAGTGGTGCACTTGTATTGACTTCTCAGATTTGAACAAATCCTGCCCAAAGGATAGTTTTCCACAATTAAGAATTGATCAGTTAGTGGATTCAACGGCAGGACACGAACTCCTCTTCTTCATGGATGCCTACTCAGGATATAACCAAATTCCAATGCATGTTTCGGATCAAGAGCATACTAGCTTTATCACGGACTTAGGGTTATATTGCTATGTAGTGATGCCATTCGGTTTAAAGAACGCTGGCGCTACCTATCAACGGTTGGTGAATAGAATGTTCTACAACCAAATCAGGAAGACAATGGAGGTATATGTTGACGACATGTTAGTAAAGTCCAGACAAACGTCCAACCACACTACCGACTTAGCAAAAATGTTTGATATCCTCCGAAGATATGGGATGAAAGTCAACCCTATGAAATATTCATTTAGGGTTGCCTCTGGGAAGTTCTTAGGATTTATTGTCAGTTCGCGTGGAATTTAAATCAACCCCGACCAAATTACAGCAATCAGAAACATTCAGAAACCCAAGAAAATCAAAGATGTGCAAATCCTCGTAGGAAAAGTAGCTGCGTGAGTAGATTTATATCCAAAGCAATGGATAAGTGTATTACATTATTCGAATTGATAAAGCTAGGAAAGCGCAATTTCTAATGGACTCCTGATTGTGAAGAAGCATTTCAAAACCTTCTGGATCATCTTGAGAGACCCCCGATACTGTCAAAACCAACTGATCACGAGGGCTTGTTTGTATATTTAGCAGTATCATCCCACGCGATAAGCTCAGCTTTAGTAAGGGAAGAAGATAAGATTCAGAGGCCAGTGTACTATGGGAGTAAGAAGTTGGCGGCAGCCGAGCAAAACTACCCAAGAATAGAAAAGCTCGCGTACAGTTTACTGATAGCTTCCAGGAAGTTGCACCACTATTTTCAAGCTCATCCTATCACCGTGTACACTGACCACCTTCTTAGAGAAGTTTTGCAGAGACCAGAGGCCTCAGGAAGACTAATCAAATGGAACATTGAGTTGAGTCAGTTTGATTTGAATTTCATGCCCCGATGAACAATAAGGGGGCAAGTTCTGGCAGACTTTATAGCAAAGTTCACTGTCCCAGAAGATGATGTAGTGAGTGAAGAAGATGATTCTCCGAAACAACTTCTTGACCCTAACGCCTGGAAGTTATATACTGACGACGCCAAGAATGATAGACCATCTGGCGCTGGAGTTGTGCTTGTAACTCCCAGAGGCCGATCGATATATTACACCCTCAAATTGGAGTTTCATGCCACGAATAATGATTCTGAGTATGAAGCACTAATTGCAGGGCTAAAGCTTGTAAAGTAGCTGGAGGCAATGAAGCTAGATATCTTTTGCAACTCCGAGTTAGTTGTGAACCAAGTTAATGCGAAATTTCAGGCCAAGAGTCCAAGACTGATAGCATATACCATATCCCTCAAAAGGAGAATCAAATAGCAGACAAGTTGGCAAAGATGGCTAGTTCCGATTGTCCGAGCTAGTCCCAATTGAAATATTGCACTCTTGAAGCGTAGATCAAATGGAAATTGATCCCATATTGTAAATTGAACTAGAAAGGGAGTCATGGATGACATCCTTGAAGAACTTTCTAATGAATGGAATGTTTCCGACCAAGAAGAGCGAGAGGCGTGCTGTTATCGAAAAGCCTCCAGATACATTATGCAAGGCGGAATCTTATATAGGCAGGGATTCTCGATGCCTCTCCTCCGGTGCATAGCCCGTGATGACATCAAGCGTGTACTAAAAGAAGTGCACGAAGGTGAATGCGGTGACCATTCTGGAGGACAGACGCTGGCAAAAAAGATATTCGATATGGTTATTTCTGGCCTACCATAAACAAGAACGTAGGTAAATATGCACGGCGATGTGATGCATGCCAAAGGTTTTCCAAGATCCCTAGGGCACCACCTAGTCAGTTGAAGATGATGATGAGCCCGTGGCATTTCGCTGTGCGGGGGATTGACATTATCGAAAGTCTCCCCATAGCTAAAGGAGGAGCAAAGTTCGCCATTTTGGTCGTGTATTACTTTACGAAGTGGGTTGAAGCGGAACAATTGACCATGATCACGACCAAGCGAGTAATTAACTTCGTCGTCCTAAACATCATATGCCGATTCAGGATTCCGAAGGTCGTCATAACAGATAACGGAACCGAGTTTGATAGCGCGTAATTCAGATATTTTTGCCAGAAGTACCACATTGAGAAAGGTACACCTCTGTGGCACATCGGCAATCGAACGGATAGGTCAAAGCGGCAAATAAAGTGATTAAATCCATTTTGATAAAAAGACTAAAGCGGGCCAAAGCCATGTGGGGTCGATGAGCTACCCTTGGTTCTATGGGCCTACAGGACGACATGCAAGTCAGTGACATTTCTCCCTCTCTTTCGGACCAGAAACAGTCATCCCGATCGAATTAGAAGTAACCTCTCACAGAACCACTTATTTTGACCTAATGACCAATAACAAGCTACTCCTTGAATCCCTGGATGCGGTTGAAGAAAAAAGGGACGAAGCCGACCTCCGTGTCTTGAGGCATGTGCGATAAGTCGCGCGATACTATAACAAAAAGGTTCGAGCCCGAACCTTTGAGCCCAGAGACTTAGTCCTGAAACGTGTTTTTCCACCCCAGTACATTTGGGCCCAAAGTGGGAAGGACCGTACGCCATTCTACGGAGGCTTGATAATTGAACCTTCAAGCTAGGGATAGCGGATGGAGATGA
Source organism: Allium sativum (assembly GCA_030737875.1). NCBI lineage: Eukaryota > Viridiplantae > Streptophyta > Magnoliopsida > Asparagales > Amaryllidaceae > Allium > Allium sativum. The sequence goes on along the minus strand of CM060918.1, from coordinate 781,806,598 downwards.
AATCCCCAGAGTGTGGAATGCCCAGCATCTACGACATTACTTGATATAAAGTTGTCAATTTGCTCTTTTGTTTTTAGGACCATGTAAAAAGGCATGACTTGCCTAGTACAATCTGGTTATTTAAACAAAAGATTATAAAGTGGACGTAGGTCATGATTCGACTAAATCACTATAAAAATATAATGTGTTGTTTACTCTTACCGTACTGCATATGTATTTTGCTACTTTTTATTCGTATGAGCTATCACCATTATGAAATATTATGAAATCTTGCGACGATCTTAAAACAGATAATTCAGGGAATTCAAGGCTCAAATGATCTGAGTCCAAGTGTACAACGAAGTAAACAACACTACCGTCAATGCTCCGGTTCTCATGATCTGAAAAGGAGTACGAAGGACAAAGAATTGTTCGTGAGACGTAAGGGTGCACCATGATTAAAAGACCGTCTTTATAACACTCTACCCTTGACATCCGACGAGAGAGTATAAAGGCGTTAGAGACTTAGCACCACCAAAGAACTCTTAACCCGCTGAAGGATCGGGGAGAAGATTGAAAGCTGAACCTAAACCCCTCATCTTCGAGTTAAGAGGGGGGCATACATATGACTCTAATCAATCCTTAATAAGCCCTGGCCAGGCATTATATCAATGATTGATTAGGGGCATACTCATACAACATTACACAGTTATGTGGTGCAGTGATTTTTAATGTTGGTCACATATGACTTTAATTTAGTTGGTCACATATGACTTTAATTTAGTTATGATTATATTTAATAGTTGTGACTTAAAATAATAAACTTGCAGGTACGCGATGATGCAAAAGAAACATGTTTTTCATTTTCTCTGTTTAGATTTACAAAATAAAGCTAAGCCAGGGGGCGAGGGCCATACTCGCAGCTACATCATAAGGCCAGTGGAAATACTAAAAAAAAGACGTAATTAAACTAGCACTACTTGGGCTTTAGGGATGATCTCAGCTTCTTCTCCTTCCTTTTCTTCTACGTCTCCTCCTTGTCAGCATCACTTTTATCCTAATTCCTCTTCTTCTTGTTAGAAGGAGGATCCATTGGAAGGTTGGCAGACTGGGCTGCAAGCTGCATAGTTATTGATTTACCGGACAACCTTATGATCATCCCAGAACCGGGAGCAACTGCAGAGATCGGTTGTACATTTAGAGGTTGTTGTTCCTCTATTTTCAGAGCCAACTACTTATCCCTCTTTTGCCTTGATTTCAGCCAGAGTCTCGCTGTCACCATTTTTGATCCCCTCCTATGATGTCTACATTCTCCTCTTCGTCCTCATCATCATCATCGATTTCGTCAAGAGCACCAATAATTTCAACATCTTTTGGAGCATCAGTGCTTGATACTCTAGTAGCCTCCTTAGTTGTCTTAACCTCGGTTTGCTTAGGATCTTCAGGGATAATTTCAGTAACTGGGGGCATGCCGACTATCTCATCCTCATCCCGCTTTTCTGCAATCTCCTCGATAGATTTGAGACCTATATTTTGAGAAGCAACAGTTATTAGCTTGGGAGAAAGTGTAGCTTTTTCAATTGATTGCTCCGCAATACGACGATAAGTTATAATAGCTTTGACAAATTGTGAAGAAACTATGGAGAAACCTTCTGCTGATCCTTCGGCTGAAGCTGCAATGGAAGCCCCAACAGCTGGAGGAACTTGGGCTTCAGAGATCAAAGGATCATCTGGACCGTATTTCTTAATTTCAGAAGTTTCTGGTTTCGGTGTTGAGCTGGAACCCTCTTCGATTTTGGATTTGCCCTTGAGATCAGATTTCTCTTTCTCCATGGCCTCTCGGATCATACGTCTACCTTCTTCCAAAGCTTCAGGCTCCCCACCCTTATGGAAAATCTTCATAAGTTGGCCTTCGTCAATTTCATCAACCTTTAACCGCTGCTTTTCTCCCTCAACTATCATATCCCAGACATTAACTAATGTAGGGTTATAATCATGGATCCAAAAGATGTCTCGGGTTCAAATAACCTGAGCAAAAAAGTCCATAAGCAGCTCCTCAAATCCTTATATCTCCTCCTTGGCTGCAGCAAGATTACCAGTGATAGTAGAGGCCGACTCAAGAGCGGCATTGGAATTACTCTCGGCAAGAGCTGCCCGTTCCTCGGCATGGGTGAGTCTGTCGTTCAAGCTTTTCTTTTCCTTTTCCCAGGAAGCCCTATCTGTAGCAAAGCGATCTTATGCAGCTTTCAGTTCAGCACTAGCGAGTTTAAGATCCTCAATTTCCTTCTTTAAAGCCACACGTTCTTGGCTGTTCGAATCAAGCTCTTGATGAAAGCACTTCTGGGCATTCTCTAACTCTGTCTTAAAATTGTTATCATCACACTGAGCCAAAGAAAGAAGAGCCTTTGTATCCTCAAGATCCTTTATTGCTTTATTTCTGGCCTTGGTGTCATTATTAATTTTTATTCTGGCCCTACCTGCTTCCGTCTCTAGAGTACGAATAACATCGGAAAGATTTTTGGCATGTTTCTTCATTATCTTATATTGCTTAGCTACATGGGCGATATGCCCCACAACTTCAACATCCCAATCCTCAGGAACCGGTTCTAAGTCTAGGACGAAAACCATTCTCTCAAAATAAATCTCAGGAAATTGTTTCTGCAAGCGCTCCAGTTTTTCCTTATTAAGGAGCCAAGGCCACCTCTTGTGTAGTAGAGGATTCTAAATGTCACTGACCTGAAGAAACAAGAGCTGTTTTCTCTTGCTCTTTGCCTTTTCTTGGTTCCTTCTGTTTGTCCTTGGGTTTGTGATGATTTTTAGAAGATTTGATGTGGGGAGGTCAGCCTTTCGGAGGAGTTGGAGCCTTGGGAATCTATTTAACCCTAGTATGTGGCATTTGGTGACTATGGGACTTCCCGGGATCCTGCTTTAAAGGAGAGCGAGAAAGCGGGGAGCGAGGTTGATAGGAATCATGGCGTCTTTGACTATCCCTCCCACGACTGTCGTTGCGATCGTGCTCGGACACGGAAGAAAGCCTGGGAGTATTCTCGCGAAGAGCGCAGAAAGAGTAAGAGTAACGACGGGGCATGTTTCCTGCAGAAAATAACAAGTGGGAATAAGGATTATGAATATGATTAGTGTATCAGTATTGTGACAAGTGGTGCATGTAGTGTATGTGTGCTCATGTAATCCCCCCTAACAGACCAAGGCCCGAAGCTTGGCACGTCTGCACTGTTTCTTTCTCTTTAGCAGGGGAGGTTTCTCCCTCGGAGGTAGGGAAGAATGGTTCCCCTCTAAAATCCCCAGAGGTATAGAGGCCATCTAGCAAGGGGATCTTTTCTAAACCCTCACGTATCTGCCCATCTGTTAATGAAGGTTCAACTAGTGGTGGAATCATTGCGGGAGACTGTCCTTTAGCGAAAGGGATATCTTCCGGCTCGCTAACCCGAGTTTCATCTTCTCTATACACATTTAGATCCTCTTCATCCTGATTGATCATTGGTGAAGGACTTTTAGGAATCTCAACAGCCTTCATGGCTTCTGTGGTCCCTTCTCCCCGGCCAGGGGCACGCTATTAGACTCCCTAAGAGCAGGAGGCATATATTTATAAGGCCTGCCACCCGTACCAAGCCCGAATCTCATGTCCAGAAGATGCTGTTTGTGAAGATTCTCGTCGGTAATACACTTCTTGATTCTTAAGAAATCTAATTTACTTTTGAGGAGGCGGGACAGTCGGTCTTCATATATCGAACCTTCTGTTTTTGCAAAGTTGTTATCTGCACAGAAAAAAGGAACACGTTAGTACTTTGATTATGCAATTAGGACATGCATCGACGGATTTAAAGCCAACTTGATTGTAGCCACTTCCTGGCGCATCCAGCTTGATGCTTTATGTAAAACCAATCAGATTTGGCATCCCCTATGTTGCTATGACCGTCCGATAAAACGTTAGAAATTGAAATTTGGAGTCCCTGTAGAATAGTGTTTGAAATGGTAATAGATTTTCGAGTCCTTGAAAGTGAGCTCATTCTGTAGAATTTCTGCATATGCAACACATAGAGTGTACAAAGCCGCGTAAGCACTAGGATGGAGTTGCATGGGGGCAATGTGCAGTCGTCTTTTGGTCTCAATAATGATTTGGGGAAATGGAGGAATAGCTCCTACCCAGTGCATGAGCATGCTGACAGTAATATACCCTTTTGGGGAAAAATGAGGCCTATCTCCATCTTCTGGAATTTTCACATCGTCCCAAGGAATCCCATGTCTTAAGCATATCATCTTAAGTCTTATATCATCCAATTTGGAAGTTAGAGAATCAGTGAGCTTCTCTTTATCTACTTCCTTAAAACTTGGGATCTCGTCAGGAGCCCGATTATATTCGTCTTCCTCTTCTTCAAGCGATGTGCTCTCAGAAGAAATCGACTCTGTATCTGTCTCATACTCAACACCAGAATTACTCCAGTCTGAACCAGACGGGAGTACGTCGGGATTGTGATACTTGGAGGACTCTGGATCTGCTCTCATCTCGGATACTCTTGAGGAGCGTCTATCTGACATGACTGTTTTGGTGAGTAAACATGAAGGATTAGGATACAATTGCCCGTGAACCCTGTGCATGTGTATGTGCATGTGGTAACGTGTGCAAATGTGCATAATAATTGAAAAATAGAAACACAAAGTAAAGCTGGATAAGTGTAATAATGGTCACTGTATGACACTGAGTTATGTTGTTGTTCCATCCAGAAAGTTCATCTCAAAAGCTCTAACGTAACTGTCCATTAATATACTAGGATGGCATTGCATTTTTAGGACAACATGTGTATCGGATCGTTAGTTAAGCTGGTCTGTTAAAATTTTGGGGTTCGACTCGTGGTTTAGATATCGGGTCGTGAAACGGAAAATAGCTCGTGAATGACGGATCATCCACAAGTCACGCCAGTGGAGGAACTTCGGCTCGTGAGACAAGCCTGTGGGATAGTCTAGTTCGTGACCCATTCTACTTTACCTGAATGGATCGTGAAGGGACCCCCCACGATCCACTTTACTTCCGGTTGCCACAAACCAATACTCCCCCCATTCCCACGATCCGATCCACTGTCCAACTTAACACTTCACCTCTTTCCCTGGTCTATCCACCCCCACGAACTACTGCTCATCATCACGACCCGAACCGCTATTTCACCTCCTCCACCTCTTTATTATGACGAGTCGAATCATCACCCCGTTCACGAATTGAACTTCATTGGAACCCATTATCCTTCCAACCAGCTCCTCTACTTGCGAGGTCATCTCCACAAATAAACCTCCAATCCTTCTTCCGCCTTCATGAATTCATCCCGCGGGTCCATGTCCCTCTCGATTGTTCCTCGAAAGATTCGAATAAAGAAAATCAACAAAAATGAGGGTGAAAACTTATTGACCTTGCCAAGTAAGCGGTCTTAGAGTATTATGGATTTGAGAGGATGTTCAAACTAGGGTTTTGGAGTTGGGAGGTATGAATAACAGCGGCGATTAAAGAAGAAAGTGATAAACTAAAAGGAGGAGGTGAAAACAGTTTATATAGCCAAGGAGAAGACTTTTGACCTTCCCTTTTTTTCTATACGGCTCGCCAAACCTGATGGACCACAAGAATTCAGAAAGCCCACCACGGTTCATACATGGGCCTCCTCAGACAACGGTCCATAGCGCATAGGACGGTTCTATTCAAATGCATTAAATAGTTTACTATGAACCGTGGCATAAAATGGCGATCCGGACATTGACATGACTATTAAAGCTAGAGTTCCATACTTACAGAAGCATGAAAGTTATTAAACACCAATTTCTCACAAAAAGTTTTAAAGATTACCTGACAAGTTGATCGCGATATGTTCCAGAATCTAAAAAGATGAAAATTGGTAAACGAATAAAGAAATAATTGCAAACCGGGCAGTATATTTATACTCTTCAAAGGATGTAACCCTTCGAAATAGTGCGACGTTATAGACAAATACGGCTGTTGATTCACATTGCTTCATGAGAAGATAGTTCAGCAATTTCAAAGTATGTTCCATCTCTGATAAAAATACTTCGAGGAGGCAAAATGTTGGCTAGATTTTTTGGGCCAAGTCACCTAGATACACACGTAAGTCCAATGCGAAGTCTTGATCGAGAAGCCATCCTAGTCCATTCGTGGTCCCCTCTGCATCCTCGGTTCATGGTTCTCATCCGTTCCCTTCGACTCGTGATGCCCCTCTCGCGATCCCGCTCTTGGTATCCTCACCACGACCCACCTCGCGCCAGTGCTTCACGATCCGATTTCAAAGATGGAGATAGTAGCCACGACTAGGTCTTCCATGACCCGCAAATTACGAACCTGCGACATCTGTCCATAACCGCCATATTGACCATTTCTTTACCCACTCACGAATCAATACGAGATCCTCGGGATCTGTGCCACGTGTGACCAGGAACCGCCTACAAATATCACCTATAAATGGCCATACGCTTGACATTTTTTAGGATCTTTTGGCAATTTTGAGTGCTATTATCACCATTGTTGCTTCTCCATTATTTCTGATCAGTGTTATTATGAAATTATTGAGTCAATTATCATTGTGATTGTGAGATTGAGAGAAATCATTGATTGTACTTGCATTCTACGTATAATCAAAGATATATAAAGTGGACCCAGGTTCGTTAACGCTGAACCACTATAAATCTTGTGTGCACTCTGTGTTTTCTTTCATTTCTATATATTAATCTCTGCAAAATCAGTTAGTTTGGGTGTTAGAGCCATTTTTGGATCTAATAAATAGAAAGTATGTGGAGCCACAATCTAAAGCATAGGAAACATTAAAGTAAAACACAAGAGCATTTTTATAGTGGTTTGATTCAATAGGAATCTACATCCACTTTCATATAAGATTCCATTACCAGTTTATCAATTACATGGTTTGATTCACTCTTACAACAAGTTTTATCACTCTCCCACTTATAGATCTCGCTTGAATTCACAAAAATTGATGGAGAAATGGAATGACTAGCGGAGATAAGGTATGATCGGAGTAGAATTGGAAGCATTTCTTCGAGTGTTTGAACTTGGATGATCAACTTCCAACTCTTGGATCACTTGGATGGACTTTTAGATCCCTTGGATGGATTTGATGGAAGTCATGATCAATTAATGAATCTTCACTTGATGATGATGGATGAGTGTTAGAATAGTTGTATAGAGATTTTAGCAGCGCTTCGTAGCCATGGAACCCCCCCCCCCCCCCCAGTGACGAAGCGAGGAGGTATTTATAGGCGATTTTCGGACTGGGTGGCAGTTCTGTAATTATACAGGAAAAACGCCATGACTAACATCACCATGACTCATGTTGCTATGACTTATGTCTCCATGATGAAATGCGATGTAACTTTCTGTGGCACTCTTCAGTACGACATGAACTGCGCACACATGGAATGACTCAGCAACTTTTAGCATCTTCATATGTGAACATGTGTCCCGTTTACAGCTGTTAACTGTTGGATTCGCATGCAGTTTTATGAAAGGAATGCCTTAAATCAGTAGCATGCGACATAGTTTCTTCACACTGGGACATGACATAAAATAGACACGGCTTGAACAGTATGTTGTGACATGGTATAAACTTGAATGACATGGCCCCATTAACGACTTCTTTTATGTTATACCCATTGTTTAAGCAGTGGCATGATTAAACCACTGACAAGTGGCATGCCTTTTGATGACTCACTGCTTTCATGCATTATGTCTAAGCATTTGAAGCAAGTCGGGTGAACGACATGAGTGCCCCAATGTCGTGCCTTACTGCAAAGAACTAACCAATTGTATTTGCTTCATACAGCCAATATGCCACGTACCCATTCTACTTTCCCTCATTCCATTCATATCTAACCTGCCACGTCATCATGTCATCTCCCCTTATATTCACGGGCTAGCAGCTTGGTACTTCATGAACAAAATACATCTCATGTCATGACTTTCCCTTGTGAAGACAACAATTTAGTTGGAGTATGACACGTGAATTTAGGTGGTTGCGACTTGCTTAAAACGGTTTGAGTGTCCCCAAGTTGCCATGTCGTGCTCCAGCTTACGTGAATGCGGTGTGAAGGCCTTTTGTTCCTTGCGACATGAGTAATTAATGGTCACGTATTAATATTTGTAATTTAAGTCTCATAGCTTGTAGCAGGCCATATTATACGACATTAGGAAATGAACCTTATCCTGCTTCACGACCTGACTGTGCACTTTCTGCATATGATATGAGCATAGCTATAGGATGGCCACGACATGATTTTTTAACATGAATTTACTTTGCTTACACGTAATTCGCCATGATATCGGTATCAAAATGGATCACACATCATGGATTAAGCGACATGAGGTATGTCGTATGAACGGCTTGTGGGATCTTCTCGTCATGACTTTCATATATGCCTAGCAACATGCTTCATGTAGCAGAATTGATTTAATACCGTATCGTATGAACGTCCTAACGCCATGTTGCGATAACGGCTTGCACCATGTCGTACCGACGACTTTATCCCATGACGTGTGATCTACTTTAAGTTGTTCACAACACGAATCATCTACGGTCGATCTCGTGTTTTTATACGAGCCGAATGACATGAGCATGTCGTGCTAACAACTTCAACCGCGTTGTAATAACGGGGTTAACATTTGCCCCTCAAAAATTGTATTTCTTGCTTGCGAGAAATGCAGGCTTCGAACTTGAACCTCATAACTAATGAACTTCTCCTTGATTGATAATCTTTCCAGAACAGATTACAAATTGGATTTGCTCACATCTTCACGTTCTTCGATCTAGTATCAAAAATTCCAGTGTATTCATGCATTGCTAATGATTTGCTAGAATTTCATCTTAGCTTACTGACATTGCATTGGAGCATGAATTGCTTCACGTCACCTGTTCTGTAATTAAAACAAGTATTTACACGATTTTGGACCCATACTTCACCATTGACTGTCTATATTGATTGCGGATTAGTTAATAATTAGAAACTGAATTATAGTGAATTTTATTTTGAATTGAATATTGATGTTTGCACAGAATTGTCTTATTCAACGGTTTGTAATTCGTCGAATATTATCTTGGCAAACTCAATATTATCTCAAACTCGCGTTAATGCTTAAGATCAACTAATCGACTAGAGCCGACTGTGGATTTCCAACGTTATTGTTTTAATGACTTATATAATGGTATATGATACTTCACATTTGAGAAATATATATTTGAGAGATTCTATGATTCCTTTTGGGGAAAACTTTGGATATTTGTGCCACTGTATTAGGGAGTCGTTATCAGTCTTCTCCATGGGAAATATTTTGGATTCCATACCCGTGTTTGGGCTAAAATTTAACACTTGTCTCGTATGAGAAATTCAAACACCACGCAAGTTAAGCGGTTAATGCCCAACCTCCGTTTACAATCCAACTTGGTTGATTCAGTCATTTGGAGACTTTGGCCACTCAATTATATTGAGGAGACTTTTTCCATACAATTATATTGAAGAGACTTTTGCCACTCAAATATTTAATACAAGCGTTGGTAATTTTAGAAGGAGTGCCCCTAGAAAGGATTTCGGTTAAGACCCCAATGTTTGTCGTTATCGGATCAGGTGCTTCCTGATACTGATGCTCAATCGGGTGCCCCCGGAGAGGACTTTGGCTTGTGCCCCAATGTTTGTCATTATCGCATCAGGTGCTTCCTGATTCTGACGATCAATTGGGTGCCCCTGGAGAGGACTTAGGTAAAAACCCCAATGCTTGTTATTATCGCATCGGGCGCTTCCTGGTTTTGATGATTAATTGGGTGCCCATGGAGAGGATTTTGGTTCGTGCTGGTCCTTCCAGCATGTTTGCCGGTCCTTCCGGCCTGATGTTGGTACTTCCAACATCAAGTTTATTGGTCCTTCCGACTTGGTGCTGGTCCTTCCAACGTGTTTGTCGGTCCTTCTGGCCTGATGTTGGTACTTCCAACATTAGATTTGTCGGTCCTTCTGACTTGGCACTGGTCCTTCCAGCGTGTTTGTCGGTCCTTCTGGACTGATAGGTTATCTCAGATTAGGAACTGAAGCCTTAAAACTCTCTCTTGAGGGAGTGCCTCTTTGATGAGAGTTACCAAAATTTTGTTTGTTTGTCGTGGAGCTTGTTCATTGTTTGAATCTTTGCGACTCCTCCCATACACTTTTCAAGACGATGATTTTCTATTTTTTGTGGATGTTGATATTTACAGCCTTTGGCACTTGAGTTAGTGTTGTTGGGCTTGGTCAGATCTTGAAGGAACAAGCGCCAGACAAATGGCCTGCAATATGAAATCATCTTTTAGATAAGTTTCGATTTAACACATAATTTTGCAAGCTAGAAATTCATTCAAACAGATATGGTCTTAATCGTAGAGATAACGTTCAGTACATCACTTGTAGATTATTACAGACTGTTTACAAGAAGTTTTTAATATAACATAAAGTAAAATATGAAGTAAAGCATGAACTGAAGCAGAAAATAGAGCATGAAGTAAAGCAGTGATGATGTTGATCGCTTATTCTAAGCCATTGAAATTGAAGCACGGTCAACAGTTTTTCAGTTGATGATCAGCCTTGGCATGGCCTGAACAAAAGCTTCATTGCTTGTTTCCCCTTGGTCCTGTGGAATCGGAACAACATTTGAGGATTGCGGATTTTTCACATATTTTTGCAGATGATTCTTTCTAATCAGCTCCTCGATCAGGGATTTCAGATGCCTACACTCGTTGGTGTTATGGCCTGGCTAATTATGAAATCAGCAGAATTTTCCAGAATTTGCTTGATAGTCACTTACTTTTTGAGGTTTAGGTATTGGATAATCTTCGGTGTCTTTAGTTGCAGCAAAGATGTTTTTTGGAGTGTCATTTAAAGGTGTTAGCTCTGATGGATTGGAAAAGCGTGGCTTCTTTCCATCTCGATTTTCTTTCCTGTCACTTCCTTTTTTCTGACATCCAGTATTTTTCTGATTATACTGGGTAAGAGCGCTTTTGGGAGCTTCAAGAGGTTGGTTTGCATCAACGATCCGAAGAGGCGTAGGATTATTATCCAATCTCATGTATTCTTCGACCTTTTTAGAGAATTTCTCAAGGTACTTGGTTCTTTCATTTTAATCCATTCCCAAATTTGTTATTCTCGTCTATGGCGTCGATTAGAGACATTAGGATCATGCAGGGCTCAAGATTTCTTACTTCGGATACAGCATCATTAAACCTTTTGAGGAAATCATTGATAGATTCTCCAGGATACTGCTTCATGGATGTAAGAGAGATAACGTCCTTAGCCTTGGTAGCTTGCAATCTTAATTGCTCTTTGAATTTCAGAGTCAAATCATCAAATAGGTCAATGGATTTTGGTGGCAGGCTTGTAAACCATAATGATGCGACACTTTCTAGATAGAAAGGGAAGCACAAGCATTTGATCTCGTCCGTTTCCTTGGCTGCATTCATGTGCCACTCATATTTGTATAAGAAGGGATTTGTATCACAAGTACCGTTATACGGAGGCATAGTAGGATGAGTGAACTTTTTGGGTAATTCAGCTTTGTGAATCCTCTTTGTGAACAGATTTTTGCCAATGGAGAAGTCCAATTCCCTTTCACTATCTTTACAAGGCATGTTATATTTCATGAGTTGCTTCACCACATCCGCGATATATTCCTTTGAGTTATGTCGTTCCAAAGAGCAGACTTCGATCTCTTTTCTGGATGCTCGTCATGGCGAGCTATAGCGTTTAGAGGATCGAGATCTTTTACTTCCACCACGGGAAGTTGCCCCTTTGATGGGACTTGCAACTCATCAGTTATTTCGATCAGAATGGTCTATAGCTCTCAACTTTGAGCCTTCGACATTGGCGTCGTCTTTGCCAACAAATCCTTCCATGTTATCGTTATGAGGATCGAAGGCCGATGAATTTGCATTCTCTTCAAGGTTGACATGGACTTTCGGAGGAGGAGCGGGATTTGCTTGAGCGTTTAGGAGAGTGCTCACTTTATCCATCAAAGCTTGATTAGCATCTACGAGAGTTTTATTAGCATCGATTAGAGCTTTGTTGGAAGCATCCATGCGTTGACTCAAGTTAGCGACGATGGCATCTAATTCAGCTTTGGTCACTCCGGCTCCGGATATTGAATTTTCTCCTACCTCGAGGTGGATAATAAGTGGAGTAGTCTCATTATTTACAAAGTGGTCATTATCTTCGTCGGCTTTACTTGCGATCTTCTTTGATTTAGCCATGATTTCAGAAAAGGTTTTGAATTTGAAAGATAGTTCATCGATTGGTCTAAATCTTAGATTTGTGTAATCTATTGTAGAAGTAGGCTTTAGAATTTCAATGTGAAGAAAGGAGATGCGAAAGCGGCCCCACAGTGGGCGCCAAATGTTGATCCCAAATTTGGAATTAACACCAAAGGTCCTCTTTCGAGCACTTCAACAAAAAGTATGTGGAGCTACAATTTCAAGCATAGAAAACATTAAAGTAAAACACAAGAGCATTTTTATAGTGGTTCGATTCATCAGGAATCTACATCCACTTTCATATAAGATTCCATTACCAATTTATCAATTACAAGCTTTGATTCACTCTTACAACAAGTTTTATCACTCTCCCACTTATAGATCTCACTTGAATTCACAAAAAGTGATGGAGAAATGGAATGACCAGCGGAGATAAGTATGATCGAAGGAGAATTGGAAGAATTTCTTCAAGTGTTTGAACTTGGATGATCAACTTCCAACTCTTGGATCACTTGGATGGATTCTTAGATCCCTTGGATGGGTTTGATGGATGCCATGATCATTGAACGAATCTTCACTTGATGATAATGATGGATGAGTGTTAGAATAGTTGTGGAGATATTTTAGTAGCACTTCGTAGCCATGGAATTCGCCCTCCTCCCCCCCCCCCCCCATGAAGAAGTGTGGGGGTATTTATAGGTGATTTTCGGACCGGGTGGCAGTTCTGTAATTATGCAGGAAGAACGCCATGACAACATCGCCATGACTCGTGTCGCCATGACTTATGTCGCCATTGTGAAATGTGGTGTCACTTTTTGTGGCACACTTCGGTACGACATGAACTGCGCGCACATAGAATGACTCAACACCTTTTAGCATCTTCATATGTGAACACGTGTCCAGTTTACAGCTGTCACCTGCTGGATTCATGTGCATCTTTATGAACGGAATTCCTTAAATCAGTGGCATGAGGCATGGTTTCTTCAAACTAGGCCAAGGCATGAAATAGACATGGCTTGAACAGTATGTTGTGACTGTATAAACTGGAATGACATGGCCCCATTAAAGACTTGCTTTTTGCTACACCCATTGTTTAAGCAGCGACATGACTAAACCACTGACATGTGGCATGCCTTTTGATGACTCACTGTTTTCATACATTATGTTTAAGCATTCAAAGCAAGTCGTGTAAGAACGACATGAGTGCCCCAACGTCATGCCTTACTGCAAAGAAATAACCAACTGGATTTGCTTCATACAGCCAGTATGTTATGTACCCATTCTACTTTCCCTCATTTCGTTCATATCTGACCTGCCATGTCATCATGTTATATTCCTTATACTCATGGGATAGCAGCTTGGTACTTCATGAACAAAATCCATGTCATGACTTTCCCTAGTGAAGACAACGATTTACTTAGAGTATGACACGTGAATTCAGGCGGTTGTGACTTGCTTAAAACGGTATGAGTGTCCCCAAGTTGCCATGTCGTGCTCCAGCTTGCATGAATGCGGTGTGAAGGCCTTTTGTTCCTAGCGGCATGAGTAATTAATGGTCTCATATTAATATATGTGATTTAAGTCTCATAGTGGCAGCAGGCCATATCCTACGACATGAGGAAATGAACCTTATCCTGCTTCGCGACTTGACTGTGCACTTTCTGCATATGATATGAGCATAGCTATAGGATGGCCACAACGGGATTTTTGGCATGACTTTACTATGCTTACACGTAATACGCCTTGATATCAGTATCAACATGGATCACACGTCATGGATTAAGCGACATGAGGTATGTCGTATGAACAACTTGTGGGATCTTCTCATCATGACTTTCATATATGCATAGCGACATGCATCATGTCGCAGAAATGGTTTAATACCATACCGTGTGAATGTCCTAAAGCCATGTCGCGCTAACGACTTGCACCATGTCGTACCGACGACTTTATCCCAAGACATGTGATCTACTTTAAGTTGTGAACAATATGAATCATCTGCGGTCGATCTCATGTTTTTATACGAGCCGAACGACATAGGCATGTCGTGCTAACAACTTGAACCGCGTTGTAATAACGGGGTTAGCACTTCCTGCTTAGTAATGAAAGTTGTCTTATTCATCAAATATGTATTGCAATATGCAAGTCCGATTGAAACAGAAAATTATAAGCACCTGAAGTGTATTCATAAATGAATATTTGTAACATACAAATCACAAAAGGAAGGCGTTTTAAATTAGAAACATGCTTGAAGTATGGAAATGCACATGAAATTTTAAAAGAAAAACTCCATTAAGAAATATTTGTAAGCAATTTGAGTTATTGAAAGAAGAATACGAATTCAGAGGAAATTATTAAATCAGGGGGAGCATCCAATAAGTATGGTATAATGCACTCTTTTTTCTTAACTAAATTTCTCCCTATTGGGTTTTTCTTAGTAAGATTTTAATCAGGCATGGGTCATGATCTAGAAGTATCAACCCAAAAGTAACATACAAAAATAAGTTATAATGTACTCTTTTTCCTTATTTAAGATTTTTCCTATTGGGTTTTTCTTATTAAGGTTTTAACGACGCGTTGCATTGATCAAGAAGTATCATACTACTTTTAACGTAGTAAAAATTGCACTTTATATTGTACTCTTTTTCCTTCACTAAGATTTTTCCCATCGGTACGTTCCGACGAGGCAACATTTTGATCTAGAAGTATCAAACATCTTTTGATGCAGTAAACTATTATTTATAATGACAAGGCAATTTGCATGGCTCAGATTCAAGTGAATTATATCATGGGTGATAAGATGGAGCATATTTCTTCTAAATCTCTTCATACATGAATGAAAGGATATCAAGAAAGAGGAGAAACAAATTTAGTTTCAAGAAAAGAAAATAGATCTGTTCTCGAAGGCAATTTCCAAACCAACATTCCAAAAGATGATGTACAAAATTGGCATGCGTCGACTACATCAGTAGTCTAATTGAACAACGAGTTATAAATAAGGTAACATATAAAATTATGTTATAATGCACTCTTTTCCTTCACTAATATATTTCCCACTGGGTTTTTGTTAGTATGGTTTTTAATGAGGCATTATCTTGATCCTGAATTATCAACCCTTACGGTAACATTGTAAAACATGTTACCTAAAGGTGAAATAATTTTGCACTCTTTTCCTTGTTTATGATTTTCCCACAGGGTTTTTCATAAAAAGGTTTTTAATGAGGCATTGTTTTGATCCTGAAGCATCAAACTCTTTTAAGGAATATCATTTTAATATGATATTCATAATGTCAGACGTTGTATTCTTTTTCTCATTCAAGGTTTTTCCTATTGGGTTTTCCTGATTGAGTTTTAAAGGCAATAAACAATAATTTTATTAACTAAACGGATATATGCAAGCAAGATAATTATAAGGGGGAGCAATCATCATATATGTTTTAAAAGGGACAACTTCAAGTTAGCAGAACATTTAAGATTTTGAATACGCATATTCAAGGGGGAGTGTTGTAATATATAAGTGAATATGCTCTTGTCATATTCTATATAGTCCCATATCATGGGAATAAGTCTAACATCAGCTCCAAAGTCTTTATATAAAGGAACTAATGTAATAGATATTATATACACTTGAAGCAATAGAAATAGAAGTCTCTCCCTGTCTTTCTATTCTTTCTAATGGCTTCTTGTTTATTATATGTTCTATTCTACTTTATAACATTCTTTTGTAATTTAATTACTCCATTTATTAACACTTTGATCTACCGTCTTCACAAATGTCATTTTTGTCCATTTTCAAAATAAGGATTTATCCCTATAGACATCTATTTCTTATTCATATCGAATATTTACATCTTCCTGTAACCGGTCTTAATTACTAATTAATAAGTTCCATTTCTTGCAAGACCATTTATTTGTTTTCAAAATTCAAATGGCAAAACATCTTTTTTACGGAAATATATTCCATTATTAAAGATTTACCTAAGCCTTTCATTAGAACCTAACGCATTCATTTACCATGCATGTTTGTATTAATTTTGTTGTTGTAATGCTCAACCTAACGGACATCCATTTCACTTTCAAATTCTTTCTAATTATTTCCTTCCATATCTCCACCATTGATGTCAAATGGATTATTAGTTTAATTCTCATTTATTGCCCACTGAATAGAGAATTTCAATTCTTTCCATATTTCTACCCATATGTTTTATACAACCATCATACGTTCTTTAGATTTCCAGTTGGTAAGGATGTTTATACTCAATCACTATTTAACTTGCAGGTTATTTTAAAAATTAAGGTCTAGCTTTCCCAAGATGGTTTTGCAAATAGTGTCTCTAATCTAAGGACCAAAATTTATCTATGTTTGTTGTTTACACTTACAACTACCTCTCCGATCCTTTGGAATATGATCGCAACTATTTCCTAGATTGTATTTAAATAGAGATATGAGTAATATACATACATATATATATATATATATATATATATATATATATGTATGTATGTATGTATGTATGTATACTTATATGTAACAAAACTTTTGAAAGCTTAATATACAATTGATAAATGGTGGACTATTCCTCAAGTCTCCTGCCTAAACCTCTACCTAAACCGCCTAGAACTCCTCCACCAACAAAGTCAGCTATGCCTGCTCAGGTTGCTCCTAGAAATCCAACTTCTCTTCGGTTCGTGAAACAATTGGTAAATCATGTCTAAATCCCTAAAAACATTTTTAATTCTTCCGCTGAATCTTCACCTGACACAATAGCGCTTCATCTTGGTTAATTTCAAGTTATCAGTCATGAAACTAAAGGAGTACATTGGAAAGGTTTGGAAACCTAGAGGTAATTTTATTGTTCATACAACTCCTGGTTTTCATTGTATCCTGCAATTTGAGGAAGCTGCGGATTGTGTTTCAGTGTTAAAATCATCGAGATATTCATATTTAGGCAAGTTATTGATGGTTGATAAATGTTATCCTAGTTAAGAGTTTGAGAAATTTAATGCTAAATATGTTCAGATCTAGATTAAGATGCATAATCTAGTTATGTAAATGTGGCCGAATCAAACTCTTTCAATGATTGCTAGCTTTATTGGCGAACTTATTCGTACTGATGTTAATACTACTACTAAGAAAATTACAAAATATGCCAGAGTGCTTATTGCTATTGATATGGATACCAAATTAGTGAATAAAATTCCAATATTGCTACATAATGGTTTCAAAAGGGAAATTCTAGTTGAGTATGAGTATGTACCTCCTCGATGTGATCAATGTAAAATTTAGGACATAAGTATTAGCTATCTAAAGACCCCACATGGATTTCAAAACAACCTGTGGATACGCCTACTTCTGCTACTTCTACTGATAAGATCGATGATCCTAATTCTCAACCCAATACACTTGTTTCTTTTGATTCAAGCAAGAATAATAGGGATGCTTATATGGAGTTTTTAAATTCGGAGTTACCTTACAATATTCTTCCTGAAGATCTGCATTATGTTGCTGAAAATCTGACTAAAGATCCTCCTGTTGAAGAACATAAAGATGTTCCTAAGGTGTTACTAAAACACTGAATGCCTAGCACATCTCAAAGGAAAAAACAAGGCTTCTAATTCCGCTTCTTCTAAAAGGCAATTAAGGAGCAATACTTTGATCACATGACAATAATGACGTGGAATGTCAGAGTGATGAAAACATCACATCGTTTGTGTGATGTGTTATCTATGCTGACTAAATTCAAACCAACAATTGTTGGTTTAGTGGAAAATAAACTCAATGATGCTAATTTAGGATTAATTAGTAGATTAATTACAAGCAGGGATTATATTCCTCATGATCCCACTTTGTTTTCAAGTAGGATATAACTTATATGGAATTCTGAAGTTTGGTCTATTAACATTATTTCTGAATCTAATCAGCGTTTGTTAGTTCAGGCTAATAATATTGGTGGCCTCTCAATTTTTCTCATAGTTGTATACGTTGGTAATAGTTTTTATGACAGACAAATCTTATAGCAGCATATTATTCAAGAGGTAGCTCAAATGAATAGTGAATGGATTATCATGGGGTATTTTAATAATTCAACTTCGCTGTTAGATGAAAAGGGAGGTTTGTCGGTGCCTTTTCAGCAACTTAGAGCTTTTAACAATTGCCTTACTCAATCAGGTTTAATAGAGATAAAAGAAACTGCTTTTAATTACACTTGGAGTCGTAGAGGCATTGCAAATAATATTGATAAGGTATTTGTAAACCATTCTTGTCAGCAGAAATTTAATGACTTCAAGGCAATGTACTTATCTCAAGTTATAAGTGACCACAATATGTTGCTTCTTGATCTCAATTCTACCACTTCATCTAAGGGTTTCCCATTTGGATATTCTAATGAATTGAACTTTAAACCAGGTTATTTAGACTGCATATCTAGAGGTTTACAGGCTGATGTGCGGGGTTTTCCTAGTTACACATTTCACAAAAGTTACATACATGCAAATTAGGTTGAAATGTTGGAACAAAAATAGGCCGAAAGAAGATGCTTTATTGATGAAAGATGAAGCATTTTTTTTAATGAAAGGGAGATTTCTTCTGATTTAGATGCAGAAAATTTTACCCTTTTTGAACATATGCTTGAAGCTAAACATTTTTTTTGTGTTCAAAAGATGAACGAATATTGGAGCTATAAACCATAAGCCAATTTCATGGCCACAAGATGGTGATACGAATTTTAAATTTTATATTCCAAAATGTCTTCCCAAAGATATTGTAATAACATTAAAGCCTTAATTATTTCTGATGGTGATCTTTTATATAAACTCGATGAAGTTGCAACTGTGGCTATTGATTACTTCAAGTCTTTGTTTAATGGATCAATTAGCAGCGAGCTCCCTTCGTTCCAATTAACATATGTAATCAATTGTCATGGACAACAGGTATTCCTTCAACCTATTTCTTTAGATGAAGTTAAACTTGTAGTTAATTCGACACAAAATGATTCTAGTGCCAAACAAGATGGTCTTGACTCCAAAAAAATTAAATTCGGATGATATTAAACTGGATTTACTATCTGCACTTCAGGATATTTTTCTTTCCACTAGATTACCAAAGGGTGGCAATCACACCTCTTTGATACCAGAAAATGAAAGGCTAACTGAGATCTTTCATTACTGTCCTATTTCCTACTGTAACATGTATTATAAAATCTTGAGTAAAATCTTGTGCAATAGAATTAAGTGTTTCTTGCACATCTTATCTCGCTAAATCAATGCGCTTTTATTCCTATTTGTTATATTGGAGATAATATTTTGCTTGCACATGGATTGTTGAGAGATTTTAAGAAGCCTATTGTCAATAAATTTTGTGTTAAAGCAAATTTACATAAATCCTGTGATATGATAAATAGACAATTCATTTACCACATAATGATGATGATGGGATTTCCGACACACTTCATAATGTTGCATATGAGTGTATCTTAACTCCTACCTTCTCTATCTTAATTCAAGGCATTCCTAAAGGCTTTATTTCATCAAATAAGGGGATTTGCCAAGGTGATCCATTATCCCTTTACCTTTTTTCTATTGTGATGGAATATTTTACTTATAGCATGAATGAAGTATTGACGAAGAATAAATTTCTTCTTATGCATCAATTTGATCCAGTTGTTATGCATTTATTCTATGCTGATGATTTAATGGTTTTTAGCAAATGTTTGACTACATGTGCAGCTACCCTAAAAGATGTTTTTGATAGATTAAAGCAGTACAGTGGTTTAACTGTAAGTGCTCTTAAACAAAAATATATTTTAGTTCTTTTGCAAATCATTCCAGTGAGATTTCTTCAATATTAGGATTTCAAAATGGTCAGTTGTCTGTTAAGTATTTGGGTGTTCCCCTATCATCTAGTTATATTTATTACAATGTATGTCAATCCTTGTTGCATAGGATACAGTCTAAGATTCAATCGTGGGATGCTAAATTTTTAAGTTTCACTGGAAGAGCTGAAGTAGTTCAACCTGTATAAGTTTATAACCCCTACAGTCTTATATTGGTTATTTGTGTATCAACTTCCTAAACATACAATAAATAAATTGCACATGAAGTGCTTTGATTTTTTTTGGAGTGGTGCTACTCATAAAGTTCGATGGGATAAACTTGGCACTCCTAAACTGAAGTGGATGTAGGACTAAAGCTATTCATGGAACGTAAAAAGGATTCCTATGTGAAATTGATGTGAAGTTCATATCAAATTCATCATTATGAAGTAAATGGATGGATATGAAGTATTGTAGGGGGAAGCATTTTTGAAATATGAGAGTTGATAACAATTCATTGGGTACTTAGAAAGCTATACCGAAGGTTGAGAACAACACGCAACCAATTTTTCAACAAAGTTATCTCATCAGGTACATCAACTTTTTTGTGGTTTGAGCCTTGGATTAATAGAAAATGCCTTGTTCATTTGATTGGTATTTCTATATTTCAATCTCTAGGTAGACAGAATGAATTGGTGTCGTTTATAATTCAAAATGGCAGGCTAAACAGTAGCATGCACCAGCTATAAGAGAAGTTCAACAACATATCAATACTGTTGTTTTAAATCATTAACATCAGTCTGATGTTTATGAATGTTGTGAAAGGGGGATTTTTCATTTTCATAAAGCACAGGAGAAAATTCGAGAGAAGAAACCAATTAAACACCATTTTAAGGTTATATGGCATTCTAAGAACTCAAAGAGGATGGCTTTTATTACATATTTGTTTGTCATTGATATATTAAGCACGATGCATCGACTAAGAAGATTTGGTATTGTGACTGAAAGTTATTGTCTTCTATGTGGTAGCAATGAAGAATTAGGTAGTCATTTGTTCTTCACATGTGGGTATTCTATGTTTATTTAGTGTTTTGTCTCAGTTAATCTTGGTTTAGCATCAAATATGTTTGGTTCTTTGGAGGATGAGGCATTAAAAGTTCTGAATACTTTCAAAGTGAAGATCAGGTTTTTGATGTTGCTAGTGCAGCATACACAATTGCAGTGTATCAAATATGACAAGAAAGAAATGCAAGGATTTTTAACAATAGTAGTATTTCGAAGGAGATCAGATTGCGGCTTATTGAGAATTAAATATGTTATTTGGTCAGAGGGAACAACAGCAAGTCGATTTGACAGCTTAATGTGGATTTTTTATGCGGTAGAGTATTGAGCTGGTAGATACAAGCTACATTTGTTTTGGCAGTAGAAGAAGTTATGGCTTTGATTGAAGTGGTATTTGTGGTCTTTTTCTTGTTCTATTGTTGTATTTCTTTTCTTATAGTTTGTTTTGTGACTGGTGTGCATATATGGAGTTTATATGTACTCTTTTCCCTTGTGTTGCACCTGTTTAGGCTAGAGGGCACAAGGTTTTGATGAGGCATATAAACGTAGTATATGATTGGTATTTCGTAACAAAGTGCACCAATTTTTTTTAAAAACTTTTGGAAACACTTTTTCAAAATAATTAGTACGCCTCTCATAGGTGTAGTTTTCATTGTTGATCAAGTATCCTAGGTTCCAATGCCAAATGTAACAACCCACCCGAAAACGAGTCTCAACTCCAACCCAGAAAGTGCCTATCAGAACTTAAAACCACCCTAAAATGATTCACTGGTCTCTACAAAGAAATAATATCAAAGGCCATACTAATACGATCAGGAGTCACAGCGGATGGATGACATATACCGGTAATTAATGTACCCATTTCATTTGATAAAATCAAAATAAAGATGCCAAATACAATAATTTTTATAGAAACATAAATACGGGGTACATCATACATATCCACAATGACTACACACATAATAATAACTAAAAGTAAGTTCCTCCAACATCACGCCTTCCGTCTTCTAGCTTTTTCTTCATGACCATCCAACCTAATTTGTGTTGTTAAGAGAAAAAGGTCAAAACAAGTTCTAGTAAATATAACCCTTTTATCTATACTTGGGTAGTATGAACACCATCTTGAGTAAGTCTAAGGCGTTAGCACATAAGTATGAAGTTTTTCTACTACTCACATACATATATGTATATATGTATGGAAAGAGATGACATCCATGAACACTTAGTACCACAGAAGATCCTATAATTACTTAATACCCAACGGTGGATCCTACAACTTATGTTTAATACCTCATTCTGAGTAGAGACAACTATCTCAGTCTCATACAATAATGCGAGAAGTAGTATGCACCCACATACTTCCCAAAAGAGATGCGACATCTCGCGATTTACTACCTTACCGAGGCGGACCCCTTGTAAATATTTAGTTGACACTATTGGTAATTTCGTAACTACTTAATACTTCCCCTAGGAAGGTGGATCCTACTTGTGAAGTGACACTTAACTAACCTGTCCCAGGATAGATCCTTACCCAATCATTTTACTAACTTGTACAAAAGTGGTGACTTTCGAAGATTTACCCACTTTATATACGTGAACATTCAATACTTCTATATCGAGGAAACATGGATCCAACGATCTCTTAATACCTAATGAGGGCGGCCTCCATTACTATAGCTTGTACTTCTTAGGGTAAGTCCATAAGGAAAGGAGAAAAATCTAACCACTTAATACCCCAAAGGTGGATCAATCACTTAATACCTAACGTCAAAGCAAGTTTTCATATTGTTAAATGGTCCACAACACTAGATGTGTCACATTTGCCCTCCTTTTTGTGATTGTTGGTAGCAAGGTTGTTTCGATGGAATTCTACTATAATATGAGGTTAACCTCGCGGCCACATGTCATTATGCCATTTACTTAAACCACACAAGTACAAATGTATCTACAATTTCCTAATAAGGACGTTTGATTTTGAATTTGAAGAACCTAATCACTGTGTATTTAATACGTACTTATTATATGTTGGTTACATTATATTAGATAATATGTATTTATTAGCATACATGAATTAACACATTAATCGTGAGAATTTTCATCCTGTAACAAAATAATAGAATTACAAGTCTCTTCCCATCGATCCGCACCAACATCACAAAATATCCAAAAATAGGGATTTCTCGCTTATTAACTTTATAGACGAAAGTACGGAAAAAAATAACATATACCAAAATAAGACTAGTAACTTTAAATTTCGGACTATTTCAATAAATTAAAA
Organism: Allium sativum; assembly: GCA_030737875.1. Lineage (NCBI taxonomy): Eukaryota > Viridiplantae > Streptophyta > Magnoliopsida > Asparagales > Amaryllidaceae > Allium > Allium sativum. The sequence continues at coordinate 781,783,184 of CM060918.1, read as the reverse complement.
GGATCTTACTTGCAAATAACTTATAAAATTCCAGTTCTAGTTTTATTTCAATTTCCTTTAGATTTTCTATAAACTTAGATAAAAATAATGGGTATGAACAATATGTATTTTATAGCCCTCAAATCCAATATTTTTATAATAGGATAAAAACAAAGATTTTGAATTGCATATATTTTACTGCTCTTAAATCCCTTTTTTGGGAAAATCTTAGGTTTAAAAGAAATAAAGGAAAGAAAACGAAATACGCTAGATTTACGAGAGCTTTGGGAAAAAACATAGAATCCCTTTCAATTTACATCTACAACAGAATCCGCAAAAAGCATAAAGTTGACATTTTCGAATTTAATAGAGTTTTAGAAAGGGGATTCTGGTTTAGTTTTCATATAACCTCAAAATCCTTTCGGCATACACAAATCCAGAGTTACACTAAACAGTTACATATAAAATAGAAAATTCGAAGATTCCACTAATAACCTAGGAGATCGAAAGCTGTGTCCAATCCTATATGGAATCCCACTTGGATTTGGTTGCCTCAAGAATAGTATCCAAAATTCCTCCTTTTGATTTATGTATGTATAAACAAGTGCGATTTGTAGACATGTAAAAATGTTAGATATATAATTTAAATAAATAAAATAGAAGGATGAAGGAAGAAGAAAACTAAGCTTACTGTAAACTAGATAAGAAAAGAGAAAGGATAGAACCTGAGAGCATTGCCACAATGTAACGACCTGCCTTTTCGACCGCTTCAAGCCGGTAATTAAGCCAACTCAAACATCTCGAAACGACAGATTGTTATTTAGCTTATGGGTTTAAAACAAAATCATACACAGAAATCACATTATAAATAAATTATAATATCTCATAGCGGAAGCATTTTACAAAAATATCAAAGTTACAATATTTTTATATACAGCGGAAGTCTAAGTAATGTATACAATATTCGTACATAGATAAACTGAACTTATACAGCAATGGAGAATCTTCGTTAATCTTAATGAATTCTTATCGTCCTCAGCGTCAATCCAAGTTGTAATACTCGGGTTTGACCCCGACCCGAGCAAACAAAAACTCATGTCGGGTTGTATTCAAGTAAATCAACTATAATTAAAATTTCAAGCATGCATTCAAATCCTAATTCCCATATTTGAATATCTAGGCAAATGATACTTTCACAGTATACGCGAGACATTAATAACCAATCCTTCACACATAAAATAAACGGGTTTATAATTCACTATAGCTATATACATACTTATATATATATATATCATATCCATTTCTTTACATTTAATTGATTTCATTACTCAACTAAAACACAAATTTTATTCCACTCATCACTACCTTATTTGAGTGTTGATAATGCAAATCAAACATTTTGGGTTTTATTTACATGCATCAACACTCAGATAAGGTAGTGATGTGTGGAATAAAATTTGTGTTTTAATTGAGTATTGAAATCAATTTAATGGAAAGAAATGGACATGACATATATATATATATATATATATATAGCTATAGTGAATTATAAACCTATTCAATTTTGTGTGTGAAGGATTAGCTATTAATGTATCATGTATACTGTGAAAGTATCATTTACCAACAAGAAAAATAGTGGTAACTGGATATTCAAATATGTCAATTAGGATTTGAATGCATGCTTGAAATTTCAATTATAGTTGATTTACTTGAATACAACCTGACCAGAGTTTTTGTCTGTTCGGGTCGGGGTTAGACCCGAGTATTATAGCTTAGATTAACGCTGACGATGATAAGAATTCCTGAAGATTCATGAAGATGCTATGTTGTTGTATAAGTTCAGTTTATCTATGTATGAAAATTGTATACACTAATTAGACTTCCGCTGTATATAAAAATATTGTAACTTTGATATTTTTGTATAATGCTTCAGCTGTGAGATATTGTAATTTATTTATTATGTGATTTCTATGTCTAATTCTATTTTAAACCCATAAACTAAATAATTATCTGTCGTTTCGACTGGTTTAAGTTTGTTTAATTACCGGCTTGAAGAGGTCTAAAAGGCAGGTCGTTACAGTTGGTATCAAAGCTTTGGTTTACACAAAGCTTAGCTTATGGTGTTTAATAATAAGAATCCGTCACTAGAAATTACTATTAAGAGAGCGTAATTTGAACTATAAATTATTACGAAACCAATATTTTGAAAGAGTAGCGCAGCGAGAGTGTGGTGTTAATTTGAAACTAATAAATTTTGCAATTGACAAATTATTTTGAAATATAAATTATTTTGAAATATAAGGTATTCTGAAATTTAAATCTTTTCGAAAACCCACTCTTCGAATCCATTCATTTGATAACTTTATTTGTTAATTTTTTTATCTGAAACTTGATTCCATTTGTAACTCATCATTGCATTGTCACAGTTGGTCGAGAATATGACTATAAGTTAAATAAATAAATTAAATTGGTTATTCACTAAATAGATTAATAAGTGGAATTGTTAAATGATTCAAAGAGGAATAATGTATTTGGTCAAATTTATTTAAGTTTAAATGCAAACTAATGAGGACTCCAATTTTTTATAGGAAATTTTGATAAGTCGTTGCTTTAAATGAAATGGCAAGAACTGAAGCACAGAAGGCGGCACGTCGAGAACGAAGAGAAATTTTCTGTAGAGAGGCAAACAAGGTATTTGAGGAAATTGAAAGGAGAATTAATGAGAGATAAGAGCCTAATCCATATGATAACCATGTATGTTGTCGATGTCATGAGAAGGGACATTACGCTGCCATGTGTCGAGGGAAGAGAAATAGAAGGGATATGGAAGATCACTCTGCTCACCTCAAGATTGTTTGTTTTAAGTGTCGAAAGGAAGGGCATTTCCTTAACCATTTCCCTGAGGTAAAAAGGGAGAAATAAGCACTCGATTTACCAGTTGACTGATTTACAGTTTGTTATCATTATCGCCAAACTGGGCACATTGCTCGAAACTGTACCGAGAGGTAGCGTGGAAGGCAAGCTGCGTTCCGTTCAGCTAGAGCGAAAAGTGTAAAGAAAGTAAATGATGATAGGAGCACCACATACTTTTGTTGTAATTGTAGAGATTGGGGACATATTGATTTGGAATGCACTAATTCCCTTGCAATGCGTCCTGAACCCAAAATAGTGCGGACCGAGGATGAATTTCGATGAGGATACGGATTACCGGACAAGAAGTAGATAGTCGTTAACGATATTGAATCCTAATTGTTAGATCTATTTTGTAATGCTACTTTTTTAATCCTAAATCTCCTATGTACATAATTAAAATAATATCAAGGCTTTGTATGGTTAGTACTTAAGGTTGGAAGAATTTTGAACTTTATGAAATGAAAGTTGTAAAGTTCGAATGTTGAATTTAAGAAGCGTGAATTTGGGTTATAATGATTAACTATTAAACAAAGATAAATAAAATCTTATATTATATAAGTATGAAATGTATTTTATAAGAAATATTTTTAATAAAATGGTATCTTAGAAGAAATTTATTTTGTGCAAACTTGATCCCGAGAATAGATTCAAGTGGTGAATTTGATATTTAGAAATTTGTTAGTTAAAAACCAATAATATAAAATGAATGAAGAATTCAAACTTCAAATGAAAATTGAAAATGAGAAATTGAATGAGGAATTTGAGTTGTGATCTAATTTGAACACTTGGTTTAAGCTAAAAAGTTTTTAATTGAATCTTAAGCTAAAATTTAGTTTGACTTCGATATCGAAATTTATGTTAGCTAAAATTTGAAAGGTTCGGAAAATTGGATCGGATTAAAATAATTTTTGAAATTAGTATTATTTATTATATGTTTTACAATTGTTTTGTTTGAACTGAAGTATTAAATTTATCTATCTTATTTTATTATTCTATACCAAATCTATTTTAATTCTGAGAAATTTTGTGAATTATTTTGTATCAAAATACATTTAATTTACTCAAACCTATTTTATAAAACGTATCTAATTTATTTAAACTGTTTTGGACCAAAACCTATTTATCTTATTTATACCCATTTTATTTAAGCTTATTATTTTACTCAAACTATTGTGTATTTAACTATTTTGAAATAGAAATATATATTTTTGATTCGAGCAATTTAAATTCAAAATGACTGAATGTAAAGATTTGATTAAATAATGAAAATTGTGATATGTAACCCAAATCGAATGTGAAGTTTAATAATGAATTGATTGTGCATATGAACCAGATTTGGAATGATATATAATATTCAGTTTGATTGTAAAATCGTAACTGAATTGGAATTGAAGTAGAATTTCGAGAATCTTTGATTTTTGAATATTTGATATAAGCTTTTTAAACCTTATATATGGAGGATTATATAAGAATTATGATTAATTAAAAAGCTATTGATTTGGAAGGTAATTGATTTTAAAATGAAACCTTATATAATGGAATTTATATAAAAATGATATATTTGAAAAATTGATGTATGTGAATATTAGGCTCATGTCCCTATTAAGTTTCAAAATTAGGCTCACATCCGGTCCTAAACTTATTATAAATTACATTCCTATTTTTCAAAAATTCATCAAAAAATTGATAAAAAATCACATAAATTCATATTTAAATAAAACTCACAAAAAAAAATTTAGATGAAAAAACAAGTGAAAAACACGTCAAAAACAAAAAATACAAAAAAATAGTGAAAAAAGAAGTTTATTGCATCGTAGGATGCATACATTTGAAATTATTGCACACAACTGTGCAACTATTTCAGTTATGCATCTGGGTTGGCTTTTTTGCATTCACGCATGGAAGTAATACATAATTCTTGCATACAAGTATACTATAATTCATGGGCATGCAAATCAGTTCATATTTATTTGCATACATGCATGCGAGTATTCAAAATAAACGCACACATGCATGCAACAATCTATAGGCATAATTATTAGTTCATTTTTTTTTACTTGCATACATGTATGCAATAAAACAAAATGCTTGCATACACGCATGCAAGTATTCATGCAGATTTTCAGTGTAAACTGCTTCATGAAAAGTTGAATACATGTGTGTAGCTATTAGGTTTACTTGCATACATATATGCAATTTTTTTTTCATAGCCTTTTGGGAATATTTGCAGACTTATTTTTTTACTAGGCAACACATTTTTTTAAGAAAACACGTAACTTCCATTTTAGGGACCGGCTTAATATAAGAAAGATGGGAGGGAGGCTGTTTACATTTTCAAACTTTCCAGGGATGTGACGCAAACAGATCCTTTATTTTAAGCTTATTAGTTTACTCAAACTATTGTGTATTTGACTATTTTGAAACAGAAATATATATTTCTGATTCGAGCAATTTAAATTCGAAATGATTGGATGTAAAGATTTGATTGAATGATGAAAATTGTGATATGTAATAATGAATTGATTGTGAATATGAACCAGATTTGGAATGACATTAAATATTCAATTTGATTGTAAAATCGTAACTGAATTAGAATTGAAATGGAATTTCGAGAATCTTTGATTTTGAATATTTGATATGAGGTTTTCGTACCTTACACATGGAAGATTATACAAGAATTATGATTAATTCAAAAGCTATTGATTTGGATGGTAATTGACTGTAAAATGAAACCATATATAATGGAATTTATATAAGAATGAAATATTTGAAAACTTGATGTTGAAAAAGCAAATCTTATGTAAATTGATATTTATGTAAGTGCGATATATGTGAAACGTGAAATGAAGTACTATATATAATATGTATGTTTTCGAGATGAAGATATGGGAAGTACCTTCCCTTGAAAATCACAATTCCTAATGAGATGGGTTGCGTTAGTGCTCGTTGAGAGTGTCCATTGAAATTTGAAAATTGTAGCTATGCTGGTGCTCCGTTGATTGGAGTATTCACTGATATTGGAATCCCACTCGGTGGGATCATGTAACGACCCGGAAAATCTGAACCAATTTAAAAATTTTAAATTGGCTAAAATAGTGGATTTTAAATATTTAAAATAAATATTTTAAATAATAACGATGAAAAGTAAGTTTGAATCGACATTGAGAATAAATATAATTACTTTGAAATATAAACAAGGCCTGAAATGGCGCGGTAGTTTCAAAATTTGAATTCAAACTTTGACTGACTGTACTGGGTGCAAAACAAAACGGATTTGAGTGAAGCCAAAAATATTCAAATCTGTTAATGAATACCTTTCTAATGAATCTGAAAAATCGAAGTTTCATAGCGGAAAGCAAAAGTTATGGCCAAATGAATTTTCAGAAAGGTCGCTATGGAATTTATATAGCCCGTGAAATTTCATAATTTTTGAAGCTAGTATGTAAGCGTGGCAAAGGAAAACGTGTTTTGGTCAATTACAATTAAATTGGATCGACCAGAAAAGGGCCATTTTACAAACGGTCTCAGAATTCGACGAAACTAGTTTTGTTGCGACCGTATCGTCAAAACATAGCTAGATTTATTTTTCTGGAATTTTTCGAACCAGTTTGTGGTCCTAGCAAATTGAAATGTACGTTCAAATTAAATATTGAATGTTTTATATTTTAATTTGAAGGAAAACCGACTCAAACAGTCGAATGGGCCTACGAAACATATCCCATTGTGTTCGGAATGGGGGTAAAACGCTAGGGACGACAGTCGTTGGGTTTGAATTGGTGTTAGTATGTGAAGAGGGGTATTTTGGAATTTTGAAAATATATAAAAAAAATAAAAAAAATCTGATTGGCCCTCCCTTTATTCTCTCTCCCCGCTCATCTCAGAAACCTGATGAAGGAAAAACTCTCCCACCTTCTCTCCTCCGTTCCAGCGCCTCCCTTCACCATTACACCTCGCCCCGCCCAATTTCTGAAGCTCTAACTCCCCTCTTCCAGTCCATACCCTCCACGCCTCGTCAAGTGGAGTCAGCATCGAGGACAGAACTCAGGAAGTCGCGCCGTTCAGAACGCCGGATCTCCTCCCTCAGGCGATCGATCTAAGCGGGACCACCTTGCGCACGTGCGCCACACCTAGCTCCTCGACGCTGCGCAAGTCGATTATCCCATAGCCACATGGATTGACCACAAATCCAAGACCTAGTTTTGAACGTGAGTTGAAAGGTACTGCCTTTAATTATTTAAACTGAAAATAACGTTTAAAAGCGTTGCAAACTATGATTTTAGTCTAAAAATCGTATCTTTTTCGTTTCCAGTCGAAATACAGTGAAACAAGAGACAGTGGACTCGTGTGGACGTCTTCTACATTCTAGAAGAGACCGCATATTTTTCTGAGCCTTCTGCTATTTTTGGTGGAGTGGAACCCAATGTGAGATTTCTAATTTATAAACGATATGGAAAACGACGATGTATAAATTATATAGTGGATGTATGAGTTATATAAGCATTGTACACCTCTTGTATAAGCGTTGTATAAGTTGTACGTTCGATGTATAAGTTATATATGCGTTGTAAAAATTATATATGTGTTAAAATAGAAGTGAAATGCTTATATATATATATATATATATATATATATACGCCCCTCGTCCACAAACCATGGACAATATTTATTGGTTGTGATTAGTGTGAAAATTGGTTGATTACGAATGGTTGATTAGAATTGTTTGTGGTTGAAATTGATTGATTGTGGTTGAAAAATACCCGTTTGTGGTTGAGAAATATTTGGTTGAAACCACATAGGATTAGTTTGTGGAAATGAAAAAAAAATATACATGCCGCCTGCGTGCGAACTAGATGCATGATTCCCCATTGTCAAAAGCTGCGAGGCTTTAAGGTAGAGCGAGGAGCCATACTAGGGACGGTCCCGGTTTTAACTACCCTGCCGTCATGCTGCCGAAATTTTGAATAATATTCATGTGTTAGAATTATTTTCCTATGTTGAAACTATATTCGTCTGTTGAATAGAAAACCTTCATGTGTTGAATAGAAATTCATTCGTTGAATCATATTCATGTGTTGAATGGTATTCAGGTTTTAAATAAATTGTTTTAACAATAAAATTCACATTTTTATCTATATATAAAAACTATAGAAAATCTTCACGTGTTGAATTGAAATTCATTCTTGAATAGAAATTCATGTGTTGAATGGTATTCGTGTTTTAAATATAAAAATCACATTTTTATCTATATATATATAAACTATAGAAAACCTTCATGTGTTGAATTGAAATTCATTCGTTGAATAGAAATTCATGTGCTGAATGGTATTTGTGTTTTAAATATAAAAATCACCTTTTTATCTATATATATAAACTATAGAAAACCTTCAACTGTTGAATTTAAATTCATTCGTTGAATAGAAATTCATGTGTTGAATGGTATTCGTGTTTTGAATATAAAAATCACATTTTTATCTATATATATAAACTATAGAAAACCTTCATGTGTTGAATTGAAATTCATTCGTTGAATAGAAATTCATGTGTTGAATGGTATTCGTGTTTTAAATATAAAAATCACCTTTTTATCTATATATATAAACTATAGAAAACCTTCATGTGTTGAATTGAAATTCATTCATTGAATAGAAATTCATGAGTTGAATGGTATTCATGTGTTGAATAAATTGTTTTAACAATAAAAATCACCTTTTTATCTATATATATAAACTATAGAAAACCTTCATGTGTTGAATCGAAATTCATTCGTTGAATTGAAATTCATGTGTTGAATGGTATTCATATTTTGAAATAAATTGTTTTATAATAAAAATCATATTTTTATCATCTATATGAAATATATAAAATAGTCGTGTTTTGAAAGAAATTATTTTATAATAAAAATCATATTTTTATCATCTATATGAACTATATAAAATAGTCCTGTTTTGAAATAAATTGTTTTACATTAAAAATCACATTTTTATTATATACATGAATTGTTAAAAATAGTGAAGTGTTGAAATAGAAGGAATTAGATAAAAATATCATTTTTATTAAATGTATGAAAATCATCTAGTTTTGAAATCGAAGAATCGATATATATATATATATATATATATATATATATAGAGAGAGAGAGAGAGAGAATTGAAATATATCGAATAACGAAGCTGCAGTTCGTAATTTGAAACCGTGATTTCAAACGATTAGTGCGGGAGATCCAACTATCGGATTTTCCTGAAACCGCAACCGTTGGGTTCGCTTTGGAAATATCTTTCCAACGGCACCAACTTTGTAAAAATCCAATGGTTGGATTGTCTGGAATGTTTAATTCAAATCTGAAGAAAAACAGCGCCATAATCGATTATATTTTTTTTTATATATATATATATATATATATATATATATATATATATATATATATGATTATATTAAATCGAATAACGACGCTGCAGTTCGTATTTTGAAATCGAAACTTCAAACGATTATACCGGGAGATCCGACCGTCGGATTTTCCCGAAACTGGAACCGTTGGATTCGTTTTGAAAAGATCTTTCTAATGATGTAAATTTTGTGAAGATCCAACGGTTAGATTTTCGTATATGTGTAAATAAAATCTGAAGAAAAACAGCGCCACGGCCGCGTTATGGCCCGAAGCGTCGTTTGAATAAATTGTCTATTTTAAAATAAATAAAAATGGTGATAAATCGTTATAAAATATTATAAACGATATGGATGTAAAATTTAGAAATTAACTGAAGGTTAGCTAAGTTGAATGGTTTCGTGGATTTTGATCTAATGTTGGTTTCGGCCTTCGGGGTTAATATTTGGGAAATCGTTCTCTTACTGATTTACGGTTAGTGACTAATGAACTGGAATATGGCGTATGTGTGTGTTTGAGTTGCACTTGTTTATTATATACGCGAGTTGCTCAGAAAGACCGGGTTTATCCCATTCTGAATAACTGAATCGATGATAAGAAATCGAAGATGAAGACGGTGGTCGAAGACCGGAGATCTTTACCTCGTTTGGATGGTAACTGATGTCCTGATTGGGAGGCATCCCGAAATATGGATAATGAGTGGTGATCGTCTAGACGTACGTGGAAGTCAATGGGTTTGCGAGGTATATATAGTGCCTCCGGTTTCATTCAGACCCAAGACGGACTTGTAAATGGACTGTGTGTCTGACATAGGAATTTATTCTGTGTGATTGATAGCCATCAGTTGCATGGTGTGAATTGCCTGTGTTGCATGCTAAGATGCAGTGACCAAGGCTTCTGTTGAAAAGCAAAGTCTTGTGGTGATGATCAAAGCACCGCCTGTGTGGCGTAGCTTTGTGTACAACGTGAATACGTGAACCTCACACCCCGGTATGAACCAGAAACGGGAGAGGACCTCAGGGGGGACGTACGTTTTCTTTCAAGCTAGAAGTGGCATCAGTGGTTTTACACGCCCTGACGAGTTTGACTTATGTGGTTGTTACTATTGCGAGGCGCCTCGGTTATATCGGTCGATCCGGGACCGATGGAGTCATTCGTTGGCTCATTTACGCCCCAAAGGGCGGAGAAACGCATTGTTCAGGCATTATAATCCACTCTGTGTGGACCGGCCCTGACGATCCAAGGTACGGTTGAGGTTGTGCCTGAGACACGGGCTAGAGCATCTCGAATTCGGTAAGGACTATCTTTTGCCTTGGTTCATGACGGAAATCCAATTTCCAAATACGTGACTGTGCGGTTTTGATTGTATACCTATATATGGCGACATAGTGGTATGGGGCATTAATGCCGTCTATGATTGATATTTATGATTTGAAATTGTTTTTAAAACATATAAACACTAGTAATAATATCAAATGCTTTTGTTTTATTCGTATCAAGCATTTTTTGTCCATTATAAGGTAAAAATTCTATCCTCCGGTCTACGTTGCATTGTGTGATGGGAACTGAGTCTTATAATGGCTTCATTTTTATAAAAAGCATTGCGATGTTTAAAAGAATTGTTTGTTTTAAAGCACTGGCAATCCAATGGAGTAAGCCCGTTCCGTGAGAGTGGCATGGTCCTGCGATTAGCCATATCTTAAATGTGTTAAGTAGATTTATCATACCAGTCCCATGACTGACTCGTAGTTTGTTTCATTATCAAACTCGGGTGCCCCTTTTTCTACACGGGCAGCCTTGTGTTCAGGTTTTAGCTGGCTCTTTCGGGATAGCTGGAGCTGAAGATGGATTCTTCATTTATCTCCTTTTTATGCTGTTTAGCTCCTATTGTACATATTATGTTTATTTCCGCGGTAGACATTTGTGTATAGCTGAACTGTTTTTGTACTAAGTATGATCCTGTATACTGTGTAACTCTGTTGATTATGTTTATCCAGTGTATTATTTGTTCATTATCTGGTGTATCTATTTAATTCTGTTCTTCTGTTATCTGTTTATGTGTTATATTCCAAAGATTACCCTTGCCACCGTCAGTACGGGGTTTGGGGTCATCACAGATCACGTTGATTATTATTACTTATCTGTTCTAGCGTAATTCGAGGGGCGGGATGTCTACAGTTACAAGCGATTCCACTAGAATAGTGGCGTAACTGCCACATGACTGTGATCTATGGTAATAACCATGGCAAATCTCGAGGGGTGTGATACCTATGGTTGCAAGCGATTCTACTGGGATAGTAGCGTAACCGTCGTGTAACCGCGATCCAAGGGGGAACATATTTTTCCATATCTATTTTAAATGTTTTTAAGTATTTTCACCGGGGGTTGAAACATGTACATTTAGTACTTAGAGATTTTAGTCATATCAAACTTTGAGTTATCAAGTATTCTCAAACGTTAAATAGAAAATTAATAACCAGGAATTAAATTTATATAAATTCAACATAATAAACTAAGAAATAAAAGTTTTAAATGTCTTGATAAATACAAAAACTTTGTATTTTTAATAATATACTTAATTTTGATTTCAAAAGTTATTTTCAAATATGAGAATCATATTTTAAAATTTAAGTTTGTTATGACTAATTTAAGTCATGACTATAAGAAAACTCGAACTTTAATAGAAGCTTTTGAAATAAAGATTGTGAATTTAATAAATTGTATATAACAAATGAATTTACTTAATAATGTAAGGACAAAATTTCGAATTTAAAATCCTATAATTTATTTTGTTCCAAACTTAGGAAAATTCGTATAAGTTAGAATATTTTTGTTATTATATACATAAGTATGATTTTGACAACCTCTCCTTTTCGAGGACGAAAAGATTTGAGTAGGGGAGATCGTAACAACCTGAATTTTTAAATAAGTTTGAAATAAATGGTTTGATTGAATTTTAAATTTTAATATTTAAAAACTCCAATTTATTTGGAATTGATTGAAATAAAGGAATTTGTTTTGTAGATGAACAATTATATGTAACGTTGAACAATTAAATTGAACCATTGTCTAATATAATTGTAACTATTTAAAAGATTCAAAATTGTGTAAATTAAAATGATTTAAGTTTATAAAATTAAATTTTAAATATTATATTTGACTTAATGAATATATGGATGTTACAAATCTACTAAAATATTAAATTTTATGAAAATTTAAGTTTTGTGTCAAATTTGTTTAAATTTGAATTCTGTAAAAATATAAAAGTTGTCAAAATTTGAATTCATCTTCCTTTCATGAATCAATACTGAATTCTGAGCATTCAGCATTTTTAAGTTTGTTAAAATTTAATTTTTTTGTCCAGAATTCGCATTTGTAAGTGTAAAAAAGACAATGTTTGTTATATGTATACTTTTCTGAAACTACTCTATATCTTCCTTAATGTTATCCCTTTGAATTTGAATAGGTGAAATTAATTTATGGGGACCCTTATTAATTGGCACTAAATATTTGGTAACTGTCATTCTCGTGCAAATAAAGAATTTCGACCATTTAAGTTATTGAATTTAATATGCTTTCAAAATAATTTATGATAATAGTGAATGGTTCAATATGATTTTTAATAAGAAATTATCATGAAGCTGAGTGTAACGATATATAAGTTACATTTGGTTTGTAAACAATGTGTAGATTTTAGATAAAATAAATTCTGGCGACATACATATATATTTCTTTGGCTATTGTCTTTAGTACATTCTCTGTCTATTCAAAATGAAACGTTTAGGAATTTGGAATGGGGATTAGATGCATTTATTAATTTATTTTGAAATGTCAATAGTTGTAGTAGTTTCAATGCCCTTACCTCTTTGTTGTTTCCTAACTAATGTTGTTTTATGGACATTTAAACGTTTTTTTAAGGGAAAAATAAATGCATGCACTTGCCTTTTCATACCGTGCATTACGAAAGACAAATGCATTTTTCATAAATTTGTGTGCATTCATTCATCTCCTTCACATTATATATGTGGCTTTCTCTTTACGTTTCATCATTCCCGATTTTCATGTATATTCATAAACTTTACACTTTGTTTTCTTCCACTACCATTCTTATAACTGTTCAATTCATATTCAGTGCATCCATTCATTACAAATCCATTTCCATTTATGTGTATCCATCATACCACTTTTGATCCTTAATTTATGAAACGCATGGGCACATTTATGCTTGCGCAACTTCCCATTCATAAAACAAAATGCATGCATAAGTATGCACATTAATTGTTCCCAGTTTTGTTTCCAAGTCATGCATCCTTTCTATTTCTTTCATTTAAATAAAAGTATTACATGAAAAAAGTAGTAATTGAGAAAATATAATTTGAATTTTGCATGCGTTTCACCCCAAATTAAGCCATCATATTTCATAAAAGAATATGCTACCAGTACACAGCAGGGACCCTTTAATGTTTGTAAGCATAAAAAAAATAAAAAATTTGAAAACAAAAGATTTGAAGATATAACTATGAACTACGACTTGTCATCTTTGAAAATACAATGACTTTTAGTTTATTTAGTAGATATGGCTAATTAAAGATTCATACACATTACTAGACCACACATCCAACATATATTATATCCATGGTGAAGGAAAACAGTAAGGGTGGTCAATGTTCACAAAGGAATGAAATTTGATGCCAAACTAAAATGATGAAACATAAAATGCTAACATAAATACCCCTTTTGTTTTCCCACCTTCCCAAAACTGCTTGTGCCTACCTTCCTTTTCATGACTATCGCATAAGACAGAGAAAAAAAAGGAAAGAACCGAAACGTTGGCATGAAATTAAAATTTTCCAAGATTGGAAGAAACGTTAACGCATAACCATATCCAATTCAAACTATTGGAATAGTAAATTGTGGGATCTGTGAATGGTGCCGCAATAATTCCTATTCACATTGTCATATTTATTTCACCTGCTATCTATCTGCCATTCTATTTATATTTTCTGTGACCAGTTCCCTTTTCATTCCACTCAGCCGAAATATATCGGGATCCCCAAATAAAAAATAATTTCTTTCCCAGAAAAAGGGCCGAAGTCTTCATCGTGCCATTCGCCAGCTCCGTCATCGCCTGAAGCCTCCCCAGCCATCGCCATCTCAAGTTGCGTCACATGAGCCTTCCGCCTCTCTCCTAGATATGCAATTGCATCGCCAGCACCTCGAGCCACCTCGAGCTTTGTCGCTCGCACCTCCATCGCTTCTAACCGGAGCTTACAGTCATCGTGTTGCTTTTCCGTTGCCTATAGGTCAGTTCATCTCACTTTTTTTAAATTAAAGTATTAGACTCTACGATTTGGGGTGCACCTTTTAGCTATATTCTTGGTTGTTCCATTTTCATGCTGAACAAAATACTTGACCTGTTGTTTTCTTAAACGGATAAGAATCTACGATACACCTTAAATTTGCTCACTGCCTTGCTAATTACTGCTATAATGAGTGAACGACTATGGTATTTCTAACACCTTTCTGGATTGAATTTTTGCGCTGTGCAATATTACCAATGATACTGGGGTCAATAGCATCTGGTATCTACCTTAAAGAAGTGGGTTGTTCCAAGTTGTGGGTTACCATTTTTTCCTGATTAGCATATACGTCTTGCTGACCTTTTTCTGTTCCATTTTCTTAGCAGTTCACGAGTACCTACCTCTTGTTTAATATGTAACCGATACTTTGTGCTTTACATGTGAAACACCCCACCTCCGTTAGGGTCACTCTCAAAGGGAATGCCCTAATTTTGGTGGAGGTTTATAAGTACAAGTCACAGATATACAAGACAGATATAAGAACACATATTTGTAAACAGCGGAAGAACAACAAACTTTATTTCATAAAGTCAAATACGTGTTACAACAACATCCTTTCCAAAAACATAACATAACACTTTCATAATCTGTCTTGAGTACATTATTTAAAGAAGCATAAATAAAACATAGATAAACTGCAAAAGCCCCATAGTGGATTGTCCAAAGCCCTAGTTCAAAACAGGAAAGTCCAAGCAATACATTTCTCTTCTTCAAGCTGGATGTTGAGGTTGGTCAAGCTGCTGTGTTTCCTCCCTGAGGACCTGGGGGGAAACGGAAGAAAGAAGACGAAAGAAAAGTAGAGTCAGACATAAAGCCTGAGTAAGTCTAGTACTATTTTGTCTATGAATAAAGAACTGAGTATGATAAGTATAAACAAGAAGTGGGCATGCACTATAAACTTGGTTAAGTTCTCTAGGGTCGAATATACTATCGTACCCCATGTTGATCTCTGAACCCATATAAACTAGTTTCCAACTGGCACCCCAAAATCAGGGTGATGTGATCCATTCTATGATGATCGGCTCCTACTCGCATAGTTACATGTGTCTTACGGCCCCCGATGTTGTAGTTACCTATGCTGGTCCCACCATGGGGTGTATAAAGCCCCATGGCAGCGGCCCGACACAACCTTAGAATGCACAGGTATGCTACTGGTGCCCAGTGCTTTATTTTTCTGCGCCGGAGTGCGTGCACGCCCGCACACCGTTAGAACCTACACTGCTACACCACCGCCGTCGCTTTGACCTCTTACAATCAGCCCAGTAATCGTGCCCCACCCTGCCTAGTTTCAGGGTATCATGATACACCTTTTAGGGTTACTGCTGAAAAGGGTCCCCCGTTACTAGGTTTTCTATCTCTAGCCAACATGCTAAGTTGGTTAAGTGTTTCTAACCTAACCCCCACCAGTCCGTTTAGTTTAGCATGTTCCATTTTGATTAAGTCTTTAGTCCACTTAATCCTAACAATCCTGACTCAGCCTTAATTGTCTTATTAAGGCCCTGACCTCTCACATTAGACAGGTATTGTTGTGGCTGCCTGTTGCCGGTTGGTTCCGGGCAGTCTTACGCCACAACTCAGTCTAACCTCGGGTCCTTATTGGGCTCCATGTTTAACCTCTCACATTGGATAGGTATTGTTGTGACTACTGGACAGCCGGGCAGTTCCGGGCAGGTTTACATCACAACTCAATCCAACCTCGGGTTAAACACATCGTATTTTCTACTTTTACATATTTTGTCTTTCTTCTTTATTTATATGTAAATATTTGCGGCCCATTATTAAGTTAATGGTGTAAAGATTACACCAATCACGGGCCCAACCCATACTTGAATTTGGGCCCTTCTATTTTATATTTTCATTCATTAATTAATTTTAACCCAACGTTATTTTCCCCCGTTTTACACGTCCGTTCATATATATTGGGCTTAGCCTTTTAAAGCCCAATTTAGCCATGCGAAAGGGGAGGCTTAAAGCGTGATTACATACACAAAGAGGGGAAGGTGAGCGTATGAACTTGCAATATGACGATGGGAATACAAAATAGAAACTGGTGTACTTGCATAGTAGTGACATATACTTTGGTCATAAAACATAGGTGACATGAATCAAAGCATGTGAACTTGTAATTGAGATATCATTATTGACACATGAACCTATATTTTTATTTAGGCATAATGTCAAACATAAGCATGACATAAGTACTTCTAGCATAAACATGGCATAATGTCAAACATAAGCATGGCATAAATACTTCTAGCATAAACATGGCATAATGTCAAACATAAGCATGGCATAAATACTTCTAGCATAAACATGGCATAATGTCAAACATAAGCATGGCATAAATATTCCTAATCATGGTGTTTACTTTAAACTTGCAAAAAAGGGATTTTTGAGTCTAACCTAGCCATGTCTCACATATGTCATCATATAATTCTTTTAAACAAGATAGACTTAATCATAGATTTCAATTATGCCAAATATCATTCATAGCCTAGCCATATTCATAAGTTTTGCAAAAGCATGACTTAATACATGGATTATGGTGTCAAAATTCCAACATAGTTTCATATGAACTATAACAACCAAACTTGTTTCAATTACTTGCAAAATGATTTATGCACAAAAATATACATCATGATGGCATAATAACAAAGCCCCAAACTCGCATGAATTTCAATCAACTACATACATGTAGCTTCAACATAGATTACATAATTTGCGCAATATTCCAAACGTATACTTGCATAGAACTACCGCATGTAGTTCTTTATAATGAATAACATAATTTTGCACAAATATGAATTACTTTATTATCCCAATTCAAGCATACAAATCAATACAGTTGTTTATTCATACCAAAGTAATACTCTACTTACAATGGTTGCGGCGAATTATCTAATTAAGAGATATGATTCCTTTGTTGAATTGATTGGCTTTAGGTTGCTTGAATTGCTTTAGGCTTTAGAACTTTCTTTCTAATTCTCTCTCTAGTCGGCGGCTACTCTTAGTCGTTCCTCAGCAACATGGCGGCTATGTTCTTAATTTGAATGAATAGATTAAGGTTTAGTCTAGGGTTGTTTATATAGAGGTTAGGAATTGATTAGGACCATTGATGTTGCTAGGTTAGATCGTAGCCATTCATTAGATAAAGAGACCAATTAGAACCCGCCACCTAGCCCTAATGACAAAGCAGACCACAGAAATTCGACCAAACACAGACCTGGCCAGCCAGGTTGACTGGGCTCGACCAGGTCGACACCCCTGTCGACAGGGCTGTCGACAGCCCTGTCGACATGGGTAGCCCAGGTCGACAGCCCAGTCGACCTGGGTGGCCTAGGCGGGTGTTTATCCGCCCTGGCCCACTGGGCCCGATTTTTAATTATTTTATTCTGTTTGAATTTTAAATTTAATTCAAAACTTCCGAAGGCTATATCTTCTTCATACGGACTCCGTTTTTCGAAAACTCGGACTCTATTTCGCGTATTTTTCCGAGACGAACGCAATGGCGTATCCCGTTTCCCTTAGTTCTTTGATTTGAAATTAATTATACTTTAATTTGTTAATTTCACAGTTATAGAATTCGCGGGGTGTTACATTCTCCCCCACTTAAACGGATTTCGTCCCCGAAATCTTCAAGTTAGGAGGAATGTATATCCTAACATCCAATCATCCATCTACTCAACCATCAAACACGAGCATCCATTGTCCTTAAAAGACTTCTAATGCTTCATGATCATATGCGAAATGTGTGTGTACATGTACTTAACTAATGCAAAATCAGGCGGTCTACTGATTCAGTTGACCTCCTTAATGCGAATTATGTAAGTGCCATGAATCCATCATGTATGAAAATTTTCCTATTCTTGATTCTACATGAGTGCACAATCATTCAATACAAATGCAGCATCCACATGACAACACATTAAAGTTCAACCACATACGAATGCAAACATATATGCATATGAAGTGACTGAGCCGATCTAATACCTAGATTGTGTTTGTATATGCAACCACGAGCAACCACTAGCAATCACTTGCAACCACTTGCAACCATCATACATAACATGTTTCAATTACATGTTTCCATCCAAAGGGTTTCTACCTAAAAGATAAGGTCGAGGAAATATACCTAAAAAGATAGATAAAAGCACAACTTAAGGAAAATGAAAGATCAAGGATGTACCCTCGAACAGAAAAGGGTAGGCTGTACGGATTCTAGCTTCAGTTTCCCAAGTCGCGTCTCCCTCGGCGTCGCTCCACTGAACTTTGACGAGCTTGACTTCACGGTTGCGTAGCTTCTTCACTTCCGTTCCTAAGATGCGGGTTGGAACTTTTCTTATGGTTGCTTCGCGTTCCACTTCGGCCTCTTCGAGGATATTTGGCTCTACCACTTCGGCTGACTCATGTAGACATTTTCGGAGATGTGAAACGTGAAAAACGTTGTGGACTCCAGCCAACTTCTCGGGTAGCTCTAATCTATAAGCCATTTTCCCAATTTTCTCGATAATAGGGAATGGCCCTACGAATCTTGGCGCTAGCTTTCCTGTGGTTCCAAAACGAACAACGTTCCTTAGCGGAGATACCTTAAGAAAAACTCTGTCTCCAACTTCAAATTCAAGGTCGGTTCTCCTCTTGTCGGCATAGGACTTTTGTCTGTCTTGGGCCGTCTTCATCCTTCTTCGTATTAAGTCTACTTTCTCTGAAGTCTCTCGGATCATCTCCGGTCCAAGTATGAGCTTATCAGTAGACTCCCACCAACAAGTGGGCGATCGACACGGTCTTCCATATAAAGCTTCGAAGGGCGCCATTCCGATGGTTCCTTGATAGCTGTTGTTGTAGGCGAATTCCACCAAAGGAAGGTGGTCTTCCCATGTCCCTCCGAAGTCGAGGACGCATAGCCTTAAAAGGTCTTCCAAAACTCTGTTCACTCTCTCTGTTTGGCCGTCGGTTTGGGGATGATAGGATGTGCTCAAGCATAACTGCGTTCCTACTGCTTCTTGCAGACTCCGCCAAAATTCGCTGGTGAAGATGGGGTCTCGGTCACTAACAATGCTAGATGGTATTCCATGGAGTCGAACGATTTCCTTGAGGTAAAGTGATGCTAGGGATGAGGCAGTTCTTTTACTTTTGACAGGTAAAAAGTGGGCGCTTTTAGTAAGCCTATCCACTATTACCCAAATGCTAGTGTTGCCTCTCCTAGACCTAGGCAGCCCATCGATGAAGTCCATTGAGATGCTATCCCACTTCCACTGCGGGACCTCCAGAGGATGTAGTAGCCCGCCAGGCTTTTTCTGTTCCGCCTTAACCTGTTGGCACACCATACATTTAGAAACGAATTCTGCCACGTCCTTTTTCATGCCATTCCAAAAGAAAGTCCTTTTTATGTCTTTGTACATTTTATCCCCGCCTGGGTGTATCGTCATCTTGGAGTGATGTGCTTCCTCGAGAACCTTCTTTATTAAATCGTTTGTCTGTGGGACGCATAGTCTTCCGTCTCGCCTTAGCAAACCCTTATCGTCGATGGAGTATCTGTTAAGGTGACTTGAAGTCTCACCCCTAATTAGCCTATCAATTATTTCCACAAGTTGAGGGTCTTCGCGTTGTGCTGTCCCTACTGAATCCACTAAAGTTGGTCGTACTTCGAGAGATGCTAGCAAGCCTGGTACGAAATCGGAGGAGGGCCTAAAGTCGAAGCTGGCTATAAACTCTAGGCTTTGTCTTTCAACAAACAATGGGCTTAGGGTCAATTTCTTTCGGCTCAACGCATCTGCCACTACGTTGCCTTTGCCCGGAGTGTAGGAGATTTCGAAATCGTACGAGGCAAGAAACTCCATCCATCTTTGTTGCCTCAAGTTAAGATCCTTCTGCGAGAAAAGATATTTCAACGATTTATGGTCAGTGTAAAGTTCGAACTTCTCACCTAGGAGATAGTGTCGCCAAGACTTGAGTGCAAAGACGATGGCGGCTAACTCGAGATCGTGGGTTGGGTAGTTCTTTTCGTGCACCTTCAACTGCCTCCCGCCATAAGCTACTACCCTTCCTTCTTGCATTAAGACGGCGCCTAGCCCTGTCCCACATGCATCCGTATAAACAGTGAACATCTTGCTCCCATCTGGCAGCGTCAAAACTGGGGCTGTTGTAAGAGCCCTTTTCAGTCGTTGGAAAGCAAATTCGAAATCCAAATCCCAATTGAACACTAGATTCTTCTTGGTCAATTTCGTGAGCGGAGCTGAGATTTTCGCAAAATCCCTTATAAATTTTCGATAGAAACCTGCTAGTCCTAGAAAGCTTCGGACCTCAGTTGCATTCCTTGGTGTCTTCCAATCCTGTACCGCCACTACCTTCGCAGGGTCCACCGCTAACCCTTGTTTGGATACTATGTGCCCAAGGAACCTCACCTCTTCTCTCCAAAAGTGGCATTTGGAGAATTTGGCTTTTAGTTGATGGACTCGCAAAGTTTCCATGATTGCCCTTAAGTGTTGAGCATGTTCCTCTTCACTCTTTGAGAAGATAAGGATATCATCTACGAAGACCACTACGAATTTGTTGAGGAAATCTCTAAATACCCTACTCATCAGGTCCACGAAGTAAGCAGGTGCATTTGTCAAGCCGAAAGGCATGACAAGCCATTCAAAGAAGCCGTCTGGGGTTCTGAACGCCGTTTTATCGATGCTATCTGCAGCCACCCTTAGCTGATGAAAACCGGTTGCTAAATCGAGTTGGGAGAAAACAGACGCTCCTACAAGCTGGTCAAATAAATCGTCAATTCTAGGGAGAGGATGCCTATTCTTTTTCGTTAGCTTGTTGAGCTCCCTATAGTCAACACATAGACGGAGTGAACCATCCGCCTTTGTAGCGAACACCACCGGAGCGCCCCATTCTGAAATGCTCCTCCTAATGAACCCCTTTTCTAGAAGCTCTTTAATCTGTTTACTGAGCTCTTTCCTTTCTCGTGGAGCCATATGTCTAACGGGCAACGCAACGGGCTTTGCATTATCTACAAGATATATGCGGAAGTCTATTTCCCGCTTCAGAGGCAAGCCCTTCACCTCTTCGAAGACATCCGGATATTCCCGGACCACTCTAACTGATTGCAAGTTTTCAACAGAGGCATCTAGCGATTCAAGATAACTAAGCATAACCGCATACGAGGGATTACAAGAAATTTCCAAAGTATTACCGAGCTAGGTTAGGAGCCTAACAACCCTTTTCTCACAATCAAGGATGGCCCCATTTCTGGATAGCCAATCCATACCCAAAATCAAACCATACCCCGAAAAGCCCAAAACAAAGGCACTACATTGAAATTCGACACTTAGAATAGAAATTTTCAATCCCACACAGATCATAGACAAATGAGCTGGGCCCCCAATTGGGTTTGAAACAATTAAGGGGTCCTCTACCATACTAGTTTTTAGGTGCAGAGATTCTACTAAAGCAGACGAGATAAAGGAGTGTGATGCGCCAGAATCAAATAAAGTGCGAACGGGGTGATCATAAAGATAAACTACACTTTCTACAGAAGTATTTATACCTCGTTGTTGCAGAGGTGGCGCTTCCAGCACATGAACCTGTGCCCCTGGGGTGGATCCAGCGCCCTGCCCCTGTCCTCGTTTCTTTGGGCAGTCCTTAGCCCTGTGGCCTGTCTGACCGCATGAAAAGCACCCACCATTCTCCTTGGCCTTCTTTTTCCGGCAGTCCTTTACTAAGTGCCCCACTTTGCCACAGAAATTGCACTTCCTCTTCTCTTTGTTGCCTTTTCCGCCTTTCTTAAAGTCCGCCTTCTTAGGCTGCAAACCCTCTTTCTTCCCTTGAGAGCTTTCTGCCTTTGTCTCCTTCTTGCCCTTATCCTCCTCATTCAGCAATGCCATTTGCACCAATCTTTCATACGTGGCCCCCATGGGTATATGGGTCATGGCCAAACTGTGTAATGGCTCATTTAACCCTTTGACGAAACGGAGAGCCTTCTTGTGCGGGGTGTTGACTAGGTCAAGTCCAAACCTAGCCAGCTCATCGAACTGATTCACATACTCTCTGACAGTCTTGTCTCCTTGCTTAAGAAATAAGAATTTTTCCAACTGCAAACTTCTTTCCGCATCTGAGAGAAATTTAGTCTCAAACCTTGCCCTAAAGTCCTCCCATGTCTCGACTGGTCTTTCAGCATTAGTGACTTCCCACCAGTAGGAAGCCTCGCCCTTCAATAGCCACACTGCCAATTGTACTTTTTGTCTATCTTCTACCTCAAAGATGATGAATAGGTCCTCAGTTTCTTTCAGCCAATTTCTAGCTGCTACGAAGGACTCAGTTCCATGGAAATCCCTTCCTCCCATAGCTTTAAAATCTTTACATATCTTAGCAAACGTGTTTCCCCGAGGAGGAGGTGGAGGAAAAGGTGCCACTGCGGCTGGATGATTTCCTTCAGCTGGGGGAGGAGGAATGGTAGGACATGGCTGAGTGGCCCTTGCTTCTAAGAACCGTCTAAACCAACCAGGTATTGGCACCCCTTCCGGCAAGTTAAGTTCTTGGGACATGCTGAAACAAAAAGGATAAATTCAAAACGAAGGATAAGAGATAGTTCCTATGGCTTTGGGGAGTGGACTTTGCCTTTTAGAATAAAATAATATTTTTCTTCTAAAAATGCTTCTTTAAATTTCCTTTTTTTTTTGAAAATAATTTTTCAAAACTTTTTATCTTATCAGGTAAACCTATGCTCTGATACCAAGTGAAACACCCCACCTCCGTTAGGGTCACTCTCAAAGGGAATGCCCTAATTTTGGTGGAGGTTTATAAGTACAAGTCACAGATATACAAGACAGATATAAGAACACATATTTGTAAACAGCGGAAGAACAACAAACTTTATTTCATAAAGTCAAATACGTGTTACAACAACATCCTTTCCAAAAACATAACATAACACTTTCATAATCTGTCTTGAGTACATTATTTAAAGAAGCATAAATAAAACATAGATAAACTGCAAAAGCCCCATAGTGGATTGTCCAAAGCCCTAGTTCAAAACAGGAAAGTCCAAGCAATACATTTCTCTTCTTCAAGCTGGATGTTGAGGTTGGTCAAGCTGCTGTGTTTCCTCCCTGAGGACCTGGGGGGGAAACGGAAGAAAGAAGACGAAAGAAAAGTAGAGTCAGACATAAAGCCTGAGTAAGTCTAGTACTATTTTGTCTATGAATAAAGAACTGAGTATGATAAGTATAAACAAGAAGTGGGCATGCACTATAAACTTGGTTAAGTTGTCTAGGGTCGAATATACTATCGTACCCCATGTTGATCTCTGAACCCATATAAACTAGTTTCCAACTGGCACCCCAAAATCAGGGTGATGTGATCCATTCTATGATGATCGGCTCCTACTCGCATAGTTACATGTGTCTTACAGCCCCCGATGTTGTAGTTACCTATGCTGGTCCCACCATGGGGTGTATCAAGCCCCATGGCAGCGGCCCGACACAACCTTAGAATGCACAGGTATGCTACTGGTGCCCAGTGCTTTATTTTTCTGCGCCGGAGTGCGTGCACGCCCGCACACCGCTAGAACCTACACTGCTACACCACCGCCGTCGCTTTGACCTCTTACAATCAGCCCAGTAATCGTGCCCCACCCTGCCTAGTTTCAGGGTATCATGATACACCTTTTAGGGTTACTGCTGAAAAGGGTCCCCCGTTACTAGGTTTTCTATCTCTAGCCAACATGCTAAGTTGGTTAAGTGTTTCTAACCTAACCCCCACCAGTCCGTTTAGTTTAGCATGTTCCATTTTGATTAAGTCTTTAGTCCACTTAATCCTAACAATCCTGACTCAGCCTTAATTGTCTTATTAAGGCCCTGACCTCTCACATTAGACAGGTATTGTTGTGGCTGCCTGTTGCCGGTTGGTTCCGGGCAGTCTTACGCCACAACTCAGTCTAACCTCGGGTCCTTATTGGGCTCCATGTTTAACCTCTCACATTGGATAGGTATTGTTGTGACTACTGGACAGCCGGGCGGTTCCGGGCAGGTTTACATCACAACTCAATCCAACCTCGGGTTAAACACATCGTATTTTCTACTTTTACATATTTTGTCTTTCTTCTTTATTTATATGTAAATATTTGCGGCCCATTATTAAGTTAATGGTGTAAAGATTACACCAATCACGGGCCCAACCCATACTTGAATTTGGGCCCTTCTATTTTATATTTTCATTCATTAATTAATTTTAACCCAACGTTATTTTCCCCCGTTTTACACGTCCGTTCATATATATTGGGCTTAGCCTTTTAAAGCCCAATTTAGCCATGCGAAAGGGGAGGCTTAAAGCGTGATTACATACACAAAGAGGGGAAGGTGAGCGTATGAACTTGCAATATGACGATGGGAATACAAAATAGAAACTGGTGTACTTGCATAGTAGTGACATATACTTTGGTCATAAAACATAGGTGACATGAATCAAAGCATGTGAACTTGTAATTGAGATATCATTATTGACACATGAACCTATATTTTTATTTAGGCATAATGTCAAACATAAGCATGGCATAAATACTTCTAGCATAAACATGGCATAATGTCAAACATAAGCATGGCATAAATACTTCTAGCATAAACATGGCATAATGTCAAACATAAGCATGGCATAAATACTTCTAGCATAAACATGGCATAATGTCAAACATAAGCATGGCATAAATATTCCTAATCATGGTGTTTACTTTAAACTTGCAAAAAAGGGATTTTTGAGTCTAACCTAGCCATGTCTCACATATGTCATCATATAATTCTTTTAAACAAGATAGACTTAATCATAGATTTCAATTATGCCAAATATCATTCATAGCCTAGCCATATTCATAAGTTTTGCAAAAGCATGACTTAATACATGGATTATGGTGTCAAAATTCCAACATAGTTTCATATGAACTATAACAACCAAACTTGTTTCAATTACTTGCAAAATGATTTATGCACAAAAATATACATCATGATGGCATAATAACAAAGCCCCAAACTCGCATGAATTTCAATCAACTACATACATGTAGCTTCAACATAGATTACATAATTTGCGCAATATTCCAAACGTATACTTGCATAGAACTACCGCATGTAGTTCTTTATAATGAATAACATAATTTTGAACAAATATGAATTACTTTATTATCCCAATTCAAGCATACAAATCAATACAGTTGTTTATTCATACCAAAGTAATACTCTACTTACAATGGTTGCGGCGAATTCTCTAATTAAGAGATATGATTCCTTTGTTGAATTGATTGGCTTTAGGTTGCTTGAATTGCTTTAGGCTTTAGAACTTTCTTTCTAATTCTCTCTCTAGTCGGCGGCTACTCTTAGTCGTTCCTCAGCAACATGGCGGCTATGTTCTTAATTTGAATGAATAGATTAAGGTTTAGTCTAGGGTTGTTTATATAGAGGTTAGGAATTGATTAGGACCATTGATGTTGCTAGGTTAGATCGTAGCCATTCATTAGATAGAGAGACCAATTAGAACCCGCCACCTAGCCCTAATGACAAAGCAGACCACAGAAATTCGACCAAACACAGACCTGGCCAGCCAGGTTGACTGGGCTCGACCAGGTCGACACCCCTGTCGACAGGGCTGTCGACAGCCCTGTCGACATGGGTAGCCCAGGTCGACAGCCCAGTCGACCTGGGTGGCCTAGGCGGGTGTTTATCCGCCCTGGCCCACTGGGCCCGATTTTTAATTATTTTATTCTGTTTGAATTTTAAATTTAATTCAAAACTTCCGAAGGCCATATCTTCTTCATACGGACTCCGTTTTTCGAAAACTCGGACTCTATTTCGCGTATTTTTCCGAGACGAACGCAATGGCGTATCCCGTTTCCCTTAGTTCTTTGATTTGAAATTAATTATACTTTAATTTGTTAATTTCACAGTTATAGAATTCGCGGGGTGTTACAACATGCATCCCATCTTTAAGTTGAAATGAATTCATATGTCAGTTACCTTGAAAGGAAATGTTTACCAACTGTCATCTACATCTTTACATCATTTTCATGTTGTTGCCAGTTTTTAATTTGCACTACATGTGTCCAGTGTTGGGTTTGATAAAAAGAAAATTTATCCTGTAGGTATATTAATAAGTTTATAAACATTAAGGAGACTTCACCTTGCAATTGATAATTGACCCACCGTTTGGATCTGTTTGATGAATGTAAATAAAACACAAAATGTTTGATTTGCATTATCAACACTTAAATAAGGTAGTGATGTGCGGAATAATTTTTTTTTAGTTGAGTATTGAAATCAATTAAATGCAAAGAAATTGATATGATATGTATGTATGTATTTATTATGTGTGTATGTATGTATCTATAGTGAATTATAAACCTGTTCATTTTGTGTGTGAAGGATTGGTTATTAAGGTATCCTGTATACTGTGAAAGTATCATTTTCCTACAAGAAAAATAGTGGTAACTAGACATTCAAATATGGAAAAAAGGATTTGAATGCATGCTTGAAATTTTAATTATAGTTGATTTACTTGAATACAACCTGACCTGGGTTTTTGTCTGCACAGGTCGGGGTCAGACCCGAGTATTATAGCTTAGATTGACATTGACGACGATAAGAATTTGTGAAGATTCATGAAGGTGCTCTGTTGCTATATAAGTTCGGTTTAACTATGTAAAAAATTATACACAATACTTAGACTTCCGCTGTATATAAAATTATTGTAAATCTGAAATTTTTGTAAAATTCTTCCGCTGTGAGATATTGTAATTTATTTATTTTGTGATTTCTGTGTCTGATTCTGTTTTAAACCCATAAGCTAAATAACAATCTGTTGTTTCGATCTGTTTAAGTTGGTTTAATTATCGGCTTGAAGCGGTCGAAAAGGCAGGTCGTTACAGTTAAGCAGTTTAAGTTGGCTTAATTACCGGCTTGAAGCGGTCGAAAAGGGCAGGTCGTTACAATTGCCTTATAGGTTTAAAACAAAATCAGACACATAAATCATAAAATAAATAAATTACAATATCTCACAACAGAAGCATTTTACAAAAAAACCAGGGTTACAATATTTTTATATATAGCGGAAGTCTAAGTAATGTATACAATTTTCGTACATGGATAAACTGAACTTATAAAGCAACGAAGCATCTTCATGAATCTTCACGAATTCTTATCGTCGTCAGCGTCAATCTAAGCTGTAATACTTGGGTCTGACCCCCACCCGAGCAAACAAAAACTCAGGTCAGGTTGTATTCATGTAAATCAACTATAATTAAAATTTCAAGCATGCATTCAAGTTCTAATTGCCATATTTGAATATCTAGTTACCACTATTTTTCTTGGAGGCAAATAATACTTTCACAATATACATGATACATTAATAACCAATCCTGCACACACAAAATGAACAGGTTTATAATTCACTATATATATATATATATATTTATATGTCATATCCATTTCTTTTCATTTAATTGATTTCAATACTCAACTAAAACACAAATTTTATTCCTCTCATCATTACCTTATCTGAGGGTTGACAATGCAAATCAAACATTTTGGGTTTTATTTACATGCATTAAATAGATCCAAATAGTGGGTCAATTATCAATAACAAGGTGAAGCCTCCTTAATGTTTTTAAACATATTAATATACATGTAGCATAAAATTTTCTTTTTATCAAACCCAACACACTGGACACATGCAGTGCAAATTAAAAACTGGCAGCAACATGTAAATGATGTAAAGATGCAGACTAAAGTAGGGATATTGGCAAATATAAACATTTCATTTCAAGGCAACTGACATATGAATTCATTTCAACTTAAAGACGGGATGCATATAAAGCACAAAGTATCGGTTACATACTAAATAAGAGGCAAGTACTCATGAAATGCTAGGTAAAGGAATAGAAAAAGGTTAGCAAAATGTACACACTGATCAGGTAAAAAGGTAACCCACAACTTGGAACAACCTACTTATTTAAGACAGATACCAGATGCTATTGACCCCAGTATCATTGGTAAGATTGCACAATACAAAAATTCAATACAAAAAGGTGTAAGAAATGCCATAGTTATTCACTCATTCTAGCAACAATTAGGAAGGCAGTAAGAAATTATCGTGTGTATCATAAATTCTTACCCGTTTAAGAAAACTTCATGTCAAGTATTTTTCTAAGCATGAAAACGAAACAACCAAGAACATAACTAAAAAGTGCACACAAATCATGAAGTCAAATACTTGAATTAAGAAATAGTGAGATGAACTCACCTATAGGCAGCGGAAAAGTGACACAATGGCTATGAGCTCCGGTTATAAGCGACGAAGGTGTGAGCGACAAAGGTCGAGGTGATTCGAGCTACTGGCGATGCAATCGTAGATCTCGGAGGAGGCCGAAGGCTCGTGCGGCGCGACTTGAGATGGCGACGACTATGGCTGCGGAGGCTTCAAGCGATGATGGAGTTGGCGAATGGCACAATGATGACTTCGACCCTTTTTTTGGGAAAGAAATTATTTTTGATTTGGGGATATCGATATATTTTGGCTGAGAGGAAAGGGAACGGGTAACCGAAAATATAAATAGGATGGTAGATAAATAGCAGGTGAAATAAATATAGCAATGTGAATAGGAATTATTGTGTTGCCATTCACGGATCCCACAATTTGCTATTTCAATAGTTTGAATTTTATATGAATATGTGTTAATGTTTCTTCCAATCTTCGAAAAATATTATTTCATTCCAACGTTTCAGTTCTTTCCTTTTTTCTCTGTCCTATGTGATAGTCATGAAAAGAAAGGTAGGCACAGGCAGTTTTGGGAAGATGGGAAAACAAAGGGGTATTTATGTTATCATTTTATGTTTCATCATTTTAATTTGACATCAAATTTCATTCCTTTATGAACATTGACCGCCCTTACTGTTTGCCTTCACCATTGATATAATATATGAATATATTTTAAAATATATGTTGAATGTGTGGTCCAATAGTGCGAATGAATCTTTAATTAGCCATACCTACTAAATAATAAAAGTCATTGTATTTTCAAAGATGACAAGTCGCGGTTCATACTTATATCTTTAAACCTTTTGTTTTCTATTTTTTTTTGATTGCTTTTATGCATGCAAACATTAAAGGGTCTCTATAGCGTACTGATAGCTTATTCTTTTATGACATACGACAGCCTATTTTGGGATGAAACGCATGCAAAATTCAAATTAGGTTTTCTCAATTATTACTTTTCTCGTGCGAACATTTACTTTTATTTGAATGAAAGAAATAGAAAGGATGCATGACTTGGAAACATAAGTGGGAATAATTAATGTGCATATATGAATTTATGCATGCAATTTGTTTTATAACTGGGAAGTTACGGAAGCATAAGTGTGCCCATGCATTTCATAAATTAAGGATCAAAAGTGGTAGGATGGATACATATAAATGGAAATTGATTTTGTAATGAATGGACGCATGGGATATGAAATGAACAGTTATAAGAATGGTAGTGGAAGAAAATAAAGTGGAAATTTATGAATATACATGAAAATCGAAAATGATGAAATGTAAAGAGAAACCAACATTTATAATGTGAAGGAGATGAATGAATGCATGCAAATTTATGAAAATTGCATTTGTCTTTCCTAATGCACGGTATGAAAAGGCAAGTGCATGCCTTTATTTCTCCTTTTAAAAGCCTACAAAACAACATTAGTTAGGAAACAACAAAGGGGAAGGACATTGAACCTGCTACAACTATTCACATTTCAAAATAAATTAATAAATGCATCCAATCCCCATTTCAAATTGCTAAACGTTTCATTTTGAATAGACAAATAATGTATTAAAGACAATAGACAAAGATATGTACATAGATGTTGCTAGATTTATTTCGCCTAGAATCTACACATTATTTACAAATCAAATGTAACTTATATATCCTGATAATTTCTTATTGAAAATCATATTGAACCATTCGTTATTATCATAAATTATTTTAAAACCATATTAAATTAAATAAATAGTTTTAAATTCAATAACTTAAATGGTCAAAATTCTTTATTTACACGAGAATGACAGTTACCAAATATTTAGTGCCAATTAATAAGTGTCCCAACAAATTAATTTCACCTATTCAAATTCAAAGGGATAACATCAAGGAAGATGCAGTTATTTTCAGACAGGTATACGTATAACAAACATCGTCTTTTTTTACACTTACAAACGCGAATTCCAGACAAACAAAATTAAATTTTAACAAACTGAGTAATGATGAATGCTCAGAATTCGGTATAGATTAATGAAAGAAAGATGAATTCAAATTTTGACAACTTTTAGTTTTTTACAAAATTCAAATTTAACAAAATTTGACACAAAACTGACTTTTTTAAAAATTTAATATTTCAGTCGATTTGGAACATCGGTATATTCATTGATTCAAATATAATATTAAAATTTATTTTTATAAACTTAAATCATTTGAATTTATACAATTTTGAATCAGTTACATTTATATTAGACAATTGTTCAACATTACATATAATAGTTCATCTACAAAATAAATTCATTTATTTCATTCAATTCCAAATAAAATGGAGTTTTTAAATATTAAAATTTAAAATTCAATCAAATTATTTTTTTCAAACTTATTTAAATATTTAGGTTGTTACACACATGAATTGCGATTGTAAGTGAAGGGTCAAAGTTCTTATTTATATATGTTAGAACTAACGTGGGACATCTGATTCCTCAAATAAAATCTGGGTCGTAAATTGCATCCTTAACTTATAATTTTCCTTATAAAACCTTAACCATCACCAACCAAAAACAAAGCGGTCGACCTTCCTCCTTTGGAGCGGTCGACCACCCTTTTCCCTTGGAGATTTCCGGACGATTGTACGCATTTTAACTAATTGCACCATTTAATGTTAACTAATTATTGTTTAATATCTTAATGCTTATTTATTTTAAGTCGATAAAATTCAGTCATTTGTGACTTTTACACACGGAATGTTTTCATCATTCTTTATACGAAAAATGTTAGGATCTTACCATGAATGCAACGATATAACTTTCATAGCCAAATTCTAAAAACCTTATATCTCCGTATTTTGATATATTAGTAATATTTAATTAATTTTTTAAGTTTCGCTACTTAGATTATATTTTCTGGAGTGTTACAATTTAGGTTTTGAAGTATACCTAATTTAATAGCGAAAAGCACATATAGCAGAGAGGAAAATTAGACAATCCAATATCCACAGATTGTTGGATACATACTTTATACCATTGGAGAAATTATTTATTGATTGGAAAATTTAGTTTGATGATGGACATATTGATTATATGTTATGTAACAACCTGAAATTTTGGAACCAATTAAAAATTATTTTTAATATAATTTTACATGAATTTAAGGTTAAATTAAAAAAAATGATAATTTAATACTGATTTGATCAGTTTACAAAGAAACATTATTGAGATAACTTAGGATTTCAATGAAACTTTTTTTGTTGAATCCATAGCGTCAAATAATGGAAGGATTCCAAATTTCGTAATTTTTGGACCTAGCATGTGGGCCTGCAAGAAGAAAACATACGCTAAAATCGCATATTGAAATTAAGTTGAAACACATTCGAAAAATAAAAAGGAAGGTCAAACGAACTCAGAATTCGACAAACCCTGTTCCGTTGAATCTGAAATTACATTTATCAAGAGAATCCAAAATTTCGTGATAAACGGAAATAGTCTGTGGTTGTGCGATCGAAAGAGGTGGAGGCAAACTAGCACACATTTATAAACATTGAATTAGAAAGCTTGAATTGGAACAGAGAGCGTCCAACGGGCCAAGGTGTTTTTCTTCTGATGCACCGGATCGCGCCATCTCAGCGATTCGCATGAGGGGATGGAAATTTGCAATAAACCCCTCTCTTTTCTTTCTTTTCCTTCCTTCCTTTTCCTCCTTTTCACTTACCTACTCTCCTCCCTCCCTCATCTCCAATGGCTCTCCCTTCCTCCTAGCCCCACCCCCTAGCCGCCACCAGCATCTCCCTCTGTAACGTCCCGGAATTTTAGCGATCGTGTAATTAATTTATTTAATTATTTAAATGGGGATTTAGGGATTTAAATGACTTGAATTCAATTATTTTGAATATTTAATTAATAAATAATGGAATAATATATTTAATTCTGGAATAGTTGGAAATAAGCTGAATTTGCAACATTTAATTAAAATTCCGGAATATTTAATTATAGCATGGCTTTCGAATTTCATTTTTGATCATACGTTGCATGTGCTTGTACGAGCTGTAACACCGAACATTAAATTATCTTTTAATAATATTATAAAATAAAAGCCACCTTCGCAATGTCATTTCTAAAAATCACGGTTGAATCTTTTAATAAATCTCAGCATGTGCAATGCAATTTGAAAAAAAATAAAATAATAGAAAATCATATCTATCAATTCAAAATCTCATCTCAGCAAATAGTGTGTTATTGATAAAACATATCAACTGAACAAAAAAATAAAATCTCTGTATATATCTTTCGAAACATTTCAATATCTCTGTTGCGTGTACGATAAGTAAAATCCACGGCTACATAAGGTAAATTTAAATACTGCAAATCTATATAGCATTCATATCGAATCCTTTCAAACCCAAGGAAAATTTGGACCAATACCATTCGTTCTTCCAGTCAAAAAGCATGTTATATTAAATGTCTCTGCATGTTACTTCCTGCAAGTTCACGCTAGCCGAAGTCAAACATTATGGGTAATTCAGTAAAGCAAAATCCTCCATAAGATTTTTGTCTGTCCCACTTGCTTTTACTGTAACCTTCTCCTTCTAATTCAAAACAGTGTCGGCAGCCCGTGTCTCTTTCGAATTAAACATGAAGCTTGTATTGAAAGCCACTGTGTTCCTTCATATTAAAGACACTTTGAATCTTCAACAGGATGACTGACTCTTCTATTTATATAACCATGTCGGTCCCACTGGTTTGCAAACCTCTTTCTCCATTTCCATTTATTACAGTAAATAAAAAAGCAAGCACCAAAAATCAACCAAAATTTAATACGAAAATTCGTAAATCCCTAAGTCATCGTAGGAATTCAATCTCCAATAAGCGCTCTGCGGCTTTTGATTTTATATTATATATGGAGCTGGAGATGCAAGCGTTCAGCTAGTTTCTATTTATTTTATGTAGACACTATTATAATATCACTGGATTTGATATCAAAAATATTATTGGTAATCGTAAGATAAAAACCATCCATGTTTATGTGTGGATCGGTCTTACGATTATCATTTCTTTCGAAAGGATTTTGAAAGTTAAACAAATGGTTGGAGTTTACTCACACTAGTCCTATGACTGAAGAAGAGTTTATTTTGTTTTGTCTTCCCTAAACTCTTGGGTGCCCATATTTGTATGGGCAGTCAAGTAGTCGGATTTTACAGATTCACTTTGGAGGAGCTTGAAGCAGGAGGCTTCATCAGTTAGCTATATACTATCTTATTTTCTGTTGTGTACTATGTTGTATCTAGAAACAGGTGTTTATAACTGTTCTAGGAATAACTGTTATGCTTTGATAATGGTATGTATATACTCTTACTGATTTGTATTTCAAAAGTTATGTTATCTAATATATTTTATTCATTCCGCTATGAGTTTGAGTTCTTTATTTTCTTCTATTCTAATATTTCTTTCTTTCTACTTCTCATCCTCTAACTTCTTTCTATTAATGATTCATATTTCTGAGCAATTTGGGTTGGACGTGTGGTGTAAATAGTCAACTCAAAGAGTATGGAAATTTGGGTCGTTACATTTGGTACAGAGTGTAATGACCCGCATTGGCAGAGGTATTATAATTAATTTATTTAATTATATAAATGGTGGTTTAGTGAATTAAATGGTCGTAGAATTAAATGATGATGAATATTTAATTAAAATAATAAATTAAATAATATATTTAATTCAGAAATAACAAAATTGGCTGAAATGGCGATATGGTGTGAACTGGATCATCTATGATATTTAATTCAGTTTAGAATTTGAATTAGAATAACGAATATATTTAATTAACGATGGTTGAACGTTTAAATTATAATATAATTATAATCGAGCTTGAAATGGCGCTGCAGTTCGCTATTTGGCAATTTGAACTTCAACTGAATGTACAGGATTCATTTTAAGCCGGATTTCTGTGAAACAAGAAACATGTGGAGCTGGTGGAGTGCATCTTTCTAGTGGAAGAGAAAAATCAGAATTTCGTCGTGTAGATTTTGATTTACGTCCAAATCAAATTTTAGAAAAGTCGCTGTGAAATTCCTTTATAATTCGTAACGCTTTATATACGTTATAAAAGGATTTTTCAATATAAAATTGAATATCGATTCAATCTGGACTCGGAATAGCGAATATATAATTACGCTGGAGCTATATGATATTCCACAGCAAATATATACGATAATATTTATTTATAAATATTTAATTTAATTATATTTAAATATATTTAAATGGGTCATTCAGCGCTTTAAAAATAGTCACTTTTGCAAACAAAGTCGGAATTCGACGAAACCAGTTTCGTTGGGACCGTAATGTCAAACTGTAGCTGCATGTTCATTTCCGTGATTTTTAGGTATTATATGTGGTCACAGAAATTTTTAAGGACAACAACAATCAGCGTTGGATTAAAATTGAATATAAAAATCAATACTAAAATATCTAAAACTTTGTGGTTATAATGAACCAATGTGTATGCTCTCAAGACCACAAATCAATCTCAGCAAAACGTAGAAATAGGCCACTAGTTTATTTCATCAACACAAAACCATGAGAAAGAAAGGGAAAATCAAAGTAAAATCCTAAATTCACAAAGATTACACCTTTGGTTTTGTCTTCAAACAAGCTACATTCCTATATGGGTTTTTCCAAACTCGATGTAGTTTTGGTACACCGCGGAAAACATATCACGAGCTAGGGTTCCAATGAAATCTCGATTTAAGCAGCGTTAGTGAGTCTGGTAGTTATCTTTGTTATCATGGTGAAGAACGACACGGTTTGGCAAAGTTTGGGGTGATATGGTCATGATACCCGTTGCGACCTGTACAGTTCAGACGAGATCAGTTTTTGCTACCTGAGACCGAGTTCAATAGTGATGGTATGAGCTGGAAGAGTTTTGGATGGAGTGAATTTTGGTGATTTTAGTTGGATTTTAAAATGAATGAAGAAGGAGATGAAAGCAAGGGAAATGGCCGGTTGTTTTTAGGAGCAGGCGTCGGCATCTTTGTGTTTTGGGAAGAAGGACATTGCAGGTTCGGTTTTAAGGGGGATGGGCTTGTTAGGGAATGGTTTGGGCCTGGTTTTAAAAGTAAGCCCAATCATATTTTAGAAATTTAGTTTTATTAGATTTAAACTATTCATATAACTTGTAAAGTAAATATCTTCTTCGTGCGATATCAGAATCACGAACTGTAAGTTGCGTTGGGATCGTAGGGACGGACACTACACCATGGAATAGACAGGGAGCGAATCGAAGCTCTTTACAATTTATAGCAAAATAAATTGTCCGTCTGAATCAAGCGATGGTTATCGTTATTAACGATGATCGTCCAATGTGAGTAAATCTCACTAGCTCTGAACAGTTTATAATTTCATGTTGTATTTTTAGAACTGTTAAATATTGGTTGATTGACTGTGTGTTGATTGTTTGATTGAACTGCTAGTCAGTTAGTTGAATTTCTATAATTGATTCTGTTTAACCGAATATATCATATGCAGGGAAACAGGTTGGAGGAATCCAACTGGATTCCTCAACAGTTATTTTATTGTTTTTCATATGTTATGATATATGATGTGATATATAATCTGTTGTCGATTATATGTGTTTGAACGATATTGATCATTGTGATTTGATATGTTGAATACCATAACATACCGGAATGGGAAAAGGGGAATTTTCAAAATGAATATTGAAAATAGATTATTTATAAAATCAAAGGATTTTATAAAAGAGATAATATTTATAACAATCAAAGGAGATTTTATAAAAAGGAAATATTTAGAAAATAAATAGAGTATAAAAAGGAAATTTGTTTATAACCGAATAGGATGTTATAAAAAGGAAAACATTTTAAAAAGGAAACCTTTAATAAAAAGGAAATCATTTGTAAAGTGAAGAACCATTACTGAAAGTAAATCTTTATGAATGAATAGTTTATTCGGAAAGGGGTTAGTCAAGTCGAGTTAGCTGAATAGAGTTAATCGAATATTTGTTGTTCGAATAAGAGTTAACCAGTTAGAGTTAATCGAATAGAGTTAAAAATAAAGGGGTTAATCGAATGTAGTTTATTCGAATAGAATCAAATGAGCTAATCGAATATAGTTTATTCGAATAGAAAGTAAAAGTAGTTAATCGAATATAGTTTATTCGAATAGTAAAAGGAGTTAATCGATGTTAGTTTAATCGATTAGAGTTAAAGCAAATGAGTTAATCGAATATAGTTTATTCAAATAGAATAAAGGAGTTAATCAAATATATAGTTTATTCAAATAGAATTAAAAGAGTTTTCGAATATAGTTTATTCGATAGGAGTTAAGTGAATAGAGTTAAAGTTAAATCAAATAGAGTTAATCCAATAGTGTTAGTCCAATAGAGTTAACTGATAAGGGTAAATCGACCAGAGTTAAATCAAATAGAGTTAATCCAATAGTGTTAGTCCAATAGAGTTAATTGTTAAGGGTTAATCGAATAGAGTAAATTGAATATAGTTATCGAATATACCTTATCGAAGGGGGGAGTTATCAAATAGAGATGATTCGAAAGAGGTTACGTAAGGAAGTTTGTTAATGAATTTGAAGGGTGAACTTTGTCTATTTCAAGGTTAGAAACGTTGTTCAGTTAAGGTCTGAGAGGTAGGATTACCCCAACTTGATTGACTTCATTTTAACTAAGGAATGGTTAAGGTTCGAAAGTAAAGGATGGTTAAGTGAATTTAGTAATTAAAGGAATTGGTTTGAGTTGGCATCGCGATGGTTTGTTTAAACATCTGTCTAAGTCCAATGAAGAAGCTTTGGAAATATTTTCCAAATAAGAAACCAAAAATGTTTTCTAATAAAGAAAACAAGAAATGGAAATGTTTTCCATTGTTAATAACGTATATTTTCCAAATTTAGAAAATAAGAAATATTGAATATAGGGAAACTAGAGATAAGTAAATTAATGAAATAAAGAGATAAATGTTGAATGATGTTTGATCAATATAAATTTCCATTTGGAAATAATATCGTTGTTTGCACACCTGTTTTTCTTCGATAGTTAAATCATAGACTATCGAAGTTTTGACCATTTTAACGTTGTTAATATGGAGAGACCGGTTTGATTATTATCCAAAGAACCACTCTGTATTGGCATAAGCGTTGCGAATCATATATGCCAAAGGAAATTGAAGACGGAGTTATGCAAGGGCTATCCTGTTTACAGAATAGTGCCTTCGGTTCATCCCGTTCCTGGATGACTTGTATGGATGGATGTCTGACAGAGTATTTCCAGATGAGCATGTATATTGATTTCTCCAACCGTACCAAGAGTGGAAGCGGAGAAGGAAACTTCTTTTAGCTAACACATAATGTATGGTTGAGAACGTCAATCGGTGATTTGATGGATTTGGCGATGTGACATTCGAAGTGAATCTGGTGTGATGATAAAGCGTAGCTTCTAGCCTCACATCTGGTAAATGACAGAAATCGGGCAAGCAGCATGGCTAAGTCGGTCGCTCCGAAGTAGGGTGTATAATCACCTGATCTAGAGTTTCATTTACTTCTAAAAATCTATTGTTGATGCTGTCCCACTCGGGAAACGGTTGCTGATCCCAACTGTTTGTGATATACATTCGATACACTCAAGCGAAATGAGTGGTCGGTCATGTGTGGCCGGGTTGCAAGATGTTCTTGTTGAACCCAGTGTATTCCTTTCTAGAGTTACACTAGCGAAAGGTGGTTCCATACCTTGTCATAGTAGGAAATCCATTACCCAATACGTGCTTGCGGTTTTGATTGTATACTATGTATGTAGAACGTGAGATGAAAGCGTTTCTGCTAGATGATTATTATATTGTGTTGATAGACATTATTATAATATCAAAGGGTTTTAATATAAAGATATTTTGGATTCTCATAAGGGAAAAACCCGTTCCGTTATACGGCGTGGTCTTATGAGATATCGTTTACTTGTTCGAACTGTTTCAAACTGTTTTACTCATACCAGTCCCATGACTGACCCGAAGTTTATTTGGTTGTTTTCCCTAAACTCTTGGGTGCCCAATTTTGTATGGGCAGTCAAGTAGTCAGGATTTACAGATATACTGGAAGAGCTTGGAGCAGGAGGCTTCAGAATTATATAGCTATAGTTATTTCCGCTGTGTTGTAAGTGTTGTACTTTGATAATGATGTATATTTCAAGTTATGTTATATATATTATATGTTATTCATTCCGCTGTAAGGTTCGTGTTACTCTGATGTTGTGTTCTTCTTCTTCTTATATTCTAAGTTTCTATCTTATCTATTCTCACCCTCTAATTTCTTTCATTAATGACTGGCATTTTTCGATGTTTGGTTAGTCGTCATTGAGTTTATGGCGATAACCAAAGTCGTTAAAATCTCGGGTCATTACAGTTGGTATTAGAGCTTAAGTTAAGTGAATTACCTTGGCTCTGTGGCGTGACTCAGTAGAGATAGGGTTAGCAATACCCTAGATTGAGTTGAGTGTATATATACGAGTGAGCGTATTTGTTATTGATATAAAAATTGTTTTATATTGTGGAGATTCATTGGTTGAGTCATTTATGAGTTCTGGTCGATCAGTTTGATCCACTGTATCGGTAGGAGTTTACAAACACTCAAATACGATGGGTCGACACGATATGTTTTGAAAAGAGGGTAAATGTAAATAATTTTACCCAAAGTATATTTTGATACATATTGGATATATTGGTTGTTATTATAATCGAGTAAGATTATAAATTAAATGGTTATGTAAATAACCAATCGGAATTCATATAAGCGAAATACGTGAAATCAGATGAGTTACATCTGAAACTTTAACCAGAAATTGAATTAAAATTCTGGAAAATTGGATAAGTGTTTGTAAATGGATTTGGATTAAAAATAAGGAAAATTTAAGATCCTGGGAGATTTTAAATTGTTTTACAAGCAGTGTGAATTATATTTTGAAATGAATTTCAAAGTGGAAATGTTTAGAAATGGTTTTATAGTATTGAACTCACTTCGATCGCTGGAAAATAGATTCTGATGATGACAGCTGCATCATCAGTATTCATTTTCGAGTTGTAAGTGACGAATTACTACCAGAGATATTGTTTTGAATTTGTTTTGGGAAAGACAAGTTGTGTTGAATTTCAAATGGGATTTATAATATAGAATTTGAATTATAGAATTTGAATTTTTAAATAGATTTGAAATATTAACTTGTTTTAAAAGAAATAAAACGAGAAGTTCCTTTATAAACGAAGTTTATAAATAGTTCTTTTATAAACGAAGTTTATAAATGAAGTGAAAAGAATTATCATTGGATAATTCAGAAATAAAAATACAAGTGTGAAATTGAAAGGGAAATCTATTTTCCAAAGGTAGAAATATCGATTTCAAAAGGAATTGAAATCGAGACTTATTTAAAGAATGAATAAAGAAAGCTTGAAAATTTGAATAAAGGAAGTTCAACCATAGAATTTAAATAAGAAAATTCAAAGGGGATTTGAATATAGAAAATTCAAAGGGGATTTGAATATAGAAAATTCAAAGGGGATTTGTATATAGAAAATTCAAAGGGGATTTGAATATAGAAATTCAAAGGGAGTTTGAATATATGAAATTCAATGGAATTGAAATAGAGTTTGAATATAGAAATTCAAATAGAGTTTGAATATAGAAATTCAAATGGAATTCAAATATAGAATTTGAATATAGAAAATATAAAGGAATTCAAATATAGGATTTGAATATGGAAGGTGAAATGGAATTTGAATATAGAATTCAAATGGAATTCAAATATAGAATTTGATATATAGAATTTGAATAATAGAAGTGATATAAAATTTGAATAGAAATTGAATAGAATTAACTAAGTCGAAGAGGAATTAGTTAATCGAGTTTTGAATTTGAAGTTGAACTTTGGAAGGTGAATTGGATTTGTAAATGGATATTCGAAATCGAATATAGAACTTAAATTTGAAAATTTGATTCAAATTAGTTAATAAGCAAGTTAAAATATATTTGAACATGTCATGTTCAAATATAAAAGTGAAATAAACTAAAGAGTTAATTAACAAATTAATTAATGAATTGAGTTAAAACGATCAGGTGTAGTTTAAAATAGATTGGGCAGTATAAATATGCATGAGATAGGTATGATAAGGTATGAAGGTATATAAATAGAATGCTCGACGAAAAGGTATGTATTTAATTCATAAATGAGATTTTATGCGCCATATCGGCTAGCTGCTTGGCTTTTTCTTTTTCTTTTGGATTGGTGACGGCCATGGGAGGCTATTTGAAATATCCCGATGCTCCTAGTACAAAGGAGGTTATGGCGAATTTTTCTGGGAATTTAAGGAGTTAGAATATTTTTAAGATAATTTGATAGTTAGAAATCAACGTAGCGATATATATATATATAAGTCGATAAGGAAACGAACTTAGAAATAGAATAGTAAAATCAAAAAGGAAGACTAAGGATAAAATCTAGTAAGAATAGAACGAGGAAGCGTATACGTGTTTAAAAGTGAATAAGTAGTTGTATGGTATTGATTATTTGAGTAAGTAGTCATTTCTGTTTTGACGTTATAAATGTTATTCAGTCAAGGTCTGAGAGGTAGTTATACCCCAACTTGATTAATTTCATTATTAGCGAATAAATAGTAAGATTTTAGGCTCGAAGATCAATGTTGAATAAGAGTTAGTTGAATATAGTATTTGGGTTGTCGTAACGATGTTTTACACAACATCCGTTTTAACCCAAATAAGTGTAAGCTTGGAAATATAATAAAGAATATTTCCTAAGTATAGAAATAAACGAGATCGGAAAAGAGATAAGTAATTGGAATATTTTCCAATTATAAATAGCATATATTTTCTAAAGTTTAGAAAATAAAGGAAGGCGATATTCGGAAATGTTTTCCAAATAACATAAAAGGCCAATATGGTTATTGAAAATATTTGGTTAACAAATAGAGAAGTGATTTAACTAATGGAATATTAATTAAGGGCTCAGTGCATGTTCAAAAGGAAAATTTGATTTTTGAAAAGAGTAAACTGTTTAAAAACTCCCAGGGAAAGACTGTTTGAATTAAAAACAAATTTAACAGAAATTTGTGAAAGCAAAATTAAATTAAAGTAAAGCCAGTAAAGTGGTAACTGAGATTGAATTAGAATGATATCAAGACAAATTGGATTGTGAGATTCAAATTTGAAGTATGAAGTAATAATCAAGTTAAGAGTTGGGAATCAAGAAGAAACTCGAGTTAAAATGATATTTGGCTCGGAAATAAGCGAATGGTTGGATTTGTGGATAAAAGCAGATTGGAATTTGATTGGGATGACCCTTGTATCCGCTGAATTGATAACAGGTGGAAAAGATATAATGATATGCCAACAAAAGGTACAAGTTTATATTTCTATTGGATATAAGATTTATGAGCCGAATTGGCAAGCCGCTAGGCTGTTTGATTTTATTTTGTGTTGGAGGTGGCCTAGAGAGGCGAGTTGGAGTTTGACCGATTGACCAGTACAAAGGAGGTGCTGGCAAAAAATTTCGAAGAGTTAAGGCGTTAGAAAATTTTCAGGATTTTTGAAAATTTTCGTTGATAAGAATTAGTTAATAATTTAATTGAAATTAAATTGGTTCAGTTGAAACTGAAGTTAAGAAATGAACAAATATGTTCTAACCAGTCGATAGGGTCGTTCTCTACCTTTTAGCAATTTCGAGGACGAAATTATTTTAAGTGGGG
Organism: Allium sativum; assembly: GCA_030737875.1. Lineage (NCBI taxonomy): Eukaryota > Viridiplantae > Streptophyta > Magnoliopsida > Asparagales > Amaryllidaceae > Allium > Allium sativum. Next base: position 781,740,528 of record CM060918.1, on the reverse strand, counting down.
AAGACTGTAATGACCCGCATTGGCAGAGGTATTATAATTAATTTATTTAATTATATAAATGGTGGTTTAGTGAATTAAATGGTCGTAGAATTAAATGATGATGAATATTTAATTAAAATAATAAATTAAATAATATATTTAATTCTGAAATAATCAAAATTGGCTGAAATGGCGATATGGTGTGAATTGGATCATCTGTGATATTTAATTCAGTTTAGAATTTGAATTAGAATAACGAATATATTTAATTAACGATGGTTGAACGTATAAATTATAATATAATTATAATCCAGCTTGAAATGGCGCTGCAGTTCGCTAATTGGCGATTTGAACTTCAACTGAATGTACAGGATTCGTTTTAAGCCAGATTTCCGTGAAACAAGAAACATGTGGAGCTGGTGGAGTATATCTTTCTAGTGGAAGAGAAAAATGGGGATTTCGTCATGATTTACATCCAAATCAAATTTCAGGAAAGTCGCTGTGAAATTCCTTTATAATTCGTAATGCTTTATATACGTTATAAAAGGATTTTTCAATATAAAATTGAATATCGATTCAATCTGGACTAGGAATAGCGAATATATAATTACGCTGGAGCTGTATGATATTCCTCAGCGAATACATACGATAATATTTATTTATAAATATTTAATTTAATTATATTTAAATGGGTCATTCAGCGCTTTAAAAATAGTCACTTTTGTAAACGAAGTCGGAATTCGACGAAACCAGTTTCGTTGGGACCGTAATGTCAAACTGTAGCTGCATGTTCATTTCCGTGATTTTTAGGTATTATATGTGGTCACAGAAATTTTTAAGGACAACAACAATCAGCGTTGGATTAAAATTGAATATAAAAATCAATACTAAAATATCTAAAACTGTGTGGTTATAATGAACCAACGTGTGTGCTCTCAAGCCAACAAGTCAATCTCAGCAAAACATAGAAATAGGCCACCAGTTTATTTCATCAACACAAAACCGTGAGAAAGAAATCTAAAGGGAAAATCAAAGTAAAATCCTAAATTCACAAAGATTACACCTTTGGTTTTGTCTTCAAACAAGCTACATTCCTATATGGGTTTTTCCAAACTCGATGTAGTTTTGGTACACCACGGAAATCATATCACGAGCTAGGGTTCCAATGAAATCACGATTTAAGCAGCGTTGGTGAGTCTGGTAGTTATCTTTGTTATCAGGGTGAAGAACGACACGGTTTGGCAAAGTTTGGGGTGATATGGTCATGATACCCGTCGCGACCTGTACAGTTCAGACGAGATCGGTTTTTGCTACCTGAGACCGAGTGCCATAGTGAGTGTATGAGCTGGAAGAGTTTTGGATGGAGTGAATTTTGGTGATTTTAGTTGGATTTTAAAATGAATGAAGAAGGAGATGAAAGCAAGGGAAATGGCCGGTTGTTTTTAGGAGCAGGCGTCGGCATCTTTGTGTTTTCGGAAGAAGGACATTGCAGGTTCGGTCTTAAGGGGGCTGGGCTTATTAGGGAATGGTTTGGGCCTGGTTTTAAAAGTAAGCCCAATCATATTTTAGAAATTTAGTTTTATTAGATTTAAACTATTCATATAACTTGTAAAGTAAATATCTTCTTCGTGCGATATCAGAATCATGAACCGTAAGTTGCGTTGGGATCGTAGGGACGGACACTACACCATGGAACAGACAAGGAGCGAATCGAAGCTCGTTACAATTTATAGCAAAATAAATTGTCCGTCTGAATCAAGCGATGGTTATCGTTATTAACGATGATCGTCCAATGTGAGTAAATCTCACTAGCTCTGAACAGTTTATAATTTCATGTTGTATTTTTAGAACTGTTAAATATTGGCTGATTGACTGTGTGGTATTGTTTGATTGAACTACTAGTCAGTTAGTTGAATTTCTATATTTGATTCTGTTTAACAGAATATATCATAGGGAACTGAAAGTGATGTTATCTATATTGTTTAACATCTGTGATGCAGGGAAATAGGTTGGAGGAATCCAGCTGGATTCCTCAACAGTTATTTTATTGTTTTTCATATATTGTGATATATGATATGATATATAATCTGTTGTCGATTATATGTGTTTGAACGATATTGATCATCATGATTTGATATGTTGAATACCATAACATACCGGAATGGGAAAAGGGGAATTTTCAAAATGAATATTGAAAATAGATTATTTATAAAATCAAAGGATTTTATAAAAGAGATAATATTTATAACAATCAAAGGAGATTTTATAAAAAGGAAATATTTAGAAAATAAATAGAATATAAAAAGGAAATTTGTTTATAACCGAATAGGATGTTATAAAAAGGAAAACGTTATAAAAAGGAAAACGTTACTAAAAAGGAAATCATTTGTAAAGTGAAGAACCGTTACTAAAAGTAAATCTTTATAAATGAATAGTTTATTCGAAAAGGGGTTAGTCAAGTCGAGTTAGCTGAATAGAGTTAATCGAATATTTGTTATTCGAATAAGAGTTAACCAGTTAGAACTAATCGAATAGAGTTAAAATAAAGGGGTTAATCGAATGTAGTTTATTCGAATAGAATCAAATGAGTTAATCGAATATAGTTTATTCGAATAGAAAGTAAAAGGAGTTAATCGAATATAGTTTATTCGAATAGTAAAAGGAGTTAATCGATGTTAGTTTAATCGATTAGAGTTAAAGCAAATGAGTTAATCGAATATAGTTTATTCAAATAGAATAAAGGAGTTAATCGAATATATAGTTTATTCAAATAAAATTAAAAGAGTTATCGAATATAGTTTATTCGATACGAGTTAAGTGAATAGAGTTAAAGTTAAATCAAATAGAGTTAATCCAATAGTTTTAGTCCAATAGAGTTAATTGATAAGGGTAAATCGACCAGAGTTAAATCAAATAGAGTTAATCCAATAGTGTTAGTCCAATAGTGTTAATTGATAAGGGTTAATCGAATAGAGTAAATTGAATAGAGTTATCGAACATACCTTATCGAAGGGGGGAGTTATCAAATAGAGATGATTCGAAAGAGGTTACGTAAGGAAGTTTGTTAATGAGTTTGAAGGGTGAACTTTGTCTATTTCAAGGTTAGAAACGTTGTTCAGTTAAGGTCTGAGAGGTAGGATTACCCTAACTTGATTGACTTCATTTTTAACTAAGGAATGGTTAAGGTTCGATAGTAAAGGATGGTTAAGTGAATTTAGTAATTAAAGGAATTGGTTTGAGTTGGCATCGGGATGGTTTGTTTAAACATTTGTCTAAGTCCAATGAAGAAGCTTTGGAAATGTTTTCCAAATAAGAAACCAGAAATGTTTTCCAATAAAGAAAACAAGAAATGGAAATGTTTTCCATTGTTAATAAAGTATATTTTCCAAATTTAGAAAATAAGAAATATTGAATATAGGGTAACAAGAGATAAGTAAATTAATGAAATAAAGGGATAAATGTTGAATGATGTTTGATCAATATAAATTTCCATTTGGAAATAATATCGTTGTTTGCACACCTGTTTTTCTTCGATAGTTAAATCACAGACTATCGAAGTTTTGACCATTTTAACGTTGTTAATATGGAGAGACCGGTTGGATTATTATCCAAAGAACCACTCTGTATTGGCATAAGCGTTGCGAATCATATATGCCAAAGGAAATTTAAGACGGAGTTATGCAAGGGCTATCCTGTTTACAGAATAGTGCCTTCGGTTCATCCTGTTCCTGGATGACTTGTTTGGATGGATGTCTGATAGAGTATTTCCAGACGATCATGTATATTGATTTCTCCAACCATACCAAGAGTGGAAGCGGAGAAGGAAACTTCTTTTAGCTAACACACAATGTATGGTTGAGGACGTCAATCGGTGATTTGATGGATTTGACGATGTGACATTCGAAGTGAATCTGGTGTGATGATAAAGCGTAGCTTCTAGCCTCACATCCGGTAAATGACAGAAATCGGGCAGGCAGCATGGCTAAGTCGGTCACTCCGAAGTAGGGTGCATAATCACCTGATCTAGAGTTTCATTTACTTCTAAAAATCTATTGTTGATGCTGTCCCACTCGGGAAACGGTTGCTGATCCCAACTATTGGTGATATACATTCGATACACTCAAGCGAAATGAGTGGTCGGTCATGTGTGGCCGGGTTGCAAGATGTTCTTGTTGAACCCAGTGTATTGCTTTCTAGAGGTACACTAGCGAAAGGTGGTTCCATACCTTGTCATAGTTGGAAATCCATTACCCAATACGTACTTGCGGTTTTGATTGTATACTATGTATGTAGAACGTGAGATGAAAGCGTTACTGCTAGATGATTATTATATTGTGTTGATAGACATTATTATAATATCAAAGGGTTTTAATATAAAGATATTTTGGATTCTCATAAGGGAAAAACCCGTTCCATTATCCGGCGTGGTCTTATGATATATCGTTTACTTGTTCGAACTGTTTTAAACTGTTTTACTCATACCAGTCCCATAACTGACCCGGATTTTATTTTGTTGTTTTCCCTAAACTCTTGGGTGCCCAATTTTGTACGGGCAGTCAAGTAGTCAGGATTTACAGATATACTGGAAGAGCTTGGAGTAGGAGGCTTCAGAATTATATAGCTATAGTTATTTTCGCTGTGTTGTAAGTGTTGTACTTTGATAATGATGTATATTCAAGTACAGATGTATATTTCAAGTTATGTTATATATATTATATGTTATTCGTTCCACTGTGAGGTTCCTGTTACTCTGATGTTGTGTTCTTCTTCTTCTTCTATTCTAAGTTTCTATCTTATCTATTCTCACCCTCTAATTTCTTTCATTAATGACTGGTATTTTTCGATGTTTGGTTAGTCGTCATTGAGTTTATGGGATAACAAAAGTCGTCAAAATCCCGGGTCATTACACAGAGCTTAAGGTTGAGTGGTAACCTTGGCTAGGTGACGTAACTCAACAAAGATGAGGTTAGTAATACTCTAGATTGAGTTTGAGTGTATATATATGAGCGCGTATTTGTAGATTTGATATGAAATTGTTTTATATTGTGTTGGTTGGTTTGTTGAGTGGTTTATGAATTCTGGTCGATACAAGATGTACAACTGTATCGATAGGTATTTCTTAACTCTTGAGCAAAGCAATTCGATACAGTATTGTTCTAAAAAAGGGTAAATGAATTAATTTTGCCCAAAAACTATTTTTAATATAAAAGGAATAATTTTCTGAAATTGTGGATTTGGTTAATTGCTATTATAATCAAATGGCATTATAATTTTGAAATGATTATATAAAACCAAATTGAATGGCTGTAAGAATGGTATATATACAAGATAAGCTGAATTACAATTGGATTAAAATCAGAATTTAGAATTTAAGTCCCGGTTGTTTAGAAATATTTTCTAAAGTATTTTAAAAAGTAATATAACATTACTTTGAAGGATCTTTAAGTAAAAATGGTTTAAATGGATTTTTAAAGTGATTAAGCACTGAGATCACTTCAGTGGCAAGAAAATAATTTTGATAATGGATCGCGACATTATTGGTATTCATTTTCGAGTTTCTAAGTGACGGATTGCTACCATAATGAATTTATTTATGGAAATTGTTTGAGAAAAATGGAGTTGTTTCGAAAATTCAAATGTTTTGCATTGAGTTGATTATAAATATATGTATATAAATATATATGATTTCGTACTAATTTGAAATAAAACCAGGAATTTGAATTCTGAAATTAAAAATTAACTTGTATATGTTGAAAAGATTGAAATGGTAAAAATGTATCAAATCAATTGAAATTTAACTTGTAACACCCCACCTCCACCAAGGTAACTCTTGCAAGTACATTGGCTTTGGAGGGGCGTTAAACGAGGTAAACATGCATGCAGATATCACAAGGCAGAACATGTAAGTAAAACAGAGTAAATAAAGCAGCGGATCAAACTAGCATTTCAAAACCATAGTCACGTTACAACAAAGTACTTGATCATTATTTTCCAACAAACAAAGTCTAGAGAAAAGCATAAACTGAAAAACTGAAATACATAAAGTACTATCCCCAAAGTGAAGTGATAAACCATAGCTAGCTCAATGTCCAAAACCGTACATGAGCAAATCCAGTAAGCAAGCTATAAAGATCCAAGCTAAGCTCCAATGTTCCCACCCTGAGGACCTGAGGGGGGGAAACGGAAGGAAAGAGGCGAAAGAAAACAGGTCAGTCAAAAAGACTGGTAAGCCCTAACTACTATCAGTCCATGAACTAGTAAAGTTAACTGACATGAGAAGCTGAGATGAACATAAGGATAACAACATACTGGCATGATGATTAACTAACAAGATAGATAAAGGTGTCATCGCATAATCAAGGTTAAGTTTTGCACCACGGGTGTACTAGCATTCTAACATGTCAAGTAAAAACAAGGATTGATCCCTTGGCCCAAGCTTGGCCCAATATCATGAAGTGACCTAAATCAAGGTCCAGCTACACGGTCTAGTTGATCGGCTCCCTATAAGCCTAAATCGTCAAGTGTCGGTGTCAAACGGCCCAAACATGAAATGTAGTTAAACTGCGCTAGGTCCACCCTAGGGTGTATCAAGTCCTAGGGTGTCAACCTCGGACACAAATCAAGCATGCATAGTCTAGATCTACTGGTACCCGTGCCTGATTTTCCAACTCCGGACTATGTGCACGACCATAGTCCGCCTGGACCCACACCGGCGTACCTACTCAGCCGTCGTTTTGGTCGCTTACATGTCAGCCCAGTAATCGTGCCCCACCCTAGCCTAGTCCCTAGGGTATCATGATACTATCAAGAGGGTTACTGCTGAAAAGGACCACGCAACTAGGGTTTCTTAACGGGTTAAATGTGGTTAACCCGATCCAAACGTGGATTAAATTGGTTAAGTGTACCCAAGGTTCATGACTTAACCCCGATTAACCCATCAAGCCCAAATTGGTTAAGTATTAAGTGGACCATGACTTAACCCTAATCAGGAGGCATTAATTAACTTAATGTGCTTTAACCTCTCAGATTAGACCTTGTTGTCGTTACTAGTTAAGCCGGGCGGGTCCGGGTAGCTTTACACCACAACTTGGTCTAACCTCGGGTTCGAGCACAACATGACCAACTACTCACATTGGGTCCTATTGTTTGTAGCCACTAGTTACGCCGGGCGGGTCCGGGTAGTTTTATGCTACAAACTCAACCCAACCTCGAGTTGGCCACACTTATATTTTCTAAGTGTCATGTCCATTATGTTTCCAAAACATAATTACAAGCTAACATATCACGTCATGTTATAAAAACCATGTTCATGTCATAATGTTACCCAACCCCAACGTAATCCCATCGTTTACATAATCGCAACAACGCATAAAGGATAAAATAGGGAACTTGGTATAATCATGACAAAAAGGTGTTGAAGCCACAAGTTTAACATGGTGGCATATGAAATGTACATATGTTCATATACTTGCATATTGCATTATTAGGCTTCAAAAGTATGCATAAAACCAAACTTAGCATATAAGTGATACATGGTGATAAATGACATGTAGAAGTTGTTAGAAGTTCGCATTTAGCCTCACATGCAAGTTATCATAAGGGATATGATAACTTCCATGTTGCCAAAATGCAACCTTTAATATAAAGCTTGAAGCTTTAAGCTCACAAACTCAAGTTTAACTTGCATAACATGATAACATGTGTATAATGATCAACCCAAACTTGCATAACATAGCAACATGTGTCATACATAATGATTAAACCAACTAGCATAACATAATGATCAACCAAACTTGCATATCATGATGATCAACCCAAACATGCATCATTCATTTAACTTTATAGTTCAAAAAGAAAGTAGAAAAGGGCTTACAATGCTATGAAGACACAAATGAATATTTATTATAAAGATTGAGACGAAGCCCTTATGCAATCACCCAAATATGCAAGCTCCAAATGAAAAACCCTTGAGCCAAATCAATAAAAACCCTTGCTTTGTAATAGAAATGTTGCAACTTGACTTGAATGCAAACTAAGAACACTCATACAAGCTTGAAAACACTTGTATGAACTCAAAATCTCTCATATAAATAAACTTAGAAATTTTAGCATGAGAGTGGAGGCCATGAGAGGAACAAATTTGGCATAGTTCAGTTGTAGAGTTGAATAACGATGATTTAGGCTAGGCTTAGGGGTCTTTTTATAGAAGATTAGGATAGTATTAGCCATAGGATTAACCCTAGATCCAATCCGAGCCATCAAATCACGTCACAAGCCTCCAAAACAGGTCCAAACAGCCAAAATATGTGCACCAGGCCGACCTGGCCGACCAGGGAGGTCGACCCCCAGGTCGACCCTAGTGTCGACCTGGTTGGGGGGAGGACGACCCTAGTGTCGACCCCCCTGTCGACCTGTCTGGGCGGGAATTTTCCCGCCCTGTCTGTTTTGGCTGAATTTGAATTCTAAATTAATTTTTGAACTTGAAATTTTCTAAAAACTTTGACGGGCCATAACTTGGTCATACGGACTCCGATTTTCGAAAACTCAGACTCTATTTCGCGTATTTTTCCGAGACGAACGCAATGGCACAGCCCGTTTCCCTTGATACAGATTTTATCATTTAATTCTGCCTTAATTTACATTATAACATGTTATTAAAAATACGGGTTGTTACATTCTCCCCTCCTTAAAGGATTTCGTCCCCGAATTCTCTAAGTTAGGAAGAACGTATCCAACCATCCATCATCCATCTACTCAAAACATCATCCACAAGTAACCATTGTCCTTAAAAAGATTCTAAATGTTATATGAACATATGCAAAAGGTGTGTGTATATGTACTTATCTAATGCAAAGATCAGGCGGTTACTGATTCAGTAAACCTCCTTAATGCAAAGTATGTTAGTGAAATAAGTCCATATGTATGCAAATTCCTAACATAACTTATAGTCTCTACATGAGTGCACATAACATCCACCCATATCCAACATCCATGTGATAGTATAACAAGTTTCGTCCATGAATAAGTATAAGCACTCATGCATATGCAATATGAAGGTGTGTGAGCCGATCTTAGTGCCTAATGTGTATCATGCATCCACGAGTATCCACTTGCAAACACTTGCAGCCATTTGCAAACATCAAGCATAACATGTTTCAAATACAAGTTTCATCCAAAGGGTTTCTACCTAAGGTTCTCATGACACGATTACGAGATAACAAGATAAACAAGGTAAACATGGATAGAAAGATATGCTAATTAAGAAAGGAGATTGAGAATGTACCCTCAAAAAGGAATGGATAAAGCCCACGCATCTTCTCCTCGGTTTCCCAAGTTGCATACTCTTCGGCTTCACCCCACTGAACCTTCACCAACTTGACTTCTCGATTCCTTAGCTTCTTGATCTCCGTTCCCAAGATACGAATCGGAGCTTTTCTCAAGGTTGCTTCTTTCTCTACCTCCAAGTCTTCAAGAATGCTAGGTTCAACCACTTCGGCTGACTCATGTAGACACTTCCGAAGATGCGAGACATGAAAGACATTGTGTACTCCGGCCAGTTTCTCGGGCAATTCCACTTTATAAGCCATCTTCCCAATCCTCTCTATGATAGGGAAAGGTCCTACGAACCTTGGTGCTAGCTTCCCAACTGCTCCAAAACGAACCACATTATGTAAAGGAGAAACCTTCACGAAAACCATATCTCCATCTTCGAATTCCAAATCAGTCCTTCGCTTGTCTACATAGGATTTCTGTCTGTCTTGGGCCGCCTTCATCTGTCTTCGAATCAACTCTACCCTCTCGGATGTATCCCTAATCATATCGGGCCCAAGTATAAGCCCATCTGTCGTCTCCCCCCAACAAGTTGGTGACTTGCACGGCCTTCCATACAAAGCTTCAAATGGTGCCATCCCTATGCTGGCTTGATAGCTATTATTATAAGCAAACTCTACAAAAGGAAGGTGGTCTTCCCAAGTACCACCAAAGTCAAGAACACAGAGCCTCAAAAGATCTTCTAGCACTCTATTCACCCTTTCGGTTTGGCCATCCGTCTGGGGGTGATAGGCTGTACTCAGATTCAATCGCGTACCCATTGCTTCTTGCAAACTATTCCAGAACTGGCTAGTGAAAATTGGGTCACGATCGCTAACTATGCTGGAAGGAACTCCATGCAACCGCACTATCTCTCGGAGATAAATAGATGCTAGCCATGATACAGTCCTCTTGCTTTTTACTGGAATGAAGTGAGCACTATTCGTAAGTCTATCAACTATGACCCATATGCTTGTGTTCCCTTTTCTTGACCTAGGCAATCCATCCACAAAATCCATAGAAATACTCTCCCACTTCCATTGCGGGACCTCCAATGGATGTAATAGCCCACCTGGTTTCTTTGACTCGGCTTTCACTTGTTGGCACACCATGCACTTTGAAACATACTCTGCCACATCTTTCTTCATTCCGGCCCAAAAGAAAATGCGCTTCATATCCCTATACATCTTATCTCCTCCAGGATGTATAGTCATCTTCGAATGATGTGCTTCTTCGAGAACTTTATGCACCAAATCCCCTACTTGTGGAACGCATAGCCTTCCGTCACGCCTTAGCCAACCTTTATCATCAATAGTATATCTAGCAAGGTGACTAGACGTCTCACCACGAATCAGTTTGTCCATAACTTCAACTATCTGTGGATCCTCCTTCTGCGAAGCTCCAACCTGATCGAGAAGTGTGGGTCTAAGCTCAAGGGATGCTAATGAACCCGTCATCGACTCAACAGCTGTCGTGAAATCAAAGGTTGCCAAGAACTCTAAGTTCTTCATCTCAATAAACAAGGGACTCAAAGTCAATCTCCTTCTGCTTAGTGCATCTGCCACAACATTACCCTTGCCCGGGGTATAAGCTATCTCGAAGTCATACGATGCCAAGAATTCCATCCACCTTTGCTGCCTTAGATTTAGATCTTTCTGCGAGAAGAGGTACTTAAGTGACTTGTGATCAGTATACAACTCAAACCTTTCGCCTAGAAGATAGTGGCGCCAGGATTTGAGTGCAAAGACGATTGCCGCCAACTCCAAATCATGAGTGGGATAGTTCCTCTCATGAACTTTAAGTTGCCTACCACCATAACATATCACTCTTCCTTCCTGCATCAGAACAACACCTAACCCCGTGCCACATGCATCGGTGTACACGTTAAACATCTTACCACTATCGGGTAATGCCAAAAAGGGAGCTGTGGTAAGGGCTCTCTTGAGCTTTTGAAAAGCAAGCTCACACTCCAAGTCCCATGCAAAGACTAAGTTCTTCTTCGTCAACCTAGTAAGAGGGGCCGAAATCTTAGCGAAGTCCCTGATGAACTTCCTATAGTAGCCCGCCAGACCGAGAAAGCTTCTTACTTCGGTTGCATTCCTATGAGTCTTCCAGTCTTGAACTGCAACCACTTTCGCGGGATCCACTTCGATGCCTTGCTTAGAAACTATATGTCCAAGAAACCGAACTTCCCTTCTCCAAAAATGACATTTGGAGAACTTGGCTTTCAACTGATGCGCTCTAAGCGTATCCATCACTTCCTTGAGATGCCTTGCATGCTCTTCCTCATCCTTTGAGAAGATCAGAATATCATCCATAAAAACAACAACAAACTTGTTAAGGAACTCCCTGAACACCCTACTCATCAAGTCTACGAAATAGGCGGGTGCATTAGTCAAACCGAATGGCATGACAAGCCATTCAAAGAATCCATCTGGAGTCCTAAACGCAGTCTTATCAATACTATCCTCAACCACTCTAAGCTGATGGAATCCGGTGGCTAGATCAAGCTGAGAGAAAACAAAAGCACCAACAAGCTGGTCAAAGAGATCATCAATCCTTGGTAACGGGTGCCTATTCTTCTTTGTCAGCTTGTTCAACTCTCGATAATCAACACATAGGCGAAGCGAACCATCCGCCTTGGTAGCGAATACCACCGGAGCACCCCATTCAGAAATGCTTCGCCAAATAAAATTCTTCTCAAGCAACTCCTTGATTTGCTTACTGAGCTCCCTTCTTTCTCATGGGGCCATGTGCCTAACGGGCAATGATACTGGCTTGGCATTATCGACTAGATAAATGCGGAAATCTATCTCTCGTTTAGGGGGTAACCCCTTAACTTCTTCAAAGACATCAGGATAGTCTCGGACCACCCTTACAGATTGCAGATCATCGATGGACGAGTCGAGAGATTCAAGATAACATAACATGACAGGACCTCTAGGGTTACAAGAGATTTCTAGGGTATTACCGAGGCGAGTCATGAGCCTCACCACCCTATGCTCACAATCGAGAATGGCTCCATAACTGGACAACCAATCCATGCCCAAGATCAACCCGTATCCCGTGAATCCGAGAACATAAGCATTACACGTGAATTCTACGGTCAAGATAGAAATCTTCAAATCCACACAAATCATAGATAGATGGGCAGAACCCCCAATTGGATTTGAAACACAAACGGGATCCTCAACTAGACTAGTACTTAGGTGCAAACTTTCAACAATGTCAGAAGAGATAAAACTATGCGATGCGCCAGAATCAAATAAGGTGCGAACAGGATAATCAGAAATATAAACAAGACTTTCTACAGAAATACTACCTCGGTCCTGAACTGGAGCAGCATTGAGAGCATGCACTTGCCCTCCAGAAGGTCCTGCACGCTGATTCTGCACTTGCTTCTTGGGGCAATCCTTGCTAAAGTGTCCAGTCTCTCCGCAATGAAAGCATTCGCCCAGCTTCCTCTTCTTCTTCTTACAGTCTTTAGCTATATGCCCAACAATCCCACAGTAGTGGAATTTTCTTGGGTCCTTTGCCTTGGCCTTGTTGCCCTTGTTGTTCTTGTTGTTTTTGTTGTTCTGATTGCTCTGATTTCCTCCCCACTTGGAGTCTGTCTTCTTGGCTTGAGTCTCATTAGGCTTGATTTCTTTCTTGCCATTCTTATCGTCTCCTTGAAGCAATGCCATGTCCACTAGACCTTCAAAAGTGGCCCCCATGGGTATATGAGATAGGGCTAAACCTTGTAATGGCTCGTTCAACCCTTGTGCAAAGTGCAAAGCCTTCTTCTGGGGAGTATTAATCATGTCCAAACCGAATCGGGTGAGCTAGTTAAACTCATTCACATACTCCCTCACTGTCATGTCCCCTTGCTTCAAAGATATAAACTTCTCCAATTGCAGATTTGCCTCAGCTGATGATAGAAACTTAAGCCCAAACCTCGTCCTAAAGTCGGCCCAAGTCTCTATAGGTCTAGTAGCATTGGTGACCTCCCACCAATAAGCAGCTTCTTCTTTTAATAGCCATGCTGCTAATAAAATCTTTCTATGGTCTTCCACATCAAAGATAGCGAAAAGATCTTCAGTTTCTTTCAACCAATTTCGCGCCTCCACAAAAGTCTCCGTCCCAATGAAATTCTTGCCACCCATCGCCTTAAAGTCCTTGCAAACTTTTGCGAAATCTGCTTGTGGATGCTGAGGAGGGGGAGGGGGAGGAGGAGGAGGAACCTCAGTTACGGTAGGGGTAGTTGCTGGGCCCGCATCGTTGGCCCTAGCTTCCAAGTACCTCCGGAACCATCCGGGAATGGTCACTCCCTCGGGAAGGTTAAGATCGGTCATACTGCTAGGCCAAGCTTCCAAGAAAAAGATAGATTCAGAACGAAGAAACGAAGGATAGTGCTAATGGCTTTTTGGGGAATAGCCTTTTAAAATAACTAGACTTTTCTTGGAAAATACTTAATTGGTTTTGAAAATAGTTTTTCAAAAGGTAAGTTTTAAAAACACTTTTGCTCAAATCTTGTAAACCTTATGCTCTGATACCAAATGTAACACCCCACCTCCGCCAAGGTAACTCTTGCAAGTACATTGGCTTTGGAGGGGCGTTAAACGAGGTAAACATGCATGCAGATATCACAAGGCAGAACATGTAAGTAAAACAGAGTAAATAAAGCAGCAGATCAAACTAGCATTTCAAAACCATAGTCACGTTACAACAAAGTACTTGATCATTATTTTCCAACAAACAAAGTCTAGAGAAAAGCATAAACTGAAAAACTGAAATACATAAAGTATTATCCCCAAAGTGAAGTGATAAACCATAGCTAGCTCAATGTCCAAAACCGTACATGAGCAAATCTAGTAAGCAAGCTATAAAGATCCAAGCTAAGCTCCAATGTTCCCACCCTGAGGACCTGAGGGGGGGGGGAACGGAAGGAAAGAGGCGAAAGAAAACAGGTCAGTCAAAAAGACTGGTAAGCCCTAACTACTATCAGTCCATGAACTAGTAAAGTTAACTGACATGAGAAGCTGAGATGAACATAAGGATAACAACATACTGGCATGATGATTAACTAACAAGATAGATAAAGGTGTCATCGCATAATCAAGGTTAAGTTTTGCACCACGGGTGTACTAGCATTCTAACATGTCAAGTAAAAACAAGGATTGATCCCTTGGCCCAAGCTTGGCCCAATATCATGAAGTGACCTAAATCAAGGTCCAACTACACGGTCTAGTTGATCGGCTCCCTATAAGCCTAAATCGTCAAGTGTCGGTGTCATACGGCCCAAACATTAAATGTAGTTAAACTGCGCTAAGTCCACTCTAGGGTGTATCAAGTCCTAGGGTTTCAACCTCGGACACAAATCAAGCATGCACAGTCTAGATCTACTGGTACCCGTGCTTGATTTTCCAACTCCGGACTATGTGCACGACCATAGTCCGCCTGGACCCACACCGGCGTACCTACTCAGCCGTCGTTTTGGTCGCTTACATGTCAGCCCAGTAACCGTGCCCCACCCTAGCCTAGTCCCTAGGGTATCATGATACTATCAAGAGGGTTACTGCTGAAAAGGACCACGCAACTTGGGTTTCTTAACGGGTTAAATGTGGTTAACCCGATCCAACCGTGGATTAAATTGGTTAAGTGTACCCAAGGTTCATGACTTAACCCCGATTAACCAATCAAGCCCAAATTGGTTAAGTATTAAGTGGACCATGACTTAACCCTAATCAGGAGGCATTAATTAACTTATTGTGCTTTAACCTCTCACATTAGACCTTGTTGTGGTTACTAGTTAAGCCGGGCGGGTCCGGGTAGCTTTACACCACAACTTAGTCTAACCTTGGGTTCGAGCACAACATGACCAACTTCTCACATTGGGTCCTATTGTTTGTAGCCACTAGTTAAGCCGGGCGGGTCCGGGTAGTTTTATGCTACAAACTCAACCCAACCTCGAGTTGGCCACACTTATATTTTCTAAGTGTCATGTCCATTATGTTTCCAAAACATAATTACAAGCTAACATATCACGTCATGTTATAAAAACCATGTTCATGTCATAATGTTACCCAACCCCAATGTAATCCCATCGTTTACATAATCGCAACAACGCATAAAGGATAAAATAAGGAACTTGGTATAATCATGACAAAAAGGTGTCGAAGCCACAAGTTTAACATGGTGGCATATGAAATGTACATATGTTCATATACTTGCATATTGCATTATTAGGCTTCAAAAGTATGCATAAAACCAAACTTAGCATATAAGTGATACATGGTGATAAATGACATGTAGAAGTTGCTAGAAGTTCGCATTTAGCCTCACATGCAAGTTATCATAAGGGATATGATAACTTCCATGTTGCCAAAATGCAACCTTTAATATAATGCTTGAAGCTTTAAGCTCACAAACTCAAGTTTAACTTGCATAACATGATAACATGTGTATAATGATCAACCCAAACTTGCATAACATAGCAACATGTGTCATACATAATGATTAAACCAACTTGCATAACATAATGATCAACCAAACTTGCATATCATGATGATCAACCCAAACTTGCATCATTCATTTAACTTTATAGTTCAAAAAGAAAGTAGAAAAGGGCTTACAATGCTATGAAGACACAAATGAATATTTATTATAAAGATTGAGACGAAGCCCTTATGCAATCACCCAAATATGCAAGCTCCAAATGAAAAACCCTTGAGCCAAATCAATAAAAACCCTTGCTTTGTAATAGAAATGTTGCAACTTGACTTGAATGCAAACTAAGAACACTCATACAAGCTTGAAAACACTTGTATGAACTCAAAATCTCTCATATAAATAAACTTAGAAATTTTAGCATGAGAGTGGAGGCCATGAGAGGAACAAATTTGGCATAGTTTAGTTGTAGAGTTGAATAATGATGATTTAGGCTAGGCTTAGGGGTCTTTTTATAGAAGATTAGGATAGCATTAGCCATAGGATTAACCCTAGATCCAATCCGAGCCATCAAATCACGTCAAAAGCGTCCAAAACCGGTCCAAACAGCCAAAATAGGTGCACCAGGCCGACCTGGCCGACCACCAGGTCGACCCTAGTGTCGACCTGGTTGGGGGGAGGTCGACCCTAGTGTCGACCCCCCTGTCGACCTGTCTGGGCGGGAATATTCCCGCCCAGTCTGTTTTGGCTGAATTTGAATTCTAAATTCAATTTTGAACTGTTTTTGAACTTGAAATTTTCTAAAAACTTTGACGGGCCATAACTTGGTCATACGGACTCCGATTTTCGAAAACTCGGACTCTATTTCGCGTATTTTTCCGAGACGAACGTAATGGCACAGCCCGTTTCCCTTGATACAGATTTTATCATTTAATTCTGCCTTAATTTACATTATAACATGTTATTAAAAATACGGGTTGTTACATAACTTAAGTTAAATAAAATTGGGTTGGATTAGAAGTAATTCCAAATGAAATTAAATAAAGAGAAATGTTGAGATTCGAATTATTAATATGAATTCGAATTACGAATAAGCAAGTTGAATATATATTGGATGTTATTAATTGACATTGAATTGTGGTAAATTTGGATTCAAGTAGAATAAGTGGACTGACTTAAATAGAAATCAGATTTGAATTGATAGAATGGAAGTGAACTAATTAGAAGTTGATTAGTGAGTTAAAAACTGGAAGTTGGATTGATTTGAAACAAATTGGAAATGGATATATGTATGCTAAGCAGATATTGAATGGAAGCAAGTGCAAGAGATAGAATTATGCCCGACAAAAAGGTACATGTTTACAATATTACTTGGGTTTGATGGTTTTATAAGCCTATGGGGCAAGTTGCTTGGCATTTTATTTTTCTTTTGGATTGGAGAAGGCGTAGGAAGGCGAGTTGTGGCTGTACCGATTGAGCCGCGCAAAGGAGATGTTGGCGAAATTTTTCGAAAATCTAAAGAGTTGGAAATTTTTCAAGAAATTTTTGATAATTTAAAATCGAGTGTTACATGTAATTGAAATAAGAAAGCTAGAGTTGATTAATAAAATTTCAAGTGGAATAATGAAATTGGTAAATGGATTTAAAATCAATTGGAATGAGGGAGAATATGCAGAAGAGCATATGGATTGAAGGCAGTGATGTGATGATGGATTGTCCAAAAATGGTGGAGAAATTATCTGGAATAAATAATGAAAGGTTGGATATTAATATGAGAATTTAAAGTTCTGGATAAAACCTGAGTTATGGAGATATGGAATATAAGATTTAAACCAAGCAGGTTATGAGGAGTTAGCGTTATAACATTTTTACTGCTTAGCAATTTCGAGGATGAAATTATTTTAAGGGGGACGGAATGCAACGTCTCGGAATTTTAGCGATCATATAATTAATTTGTTTAATTATTTAAATGGTGATTTATGGATTTAGAAGACTTGAATTCAATTATTTTGAATATTTAATTAATAAATAGTGGAATAATATATTTGATTCCGGAATAGTTAGAAATAAGTTGAATTTGCAATATTTAGTTAAAATTCCGTAATATTTAGTTATAGCATGGTTTTCGAATTTCATTTTTGATCAGACATTGCATGTGCTTGTACGAGCTGTAACACCGAACATTAAATTCACGTTTAATAATATTATAAAATAAAAGCCACCTTCGCAACGTCATTTTCGAAAATCTCGGTTAAATCTTTTATTAAATCTCAGCATGTCCAATGCAATTCAAAATAAAACAATAGAAATTGTATCCCATCAATTCAAAATTTCATCTCAGCAAATAGTGTGTTATTGATAAAACATATCGGCTGAACAAAAAAAATAAAATCTCTATATAAATCTATCAAAACATTTCAATATCTCTGTTGCGTGTACGATAAGTAAAATTCCCGGCAACATAAGGCAAATTTAAACAAAATTGCTAGAAAGCCAGAAAATAAGCCTTCGAGCTGAATTGCGGCAAAGGTGGAATGGGAGGATTGGCTAAAATTTGGTGAGGAGGAGAATCTGACAATGGACAGAGGAATAATGACAAATATACCCCCCTGAATTCAACATAAGGGGTATATTTCAAGCAAATTCGAGCCTATTTTGGTTGGGGCTCTCTAGCATCATTCAAATTTAAATACTGCAAATCTGTACAGCAGCCATATCGAATCCTTTCAAACCTAAGGGAAATCTGGACCAATACCATTCGTTCTTCCAGTCAAAAAGCATATTATATTAAATGTCTCCGCATGTTACTGCCTGCTAGTTCACGCTGGCCGAAGTCAAACAATATGGGTAATTCAGAAAAGCAAAATCCTCCATAAGATTTTTTTTCAGTCCCACTTGCTTTTACTGTCACCTTCTCCTTCTAATTCAAAACAGTGTCGTCAGCCCTTGTCTCTTTCGAATTAAACATGAAGCTTGTATTGAAAGCCACTATGTTCCTTCATATTGAAGCCACTTTGAATCTTCAACAGGAGGACTGACTCTTCATTTTATATAACCATGCCGATCCCACTGGTTTGCAAACCTCTTTCTCCATTTACATTTATTACAGTAAATAAAAAAGCAAGCACAAAAATCAACCAAAATTTAATACGAAAATCTGTAGATCCCTAAGTTATATCGTTTGACCCAAATTCGAAACCACAGCCACCCTACTAACTCTAATCGACTCGTATCTCCTAAATCATGGGGTATTGGCGAATTCTTCCAACACGAAAGTTGAAGTGGGGGGGTCAGGACTTCGAGTAGGTGGTGGGGTCAGGACTTCGAGTAGGTGGTGGTGTTGCGTAAAGCGGTGAACGGTGGTGCAAGGAATCGACGTCTGAAAGAGGGTTTCTTCAGTTCAGATTTTTCATGATTTCGACGATTGATGTGAATCTGGGTGGTTGTCACCTGAAGGTGAAGTGGAGACGAGGGAACGGCGGTCGTATAGGCACAGGTCCGGTGGGCTATCATTACAGGAGGAGCATGAATTACGTGTTTAAAGAAGTTTCAGTTGGTGGGTTTTTCTGCCTCAAGGGGATGGACTAATATTTCACCGCTGCTGGCGATGGAGTGTCTCGATGTTGTGGAGGCGGCGGTCGGTCAAGGTGGAGCTCAATGGTCCAGTCACGGGTCGGAGTGTAGTAATTAGTAATCGGTGAAGGTTAGTGGGAAACAGTAGCGAGTTTTCTTTGTTAGTAGTGAATGGTTAAAAGAATGGTTAAAAGATGATTAACAGGTAATTGAAGGTATTGGATATCAAAATTGACATGGAAAGATGAGTTGGAGTTTAGTTTGGATCTGTATGAATTTTATGTGGAGACTGTAAAGATAGTTGACTATCGCGATTTTGAGGATGCAAGGGATGCAGAAGTTTCGGCTATTTACGGCTCGTTTGCACAGGAGAAGCCTCCATTTTTGTCAAGAAGAAGTCCGATATTCCACCTACAAAGAAGCTATGTACTAGCCTCTTATTGAATATAACAAGAACACTTTTGCTGGTGGAATCCAAGCTAAAAATGCACCAAGTTTTTGTCACGATAGTAAGTGAATTCAAAAGTTTAGGGTGCGTTTGGTTTCAATTTTGAGTTTTCAATTTTGAGTTTTCATGGTTGTTTTCAATTTTCCATTTTGAATGTTTTCACTATTTCTCAAAATGCGTTTGGTTATCCTTTTTTCGAAAACAAGTTTTCAAAACTAAAAATTGAAAATGCGTTTGGTTTGAAATATAGTTTTCAAATTTTGAAAATTTGAGTTTTCATTTTGGCAATTCAAACATATATTATTCAAATAGTCACTCCCAATGATATATACTGTTCATTTTTCATGTTTGCATGAACATACTACATGTTGTAAATCGAACAAAAAAAACAAAATGAAGAATTCAAACATAAAGAAGTTGAATAAAACCAACTGTAAATATATCAAGCTGCTAATTAAAAACTATTATATATGAAAGATAATAAGCTGAATTCTAAACATAATGATTAAACATTAAAGAGAATACAATATTTTAAATTACATAAGGCCGAATAGTACATGAATAAAATTACAATAAAAAAGTTCATAACACGGTTTTAAATTTAACATAAGAGATAGGCTAGATAAAGAGAAAGTTGAAAGAGAACAACTCAAGCATCTATTATAACAATATGATATTTATATTAGCCACAAACTTTGTAAGCAACGTGCTTCTGATGTCTTCCAAGTTACATCTGCAAATGATAGTATAAAAGTAAGATATCTACTGAATCACAACATAAAAGTAAATAAAAATAAGAGTACCTGAACAACTCAGATATGTTACTAAAATAAAGATGGATTGATTTATTAAATTGGAATTGAAATAAAATTGTACCTGAACTATAAATGACGAGTTGTTACATACTCGTTCCACATCCTTGTGGCTATTTGATCTCTAACATATCCCATTTGAGCCGATTGACTAACATTAAACTGCACAACCTCTTGTTCATGACTTGACTCCAATATGGGTTGAAATACCATGTTTTCAGATGAATATTCAGTAAATAGAGTATCCATCGTGTGTTCTTCCCGAATAAAGTTGTGTATTGTGCAACATGCAATTGGAATTTGCCTTTGTCTAGAAAGCGGAAAATTTGTCATCAACTTTAAAATAGGAAATCTTGCTTTTAGAACTCCAATACAACGCTCAATAATGTTCCGACATGATGAATGTCTATAGTTAAATAAGTCTTCCTTTCCACGTAGTCTTCCTTGTCCGTTATAGTCACGTAAATGATATCTTTGTCCACGATAAGGAGAAAGAAATCCAGGTATGTTTGGATATCCAGAATCAACAAGATAGAATTGTTCTACAAATAAATTATAAAACCATCATATGAAAGAATTATTCTTTTGAATAAGTTAATTATAAATATTTATAAATTTTTGTTATCTATCACAAATAAAACTAGTTAAAAGTACCTCCTCGTGGCAATGGAAATTTGTTGCTTGGTTTTGAAACTGCATCGATAAATACTCGAGAATCATTAGCAAATGTCAAACAAATACGTGTTATATGTAATATAAAATTTGTAACCATGGGTAGAATTTTATCATTAAACAAAAATATCAAAGGCTCATATCATGGAAAAATCATCACAAGACATCCAAAAACAAAGCCCACAATGAAAAATAAATTGACATTCACAACAGGCCATTCACATCAACAATACATGGAACAATCCAAAGTGAAATTAGACATAGCATTGACAGCAACTTCAAACCAGAAAAAGGCATAGACACCACCAGACCCAAACATAACAACGTACAAATAATCCTAACAACATAACAATGTATCATAGTTTAGAATTAGCTAAGCTCCTAGCACAAAAGAACAGTAGAGCAAAATACAACAATAACATGATTTAATTCAGATAAACATTATGTGAATCAAAGAAGCTCTAAAACAGGTAAACGCCTATGCTCCGCCATCTTCACAAATGTCACTCGAAAAGCTGGATCCTTAAAAGCTTTTACTGCTTTGACATAAACTTCGTTGGTCACCTCGGTCATGCTATTCAATATGTCTAAACAAGCCATATGTGAGTAAGGGCCCAAATCAGTGGCACTGCTCTCCGAAGTAGACGAATTTCTCTGAAGGCGTGCAAGCTTTTCTTTCAAGCATGCATTTTTCAACTCAGCTTCTTCACTACGTATGCTAATCCACTTTTCCATAAAAGCTTCAAGTTTGTCTGTCTTGTTACTTTTCAATTTCTTATGACGACGATCGTTCGTACTCGTATCATCACTCATACGGAAGCTTGCTCCATCATCATCTTCGGTCTCCACGTGCACGTGCACTCCTTTGGATAAGAAATTTTCTTCTAATTGTCGTTCTTCATCTGAAGTAGGAGGTTGCTGAGTAGAAGCATTTCCCAATCCACCTGTGGCGGTTGTCCCACCAAATATCTCTCCAAGAATTGCATAATGCTCACATCCTTCCTTCCTAAATTTCTTGTACTCCGTCTTGTTTTTCTATAATTGCAAAAGTAATATATTATATATTATTTAATTACAATATTTACAAGGATTATAAATTTTAGTTTAATTGTACATTTTTTCATAACGTATATTACCGTATAGAAGTGTTGCCAAACTTCTTCTGGGGCATTGACTTGATTTGTATTAGAATCCCATGTAACTCCCGTATGTGCTAAAAGATCAGAAAATAGACGATGCTCACAACGAAGACGATTCCATTTTCCTTTTAGCTTATCTATCCCGTAGTCTAATTGTGTTGCCTGAATCATCTGTTGATTAATCTGACCCCATACGTCTTTTGTGAAAGTAGAACATTGTAATTTTCCCGCTTTCACATTCTCATAAAGTATATCAATGAAAATCTTCTCATTCTTTGCAGACCATGACATCGGTTCTTTTGTTTTTCCACCTCCCATATTCTATTTTTTAAGAAAAAACAACCTTATAAGTGGTTCCTCAAAATGACAGGGGTTTCAAAGAACTAGAGAACCTCTCAAAGGACTAGAGAAGAGCATCATATATAATTAGAAAAAACTATGAACAAGATCATAACAAGTATAATCCACTCACGAAAAATCATAATTGTCCAACACTATTAATCTGCACTAACTTTATAAGTCAAACAAAAAACAACAGCACCAAAATCATGTTCCATGGCCTTATGTCTATATTTGCACAAGAATATTATAAAATTTGGACAAGAGTAAATGCCTAGGGTACATACGAAGGTTAAATTCCTATGCTCTCATCTTCCATGGCCTTATGTTTATATTTGCACTGTTTAAAAAAATGATTATGGTAATTATGGTTGAGATAACTCGTCTAGTGCAAAACATGTTGGGTTATGTGCCACTTACATTTAACTTTGAACTATTATCACATATAAAGTGGAACAGAGTAATAAAATGGTGATACAAACAAGGTTGCGACAAAACTTTAAAATTTTGGCAAAACATATGTTGGTAAAACATATGGTGATACAAGCAATGTTTGTATTTGTACTGTAGAGGTATTACTATTAAGTATTAACAGACTTTAAGAAATGTAGCAAAAAACAGTGATGCATTACTGTATCCTTTACAGTATAATAGTGCAAAATTCTCAAAGTAATAAAACCCATACATGTGGATCTGAAACACATGTTTTTTGTAAGGTAGTGATTATGAACTTTCATCGAAAATTATGGCAGAGATTATATAACCTTTAAATCTAGTGAGTGTAATATAATGAATAATCGTTTTTCAGATCCATTATATTTGTTATATAAACATATGTATTTGAGCTATCAGTATCCGACAGGTTTGAACAAAGAAGTATGGGACATGTTATGGCTGAGGCGAACATCTGTTATTTTTAAAGAATGTTCATTCAAAGAAGATACCGTTAAATGAAAAATAAAAGATTATTAAAATCGAAACAGCCATTCTTAAATACAGACATCACATATGAACCTATGCATATTGACTAATTCTCAGTCATTTCTTAAATTTTTATTTTAACTGTATGGGCGATTTCTAATCAATTCTTGCTACAACTTTGTGCTAACATTATATTTGTTATATAAATAGCATGTTACTATAATGGGAAATTCGTGCTATATTTCTACATTGTAGTTCATTATAGGTATATTCTTATTATAACTAGTAGTGCTAAAATGTGCATAGGATTTATATTTTAATTATAAATTATAGTTGTAAGGTGATGGTACTTCTCTCAAATTGTATAAGCATACAGTATTGCGATGAAGCCACTTCTCTCAAATTATTTTATTTTATAAATCCACAGAAAAGCTCTTAATCCACCAGATATTAGAGTCTGGCATTTCATTTTTGATAAACCTAAGTCACCAACTTAAAGAATGCGCTTGATTTACTCTTTATCGTAATAATAGGAAATTAAAAGAGTCAGGCATTCGTTACTCTGATGTTCTATTTAGGAGAACTATTTTATACAAAGACAGTTACATGTTCGCCAGCTTAGAAAAATAAACGAATTGCATCCCAGTTCTTTTATATTTCAATCAATGGCCAAGGAATGCTTGTCTGTTGTACATGTTGACTAAGGCAATAGCCTACGTTTTCTGTATTGTTAACCCCACTAACTAGAACCAAAATTACAAAAAATAAAGATCCCGTGGATATATGTACAAAAATACATAACAGATAAACGTTGATCTATATTGGTTTATCTACCTATAAAAGCATACTGAAAGCCATATTATTAACACCCTAAGAAGGGATCTGCATTGCATATACTGGAAGACTTAAAAGAGCGAAAAACACTCAATAGGACTGAGCATAGATTCACTCAAATAATGCCTCAACACATACCCACACTAGTCATAGGCGACTAACAAATTGCAATTCTACTTTGCCGACGTGTATCAAAATTAATATTAGATAACTGTTTCCTAAAGAAAAACCTAATGTTTCTTAAGTTTGTTAATTTAAAATCACCAAAACAAAGTGACTGTTTCACAAGCAAATTTGGTGTTGTGGAATGAAAAATTTCATTAATGGAACCCAAATAAAAAAAGTAGAGAAACGATACACACACACACACATGAATGATGATGTGAATATTAGTGTACACATGAGTGCATGTGCACAATGCAAATTAACAAAACATGATGGGTTTACAACTGCCAATTCCAAAAGAAAAGGCTCACCTTGTGAAACCTGAGCTAGGAATTCGTTAAAAGCTTATAAAACATAACAACTGAGCTAGGAATTCGTTAAAACCTGAGCTAGGAATGTGTGCTGTAACTTGAAATGGCGAGCGACATGTTTCGACATTTATACTGCTAGGAATGTGCAGGTCTAAGCCATATAAAACACAACAACAATTGGTAAAAGACATTACTGTCCCCTCAAGTGGACTGAGGAAAGGATAGCGGACGCTGGAAGTGGAAGTTGAAATCTTATGCAAAAGCTCCAAAAAAATTGTTTTCAAAGCACATTTTGTTAGAAACAATATGTACTTTGGGAAGAAAATGTTAACTAGCTTTCTGACGATGCCAGGAATGTTGTAGTCACAAGCAAGTTGAATCTACGCAAGGCCGAGTAGGAGATTGGAAAGAAAAATCATAGATCAGTACCATTCCCTATACATGAATCGGTACCAATGCGAATATCTATGGCTATCAGACAGCGTATCCGTTTATATAGGAAGTAGAGTTAGACAGACGAAGGGAAAAGCTTCTAAAACTATACAGACGAAGTTTTTTTAACCTGAGAAGCATGGTCAGGTTAGATGGATTATCAAAATTTATAACTTGTGCAATACAATATATTTGGTTGATATTTAGATTGTATAATCTACACAGAACACAATATATGGTCAGGTTAGATGCATTAATAATTATTGTCTGAAGTTTACATTGATGCATATATTCTTGAAATATTCTAAATAGAAAATTTGAAACCACATTCACATGCAAAATAAAACAGGATGTGTGAAGCATAGTCCGATGACGACTGAAACATCAAAAATGTGGATAGCCAGACACAAAATTGTATCTCTGAGTAGTAAACATACAAATGTGGGCAAAACATCATATTACAAGGTACAACAAAGCCAAAATGGTATATCCAATAAACTAGACATCAAAAAGTGGACTAAACAAATTGTAAGCTGCGGCCAAACATAAAAATGTATATCTAACTAGGTCTAAATCATGGGGATGACTGACGGTGATGCATAAACAAATGGAAAGACTACAAAAGGAATTATTGCTGAAACAAAACAGAAAATAATTGTAACAGAGAAAAACAGAAATTATGGTATGGGATGAATATGACCACTATTTTTTTTTTAAATGTTCCCAACAAAGAACAGGGGGGAAAGAGACTCAAATGAGAAATACAGTTTAAACAGAAATTTGCAATAAAAACAGAACAAAACAGAAGTGCACAAACACTAAAAACAGAATGCACAAACACTACAAACAAAACAGAAATGCAGTTTAAACAAACACCAACTCAAATGAGAATACTCAAATGCAAACCCTTTTTTTAGAAGATAAAAGATGACAAACACACAAAATGAAACAAGCAACACAAAAACCAAGAACTGGAAGAAAAATATATGCTAGTGGCTATTTTTTAAGTTTTTGTATCTTATTATGTAATTTTCTTTTTTTAATCAATGGATTTATAAAAACCTGTGTTATTATGGCTGAAAATATTTTCCTAATTTCCATTTTATGGCTGTCAAATAATTTCAAAAAGTATGAGCAATTGCACTAAAATATTTGATAGAAAAATGATTGCAGCTCATTTAGGTTTGTAAACCCTGGACGGAAGAACTGAACTAAAGACCTAAGAATTTATTTGGAGCACAAAACCCTGGATGGAAGACAATAAATCGCCCACATCAGTGATGTAAATGGGTCATGACAAAGAACGGAGCACAAAACCCTAAATGTTAAAACCCTAATCGCCGAAATCAATAAGGAGGTACAGCTAGTTGCGATTTTACCTTATAACAGATGAATAAGAAGCAACTCTAATCCAAGTTAAAATCCTAATCCATGCCGCCGAAGAGAAGGAGCACTGTTAAACAAAAAACTTGATCGATTACATAAACTGAATCAAAGAAGGTACGAGAGAAATAACAATTTACGATTTTACCTTAATTTTGAATTGTTCGATCAAAATCGGAGAAAGGAGGAGAAAGGAGAAAGTGCGGCCAGAAAATGAGCGATGGTTTTTTTAGGCGTTTGCTTTGTTTTCAGGGATGCATTTTTCGTTTTTATGTGGTCCTCAAAACAATGAAAATAAAAAAAAACTGTTTTGGGTTTTCTTTATTGGGCCTATTTCTGAAAATGATTGATTTTTCAAAACGAGTTTTTCAAAATGGTAAAAGGAACAAGTTTTCATCGTTTTTCGAAACTAAAAACTGAAAATGGATCGAAAATGGAAAACCAAACGCACCCTTAGTTTTGAATAGTGTTTTTAAATCTATCGTTTTGGAAAGTAAGACTTACTTGGTATCTCACATATCGATTTGTTTATATATGATAAGTCAGGATTGGGAGTGTTGGAAGTAGAAGGAAATGCCATGGATTGAGAGATGCATAAATGATATACTGGAATATCCATTAGTTAAGCATGGATCAGAGTTGTGTCGAACGGGGCAGGAAGATGAAGTAAATTACTGGACAATTTTATTTCAAAGTAATTAAAGCTTTTAATTTTTTTGTATTTAAGCTAATGATATTTAAATCATTTTAAAATATGTGTCTCATGAATACGTTTATAGAATCAAACGAAAACTGGTCACGCTAGAATCGTCGCCATAAGTACTATGTTATGAAGCTAATATGGCTGAGAACGGGGCTAGTGGGATTTCCTAATAATATCAAACGATTGTTTGATTTTAAACAATATAAAAGCAAAATCATCAACTGCGAACCAATGTGAGCAAACTAACGAAATCTAACTCATTTATATTTTTATATAAACGAGTTTTAAATTTATTTATAGTAGTTTTATACTATGTGATGGTTGTTGGATGAATGGTTGATAAAATTGGTTGAAATGGTTGATATAGTTATATATAAATCATTGATCGTGTTTACTATGACCTTTCATATTGATGTGAAATTTATATTATTGGTGTTGATCAACATCTGTGGATGCAGGAAACAAGTTGGAGGAATTCAACTGGATTCCTCAATACTTACATTACCGTTTATCGTTTATTATGTTATATGTTTGTGATATATAATCCATGGCTGATTAGGATGTATTTAAATTACACTGGCCCTAGAATTTTGGTATTTAAATACCGTAAATATTTTCGAATGTAGAAAAGGAATTTGAGATGTAAAAAGGAAATTATTTTTCAAATGA
The DNA here is from genome assembly GCA_030737875.1 of Allium sativum. Lineage (NCBI taxonomy): Eukaryota > Viridiplantae > Streptophyta > Magnoliopsida > Asparagales > Amaryllidaceae > Allium > Allium sativum. The sequence goes on along the minus strand of CM060918.1, from coordinate 781,712,410 downwards.
GAATTTAATTTTTGAATAGACTTAAAAATAAAAACTTGTTTAAAAAAATAAAAATAAGAAGTTGTTTATGAAACGATGATTATAAATTAGTAAAAATATTATCTTGAAATAAAGTATATTGGAAAAGTGGAAATCGGGTTTGGAACCGATATTTGTAATGGAAAATGGAATGTAGCGATTATAAAGGAAATTATAAGCATGATTATAAATGGATGAAAATAAAATAAGTTTTTCTATGAATAAATTCTAAATAGACGTTACAAATGGAAATTTGATTTGACATGTTATTTACAAGTATAAAATTCAAATAGATTTGATTATATATAAAAGAAATATATTCACGGTTAAAGTGAATAATGGTTTAATGGAAATATTTTGCAAATGAGCTACCTCTAAAGGAAATTTAGATTTGATATATGAATCCAAATTGGAAATTGAACGAAAAGGGAAATGAGTAATCGTTTTAAAAGAAAACGATGAGTTTTAGTTCATAACTCGGAATATAAAATAAAGTATGAAAATGTTATGTAGATTGGAATGGTTATAAAGAAATTTGGTAATGATCTGGAAAGGATAAATTCACAAGTGAATTTAGAATTTGAATTAACTTGAAATGGTAGATAAATTCCAAAGTTAGGAATATAAATCAAATATAGATTATTCGAGAGAGAGTTATTTATTATAATTCAATTATATCAAATTTAGGGAAGTAGTTATTTTTACTTTCCTTTTGAATCAAATTTATTTATTTACTTATTAATTTATTTTTTGAAATTAATAAGTACAAGTTATATTTTTATAAACCAGATATTTAGGAACAGTGATTATAACGCTACTGTTATAATAAATGTTTTGTAAATTTAAGCAACATTTTTAATGCTACCATTATAGTTAATGTTTTATAAATTAAATAGTTGGAAACAACGATTATAATGCTACCATAATAATAAATATTTTTCATAAAATAAGTGGATTCTCAGATTGAATCTGAGAGTAGCATAAGCGACATTTTGTTTGACGTTGTGAGCTTTGACAATTTCAAAGTTGATAATGTTTTTCAATAAGGTCTAAGAGGTAAGTATACCCCAACTTGATTGACTTCATGATTGATGGAGGAATGGTTATGGTTTGGTAGTGAAGATTGGTTAGCAATACAGTTAGTTAATAAATGATTAATGGTTTTGAGTTATAATAATGATGTTTTATAACATCGCGTTAATTTAAAGGATTTTGAAATGTTTCCCAAATAAAATGAGAGGTATTTTCTATGCATAGAAAATGAAATGAATTGGTCGACGAGGAATTAAGAAATGGAATATAGAAATATTTTCCGACATTAATAAGGTATATTTTCTAATTATAGAAAATAAGGATTCATGAATATATAAGAATGTTTTCTAACTAGAATAAGAGATATTTTCTCGAATAAAGAAATTAATTTAAAACGGGGCCAGTGTTGTTGATGGTTGACCGTTAGAATTTCCATTTGGAAATATGATCGTTGATTGAATGGATGTTCCTTTGATAGCTAAACCACCACCTATCAAAGTTTTGATTTATTTTATACCTCCGTTGTCAATATGGAGAGACCGGAATCAGATTTATTATCTGAAAACCACTCCGTATTGGTACAAGCGTTACGAATCAACTTATACTGAAGATAATTGAAGACAAAGTAAAATGCAAGAGCTGCTCTGTTAATCCTAGGTAGAAATTGCCCAAGATGGATTAATAGAATGATTCCTTCGTTTGTCCAGTCCCAGTATGACGTGTATGGACAGATCTGACAAAGTGACATTCAAAGTAAATGGTGACAAGATGTTCTAAAAGATAATCGTGACCTCAAGCCTCATCACCTGGGAAATGACAGAAATTGTGCAGGCAGCATGGCCATATGGGTCATTCCCATTAGGGGTATTATCACATGATCTAGAGAAATTTCATTTGCTTCTTATTCTGTTCGCTTCTGTCTGCTTTCGGTAACGGTTACTGATCACAACCGTTGGTGATAATATGCTCAGTACACTCAAGTTAAATGAGGGACCAGCTATATGTGGCCGGGTTGCAAGATGTTCTTGTTATACCCTAGTGTATCCCCTCTAGAGTACACTGATCGGAAGGTGGTTCCATACCTTGTCGTAGTCGGAATCCAATCTCCAATAAGCGCCCTGTGGTTTTTGATTTTATATTATATATGGAGCGTGAGATGTAAGCGATCCGCTAGTTTGTATTTATTTGATGTAGACACTATTATAATATCACTGGATTTGATATCAATAATATTTTTGGTTATCGTAAGATAAAAACCATCTGTGTTTTTGTGTGGATCGGTCTTACGATTATCATTTCTTTTGAAAGGATTTTGAAAGTTAAACAAATGGTTGGAGTTTACTCACACCAGTCCTATGACTGACCCAGAGTTTATTTTGTTTTGTCTTCCCTAAACTCTTGGGTGCCCATATTTGTATGGGCAGTCAAGTAGTCGGGATTTTATAGATTCACTTTGGAGAAGCTTGAAGTAGGAGGCTTCATCAGTTAGTTATAGACTGTCATATTTTCCGCTGTGTACTACATTGTATCTGGAAACATGTGTTTATAACTATTCCAGGAATAACCGTTGTGCTCTGATAATGGTATGTATATACTGTCACTGATTTGTATTTCAAAAGTTATGTTATCTAATATATTTTATTCGTTCCGCTATGAGTTTGTGATCTTCATTTTCTTCTATTCTAATATTTCTTTCTTTCTACTTCCCATCCTCTAACTTCTTTCTATTAATGATCTGTATTCCTGTGCAATTTGGGTTGGAGGTGTGGTTTAAATAGTCAACTCAAAGAGTACGGAAATTCGGGCCATTACGCCCCTCCCCCTCCGACCTGACGCCAGACTGAACCCCTACCCCAGCGCACACGGGCCCCCTCCTCTTCTTTCTCTCCTCCTTAAACTCTTCAGTTTGCAATAAGCTTCCACCTTTATGTGTTTAACCCCCTTCTAACACCTCCTAGCCCCTCTACTTGGAGCGTACTTGCCATGTGTCACCTCCATGGCCCAACCACACCCAGCACCCCCGTTGTCCAACGTAGGTGTAGGACCCACAAGCCTCCAAACCACAAAAAATCGTTGCTTTCTTGCTCTAACCTCAAGTTAGAGTGTGTACAAGTGTTGGTGAGAAGCATTGAGTGATTCAAGAAGAAAAGGTGACATTTTAGTTCGTAGCAAGCACTACTACAAAACAGGTCTGTTGCTTCACCTCATTTGCTTCGGTTGTACTTACAACAGAAGCAAATGGTATCGTTTGCTTCTGTTCTGTTAACAACAGAAGCAAATGCAGTGAAGCAAATGGTATTATTTGATTAGGTTATGCAATAACCGGAGCAAATAATATAATTTGCTTCTGTTGTACCTTAAACCGAAGCAAATGCACGGAAGCAAATTGTGTTATTTGCATCGGTTGCTTATTAACTGAAGCAAATGCACCGAAGCAAATAATGTATTTGAATCAGTTCCATTAGAACAGAAGCAACTGCACCGAAGCAACAACCAATTATTTTACCAATGTAAATGCAAATATCAACAATCATAGACAACCTTACACATGTCATTATTTATAATTCATTATAACGAATGATTGTTAATAAATAATTTACAGCTAAAGATTATATATAATCAATAATTTAATTTTATATTTAATAATTTACTGTAATTAATTACTAATATATATTTAGTATATTGTAGTTGACATATATTAATTTCATTTAATAATTAATAAATGAATTAATAATCAATAATAAATAATTAACAAATAATATTTAATATTGAACGTTTAACATTTATCATTTAATTAGTTAGTATTATTCAATAACTAAGAAGTAATATCTAATAATAATTTTTGATAATTATTATTTAATAATTACTATTAAATAATTAATTATTAATAATCATATATAATTAAGACTAATATTTGGCTATCAATGTTATAATCCGATACTTACGAATAATCATATATAACCTACATAAGTCATTATCCATAATTCATAATCATAAGCAACTCACACATGTCGTTACTCATGATTTATTATAATCAATTACTATCAATAAATAATTTATAAATATTAATTATTCTCAATAACCAACAATTATATTTAGTAACTTGTTGTAGCTAATTACTAATATTTAATAAATTGTACTTAATAATTATTAATTTCACTTAATATTTAATAAAGGAATTAATAATTAATACTTAATTTCAAATAATAATAATGTCCGCTTAACATTTAATTATCAAATAATATTAATATTAAAAATTAAATTTCTAAACTAATAAATAATAATTTCTGTTTAATAATTAAAATCTATTTGATATTCAATAATTAATTTTTAATATATAATTTCAATAAATAATATTTATTAATTAAAAATTACTATTAAACAACTACCATTAAATAATTAATTGAATTGTTATTATTAATAATTACTATAAATAACTAAGTAGTAAAACTGGTAATTTATTAATAGCTACTAATAACTATTAAGTAAAAACTAAGAACAATTTTTAATACTTGCTATTTAATATATAATTACAATCAGTGTGCATATGTAATCAAAAAGAAATTAAACAATATTCATAAATTTAAAATCAAAATTTTGTAGTTGTCATAAATTTCAAAATTTATGAATTTAATGAAATATTCATATTTATAAAAATAATAATTTATTCTTGACATTTTATTAATAGTGATTACTAACTTTAAATTAATTTTAATAATATAACCATTTACAAATGATAATAAACAATAATTAACATTTTTGAACTAACAAAAAAATGAATTATAATTGTTATAAACTGTAAATGAGAACTCAAGATTTGTAATAATTTTCTATGTTTACTTTTTGTTGAAAATGAATACAAAATAATATAACAAGTGATGAGCATATTACAAAAGAACAAGCCCAACTCAAACAGAGCAGCCCAAGCACAAAAGAAACCGACCCAAACTTATTAAAGACTGCATTCTTTCAGCCGGAGCCATATCCGTTTCCGATCCCTAACCCTAGAGATATGTAGAAATCATGGTGGCCATAAATTAATTAGCCGCTCTTCTCGTCTCTGATCAGGCTTTTGCATCTTGATCGATTCCCAACTGATGGATTCCAGTACGTCTGATTTAGAGACCATGATTCAAAGTTTGATGATCCAAAATTTAGTCTATGGATCCCTTTGCTTTTGCTGGCATCTCGCGAGCGAGGCCCAGATCTGGTTTGCGCAGTGCTACTTAGAACAGTGTTATTCAAGTGCCATTTTTTTCTTCCTTAAAGTTTTTTGTATTTCAAAGTTCAGATCAGATCTATGGAAGTGTCTTGTACGCTGCCGATTTATCTTTGACTTGTTTCACTTTTGAAAATGTTGTTTTCAGTTCTCCTAATTAAGTCACTAATTATCTATCCTCACTTTTGGGTAAACTTTTGCAAAAATCTGTTTTTCCACTTGTGCTCTCTGTCACAAGGCTATAATAATAACGCTTACATGCATATGAACATTCTAGATGACATTCCTACATGTGTTGTTCAATGTATTCTGACGTCTTTACATTTAGACCTTGAGATTATTTTTATTATTAATTATTATTATTTTGGTGTAGCAATCTTTTCAGAAAGTTGTGGGAACTTTCTCATTGTTGTTATGCACCATGTTAGCAGGTATACTTAGAAATGCTAAGCCTTGCAAGCCACTCAAGTGATGCTGATAACATAACTGTTAGAGTGACCTGGGCTACACTTTTGGATAAAGCACCGCAACAGGCGGGATCGTAGAAGCATGTGTTGTGCTAAAGAGAGTTGTTTCAAATATGTATTTAGCAGACGGTGCTTGTTTACCCATAGAAACATTATGTCTTTACCTTGAAAAGTCCGCCATGGTAACTTCTCACTCATATCTCATAATACCACCTCTGTATCTATTGCCTTTTTTCTCATAATATTTTTTATTTGGAAATCGTATAATTTGAACCTTTTTCCAATATGAAATTCAACTTACAAAAGTCATAATTTTATCAAGCATCTTAAAAAAATTTATTATTATAACTTATTTATTAAAAGTATTTTTGGACGACCTTCGTTATAATGATATGAAAACGTATATCAGCGAACAGTGATTATTTTATTTTACATGTCTTGGACTCTCCTCTAAACAAACATTATTGTGTCTTTAATTCTCTTTTTCTTCTAATTTATTTATGAAAATGATGTTGCTTCGTTCTATGGTAAATTACACAATCTTGTTTTTTTAACTTGTAATGTTTACAACTGCAATATTGTATTACACTGATCCAACTTATTTAAGGAAGATCTAATGTACTGGGCTATCATTGAGGTGCAAATATTACCATTTAGGTACCCTAGGCTTCTAATGCAGGTGTTTAAATTCTATTGCAGCTAAAGTTTTGAGGTAGTAAAGTCACCAAATACCTTAATGCTTAGGTACATACAAGCATACAAGCAATCTACGTACGCGTTTTAAGCAACATAGTTTTTATGTATACATGTTCTGGTGCACTTCTGTTTGTACAGTAATGTGTGTCTTCTGGGGTAGAAATAATCGGTGACGCGGATATTTCCATATCGCTTCTGGCAGCCTGTAAAGGTGTCCATGGGTTGTTTCTATGTTTTAGATACAGAAGATGGAGTGAACTCTTGAATGAAGTTTTCAGTTATGCTGTTGAAGCTGAGCTAGCTACAAAGGTAATGTTCGGTAATCTTGTTGTACATTTCACTTTTTTTTTTTTTTGGGTTTAAAGCGGACTGTCAATGCATGTGATTGTATTATAGGGCGAAACACTTCAACGTTCTTTAAATACAATATGATAATCTTTGGACCATACAAATAGCTGTAACGTGTGTAGGTTGCATAGTGTATGTAGTATAATCTCTCTTTAATTGAAAAGTTACTAATCCATATCTGCATATGATTTAGCCATCTGCACATTGCATACTGTTTTTGACATACAATTTCATAAAAGGCACAACTGTTCAAAATTTGATATCTCTTATACCATAAAATTTAATAGACGATACTACTGTTCAAAGTATGATGCGTATTTTGCAATGATATTCACACTTTTGGAACGAACACTATATGTACATACTGCTAAATAGTTTTTAATTTTATTTTATTAGTTCCACCCATGTAACAAACATTGTTTGTTTGTCTTGTTGCCTACAAAAAAGAAGCTACATTGTGAATTGGTGCCACTAAATATCTTGCTGCATATTTACAATAGTAAATATGTGATAGAATAATTATTCATTATTTTTTATTTGTTTTATACTACAGGCGCATTTGGGTTTGGAACTTGCACCGAGCTTGAGTAAGAGAGTTGTCGATGCATTTGGTTTTATACCCTGAATTTGTTTTTCTACTTTCAACAAATAACAATGTGATGTGTGTTATGTATTGGCTGAATTTGATACTGCAATTAGTGCTATTTCACTTTGTTATACTATTTAGTTTTATTTTGATGTGTAACATTGACATTTAGTTAGAATTCAATATTATATGTTGATGTAGTATTGATATTTAGTTTTATTTCAGTGTTTTATATTAATATTGCAGTAAAGTTTAGTGTTATTCTTATGCTTTCTATTCCAACTTTAAGTGCAATTTGATGTTGTTTCGGGTTTTAATTAAAACCTGAAGCAGTATCATTTTTTTGCTGCTTCGGCTGCTTTTTTGCTTCGGTTGTTTAGAGCAACTGAAGCAAAATATTGGCCATTTGCTTCCACCGTACAACAGAAGCAACAGGTGTATAACTGTTGCGTCTCCTACATTTGCTTCCGTTCTTGAACTGAAGCAACATGGGATAAACAACCAAAGCAAAAGAATATTATTTGATTTGGTTGTTTGTCTGAAGCAACAGGTTTTGGTTTGTTGCGTCGTCTGCAGTTGCTTCGGTTCCAGAACAGAAGCAACAGTGGTAAATAACTGAAGCAACAGACCTGTTTTGTAGTAGTGAAGCTTGTAGAGAGCCAACAGTGAAGTTCGTGATATAGGGATGCTTGGGGCGATAATTTCTCACTTAAAATATTCAATTTGCTTAGTTAGACCATAAATTGCTTGCTAAGTGTTTGGTTGAAATAGGTACACGAACTTGTAAAAATCATAACTTTTTCACACCTTATCGGAATTCCGCGAAACATGATGTGTTGGAACTGTATCGACAAGAACTTCACAATGAACCTGATTTGGAGGTCGTGGCAATTTTTAGAAAAGGAAAAACGTCTGATTTACCTCATCGACGTTTAGCGTTATTTGGCGATAAACGTCAAATGTGAGAACTCTCTCACCCTAACTGATTTATTTTACAACTATTATAATCATAACTGAATATATACTGATTGCCTATGCTGATTTTTATCTGGTTAAATATCACAAATTGTTATACGGTGTACGGTAGCTCATTTCACAAATTGTTTGAAAACCATTTAGATGAATGGATGATTGATTGTGTTATGATTTGGATGTGATTTTTTTTGCATATTAAATTTGGATGTGATTTTGAGATGATTAACATGTTAAAAACAATGTTAAAATATTTTGGTTTTTGAAATTGGATTAAACATATATTTACAGGTCGAACAGCTTGTTTATGTTCACCTATTTAATTGATATCAATTGGGTTAAATTATAACTCGAAATGAACTAGCATGATTAATTTCATGGACTTGTGGTTAACTTGAATCGGATGAAAACCCACATGGGTCTTGGGATGATACTTGATTAAACATTAATCTCATGTGTTTAATTGTATAATCAGTTGATTGACTGGCTGGTATAAGCGTAAATTGTTTGTTTAAGGCTTGTATGGAAGTAGTCGCACTTCGAATGTGAATTGGGTGTTTGATAGTTGTTTACAACTTTTGGATGCATGTGATGAATGTAATCCATATAAATTAGTTTATATGGATATTGGTTGTGATTTCCTTCCAATTTGAAATAAAGTAGAATATTTTAATAATATAATATACGATGAAAAATGAAAGTTTGATTTTGACGTCTGTTAACCCCATTATAAACATGTTTCAAAAATTATACATCAGTTATAATGCAGTATGATAGATCAATTTCATTTTTATGATGAATCCGGTTATTGTTATGCAACAAGATGGATTGTTCTAATTAATATGTCGGCACTAATGGATCGTCCATTGTACAAGAAATGGGTAGTGGCACACATATATGTACTGCATCAAGACATGGCCTTACTACTTTCAAATGTGAATCACATATATATGGTGTAAATGTGTTGATCAATTGGCATGTGCTTTTGTGTATAACTAAACAAGTGAATCATGTATATAAATGTGCATGGGTCGGGTGAATTCCAGCATACGTAAAGCCATATGGCAGCTCACGTTAGTGTTCAACATTCGGGGCGTTGGACTCCTTGAAGTCAGGTTGATGAGCGTATCATATAGCTCAATTCGTTCGGTTGCTACGTGGGCTGAATACTTATACAAAGAACAGGTTGTTGATAACATCAAGTCATGGCATGTATTCATGGGTCATCCACATTCAAGAAGAAGGTCGGTTTGGCTCATGCAAGTGTCAGGTCGCATGCATATATCTGGTCGGTGGCACTAGAAATGAGGACCCTGGTCGTTAACATTATGTATTATGTACGGGTCATTTGGCTTTATCAAGAATAGCCACATTGGTCACTTTGGAGAATGTGTATCACAACAGATAAGGACGGGTCGTAGCAATATAAGTGGGCACATTTGAAATAGAGCGTGAGTTTCATTTTGTCCAACGAACAACCTTAGGCCGTTTGCCGACCTAAGTGGAATGCGACCTGAACCTATAGTCTATGTACATCACCACATTAAACTCCATGCTCTTCCTATAAATACCCCACTTTCCCACACATGAAGGGGACCAACTTCTCCAACCATGAAGTGCTGCATTTTCCATTTCTCAACAACCCTAAATCATCCTAACCTCTATTAAAGTTCTTTCAAGTTACTATTCAACATCTCAATCATCGTGAAATTGTCAAAGATTGTCTTAGTGCTCGATTATTAAAGATCTACTTCAACAATCTTCACAATCAAAGAGATTCAATCATTTCCACGGTGAAATCGAGAGAATAAAAGGATTAAAGAGAAGAAATTGACAGAAATGTTGTAAAGAGAATAGATAATAAAGTTATAGAAAATGTGTACCTTGTAATGTCGAGAATGATAATGAAATCCCTCTTCAAATTGGACATAGGCCAGATCTAAGGCAGAACCACTATAAATTTCTGTCTTTTTACTGCTTTTGTGTTTGTGGTTGCCACTAATCTAGATCTATCATTTCAAAAGGTGTTTACTCACCTTTCAGGGTGTTAGTGTTCATTTTTTGATATTAACATTTTTGGCGCCCACTGTGAGGCAACATCCACATCCAAAGGTCAAGAGCTTTGTGGGGGACGTCGATGTTTGAAGCTTGTTTTCTACGATAGATTCACAAAGTCTAAGATCCAGGCTAGTTGAATAATTATCTTCAAAATTTAAGAGTTTGTCTGAAATAATGGCACCAACGAAGAAAACGGTTAGTTAGTCCACAAGAGCTTTGGGCTTGGGGAATGTTGCGGATAATCCTCCAACTCCGTAAATGAATCTTCATAATGCTGGCTAATCCTCAGGAGTTGGATTTGGAGTGACCAGGAATGAGTTGAATGAAGTCGTTGCTGCTTTCACTCAGTAGATGGAGATCTCAAACAAAGCTATGGTGGCTAGATTAGAATCTCTTTTTGCTGCTCAAACCAATGCGACAAAGGTGAATACCAAAGTTAATCATGAAGAGAATGCCAATTCTTCTTCTACAACAATCGTGATCACTCTATCCAAGAGATCGATGTTTCTGATAATGTTGGTGACGAAGGGCCAAACCCCATGCTAGAAATCATTCTGAAAAAGGTACTTCTCAAAAAGTGAATAGTTCCACCAAAGAGTCACCTTCCCATGAGAGAGGCACGACGAGCCAGATCCATAACCATGACAGTTTGCCTAGGCAAACCTCCGGTAAAGGAGACGGCGTCCGTCCCATGGATCGGCACTGTGAGGAAGAACGTATTTTGGAAATGATCTACAAGATTATATAGGAAAGCATGGAAAGAAATGATGATGAGGGGTGGGACTTTGCTCCTAGTAAGACTCCACTCACTGAAATAATTCGGAAGACCAAGTTCCCAAAAAAGTTTGTTCCACCAATGATTCTAGTTATGGAGGGATTGATGATCCTAATTTGTTCTTATACAAGTACGACCAAAACATGAATGGTGCGCGAGCAACAGATGAGATCAAATGCTTATACTTCTCCATCTATTTGGAAGGAGTGGCATCACTTTGGTCCACCAAGTTTCCACCAAAGTCTATGGATAATTTTTCTGTATTTTGGCAAAGAAGTTCATGGATCAATTCAGGCTGCAGACCACAAAAATAAAGGATGTGATGTTGTTAAATGACTTAGAGAAAAGATCAGGAGAATCGGTTAAAGCCTTTCTTACTTGATTTTATGCTGCTGCTACAGAGGTGGGAAATCAAGAACCTCGGTTAATCTTGATGGCATTGAACTGGGATATAAACAAGAAGACAGAGTTTGGAAGGTGGATAAAGATGAAGAAGCTAAATACCCTGTAGAGATTCTATACAAAAGCTGAAGAGTTCATCAGTGTGGAGGATGATCCCTCTCCTGCTTTGGATGTTGTTGAAAGTATTAATGTCCAGAAAAGAAGGATAAAGGTCTTCAAGTCAATCAAAAGAATGTCGAAGGTCAAAAGAGAGGAAATAACGGGAAAGATAATCGAGATAGAAAGAAGTTTCTCTTCTTCACATCCGCTGAATTGACTCCATTGACAGATACTCCAGAGAATATCTTTACCGCCACTAAAGACACCGAAAACTAAACAATACCGAAACTGCAAAGGATAAGTGACAACCAGTTGAACTTTGAAAGGTATTGCCGCTTCCATAATCAAATTGACCATAACATGAATGAGAGCAGACATCTGAAAAGCTTGATTAAGGAGTTGATTCGAAAGAATAGGCTATAGTAGTATGTGAATAATCCGCAAGCCCCAAATTCTACTCCAGCTCTTCAGGGGCAAAGTACACCTACTAGTCAATCCGGTCCAAGTAACAAAGCTCCAACACAGATCAATGCAAGGTCGGTGGTTAACTGACAACCGTTGATGGTACTCTAATTCCAAGGGCCTGGAATAACGATCATCTTTGTTTCTACTTTACTTGATGCTATGTTCAAAATTTCTTGTGAAGTCTATAATATTTTGTAATCATTGTACTGAACACTAGCTCTATGAATAAGAGCATGCCTGCCTGAATCAATCTCTTATTTGCAAAATATTTGTTAATCAAAAATTTTCTTAAAGATGATTTTATATTGTAGGCTATCCGATGAGCGCTTGTTCCTTTAAAAGTCCCACAAGACGTTACGACCCTAATAATACTATCTCAAGTGTTGATTGCTATAAACGTCAATATGCACAAGTGTGAAGACAAAGAGCACCACCTTGAAAAGTGAATGGAAAGAGTCGCAAAGAGTCAAATGGTGAAAAAGAGCAACAAGAAGTGCATGGTTGTAACTTCCACCAGAGGGGCACGCCCCAAAAGTTAGAGGTCCAAGGCCCCAGTTCTTTAATCGGGATAACTTGCTAATTCAAGCGTTCGGTGAAGGAACTGGCATCTTCCCCGTGGAATGATGCAACAACAGAAAGCCTCTCATAGTGGAGCCTGCAGAAATCTTAGCCAAAAGGGGAGCACCTAATGAGATCGTCAGGATCAGGAAGTACTTGACCCGATTACGATAAACATAAGGGTAAAATTAATAACCTCTTTGGAGGCATCTAATTAATTCGTGAAGCGCCTGATCATCTCGGATGCGACAAATGTTGGGCTTTAATGACCTCTTCAGAGGCATCCAATTAATTTGAGTAGTATCTGATTATCTCAGATGCGACAAATGTTGGGCTTTAATGCCCTCTTCGAAAGCGTCCAAATAATTCGCGTAGCGTCTGATCATCTTAGATGGGACGAATGTTGAGCTTTAAGAACCTCTTATGAGGGATTAAATTAATTCGCGTAGCGTCTGATCATCTCAGGTGCGACGAATGTTGGGCTTTAACCAAAGACCTCTCAGGGGCACCCAGTAGGATCGTCAGTGTCAGAAAGTACTTGGCCCGATTACTGCAAGTGTTGGGCTTTAACCAAAGACCTCTCTGGGAATACCCAGTAGGATTGTCAGTGTCAGGAAGTACTTGGTCTGATTACGGCAAATGTTGGGCTTTAACCAAAGACCTCTTTGAAGGCACCCAGCAGGATTTTCAGTGTCAGGTAGTAACAGGCCAAATTATGACAAATGTTGGGCTTTAACACAAGACCTCTCGGGGGGTACCCGCTCTGAGTCTCCGATGCTTCGGTTGATCAGATTAATTGGAGATGAAAGTCTTCACGGCCTGAATTAACCAAGCTGGATTGTAGATGGAGTTGGGCTTTAACCCAATACCTCTACGATGGAACTCTCTTTGAGTCTCCGATGCTTCGGTTTATCGGTTTATTTGGAGATGAAAGTCAATATTGCTTGAATTAACTAAGATCGATTATGATGAAATTGGGCTCTTTAAACCAAAGATGTAACGTCCCATATTTTTACGGTATAATGATTAACTAATTTAATTATTTAAATAGTGATTTAGAGATTTAAATGGTTATTTAATTAAATAATATTGAATATTTACTTAATATAAATAATAGAATAATATATTTAATTCCAAAATAGTCGGAAATAGTAGAGCTCACAATATTGTGTGAAATGGAATATTTATAAGATTTAATTCAGTTTAGAATTGAATTATAATAACGAATTTATTATTTAAACGAAGTTTGAACATATAATTATAATATAATTTAAATCGAGCTCGTAATGGCGCAGTAGTTCGTAATATTGAGTTTAGAACTTCAATTGAATATACAGAATCCGTTTTAAGTCGGTTTTCTGTGAAACAAGAAACGTTGAGATCTAGTAAACTATATTTTTCTAATGGAAGAGAAAAATCGAGATTTCATTGTGCAGATTTTGAGTTATGTAATCAAATTTCCAAATAGTCACTATGGAATTCGTTTATAATTTATAATGATTTATTTATATTTTAAAAGGATTTTTAATATAAATTTTATATCGATCTAACTCGAATTTTGAAATATCAATTTATAAATCCAGATATGTATATTCTAGGGCTATATGGTATTCTATGTGAATATACATATGATAATATTAATTTATTAATATTAAATTTAATTGTTTTAAATATATTAATATTTAAAATGGGTTTATTTAGATTTTAGAAAATATCCATTCTCGCAAACGAACTCCGTTTTCGACGAAATTAATTTTATTGGATCCGGAACATTAAATTATTGTTAGATTTCAATTTTCATGATTTTTGGAGTCAGTATGTGGCCGTTTGGGATTTTAATGTGAAAAACAGTAAATAGTTTGACTTTAAAAATACGATGTGTGAGCAAACGGATTCGAATTCGACGAAACAAGTTTCATTGGGTTCGTAATGTTGAATTGTAGCTGCATGTCCATTTCGTCGAAATTGGATATCGTATGTGATCATACGGATTTTTAAAAGATAAATACTAGTAGCGGTAATTATATAAATTAATATAAAAAAATGAAGCTTCTAATACAAGTCAAAAAGTATTCTATAAATACACCACCTAACCCTAAACCTTATTCTTTAACATCCAGAAGTCAACACACAAAGGCGCCGCATTTTTTTTTCTTTCAGCAAAAGTTTCGATCCTCATAAATTAATATAAAATCAAACAAAATTCCTTAAATCTCAAAACAACTTTATTTGGATTCGTTATGTGTTTATCTTCCACCCAGTATTTATTTTGGGTAATTCGACATCACCAGCGTTATGTGTTCATCTTTCACGCAGTATTTGTTTTGGGCAATTCGACATCACCGGCGTTCACTGCCTTTTTCTAGCGTCAGCCTAGGGCAGAAGTTTTGGTGCGTTCTAAGTGGAAATTCTTGGTTTGGAGTTTTTAATTGGGTTTGGCAGGTGAAGTAGGATTTGTTAGCACATTTTGGGTTCGATCGGTGAAAGAAAATGTCGTGCGTCACTGTGGATGTAGCAATGTAGCTAAGAGTCGGAATTTTAAAGAACAGTGTGAGTTCGAAGATGTTAGCATGAGGAGAGAGAGTAGTTGATGAGAGAAATTTTCGTGATTTTTATTTGATTTTAAAATAACTGGAGAAGGAGTTCAGATTGGAGTTTTAGGAGGAAATGGCCATTGGAAACTGGCGGCTTCGAACTATATAAGGAAGGAGAAGATGGATTAATCGGCCAAAATTTTTATACTGGTAACTAAGGGTTTTAGTTAATTTAATTATTTATCTTTATGATGTATGTATATGTAATAGCTTGTAAAACCAATAACTTTTCTGTACATGATCAGAATTCAGCGAAACAAGATCTGTTGGGATCGTACGGATGAATGCTACACAATGGAACTAATTCAGATTAAATTGGAGCTCATTACAATTTATAGTGAAATAAATTTCTCGATCTGAATCAACGACAGTTTATCGTTATTTAACGATAACCAAACAAAGTGAGTAAAACTCACTAACTCTGATAGTTTATATTTTTATAATGTATTTTTAGAATTGATAAATGATAGTTGATTGTTCTGTGTTGATTTGTTTGGATGAACTGCTAATTGATTGGTTGAAATTAGAGATCTGGTAATAAATATATACATGCACACATAAATATATATCGTTAATCAAATATTGATTCTGTTTATCAGAATATTTCATATTGAAATGAAATTGATGTTATTTATATTTGTAAACATCTGTGATGCAGGGAAACAGGTTGGAGGGATCTAATTGGATTCCTCAATATTTATAATACTATTTGTTTCCATATATTGTGATACATGATGTGATAGATTATGATGACACTGGTCTTGTTATTTTGTATTTTTAAATACCATAAAAAAATATTAGAATGTAAAAAGGGAATTTTCAAAGTGTATACTGAAAGTAAAATATTTATATAAAATCAAAGGATTTTTTTAAAAGGAATTTATGAAGTGGATACTGAATTTTGGAATTTTATAAAATCAAATGGATTTTATAAAAGGAGATATTTGGAAATTAAATTAGGAACTTCTTTATAAAATTATTAGCAGTTATATGGAAGTGTAAAAGACCGTTTTGGTTAAAATACTTAATGGAAATAATAAGAAATAAATATAGAACTTTATGGAATGAATATAGATTTGGAAATTAATAGAATTATCAAAGGAAATTGGCGAGATATAAAAGAATCATGGGAAATTTATTTAAAGTAGATTTTAAATAGAATCTATTTAAATAGATAGATTGAGAAGATTAATTTATAAATAATGTTTTTTAAATTAAATAAAGTTTTTATCATTTGATAAATGGAATATATAAGTCTGAAATTATATAGAGATGTAAAATCAGTTTCAACACCGATATTTGAAATCGAATGTGAACGTAGCAGTTGTAAAGGGACTTATAATAAGATTTTTACGAATAGTCTATAAATAGATGTATGTGTAGAATTTGGAGTTGGGTATTGTTTTTAAATGCGAAATAAAATTGTTTGATTTGATGAAAGAAATATTTTTCACGTTTGATGTGAATTAGGGAGTTAAGGAAATATTTTGCAAAATGAAAATATTATGAAGTAATCTGGGTTTTGAAAAAGGAAATTAAATTGGATTTAATGAAATTAGAAACTAATTATATATTAGCTATGTTGAATAGATGTATGTGTATTGTTTTGATGTTGGTTTCGGCCTTCGGGGTTAATACGTGGGGAGTTGTTCTCTTACTAGTTTACAGTTAGAGACTGATAGATGCGGGGGAATAATGTCGTGTGAATAAGAAATGGACATGTTTTCCAATGTTAATAATGTATATTTTCTAAATGTAGAAAATAGAGATTGATGAATATATAGAAAAGGGAAATGGGGAAATGAATAAATTAATGATAAATTAATTTAAAGGGAAAAATTTTGATTTATGTTTGATCGGTAGTATTTCGATTTGGAAATAAGATCGTTGTGTGTATGAGATGTTTTCCTTTAATAGTTAAATAACTGAATATCAAAGTTTTGACCATTTTTCTGTCGTCAGTACGGAGAGACCGGGATCAGATTCATTATCTGAAAACCACTCCGTATGGGCATTAGCGTTGCAAATAAAATATGATGAAGATAATTGAAGACGGATTTTATGCAAGGGCTGTTGTGGCAAATCCTAGGTAGAAATTTCCTAAGATGGGTTTACAGAATAGTGCCTTCGGTTTGTCCAGTCCCAGGACAACCTGTATGGAAGAATGCCTGACAGAGTGTATTTAATAGATCGTGTAAGTTGATCTCTTCAAACATATTTACATTTGGTGGCGAAGGAATTCGTTTCTCTTAGATGTTTACCAGTGGTATTTTTAGGGAAATCAATTTGTGATTTGGAGGATATAATGATGTGACACTCAAAGTAAATAAAAGTGTAATCTGTATGTTCGGCCTCTAGCCTCACAACCGAGAAATGGTATAAAATATGGTAGGTCACATGGCTAAGCGGGTAGCTCCCAATTAGGGTGTATTGTCACCTGATCTAGAGAAAATCCATTTGCTTCTTTAATCAATATTTGATGTTGTCCATTTTGGGAAACGGTTGCTGATCCCCACCGTTGGTGATAATACATTCAGTTCACTCAAGCGAAATGAGTGACCGGGCATGTTTAGCCAGGATTACAAGATGTTCTTGTTGAACCCGGTGTATTCCTCTCTAGAGATACACTGTTCGAAGGTGGTCCTATACCTTGCCAGTTGGAATCCATAACCTAATAGCACCCGCGGGTTTTGATTATATATTATATATGTGGAACGTGAGATGAAAGTGTTCCACTAGATTGATAATTATTTGATTTAGACATTATTATAATATCAGAAGAGTATTGATTTGATAGAAATGTTTTGGGTTATCGTAAGGTAAAAACCATCTGTATTTATGTGTGGATTGATCTTATTATTATTCTTTCTTTTAAAACGATTTTAAAAGTTAAAAAATGGTTGGAGTTTAGTCACACCAGTCACATGACTGACCCAGAGTTTATTTTGTTTTGTTTTCCCTAAACTCTTGGGTGCCCAATTTTGTACGAGTAGTCAGGATTTACAGATACACTAGATGGAGTTTGGAGCAGGAGGCGTCAGCAGCATTTTCTAGCTATCATTTATTTCCGTTATGATGTAAGTGTTATACCCTAATGATGATATGTACATACAAATGACCGATTTATATTTCAAAGTTATGTTGTATACTATATTTTATTCGTTCCGCTGTGAGATTCGTGTTACTCTGATTCTGTTGTTATGTTCTTCTTCCTCTTCTACTCTAATTTTCTATCTTATCTATATCTCACCATCTAACTTCTTTCTATTAATGATATGGTATGTTCGATTCTCGAATAGTTAACATTGGTTTTATGCTGATTTTCTAGGTCGAAAATCCAGTTCGTTACAGATCTCCCAAAGGGGCACCCAGTCTAGTCCACCGATGCTTGAATTAATCAACTGGCAGTACCGAAAGTCTTCGACGCTCAAATTAATTAAGCCGGACAGTGGACAAACAATGGGCCAAAATATAAGACCTCCCAAGCGGGAGCAAATGAATTAAAAACCTTTCCACAAGAAGAAGCTTTTGATCATCTACTAAAGCCGAGTCTCCTTGATATATTGGCAAGCTCAAAAGCTCTAAATAAGCTGGCTAAAGCAAAAAGACTTCGCCAACAAGGCATAAGCTTCTAGTGCGATAATTTGAATCAAGGAAATTTGGCAAAGTTTATCACATTAATCTTATGCAAATCGTCATGACCCATGGTATGGAGGCAACATAACCATATTGGAGTTGGACGATGTTCGGAAAACATACCATGGAATCATCACAACATTGCAATAAGCATCATCACGACATTGAGAAAAGAAAAAAACTAACTTGCACTCGACAGAGAGGCGAATACGTTTGGAGATACATAAGCCAGAGTGGACAACAAACAAGAAATCTCGTGTTTAAAGATTGGCAAAAGGACCTCGCTTTCAAAAAGTGGGGAATTTGAAAATTTTGACAAAATCGATACGTTCGATATCTCGGTAAGAATGATTACACCGATGAAGATCAACTTTAGATATCTAACTAGTTATCATAAATTAGTTGTGAACCTCATAAAGAAGAAAAGGTAGATACATCGGTTGAATCGAATCAAAAGCAATCTCTTGTGAGGATGAATTCCCTCGTTAAGCAAACCTAGTGTCGCTCAACACAAAAGCTTCCTCGTCTGCAAAGCTCCAATCGTAAATAACTTAAAGAACCTGATGATATTTTGCTTCAAACCTAAGAACAAGCAATGCTTAAAAGGCGACTGTGCGAACATTGCATAGTTCGAATCCAACAGAGCAGTAACGCTTCTCCAGGAATTGAAGCTAATATCCATCAACGGTGTCAACATTACTTATAAAAAGATGATTGAGCAATAGTTATGCACTGGGGTAAGCTGCTGTGAAGTTGAGATTCAAAGTTTATACAGCCAGGGATGATCTACGGTATCAAACATTGTTGGAAGAGACCATAGTACCACGAGGCTACCACAACAAAGTCGCAAGGGGGACGATCAGCAAATTCCTCTTTCCCCGACAATTTTGCGTCAAACTTGGGAATGTCAGACTGAATGCACACTTGATTAAAAACATATTAAGTTAACACAGGATGACATCTCTTTGGTAGATTGTCGGGAGGATGGGGAATAGCCAAGGATTGATTCGTTTACAATTCAGAAGCTCAGCAGTCACTCTAGCCTCAGAAATTCTTATTGAAGCTCCAATTTAATATGAAGTGTTCTCCTTTCCAAAACGATAACTAGTCTTCGATCTAGTATTCATTCAGCATATGGAACTTCATTTTTCAACAAAGTACATGTACACGTTTCATAAAGCATGAACCATCGTACCACATTACATAAGTCGTTAAAAAGCGAGGCCTGAAATCTAATGTCGGTATATATATATATATATATATATATATATATATATATATATCGATTAGCAAATCTCAAGCATTGTGGAAAATCCAGAATAGAGTATCGTATCTATGCAGACAATGTTTGACGAGTTATAAACAATTGAGCAAAATGGTCCTGTATACGCACGTCATTCAGTCCTAGTCATAAAATTTGTTGTAGTAAAATATTCAACTGATCCACTGTCGATGTGGGCGTTCGATGGTGAAGTACAAGTCCAAAATGTACGAACGCTTGTTGTTATTACAGAAAATGTAGCATGAAGACTGTATATTCAAATTTCAAGATTTAAAGCTTTGGTCATGTAAGTCTTTGGCCGCAAATATGTTGAGTCGTTTGATAACCATGGGCAAAGAGAGTATGTTCCCATCTTAGAAATCAGGTCGGCTTAGCAACCCAAAGGCTCAAGTCGTTGAACGACCCGAACGATCAGGTCGTCAAACGACCTAAAGGATCAGGTCATCAAATGACCCGAAGCTTCAGGTCATCCGCCGACCCAAAGGCGATGCATCGCTCAGGCTTTATGCGTGCACCAAGAAGCAAGCATTATGGACCTATGGGTAAAGGCAATCAACAAAAGAAGACTTATGCGTATAAGCAACCCAAATACAAAGTACAAAAAATTTCACTAGCAAAAGATCCTATACATCAGCATGTTGATTTGATTTAAGCATCATCAACATATTACACAATATATGCCAAAAAACGGGAACAGGAAGAGATTAACATCTCTTTCCATAAATTCTAGCACCATATCCGGTCGAAAATATCAAAGTAAAATTATGATTGTTGCTTCCGAAATGTCTAGCTCTAATAATTCAAGCTCTGCAATGGCTTCTCCTTCAAGAGTGGCTTCTACCAGCCCCCTGGAAGCGTTATTACCGACTATTCCTTCAGCTCTTCAACCGGTTACTGCTGATACTGGGACAACGCCAATCAGCTCATTGTTATCCTCTGCACCTTCTGAATGGCCAGATCTAAGTGGTAATGTCCTTAAAAACTTGGTGATGGACGATTTGGCTAACACGTTGGATAATATGGTGACTGATATAACAGGTGAAAAGAGTGATACAATGAGGTCTTTGTGTCATGCTGCAGTAGTGAATGATGTAGTTACGATTCTTGTTGTAGCTGATGCTTCCATTCATGTGCTTTGCCTTGCTAGTCTAAGTGAGCCACTATGCTCTCCACTTGTTTGTCAAAATGCCAGAACTGGTAACGTCCTACTGCCTGCTACTGCGCAATGGAAGTCTCACTTTTATGCTTTTCCCAACAATTCCGGTGATTATCAGCCTAATTTTTTTGACATTCAAGTATCTGAAAAACGTTATTATCCACCTTTAATTATACTGAATGAGGTTGTGAATTTCTGGAAGGACCATGTAGTTGGTTTTTTCTTGGATTCGAAAATGCCGACCTTTGATATGAAGGCTGCATGCCGTAGTGCATGGCGCCTTAGGAGTGATATCCATATTTCTATTGTGAATGGAATGTTTTATGTGAAATTTTCTTCTAATGAGGAGAAGCTGAGAGTGTTCGGAGCGACCCCTGCAATTATAAGAGGAAAACCATTTATTTTTACTAAGTGGAATCCCTCTGTGGATAAAGAAAAAGATCAAGTTCTATCTATCCCGGTTTGGGACGAATTTACGAATGTTCCTTCTGCTTTGCAGCCCCTTATTGGGCATAACTGGTTGGCATGTCACATTGGTAATCTAAAGTGTTTTGATGCTAACACAGTTGCAAGGAGAAATCTTGTACATGCTAAAGCTTTGATTGAAGTTACCCCTGATAAGCCCATTCACGTTGAGCTGAAGGTATGCATAGAAGGACATGATTACA
The DNA here is from genome assembly GCA_030737875.1 of Allium sativum. Taxonomy (NCBI): domain Eukaryota; kingdom Viridiplantae; phylum Streptophyta; class Magnoliopsida; order Asparagales; family Amaryllidaceae; genus Allium; species Allium sativum. The sequence goes on along the minus strand of CM060918.1, from coordinate 781,690,379 downwards.
TTGTTGATGTCGCTTATAAGTGGAAACCTGATATTTGTAACACAAGTAAGTCACTCGGTCATGCCTCACAGATAATTAAGGTTCCTTCAGATAAGCCTTGCCTTAAAAGATCCCACTACCTAGGCCTCCTCTTACGAAGTGGGTGCGCAAAGAAATTATTCCTGAAGTGTGTAAAGAGGTAATACTGGAACCTGAAATATGTTGGGTAGATGAGGATAATGATTGGGTACATGATCATTCTAAGATGCGGTATGATCCCAAGTTCCATTTCTGTAAGTATGTTGGTGATGTAGGTGAGACCAAAAGACTTTATTATGAACCAATCGGCATTGAGTTGAAGTTATGCTATTCAGGCATGTTAGGTGACCACAACAATGAAATTATGAAGGACGAGTCTTGGGATAGGAAATTTATATTTAATGAACAAGCAAAGGATTATGTTGAAGGATTGGTTGGGTTGTTTTTCTCGCATATTAGGCACATGACACCTTATACTGTGGATCTTGGTGATTGTTCTTCCTCTGGGGAGGATACTTAGGCTACCATGTGTTGTACTAGTAGTAGAAGCTCTTAGTTTCTCTCATGTTTTATAAATGTATTATGTGCTGGCACTTCAAACCAGCGTGTGTCTCTGTGCCTGTGCAGAGTCACTTCCTTATTTCTTTTTCTAATAAACAAGTGGCATGGACCAAAATAAAAACCGGCTTGCATTGCAAAAAAACATACTACACATGATCAAAGCAAAGATCTCCAAAGTACACAATGTTGGTTCAAACAACCAAATCATCATGTGAGGTTCACACATCATCGACAATAACTATGACCAACCAAAAGTTTTTGCAACAATAGGAAAATTCATGTATTATTCCAAACATTAAAGTTAAAAATTGATTCAGAAATTCAAAAGCACAAGTCCGTTTAATTGAATTCAATTATAATAAGCACCAAATTCATGCTATAAAGTCAAGCTTCTGCATCAAGTCCTTCCGGGCTCAAATTTGAAGGACAACAAATCAAAGGAATGACAACCAGCGTGCAATGGATTCAAAATGCAAAATATAACAATTAATTCAAGAATTTGTAATGGCAAAAAATCCATGCGTAGAAAGTCAAATCAATAATTTATTGAAATACACAGCAAAATTGTTGAATTCAGTTGGAACCAAAAGTTTGAATTCAAGCACATATAGATTTCAATCGGATCTAGTTTCAAATACAAAACATCAAATTCAATATATAATTAATCATTGAAACTGATCCAGAAAATTTATCCACATCATAAAAGGCAAAGCTACCGATTACGTTTCGGTAAATTCATGCAACAAACCATCAGATGTAAATCAGGTTGCTAGATCCAATTATGGATGAAGCTCAAATCCCAATGTGAATTGCAATCTTATCAGGTCTAATTTTGAGTGGACATCCTCAAAACAACATCGGACCGCTGAGATTGATCCGAAGACACAACTCTTACTCCTGAAAATTGAATCAACAACAAAGCTTAAAGAGTCGCCATCGACTATCATGAGGAATGATCAGGTTCTAATGACTAAGGCTAATGCAAGTTGAACGACGTCGAGAATACATAGATTTGGCGAGGATGACTTCATATTGATTCAAGCCAAGCAATAGACAAGATCAGGTGTTTCAGATATGAAAGGAGATACCTAAAATTAGTTTCGGATTGCTTGAAGTTGTCTTGAGTGGTGGATCTAAGGTAAGCCAAAGCTTGTTGATAGTCAGCACTATAATACTGTTGAAAATCTGATTAGAGAAGTGGCAAACTTAAGTTGCAAGGAATTTCCTTATAAAAGAGGGTGCCGCCATGGAAAACTCTTCAGCAATAAGAAAGGAAATGACGATTAGATGAAGGAGTGCAGACTCAAAAAAGAACATATAAAACGAATCGTACATGGGCTTCATCCAATCCATCAGATGGGCCTTGATGATCCATTAGGAAAATTGCTATAGCCCATTATTGGTTAAATACCCTGATCCATCAAAATAGTGTATTCACAATTCATCGGGTAAAATTCCAAAACCATCGAAAATTCGAAGCTCACATTTTTCACAAGCACAAAATATAAGATTCGAGGGGCAAATGTTAACCCCGTTATAAACGCGGTTCAGAAATTATATATCACTTATAATGCAATATAATAGATCAATTTCATTTTTTGTGACGGACCAGTTATTGTTAAGAAACTAGATGGATCGTTCTAATTGATATGTCAGCACTAATGGATCATCCATTGTACAAGAAATGGGTAGTGGCACACATATCTGTATTGAATCAAGACGTGGCTCGATACCTTTCAAATATGAATCACATGTAAATGGCATACATGTGTTGATCAATTCGCACATGGTTTTATGTATAGCGGAACAAGTGAATCATGCATATAAATATGCATGGGTCGGGTGAGTTCCAGCATACGTAAAATCATATGGCAGCTTATGCCATCTTCAACATTCAGGTCATTGGATTCCTTGAAGTCAGGTCGCTGAGTGTATCATATGGCTCGGGTCGTTAGGATGCTACGTGGGCTGAATACGTGTACAGCGTACAGGTCGTTGATAACATCGAGTTGTGGCATGTATTCGTGGGTCGTCCACATTCAAGAAGAAGGTCGGTTTGGCTCATGTAAGTGCCAGGTCGAGTACATATATCAGGTCGGTGGCACTGTAAATGAGGACCCAGGTCGTTAACATTATGTATAGGTCATTTGGCTTTATCAAGAATAGCCATGTGGATCACTTTGGAGAATGTGGATCGCAACAGATAAGGACGGGTCGTAGCAATATAAAGTGGGCACATTTGAAATGGAGCGAGAGTTCTATTTTGTCCAATGAACAACCTTAGGTCATTAGCCGAGCTAAGTGGAACGCGACCTAAACTTATAGTTTATGTACATCACCACTTTAAACTCCATGCTCCTCCTATAAATACCCCACATTCTGACATATGAAGGGGACCGACTTCTCCAACCACGAAGTGCTGTCATTTTCATTTCTCAACAACTCCAAGCCATTCCAACCTCCATTAAAGTTCTTTCAAGCTCCGATTCAACATCTAAATCATCATGAAATCGTCTAAGTGCTCGATTATTGAAGATCTACTTCAACAATCTTCGCAATCAAATAGATCGAATCATTTCCAAGGTGAAATCGAGAGAATCAACGAATTAAAGAGAAGAATTAGAGAAAATTAATGTAAATAGAAAATATGAACAAAGTTATTGAAAATGTGTACCTTGTAATGTTGAGAATGATAATGAAATCCCTATTCAAAGTGGATGTAGGCCAGATCTAATGTTGAACCACTATAAATCTCTATCTTTTTGCTGCTTTTGTGTTTATGATTGCCACTAATTTAGATCTATCATTTCAAAAGGTTTTTACTCACCTCTCAGGGTGTTAGTGTTCATTTTTTGACATTAACAGCATCCGATTTTGGATGGATAGAAAGATACAGAAATATCAATGAATTTTCATAACTAAACCAAATGATGTTGAATTAATTTTCATATAGTTTTGGCATGTCGAAGTTTTCAATTCCAAATGAACAGTAGCTTTTCAAAGTGAAGTTCAGTTTATTTGGCCAATGTTTTAAAAGAAGTTCTCCTTCAAAAATTCTTTGTTTATTTTTACTAAGAATGATAGGAGATTTTGAGCTTAAAAAAGACAAGTTTGAAAAAATAATATTATTTTATTTATTTAATTGGTTTAACATAGAGACATCAAATTTTGAAAGGTAAATAGTTGAAATAGAATTTCAAACGGTAGTTGTGATTAATTTATAATATTTGTGAATTATTTTGAAAAACATTCTCGATTCTATTTTATTTATAAATCGAATTCGAACTTGAAAAAGACGCGTCGCGCCGCGACAGTTCGCCAACGTCAACCTATAATTTCGAATGGATGTAATGAGAAATCCGACCATCAGATTCTCCTAAAACCGAAACTGTTGGGTTAGTATCAAAAAGAGCTTTCAAATGATAATAATAGCTTTAAAATCCAATGGCAATATTTTAAAGCCCTAATCAGTTATGGAAAAGGTCGCTATGAATGCAGTTCAGTGGCTGATATTGGAAACCGACTGTAAAGGCCTTAATAAGTTTATTAAAAATATGAATAAATTATGTTAAATCATAATAAATGATTTATAAAGATTTATGGATGGAATATTCCAAGTTTTGTAAAGATAAAAGATATTTTTATTCGAATGAACTAGTTAACAACTAGAGTAAAGAACCTAAGGGAATATGCGATGATTCTTGAGAATACAGTGTAGTAGCACCTATGAGATCTAACTGGAAATTATTCCATTAGGAGAGGGGTGGGAAGAACTGAAAGGAACATTGGGTATTCGACTAAAATCATATGATGTTCTCTAAAAGATTAGTAATCTAATTGTTTTAATTAGCGTATTGGATTGTGAATGGTTTTTATATAGTGAATATTAGGCTCACATCCCTAAAACATTTCAAAATATAGCGCACGTCCCACCCCCCCAAACTTTAGATGTAAACCCGATCCCTATTTTAAGCTGCCATCCAAACTTTTTGCTCCCTTTCGCCTTCTGGACTCTTCCATTCTGCCTTTCCCTTTTGGGACCTAAAAAAGGCACTCTAATATTTAAAAAAAAATCAAAATTCTGGAAACATCCACAGGAGTCCACGGAAAAAACAATAAAAAATTGCATACATCTGTGCAACTATTGCCAATAATAGCATGCATACATGCATATATTCATATAGTGTTTTCTGTTGAAAGTCTGGACCAATATACGCATACACGTATGCAACTATTACCAATAGTCGCATACATGTATGCATACAAAGTTGAATTGAGATTCATATATTATGAAAAGTTGCATACACGAATGCAACTATTCTTTATATATGCATGCATATGTGGAACAAATTTAAAAGGGATGATGGCTTCTGAATGTGCGCATGAATGCATGCATGTATTCTGTACAAGAGCATAAATGTGTGAAACAATTTTTGAAAACGGCGAATGCTTGAAAAAACAGGTCAAATTTGAATATATGCATAAAAGGATGTGTATAATGTTGTTCAGCTGTATACATGTATGCATTTATATAGCAGTTTAGCGCAAAACTGAAATATAAGCAAGAATATATGCAACTATTTACGAATAGGTACATCTTTTAATGCAAAAACCTGCTATTTTGCTAATTTTGGGTTTTGATGTTGTTTTTGATTGTTTTACGCCTGAATTTTTTGGCATGTTTGTGTTTTATTTAATAATGAATTTTCGTGATTTTTTTATATATATTTTTCATGAATTTTCAAATAAATAGGGACCAAGTTTAGCACCGGATGTGAGTCTAATTTTGAAACTTAATAAGGATCTGTAACAAACAGACCTTTTTATATAACCAGAAGTTTTCCAACGTATGAATGGAAAGAATTTGAATGGAAATTATCTTTGGATATTTCGGTATTGAATTCCGTGATTATACGAATATCGTTGAGGAATTTGAAAGTGTAGCATCCCGTATTTTTGGCAGTCAAATAATTTATTTATTATTTTAAATATATTATTTGGAATATTAATGAATTTTTAATAATAAATTCGTTTATTAAAACGATGTTAGAACGTTATATATTTATATAATTATAAATCGAGCTCGAAATGGCACTGCAATTCATAGAGTTTTGAACTTTAATTGAATATACAAGATCCGACTTAAGTCGGATTTTTGTGAAACAAGAAATGTTGGATTCGTGTTAATTATAATTTTCATATAAAAGAGAAAAATCCAGATTTTGGGTTATAGTTTGTTAGTTATGGCTAAATCAAAATTTTGAAATAGTCGTTATGGAAATCGTTATTGAACAATAACGTTTATTAAATAAAATATTAATGATTTTTATATATATTCGGATATTATTACACCAAATTTTTGAAATATCGGGTTGAAATCCATATTAGTCTTATTTGAAGTTATATCGTATTTCAATTAAATATATTCTATAATATCGGGTTATTTTTATTTAACTATTTTGGAATTTTATTGCGATGATATTATATAAGATTTAAAAGTAACCCAACCTAAAGCTTGTGTAAAATCTACTCATTGGCGTTTTCACTTAGTTCGGCAAATCAAATGAAACCCGAAGTACATATTTTCATCATATTTGGCCAACAAATAAAAGCTAGCTACATAAAAAGTGGAACGTATAATGGGAGTGGCCATTGCAAATACAAGAACAAAACTATATATATATATATATATATATTTATATATATATATATATATTGTTGTCTGTAGGGAGGCAAAACTAAAGGACTAAAGCAACTCATCCTAAAATTTCAACATGTATTGTCTCTTTCCAGTAACAACTGTAGAAGAATATAAAAAAACCGCAAATTCCCATAGACTCAGACAATACAAACAGCTAAGATATATATGTATAATATATAGATAAAGATGAAAATTTCCAATAAACAACATATATATACAAAATAAAAACTGGAGAATCCAGATTTTTGGCATGCAAACAATCATACTAGCAAGTATTTAGCCGAAAATTTCAAGTAAAAAAATCCACATAAGGACAGTTCTGTTATAAATCAAATATAGGATATGGAGATCACAGTTCCAAATCTTTACAATGAATAGACAATTAAAATAATCTCAGCTAAACACCACCTACTCTGTACACATCATAGCAGACAATAGAACATGTAATCCAATGTGAATTCTTCAAAATTTTCTGCAAAGTATAGCGCAGCAACCAAACTTTCATTTCAAATACATGACAGCTCGATCATGTACCCAAAAATAGCACCTAAGAAATGAAAGAAAAATAGCACCTAAGAAACAGGAAATATGATGAACAACTAAAATGAAACAAAAAAATAAATATATTCATATAACAGCTAATGAACAGCTAAAGAAAGGTACAATGCGTAGCTGAATTGAAAACAGATGTATTTATACATATAATCATAACAGCTAGGAGAAATCTGATATGCATATATTTACTATCAAATCTACAGACAACTGAATAGATTATATATATATTCATACATCTACACAGTCAAATGCATACAGTGACTATGCCGTATTTTTTTCTAAATTTGAACTCTGAATCTAGAATACAGATTCAAATCTCTGGATGTAATAAACAAGTAAATTCTGATTTAATCCAATTTATAAACAAATGAATAGGAAATTAACCTAACGGTTAAAATTTGATAATCATATTTGTTAAGAAACAATTAAATGGAATTATTTACATTAGTTATATTATTAATTGATTTAAAGGGAAAACAAATTGGAATGGGTTAATGAGATAATTGGATTTGAATTAGCTAAGTTAACAGTTTTAATTGGAATTGATTAATAAATTAGTTTGTATTGAGTTAATCAAATAAAATAGTTTAAAGAATATTAATTAAATTTTAATAAGAGATTTTAAAAAGGAATTTGTTATTTAAATAAAGAAATTAACTACGAAAGTAGTTAATGATTAAAGTAAATTATTATTTTTATAAATAATAACTTGGGGAATTAGTTTTTAGTTGGGGTTTATCTAAAAATTAATCGAATTGAAATGAAATGGAATGGTGAAAGGAGTTTATGAATAGCTTTTATATTTAAAACCCGAATTTTTATAATGAAGTTATAAAGAGAATTTTAAGCAAATACGATAGCTTAAGTTAAATGATACTTGAATTAAGTAAAAGGAAAAATATGAAAAGGGTTTATAATAAATCAAGATTAGATGAAAGAAGTTTAAGGTGTTATATCGCTAATTCTAAATTAATGTTACTTAATAATGTGGTTAATTAAAGGTGGAGAATTGAAATAAGATTTCTAAAGCGGGAAATAGTTGGATGGATTTGAAAAAGGAATTGGGTAAACGAAATGGGTCATTGGATTGTATAACCAAATCCGAATATAAAATGAACTGGTGTGAAGAGGTAGAGGTTAAAAAATGGTGTGTTATAAAGAAGTTACTTAATTGAATTAAGAAATAATGGTATATTAGAGAAATAGATTTTCAAAGAGTAATAAGGTTTATGAAACCGTATTTTTAATAAAATAGTTAAATGGAATTTGTGTTGATATTAAATTGGAATATTAGTTGAAAACGTAAAGTGGGTGGTAATAATATATTATTTCCATTGAAGAAATAACAATACAACGTTTAGTGAACATTTAGAGAATATATAATGAGGATTCTGAGGTAAAAAGGGAAATAAAAGGGTGTGCGTGGAAATATAACGATACCCTCGATTTAGAAAGGAAATGTAAGGTTGAGTTTTATTTTATACAAATAAATATTGGTTATTTTTTTCAAGAATGGAAGAAAAGATAATTCGTAACGGTGTTTTACGAATAGTAAGTTGAATGGATTTTCCAAATTCAAATAATAAAGAATGAGTAACAAATGTTTTGAAAGGAGAATTAGGTGGAAATTGAATATGGTTATAAGTTATTTTACTAAGTATTATAATGAAATGGTTTGGATGGCATTAGTATACTAAATAAGAATTCAATTATTGTAGTTTTAAAATATTAAAAGATTTAGGAGTTTTAATTAAATAGAAGTGAACTAGTCTGTAATTAACAAAGGCCAAGTGACGATGAATACTGAACCAGTGAACTCATTGGATTTTCATGATTGAATCAATGTTTATTTTGATAATTAAATAACCGGTTATCAAATCTGTCCAATACGACTGTTGGTTCAGAAAGACCGGGATCGAATTTATATTTGAAAACCATTCCGACCAACAAATACGTGAAGATATCAGAAGATGATCGAGATGGAGCATTGAAGACCGTGGATCTTTACAAAACGGAAGAACCGCTAATAATCTCTGGTCTGCAGCCAAAGATATACTGTGGTTCTTTCGTGGTTGGAATCTACGGATTGCAAGGACTTCTCGCTACTGATCCATGGGGTGATTCCTATATTGGATGCAGTAGGAGAGTACCTGCGGCTCATCCTGTTCCTGGATGACTTGTATGGACAGATGTCTGACAGAGTATTTCTAAAGGGATCACGTACATTGACTTTTACAAACGTATTTCTGTTAGTGGCGGAGAAGGGCAATTCTCTTAGCTTAACAACCAGAGTATTTTTTGTGGACGTCAACTAGTGATATATGGCGGATCGGACGATGTGGCATTCAAAGTGAATGATGACCCGATGTTCAAAAATTAATCTAAACCTCAAGCCTCATCAACCGGGAAATGAATAAATCGGGCAGGCAGCATGGCTATGTGGGTCGCTCCCATTACGGTGTATAATCTCCTATCTAGAGAAATATCATTTCCTTCTTTAATCTATTTCGATGCTGTCCCTTTTGGGAAATAGTGGTTTGAGCCCAACCGTTGGTGATATGCATTCGATGCACTTGTGGGTCAGGTTGCAAGACATTCTTGTTGAACCCAGTGTATTCCCCTCTAGAAGTACGCTATCGGCATGTGGTCCCATACCTTGTCATATTGGGAATCCAATCTCCAATAAGCGCCCGTGGTTTTGATTGTATACTATATATGTGGAGCGTGAGATGCAAGCGTTCCGCTAGATTGATATTTACTTGTATTAAGACACTATTATAATATCAAAAAAGATATTGATTTCAAAAATGTTTTGGGTTATCATAATGTAAAAACCGTCCGTATTTATGTGTGGATTTGGTCTTACGATTATCCTTTTCTTTCGAAATAATTTTAACTTTAAAATCTAATTGGATGATTCCCCTTAAAACTTTGCGAGTTTTTCTCACTGGTTCACCCAAACTGGCCCGGTGTTTTGTAAATGCTCGGGTTAGACTAGGTTGTACAGGTTCAGGCTATCAAATGTTGTGAAGAGACGAGCTGGAAATGTTTAGACGTATGATATTATATAGCTAATATTCTGCTATGTTGTTGTATATGAGGACAGGTTATTATAACTGTCCAGATGTTGATGTACTCTGATATTGTAAGTATTTTAAAAGCACTCAATAAAGAATTATTTCTATATTATATTTTGTTTCGCTGCGATGTGAGACTCTGTGTTGGTTCTTCTTCTTCTATTCTAATATTTCTTTCTTTCTTATCTCACCCTCTAATTTCTTTCTATTAACTATCAAGTGTTTTTGGTATTTTGGAAGGTCAACATGAGATATGGCAAAGGTATTTATGTTTATTTTCGAGGCCGAAAATGTAACGACCCAGATTTTCTGGTCAATTTATTTTGAACATTTAAATTATTTTAAATATTGAGTTGGTAATATAAATCGATTTTTTATACTGAATTATAGATATAGTTATCGTAATACGAGGATCTTAAATAATTCAATTAGAAATGGAGTCAAAATAATTTATATGAATTTTTATTTGAATTTAAACGATGATAATAATTTATTATCAAGGAATTTATTTGTTTTGAATTTAAATTGATTTAATATGGCTATTTTAAATATTCGTTCAGATTAAATTGTATAATCTATTTCGTTGAATTCAAAATAACGCTGTAACATTGGAACGATGGTTGGTACGCTAAAATAGCGGTTCGTGGTTTAAATTAATGAACTCCGATTAATTTGATTAGTGGATAGGATCAAAATCAAATCGAAGATCAAATCAGAATCCATTTAAAAGAAATAAAAATCTCTTTATTTCAAATCGCATTTAATAGAAATCTAATCGAAATTAATAGTGATGTACTTTATACACTGTAAGCTCCTTAACAACCAAGTTTCTCCTCTGTATAAAATCGCGACCTATCTCTTTATTTTCTCTTCTGATTTTCATTCTAAATAAAACAAAAGCGGCTCTCGCTTCCTCTTTTCCAATTCGAATCATTTCTAATCGAAACCCTAAAGTCCAACGCAAGTGAACATCGATTGTGAGTTAGAAGCGTTCTTCGTGTAAGATCAGTTGTACGATTCAATTTGGGGATAACTCGATGTTCTATTATGTATCAGGGTTCGAGCAAAGATTCGGGTTTGGGGAAGGGTGGTCGCGTTCAAGAACATGGAAGGAAGGAGTTCGAAATGTTGATTTGGGTTTATGGAGTGCGTCGTTGGTCTGTAGGGATGCTCGAATTTGTACAATACTTGTTTAAACGCTGAATTTTTGGAGCAATAAGGGGATTATCTGAAGTGGCAGTGGCGGCTTACTGTAGATGAGAAGGAGTTGGGATAACGGACTTTGAACAGGGCTTCGAACTGGGAAGTTATAAGTCGAGGGCGATGCCAAGGGTTGAAGTGGAAATCGATGCAAGTCCATTGAAAGGTTGAGGTGCGATTGAACGATGATGTCCACGATAGTGGCTACGGGAGTAGTCCGTGAGTTTAAAGCTAGAATTTTGAGGAAGATAAATTAAATCTGGGAAGGGAGATGTCGCTATTTTGGGGGTTTCTGGGTACGACAACAAGGAATGGAAGGGAGTTGTCTTCGAGCAGAAACTAAGGATAAGATGGTGGTTACCTTCGAAAGTGGAGCAGTGATTCTGGTGGACTGTTTGAATGCTGTAAGGTTACTGACCGTGCTCAATTAAGTTTAATAGGTAATTAATTTAACCATATATTTATTTCATAATATAATTAGGATTTTTTTTAGTAAAATAAGTTATATAAAAAAAACTATGCATAACCATACATAAAATAAATGATAAGTTTAGAAAGATTGTGAGTAGCCAAATTCCTTTGTCATATCCTGTTGGCTATTTTATTTATTTATTTAAAAAATGAAGTGAAATAAAACTGAAATTGAATTCTAAATTTATTTAGCAAGTTGTTTAAAATAAATAGAAATTAGCAATTTAATTAGTTAACTATGGTATAATCAGATAATTAAAATTTATAATCTTGTTATACAAGGTTTATTTATGAGATTATTCGAGTTGGGTACGTAGCTGGGATTCTAGAAGTGGTTTGGAATTTGTTGGAGCCAGCTGTGAATTTATGAAAATCCAGACTTTGAATATTCGGCATAATATAAAGATCACGGTGAGTAAATCTCACTCACCTTTTATTTAGAATAATTTTTATTCATTAAAAATAATTGTTTGTTGCTTGTTTGAATGCTTTCTGGTTGTTTTAAATGTATTAGTTATTTAATGTGACTACTATATATATATATTGGTTTGGTGGTTTGATTCCCGTAGTTTTATTAGCGGATGCCCGCAGTATCATTTGCGGATGACCCTATGGCCACGTATATAAGTGGATCCCCTTTATACCGCGATATCCTACCTTGAAGCAGGATGGGTATTATTTCTGTTGACTAACGTCTGTGGATGCAGGAAAAACAGGTTGGAGGAATCCAACTGGATTCCTCAAAAATATATTATTTGTTCGTTTATTTGTTTGCATATATATTGTCATATATGATGTGTTAGAAAATAAATAATTTGTTGTTTGGTGTTTGGATTTCATTGGGCCCAAAGGTTGATATTTAAAAATATCGATGAAAAGATATTTGAGATTTAAATAGGGAAATTCTGTTTTAGAAAAATAGAATTTGAATTTTTAAACAGATTTGAGATATAAACTTGTTTTAAAAAAATAAAACAAGTAGTTCCTTTATAAACGAAGTTTATAGATAGTTCTGTTATAAACGAAGTTATAAATAGTTCTTTTATAACGAAGTTATAAATGAAGTGAAAAGAATTATCATTTGATAATTCAGAAATAAAAATACAAGTGTGAAATTGAAAAGGGAAATCTATTTTCAAAAATAAATAAATAGAAATATCGATTTCAAAAGGGATTGAAATCGAGACTTGTTTAAAGAAATTTAATATAAAAATTCAAATAGAAATTGAATATAGAAAATATAAAGGAATTCAAATATAAAATTCAAACAGATTGAAACAAAAATTTGAATATAGAATTCAAATAGAAACAGACTTTGAGTATGGAATTTAAAGGGTTAAAATGGAATTTGAAAATAAGATTTAAATAGAGTTAAAATGGAATTTGAAAATGAAATTCAAATAGAATTTATACATAGAAAATTTAAATAGTATTTGAATTCAAAGGAATTCAAATGGATTTGAAAATAGAATTCAAATGGAGTTAACTATAGAGATTTGAAAATAAAATTCAAATGGTGTTTAACTATAGAATTTGAAATTAGAAGTGAAATGGAATTTAAACTATGGTATTTGAATATAGGATTCAAATAGAAAATTCAAAGGGGATTTGAATATAGAAATTCAAATGGAGTTTGAATATATGAAATTCAAAGGAAAATCAAATATAGAATTTGAACGTAGAAATTCAAATGGGATTTGAATAAAGGAAATTCGAATATAGAAATTCAAATAGAATTTGGAAAATAGAAGCGAATTGAAATTTAAATATAGAATTTTCAAATAGAAGTAAAATAGATCAGAAACGCTACGTTGAATTGGGACAAATTAATTTGATATATATTAAAAATATACCAGAATGAAGTGGAATTTATTATAAACGAAGTTTAAAAGTGTGTGTATATATATAAACATAATTAAAACGAACTCGCTGCAGTTCGTAAATTGGCGATTCGAACTTCAATTGAATATATAGAACTCAATTGAAGTCGGAATTCTTTGAAACAAGAAACGTCAGGACCGATTAGATAATAGTTCTCTAATGGAGGAGAAAAATTTGAATTTCATTGTATAGATTTTGAGTTATATCAAAATCAAATTTTCATAAAAACAGCACCATAACCATTTAAAAACCATAACGATTCATTTAATTTTTTTAAAGGATTTTAAGCGAATAAAATCCGAATTTCTATTCAGAAAATTTCGGATTTGAGTTGTAGATTATATGGGAACTCAAGTGGAGAAATGAATTGATTTTTCAAACAGAAATCAGATTTTTAATTATTGAATAGAATTAACTAATTTGAATAGAAATTAGTTAATTATATTTTGAATTAATATTGAGCTTTGAATAAGTGAATTCGATTTGAAAATTTATATTCGAAATCGAAAGGAAACTAGAATTGAATTTGAAACTCAATTTGGTTATAAGCAAGTTAAATATGTTCTTTGAATATGTTATGTTCAAACAAAGAAGTGAAATAGGCAAAATAGCTAATTAAAGAATAAATGAGCGAAACTGAATTCAAATGATTGGATTGAATTGAATTGAATTGAAACAGGTGAGCGTGTGTTAGACAGGTGTAGGATGAGGTATATGAAGATTTTAATTTATGTGCCTGACAAAAAGGTACATGTTTAAATTCATATATGAGGTTTTATGTGCCGTATAGGCAAGCCGCTTGGCCTTTTCTTTTTCTTTTGGATCGGTGAGGGCCATGGGAGGCTATTTGAAATATCCCGAAGCTCCCAGCACAAGGGAGGTTATGGTGAATTTTTCCAGGAATTTAAGGAATTAGAATATTTTTAAGATAATTTGATAGTTAGAAATCAATGTATCGATATATATAGAATTCGATAAGGAAACGAAATAAAATATAGAATATTGTAAACAAAAAGGGAAATCTATAAATTAGAAATAGAAAGCGAACCATATACATGTTTTAAAAATGAATAATTGGGTTTTATAGTGTGTTTATTCGAGGTAAGTGGTTTTGCCATTTTGAAGTTGAAGATGTTTTCAATTAAGGTCTGAGAGGTAATTTTACCCCAACTTGATTGATTTCATTTTTAATTGATAAATAGCAAGATCCAATCTCGAAGAGAAGTGTTTGAATAGTAGTTTGGTCAAATAAAATATTGTGGGTTGTAACGATGTTGTATACAGTATGATCAGGAACATGCTCAGGAACAGGGGAAATTTTTCCAAAAGAGGAAATGGTCGAAAGGATTTGGAAAGATGTTGGTAAAAATGAACTTGGGCAGAGAAGTATTCCTGAGTATAACTAAAATACTCGGGATAGAGATAAGTGATCGAAATTGTTTTCAATTACAAATAGAGATATTTTCTAATATATATAAAATAAAAGAAGTTGATATTTGGAAACGTTTTCCAAATAGCATAAGAGGCCAAGATGATTATTGAAAATATTTGGTTAACAAATATTGATAGGGAAATGGAGAAGAGATTTAACTAACGAAATATTAATTAAAGAGCCCAGTGATTTGTTTGATATGTTGGATGAACACTTGTTTTTCTTCGATAGTTAAATCATCGACTATCGAAACACTTGTTTTTATTCGATAGCTAAATCACAGACTATCGAAGTTTTTGACCATCGTTGTCAATATGGAGAGTCCGGTTGGATCATTATCCGTGAACCACTCTGTATGGCCAGTAGTGTTGCGGATCAGATTATATGAAGAAAATCGAGGACGGAGTAAAATGCAAGGACTTTTTTCTATTTATAGAAATTGTGCCTTCGGTTTCGTTCAATCCCAGAACGAACGTATATGGATGAATGTCCGACAGAGTATTTCCAATGATCAAATATGTTGGTCTGTATAAATATACATGGTGGCAACGGATTTATTCCCTTAGCATAATATCCAGAATATTTGTGCAAATCAACTAGTGATTAACGGATCTGACAATGTGGCATTCAAAGTGATTGTGCTATCAATGAACGATAAGAAAACGTAGCCTCAGGCCTCAACAACCAGGAAATGACAAAAATCGGGCAGGCAGCATGGCTATGTGGGTCTCTCCCATTAGGATGTATAATCACCTATCTAGAGATTCATTTAATTTCTTATTCTATTCGATGTTGTCCCATTCGAGAGACGGTTGCTGATCCCAATCGTTGGTGATATACATTCGATACACTCAAGCGAAATGAGTGGTCAATTATGTGTGGGCCGGGTTGCAAGATGTTCTTGTTGAACCCAGTGTATTCCTCTCTAGAGATACACTAGCGGAAGGTGGTTCCATACCTTGTCATGTTAGAAATCCAATCGCCAATAAGCGCCCTGCGGTTTTTGATTTAATACTATATATGTAGAACGTGAGATGCAAGCTTTCTACTATCTGGTTATTTATTTGATGTAGACATTATTATAATATCACTGGATTTTCATATCAAAGTGTTTTGGGTTATAGTAAGGTAAAAACCGTCCATGTTTATGTGTGGGCTGGTCTTACTATTATCTTTTCTTTCGAAAGGATTTTGAAAGTTAAACAATTGGTTGGAGTTTACTCACACCAGTCCCATGACTGACCCAGAGTTTATTTTGTTTGCTTTCCCTAAACACTTGGGTGCCCAAATTTGTACAGGCAGTCAAGTAGTTGGGATTTTTCAGATTCACTTGGAAGAGCTGGAAGCAGGAGGCTTCACCAGTTAGCTATAGACTATCATATATTCCGTTGTGAACCATGTTTCTATCTGGAAACATGTGTTTATAACTGTTCCAGGAATAACTGCTGTGCTCTGATGATAGTATGTATATAAAGTTATTGATTTTTACTTCATAAAGATATGTTATTTAATATATTTTATTCGTTCCGCTGTGAGTTTGTGATCTTCACTTTCTTTTATTCTGATATTTCTTTCTTTCTATTTCTCATCCTCTAACTTCTTTCTATTTATGATTCGTATTTCTGTGCAATTTGGGTTGGACGTGTGGTGTTATTAGTCAACTCAGATATTAAGGATTTGCGGGCCATTATATAAAATCATTGGGGCTTACAGTGGTATCAGAGCTATTGATTTAGTAATAACCTTGGCTCTGTGGTGTTACTCGATAGAGATTGTGTTAGTAATACCCTAGATCGAGATTGATTGTGTTTGTGTGTGTGTGTGTGTGTGTGTAAATATATATATATGAGAGCGTATTTGTAAATTTTATATACAAATGTTTTGTAATGTGTTGTTTGATCGGTTCAAGTATTGAGAAGCATTGAACTGGAAATTGATTCGATATTATTTTGTAAAGAGGGTAAATTAAATAATTTAACCCAAATTATATTTTTGTATAGAAAAGAAGTAATTTTATCAATTACTGAGGTATTAGTATGTTTGATTGATTTGAATGGAATTCAAATTGGATTGAAAATTTTGAATTGAAATTTAACTTGGTTAAGTTAATTAAAGGTAGAATGACATCAAAATTAAGGAAAAAAGATTTAGAAATTGGGAAGTTGATCAAATAAAAATCAATCGATTATTGATCGATTGATGTTCAAAATGTGAAGCTAAAATAAAATATTAATATTGAATCTAAGTTCAATTGATTTTGTTGTGTATTGGTTGTTGGTTGTAAATTGCTTAGGATTGGATGATAGTTTGTTCGAATGGAATAATCAACAATTTACGGGAGCTAAATGAACTGTAAACTAAAGAATAATTTCTGGTATAATTAAACTGGAATGGAACTGCATATGAATTGGAATTTATGATTTAACCCTATATTTGATAATGAATTGATGCTATCTGTTTGATTTTGAAATTGGTGTAGTTACACCAGTTGATTAGTGAAATATTATTTCAGAATTTCATATATTTATTACTTATATGTGAATTGAGTTAAGTACATGCGCATGATGGCTAGGCAGATTGATATTGATTGAGTAAATCACCTATACATTAAGCAATTATGCTCAGTAATGCTCGTCAAAGGTATGCCTACGCGAGAATATAAAATTTTGGGTTTTGATTTTCGACCGTGTGGGTTGATGTATATATATATTATTTGTTCCTACGATATCGAAGATGTCACTCCGTACATGAGAGACTCTGCCGAATTTTTCCGGGAATTTAATGTGTTAGAAATTTTTTGATATTTTTGAAAATATTTATTTACAATAATAAATTGGTTTTCAATTTATAATAAAATGGATTTGGAAATTAATTGAATTTGTAGCATTTTCCTCACCTTAGCAATTTCGGGAAGAAATTCTTTTAAGGGGGAAGAATGTAACGCCCCTTATTTTTGGTAGTCAAATAATTTATTTATTTATTTTAAAAAATTTAGCTGGAATATAAATGAATTTTTACTATTAAATTCATTTATTTAAACGAAGTTAGAACGTTATATATTTATATAATTATAAATTGTGCTCGAAATGGCGATGCAGTTTATAATATGGAGTTTTGAACTTCAATTGAAAATATAGGATCTGATATAAGTTGGATTTCTGTGAAACAAGAAATGTTGGATTCATGTTAATTATAATTTTCATATAAAAGAGAAAAATCCAGATTCTGGGTTATAGTTTGTTAGTTATGGCTAAATCAAAATTTTGAAATAGTCACTATGGAAATCGTTATTGAATGATAACGCTTATTAAATAAAATATTAATGATTTTTATATATATTCAGGTATTGTTACACCGAATTTCTGAAATATCGGGTTGAAATCCATATTAGTCTTATTTAAAGTTATATCGTATTTCATTTAAATATATTCGATAATATCGGGTTATTTTTATTTTACAATTTTTGAATTTTATTAGGATGATATTATATAAGATTTAAAAGTAACCCAGCCTAAAGCTTGTGTAAAATCTACCCATTGGCGTTTTCACTTAGTTCGGCAAATCAATTGAAACTCGAAGTAAATATTTTCATCATATTTGGTCAACAAATAAAAGCTCGCAACATAAAAAGTGGAATGTATAATGGAAGTGGCCATTGCAAATACAAGGAAAAAACTATATATATATATATTCTTGTCTGTAGGGAGGCAAAGCTAAAGGACTAAATCAAATCATCCTATAATTTCGACTTGCATTGTCTCTTTCCAGTAACAACTGTAGAAGAATATAAAAAAACCGCAAATTCCCATAGACTCAGAAAATACAAACAGCTAAGATATATGTATAATATATAGATGAAGCTGAAAATTCCGATAAAAAATATATATATACAAAATAAAAACAGGTAATCCAGATTTTTGGTAAACAGACAATCGTACAACACATATTTAGCCGAAAATTTCAAGTAAAAAAATCCACACAAGGATTGTTCTGCTATACATCAAATACAGGGTATGGAGATCATAGTTCCAAATCTTTACAATGAATAGACAATTAAAATAGTCTCAGCTAAACACCACCTACTCTGTACACATCATAGCAGACAATAGCACATGTAATCCAATGTTAATTCTTCAAAATTTTCTGCAAAGTATAGCGCAGCAACCAAACTTTCATTTCAAATACATGACAGCTCGATCATGTACCCAAAATATAGCACCTAAGTAATGTAAGAAAAATAACACCTAAGAAACAGGAAAGATCATGAACAGCTAAAATGAAACAATCAAACAAATATATTCATATAACAGCTAAAGAAAGGTACAATGCATAGCTGAATTGAAAACAAATGTATTTATACATATATTCATACATCAATTTTATGAAGACAACAGACAGCTAGGAGAAATCTAATATGTATATATTTACCATCAAATCTACAGACAAATGAATATATTATATATATATATTCATACATCTACACAGTCGAATGCATATGGTGACTGCGCCATACTTTTTTCCAAATATGAACTCAGAATCTAGAATACAGATTCTGATCTTTGGACGTAATAAACAAGTCATAGCCTCACCAAATCTATACAGTTCGATCATTGTTCTTTTTGAACAGACCCACTTTATTGGAAATACAATACAGAATTCATCAAATCTCTGCTAACCATCACGCATCAAGCCTCCATCACCCGTACACATGTTTTGGAAAGGAAAAAAACAATGGCCTAAGTTTTGTAGCCGAACTACCTACGATATGCCACTGATGGACATGAATCTTATCTAACTCAACCATGCTATAAATACAAGCATCGCACATAGGCATTTCATCAATTCCAGAGAAAAACAACATGAACAATACAGTAAACAAAAATGGTTCAAACCACTTAAAAAATCAAAGTGAAAATTATATAGCAATCAAAAATAAAGTAATATACTTATCTGTATATTTGGATCCACGCACTTCAATTCTGCATATTTGGACAAATTTCCGAATGAGCTGTTCGAAGTCAAGGACCTAGGGTTCGGTCAATTGTTCATGATAGAAGCCCCATGTTGGATTGTGTAAGGTTTGTAGTGGGTATGGGAGGAAGCTCGTTTATTTCAGGAGGAGGTGGGGTGACAAACGAAGTTGTGATAGGTCGATGCAAGGATTGTTGGGATGGGCAGATCGATTGAGGGTGGAAAGCGGAGGGATGATCGAAGAACCGGTTGTGAAGGAGGGTTGCGATGCAACTAATTTAGATTTTTCTGAAGAGGGAAGATGGAAATGGAGATCTGATTTCGGCATGGAAGGGTTTTCTTTTGGAGGTAGCGGATAATTTGTGAAGGGGGGAGGATTCCGATGGGTTATAAGGTGGAACGGGTTTCTTTAATGCTAAATAGGATGAACAAATAGGGTGAGGCCCAAGAATCAATTTAAATTAAAGTTTAGTTAATTTTAATATTCGTATAAACTTGAAATGTTAATATTGAATGCGTACATGATCAAAATTCAATGAAACAGGAAGCATCAGAACTGCCTCGACGAGCACTTCATCATGCTCCTGGTTTGGACAGTAATGGAGGTAGTTGTAATTTTTAGTCAAACTATTAATTTGACTAACCTAGGTCGTTCTATCGACAAATCAATTCAAAGTGAGTTAAACTCACTCAGTTCTTCCCATTTATATTCTATATAGTGTGTTATGGTTGCTAATGGTTGACTGTTTGCTAGTTATATATTTAATTGTTGATTTAACTGATGAAATCAAACTGTTATTTAATTTCAGTGAAATATTAAATCGTTATTTTAACGACTGGATCTAATAGAGGTAACTCACCTTGATTGGTCACGTTTATAAAATAAATGTGTTTAAATTGTTTGAACTGCTTGTGAATTGGTTGATGTTAAATGGTCGTTATTTATTGTTATCAGTTAAATGAAATTGAATGATCAGATTTGAGATAACCATTCTGAATACAGGGAATAACAGGTTGGAGGGATCCAACGGGATTCCTCAAATGTATTGGATATTATTTATTTTCATATATTATAAATATACGAGCTGTCCAGATTGGGTGATTGGTTTGATTATTGATAGTTGACTGGAAATTTAACCTGTGTTTGGTTTTACCCATTGGGTAATATTGGTTAAGAAACCAGTAATAAAAGGCCTAAAATATATTTGTTTTGTTTATATCGATTTACCGTCAGGTGAATCGATAGAATTGAAGTTGTAAAATTATTTTATAACTGTAGATTGATTTTTAAATATATATTACTTTGAATAAAAGTTTGTTAAAGGGAAATAAATATTTATTATTTGAGTCTAAAATTAATTATTAATTGATCTAATAAAGTAAATTATGATGTAATCCAATTTATAAACAAGTGAATAGGAAATTAACCTAATGGTTAGAAGTTGATAATTGTTTTTGTTAAGAAACAATTAAATGGAATTATTTAAATTAGTTATATTATTAATTGATTTAAAGGGAAAACAAATTGGAATGGGTTAATGAGATAATTGGATTTGAGTTGGCTAAGTCAACAGTTTTAATTGGAATTGATTACTAAATTAGTTTGTATTGAATTAATCAAATAGAATAGTTTAAAGAATATTGTTTAAATTTTAATAAGAGTTTTTAAAAAGGAATTTATTATTTAAATAAAGAATTAACTACTGAAGTAGTTAATGATTAAAGTAAATTATTATTTTTATTAATAATAATTTAGGGAATTACTTTTTAGTTGGGGTTCATCTAAAAGGTAATCGAATTGAATTGAAATGAAATGGAATGGTGAAAGGAGTTTATGAACAACTTTTATATTTAAAACTCGAATTTTTATAACGAAGTTATAAAGAGAATTTTAAGCAAATACGATAGCTTAAGTTAAATGATACTTGAATTAACTAAAAGGAAAAAGATGAAAAGGGTTTATAATAAATCAGAAATAGATAAAAGAATTTGAGGTGTTATATCGCTAATTCTAAATTAACGTTACTTAATAATGTGCTTAAGTAAAGGTGGGAAATTGAAATAATATTTCCAAAGCGGGAAATAATTGGATGGATTTGAAAAGGGAATTGGGTAAACGAAATGGGTCATAGGATTGTGTAACCAAATCTGATTATAAAATGAATTGGTGCAAAGAGGTAGAGGTTAAAAAATGGTGTGCTATAAAGAAGTTACTTAATTGAATTAAATAATAATGGTATATTAGAGAAAGAGATTTTCAAAGAGTAATAAGGTTTATGAAACTGTATTTTTAGTAAAATAGTTAAATGGAATTTGTATTGATATTAAATTGAAATATTAGTTGAAAACGTAAAGAGGTTGGTAATAATATATTATTTCCATTAAAGAAATAATAATACAACGTTTAGTCAACATTTAGAGAATATATAATGAGGATTCCGAGGTAAAAAGGGAAATAAAAGGGGCTGCGTGGAAATATAACGATACCCTCGAGTTAGAAAGGAAATGTAAGGTTGAGATTTATTTTATACAAATAAATATTGGTTATTTTTTTCAAGAATGAAGAAAAGATATTTCGTAACGTTGTTTTACGAATAGTACGTTGAATGGATTTCCCAAATTTAAATAATAAAGAATAATGTAACAAATGTTTTGGAAGGAGAATTAAGTGGAAATTGAATATGGTTATAAGTTATTGTACTAAGTATTATAATGAAATGGATTGAAGGGCATTAGTATATTAAATAAGAATTCAATTATCGTGGTTTTAAAATATTAAAAGAGTTAGGAGTTTTAAATAAATAGAAGTGAACTAGTATGTAATTAACAAAGGCCAAGTGATGCTAAATACTAAACCAGTGAACTCATGGGATTTTCACGATTGAATCACTGTTTATTTTGATAGTTAAATAACCGACTATCAAATCTGTCCAATACGATTGTCTGTTCGGAAAGACCAGGATCGAATTTATATTTGAAAACCATTCCGACCAACAAATACATGAAGATATAAGAAGATGATCGAGATGGAGCATTAAAGATCATGGATCTTCATAAAACGGAAGAACCGCTAATAATCTCTAGTCTGCTGCCAAAGATGTACTGTGGTTCTATCATGGTTGGAATCTACGGATTGCAAGGACTTCTCGCTACTGATCGATTGGGTTATTCTTATATTGGATGCAATAGGAGAGTAACTTCGGTTCATCTTGTTCCTAGATGACTTGTACGGACGGATGTCTGAAAGAGTATTTCCAAAGGGATCGCATATGTTGATTTTTACAAACGTATTTCTGTTAGTGGAAGAGAAGGGCACTTCTCTTAGATTAACAACCAGAGTATTTTTATGGCCGTCAATTAGTGATAGCTAGCGGATCTGACGATGCGGCATTCAAAGTGAATGATGACCCGATGTTCAAAAATTAATCTAAACCTCAAGCCACATCAACCAAGAATGACAAAAATCGGGCAGGCAATATGGCCTTCTGGGTCGCTCCCATTAGGTTGTATAATTACCTATCTATAGAAATATCATTTCCTTCTTTAATCTATTTCGATGTTGTCCCTTTCGGGAAACGGTGGTTTGAGCCCAACCGTTAGTGATATACATATGATACACTCAAGCGAAATGAGTGGTCGGTCATGTGTGGGCGGGTTGCAAGACGTTCGTGTTGAACCCAGTGTATTCCCTTCTAGAGGTACACTATCTGCAGTTGGTCCCATACGTTGTCAAAGTGGGAATCTAGCCTCCAATAATTGCCCGCGGTTTTGATTATATACTATGTATGTGGAGCGTGAGATGCAAGTGTTCTGCTAGATTGATATTTACTTGTATTTAGACACTATTATAATATCAGAAAAGATATTGATTTCAAAAATGTTTTGGGTTATCGTAAGGTAAAAAACGTCCGTATTTATGTGTGGATTTGGTCTTACGATTATCCTTTTCTTTTGAAAGAATTTTAACTTTAAAATCAAGTTGGATGATTCCCCTTAAAACTCAGCGAGTTTTTCTCACTTTGGTTCACCAGACTGACCCGGTGTTTTGTAAATGCTCGGGTTAGACCGGGTTATACAGGTTCAGGTTGTCGAACGCTGTGAAGAGGCGAGCTGGAAGAGTTCAGACGTATGATATTATATAGCTAATATTCCGCTATGTGTTGTATATGAGGATAGGATATTATAATTGTCCAGACGTTGATGTACTCTGATATTATAAGTATTTTGAAAGCTCTCAGTAAGATTTGTTTCTGTATTATATTTTGTTCCGCTGCGATGTGAGACTCTGTGTTGGTTCTTCTTCTTCTATTCTAATATTTCTTTGTTTCTTATCTCACTCCCTAATTTCTTTCTGTTAACTATCCAGTGTTTTTGGTATTTTGGAAGGTCGGCACGAGATACGTTAAAGGTATTTATTTTGATTTTCGGGGCTGAAAATCATTGGGTCATTACTGTAACAACCCGTATTTTTATAACATGTTAAAACAATAAATCAAGGCAGAATTAAATTTTAAATTCAGAATCAGGGGACACGGGTTATGCCATTGCATTCGTCTCGAAATTTTACATGAAACAGAGTCCGAGTTTTCGAAAATCGGAGTCCAGATAAAGAAGTTATGGCCTGTACAAGTTTCAGCAGTTTTCAGGTAGGACTGTACCAAGGGGTCGACCATATGGTCGACCTACCCCCCAAGTTGACCATAGGGTCGACCTACCCCCCAGGTCGACCATAGTGTCGACCTCCCCTCTTACAGGTCGGCCTGGTTTGACCCAGAACTCATTTTTGAAGCCTGAGACGTGTTTTGATGGTCCGGATTGATTCTAGGGTTAACCTAAGGGCCTAAACTAGTAGCTACACCTATAAAAGCACCCTTAGACCTAACCTAATTCACAACAAATCATTCTTACACCATTATGCTGCTAAAATACCTCTTGAACCATGGCCGCCGCCTCCAAATCAAAGTACAAACATTCAAACTCAAATCAATTCGAAGAACAAAGCTTCAACAATGGTTCAAACAATAAATCAACACTACTACAAACGTTCTATGACAATTTCAGTTCCTAATTCACTAGCCATGCTTTGTAAGTTCTAGTTGTTTTTAGATTTAAACATTTAATTATAATGTGGCCAAGGAATAAAGTGGAATTGGATTTAAGTATGTTTATCGATTCTGATCTATTTCTGTTGCTCCTTTAATCTTGTGTTTTGGAACTTGTCTATCTTTATGCTCATGACAAGTTTATGATCTATTCAGCAGTTTTCTTGATTCATAATGAAGTTATCATCAAGTTGTAATATTTATGCCTATGATGATGTTTTCCTATGATCTCATTTTTATTCAATTTCTATCTCCCCCAATTTATTTTCTTTCATGAACCTTGGTCAATTTCAGACCTTGGCCTAAAATCGCGATTTGCGTACGATATGTATACAGGGGAATTATGGGATTATTGCCCATATGAATATGATGTAATAATTGGCAACATGAAATTGGATATTATCATTGTATTTGCTAGTTTGGGCTTGATCTGTTAATTTTGGTATAATCTTGTTATGAACAAATTTTCATAAATATTATATACATGGAATTTGGCACAAATAGGATCTATGTAATGTAACATGAGATTTGGTATATATAACATGTATGTAATTTGGTATGTAAATTAAACCACGAGTTCGGGCCTATGTAAATTAAATCAAAAGATTAGGCTTACGATTAAGCATATATAGAATTGAGGATTTGAATATAAAAGCAATTGTAAATTTGATAATTGGCATAAATATGTATTATGAACTTGGATAGTTGGCGTGTGTTGTAATAAAAAAGATTACAGTTTGGGATAACTACATCATGAATCATGATTTGGGTTTATTTGGGCATGATACATGCAATTTTGGCTAGAACTCGATATGGGTGAAATAGCATAAACTTGGCATAAATGTAAATAGGCAAGAATTGGACATATGTAATCTGACTAGAATTGGATATATTTATCCATATATATATATATATATATATATATATATATTGGCATGTAATTTTGGAACTTGGGCATATGTTTATTAATATGTAAAGTTGGGAATTTGAAACATGAAAATGACTGTGTATTGGATAATTGACTTGAACACGAACATGGACGTTTCTATATGTTAAACACATGAACTGATATTAGGGTTTTGGGTGGAATACGACCATTAATGAACCTTTGACACGAGGTTAGACTCAGTTTGTGGTGTAAATCTGCCCGGAACCGCCCGGCACATCCAGTAGCCACAAAGTGTCAGTCTAATGTGAGAGGTCGAAGGCCAAATTGTAGGCGTAACGATTTATGACACGAGGTTAGACCCAGTTTGTGGTGTAAATCTGCCCGGAACCGCCCGGCAAATCCATTGGCCACAAAATGCACGTCTAATGTGAGAGGTCACGATTCGTTCGTCATAATGAATGAATTAAGGAATACTAACCATAATAAGACGTGGGTATGGTTAGAGGGTTAGGTGGGATAACATGGAAATTTGACATGTAAATGTGGACCTAACCGGTATGAGTTAAGAACATGTAAAACTTACAAATGTAGACTTAACCAACATAATAGTTAATCAGACCAATGGGTGGGTTAAGTAATATGTCTAGACTAATGACACTTAACCAATATAACATGACACGTGGCAGGGTTAAGTCAACTTGAACATATAGATGATACTTAACCAACTTAACATGATACGTGGGCGGGTTAAGTCATGGACCACTTGAATATACTTAACAAATTTGACACGATGATTTGATAGGGTTAATTCATGAACCGCTTGAATATACTTAACCAATTTGACACGATGATTTGATAGGGTTAAGTAATGAACCACTTGAATATACTTAACCAATTTGACACGATGACCTGATAGGGTTAAGTCATGAACCACTTGAATATACTTAACCAATCTGACACGATGACCTGATAGGGTTATGTCACGAACCGCTTGAAGATACTTAACCAATTTGACACGATGATTTGATAGGGTTAAGTCATGAACCACATGAATATACTTAAACAATTTGACACGATGATTTGATAGGGTTAAGTCATGAACCGCTTGAATATACTTAACGAACTTGACACATGATTCGTAGGGCTATGTCATGAACTTGAACGACAACACTTAGCCAATTTGACATGACACGTAGGTGGGTTAAGTCATGAACTTGAATGACAACACTTAACCAACTTGACATGCTAAACTGATGGGGTTAAGTCTTAGATTTAAATGACAACACTTAACCTACTGGGCGGAAACCCTAGTTACGCGGTCCTTTTCAGCAGTAACCCACTAGATGTATTATGGTACCCTGGAACTAGGCAGGGTGGGGCACGATTACTGGGCTGATTGTAAGAGACCAGAACGACGGCTGAGTTGGTGCGCCATTGTAGGTTCAGGCAGACTATGGTCGTGCACGTAGTCCGGAGTTGAAAAAGCAGGCATTGGGCACCAGTAGGTTTACATTGTGCATGCTTGATTGTGTCAGTGGTTGGCACCCTAGGGCTTGATACACCCTATGGTGTACCTAGCACAAGTGACTACATTTCGTGATTGGGCCGTATGGCATAGACACATGAACGAGCTAGGACTTGTAGGGAGCCGATCGATTAATAGATCGTTACGTGGAAAAAGGGTGTTGTTCGTTAGGTAGCATAATCCCTAGTGGTCCTAGGTAGCATAAACCCTAATTGAATCTTGAAAACGTTCAATAGGTAGCATAATCCCTAGTGGTCCTAGGTGGCATAAATCCTAGTTGAACACGCGATAGTTCATTATAAGGAAACCTAGCCAGAACAAGGGTGGCGGTCCAAATGATTACAAGAATGGTGGCACTACGTTGAGGAACTATAGAAATACGTGATGAAACCCATACGATATATGGCAAGGGACTGTACATATACTTGAAAAGGATGATACGTGTTGGGGTACTAGTACAGTTGGTGCAGAGAATATAGGAAATCAAAGAAAATAGTGGAATGGTGAAGCTTAGAAATCTTGCGATGTTATACTTAATAGAAACCTTGCAATGTTATACTTGATTCATCGTGCCTGTAGCCTACCTTGTCATCATGCTTATGTTTACTTTCAGTTTATTCATGCCATATTATCTTCACCTGTTTTTATGCTGAAAGCCACTCGGACTTACTCAGTCTTTATGACTGACCCAGTTTGTTTCGCCTCTTTTCCTTTCGTTTCCCCCCCAGGTTCGCTGGGTGGGAATACAGCTTAGTTCGGATCTTACCAAGCTCCAAGGCTCTTTCATGTACCGCTTGGATCTCTCTTGGCTATGGCTTGCTTTGCTGTTTTACTTGGGGAATGATTTATGACTATGGTTTTATGCTTCTTTACTATTGCAAGACAGATTTCGATGTAATAGATTTAGTAGCATTTTGATGTAAAAAGGCTTTAGACCTTTCTAGATTTTAAAGCAATGAAATTTGTTTCTTCTTCCGCTGTTTTATATGTTCTGTCTTGTAATATTTCTGTGTATGTTTACCTAGATAATGCTCCACCAAAGCTAGTGCATTCCCTTTGTGGGTGACCCCAGCGGAGGTGGGGTGTTACATTTGGTATCAGAGCAGAAGGTTACCAGACTGGGAAAACGTTTTTAAAACCTTTTGAAATCATTTTCAAAACCATTTACAAAGAAGCATTTTTCAAGAAAAGTTTTATTTTTAAAGGCTATTCCCCAAAGGCCATTAGCATTATCCTTTGTTTCCTTGTTTGAATCCCTTTTCCTTTCTTTCCTCCATCTGTAGTCACATTAGTTCCATCTGCGACTAACCTTATTTCAAGCTTTGAAGGATTGCTGTGCGATGGAGGTAGTTCTCGAGAGACCTATTAACACGTTAAATAAGATGGGATAAAGGTGGTTAAGGCGAATGAGGCTCAGAATAAGAAGGTAGAAATGTTTCTGTAGGAAAGCCTAGTTTATCTTTCTATCCTGTCCGTACCCTTTTTGATTATGGTACATTGCATCCTTTTTATTTCTGCTTCGATAGTTGAGTCTCTACACCTTAGTACTAGCGTAGTAGAGGATCTCATTTTTTCTCTCAAATCCTGTTGGGGAATCAGCTCATTTATTAATGACTTGTTTGGATTTGAGAATGTCTATGCTAAGCAATGCTTATCTTTTTGGGCTACGGGTCGATTCTAGGGATGGAATGGTTAACCAGTACTGGTGCCATTCTTGAGTATTAAAAGAGGGTAGTTAGACTCTTGACTTGCCATGGTAATACCCTCGAAGTCTAGTGTAACCTTGAGGATTCTGCCATGCTTAGTTACCTAGAATCTCTTGAGACATTTGTTGATCTCGAGTAGTGTTCGCCACTAAGGTGGATGGTTCATTTCGCTTAGGCATGAGTTATAGGAAATCACCTTAGTTAGTACATTTGGCAACATGGCTGACATGTGTTTATTTGCAAGAGATAATTCTTCTGCGTGGAATACCCTATAGTGAGTAAACGAGATCCACGATTCACTAGTGAATTTTGGAGAGCTTGCATGAAACCATGAGTGCGCAGTTGTGTTTGAGCCGAGTATACTAGAAGGAGGATAAGTGAAAGTAGGACGAGAGGCAACAGTGAAATGAGTTCCAACTCATTTGGAAACAAGAATTAAGAAGCTACGAAATTATGAAGTTAAAGGCGGACAAAGCACAATGGAGTTAAGCTCAAGGAAATACGACTTAGAAGATTGAAGACTAGACACGCGCATCATATCTCTTTTTAAGAGTATATTCTTGATCCCTCTTTTCCCGTAAAGCATACTTGCATGTTATCTTTTATGTATATCCTCTCGGTCCTATTCTCAATCTTATTTCTGTTGCAAACCCCATAAGGAGTATGACTCATCTGGTTGTGATATATGTTGGGGGTTTGAGGGTGTCCGTTGGGTTGACTAAACTTTTTGGGTTTTATAGGATATGGGCTGGTGCTTAGGGAGTTCTTCTCCTATTCAGTATATATGTGACGTAGATTTCCAGCTTTGACATTGCCTAATGGGCACAAAGTTTTTACTTGCTTCTATCATTCGGCTATATCTTTAGGTAGGAACAATTGGGTGAAACATGTGTTTGAGACATGTTATGATTGATGGTTGCAAGTGGTTGCAAGTGGTCGCAAGTGGTTGCTCGTGGTTGCATAACACACATTAGGCACTAGATCACATTGCGTTCTTCTCGAAATTTTACATGAAATAGAGTTCGAGTTTTCGAAAATCGGAGTCCGGATGAAGAAGTTATGGCCTGTACAAGTTTCAGCAGTTTTCAGGCAGAACTAGACCAGGGGGTCGACCATAGGGTCGACCTACCCCCCCTCCCAGGTCGACCATAGGGTCGACCTACCCCCCAGGTCGACCATAGTGTCGACCTCCCCCCTTATAGGTCGACTTGGTCGGCCTGGTTTGACCCAGAACTCATTTTTGAAGCCTGAGACGTGTTTTGATGGTCCAGATTGATTATAGGGTTAATCTAAGGGCCTAAACTAGTTGCTACACCTATAAAAACACCCTTAGACCTAACCTAATTCACAACAAATCATTCTTACACCATTATGCTGCTAAAATACCTCTTGAACCATGGCCGCCGTCTCCAAATCAAAGTATAAACATTCAAACTCAAATCAATTCGAAGAACAAAGCTTCAACAATGGTTCAAACAATAAATCAACACTACCACAAACGTTCTATGGCAATTTCAGTTCCTAATTCACTAGCCATGCTCTGTAAGTTCTAGTTGTTTTTAGATTTAAACAATTAATTATAATGTGGCCATAGAATAAAGTGGAATTGGATTTAAGTATGTTTATCGATTCTGATCTATTTCTGTTGCTCCTTTAATCTTGTGTTTTGGGACTTGTCTATCTTTATGCTCATGACAAGTTTATGATCTATTCAGCAGTTTTCTTGATTCACAATGAAGTTATCATCAAGTTGTAATATTTACGCCTATGATGATGCTTTCCTCTGATCTCATTTTTATTCAGTTTCTATCTCCCCCAATTTATTTTCTTTCATGAACCTTGGTCAATTTCGGACCTTGGCCTAAAATCGCGATTTGCGTACGATATGTATACGGGGGAATTATGGGATTATTGCCTATATGAATATGATGTAATAATTGGCAACATGAAATTGGATATTATCATTGTATTTGCAAGTTTGGGCTTGATCTATAAATTTTGGTACAATCTTGTTATGAACAAATTTGCATAAATATTATATACATGGAATTTGGCACAAATAGGATCTATGTAATGTAACATGAGATTTGGTATATATAACATGTATGTAATTTGGTATGTAAATTAAACCACGAGTTCGGGCCTATGTAAATTAAATCAGAAGATTAGGCTTACGATTGGGCATATGTAGAATTGGGGATTTGAATATAAAAGCGATTGTAAATTTGATAATTGGCATAAATATGTATTATGAACTTGGGTAGTTGGCGTGTGTTGTAATAAAAAGATTGCAGTTTGGGATAACTACGTCATGAATCATGATTTGGGTTTATTTGGGCATGATACATGCAATTTTTTCTAGAACTCGATATGGGTGAAATAGCATAAACTTGGCATACATGTAAATAAGCAGGAATTGGACATATGTAATCTGACTAGAATTGGGTATATATCCACACACACACACACACACACACACACACACACACACACACACATATATATATATATATATATATATTGGCATGTAATTTTGGAACTTGGGCATATGTTTATTAATATGTAAAGTTGACGAACATGAAAGTTTCTATATGTTAAACACATGAACTGATATTGGGGTTTTGGGTGGAATACAACCATTAATGAACCTTTGACATGAGGTTAGACTTAGTTTGTGGTGTAAATCTGCCCGGAACCGCCCGGCAAATCCAGTAGCCACAAAGTGCGAGTCTAACGTGAGAGGTCGAAGGCCAAATTGTAGACGTAACGATTTATGACACGAGGTTAGACCCAGTTTGTGGTGTAAATCTGCCCGAAACCGCCCGGCAAATCCAGTGGCCACAAAATGCACGGTCTAATATGAGAGGTCATGATTCGTTCGTCATAATGAATGAATTAAGGAATACTAACCGTAATAAGACGTGGGTATGGTTAGAGGGTCTGGTGGGACGAGACGGAAATTTGATATGCAAATGTGGACCAAACCGGTATGAGTTAAGAACGTGTAAAACTTACAAATGTAGGCTTAACCAACATAATAGTTAATCAGAACAATGGGTGGGTTAAGTAATATGACTAGACTAATGACACTTAACCAATATAACATGACATGTGGCAGGGTTAAGTCAACTTGAACATATAGATGATACTTAACCAACTTAGCATGATACGCGGGCGGGTTAAGTCATGAACCACTTGAATATACTTAACAAATTTGACATGATGATTTGATAGGGTTAAGCCATGAAGCGCTTGAATATACTTAACCAATTTGACACGATGATTTGATAGGGTTAAGTCATGAACCACTTGAATATACTTAACCAATCTGACACGATGACCTGATAGGGTTAAGTCATGAACCACTTGAATATACTTAACCAATCTGACACGATGACCTGATAGGGTTAAGTCATGAACCGCTTGAATATACTTAACTAATTTGACATGATGATTTGATAGGGTTAAGTCATGAACCACTTGAATATACTTAACCAATTTGACACGATGATTTGATAGGGTTAAGTCATGAACCGCTTGAATATACTTAACGAACTTGACACATGATTCGTAGGGCTAAGTCATGAACTTGAACGACAACACTTAGCCAATTTGACATGACACGTAGGCGGGTTAAGTCACGAACTTGAATGACAGCACTTAACCAACTTGACATGCTAGACTGATGGGGTTAAGTCTCGAATTTAAATGACAACACTTAACCTACTAGACGGAAACCCTAGTTACGCGGTCCTTTTCAGCAGTAGCCCACTAGATGTATCATGGTACCCTGGAACAAGGCAGGGTGGGGCACAATTACTAGGCTGATTGTAAGCGACCAGAACGATGGCTGAGTTGGTGCGCCATTGTAGGTTCAGGAGGACTATGGTCGTGCACGTAGTCCGGAGTTGAAAAAGCAGGCATTGGGCACCAGTAGGTTTACACTGTGCGTGCTTGATTGTGTCGGTGGTTGGCACCCTAGGGCTTGATACACCCTATGGTGGACCTAGCACAGGTGACTACATTTCGTGATTGGGCCGTATGACACAGACACATAAACGAGCTAGGACTTGTAGGGAGCCGATCGATTAATAGATCGTTACGTGGAAAAAGGGTGTTGTTCGTTAGGTTGCATAATCCCTAGTGGTCCTAGGTGGCATAAACCCTAATTGAATCTAGAAAACGTTCAATAGGTAGCATAACCCCTAGTGGTCCAAGGTGGCACAAATCCTAGTTGAACACGCGATAGTTCATGATAAGGAAACCTACCCAGAACAAGGGTGGCGGTCCAAACGATTTCAAGAATGGTGGCACTACGTTGAGGTAGTATAGAAATACGTGATGAAACCCATACGATATATGGCAAGGGACTGTACATATACATGGAAAGGATGATACGGGTTGGGGTACTAGTACAGTTGGTGCAGAGAATATAGGAAATCAAAGAAAATAGTGGAATGTTGAAGCTTAGAAATCTTGCAATGTTATACTTAATAGAAACCTTGCAATGTTATGCTTGATTCATCGTGCATGTAGCCTACCTTGTCATCAAGCTTATGTTTACTTTCAGTTTATTCATGCCATATTATCTTCACCTGTTTTTATGCTGAAAGCCACTAGGACTTACTCAGTCTTTATGACTGACCCAGTTTGTTTCGCCTCTTTTTCTTTCGTCCCCCCCCCCCGGTTCGCAGGGTGGGAATACAGCTTAGTTCGGATCTTACCAAGCTCCAAGGCTCTTTCATGTACTGCTTGGATCTCTCTTGGCTATGGCTTGCTTTGCTGTTTTACTTGGGGAATGATTTATGACAATGGTTTTATGCTTATTTACTATTGCAAGACAGATTTCGATGTAATGGATTTAGTAGCATTTTGATGTAAAAAGGCTTTAGACCTTTCTAGATTTTAAAGCAATGAAATTTGGTTCTTCTTCCGCTGTTCTATATGTTCTGTCTTGTAATATTTCTGTGTATGTTTACCTAGATAATGCTCCACCAAAGCTAGTGCATTCCCTTTGTGAGTGACCCTAGCGGAGGTGGGGTGTTACAATTACAGAAAGATATAGATATCGTTATTCCAGTACATATCTGTTTATTTAGTGCATGGGTGCTATGAATGAAATATAAAGCCTTTACCTCTTAGGTGGTGTTTTTCAAATTTGTTTCATAGAAAGATCTGCAAATTCAAACTGCGAGAGATGAAATTTAAACTTTATAAACATGAACTACATTGATGTTTTAGTTGTAGCATATCAAATAGGGTGCGTTTTTTACAGGTCCCTTGTAATAACCCGGGAATCTGAGCCAATTTAAATTTTTTATTTTGGCAATTTTAATGAATTTTGAATATTTAAAATGAATATTTTAAATAAAAACGACAAGAAATTTATTTTGAATGGAATTCGAACGTATATAATTATATAGATCATCGTTAGAGTATAAATATTTATTTATATATATAAAAGGAATTGAAATTGGCGCGGTAGTTCGAAAATTCGATTTCAAACTTCAAATGAATGTACCGGGTGAAAAATAAAACGGATTTTGGCGAAACCAAAAATATTTGAATCCAATTGAGAATATCTTTCCAACGAATCCGAAAAATTGAAATTTCATAGCGAGAGTCAAAAGTTACGTCCAATTGAAAATTCAGAATTGTCGTTATAGAATTCTGGCCCTTAAAAATGGAAATTTTGCAAATGACCTCGGAATTCGACGAAACCACTTCTGTTGGATCCGTGATGTCAAATTTTTGCTAGATTCCAAAATTCTTAATTTTCTGAATCAATATGTGAGCGTGGAAAAGGAAAACGCGTTTGACCAGTTTCAATTGATTCTAATCGACTGGAAAATGGCCATTTTTCAAACAGTCTCAGAATTCGAGGAAATTAGTTTTGTTAGGGCCGTATCGTCAATACGAAGCTAGAAAATATTTTTCTGGAATTTATAGAGTCAGTATGTGGCACCAGTAAATTGAAATGTGCGTTTAAATTCAATATATAGACTTATATTTTGACTTTGACGAAAACTGATCGAAACGATCGAATCAGCTTACGATACATATCCCATTGTGTTCGGAATGGGGGTAATTAGCTATGGACGACAGTCGGTGGGTTCGATTTTGAAGTCAAAATAAAAGGGTACCTTTTTGAAATAATTAATTAATAAAATAATATATATTTATATGCTCTCCCCTCTCTCTCTCACTTCACTCAGTCAAAACGAAATAAAAAAAAGAGAAGAATCGACCCCGCCAGCACCCTATGTTGCGCCACCCGCCACCGCTCCCTTCCCCAGGCCGTCGGCCGTCAGCGCCGCCCCTTCCCCCTCCACCTCCGGCCCCGTTGAGCACCCTCCTCCCATCTCCGAAACCCTACAGCCCCAAACCCCAAATCCGCGCCCCCTCAACCCATTTTCGGCCACCACTGGCCAAACCCTAACCGGCTCCGCCCCCTTCCACCTCAGCACCCCTTCCCCCGCCTCCTGCTTCAAGCCAAACCGCCCCCAAGTCCTTCAAACCATAAAGACAGCCACCGTCGCCGCCTCTGAGGGATGTCAACGCGCCTGAGCCGCCTTCCTTCGACCGTCCATGCGTCGGTGAGCATTTATTGGCATTTCTAGTTATTTAAATAATTAAAATTTCGATCTTTATTTATAAGAATGATGAGAAAAATAGGATTTTTATCTAGATATCGGCATGGGAAAGACGAGATTTTTAACTGGTTAAAGACGAGATTTTTAATTGGATAAAGACGAGATTTTCATATGTAAAAAGGTTAGATCTTTCTATATGAAAAGATTGCATTTTCATATATGCAGTAGAGAGGGTAAAAATATGATTTTTATATTATAGAAATATTAAAAATTCGATCTTTATTATGTAAAAGGAGCAAATATGTGATTTTTATACGAGTGGAGATATAAAAATATAATCTTTATTATATGAGCACCGTTATAAAAATAGAATTTTTATCTATATGGTAGCGGTATAAAAATAGAAATTTTATCCATATAGCATAGTTATAAAAATATAATTTCTATATAATAAAGAATATAAAAAAATGTGATTTTTATATATGTAGTGAACATAGACGACGAAAGTGACAAAAGGCGAGCACGGCAAGATGTTCTACATATGAAGAGTCGTGGCATTTGGTTTAGCTAGTCGGTGAGAACTCCTCACCTTTAATTTAAATTTCTAGTTAAACGTATATACTAGGATGTAGACGATGTTTAGTAGCACCCGACACCCGTCGTCCACAGACCATGGACGGCTTGTATGCTTGTTTGTTTGATTTTGATGTGTAGTTGATTGTGTGATGTGATGTGAAATGAAATAAAATATTTAAGTAGTTAAAAATATTATATAGTTGAAAATATAATTCTTAACGTGAATGTGAATAAATAAATATAAACAAATCGGACTATTTGTTTATATACACTGATTTGACTGATATTGATGAGGACGGTAAATTTTACACATCGCCCAACCGCACAAATAAAATCTGTGATTGTTGATTTGAAACCCCATATGGGTATTGGGATGACATTTGACGTACACTAATTCTGATTGTTTAGTTGTATGTCAATCGATGGATTAACAGACTGTGTAAGCGCTAATTATTTATATTTAATGCTTATGCAGTTGTGTGATGCACTCTGGATGGTGGTTGATTATTTATCGTTGTTAGTTTTTACATGTGTTGTAGAGAATCCATATAATTAACATTATATGGTAATTAATTGGGCCTCATTCCAGTTTTGAAATAGAATATTTGAATAGAAATATTTGAATAGAAATATTTGAAATAGAATATTTGAAAATAGAAATATATGAAGTCGTGTTGATTAGATTGACGCCATTTTGACGTGAACGATATTTATATCGATTTTATTCATTTTTCAACGAATATTGAAAGAGATTTGAAATTCGAATTGAATTGAATAGATTGAAAGTCGAATTGAATTGAAATGAATTGAAATTCGAATTAAATTGAAATTGAATTGAAATCGATTTGAAATGAAATTAAAATGAATTTATATTGAAAAATCCGATTTTGATTTGAATTTGAAAAGGAAGTTGAAATCGTTTTGAAAACGAATTTAAAACGATTTATATAATACGTTTTAAAAGGAAATCAACGAAATATATATATATATATATATATATATATATATATATATATATATATATATATATATATATAATGGCCTGAACAGAACGCGCCGCGCCGCGGTAGTTCGCGAATTTCGACCTGGACATTGCGGGAGATCCGACCGTCGGATTCTCCTAAAACCGGAACCGTTGGGTTCGTATCGAAAAGAGCTTTCAAACGAATATTAGGGATTTGAATTTTAACGGATGGATTTGAAATTATGTCCAAATCAAATTTGGAAAAGGTCGCAGTAAGTGCAGTTCGATGGCCGTTGATGGAAATCGACTGTACGGGCCTTGATAAATTAATTAAAAATAGTAATATTTTTTGTAAAATCATACGAAATGATTTGGGAAGTATTAGGATGAAAAACTCCATATTTGAAAAGATAAAAGTAGATTTTTATCGAAAAGAACTAGTTTTGAACTAGAATTATAATTTTATTTATATTTAAAATAAATAAAGTGTATTTGAAATGGTTTTGAAAATAACCAGAACTTCCAATAATTGAATCGGAATGGATTTGAATTGAAATTGTCTTTGGAATATTTCGATGTTGGATTTCGTGATGATATAGATATTGTTATGGGAATTTAAAAGATATATTTATATCGTTATTTCCAATACGATATTTGTTGGTCGTATAATTTGATATTGAATATAAGCCGATATAATTTCTATTTAGAGCCTTGTATTTAATATCAAATGTGATTTGGGTTTGTCGTGAATGGTATCTTCATTAACACTGTTCTTAAACCCAGTTGAGAAAAGATTAAATCTTTTTATTTAGATTTAATGAAGTGTACCAATTAAATGGTATTTAATTGGAATTGA
The DNA here is from genome assembly GCA_030737875.1 of Allium sativum. Taxonomy (NCBI): domain Eukaryota; kingdom Viridiplantae; phylum Streptophyta; class Magnoliopsida; order Asparagales; family Amaryllidaceae; genus Allium; species Allium sativum. The sequence continues at coordinate 781,652,301 of CM060918.1, read as the reverse complement.
ATTTGAATTGATTTTTGGGTTTATCGTGAACGGTGTTTTAAATAACACTTGTTCTTTAACCCGATAATTAATGGAATGTGATTTTGGGTTGTCGTGAACAGTATCCTCAATAATACTGTTCTTAGACCCAACTGAGTTAAGAAAATCAGAAACTAACTGGAGATTAGTTAAGTTGAATGGTTTCCTGGGTATTGATCTGTTGTTGGTTTCGGCCTTCGGGGTTAATACTTAGGGAATTGCTCACTTGCTATTTTAAGGTTAAAGGCTGATAGAATGGAATGTGATTTTGGGTTTATCGTGAACCATGTTTTAAAGGACATTGATTCTTTAACCCGGTTAAAGATTAAAACTAAGTGGGGTTTTAATGAATCTTTAATTAGATTGGAAAGATCGAGAATGGAGTATCACCAGTTTTTGCTCCAGGCGATAGTTAAATCTTTAATTAGATTTGAACGTGAAATGGTAATTGAATTTACCGATAACACTGTGGTGTTAAATATGAAGTATTACCAGTTTTACTTCATGGGATGAATAGGTTGGGATTGGGAAATTAAAACAAATGATTACTTCGGTAAGGTTCGTTAATCCCGGCTAGTTTGGATAAACCATTATTTGGTTTGAATTGATATTCAAAAGAAGATTAAAGAATAAATTTGAGGAATTTATCTTTGATAAAATTAACGGGAACCTTTCCCTAAGAATGTGAAATTTAGAAACTAACTGTAGGTTAGCTAAGCAGAATGGTTTCCTGGGTATTGATCTGATGTTGGTTTCGGTCTTCGGGGTTAATATTTGGGGGATTATTCTCTTGTTAATTTACGGTTAGTGACTGATGAATTGGAATGAGGTGTATGTTGTGTTTGTGTAACATTTATCTATTATATATGCGAGTTATTCAGAAAGACGGGGTTTATCCCATTTTGAATAACTGATTCGACGTGGTGTCGAAGATGAAGACGGTGGTTGAAGACCGGAGGTTTTCACGTCGTTTGGGTGATTATTGATGATCTTGATTGGACCGTACACCCAATAGGAGGGAATCAGTTAGCGGTCGTCTAGACGTACTTGGAGATCGATGGATATGCGGGGTACTAGGTGCCTTCGGTTTCGTTCAGACCCAAAACGGATTTGTAAATGGACTGTGTGTCTGATATTGGATATCATCCTGTGTGATTGATGGATATTGGTTGCATTGAGTAGTTTGCCTGTGTGGCATGCTAAGATGCACATGATCAAGGCTTCTGTTGAAAAGCAGAGTCTTGTGGTTGATGATCAAAGCACAGCCTGTGTGGCATAGCTTTGTGTAGCATTGATTCGCGAGCCTTACACCCTGGTTGTGAACCAGAAATGGGAGAGGACATCAGGGAGGGCATGCGTTTCTTTCTAGCTAGAAGTGGCGTCAATGGTTTTACACGCCCGACGAGTTTGACTTATGTGGTTGTTGTTGTTGCGAGGCGCCTCGGATATATCGGTGACTATGTGAAGCCGATGGAGTCATTCGTTGGCTCATTTGCGCCCCATAAGGCGGGGAAACGTATTGTCCAGGGTTTAAGTTTAATCCACATCGAGTGGACCGGCCCTGACGATCCAAGGCTTGTCTGCACGCTTGCCTGAGACATGGTAGGCTAGATTATCTCGAATCAGTAGAGGATGATCCCTGGCCTCGGTTCACGGACGGAAATCCAATTTCCAATACGTGACAATTCGGTTTTGATTGTAGAGCCTAGTATGGAGACATAATAGGATGGGGCACTCATGCCGTCTATGATTGATATTTATGACTGTATATAAAATCAGAAACTAACTGGAAACATGCTAAGATGGGTGTTTTCCTGGATATTAGTCTGATGTTGGTTTCGGCCTTCGGGGTTAATACTTAGGGAATCGTTCTCTTACTAATTTCGGTTGGAGTCTGATTAAGAATTAAAACATGAAATTTAGCGTATCAAGCATTATTTGGCTATTATAAGGTAAAACCTTATCCTCCGGTTTGTGTTGCATTGTGTGATGGGACCTGGGTCTTATGATAGCTTCATTGTTCTTTATTTAGAATAGCGCTGTTGTTTTATGCACTGGTGTTCTTGGGAGGAAACTCGTTCCGTGATATACGGCATGGTCCCTTGATTTACCTAACTTTAAAAATAAAGATTAACACACCAATCCCATGACTGACCTGAAGTTTATTGTTTTAACCTAAACTCTGGGTGCCCTTATTTTGACACGGGCAGCTAGTAGTTTTGGTTTTGCAGATTTATATTCACAGGATCCTGATTTACAGCTGGAACGATACTCGGAAAGCTCTGTATCCGTGTATTACTTCTAGTTGTGTATTGTATTATTTTTCCGCTGCTATGTAATGTATTATAATCTTTGATATTTTCTGTGTAATATTTATTCTTACTCTGTATATTCTTGTATTCTGATGGAATTGTTGTAATATACAATGAAATGTTCTTCTGTCTGCGTTCTGTTGTGGTTTGTTCTCAATTCAATCCGTGATTTCCCGTAAGGGGGAATTCAGGTCGTTTCATCGCTATTAAGTTTTAAAATTAAGCTTACATCCGGTTATAAACTTAATATAAATTAGGTCCCTATTTTTCAAAAGTAGTTTAAAAAATATGTAAATTCATATATAAATAAAAGAAGTACACGAGAAAAAAATCAGGTGAAAAAACAATCAATAAACATGCCAAAATAAAAAAAAGCGAAATGCAGTAAAATGCAACGAACCATGCACATATTTCACATAATAGCATACATGTATGCATTTATTACACTTCAGCGTCAAACAAACAACATAAATGCATAAATGTATGTAGATTTGTGAATTAAATGCATATTTTGATGCAACTATTTAAAATCCGCATAGAAAACATGCATGCAAGTATATTTTGCAGGTGTAAACAGATAAGTGCATACATGTATGCAACTATAGGCAAAAGTTGCATACATGTATGCAACTTTTTTTTTTCTCCGTGGACTTCTGGAGAAGTTTCCAGAATTTATATTTTTTTTTTAATAACCAGCGCATTTTTTTTAAGGAAACACGTAACATTTAAAGAAAGAAGGCATGATGTATATTTTGCATGTGTAAACAGATAGTTGCATACATGTATGCAACTATAGGAAAAAGTTGCATGCATGTATGCAACTTTTCTTTTTTCCTTTTTTCCGCGGACTTCCGGAGAAGTTTCCAGAATTTAGAATTTTTTTTTATCACAGCGCCTTTTGTTTTTCTGCAAAACACGTAAACCTAGCAAAAGAATGAAAAAAGGCGGAAGTTTTTGGAATAAAGGCGGGCGGCACTAAAAACAAGGACCGGGATTAAAAATAAAACATTGCAAGGACATGAGCCACATTAATTTCGGAAATAGAGATGTGAGGCTAATATTCACTATCAAATTTGTCTTAGGGACCACTTAGTTGAGGAACGTTATCATGATTGCTTATAAAAGAAAGCTATGGATTATAACCTAAATAGGTTGTCTGGTTTAAAAAAAGGGTACATGGGCGTTAGTTGGATTAAAAGTTGAATGTAGGGAGAATTTCTCTAATTTTAATGAGTTCCAAGAAGTTAAATAGTGGAGATGTATTGAGTGGTTCGGTCACCATAACCAATAACGAATTTGTTTTTAGGTTGTGAAAGGAATACAAAGGAATATCATATACTTAAGAAATCTAGCTTTCACTTTAGCATAAGTAATTTTTTTGGGATTTTCCTTTTTCTTTTCTTATAATCTTCCCCAACTTTTTATCCAACTAATGCGCATGTACCCTTTTTTAAAACCAGACGACCTATGTAGGTTATAATCCATAGCTTTCTTTTATAAGCAATCATGATAGCATGCCTCAACTAAGTGGTCCCTAAGAGATATTTGATATGCTACAACTAAAACATCAATGTAGTTTCTGGTTATAAAGTTTAAATTTCATCTCTGGCTGTTTAAATTTGCAGGTCTTTCTAAGACACAAATTTGAAAAACACCACCTTAGAGGTAAAGGCTTGATAGTTCATTCATAGCACCCATGCACTAAATAAACCTCGAAGTGTCTTGTATCTGTATCAGCAAATTGATCTCTGTATACCATCCATTATGATCTTGGATATGATTTGACGTTGGTGTCCTTAGTGAAAATGGAAACAATGCAGAATATCAATCGGGTTAAAAAAAAAAAGATATTGTGACATAATTAACTTTCAAAACCGTGTTCTAAAATAGTAGTGAGCACCGACTATGTCAGACATCATGCAAGACAAAGAGCTATATTAGATCATATTAGATATCCGGACCAAAATGCAGTTTTAACGTGAACAGAAGATCCTTGTCCTTATTTTAAAGAACATAGTAGTTACCTGTGCACAATACAAGAAAATATGCCTTTTATAACAGGGATTTTGCAATAACTTTGCAAAGCATTGTAGAAATACGATATTTTATAATGTATATCTAAGAAAGCATTGTTAAAGATATGTATAAACTTCATTTGAAATCAGAGGTTATAAAAGAATGTAATTAAATGACGTGTTCAAAATGGTTGTAAAAAAAAATCATGTTTACATAAACTTTTGTTTTTGTTGCAAGAAGATTATTTTCTTAAACAATATTTATCTAAAATTGTTTTGGGGTACGTAGTAGACAAGGTTCTTTAATTATTGTGCAACCTTAGTTGGCTGCAAATTAATGGATTACAAGAACAAATTACTTTACATAAACCGAATGTTGTCATAAAAACTTATATAATCAACAATTGTTTTATTTTTCACACAATCTCAATATGGTTATCGACATATAAAAACAAGTTAAAGAATTCATTTGAAAACAACTTAACATTCTAAAAGTTCTAGAAATTATTTGTTGTAAATATGAATTAGTCAATAAAAAAATTTAGTTGGAAAAACAATTCTACAAAGATCTTGAACAGTTAAGATAAACTGAATTTTATAGTTTCTTTCACTTTATTATAATTTTTTGATCTTTAAATGCTTATTTTCCAAAAGAATAAAATTGCAAAAGAAAAAAAAAAGAAAAAAAAAACTGTTTGACTTTTACTGTCTGGATTGTTTATGTTTTCATGCAAATTAAAAATAATTAGAAGTGAACTATTTTTAATTATATTATTTGTTATTTACTTAATTAGATACACGGTTTATAACAGCTAAACGTATCATTACTTTGTATATTTTTGACACCTGCTTATTTAATCAACCGCGTGGGAAACACCGAAACAGGTTAAATTTAGTGTGGCGCTAAGGGCACCCTAATATGTTCTTCATAATACCGCAATTATAAAAATAAAACTCATTAAATTTTGTATGCTTCTTAATACCATATTACCTCTCCATACTAATCTCTCACTCAACCATTATTTGCCGAATCAATCACGTATTCATCTCTAATCTGAAAAATCTAACCTCTCTTACTAGTAATCAACCATTGTCTTCTACACATTTCTAGCTCTCTCAATTGTTTGGTGATTTAAAAACTCTAAAACTATGATATATTGATTTATATTTGTGTTAGTGATACGGCTGGAATTTTCATGCTTCATAAAACATTCATTGAAATATTGTTCAATCATATTTGCTTTAGTGATGTTGATATTTTTTTATGGAATATGAGTTGTAAATTTTTTCATCTAATGTAATTTAAGGTTTTCGAGTAGAGATGGAGAAATAGAAGAAATACAGTGGTAGCCCCTATTCTTAATTGTTTGGTATTAGGAAGAGGGGAATGTATTATTTTGTTGTACTTTTTAGTTGTGGTATTAGAAAGAGCATATAGGGGTGCCCTTAGCATCACACTAAATATATAGGTTTTTATATAAATTTTGCAGCTACATCAAGACTTACGTCCTCATCTTTCCTGGATGTTCTAGCAAAACCTATTTGATAATCAATATAATATTAGTCATTGGATTTACTTGTGGTCCATGTTATAATCATATGAGATGTCAGATTTAATTAACAATCTGAAACAATATCCCCGCCAATCTCATGTTTCTACAGTAGACCAATTGTTTGGCACTGTTTACCATCCCTTTTTCATTCTTTAGAAACATAACTGTTCCAGCCCTAAATTGAAAAAAAAATAACCAAAATAAGCTATAGTCGTAATGACCCAAGGATTTTCGGCCCTGAAAATCGACATAAATACCTTTACCGTAACTCATGCCGACCTTCCAAACACCGAAAACACTAGAACGTTATTAGAAAGAATTTAGAGGGTGAGATAAGAAAGAAAGAAATATTATAATAGAAGAAGAAGAAGAAACAACACAACACAGAGTCTCACATCGCAGCAGAACAAAATATAATACAGAAATAAATCTTTATTGAGAGCTTTAAAAATACTTACAATATCAGAGTACATCACACAACGGGACAGTTATAATAACCTGTTCCCATATACAACACACAGCGGAATAGTAGCTATATAACATCATATATCTGAACATCTTCAACTCGTCTCTGGACTTCACAGCATTCGATAACCTGAACCTGTACACCCGGGCTAACCCGAGCATTTACAAAACATCGGGTCGGTCTGGTGAACCAAAGCGAGAAAACTCGCACAGTATTAAGGGTATCACACAACTTGATTTTAAGGTTCAAAATCTTTTCGAAAGAAGAGGATAATGGTAAGACCAAATCCACACATAAATACGGACGGTTTTTACCTTACGATAACCCAAAACATCTTTGAAATCAATATCTTTTCTGATATTATAATAATGTCTAAATACAAGTAGATATCAATCTAGTGGAACGCTTGCATCTCACGCCCCACATATATAGTATACAATCAAAACCGCGGGCGCTTATTGGAGATTGGATTCCAACTATGACAAGATATGGGACCACCTGCCGATAGTGTATCTCTAGAGGCGAATACACAGGGTTCAACAAGAACGTCTTGCAACCCGACCCACACATGACCGACCACTCATTTCGCTTGAGTGTATCGAATGTATATTACCAACGGTTGGGCTCAAACCACCGTTTCCCGAAAAGGGACAGTATTGAAATATAGATTAAAGAAACAAAAGGAATTTCTTTAGATAGGTGATTATACACCCTAATGGGAGCGACCCATATAGCCATGCTGCCGGCCTGATTTTTGTCATTTCCCGGTTGATGAGGCTTGAGGTTTAAATTAACTTTTGAACATCTGGTCATCATTCACTTTGAATGACACATCTTCAGATCCGCCAGATATCACTAATTGACGTCCACAAAAAAATACTCTAGTCGGAAGCTAAGAGAACGACAATTCTCCGCCAACAACTATAGCACGTTTGAAGAAATCAATGTACGTGATCCATTTGGAAATACTTTGTCAGACATCCATCCATACAAGTCATCCAGGAACAGGATGAACCGAAGATACTCTCCTGCTGCATCCAAAATAGGAATAGCCCCATGGATCAGTAGCTAGAAGTTATGAGAATTCATATATTCCTGACGTTTTTCATAAGGAGAGTTATGAGAAAAAATATTTAAAAGCAATAACAATAGCAATAGCAGCAATAGTAACAGCAGCAATAGTGTTGCTGCTAAGAAGTTCAAAACTATACATGCTACGGAAATGCTACCTAGGAATGAAGTTTTAGGGGGCTATATATTTGTAAGCAACAACGACACCATGTAAGAGGATCTCAAAAGGAAGTTGTTTGGTATGTTAATATTTTCCTTTATTAAGGTGTACTTAACGTATGCTTGCAACCATGGTTAATATCTATTATTGAATGATGAATACAGTAGGTATTCTACGACATAAAAGTCACAGTATTCTATCTCGGGTGGTTCATTGTGAATTAGTTATGTGATCATCATATGGAGCCACTTGGGCCTTCTTTTTTCGGGACCATAACAAGTTTTTAAATTCACTTCCACCCTTGCATTTGTATTGAATATTATCTAGAGTTTAATATTATTAATTTCAACGATGTGTCTACATAAAGTTAGATCCTACTGTAGTTTGAACTTAGAAAGTTATTTAGTACCATGAGTCATGTCCGCCTTTACAAGTATAATACCGGTTATTTTGGATACTTTTATGAGTTTTTGTTCAACTTATTTTTTTGACTTATTTGTTTGCCAATTTATTTTTTGAAATGAGCAGTAAATTTTATATACGATCCCTTTATTTACTTGGCTTGTTTCTAGTTGTTCTTTTTTCTATCTACGAGACTATTTAGGATTAACCTACTGGTCGCTTTTTAAGCCTATTTCTAGTCAGCCATCAATTAATAAATTTGGATATGTATGAGAGCATTTTCATGTAAGTTGGAACTAAAATATTATTGTCAGCTTGGTTAATAGTTAAGTATTGTCCATGTGCACCTTTCTTTGAAATCGTAATGATCTCTACCATTTCAAAAATAAATTAGATGAATATATTTCAACGTTTCTATTTAGAATTCCACAAACACCTTTCTACTTATGAGACATCACCATATATGAAACGACCCAAACTTCCACATAAAGGAAAGTACGGATTGAATTGAGAACACGACAAATCAGAACACAAACAGAAGAATATTTCATTGCTTATTACAACAATTACATCAGAGTACATGAATATATCAGAGTACAAATAAATATTACACATTGGAAATAAAATATCATAGATTTAAATTACATTTAAATAGCAATGGAAAAATAATACAAAATACAACTGAAAGAAATACACGGATACAAAGCTTTCTGAATATCGCTTCAGCTGTAAACTAGGATCCTGTGAACATAATATCTGCAAAACCAAAACTACTAGCGGCTCGTGTCGAAAATAAGGGCACCCAGAGTTTTGGTTAAAACAATAAACTTTAGGTCAGTCATGGGACTGGTGAGAGAACTAAAACAGTTATTAGCTTGATTTTAAAGTTAGGTAAATCACGGGACCATGCTGTAAAACTTGGAACGGCTTACTCCACATGAATCTTAGTTTAAAATAAAACAACACAATGCTTTTTGGAAAAATGAAGCTATTATAAGACTCAGGTCCCATCACACAATGAGGAGGATAGAGTTTTCCCTATAATAGCCAAACATGCTTGATACGTATAAAACAAAATTAGTTTGATATTACTATAAGTGCATAGTGTTTAAAACAACTTCAAATATAAATGTATCATTCATAGACGACATAGTTACCATATATCATGTCGCCATACTAGTTCTACAATCAAAACCGCATGATGTCGTATGTAAGTTGGATTTCCATCTATGAACCAAGGCCAGGGATCGTCCTTATCGGGTTCGAGGCTCTCTAGCCCGAGCCTCAGGATCAGCCGCAACTGCACCTTGGATCTTCAGGGCTGGTCCACAAATACTTTAGTAGATTAGTAATGCCTGAACAATATGTTTCCCTACCTTATGGGGCATAAAATATGAGCCACTAGGGACTCTATATCCGAGGTGCCTCATTCTATCATCCACATAAGTAAAATGTCTGGGCTCCATACCATGAAACCATTCCTAGCTAGAAGGAAATGCATGTTCTGCCTGCAGTCCTCTCCCGTTTCTAGTCCATACCGGGTGTGAGGCTCGCAAAAATCGCTATACACAAAGCTATGCCTAAATAAGCTGTGCTTTGATCATCATACACAAGGCTTTGCTTTTTAATGAAAGCCTTGATCATTTGCATCTTAGCATGCTACATTGTTAGTCCATACCATACAACTGATTTCTGCCAATATATAACCTTTAAGCTCATACGTCTCAAAGAAGGGTGTTAAACAAGAAAATAAATTCTCTGCCACCAAAAAAATGTATATTTAGCAGAGATCAACGAATACAGCATAAAGGAATACAACGTCAGACATACCACCCATTTAAAAGTCCATTCTGTGTTTGAGTGAAACCGGAGGCACCTTATTCCTCGTCCCATATGTCCAATACAGGAGAGGCCCTCGCATATCCGGTCGGTCTCCAAGTACGTTTGGATGATCACCACATATTACCTTCTCTTGGGTGTACATCCTAATCAAGACATCAGCAATCATCCAAACAATGTGAAGTACTCCGGTCTTCAACCACCGTCTTCATAGTCGACTTCAATCATCATAGTAATTATTCAGAACGGGTTAAACCCGGTCTTTCTGAATAACACGCGTAATTTATAATCAAGTGCTATAAAAACACACCATATGCCTCATTCCAATTCAGAATACTCTTTTAATAAAATATTCATATTATTAGGGAAAGGTTCCCATTAATTTTATCAAAGATATTCTTTAATCTTCCTATTTGATATCAGTTCAAAGGATATTATTTTATCCTTTATCAATTCTAAACCAAATTAAGGTTTATATAACTAGTCGGGATTTTCGTGCCTTACCGAAGTAATCATTTATTATTTATTATCCTAATCCCAACCTATTCATCCCATGGAGCAAAACTAGTAGCACCCCATATCTAACACCTACGGTGTTATCGGTAAATTTAATTACCATTTCACATTCAAATCTTTATTAAAGATTTTACTATCGTCTGGAGTAAAACTGGTGGTACTCCATTCTCGATTATTGCAAGAATCCGCTTAATTTAATTATCTTCTTCGCAATTTAATCTAATTAAAGATTCATTAAAACTCTAGTTTAGTTTTAATGTCAGAAATCATTACTTAACAATTATTCCAATTTAAGAAATTTATCTTATCTTTAACTGAGTTAAAGAACTAATGTCATTTAAAACACGGTTCACGATAAACCCAAATCATCTTCCATTAAATATGGAATCTTCACATAAATCAAATCAATATATAATCGATATAAATTTCCGATCAAACTAATAATATAAATGGAATAACAGTAAGGCCCTTCTATATTCCATATATAGTAACGGTCTTCATTCACAGAAGCTCGTCTCGATTATTATTAAATCGAATTCCATTTAATTCCAATTTAATATACTAAATTGGTAAACTTTACTTTGGAAAACTTTCCATTTAAGTGTTAATAAAGTATTTATAAATTCCATTTAAATCTTAATAAAAGATTTATATATTCCAAATTATATTTCACTGTTAATTGGGATTAAAGAACAAATGTCGTTTAAAACATAGTTCACGATAAACCCACAATCAACTTTCATTTCAATTCAAATTAAACATTAATTAATTAGTAAACTTTTATAAATCTTAATTAAAAGATTTATTTTTCATAGGGGTTTAAGAACAGTGTTATTTAAGATGCCATTCATAACAAACCCAAAATCAAATATATTTGATTTAATTCCAAATAGATATTAATTAACTGGAAAACTCCATTAAATCTCAATTAAAGATTTATTCTAGTTAATAACTAGTTCATTTCAATAAAAATATATTTTTATCTTTTTAATTATGGAATTTTTCATCTAAATTCTTTCCAAACCATTTATAATTTTACATAATTTTTCCATATTTTTAATAATTTTATTATCGCCCATACAGTCGGTTTTCAGTAACGGCCAACGAACTGCATCCATAGCGACCTTTTTCAAATTTAATTTGGACATAATTCCAAATCCAACTGTTAGATTTCAGACTTCTTATATTCATTGGAAAGCCCTTTTCGATACGAACCCAATGGTTCCGGTTTTAGGAGAATCCTACGGTTGGATCTCCCTTTACATCAATTTGAAGTTAATGATCGAAATTCGCGAACGGTCGTTGCGCGGCGCGTTCTATTCAGGCCATTAAATATATGTAATATATATTATATATATTTCGTCGATTTCCAATTAAAATGTATTTTATAAATCATTTATAAATTCATTTTAAAACGATTCCAACTTCATTTTCAATTTTAAATCAAAAATGAATATTCTATATCTTTATCATATTAAAATGAAAATATATTCAAAATGTTAGATTTTGAAATCACTTCTTTTCGATATTCATTGTAAAATGAATAAAAATGATCGATAAACCTGGTCGGGTTAAAATGGCGTTTCTATACTTGATCCGGCTTCATATTTTTATATTTTTGTGCCCATCTAAAAACGGACATCGAAATCATGATTTTATTCTTCCTTGGATATTATTTTAAAATATTCGTTATTTTAAGATATTCGTTATTTTAAAATATCCTTTATTTTAAAAGATTCTTTATTTTAAAATATTCTTTACATTAAAATGTTCTTTTACATTATTTACATTATAAATGTACTTTTACATAAAATGTCCTTTTAAATTATTTACATTGTAAATGTCCTTTTATATAAAAATGTCCTTTAACATTATTTACATTATAAATGTTCTTTTACATAAAAATGTCCTTTTACATTATTTACATCAACAATGTCCTTTTATGTAAAAATGTCCTTTTACATTATTTACATTATAAATGTACTTTTACATAAAAATGTCCTTTTACATTGTTTACATTGTAAATGTTCTTTTATATAAAAAATGATCTTTTTACATTATTTACATTATAAATGTTCTTTTATATAAAAATGTCCTTTTACATTATTTACATTATAAATGTTCTTTTATAAAAATGTTCTTTTTACATTATTTACAATATAAATGTTCTTTTATATAAAAATGATCCTTTTACATTATTTACATTTTAAAAGTTCTTTTATATAAAAATGATCATTTTACATTATTTACATTATAAATGTTCTTTTATATAAAAATGATCTTTTTACATTATTTACATTATAAATGTTTTTTTTTATATAAAAACGTCCTTTTACATTATTTATTATAAAACATTATTTATTTCTGAATCGGAATGCGACTCAATCAATTACCATGTAATTTTAATTATATGGATTTCACACACCGCGTGTATTTAACAGTAATGTTAAATAATCATTAAACAGTCCATTCACATCCAAAGTGAAATTTGCAACTGTGTGAGCATTCAAATAAATAAATAAATAATGCACGTCACAGACTGTCCATCCATCGATTGACATACAATTAAATATTAGGACAAGTTTATGTCAAATATCGTCCCAATAACCGTGTGGGGTTTTCAGATAACAATAGTTTATTTAAATAAATCAATGGTTAATAAAATTAACCAATTTTAATTCAATTTGAATCATTTTTCTACTTAGCCAATTTTCACTGTTTAAATTATAAATGAATATTTATAATTTAATTTCAAGCACTATATTAATATTAACATTATTTTAAAATGTTACTCATCACAACGTCACAAACAATCATACAAAATAGTCAATTTAAATCATCCATGGTTTATGGACGAAGACAGTGATCTAACATGCACCGTATACAATTTATAATAACTATACTGATAAAAATCTACACCGGCAACTCTATAAATTTTTCAGTTATGAAAATAAATAAATAACCGTGCAGAATTTTTAGTGAGGATTTCTCACCTTGGGTTTCCACTCCGCCAACTCTTTATGCGAAAGAATGTGACCTTTTCGTCTCCACAGTCCACATACGACATACAAATCACTCCAAATCAATTTTATTGCGAAGCTCTCATTGATACGGTTCCAACGCATCTGGTTTCGCTGAATTCGGGTTCGTATGAAAAAGTTATGCTTTTTACAAGTTTGTACACTTATATAAGTCATTAAGTTATTAAATAATAATTATTAATACCTTCTTAATCATGTTTACGCCCTGATCAACCACTCATTCTTCTTCTTCCAGCGTGTCGTCCTTTAAAGACCTGCTCTTCAATGGCCATAGCCGTGCCTTCTTTCTTCCCATACCCCTCCATTTTTGCATGAAAACCAAAACCGAACCCACCGTTGTAATCTTTATCACCTTCTATACTTCTCCATACTAAAATTACCAAATTCGAACTCCATCAAAGAAATGCGTCGCACAACGTTTAACGCTGTCCCCCATGAAACCATCGACACCAAAATGCTCCGAATTCGCCAAAAATTTGCATACACACTCTATTTCATCTCGCGGGTCCAAATACGATCATCAAAACTTACATCGAAACTTCAAATCATAGAAAATCCGAGCCCTAAGCTCTTCCACTCACGTTAAAAAAAAAATAACATCCCAAACATACACCGAAGCGCTCAATACCCATATCGTCTTGTAGAGAATCATTGTAGGATCTCAAATATATTTATTTCATGATTTTAGAAGGCTTGTGTGATTTTCAGAAAAAATGAAAGAAGATTCGATTTCCACGTTTTCTGCTCTCCTCATGGCAGCGTGAATTTTAATAGGGAAATGAAAGTAGGTTTAGGGATAGGAATGTTAAGGATAATTATAGTGGAGCCAAAAATATTTTTACTGATTTATTATTATTTTTATACCCAAAATTATGCATGTTTCCATGGTTTAAAAATCCGTGTGGTCACATACGGATCCCGTTTTCAATGAAAATTGACATACAAATACTCTCTGATATTACGGACCTAACAAAAATGGTTTCGTCAAATTCTGAGTCCGTATGCACAACCAACGAAATTTTAAAGTCAAAATAGTGACTGTTTTTCCACTGTAAAATCACTCACGGTCACATACTGATTCTAAAAATCATGAACTTTTGAATCTTAGCTTAATTCGATGCTACAGATTCAATAAAAAAAGTTTCGTCGAATTCCGAGGTCGTTTCAATAATGTTCCTTTGTATAACTGCTCAAATTAGCTTCAAAAATGCAATTTTAGCATACCTTTCCTTCTTGCACGCCCACACGCTAACTTCAAAAATTATGGCCTTTTGGATTTAACCATTATTTGACAATATGAATCCAAAAAAAAAGGAATCGAATTCTGAGATCGTCTGCATAATGTTCCTTTGTAAAATGACTGCATGTTTTACCCTGAACTGTTTTAGCTTGCACGGCCACATACTAGCTCCGTTCGATGCACCTTTTGGAACTAAACAATAATTTATTATTGCGAATCTAGAAAAATTTATTTCGTTAAATTATGAGCTAATATGCAAAATTTCACTTTTTAAGGGCTATGTATTGATTTTAAACATCGAATTTTCAAAATTTCCAAAACAAAGCTTTTAAATCAATTGAATTTTTTTACTGAGTTTATTTTTAGTCAAATAAAAAGATAAAAACTAATTTTAAAATTATTCTTAAATTTTATTCAGCAAAAACAACCAATTTCTATTCGCATATTCCTTAAAGTGGCTTAAATCATATTTTAAATTGGTTCTGAAAATAAGGGTTGTTACAATCTCCCCCACTTAAAATCTTTTCGTTCTCGAAAAGGAATGGAGCTAAAAGTTGTTTTACTAATCATCTCAACTTTCAATTCTAATCAATTTTCAATTCAGTTCAATATTAAATTCGATTTAGCTAAATTTATCATTCTTTCTCATATTGGTTAAATTAATTATCATTCTAATATTTTAATTAGTTAAACTGATTATCAAACATCACAACCAGCAATCAATTAGGTGATTAACTTTTTAAATATATATAGCTTTTATATATAGTCAAAAATCATATTGGTGCAAATCACAACAATCAACACTAACTAAGTTTTGGTTCTCACACCAGTCAATTGGAAATATATAGATCTCCCACTTTCGAAACTCGAACATGAACTCTGATGATGATGCATCAATCATTAGAATCATCTTTGGGCGACTAGAGTGTGATTCTATATCTACCCAGTATATTTGAGGCTTCATATACACGTGGATCAGACTTATATTAAATATCTCTATATACTTGATTGGCCAAATCAATTTAAAATAAAATATTCAAATACGTAGAATAAATTTTAAATTTTCAAAACAAATTTTGTTTTCAATTTTTTTTTAAAAAAATAACACTCTTCACACTCGTTCTAGGATACTACTGATCCTATCTCTAACAAGTCATTCTTATTGGATATTACTAATCCAATCTCTGATGAATTCTTTTGTTTAGTTCTAATGTGTCTTGTTCTCGAGATCTATAAAACAAAGCTCTGATACCAAATGAAACGACCCAAACTTCCCCGTAAAGGAAAGTACGGATTGAATTGAGGACACGACAAATCAGAACACAAACAGAAGAACATTTCATTGCTTATTACAACAATTACATCAGAGTACAAGAATATATCAGAGTATGAATAAATACTACACATTGGAAATACAATATCAGAGATTTAAATTACATTTAAATGGCAGCAGAAAAATAATACAAAATATGACTGAATGAAATACACGGATACAGAGCTTTCCGAATATCGCTTTAGCTGTAAACCAGGATCTTGTGAATATAATATCTGCAAAACCAAAACTACTAGCTGCCCATGTGGAAAATAAGAGGACCCAGAGTTTAAGTTAAAACAATAAACTCCAGGTCAGTCATGAGATTGGTGTGAGAATTAAAACAGTTATTTGCTTGATTTTAAAGTTAGCTAAATCACGGGACCACGCCGTAAAACACAGAATGGGTTTACTCCACATGAATCTTAGATTGAAATAAAACAACCCAATGCTTTTTGGAAAAATGAAGCTATTATAAGACTCAGGTCCCATCACACAATGCAATGCAAGCCGGAGGATAGAGTTTTCTCTTATAATAGCCAAACATGCTTGATACGTATAAAAAAAAATTTATTTTGATATTACTATAAGTGCATAGTGTTTAAAACAACTTCAAATATAAATGTACCAATCATAGACAACATGGGTACCATATATCATGTCGCCATACTAGTTCTACAATCAAAACCATATGATGTCGTATTAGAAGTTGGATTTCCATCTATGAACCAAGGTAAGGGATCGTCCTTACCAGATTCGAGACTCTCTAGCCTGAGCCCAAGGATCAGCCGCAACTGCACCTTGGATCTTCAGGGTCGGTGAACAATTACTTTAGTGGATTAGTAATGCCTGAACAATACATTTCCCTGCCCTATATGTAACGGCTGGAAATTTTCGACTCCTCGAGAGTCGAAAATTCCGCGACGTTAGTGAAAGAATTTAGAAGGTGAGAAAGAAAAGATAGAACTAATAGAATAGAAGAAGAACATCAGAATCATCAGAGTAACACGAATCTCACAGCGGAACGAATAACATATAATATATAACATAACTTTGAAGTAAACAGTTATATATATACAATAGCACTTATCAGAGTACAACACTGCGGAAATAACTATAGCTATAAAATCTTGCAGCCTCCTGCTCCAAGCTCTCCAAGTATATCTGTAAATCCCGACTACTTGACTGCCCGTACAAATTTAGGCACCCAAGAGTTTAGGGAAAATAACAAAGTAAACTCCGGGTCAGTCATGGGACTGGTATGAGTAAAACAGTTTAAAACAATTGAACAGGTATATGATATCTCATAAGACCACGCCGTGAATACGGAACGGGTTTTTCCTTATGAGTATCTAAACAACTTTGACAAGCAATATCATTGTGATATTATAATAATGTCTAAGTACAAATAGGTATCAATCTAGCAGAAACGCTTGCATCTCACGTTCTACATACATAGTATGAAATCATAAACCAAAGGGCGCTTATCGGAGAATGGATTCCAACAGACAAGGTATGGGAGCACCTTCTGAATAGTGTACTCTAGAGGTGATACACTCAGGGTTCAACAAGAACGTCTTGCAACCCGGCCACACATGACCGCTCGCTCATTTAGCTTGAGTGTCGCGAATATATTGCCACCACGGTTGTAGGCCATCAAACCGTCATCCGAAGATACAGAATCAAAAAGAAGTATAAATATGAATATTCTCTAGATCGGTGACAATACACCCTGCTTAGGGATGACCCAACTAGCCATGCTGCCTAGCCCAACTTTTGTTACTTCCCGGTGTGAGGCTAGAAGCTACGTCTATCTTCAGAACATCTGATCACCATTCACTTTGAATGCCACATCGTCATACCCGCCAAATCACAAATTGACTAATCCAAAAATAACACGGGTATATAGCTAAGAGAAACGAATTCCTCCGCCACCAAACGTGAATACATTTGAACAGATCAACTTACGCGATCCATTGGATATACTCTGTCAGACCTTCTTCCATATACGTTGTCCTGGGACTGGAAAAACCGAAGGCACTATTCAGTATATCCATCTTAGTCACTATTATCTAAGACTTATACAACAACCCTTGCACTTTACTCCGTCTTCAATTTATCTTTGGCAGATATTGCTCGCAACGCTTATGCCAATACAGAGTGGTTCTTTGGATAATAATCCAACCGGTCTCTCCATATTAACAACGTTAAAATGGTAAAAACTTTGATAGTCTGTGATCTAACTATCAAATGAAAACATGTCGGTGTACAAACAACGATCTTATTTCCAAATGGAAATTCGATCGATCAATCATCATATGTTCATATTTCCTTATTTCATATATTTAGAAAATATATGTTATTAATCATTGGAAAACATTTCCATAGCTTATTTTCACATAACTATTATTTCGCAACTATCAGTCCCTAACTGTAACTAGTATGAGAACAATTCTCTAAGTATCAATCTGGAAGGTCGAAACCAACATCAGATCGTCACTTAGAAAACCGTTCAACTTACCCTCTCCAGTCAGTTTCTGAATTTGCTTAACTCTATTTCTTAAATTCTTATCGTGAAAACATTTCATTTTCTATGTTTAGAAAACATATCTGACTATATTTGGAAAACATTTCCAAAACTCATTTACGGATTTCCAATGAACTTTGTATAAAACATCGTTTCGCTTAATCCATTTATCGCTTATTCCTTAACTTTATTCCTAATCAACCTTTTAGATCGAACCACAACTATTCCTTTGTCAATTCTGAAGTCAATCAAGTTGGGGTATAATTACCTCGCAGACCTTAATTGAACAACGTCCTTTACTGTGAAATAGATGAAGCTCATCACTCACTTTTTACAATCATCTGTTTACGCAAATTCTCGGATTCAGGTTACGAATCCACTTCTTATATGACGGTGTTTGATTATAACTATAACGTTATAATTCCTACCCCTAAAATATCTAACCTAAATTATAAATTTATTTCCTAACTCGAATAATTTAACAGACACCTAATTTCTAAATCAATAACTAAATCTTGATTTAAACCCTGGAAAGTAAATAGTACTTTCCCGAATTCGCTATAATCGAATTCGACGTATAACTCTCTTTCGGGTAATCTCTATTCGATTAACTCTCCCTTTTTAATAACTTATATTCGATAAACTCTATTTCGATTAACTCCTATCGAATAACTAATATTCGAATAACTCTTCTTGATTGGCTCTATTTCATTAACTCTTATCGAATAACAAATATTCGATTTTCTTAAATGTGTCAATTCTTATCGAATAACTAACATCCGATTAACTTAAATGGATTTACTCTTATCGAATAACTTATTCGATTAACTCAACTTGATTTTCTTAACTCGATTATCTCAACTCGATTTCTTAACTCAATTACTTAACTCGATAACTTAACTTAACCCAAATCGATTAACTCAACTCTAATCGATTAACTTAATTGGATTTACTCCTTCGAATAACTCATTCGAATAACTTAATTGATTAACTCCTTCGAATAACTAATTCGAATAACTTACCTTCGAATAACTAATATTCGATTTACTCTAACTTGATTAACTTAATTCTAATCGATTAACTTAACTCAAATTGATTAACTCCTTTCGAATAACTAAATTCGATTTAACTCTTCTCGAATAACTAAATTCGATTAACTCAAATTGAATGACTAATATTCAATTAACTCTTACGTGTTTAACTCTATTCGAATAAGTAATTTGAATCACTCTAATGTGTTTAACTCTATTCAAATATCTAATTCGAATAACTCATTTCAAATAACTAAATTCGATTAACTCTTTTAACTTTACTCGAATAACTATATTCGATTAACACCTTCTTTTGAATAACTATATTCAATTATCTCTTTTCACTTAACTCTATTGGGCTGACCCTATTGGGTTGACTCTATTTGCTTTAACTAACTCCGAATAACTCCTTTGGATTAACTAACTTCGAATAACTACTTTGGATTAACTCTTCGACTAACTCCTTCGGATTAACTAACTTCGAATAACTCCTTTGGATTAACTAACTCCGAATAACTCCTTTGGATTAACTAACTTCGAATAACTCCTTTGGATTAACTAACTCCGAATAACCAATATTCGATAACTCCTCTTCGTATAAATAATATTCGATAACTCTTCTCAAATGAATAACATTTGTTTTCTCCACTCGAATAAACTATATTCGATTACTCTTCTCTCGAATACACCATATTCGATTCTCTACTTTGAATAAGTGATATTCGACAACTCTACTCGATTAACTCCACTTGGATAACTCTAACTGGTCAACTTTAACTGGTCAACTCTAACTGATCAACTGGTCACCTCTAACTGATCAACCCTAACTGGTCAACTCTAACTGGTCACCTCTAATTAATCAACTCTAACTGGTCAACTCTAACTGATCAACCCTAACTGGTCAACTCTAACTGGTCACCTCTAATTAGTCAACTCTAACTGGTCAACTCTAACTGGTCAACTCTAACTGGTCAACTCTAACTGGTCAACTCTAACTGGTTAACTCAAATGGTTAACTCTAACTGGTTGACTCAAATGGTTTACCCTAACTTGATTTACTTGTCTCGATTAACTGAACTAATCCACTTAGTTTAACTTAGTTAATTCACGCTGATTTACTCTAGCCGGTTCACTTAGTTTAACTCAACTAATTTACTTCGATTAACCACTTAGTTAACTTAACTAATTCACATCGATTAATCCTTTAGTTTAACTTAACTAATTCACATCGATTAATCCTTTAGTTTAACTTAACTAATTCACATTGATTAATCATTTAGTTTAACTTAACAAATTCACTTGATTCACCGCTTAGTTTAACTTAACTAATTTACTTTGGTTAACTTAACCAATTACTTTGATTAACTCGACTAACTCGCTTTGGTTAACCTAACCAATTACTTTGTTTAACTCGACTAACTTGCTTTGGTCAACCTAACCAATTACTTTGTTTAATCCTTTATACTCGATTAACAAATATTTCTCCTTTATACTCAAAATCCCCTTTTATTTATAATATAAAATCCATCGATTTTATATAAATAAATTATTTTCAAATTATAGTTTGAAAATCTCTTTCTATATCCTGGTATTTCTTATGGTTTTTAACACATCATCTAACAACGATGAATATCGTCCAACCACACATAATCACAATAGATTATATATATATCGCATTTATATATCACAATACATAAATTACAGTAAAAATAACTGTTGAGGAATCCAGTTGGATTCCTCCAACCTGTTTCCCTGCACCACAGATGTTAGACAACAACAGTATAATATTCTGATAAACAGAATCAACATATAACTATTTGACGGTTTATATATATATATACGTAAATATATATATATATATAAAATCTCTACTAACTGACTAGCAGTTCAATCAAACAGTCAACATACAGTCAAACAGACAATAATTAACAGTCCTAAGAATACACTGTAAAAATAGAACTATTTAGAGTTGGTGAGTTTTACTCACATTGGACGATCATCGTCAATGACGATAACCATCGCTTTATTCAGCTAGGCAATTTATTTTGCTATAAATTGTGACGGACTCCAATCGACTCGCGGTCAGTTCCAGTGTGGAGTGCTCGTCCATACGATCCCAACGCAACTTGTTTCGCGCCATTCTGATAAAGTATGGAGAAGTTATACATTATTAAAGTTAAATACACTTTTTAATTTGAATTTAAATTAAATAAGACTTAAGTGGGCTTTACTAACCCAACTCCGGCCCACTCCACTATGCCTGACCCATATCCCCTTAAAGCCCAGACCCTCCCTCTTTAATCCTTCTTCCCGAATGAAATTCACGCTCCGGTACTTCACAACAGCCGACTTCATCTCCTCCTTGCCACCTGCATGACCATCAATCGACTTCGCCACCACCACCAGAGAATCCCTCGCCTAAATCCGCATCAACCGGTACCCAAATGGTGAGACTCGGACCTCCCTCCTCGACTGCGACACAAGCAGTATCGAACTATCTGTAGATGCACCCACGGTCAAAGCCAACACCGGACTTCGCCCAACTCCTCCCCAAGGTGTTTAAACCTCCTTTTAAATCCGAATACGACCCTACATCTTGATTCGATGCACCCAAAATCCCAGTACCCCAAACCCTAGTTCATGCGACATATTCTCGGCGCCGCTAGGATGAGTTCGAGCCTAGTATTTTGTATACCAAAGTGATGAGTAGTTCACCAGCAACTCGTATGTATTTATTTTAGGATATTTAGGTTTTTACTTCATTTGTTTTCATTTTTCCAAGTTTACTGCTATGGGTCTTATGCGGTATTTATGTGTTTGTTTGGGTTGGTAAAGTCTGTGGTTGAGAAGAGAGGTTGCGTGGCCCTTTATTTGGCCAAGAAAAATGGTGGGATTATTTTATATTTGATTTATTTATTTTATTTATCGATTTCCTACTCGTTCCTGGTCCTTAAAAATCTCTGCGACCAACTACGATACCCAAAAATCACCAAACTGGACATGTAACTAGAGTTCGACATTACGGTCCCAACGAAACTAGTTTCGTCCAATTCCGACTCCGTATGCTCACACAGCGTATTTTTAACTGTTGAAATACTGATTGTTTCTCACTCTAAAAATCTGAACGGCCACACAGTGACTCTAAAAATCACGAAACTGGAAATCTAACAACTATTTGATATTGCGGATCCAACAAAACTGGTTTCGTCGAATTCCGACTTCGTATGCAAAAGTGGCTATTTTTAACGCTCTAAATAGCCTATTTAAATATATAAATATAATTAAATAAATTATATAAAATTAATTATTATCGTCTATACTCACAGTGGCATACCATACAGCTCCAGAATATCCCTGTATGTATTTACAGCTCGATATTATCTCGTTAGAGTTATATCGACGCTCGATTTCTATTTAAATCCTTATAATTAAATATATTTAAATTGTTATGGTCAGGGCGCTGCATTTCTGATATTTTGATTTGGATGTAACTCAAAATCCACACGATGAAATCCCGATCTCTCTCTTCCATTAGAAAGATATACTCCACCAGCTCCACACGTTTCTTGTTTCACAGCAATCCGATTTAAAACGAACCCTGTACATCCACTTGAAGTCTAAATCGCCAAATAACGAACTGTCGCGTCGTTACGCGCTCTATTTTAATTATAATATAATTAATACGTTTTAACGTCGATTATTAAATCGATTCGTTATTCAAATTCAATTCTAAACTGAATTAAATATTTTAGCTGATCCAATTCACACCGTATTGTGAATTCGGTGATTTCCGATTATTTCGACATTATAATATATTATTATATTATTTATTTTAATTAAATATTTATTATTATTTAATTCAAGTCATCGATATCGCCCAATCGATATTTAATAATTAAATAAATTAATTATTCGACAGCTAACAAAACGCACCATTACACTATAGGGCATAAAATCTGAGCCACTAGGGACTCTATATCCGAGGCACCTCATTCCATCATACACATAAGTAAAAAGTCTGGGCTCCATACCATGACCCCACTCCTAGCTAAAAGGAAACACATGTTCTCCCTGCAGTCCTCTCCCATTTCTGTTCCATACCGGGGTGTGAGGCTCGCGAAGTATCGCTATACACAAAGCTATGCCTAAATAAGCTGTGCTTTGATCATCATCCACAAGGCTCTGCTTTTCAATAGAAGCCTTGATCGTTTGCATCTTAGCATGCCACATTGTCAGTCTATACCATACCATTGATTTATGCCAATATATAACCTCTAAGCTCGTACGTCTTAGAGAAGGGTATTAAGCAAGAGAATAAATTCTCCGCCACCAAACAGATATATATTTAGCAGAGATCAACGAGTACAGCATAAAAGGAATACAACGTCAGACATACCATCCAATTACAAGTCCGTTCTGGGTCTGAACTAAACTGGAGGCACCTTATTCCTCGTCTCATATGTCCAATATAGGAGAGAGACCCTCGCATATCAGGTCGATCTCCAAGCACGTTTGGACGATCACCACTTATTACCTTGTCTTGGGTGTACAACCCAATCAAGACATCAGTAATCATCCGAACGATGTGAAGAACCCCGGTCTTCTACCACTGTCTTCATAGTCGACTTCAATCGTCGTAGTAATTATTCAGAATGGGTTAAACTCGGTCTTTCCGAATAATACGCGTAATTTATAATCAAGTGCTATAAAAACACACCATACGCCTCATTCCAATTCAAAATATTCCTTTAATAAAATATTCATATTATTAGGGGTAGGTTCCCATTACTTTTATCAAAGATATTCTTTAATCTTCCTATGTGATATCAGTTCAAAAGATATTATTTTATCCTTTATCAATTTTAAGCCAAATTAAGGTTTATAGAACTAGTCGGGATTATCTTGCCTTACCGAAGTAATCATTTATTATTTATTATCCCAATCCCAACCTATTCATCCTACTGAGCAAAACTAGTAGCACCCCATATCTAACACCCACGGTGTTATCGATAAAATTAATTACCATTTCACGTTCAAATCTTGATTAATGATTTTACTATCGTTTGGAGTAAAACTGGTGGTACTCCATTCTCGATCATTGCAAGAATTCGCTTAATTTATTTATCTTCTTCACAACTTAATCTAATTAAAGATTCATTAAAACTCTAATTTAGTTTTAATGCCAAAAATCGTTACTTTCTTTAACTGGGTTAAAGAACCAATGTCAATTAAAACACAGTTCACGATAAACCCAAATCATCTTCCATTAAATATGGAATCTTCAAAGAAATCAGATCAATATATAATCAATATAAATTTTCGTATTAGACTAATAATATAAATGGGATAATGGCAAGGCCCTTTTAAATTCCATATAAAGTAACGGTCTTCATTCACAGAAGCTCATCTCGATTATTATTAAATCGAATTCCATTTAATTCCAATTTAATATATTAAATTGGAAAACTTTACTTTGGAAAATTTTCCATTTAAATCTTAATAAAGGATTTATAAATTCCATTTAAATCTTAATACAAGATTTACATATTCCAAATTATATTTCACTGTTAATTGGGATTAAAGAACGAATGTCGTTTAAAACACAGTTCACGATAAACCCACAATCAACTTTCATTTCAATTCTAATTAAGCATTAATTAATTAGTAAACTTTTCTATATCTTAATTAAAAGATGTATTTTTCGCACGGGGCTTAAGAATAGTGTTATTTAAGACACCATTCACGACAAACACAAAATCCAATTTATTTGATTTAATTCCAAATAAATATTAATTAATTTGAAAACTCTATTAAATCTCAATTAAAGATTTATTCTAGTTAATAACTAGTTCATTTCGATAAAAATATATTTTTATCTTTTCAATTATGGAATTTTTCGTCTAAAACCTTTCCAAACCATTTATTATAATTTTACATAATTTTTTCATATTTTTAATAATTTTATTATCGCCCGTACAGTCGGTTTCCAGTAACGGCCACCGAACTGCATCCACAACGACCTTTTTCAAATTTGATTTAGACATAATTCCAAATCCAACCGTTAGATTTCAAATTTCTTATATTCTTTGGAAAGCTCTTTTCAATACGAACTCAACGGTTCTGGTTTTAAGAGAATCCGACGGTCGGATATCCCGTTACATCAATTTGAAGTTAATGGTCGAAATTCGCTAACGGTCGCTGCGCGGCGTATTCTATTCAGGCCATTAAATATATATAATATATATTATATATATTCCGTCGATTTCCAATTAAAACGTATTTTATAATTCGTTTATAAATTCGTTTTAAAACGATTCCAACTTCATTTTCGATTTTAAATCAAAATTGAATATTCTATATCTTTATCATATTAAAATGAAAATATTTTCAAAATGTTAGATTTTGAAATCACTTATTTTCGATATTCATTATAAAATGAATAAAATTGATCGATAAATCTGCTTGGGTTAAAATAACATTTCTATACTTAATCCGGCTTCATATTTTTATATTTTTGTGTCCATCTAAAAACGG
Source organism: Allium sativum (assembly GCA_030737875.1). NCBI lineage: Eukaryota > Viridiplantae > Streptophyta > Magnoliopsida > Asparagales > Amaryllidaceae > Allium > Allium sativum. The sequence continues at coordinate 781,626,264 of CM060918.1, read as the reverse complement.
ACATTGAAATCATGATTTTATTCTTCCATGAATTATTTTAAAATATTCGTTATTTTAAGATATTCGTAATTTTAAAATATTCTTTATTTTAAAAGATTCTTTATTTTAAAATATTCTTTACATTAAAATGTTCTATTACATTAAAATGTTCTGTTACATTAAAAAAGTTCTTTTACATTATTTACATTATAAATGTTCTTTTACATAAAATGTCCTTTTACATTATTGACATTATGAATGTCCTTTTGCATTATTTACATTATAAATGTTCTTTTACATAAAAACGTCCTTTTACATTATTTACAATATAAATGTCCTTTTATATAAAAATGTCCTTTTACATTATTTACATTATAAATGCTCTTTTACATAAAAATGTCCTTTTACATTATTTACATTATAAATGTTCTTTTATATAAAAATGATCTTTTTACATTATTTACATTATAAATGTTCTTTTATAAAAATGATATTTTTACATTATTTACATTATAAATGTTCTTTTATATAAAAATGTCCTTTTACATTATAAATGTTCTTTTATAAAAATTATCTTTTTACATTATTTACATTATAAATGTTCTTTTATATAAAAATGATCTTTTTACATTATTTGCATTATAAATGTTCTTTTATATAAAAATGATCTTTTTACATTATTTACATTATAAATGTTCTTTTATATAAAAACGTCCTGTTACATTATTTATTATGAAACATTATTTATTTCTGAATCGGAATGCGACTCAATCAATTATCATATAATTTTAATTATATGGATTTAACACACCGCGTGTATTCAACAATAATGATAAATAATCGTTAAAAAGTCCATTAACATCCAAAGTGAAATTTACAACTGTGTGAGCATTCAAATAAATAAAAAACGTTCATCACAGACTGTCAATCCATCGATTGATATACAATTAAATATTGGGACTAGTGTATGTCAAATTTCGTCCCAATACCCGTGCGGGGATTTCAGAAAACAAAAGTTTATTTAAATAAATCATTGGTTAATAAATTTAACCAATTCTAATTCAGTTTGAATTATTTTTCTACTTAGCCAATTTTCAATGTTTAAATTATAAATGAAAATTTATAATTTAATTTCGACCACTACATTAATATTAACATTATTTTAATATGTTACTCATCACAACATCACAAACAATCACACAATAAAGTCAATTTAAATCGTCCATGGTTTATGGACGAAGACAGTGATCTAACATGCACCGTATACAATTTATAATAAATATACTGATAAAAATCTACACTAGCAATTCTACAAATTTTTCAGTTATGAAAATAAATAAATAACTGTGCAGAATTTTTAGTGAGGAGTTCTCACCTTAGGTTTCCACTCCGCCAACTCTTTATGCGAAGGAATGTGACCTTTTCAACTCCACAGTCCACATACGACATCCAAATCACTCCAAATCAAGTTTTTTGCGTAGCTCTCGTTGATACAGTTCCAACGCATCTGGTTTCGCTGAATTCCGAGTTCGTACGAAAAAGTTATGCTTTTTACAAGTTTGTACACTTATATAAGTCATTAACTTGTTAAATAATAATTATTAATACCTTCTTAATCATGTTTACTCCCTAATCAGCCACTCATTCTTCTTCTTCCAGTGTGCCATCTTTTAAAGATCTGCTCTTTAATGGCCATAGCCGTGCCTTCTTTCTTCCCATACCCCTCCATTTTTGCACGAAAACAAAAACTGAACCCACTATTGTAATCTCATCACCTTCTCTATTCCTCCATACTAAATTATCAAACTCGAAATCCCTCAAGGTAATGCATCGAGCAACGTTTCAAGTTGTCCCCCATGAAACCATCGACACCAAAATGCTCTGAATCCACCAAAAATTTGCATGCACCCTCTATTTCATCTCGCGAGTCCAAATACGATCATCAAAACTTGCATCGAAGCATCAAATCATAGAAAATCCGAGCCCTAAGCTCCTCCACTCACGTTGAAAAAAAACATAGCGTCCCAAACATACACCGAAGCCTCAATACCCATATCAGCTTGTAGAGAATCATTGTAGGATCTCAAATATATTTATTTCACGATTTTAGAAGGCTTGTGTGATTTTTAATAAAATGAAAGAAGATTTGATTTCCACGTTTTCTGCTCTCTTGATGGCAGCGTGAATTTTAGCAGGGAAATGAAAGTAGGTTTAGTGATAGGAATGTTAAGGACAATTTATACTGGAGCCAAAAATATTTTTTATTGATTTATTATTATTTTTATACTGAAATTATGCCTGTTTTCATGGTTTAAAAATCCGTATGGTCACTTATTTTTTATGAAAATTGATTTGCAGATACTCTCTGACATTACGGACCTAACAAAAATGGTTTCGTCAAATTCTGAGTTCGTATGCACAAACAACGAATTTTTAAAGTCAAAAAGTGACTGTTTTTCCACTGTAAAATCACGCACGGTCGCATACTGATTCTAAAAATCATGAACTTTGGAATCTTAGCTTTATTCGATGGTACGGATTCAACAAAAAAAATTTGTCGGATTCCGAGGTCGTCTCAATAATGTTCCTTTGTAAAACTGCTCAAATTAGCTTCAAAAATGCGATTTTAGCATACCTTTTCTTCTTGCATGCCCACACGCTAACTTCAAAAATTATGGCCTTTTGGATTTAACCATTATTTGACAATACAAATCCAAAAAAAAAATGGAATCGAATTCTGAGATCGTCTGCATAATGTTCTTTTGTAAAATGACTGCCTGTTTTGCCCTGAACTGTTTTAGCTCGCACGGCCACATACTAGCTCTATTCGACGCACCTTTTGGAAATCAACAATAATTTATCATTGTGAATCCAGGAAAATGGTTTATCTCGACGAAATGGGGGGAATATCCATTCCAATGCCAAAAATATTTACCATGTTTAGTAGTTTCTCGATGGCTTCTCTTGCATTGCCAAGAATGAGTGGTTTTGTTGCTCGTTTTTTATCAGAAGCCTGTGATTTTGTTTATTTAGTCAAATTCTGAGCTCATATGCAAAATTTCACTTTTTAAGAGCCATGTATTGATTTTAACATCGAATTTTCAAAATTTCCGAAAAAAAGCTTTTAAATCAATTGAATTTTTTTACTGAATTTATTTTTTAGCCAAATAAAGAGATAAAAACTAATTTTAAAATTATTCACAAATTTTATTCAGCAAAAATAACCAATTTCTTTTCGCATATTCCTTAAAATGACTTAAATCAAAATTTTAAATTGGTTCTGAAAATACGGATTGTTACAATATACGTTTTTACTGAACCTTCTTCCTATGCCATTAAACATGTTGGTAATAGGCTGAATCGACTGCATATAATATCGACTGTTCACGGACTTTTTTGTTGAATCTTCTGCCTACGTCGTTGAATAAGTTGGTGTAATCAAAGAATTTTGTTTCACTTCTTCTGTCTTTGCTACTAATAGACTGAATTGATTGCATGTAGTCTAGACCGTATGTGATGACAATGATGTGAGATTAAGATGTTACCCATTCTATTTATTCAAATTAATTTTTAGTCGTTTATTGAAATTATTCAAAAGTACATTTGGTAAAAAAAACAAATTAAAGCAATGCTCAAATGCTAACCTCAAAATACCAATACATATTTAAACCAACATCCAGAAAAGATGAGACAACAACAAAAGTATCCATCAAAATATCAACAGCCATTTATAAATTGTTGAGTAAAAGCATGCACACTAATACCGAACAGCCAACAATAATGTTTTTTTTGAATTGACTATTGATAATAAAACACATTCAGTACGGGCACGGATACCCACGGACATGGATATCTTACTATCCGTATCCGCCCCACTAATTAACGGATACTAAAAATACCCGTTTATTTTACCCATGGATACTCATTTAACTATCTGTTTCATATGCATAACGGATTTTACCCGCGGATAACCGCGGGTACGGATTTTTTTTCCATCCCTAAATATATCTGACCCGATAGACCCGGACCCGACCTGACGGGTCTAGGCGGGTCGGGTTTTGTTGGGTTTAAATTATACATTTCCAAAATCTGGACCCGCCTCGACCCGAGCTTCGGATCGGGTCGGTTCGGGTCTGGGTAGGAAATAACACTAAACTTACATATATTTCAATGTTTTTTGGTTGGGTCTTTCGGGTCGGGTTGGGTTTTACCAGGTCTTTATTGTATTTTTTATTATTCAGACCCGACCCGAGACTTATTGGGTTCGGCTGGGATTCGGGTCTTTTCGGGTCGGTTCGGCTTGAGTTTTCAGTTCTCGGTTCTAATTACCAGCCCTAAACAGGAGAGATCTGATTCGAGACGGGATTGCATTACTTGTTTGTATGCATTCATACTTTACTTTTTATTTTATTGCATCAATTTCTTTCTTTAATTTATCATTTATTTATTAATGTTCATGCATATATATACATGTATGCACCATTTCTTATTTAATATTTACAAAATGCAGTGTATTACACTTTGTAAGTACCAAACAGAATTAGTAAATATGCATCCAAAATACCATACTTTATCATCTATCTGTTTTACTTACTACGATAAATTTCCAGTTTTTTGCAGAATAACGACGTAATACGCTGAATTTGATTTTTAGCTGATCTTCTACTCAGAAGTCTGTTTGTTTCTCTACTTACTTTTGTTCAGTGATCAGCTCATCGTATTTGCTATAATGTAGTTTTTAATGCATTATTTTCATATATTCTATGTTATATTTTGTGTGCAAGTATATGTAAAACAGCCATGCCAGTGGTTATTACATCCCTAAACGTTTTAATTTCATTCCAAACTTGACGTATAATTTCAGTATCTTTACACCTTTTTTAATGACGAAATTAACCCATTCTCTTTTGATGGTTGACATTACTGATTCTTGTTTCCATGTCAGAATTGATGGTAACCTGATTGAACTTGGATTTAATATTCCATCTTCGTTTGTGAATGGAAGCATTGAATCTCCTAAAACATCAAAAGGTGCAAAAGCTTGAAGTAACCTTGAGTCAAATCTAAAATCTCAGGAAATGAAATCCAACAATAATAGAAAACTTTCACATCATGGAACAACTGTAGGGATTATCTATTGTGTTCTGTCAGCGATTCTATTTGGTTCTGTTGTTTTGGTTCTCCTTTAAAGCCTATGTATAATAAACTTAAAGAAATCAAAGACACTAAGTGAATCACTCTTTGATCTTCTGGTTACTGCACCCAAAGGTCAGGTAAAACTATTAGTCATAAATTATTTCACTTTTCCTTCCACTATTTCAAAGACACTAAGTGAATCACTCTTTGATCTTCTGGTTACTGCACCCAAAGGTCAGATGAAACTATTAGTCATAAATTATTTCACTTTTCCTTTCACTATTTCTATCCTTTCACTTTTGTTACCTCACGCTTGGCATGTCGGGTGTACCATACTGGTAGTTGATGCTACCGAACTTCCACGTGTGCAGGAAGTAATTTGTTGGGTTAATGCTGCGACACTTTTCACTTGAAACTAGGCTTGCCTCCTTCAATTTCTATCTCTATTCTTATGCTGATGTCTGATGGGCTTGGTTGAGATGTGCTCCTTTCTTGCCTTAGTGGAGCTATTTTGGAGCCTGAATCATATGATGCTATGACAAATGAGCATGCATATTTATCATTTTTAGATGGTGCAAGTGCTCCTCAGCTAAATCTAGCTATCTCGGATAGTGATATGCTATGGGTTAAGTTGTAGCGAATCCGTGCTCTCTAATTCCCAAATCTAGATGGCACTAAATTAGCACTTAGGTGAGAGTCTAGCTCATCTATTATAGGTCTATGTTCAAGGTTAGTCACTAACTCAATTGGTTTATGATGTTCTTAATAAACGTATTTTTGAACTGATTATGATTTTAGCCTTATTTTCATGTATTATAGGATCAATGGTTTATTTTTATTGTTTTTCCTTTCAGAGTACACTAGATTATACCTGAAACATAACTTTCTACCAAAATGATATGACTTATAAAATGAAGAAAAATAGTATAATTGTTTTGCTTAATACTTTTGTCTAATCGGCGATTGTTTGAATTGGACCAACGTGGGCATTGCATTGTGGATAACAATAGTTGCTTGAATATTACATTTCAAATGCGATCATTAATCACAATTTATTTCAAATGTAAAGGCAATAAATTCCATCTTTCTTACTACAACACTTTAGCATATGGTAGCTCTAAGGGCTCCATACGGCTTATTGATTTATGATAATCGGCTTATGTGTTAACTGCTCTAAGTTTTAAGTCTACTCATAGTTTTATTTATAGATATTTTTTTCACCAAGTTTATCAACATAACACTTCGCAACATCACTGTGTCTCGACTCTCGAGTACAACGGCTAACTAAGGTATGCTTTTGTATTATCAACTATACTAGGTTGATAACATCTGATAATTTTCTAGTGCAATTTGCTTTATATTCCTAAACAAGGCTATTCATTTCATGTGTTGTTAATATGGGTATTCAGTTTCAGGTGTTATATAGTTGAATGGAAGTCGTTCTTATTTTCTAGATATTTTTGTACAGTAAAATGAAGGGAAGAAAACAAAAAACGTCAGGGTTAGAGCATTCAACCATTTGCTTTGGAGCACCTTAACATTTTCACCTAAAAACAATTATGGCAAGGGAAATATGGATTGTGTCATTGTAATGTCCGGAAATGTTGAGACTTAGACTTCCAATAACTATTTGGAAAGAAATCCTTCCATTGGCTCGTTGAGGTTTTGATATCAACCATGATTTGCGCTCCTTATATATGTTTTGTGGTCTCAAAATCTCCTAACATACGCATTTCCTGTAGTTAAAAGAAAAGCATTAGCCACTAAGTACACAATTCATCCTTGTCTCAGAAGTCATAGTGTCTTGTAATATACGCATTTTTATATAAACTAGCTTAAACGATGATCACCATTCTGCATTTTGCTACATGAACATGCTTGGGAATTTGTTGAAATGTCTGTGTCAGGGCATATGGGACTCTCGATATGTTGATATCAACAAAAATTATGGCTTCAAAAGAGAAAGAAGTCCACAAAGGTGGAAAGTTCAAAATTTTCAAAAATCTCAGCCCTCATCAGAAATAAATGAGGATGATGAGTGGGATCTTTCAATGGATTATTGATAAGGTTTGTTTTAATGACCCTTTGTTATGTAAGTTATTTTCTTTCTAGCTACCAACTGTTGTGCTCCTGCTTTTTGTAAAGGCAGGCTTGGAATAAGACATGGTTGCAAATTAACATGTTGACATCTACCTTTACGACTAAGGCTTCGTTTGTTTAAAATGGCTGAATGCTTAACGCTGATTGCTGAATGCTGAATAGAATGCTGAATGCTTAATGCTTAATGCTTTTTATGTTGTTTGATTATTTGCTTATCAAAATTCTGATTTTTGTGAAATATTTTTTATTGACAAATTTGCCCTTTATTTTTATTGTTTGATTTATTAATTTACTTTTTAATCATCAATTATAAAAGTATGTAAAGGTATATAATTATTTTATAAAAGTATATATTGCTGTCATATTTAGTCCGGCAATGTCGTTTTTGTTTTTAACCCAGCAAATATAAAAATATATAAAAATATGAGTATGTGAAATACTATTACAGACCTATATTCTATGCAAATAAAACGAAAGGAAAATGAAGAAGTTGCCTCCTTCAATATAATGCTGCGGTGATGGAAAGAAAAAAAATATACTGTTGCTTTTGTAAATATAAAAGTATACACTGCTGTTATATATAAAGAAGAAGGACAAAACTGTAAATCAGCACTTACTAGCAATAAGCAGCTCAAAAAGCTTAAAATATCTGCTTTTTACTATTCAGCTATTTTGGATGATTAAGCACTTAATCGTTAGTTCACCCAAACGCTTTAAAAGTGCTTATTATATTCAGCCTGTTCCATTAAGCTTTGAAAAAGTGCTTTTTTAGAAAAACAAACAGGGCCTAACTTTTCAAAATTATAAATGAGATTGGGATCGGCATACATCATCTACTTATTTCACATATATTTATTGAGTTTATAGCAGAATTTTCAAGGTTAGACGCATGTTATAGAAAATATTCTTTGTATTATGAAAATTGATAAAAGCAGCATGCATAATTGGTATTTGGTTAGAGTTAGGACATGTTAATCATAAGTTTGTTTCTAATTTGATGGCGCAGGATGATTATTAATGATATCAGCTGGGTTGCTGTTGAAGAAATTAGCAGATCAACACAATCTTGCTCTACTAGTAAGTGCATTCACATAGTTCTGTTATTCTATGATGACGATGGTTGTTGAAATATTATGGTGTAATTTACCCATTAAATACACAAACATTAAAAGGCATCAGGTTTATTCCTCTGGTTTGTCCAGTCACTCACTTTTGCCCATTAGATATAAGTACTCCAACGTGCCCATGCTCCCCAAAAAATTCATCTCACTAGTTTCTTTTGTTCATTGCTGCCCAATTAGGCCAAATCCTTCCTGCCTTCTAAGTCGATCCCAATTCGTGGCACTTGAATTCAAATCTTCTATCGATCCATGTTAATTCACAGTACAAACTGCTGCAATTTATTTTAATCAACTATCTTTTCCTCCTTTTTGTTTGACTAAACCAAATATCTTGTAAGTAGATCGCATACCAATTTTTCTTGGACTGATTTTGAGAAATTATTTGAAAGTAAAGGTTAAAAAAAATTCATTACCTTCCAAATTTATCATGCATCGTTGCTATGTGTTGGCCGATCTTATCTTATTCGACCTTCGATCTTTTTTATTAAAATTTTCAACATAAGCATTAAATATTAGAGATCTAGAGGTGGAAAATAGAGGTAACCGATCAACCGAATCATATCGTTTTTCAATTCAAATCTTAAGGTTTCGCTGTCCAGAATTAAAATTGAGCTATATTTGTCCGCTCTAACTTGTTTAATTGATCAAAATCCAAATATTATGTTAAAATACATTATATTGATTAAAGCCCAAATGCACAAAGATCTTTCCTTGAAATTATGTATGCAGTGTTTGTTTCAGATGCAGCAGATAATTTTTGTAAGCCTAAAAAAATATACAAATCAGCATAATTCCACTTAGAATTTTATTATCTACTATTGTTTAGTACTCTTGTTTGCTTGAGGTTAACAACACTAATTTTGTTGTTGTTGTTATACTGAATTTGGTTGCTTAATGTAGTATATTTTAAGCTATATTTTTGTATTATTGTTTTTATACAATTTTTATATTCCACTTAGAACGTAATGTTTTTATACTGTTGTTTTTACACTATTTTTGTGTAATCCCTTTATAGCTTTCCTCTTCTCAATGTTCAAAGCGTCATTGTAACGGCCCGGGAAAAACGGCGATCCTGATTATCGACCAAACACGATGTCGGCAATCCAAACATTCGAAATTTACAGTAACGTTAATGAAGAAAATAGAGGGTGAGAATAAATAGGATAGAAAATTTGAATATAAGAAGTACACACAACACATTAGAGTAACATGAATCTCACAGCGAAACGAATAAAATATAACATAACTTTGAAATAAAACAATATATATATATATATACATATACATACATATATATATAATAACATTATCAGAGTACAAAACTTACACACAGCGGAAAATAACAATAAATAGATAACGCTGAAGCCTCCTGCTCCAAGCTCCTCCAATGATATCTAAAAATACCTAAACTACTTGACTGCCCGTACAAATTTGGGCACCCAAAAGTTTAGGGTAAAAACAAAACAAAAATAAACTCTGGATCAGTCATGGGACTGGTGTGAGTAATCTCCAACCACTTGGTTTAATTTTAAAAATCGTTTATAAAAAAAATGATAATCGTAAGACCGATCCACACATAAACACGGATGGTTTTACCTTACGATAACCCAAAGCATTCTTTGAAATCAATATTCGTTTGATATTATAATAGTGTCTAAAATAAGTAAATAACAATCTAGCAAAACGCTTGCATCTTACGTTCTACATATATAGTATACAATCAAAACCGTGGGCTCTTATTGGATAATGGATTCCAACTGGCAAGGTATGGGACCACTTTCCGACAGTGTACCTCGAGAGAGAAATATATCGGGTTCAACTAGAACATTTTGCAACCCAGGCTAAACATGACCGGCCCCTCACTTCGCTTGAGAGTACCGAATGTATTATCACTAACGGTTGGGATCAGCAACCGTTTCCCAAAAGGGACAGCATCGATAGATTTAAGAAACAAAAGGAATTTCTCTAGATCAAGTGACAATACACCTTACTTGGCAGCTAACCACTTAGCCATGCGACCAAACCGATTTTATACCATTTCTCGGTTGTGAGGCTAGAGGTCATAACATATCTTTTGATCTTCATTTACTTTGAATGTCACATATTCTGATGAACAGAATCAATATTTGTTTAACGATATGTGTATATATCGTTATCTGTAATTTCATCCAATCGACTAGCAGTTCGTCAAACAACCAACACACAACAATCAACCATAAATTATCATTACTAGATTAGATTTATAAAAATATAAATTGAATAGAGTTGGTGAGTTTTACTCACATTGGACAGTTATCATTAAATAACGATAATTGTTGTTGATTCAGATCAGGCAATTTATTTTATTGTAAAGAGCTCCAATCCACTCTCAGTCAATTCCATTGTGTAGCCACCTTCCATACGATCCCAATGGATCTTGTTTCGCTGAATTTGGACAACGTATGATCAAGATATTAATTTACAAGTGTCATACATTGTTTAAATTAAAATTAACTTAAATTAATTAAATTTACTGGGCCTTACCCATTTAGTTACTGCCCACTACCCTTTAAACCCAAACCCGCCTCATTTCTTCTTCCTCTTCCTGGAAACAAGTCGGTAACCCACCATTGCCAAACTTTAAACCTCACCGCACCTTCCATTACCCCATAAATTTTCAAACGGAAATTACCATGTTTTAAAACCATTAAACCTCCTTCTCAAAACCCGCTACTCCCAGTAGTATCACATACGAATCCCTTTTCCATGAAAATTGGCGTGTTGCTATGGTTTGACATTACAGACCCAACAAAACTTGTTTCGTCGAATTCCGAGTTTGTTTGCTCTCACAGCGTATTTTTAAAGTCAAATTATTGACTGTTTTCACATTAAAATCTCGTACGGTCACATACTGACTCAAAAAATCACGGAAATTGAAATCTAGCAATAATTTAATATACCGGATCCAAAAAAATTAATTTTGTCGAAAACGGTGCTCGTTTGCAAAAGTGGCTATTTTTAAAGCTCTAAATAAACCCATTTAAATGTTAATATATTTAAAAATAATTAAATTAAATATTAAAAATTAATATTATCGTATATATTCACATATAATGTAATATAGCTCCAAAATATTCCTATCTGAATTTATAACTCGACATTTCAAATCCAGATTAAATCAGTATTCAATTTATATTGAAAATCCATTTATAATATAATTAAATTGTTATAAAATTATAAAGGAATTCCATAGCGATTATTTTAAAATTTGATTTGGACATAACCCAAAATCTACACAACGAAATCTCGATTTTTCTCTTTCACTAGAAAAATATAGTTCACCAGCTCCGAACGTTTCTTGTTTCACAGAAATCCGAGTTAAAATGGGTTCTGTATACTCGTTTAATGTTCGAATCGCCAAATTACGAATTGTCACGCCATTTGGAGCTCGATTATAATTATAATATAATTAATACGTTCAGCTAACATCTATTAATAAATTTATTAATATAATTCATTTCTAAACTGAATTATATATTTTAAATTGTCCAATACACACAATATTGTGAATTCTGTTAATTCCGATTATTCTATTATTTATATTGATTAAATATTCAATATTATTTAATTAAATAACCATTTAATTCTCTAAATCACTAATTAAATAAATAATTAAATTAATTATTATACCGTAAAAATACGGGACGTTACAGTCATTGTGTTGACAATAAAGATGATGTTCATGAGCTACAATAAACCATTGAGGAAATGCGCTTAGAGCTCGAGAATGAGATAGCAGAGCGGATTAGGATTAAGGAAGAGAGAGAGAGCGTGAGCGAGCTAATTGCCAAAGACTTGAGGAAGAGCATGCAAGGCACAGAGAAAACTTTCAACCACAAATGAAACAAGTGATGACAATGCTTCAAAGAAATGATGAATCTGATTATGAAGATCCTTCGCCGTCGTCATCTTTATGAGTTACTCGGGTATGGTAGCTGGATATATTTTGTTAATGTTTCTTTTATGTGGTTTTTTTGTATGGGTATTATGAGTAAGAATGATGTTTTTGTATGGAATACCACTAGCGCTAGCTGAATAATTTTGTTAGTAATAATTCAGTCTAGTGTATGTATGAATTGATGGATGATTGTGGACGGTATTGTTTTTTGTATGGAATATTAGCTCTAATTAAAAAAAAAATGTTGTGATAAAAAAACGGTAATTTTTATTCCAATCCATCGTTTTATTAAGTTAATCCACCAATTTACTTTAATAAGTTAATCCACAACTATTTTGTAAGTTAATCCATAAGTGGATTAACTTAAAGATTTTACCCTATCATCTTCTATACGCAACGCTGCATTCAAATTATTACCGATTAACAGAGGAACTCAGATTGTAACACTGTGTTGATGAGATAATTAATATGAGTTTTATTTTGTATTTTCTCAATTCTGATATTGTTCCAGCACTTATTCTTCATCTTCCCATTTAATGTTTATCCTATCTGAGTAAGCTTAATCCCTGCACCCAAACCATTCTATTATACCATGCAATAAACCACAACTAGTCCTTTAGAAACAACTTTCTGATCATATATCCTCCTCCACAAAGACAAGAAACATAAGTAAAATTCAAGGATTTAACATAATGGTGTCGGAGCCAAATGTCTCGGACAAACCAGAAATCTCAGATGATGATAAGAAAACATAACTTAAGAAACAAATATGGAAGGAACAGGGGAGGATCAAATAACATCAAGACTATTTTAACGATAAGAAAACTTCAAGAATCTAACCAGAAGTTGCAAAGATGCTACTAAAGACATGAATGCAAATGCGGACAATATAAGTGAAGCCATTAATGGAATAACAAGAGAGTTAAAAGAATACAGGAAGCCGAGTTTTCAAATCATCTGGAATGAAGCTGCCAATGATGATTCATGAGAAACAAGGATACGACGCAAAACGCAGAAAAGAAGAGTGAAAAGAAGAAAAATACGTACGTTTTTTAGGTGGATACACTAATTGAAATTAATTTTTTAGTAAAAGTCAATGATCCTTTAAATTAGGGTGGATTAACTTACTAAATTTGTGGATGAGAATAAAAATTACCTAAAAAAACTAACAATTGTATTTCCTTTTTTGTTAATGTCGCTCATTTTATGTGCGTGTGTGTGTATATACATATATATAAAACTATCGATTGGTAGCGATGGCTGGTAAAAAAACAATATATAACCAGAATAGAAAGGAAATACCGACAAAATTTTATCAAAATCGACACTAAAACGTCGTTAAGCAGAAACTGATATTTTAAAGATAGCGACGGTTTACCGACGAATAACTGGAATGCAAAATGTTTGCTATATATTTCCGTCGGTAATCCTTGGCTAAATAGTGTGCATTTAGCGACGGAAAATATTTATTAATTTTATTATGTTATATATATTCGTCAGTAAAACATCGGTGAAATATTTTAAAATGAAATGTGTTAACTAGCTAGAAGCTCGTTCGGGCATTCTGTCAAACAATACAAGTGTACTATACCAACCTGGATCGAGCCTCCACCAAGCTGGTCGAATAGCAGCCTCCTTCTGGACGAGCAGAGCATCCGCCACGCAGACCGAGCAGTGCTAGTCGTACAGCACAATTCTGGTCGAGCAGGGTCCATCTGAAGGTACAGGTCGGTTTATGCTTCCAGAGCTGGTCGGTCTAGGCTCCAGTCACTGGTCGTCCAAGCTCCAGGGCTGGTCGGTTCCAAGCGAAAAAGGCGGAGACTTCAGAACATGAAAACGTGTACAGATCTGGTCGGTCTTAGTATGTGATGGTTGCTCTTGTATGGGAAGACTCCTGGTCGGCCTCAAACGTTGTAGCAGCGGGTCGGTTTTGCTATGTATGCTGGTCGCTCATCCCTAAGCTGTTGACTATGTACGGTCATAAATGTTTGAGTAAGGCTCATTCATGAATAACATGAACGTAAGAAATATAAATACATGGAGGCACCTTATATTTAAGATATATAATAATGGGTCGGTCCATGAAGGTTGTCACGTAGCAGGCAAAGTAAGATGACAGCAAATCATAAAGCATTGATTGGTGATGAATTCATATACACGCAGTCGGTCTTGTTTAGATAATGCGGAAGTAAGAATGCAATAGGGTTGGTGCATTTCCAATATAAAAAGATGGTCGGTCACTAATGCCATCCCATTGCCAACCGTATGCCAACCAAGCGCCAACTATACACTTCAATTTACAAGTGTGCCACTACCCCTCAACTACAACTATAAATACCCTTTTTCTCCACACTTAAGAGGGAGGATTCCAAGACCCCGAAGGGCTGCTAAAATGACTTCTCCAAGCCATTCTCAAACTCCATCCATGGCTTCCAAAGCTCCACTCATCTCCATCCATTAATCGATCACTTCCATAGGAGATTCACCATTAAGATCCATTCAAATTCCATTCAAGCAATACAAATCTCCATTTATCCTCTCTAAAAACTTAGATCTAGCATTGGAATGCTATGGAATCGAGGAGATCTACCTTTAAAGTGAAGTGTTGAAGACTTTTCATCCATTTCAATCAATATTTGAGGTGATCCAACCGTTCCATTGGCGAATTTAAGTGCGATTCAAATCAAAGAGGAAAAAAATGAGAGATGCATTGTAAATTAAGAGAGATTTGTATGGCATTGTACTTGGCATCATGAAAGTGATAATGGAAAGTGTTTACATAGTGGATGTAGGTCACATTTGACCAAACCACTCTAAAAATTGTGTGTTCTCTCTTATTGCTTTGTTTTTGCGAATTGCGGTCTCATTTTTCTTCATACACGCTTTCATAGTGTAACAACCCGTATTTTCAATAACCTGTTATAACATAAATCGAGGCAGAATTAAATTCTAAAATCTGAATCAAGGGAAATGGGCTATGCCATTGCGTTCGTCTCGGAAAAATACGCGAAATAGAGTCCGAGTTTTCGAAAATCGAAGTTCGTATGACCCGATTAAGGCCCAACGAAGTTTTCAGAAAATTTCAAAGTGAAAAACAGATTTCAAATTCAAGTTTGAATTTGGAAAATTAGGGCAGTTTGGGCCAGGCGGGAAAATTCCCGCCAGAGCACCCAAGTCGACAGCCCTGTCGACTTGGGAGTCGACTTGGTTGGACCCAAGTCGACAGCCCTGTCGACTTGGCTGTCGACTTGGTCTAGCCAGGCTGTTTAGCCTGGTGCACCATTTAGAGATTGTGTTGAGCTTGGGGGCCAGATTCGGTTTTGAGGGTTGAGATTGGAACTAGGATTTAATCCTAGGGTTGAAACTAGTCCTAATCTCTATAAATAAGGCCATAACCTAACCCTAAATCATCATTAATCAATCATACAACTAAACTATGGCAAAATCAATCCTCTCATGGCCTCCACTCTCTTCATAAAATTTCTAAATAAATTTCTAAGTGATTTTTCATGCATACAAGTGTTTTCAAACTTGTATGAGCATCATTAGCTTGCATTCAAGTCGAGTTTCTATATTTGCATCATAAAGAAAGAGTTTTGATCATTTTGGCTCAAGGGTTTTGCTTGCATTTTGGGTTTATTTGATTTCATAAGGGCTTTCTTATATTTGCTATACTCATTTGAGTCCTCATAAGCATTGTAAGCCCTATTCTACTTTCATACTTAAACTCTAAAGTTAAATGTATGATATGCAAGTTTGTCATATGATATGCAAGTTATGATATGCAAGTTTGATATGCAAGTTTGATATGCAAGTTATGTTATGCAAGTTTGATATGCAAGTTATGTTATGCAAGTTTGGGATGATCATTTGGTTCATGTTATCATGTTATGCAAGCTTATCTTGAGTATATGAACATAAAGCTTCAAGCTTTATGCCAAAGGTTGCATTTTGGCAACATGTAAGTTATCATATCTCTTATGATAACTTGCATGTGAGGCTAAATGCGAACTTATGGCCATTTCCACATGTCATTTAGCACCATGTATCACCAATATGCCAAGTTTGGTTTTATGCATGCTTTTGAAGCCTAAAAATGTAATATGCAAGTGTATGAACACATGAACATTTCATATGCCACCATGTTAAACTTGTGGCTTCAACACCTTATGTCATGATTTATGCCAAGTTCCCTCTTTCTATCCTTTATGCGCTATTGCGATATGTAAGCGATGGGATTGCGTTTGGGGTTGGGTAAACTTAAAAGACATAAAACATAAGCTTGGGAATTTACCTATTAAGTTAGGTCTACCCATTGGGAATTTACCTATTAAGTTAGGTCTACCCAATTGCTTGAAACTTTGTAACATGTTTTGGAAACATGATGGACATGACACTTAGAAAAGATAAGTGTGACCAACTCGAGGTTGGGTTGAGTTTGTAGCGTAAACCTACCCGGAACCGACCGGCTTAACTAGTTGCTACAAACAATAGGACCCAATGTGAGAAGTTGGCCATGTTGTACCTTGAACCCGAGGTTAGACCAAGTTGTGGTGTAAAGCTACCCGGACCCGCCCGGCATAACTAGTAACCACAACAAGGTCTAATGTGAGAGGTTAAGGCGCATTAAATTAATTAACGCCTCGTGATTAGGGTTAAGTCATGGTCCACTTAATACTTAACCAATTTGGGCTTGGTAGATTAATCATGGTTAAGTCGTGAACTCATCGTTACACTTAACCAAGTTAATCCATGATTAGCAAGAGGGTTAAACCGTACTTAACCCACTAGAAAATCCTAGCAATGGGGGCCCACTCCGCAGTAATCCCCAAAAATTGGTATCATTAAGGCCCTAGGGACTAGGCTAGGGAGGGGGCACGATTACTGGGCTGGAGGTAAGCGACCAAATAAACGACGGCCCGGTGGTACGCCGATGTAGTTCCGGACGGACTACGGTCGTACACGTATTCCGTATTTGGAGAAGTCACCCATGGGTACCAGTAGATCGAGACTGTGCACTCATGTTTATGGTGTCCAGGGGTTGACACCCTAGGGCTTGATACACCCGAAGGGTGGACCCGGCACAGTTCGACTACAATTATGTTTGGGCCGTATTGACACCAACACGTGACGAGTTAGGCTTAGGGAGCCGATCGACTAAACCGTTTGGTTGGACCTTGTATTAGGGTCATTTCATGTTATTGGGCCAAAGCATGGGCCAAGGGATCAATACTTGCTTATTCCAGTCATGTTAGTTTGCTAGTACACCTGTGGTGCAAAACCTTAAACCTGATTATGCGATGACACCTTTATCTACCTTGTTGGCTAATCATCATGCTAGTATGTTGTTATCTTTATGATCATACCTGCTTCTCATGCCAGTTAACTTTATCAGTTTACATTGATTGTAGTAGGGCTTACTCAGTCTTTTTGACTGACCTGTTTTCTTTCGCCTCTTTTCTTCCGTTCCCCCCCCCCCAGGTTCTCAGGGAGGGAATATTGGAGCTTAGCTGGATTTCTGATCGCTTGCTTGTGGGATTTTAGCTCATGTACGGTCTTGACATGAAGCTAGCTATGATTATCACTTATTTTGGGGATAGTACTTATGTATTTCAGTTTTTCAGTAATGTTGGTTTTTATCTAGACTTGTGTATTTGGAAAGTTGACATTATGTTGTACCAGACTTGTTTTGAAATGGTTTGAAAATCTTCCGCTGTTTTATCTATGTTATTTACTCTGTTTACATATATACATATGTTCTTGTTCTGCCTTGATATATCATTATGCATGTTTACCTGATTCAAACGCCCCTCCAAAGTCAGAGTGCTTGCAAGAGACACCCTGGCGGAGGCGGGGTGTTAAATTTGGTATCAGAGCGAGGTTTACGAGAAGGAACAAAAAGGTTTTTAGAAAACTTTTGGAAAACTATTTTCAAAATCAAGTATAAAGTATTTTCCGAAGAAAAGTCTAGTTTATTTTAAAGGCTATTCCCCAAAAAGCCATTTGCAAAATTCCTTTGTTTTTCTCCATTCTGAATCTGTCTTTTTCTTCGTTTTCAGTATGGCCAATAACTTTGCTATTCCGGAGGGAGTGCACGTACCTGTTTGGTATAGGAGACTTTTGGAGGCAAGGGCGACCGAAGACGGCCCCGCAGATGTTCCTCCTCCTCCTCCTTCGGTAGTTAATGTTCCTCCTCCTCATGTCGCTGAGGTTCCTCTTCCTCCTCCCCCTCAGCATCCTCAAGCTGACTTCGCAAAGACTTGCAAAGATTTCAAAGCAATGGGTGGCAAGAATTTTCAAGGCACTGAGACTTTTGTAGAGGCCAGAAATTGGTTGAAAGAGACCGAGGATTTATTTGCTATCTTTGGGTTAGACGATCAGAGGAGAATCTGCAAATGGAGAGGTTCATAACTTTGAGACAAGGAGATATGTCTGTCAAAGAGTATGTGAACAAGTTCAATCAGTTAGCTCGTTTTGGCTTGGATATGGTGAATACTCCTCAGAAGAAGGCTCTTCGTTTTGCTAGAGGATTGAATGAGCCGTTGCAGGGATTGGCTATGTCACATATTCCCCATGGGGCCACGTTTGAGAGTTTGGTTGATATGGCGTTACTTCAGGGAGATGTCAAGAAAGAGACCAAGATGAATGATACTCAAGCCAAGAAGACTGATTCCCAGGGAAAAGGAAATCAGGGTAATCCAAGTGGTCAAAGCAGTCAAGGCAATCAGAACAAGAACAAGAGTCAAGGCAACAAGGGGAACAACAACAAGGGCAAGAACAACAAGGAGAAGTGCCATTATTGCGGTTCAGTTGGGCATCTTATTAAGGATTGTAAGAAGAGGAAAAGGAAGAATGGTGAATGCTTTTTCTGCGGTAAGACTGGACATTTCAGTAAGGATTGCCCAAAGAAGCAAGGGCAAGGCCAGAGTCAGACTCAGCGTGCTGGACCTTCAGGAGGGCAAGTTCATGCTCTCAATACCGCTCCAGTTCCCGATCGAGGTAGTATTTCTGTTGAGAGCCTTGTATATATATTTGATTTTCCAGTTCGTACCTTGTTTGATTCTGGTGCATCGCATAGCTTTATCTCATCTGATCTTGTTGATAGTTTGCACCTTAGTACTAGCTTGGTAGATGATCCCGTCTGTGTCTCAAATCCTATTGGGGGTTCCGCCCATTTGTCTATGATATGTGGGGATTTGAGGATCTCTATACTGAGTGTAGAGTTCTTGTGCAGTGCTTATGTTCTTGGTTTTAGGGGATACGGATTGATATTGGGCATGGATTGGCTGTCCAGATATGGAGCCATTCTTGATTGTGAGCATAGGGTTGTGAGGCTCGTGACTCGCCTCGGAAACACCCTAGAAATTTCTTATAATCCGAGAGGTCCCGTCATGCTGTGCTATCTTGAATCACTCAACTCGTCAATGGAAACTCTTCAGTCTGTGAGAGTGGTTCGAGAGTATCCGGATGTTTTCGATGAAGTTAGGGGATTGCCCCCTAAGCGAGAGATTGATTTCCGCATTTATCCGGTGGATAATGCAAAGCCGGTTTCTTTGCCCGTTCGGCACATGGCTCCGCGCGAAAGGCGGGAGCTAAGTAAGCAAGTAAAGGAGTTGCTTGAGAAGAACTTCATTAGACGAAGTATATCTGAATGGGGAGCGCCTGTGGTGTTTGCTACCAAGGCAGATGGTTCTCTCCGACTTTGTGTTGACTATCGAGAGTTGAATAAGCTGACTAAGAAGAACAGACACCCGTTACCAAGGATTGATGATCTCTTTGACCAGCTTGTCGGTGCTTCTGTTTTCTCTCAGCTTGATCTTGCTATGAGATTCCATCAGCTCAGGGTAGCTGAAGATAGTATAGACAAGACTGCGTTCAGGACTCCAGATGGATTCTTCGAATGGCTTGTCATGTCGTTCGGCTTGACTAATGCACCCGCATATTTCGTGGACTTGATGAGTAGGGTGTTCAGGGAGTTCTTGAACAAGTTTGTCGTGGTCTTCGTAGATGATATTCTGATCTTCTCTAAGGATGAGGAAGAACACGCAAGGCATCTCGTGGAGGTGATGGATACGCTTAGAGCACATCAGTTGAAGGCCAAGTTCTCCAAGTGTCACTTTTGGAGAAGGGAAGTTAGATTCCTTGGGCATATAGTGTCTAAGCAAGGCTTAGCGGTGGATCCCGTTAAGGTAGTTGCAGTTCAGGATTGGAAGACTCCAAGGAATGCAACCGAAGTAAGAAGTTTTCTAGGTCTTGCAGGCTTTTACCGGAAGTTCATCAAGGACTTCGCGAAGATATCCGCTCCTCTCACTAAATTGACGAAGAAGAATTTAGTTTTTGCTTGGAGCATAGAATGCGAGCTTGCTTTTCAGAAGCTCAAGAGAGCTCTCACATCAGCACCTGTTCTAGCTTTGCCCGATGGAGGGAAGTTATTTACAGTATACACCGATGCATGTGGCACGGGGTTAGGAGCTATTCTTATGCAAGAAGGAAGAGTGATATGCTTTGGCGGTAGACAACTCAAAGTGCATGAGAAGAATTATCCCACTCATGACTTAGAGTTGGCAGCAATAGTATATGCACTCAAGGCTTGACGCCATTATCTTCTGGGCGAAAGATTTGAGCTTTATACCGATCACAAGTCATTGAAATATCACTTTTCTCAGAAGGATCTGAATCTGAGGCAACAAAGATGGATGGAGTTCTTGGCATCCTATGATTTTGAGATAGCTTATACCCCTGTCAAGGGGAATGTGGTAGCAGATGCATTGAGTAGAAGAAGGTTGACCCTAAGTCCTCTATTCGTTGAGATGAAGAATTTAGAGTATGTGGCAACCTTTGATTTCTCTTTGGCGGTTGAGTGGATGACCGGTTCTTTAGCATCTCTGGAACTCAGACCTACCCTTCTTGATCAAGTTGGGGCTTCGCAGAGAGAAGACCCTCAGATAGTTGAGATTATGGATAAGCTGATTCGAGGAGAGACATCTAGTCATCTCGCTCGATATTCTATTGATGACACGGGTTGGCTGAGGAGAGACGGAAGGTTATGTGTTCCCATGGTAGAAGACCTAGTAAGAAGAGTTCTTGAGGAAGCGCATCGCTCTAAGTTGACTATACATCCGGGCGGAGATAAGATGTATAAAGATATGAAGCGCATTTTCTTTTGGCCTGGGATGAAGAAGGATGTGGCAGAGTTTGTCTCTAGATGTATCATTTGCCAGCAAGTTAAGGCCGAGTCAAAGAAGCTCGGTGGGCTATTGCATCCTCTAGACGTTCCACTATGGAAGTGGGAGAGTATTTCCATGGATTTTATCGATGGGCTACCAAGGTCAAGGAAAGGGAATACGAGCATTTGGGTTATTGTGGACAGACTTACGAAGAGTGCTCATTTCATTCCGGTGAAGAGCAAGAGGACCGCATCTTGGCTAGCGTCTGTATATCTTCGTGAGATTGTGAGACTACATGGAGTCCCTTCTAGTATAGTCAGTGACTGTGACCCAATTTTTACAAGTCAGTTCTGGAATAGCTTGCAAGAAGCCATGGGCACGAGGTTGAATCTAAGTACTGCTTATCACCCACAGACGGACGGTCAAACCGAAAGGGTGAATAGGGTACTCGAGGATCTGTTGAGGCTTTGTATTCTGGATTTTGGTGGGACTTGGGAAGACCATCTTCCTCTTGTTGAGTTTGCATATAATAACAGTTATCAGGCAAGCATAGGGATGGCACCATTCGAAGCTTTATATGGGAGGCCGTGCAAGTCGCCTACATGTTGGTGGGAGACTACAGATGAGCTTATACTTGGGCCTGATATGATCAGAGATACATCCGAGAAGATCGAGTTGATTCGGAGACGGATAAAAGCGGCCCAAGACCGACAGAAATCCTATGCTGATAAGCGAAGAACTGATTTGGAGTTTGATGTTGGGGATATGGTTTTCGTGAAGGTTTCTCTTTTGCGGAATGTGGTCCAATTTGGAGCCGTTGGGAAGTTAGCACCGAGGTTTGTTGGACCATTCCCTATTATAGAGAGGATCGGGCAGATGGCTTATAGAGTGAAGTTGCCCGAGAAGCTTGCCGGAGTACACGATGTTTTTCACGTCTCGCATCTCCGGAAGTGTTTACATGAATCAGCAGAGGTTGTTGAGCCAAGTGTTCTGAAAGATGTGGAAGTAGAGAAAGAGGCTACCTTGAGGAGAGCTCTGATTCGTATCTTGGGGACGGAGACCAAGAAGCTAAGGAATCGAGAGGTCAAGTTGGTGAAGGTTCAATGGGGTGAAGCCGAAGAGGACGCAACTTGGGAAACCGAGGAGAAGATGCGTGGGCTTTATCCATTCCTTTTTGAGGGTACAATCTCAATCTCTTTTCTTTGTTAGCATATCTTTCTCTTTGCTATCCATGGTTATCTAGTTTATCGTGTTAATGTTGTCATGAGAACCTTAGGTAGAAACCCTTTGGATGAAACATGTGTTTGAAACATGTTATGCTTGATGGTTGCAAGTGGTTGCAAGTGTTTGCAAGTGGTTACTCGTGGATGCATTATACACGTTAGGCACTAGATCGGCTCACACACTCCTCATATTGCATATGCATGAGTGTTTATGCTTATTCATGGATGAAAATTTTTGTGTTATCACATGGATGTTGCATATGGATGTATGTTATGTGCACACATATAGGTGTTATACATTATGTTAGGAATTGCATACATATGGATTCATTTCACTAACATAATTTGCATTGATGATATTTGCATTAGATAAGTATATATACAAACACCTTTGCATATGCTCATACAACATTTAGAATCTTGTAAGGACAATGATTGCTCGTGGATGATGTTTTGAGTAGATGGATGTTGGATGGTAGGATACGTTCTTCCTAACTTGAAGATTTCGGGGACGAAATCCTTTAAGGAGGGGAGAATGTAACAACCCGTATTTTCAATAACCTGTTATAACATAAATCGAGGCAGAATTAAATTCTAAAATCTGAATCAAGGGAAACGGGCTATGCCATTGCGTTCGTCTCGGAAAAATACGCGAAATAGAGTCCGAGTTTTCGAAAATCGAAGTCCGTATGACCCGATTAAGGCCCAACGAAGTTTTCAGAAAATTTCAAAGTGAAAAACAGATTTCAAATTCAAGTTTGAATTTGGAAAATTAGGGCAGTTTGGGCCAGGCGGGAAAATTCCCGCCAGAGCACCCAAGTCGACAGCCCTGTCGACTTGGGAGTCGACTTGGTTGGACCCAAGTCGACAGCCCTGTCGACTTGGCTGTCGACTTGGTCCAGCCGGGCTGTTTAGCCTGGTGCACCATTTAGAGATTGTGTTGAGCTTGGGGGCAGATTCGGTTTTGAGGGCTGAGATTGGAACTAGGGTTTAATCCTAGGGTTGAAACTAGTCCTAATCTCTATAAATAAGGCCATAACCTAACCCTAAATCATCATTAATCAATCATACAACTAAACTATGGCAAAATCAATCCTATCATGGCCTCCACTCCCTTCATAAAATTTCTAAATAAATTTCTAAGTGATTTTTCATGCATACAAGTGTTTTCAAACTTGTATGAGCATCATTAGCTTGCATTCAAGTCGAGTTTCTATATTTGCATCATAAAGAAAGAGTTTTGATCATTTTGGCTCAAGGGTTTTGCTTGCATTTTGGGTTTATTTGATTTCATAAGGGCTTTCTTATATTTGCTATACTCATTTGAGTCCTCATAAGCATTGTAAGCCCTATTCTACTTTCATACTTAAACTCTAAAGTTAAATGTATGATATGCAAGTTTGTCATATGATATGTAAGTTATGATATGCAAGTTTGATATGCAAGTTTGATATGCAAGTTATGTTATGCAAGTTTGATATGCAAGTTATGTTATGCAAGTTTGGGATGATCATTTGGTTCATGTTATCATGTTATGCAAGCTTATCTTGAGTATATGAACATAAAGCTTCAAGCTTTATGCCAAAGGTTGCATTTTGGCAACATGTAAGTTATCATATCTCTTATGATAACTTGCATGTGAGGCTAAATGCGAACTTATGGCCATTTCCACATGTCATTTAGCACCATGTATCACCAATATGCCAAGTTTGGTTTTATGCATGCTTTTGAAGCCTAAAAATGTAATATGCAAGTGTATGAACACATGAACATTTCATATGCCACCATGTTAAACTTGTGGCTTCAACACCTTATGTCATGATTTATGCCAAGTTCCCTCTTTCTATCCTTTATGCGCTATTGCGATATGTAAGCGATGGGATTGCGTTTGGGGTTCGGTAAACTTAAAAGACATAAAACATAAGCTTGGGAATTTACCTATTAAGTTAGGTCTACCCATTGGGAATTTACCTATTAAGTTAGGTCTACCCAATTGCTTGAAAATTTGTAACATGTTTTGGAAACATGATGGACATGACACTTAGAAAAGATAAGTGTGACCAACTCGAGGTTGGGTTGAGTTTGTAGCGTAAACCTACCCGAAACCGACCGGCTTAACTAGTTGCTACAAACAATAGGACCCAATGTGAGAAGTTGGCCATGTTGTACCTTGAACCCGAGGTTAGACCAAGTTGTGGTGTAAAGCTATCCGGACCCGCCCGGCTTAACTAATAACCACAACAAGGTCTAATGTGAGAGGTTAAGGCGCATTAAATTAATTAACGCCTCGTGATTAGGGTTAAGTCATGGTCCACTTAATACTTAACCAATTTGGGCTTGGTAGATTAATCAGGGTTAAGTCGTGAACTCATCGTTACACTTAACCAAGTTAATCCATGATTAGCAAGAGGGTTAAACCGTACTTAACCCACTAGAAAATCCTAGCAATGGGGGCCCACTCCGCAGTAATCCCCAAAAATTGGTATCATTAAGCCCCTAGGGACTAGGCTAGGGAGGGGGCACGATTACTGGGCTGGAGGTAAGCGACCAAATAAACGACGGCCGGGTGGTATGCCGATGTAGTTCCGGACGGACTACGGTCGTGCACGTAGTCCGTATTTGGAGAAGTCACCCATGGGTACCAGTAGATCGAGACTGTGCACTCATGTTTATGGTGTCCAGGGGTTGGCACCCTAGGGCTTGATACACCCGAAGGGTGGACCCGGCACAGTTCGACTACAATTATGTTTGGGCCGTATTGACACCAACACGTGACGAGTTAGGCTTAGGGAGCCGATCGACTAGACCGTTTGGTTGGACCTTGTATTAGGGTCATTTCATGTTATTGGGCCAAAGCATGGGCCAAGGGATCAATACTTGCTTATTCCAGTCATGTTAGTTTGCTAGTACACCTGTGGTGCAAAACCTTAAACTTGATTATGCGATGACACCTTTATCTACCTTGTTGGCTAATCATCATGCTAGTATGTTGTTATCCTTATGATCATACCTGCTTCTCATGCCAGTTAACTTTATCAGTTTACATTGATTGTAGTAGGGCTTACTCAGTCTTTTTGACTGACCTATTTTCTTTCGCCCCTTTTCTTCCGTTCCCCCCCCCCCCCCCCACGGTTCTCAGGGAGGGAATATTGGAGCTTAGCTGGATTTCTGATCGCTTGCTTGTGGGATTTTAGCTCATGTACGGTCTTGACATGAAGCTAGCTATGGTTATCACTTATTTTGGGGATAGTACTTATGTATTTCAGTTTTTCAGTAATGTTGTTTTTATCTAGACTTGTGTGTTTGGAAAGTTGACATTATGTTGTATCAGACTTGTTTTGAAATGGTTTGAAAATCTTCCGTTGTTTTATCTATGTTATTTACTCTGTTTACATATATACATATGTTCTTGTTCTATCTTGATATATCATTATGCTTGTTTACCTGATTTAAACGCCCCTCCAAAGTCAGAGTGCTTGCAAGAGACACCCTGGCGGAGGCGGGGTGTTAAACATAGTGCCTTGCCCTTAATTTGGTGACGTGCTTTCTTAGCACCTTACCTCTAATTGGGTGACGCGCTCTTTAAAGCATCGTATTTGGTGTTTGATCATTTTTCGATTAAAACATTTGGCGCCCACCGTGGGGCTCGAGTTCGCATCACCTTTCTTCACCTTGAAGTTCTAAGCCTACTTCTACCATAGATCCCGCAAATCTAAGATCTAGGCCAGACGACGAATTATCTTCCAAATTCAAGGCCTTATCCGAAGTCATGGCAAAGTCAAAGAAGACCACTAGAAATGTCGTTGAAGAAAACGACGATGTTGCTAATCATGAAACCACTCCACTCACTAACCGCTTTGAAGGTGGAGAAAATTCAATATCTGGAGCTGGAGTAACCAAAGCGGAATTGGATGCCGTCGCCGCAAACTTGATCCAACGCATGGACGCTTCCAACAAAGCCTTAATCGATGCTAATAAAACTCTTGTGGATGCTAATCAAGCCTTGATGGATAAAGTGAGCGCTCTTCTCAACGCTCAAGCAAACCGTGCTCCTCCTCCGCAAATCCATGTCAACCTTGAGGAGAATGCAAATTCATCGTCTTCCGATCCTCAAAATGACGATGCTAATGTCAAAGGTTCAAAGTTGGAAGCTAGAAACCATTCCGATCAAAATAACCGACGAGTTGCAAGTTCCATGAAGGGGGCACCTTCCCATAGCGGAAGTAAAAGGTCTAGATCCTCTAAACGTGATCGCTCGACACGTCGAGCATCCGAAAAAGAGATCGAAGTTCGCTCCCCGGAACGACACAACTAGAAGGAATATATCACGGATGTGGTAAAGCAAGTTATGAAAGACAACATGCCTCGCAAGGATTGTGAAAGGGAATGGGACTTCTCTCTCGGCAAAAATCCGTTCACAAAGAGGATCCGCAAGGCTGAATTCCCCATAAAGTTCACTCATCCTACTTTGCCGCCGTATAACGGAAATTCTGATCCAAATCACTTCTTGTACAAATACGAGTGGCACATGAATGCAGCTAAAGCAACGGACGAGATCAAGTGCTTGTGCTTCCCCCTTTATCTAGAAAGCGTCGCATCGCTATGGTTCACAAGGCTCCCGCCCAAATCCGTTGACCGATTTGATGATTTAACTCTCAAATTCAAAGAGCAATTTAGATTGTAAGCTACCAAAGTTAAGGACGTTATCTCTCTTACATCCATGAGGCAGAATTCAGGAGAGTCTGTCAAAGCTTTTCTCAAAAGGTTTAATGATGCTGTATTTGAAGTAGGGAATCTCGAACCTCGCATGATCTTAATGTCTCTAATTGGTGCTATAGACAAGAACAACGAGTTTGGTAAATGGATCAAAATGAAAGAGCCAAAAACGCTTGAGAAATTCCATAAAAAAGCCGAGGAATACATGCGGGTCGAAACTGGCCCAGTACCTCTTCAGATTATCGACGCTAACCCACTTCTTGAAGCTCCCAAAAGCGCTGACGTTCGGCTTAATCAGCGCAATGACCAGGGGCAGAAACGAGCCAATGATGGGAAAAACAACAAGGAAAACAAGAAGTTTCGCTTTTACAACCCATCAGAACTCACTCCTCTAAATGATACCATAGAGAACATTTTCCTTGCCACCAAGGATACTGAACACTATCCAGAACCTC
Organism: Allium sativum; assembly: GCA_030737875.1. Lineage (NCBI taxonomy): Eukaryota > Viridiplantae > Streptophyta > Magnoliopsida > Asparagales > Amaryllidaceae > Allium > Allium sativum. The sequence goes on along the minus strand of CM060918.1, from coordinate 781,598,430 downwards.
CAAAGTTCAAGGTTACACAGAAGGTCCTGGACTCCGGGAAGTTCTATCGACTCCACAAGCTGCCGGGTCATGATTCAAATGAATGCAAGATTCTCCAAAGCGTAATTGAGGAAATGATTCAGAATGGCAAACTGCAACAGTACGTCAAGAATCTGCAATCCTCAAACACTGCTCAGACTTCCCAGGAGCAAGGCTTTCCCACTCAACTAGGCCCAGAAAAACGAGTCAAAAACAAGCCAATCATCAACTGAGGGCTAATGGGATTCTCGTTTCAACGGCTCAGAATAAGCGATCATCATCGCTATTTCTTTACTTACTGCTTTGTTACTTGCTTTACTTTACATTTTGCTTTCTGTCACATTCAGAACTTCTTGTAAAAAACTTGTAATATTGCATAAGGATTGTACTGAACAATATCTCTATGAATGAAGTCCTGCTTGCTTGAATGGATCTCTTACTTACAAGATCTTCGGTAATTCAAGACTTGCTAAAAGGCGATTCCTTATTACAGGTTATAGGACAAATGCTTGCTTCCTCGAAACCCGATGCACTATGGCGAACTCCACAACACTTATTCAAGCATGGGATGCACAAAGAGTCAACACACCTAAATGCAATCATAAAAACACCATCTTGAAGGGTGATTAGAAGGGATGGCCAGAGATCAGACGGTGGAGAGGTCAACAAGCATATCTAAAATCAATGCCACAGGTTGTAAGTTCCATGGGGCAACTTGCGCTAAATCACGAACACTTGCCATGATCAAGTGCTTCCAGTACAAGGCCGATGTTCGCTCCACAGGATAACGCAAACCTTGCAAATCCCAAAAGAGCACGACTTCTCAATCCGGTTGCAATTGCTTATCATAACTAAGCGCATCCAACGCGACTGTTAGAGTTTGCCTCATGGGTTCCCAAACTTCGCAAAAAAGGGCAGATCCCTGAAAATTTGACCAAGTCCTTGGCTCCTAACGAGGTGTGATTCACAAGCGTTGGTCACCCGATACATCAAGAGGGCCCACCAGGTCGAGGACCCATAACGGAATAGCCGACTTCATAAGTCGCAGCTTCCTTGGCGAGGTCCCGCAAGCATTGACCGCACGATATATCGAGGTGACTCACCAAGTTGAACAACCCGTGAAGGAACAAGCGACTACTTATAGCCCAGATTCCTAAATCAAGATCGTTTGTCATGTCAAGCATCCGGTAAAGGAGCTGGCGTCTGTCCCACGGATTGAAATATAAGATCTCCCATGCGGGGCACAAAAAAGTCTAGCCTTTCTTCGTGAGAGCAGCGGCGAAAGTCCTCCCCATGCGGGGGCATCAAATCCCAAGACCTCCCATGCGGGGCACAAAAAAGTCTAGCCTCTCTTCGTGAGAGCAACGGCGAAAGTCCTCCCCATGCGGGGGCATCAAACCCAAGACCTCCCATGCGGGGTACAAAAAAGCCTAGCCCCTCTTCGTGAGAGCAACAACGAAAGTCCTCCCCATGCGGGGGCATCAAATCCCAAGTCCTCCCCTAGCGGGGGCATCCAACATAAAGTCCTCCCCGAGCAGGGGCATAAAACCCAAAGTCCTCCCCTAGCGAGGGCACCCCACATAAGACCTTTTCAAGCGAAGGCAGGAAGATGTAATGGCTTCTCCAAGTAGAAGTCCCAAATTTATCAATCAAATTCAAAATCGAATACCATGTCCACGCAAACAATGTTTAACAAATCATAACTGTTAAGTAAAGCAGTTCTGTGTAGATATGACGTTCAATTTATTATACATCATTCATTAATGTTTAACTAACATGTTATTGATGTGGACGATCAATAACAACGTATAAGTCCAAAATCGTGCAAGTACTTGTTTTCATTACAAAATAGGTGCTACGGAACGTATAAGTCTATTCGACGAGTTCAAAAACTGCGACTGAATTCCAACACAGACCATGATAGCAACGTTCTTTTCGAAGCCCGTATTTCTCACAAGTGAAAAACACAAGCTTCGAGGGGCAAATGTTAACTAGCTAGAAGCTCGTTCGGGCATTCTGTCAAACAATACAAGTGTACTATACCAACCTGGATCGAGCCTCCACCAAGCTGGTCGAATAGCAGCCTCCTTCTGGACGAGCAGAGCATCCGCCACGCAGACCAAGCAGTGCTAGTCCTACAACACCATTCTGGTCGAGCAGGGTCCATCTGAAGGTACAGGTCGGTTTATGCTTCCAGAGCTGGTCGGTCTAGGCTCCAGTCACTGGTCATCCAAGCTCCAGGGCTGGTCGGTTCCAAGAGCAAAAGGCGGAGACTTCAGAGCATGAAAACGTGGTCAGTTTTAAAGTACAGATCTGGTCGGTCTTAGTATGTGATGGTTGCTCTTGTATGGGAAGACTCCTGGTCGGCCTCAAACGTTGTAGCAGCGTGTCGGTTTTGCTATGTATGCTGGTCGCTCATCCCTAAGCTGTTGACTATGTACGGTCATAAATGTTTGAGTAAGGCTCATTCATGAATAACATGAACGTAAGAAATATAAATACATGGAGGCACCTTATATTTAAGATATATAATAATGGGTCGGTCCATGAAGGTTGTCACGTAGCAGGCAAAGTAAGATGACAGCAAATCATAAAGCAATGATTGGTGATGAATTCATATACACGCAGTTGGTCTTGTTTAGATAATGCGGAAGTAAGAATGCAATAGGGTCGGTGCTTTTCCAATATAAAAAGCTGGTCGGTCACTAATGCCATCCCATCGCCAACCGTATGCCAACCAAGCGCCAACTATACACTTCAATTTACAAGTGTGCCACTACCCCTCAACTACAACTATAAATACCCCCTTCCTCCATACTTAAGAGGGAGGATTCGAAGACCCCGAAGGGCTGCTAAAATGACTTCTCCAAGTCATTCTCAAACTCCATCCATGGCTTCCAAAGCTCCACTCATCTCCATCCATTAATCGATCACTTCCATAGGAGATTCACCATTAAGATCCATTCAAGCAATACAAATCTCCATTTATCCTCTCTAAAAACTTAGATCTACCGTTGGAATGCTATGGAATCGAGGAGATCTACCTTTAAAGTGAAGTGTTGAAGACTTTTCATCCATTTCAATCAATATTTGAGGGGATCCAACCGTTCCATTGGCGAATTTAAGTGCGATTCAAATCAAAGAGGGAAAAAATGAGAGATGCATTGTAAATTGAGAGAGATTTGTATGGCATTGTACTTGGCATCATGAAAGTGATAATGGAAAGTGTTTACATAGTGGATGTAGGTCACATTTGACCGAACCATCTAAAAATTGTGTGTTCTCTCTTATTGCTTTGTTTTTGCGAATTACGGTCTCATTTTTTTTCATACACGCTTTCATAGTGCCTTGCCCTTAATTTGGTGACGTGCTTTCTTAGCACCTTACCTCTAATTGGGTGACGCGCTCATTAAAGCATCGTATTTGGTGTTTGATCATTTTCCGATTAAAACAAAATGATAATGTATCAAGAAACGACGGTGAAGTGACGGAGAATCGCCGTTAATTTCCAATGCAAAATTGTGTCTAAAATACATACGTGTTTTTTTAGCGATAGTCTTATTCTGCTGCAAATCCATCGCTAACAGGCCTTTAACAACGGATTTTTCCGCTGTAAAATCAGTGTTTTCTTGTCGTGTAAGGACTTGTACCATGGTAACAGTGATGCGGGTTCGAAACCCGAAATAGCATGTTAAGAGCTTACCATGTGCATACGCTAAGATCAACCATTTATGTGGTGCTCGCAGACCAGGCTAGTTGCAATAGGGAGGGTTTTACAACTCCGATCGATTTCCCTCCTGAACAAATTCAAAAAAAAAAAAAAAAAAAAAAAAAAAAAAAAAAAAAAAAAAAACATTAGCATAGGTTAAAAAAAATTTGTTTTTAATACACCAAGCATATGTCAAAATGACCTCGTTATACTCACGTGTTTTTAACATTTCAGTGAAAAGATGAGCGCTGGCTACAAATAAATAGTTTGATTATCTTATCACCATGAGTTGCCTTTAAAACGAATTAAGTAATTGTTTGATTATCAATGGAGAAACCAATAACAGATAAGTGGGTTTAGCAGTTGCAAAACATCAATCAGAATTACTGGTCATCAGATGAAAATTTTCGTTTGTTTACCGATTTGAACAAAGTAAACGCGAAGAGTAAGATGGTCATGGTGTAGGGAGAGTGAGAAAAAAAAGTTTTTTTTTTTTTTTTGGGGGGGGGGGGGGGGGGGGGTTGGGTTAAGAATAGAAAATAAGTATTTTTTTTTTTTTTTTGGGCCTTTTAATCTATTCTTGCATAACATGTTCTAATGAGTAATAATATGATTATCCTTGTGCTGCCGAGCATTATTTAAGTTAATGATATGGACGCATTCAAAGTACTTCTTAAAAAAGGTTTCTAATTAATAATGAATATAGAAAGGTGAATTTATCATCCTTGAGCAATGTTTATGGAATAAGATTTCTTTTGTAATTCGTCTAATGTTCATAGTATATTTAAGGGGACTAGATGTGAAAATTCTATATAGTGGTCCCTAAACAAATGCATTCTAAGAATTTCATCAAATCATTTCGTGAAATCATGTGATGTTGTAGTATCATATGGTTGTGCATATTGGTATAACATTAACATCTGTGTCCGGCCGTTACAAGGCTTAGGTTTGCTCTAAAACACAGTGGAGGCTTGTCATATTATTCCATACTTACTAAAATACACCATACATTGGAATTGTTTTATTTTTTCGACTAAGAATATTGTTCCTTATTGTAATGAGTATGTTTCACAAGTTTAACATTTCTTTGCTTCTAACCTTCAGAAATATTTTGAAAAGGACCTACGTATCACAATTCAAGAGCAAGGGAGCAGTAAAGGAGTCATTTAAAATGTAGTTTTGGATTAGCAGTTTAGTCCATTGTTTGATAAATATACTATCATGTGTGATTTATGCTCCACTTCACCTTGTGTATAATGATTAGAAGGTACATGCATACTTCAATAACTCTCAAAATTACCTATTCATGGTGTTAGAAATAGCGCTTACATTGTATCATGTTTATTTGTATATTTGAGAGCTTTTTGTTTCTTAACTGAAATACAAGTGTTTAGAAGATTCTCGTATGGTATGTTTGGGGGTTGTAGTTCAAGTTCTTGAGCAATCTGCTGTTTGTGGTGTTAAGGTATCCGGAACTTCATGATTTGACACAAGCTTTCATGGGATTATAGTGACATTATGGTTGGAGGAAAAACCATCTACTAGTAACGTCAACTAACTGAAATAAATATATGCATTCTACTAAATGTACATGCAGTTTCAATAAGCATAATGGCTCAATATTTTTAATGTGCTTCTACTTTCTACTATACCCACTTTTAGGGATATGGGTGCTCATTCAATTCAATCGCCATAGCATTTTTTTGTTTTATCATTGACTGTTGGTCCTTTCTTATACTTCGCATTCATTTCGTTCAAAGCATGATTGACATTGAAAGATTGGTAAGTCCCGGAGCTGGTTTGGTACATTCTGGGTGCGAAAATACACAAAATTAATCTTTTCCTAATATTTCCAGAAACAAAATTTAGCGATATCAAGTTGCATTCCCTTTTATTCTACACAGCGTAACTTTTTCATTATGCGTATTTTTTACTTTGGATGGTTCCTTGACATCTTATATATACACCTTACTTAAACACTAATCTTCTGTGTTTCTGTTTTTACATATTTATCAGGTCTGCTATAAACTTCTCTTTATCAAAGAGCTTACACTTACATAACATCTGTATATATGTTTGATAAGAAAGAGAGGGGAATATCATATTTACTCAACTGCTCAAAATTTCAAGTAAGATCATAGGATGCGAGTATTTATTAATGCCTTGTAAATTGGTAATAAAAATGAAAATCATAAAGTATTGATTATTTATAAATTCCATCAATTAAGATGGTGATCTGAATATTTTCTTTTGAATATTTATAATAGTGTAAAGGTCCTATGAATATAATAGGGCCGTTATGGTAAAGGTAAATGTACCAGTATCATACCAATACCAAGCAATTCGTAAAAAAAATTGAGCCACTTTGATTTACCAATTTAATCGGTATGATAACGGTAAATTTACCATTGTTAACGGTAAATATAGCGGTAAGTAAAAGTCAAAACCAGTGATAACGGTAAATTACCAATTATATTAAATTTATTTTTCCCTAGTAGATCAAACCTTAACTATAGACACTTTTAACGGTACGTCGTGGTTTTTAAGAAGATCTAATAGTATTATTTATGATGTTGAATCTTTTTAAGTTTTGTTATGCTCAAAGTTTGAGATTATAAATGTTATTTTCTCATATTATTGTAAAGAAGCTGTGATGGATTAAGAAATACTTAGATGTCAACAAAAACATATCGTAATACTAATATAAATATCATAGAGTAATATTAAAAAACAAGATAATTACTTCTTTTTTTCCAAATTTTAGTGTAACAAAATTTGAATGTTTGTTGTAATGGTAAATTTCCCATTACCAGCCAACGGTATACCAGTTTATCGGTATAATAAAGAATAGTTTACCATTGATAGCGGTAAATTATTGGTAGTTATTTTTGACTTACCAGTAGTACTGATACGGTAATGTTTCTCATGTATCGGTAGCGGTTACCATTACCATAACAGCCCTAGAATATATGGTACATGCTACAGAGTAGAACTGCCATAAGAGATGGACAGTGCGAGTTTGATCACACCACTTTATGTGGTGTGAACATTACACCGGTTCCCCATTGATGGAAATCAGGGAGGCCCATATAAGTCACCCTGGTTTCCACCAATGGGGTGGTGGAGTTATGTTCACACCACATAAAGTGGTGTGAACAAACTCACAGTCAGAGATGGAGGCACTTGGGGAATATATTTTCAAATAACTAAGTACTAGGGACATGTACTGTGAAGCTATCATTGTTCATAGTACCATGCATGTATGTTGCTTTTCTTGTAAGAGGTGGTGATGTTTCTTGCACCATGTTTACCTTAAGCTTGAATTACAATTTTTTGTTTGTTTGGAGAATAGTGATATACAGTGTCATAATGATATGGGTTTTTTTTTGGAATAAAGTTGTGAATAATGTTGGATTATGAGTCGAATAGATTTGATTATTGTTGTGAAGTTTATATTTGCACTAACACTTGTTTTTATGGACAAAATTTTGTCATATTATCCTTATAAAACAATTTTTTTGTTCATTTTATCATTCAAGATATTTTCCTATGAATGGGGGTTTATATTTGCACTTGTTTAAAGATGCATAAACTGCATATGGTACTCTTGTTGGATGATGCAAATATTATTTGTACAAAAATTAAAGAAAGTTGCTGCTGTGTAAAAATATATAATTAAAGTGATTGAAATAACAAACTGATGAAAAATAATTTGGGAGGAAGAGAATAAATTTTTTGGAGAAGACAATATTTTATTGCTTTTTTTTTCTTCAATTGCTTAATTGACAGATTACAAAAGATGCATGCATTATTTATACATGCTTAAGAAAATTCTAGATAAGATCGCATTAATACATTTCCAAACATAACCAAATAGGCAAAAATAGGAAATGTAATTAACACATGCAACACTTAATGCAATATTAAATACATGCAATTTAATGCAAGTTTAATTTATTCCAACAATGTCTCCCCTAAATTAAACTTGCTTCTCACTTCCAATCTTTCTGCGTTTCTCCTGAAACTTTGTCTCACTTCCAACCCCTCTGTAAACTTGGTTTTTTCAACTCGTACAAAAAAAAATTAGTTTTTGTATTTTACGTGCTTTGGCATAAGTAAAGAAATCATTCAAGCTTTCTTTTTCATTTTCTTCTTTTCCACCATGAAGATCTTCAACATGATTTCTTGAATCTTTGTTGCAGAGCTCCGTTCATCTCGTTCTTCTTCATTGCCATAAAATACTCCAAAGAGTAAGCTCATCAAATTCCATCTTGGCCCCGCATCATAAATTTTGAATGAATCATATATAATATCTCTCCATTCAATTTCTTCGTAAAATTCATACCTAAGCCCTTTCATTTTTGTTGTTTCTTCTTTTACCTTTTCTTTATTCTTTATTTCGGTTTCTTCAAATGTTTGCTCATTTTTTAAATCACCTCTCATATTTTTTAATTTTTTCTCCTTGATTGACGACTCTTTCACCTTTATCTTCTTTGATTTTGCACCTTTTATAATTTGCATCATCTTTGCTGACATCATCTTCTTTGTCTTTTTCACCTTTATCTTCTTTGATTTTGCACCTTTTATAATTTGCATCATCTTTGTTGACATCATCTTCTTTGTCTTCATCTTTGATTTCTTCTTCAGCAATCATGCCTTTAGATACACATTTTCCTTCTGTTTTCTTCATATTTTGCTCATTGGATGCTTTATCAACAGCCTTGCAAACTTCATTTATGTCTCACTCCACTTTCTTAGATGTTCCGTGAATTTTCTCCTCAGTGTTATTTTTCTTGTCTTCCTCTTTTTCTCCAACTTGAGTATTTCGGTCAGTGACATTCACTTCAACATAAACTTGCATTAGTTTGTCGTTTCTTTTATCTTCAGCATTAGCATCTTCGCTACTTCCAATCTTTTCTTCCTTATCAACAATCTTGTTTTCTTCAGCTTCTTTGCCTTCATCTTCTTCATTCTTGTCTTTCTTTTCTTCCCTTTTTTTCTTGTATTTCTTCCCCTTTGCATCTTCATCTTTATTATCATCTTCTTCTTGTTTTCCTTTCTTCTCTGTTCCTTTCATCTTCTCTGCCTCTCTTGCTTTTGGTTTTTCCTTTGCTTCTTCTTCTTTAGAAGCTTTCTCTTCTTCCTCCTTTTTTAATGTGTTTTCTCTCTCCACCTTCTCTTTTTCTTTTATTTCTTCATCTGCCTTGTCAGCTTCTACATCGGCTATGTTAGCATCTTCATTAGCCTTTGCAGGTTCAACATCATCCATATTAGCATCTGTATCTGCCTTTTTAGCTTCAATTGCTTCCTTTTCAGCTTCTTTTCTTTCATCCTTTTCTTCCTCTTTTTCGACCTTCTCTTCATCTTCTTCTTCTGCTTTTGTGTTATCCATTGTATACACCTCTTTCAATAAATTCCACGAATCTTTTGCGAATTTTTCTCCAAGAATATGGTCGAAAGCTTCTCTATCAACGTTCTCACTCATCAAAATCCGAGCTTGAAGATCTTTCCGTCTCAAGCTTATAAATGCTTTACTCTTTTTCTCCGTCATGTTTTTAACATTTTTTGGCCATTCGTAGCCACTTTCAACGATCTCCCAAAGCCCTTTGGAGATCAATTCTTCTTTCTTTTTATTACTCCACTCTTCGAAATTTTCTTTTGTGAGGACAAACGGTGAGGAGAATAGAAAAGCCATAGTCTCAACCAGGCTCTGATACTAATTGATGAATAATAATTTGAGAGGAAGAGATAAAAAGTTTTGAAGAAGGCAATATTTTATTCCTTTTTTCTTCTTCAATTGCTTAATTGACAGATTACAAATGATGCATGCATTATTTATACATGCTTAAGAAAATTCTAGATAAGTTCGCATTAATACATTTCCAAACATAACCAAATAGGCAAAAACAGGAAATGTAATTAACACATGCAACACTTAATGCAATATTAAACACATGCAATTTAATGCAAGTTTAATTTAATCCAACACAAACACGGTACCGGAGAACAGTTGTATTTGGCTTGCATATGCTATCTGCAATGTTTGGAATGTGTAGTAATACTTTGTTGCTATAACATTCAGCAGTCGTTATGTAAACCTTTCCTTTAGTATGTATATAACTCTTTTACCGTGTTGAGTAAATGTTGTAAATAATGATCAACAACACACAACTTTAACTATACATTGTAAGTAATAAAAAAATTCGCAACCATGGATATGAAAATGTCAACCTAAATATTGTTAAAAGTTTTATGACGACATTTTTCTAATGTTGTAAAATATGTTCTTTCTTGTAGTGGATAGCAAGCAAAGAGAATGACAGACAAACTTGAAAACAAATTATCTACCATGAATATGGCACCTTGACGTGTAGCTAGACATGATACCAGAGTCATGCAAAATGTCACTGTTATCACTCTTGCCCATAGGAACACTCCTGCATTGCCAAACCATTGATTTTCAGTATACCTTATTACTTCTTTGGTTTATGCTGAATAATATAGTAAAAGACATGTACAACTTCAGAAAAAATCGAGCAACATTGAGGGATGAAACCTAGGGGAATGAGATCAACTTGCTTTGCAAGTCTGAACAGCAATATCAATACCATAAGGTATCTAACGAACAATAATTTCATATTTCTTTATTGTATAGTTAGAGTAGATCAGTAAGTGAATGGATAAAAAGAAAAGGAAAAAAAAACTTGCTAATAAACAGCATGAGCAATGCCCTCACAAAGTGCCATTATCAGAAGCACACCTAAAATTACGTCGCTTACATCTCCTGTTATCGCATTCATTCGCCATTTATATCAACTTCTTATGCATCAAATGAACAAACAAGAAACAGTATATATCACCAGTAGCATAAAGAGGAGATTTTGTGTCTTTGAATCCTCGAAATACACCTTGCATTGCATTGCTAATTAAAACAGAACTGCTGGAGCATCCAATGACCTCACAGTTATGTATTGATATGCTCATTTAGTATTTATAAATGTAATTTAATTTTTGTAAGATGAATTTAATTTTTATTGACTTTATAAAATCCAGTTAATTTTATTATTATAGAAACTCTGCTAATTCTTTTCAGGCATACCCCATATACTGATTCTTTCTAATACGTCAAAGCTACTCGGTCCATTGTCAGCAGAGTGAGACAGGTTCGCCCATCGTCAGCAGAGTGGGACAATTTCTCCTCAATTTAGCCTAGTTACCCTAGAACTTCATTTTCTTGATTGCTTTCATTTTTCTAGTTCAGGTTTGGAGAATTTGGAGCTTTGGTTCCCTAAGTATTTAAAATGAGAGTTTTGTTTATTTTAAGCTCGGAGTTTTATATTACAAGTGACATTGAGTTGGAAAGCTCATAAGTTTGGGGTTTATAATTTAATTTTTTTTAAGAAGAATAGATGAAGATCAAGTAATCGTAGATCATTTGAAGCCATTGTGACAATTGTTACACCACTTGCCAAAATATTTCTCCCATCATTAGTTGTCACATACATATAGCTTTCATTGACGAAAAATCATAATGAAAATTTTCCAGAAATTAGTTTTCAGACTAATAAAACAGCTATATGAGAGCCTAAGATCAACTAGAGACAAGATGCAGGAACATTATGGACATCATGCAAGCCCGAACACTAAAATAAGTAACATTAAAGAAGCAAAATGCTGTGTCACAAATGTTAAATCTACGGAGACAGAAGCCAGTTCAAAGCGGAAATTTCAAAGAATATGCAGCTACTGGTAGCAAATGGTTTAACTTTATGACAAATTCTATTTAGACCCAGGAATTTGCTGAGTATACCCAAAAAAAACTGTGACAAAAATGCCTCTGCTTTGCAGTTTTTTTTTTCCAATTTTCAGCATACATCGTAGAGCCCCTACAAGATTTTGTAATCTACCTCGTAGAAACCCTACGAGATTCTTTACTTTACCTCGTAGGGCCTCTACGAGATAAAGTAAAGAATCTCGTAGGGGCTCTACGGGGTAGACTAAAGAATCTCGTACAGCCCCTACAAGGGAGAGTAAAACTAACTTATTTTTAAAAATACATAGGTGAACTCAGCAAAACGCTGGGTTCACCTTATTTTTTCAGATTCGCTGGGTTTACTCAGCAAATTCTCGGGTTTAAATAGAATCAACCTAACTTTATTTTTGGATGCTTCAACCATTGACTGTCAAAAATAGTAAAAAAAGAGAGTTAAAAATATATTAAAAGGGTGCTACTATTCACACCCCTATTTACATTTCTGGCCACCAAAACTAAAAACACCACAACTATTTCAAATTTCCTGTAGTGGTCACCGTCTAAATTATTACAAAAAAATGCAGAGGTCACTAGCTCCTTCCTCTACACGAACGCTTCCTTCCTCTCTTACATCAATGTACTCTGTGAATCAAATATCTAAAATCAAATAGTTCAAGAAAAAATTAACATAATACATTTTCATAACCACGTTAGCAATTTTAATTTTTATATATGAGTCATTACTTCGTCAGTTGTGAAATGATTCGTCAAATCAACATTTATGTTTTTTGAGTCATTTGATCGAAACTTGCATCATATTATCACAAATATCATGTTTATCGCCCAATTTATCATATTTCAAATACTCCATCTATCAAATGACAAAAAAAGAGTTAATGTATCAATTTATAAAAGAAGATACGTAAGTTATACGGATAAAAACCCTACAAGTCAAAGCTTACATTGTCATTATCTATTACAACGCCATCAAATTTAATATCCTCCAAACTTGAAATTTCCAACGGAGTCGAAAAAATATCCTAAAACGCATAGGAAAACACTAATCATTAAAAAAAACCTAACAACATATTCTATAATATAATCGAAAACAATAAAAATCAAGCATTACTAACCACTTTTTTATTTTCATCTTGCATCTCTATTAGACACAAAAAATATCTGCTTTTGTTAGGGTTTAAAATTGTAGAGGAGTATGTGTTTTTCTTAAGAGAAGTACGATGGTGAATAACTGAGTGAAAGAATAATATATGGTGGCCAGAAGAATATAAAAAATAATCATTTGTATTAAATTTAGGAAGGTGGCAGGAAGTGTAAATCAGGGTGTGAATTAGCAGCACCCTATTAAAAAATATCAACACAGCTGATTCAATTCCTTTTTTTTTATATATCAAAAGAGTTGTCTAAAACAAGCAAACAATTTATGCAATTCTTGCTCAAATATATTTTTTACCCAATCATAAATCATCGTAGAAGAGTATTCATCTCTATAAATAGTTGTTCCTACAAGATTGTAAACTCACGAAAAATGCTCATTTAAAATGAACCACTTGACAAAAAACTTTCTTCATAGCATGCATAAAAAGGTCGCGGTAATACATAAAATTAATTACCTGAAGTATGAAATTTCGACGACTGAAATAAACCTAAGAATCGGCTAATCCTTTGAATCTTACCAAGATGAATTACGGAGATTCATTAACCGGGGGCGCCAGAGATATAAATGGCGAATCAAGGCAGCGACAATCAATGAAATAGGAGAATAGGGAAAATGTAAAGGAAGTCAAAGTGAGGGGAAACGAAGGGCATTTTATATGCACTCCACGAATCGCTAAGGGGGCCACACGGTCAAAAGTGAACCGTTTCCGTGACTAAATGTGGTATCCATGTCCTCCTCTTAACCATTTCCGGTATCCATGTCCTCCTCTTAACCATTTCCGAGTGCATATAACAATGCCTGAAATGAAATAAAGTAGTACTTTGAAAGAAGCTTTTGGTGATACAGGAAAAATTAAGGTAGCTTTTGGTTTATTTTATGTTTTGAGTTTTGAGTTTTCAACGTTCATTTCAAAATGTGCAAAGACTCAAAGGACATCCAAGTTGATGACCAAAGGCGGAGGAGATGATAGTGGGGACCGAGGGACGATGGGTGGATGAATGTTACCGTTCTTCCATCGTTTCTTAAAATATAGAAGATCATAAAAAGTTGTTTTTTATTTTGTGTGTTAAATTCGTTATGTAAAATGATTGTTTTTCACGATATGTGTATGTCGTTGGTAATTATGTATTTACAAAAACCAAAAATTATAAACCAAACGCAACCGAACTTTTTAGGTATGATAAGAGTAGTAGCAAATATTTTGGTGATGTAACTTAGATGACTGTGGGTTCTTTTCTAAACCAAAAAGGTCAAATTAGAAGGGCTAGGAAACAGTAGGTTCGCCAATCAATGATGCGTTGTTTTTATAAAGAGGGACAACGAAAGAGACAAAATTATTATTTTATTGTTTGTTAATATTTAAAATAAAAAGTCATATTTTAATATACCCCAACCCAATCTAAGGGTTCCGGTGGCTATTACATAGAAAAAGACTACCTACGTACCCTTTTTTAGGAGATCAAGCCCACATAATTCTATTTCCTACTCTTCTCCTACTTCCAAATACTCATTAGTACATTACAACCATAACATCCATTGAATCATCTCATCCATTTAACCATTTAATTCAATACAATTAATGTGAACATTGAAAGTTGAAACTAATGCATACATCATAATTAATACAATCACTGCACTAACAAAATCAATTTAAAGCAGAAAATAGTGTCTTACAAATTTATCACAACATATCACCGCATGAACTAAGGAAAATAAAATTTACATGCAATCTTCAAACACCAACAACATCTAATGGCAATTACAACTTATGAAATAAAAAGGTAACAATATTAGTATAATTACACAATTATTATTTATCAATCAATAATTGTACGCCATAAATGTAAGCATAAACAATTTTGTGTATACTAATCATTCCAAGATAGTAACACAGTTATCAACGCGTAGTAATTCAATCAATATTGGTAACGTGACATTCATCATCATTAAATAACAATAATTACCTACACATCAATTTTTAGTAATCAATGGTAAAACATATGGCATAAACATTCTTATTGCGATCTATCATTAAGAAACAACACATATAATAAATCAATTATCAATCATATATTTCAACCATTCAATCATACTTTAATTTATATTTGATTTATTTTTCTTCCTTTTGCCTATTATTTTAGACTCTCTTTTTTTTATGTTAAACAAAAACAAGTTTCTAACCGTTATGCAACTAAAGAAATAATTAGTTAGAAATTCATAGGCCAAATATAACGTTCGTCGTCTTTTTACATACATTAAAAAAAAAAAAAACAATCCATCAATTTTAAACCAATTCAGAATATTTAGATCTAAGATAGAGATACATGACTTCTGTCAAAAAGTGCATACATCAAATCAATCAGCTTGCATATTTTTATGATATTTACAGCTAAAGGTAAACTTAGATGAAATAGCGCATACATCCGACAAATCAATATACATAGATCTAGCATGTTTATATCTAAAATAAGAACTTACGACTTATTTGCAAAGATAAAATCATGCAATTTTAGAAAGAAAAAAAAGTTTTTTTAACGAGTCTTAACCCAACTTCTAAAAGAGATAATATATGTATATAGAATTCAGTAAACATGAAATTACCACTCACCTTTGCATACAGTGATAGATCAGAGAAATGTTTCTAGATCTGAAATGGAACAACCATCCAAATGGGTTCCTTACAACATAAAATTTTCTTCCTCTATATTTTCTAAGTGACCCCAAAATGAATTTTTTTTTACATTCTTTTTTTCTAAAATAATAGCGATCCTCCAGGGAACTATATAAAAAGGAACATTTCTACTAACTTACATAGGTTTTAGTGACAATCGGTACATATTACTCACAACACCGGAAGGAAATACAACATAATTAATTACCACTTTTGACCTTCCTAATTGACCATCCTTTTATAACCTTCATATTTTAAATGGAAGCTAAGCTTGAAACACAACCTTCCCTACTTTCTTTTTCTTAACCCAAGTCTTCAATTATATTTTTTATGTGTATTAATCATTTGCTTCTGTCTTCTCTTAATCTCATTTTTTTTTATAGCATGTTCAAACCTTGATGTTCCTTTTATTCATAAGCCCTTTACAAGTACATCCCTAAAGTAGTAGATATATACTTTAACATCCATTTTACTATTCAAACATATATCAGTCAACATCCTCTAACTACTTCTAGTGTCTTCACACTCTACGGGTATTTCTTATTATCATTTCCATAAGTAATCACCACTATCTCCTTCATAGCTTTATTCCTTTTCCCTTTCTTATCTAGGTATTAATTCATATTTACTCCATACTTAGAAGCTAGGTGTGTCCTTTATTAGTTCTTTTCAATAATTAAAGCTTCGGTATTTTTTGAAATGCAATATCCTAAAATTTTCATTTATGAAAGCACTAATTAAAAATTCTCGTTGAATTCAAAAAATTTGGTTTCCAACACTTCCTAACTTAGATTAAAATATTTAGGACTTTTGAAACAACACTTTATTAAGTTTTTCACTTTCAAAAAATTGTTTATTTTCATCAAACCATTCTATTTTAAAAGCGTCCTTTCATAATTTCGTAACACTCCAAAGAAAATTCAAATTATAAAAATTAGGGTAGATAAGACCAACTATCCTCCAATTAGTTCATTTTACCTTTCCTACTCTTCCAACCATTCAATATTGGAAAAGTCTCAACTTACCATAGAAGGGGGGCTTCCCAAAAGACATGTAACTAAATGTGCATAACAAAGAAAAAATATATATTTTCCGTTGTTTAGCCTTATCTTTTTAGGTTTCTCATGTAGTCCCTACTACAACTTACCAACTATTGCACTATTTATTGCATTTAAGGATCATACACTATAATGCATTAGAACTACTTTTCCTTAGGAGAAATTATTAACGCCAACATTCTATGAATTGATTAAAGGAGGATTTATACTTTGCATGAAATAACAAGAAATTTTTATTTTATTTATTTGTTGAAATAGAAAATACAAAATACAGTATTTCCTCCATATATTGTATTCTCTTTCGCTACGTTTACATTTCTTATTACTTCAACAAAACACTTTTTCTTAAAACTTGGTTGATTCATAAAAACTTATATTACTATTCCTATAATTACAATGAATTAAAGTATGTCAAACCACTACCACCTATAAAATTTTTGATGTCACTTCTAATATTAACCCTTCCGTCCAAACTGCTTTAACTGCAATTGTTTCTCTAAATTTACTATTTTCTTACTAAATTAGTGTAGTTACTTATGGTTTAATTTCACTATTAAAAACCTTCTTAACATAGTAGAGTTATCAAAATTTCCTTTTGATAGTTGCCTTATCGATTCCATTTATATTGTCAACCCTATAAGAGTATTTTTTTAATGAAACAACCAATTTATTTTTTCAATACCTTATCCAAAATCTTTTTGGAAAAATCTAATATTTTTATGGATTTCAAAAATATGAAAAATTCTTTCAACGAATGCTATTTAAAAAAATTCTGTTATCAAAATCACATATGAGGCTACACTCAAAGTGGACTTATAACCTTATTTTTCTAAAAACACTTCCTTTCTAAATCTAACAAACCCTTATTCTATAATAAAACCATTACTCTATACATAATAACAACATCCATCACACTTCCTATAACAAATGGATGCTAACCTTTTCTAATAACTAGAAATATAGTACATCATAAATTGGGGGACCTAACATCTTCGGGTTTCCTTAACCCAACAACGCAGTCATATGCAAATCAATCTCAGAGACCTTCCATACATTACTTACTCTATGATTAGGATTATTAGGATCTTAACATATATTATATTTATATGAAAAATACAAATATGTTTACTTATAGGATCTACTAACCTAAGCTCAAATATCATATGTGACAACTCGCTCCCGAGTGTGCTAGAATTTTCAAAAAATTGAAAAATCAAGTCCATTAGAGCATGAATCATTTGTTGGTATCCTACAAATATACAAAGATATTAATTAGAGCTCAAGTAAATAACTCGCAACATAATAATTTAAATTATAATAATAAATAAGTTGACCATAAAAAACCCAGAATGCCACGCTAAAAGGGTTTACCATGTGCATACGCTACGATTAGCCACTTACGTGGTATCCGCGGACCGGGCTAGGTGCACTAGGGGGGTATTATGGCTTTGGCCGGTTTCCCCCTGAACAAATTCAAAAATAAAAAGTAAAAAAACACTTCTAAACATAGTGTCCGTAACCGCTCTAATCCTACCCAAATTACCAGTACCTACCTTTTGTTTATCCTATCATTTTATTTAAGGAAGGGGCCAGAATAATGTTCATGTAACTGGTACATTATACATTTTATATACATAACATGACCATATACAAATTGCCTATCATTTATGTTATATTAAGTTTTATTAAGTCATTTAGAGTTTGCGCCACTACACATGAATCACGCTTATTTATTTCCTAGAAGATTTAATCTAATATACGTACACATATGTATCACCTTGTCCCCTTTGGACCTAGATACTATCCTCTAGTGTCTTTTACAATAACCTCCTCAGGGTCTACCATCTCTCTATGTCACGATATCATAATCATATGCTACGAGCATGAGTAAGTTGCACTAACGTCATGAACGTGCACATATTCGACCTAAAATAAATGCTATGAGTTCTGCTAATGAGGCAACCGATTACCTATGCTACATCAAAATCCAGTTGGTGATTTATACCATTGTCTGCAATTTTCCTTCATGGACCGGCACCGCTAAACGACTCATTTCTAGTTTGGAAGGTATCTCTTGATATAGGTTACTTGCATCACCAATAAGCAAACAATCAAATAAAAATCATGTTGTTGGGCATGTTCCAATCCAAGCATCACGAAAACAAATGATTCCTTAGCCCTATAGGCATAACCAACATCCTACCCTTCTTAACGGTTCTGATCAATGATGACCTATAATCAGGCAATGTTATCCTTAGTGGCACTCGAGCATCGTGCCTCCTATGTCACATAATCACCTAGCCATCCATTGACTATATGGATTGCCTAGAGTAATCAAAACAATACCCGCCTTGATAACCACATACAGACCTATACCTTTGAGTGACCACACCAATGATTGAATGTACCAAAGAATTTATCCTGGGGTGTTCCTCTCTATATTATTGTATTAAGTATCTTATTGTCCTGCACCAGCATTCACTCGACGAACATCACTGGTCGGGCGAACCAATATATTCTTTTATTTCCTACGTCGAGGTTTGTCTGCCAACTTAACAAGATGTGCTTCCAACGGGGTTCAAATATAGGTATCCTATGTTTCTTGTTTGAACAATGAAATTTGAAAATAAATTAGGAAAATAAAAAACAAACTGTAACAACCTGGATTTTCAGAACCAATTTAAAATTTTTATTTTTGCTATTTTAATGGGTTTTGAATATTTAAAATGGTTTAGTTTAAATAATAACGATTAAAATTTATTTAAAACGAAGTTAGAGCAAATAAATTTATTTTAATTATAAAACGAGCCTGAAATGGCGCAGTAGTTTGAAAATTCGATTTTAAATTTCAAATGAGTGTACAGGATTCAAAATAATTCGGATTTCAGTAAGACCAGAAATATTTGAATCTGTTTAATTATATCTTTCTAACGAATGTGAAAAATTGAGATTTCACAATATAAATTAAAAGTTATGTCAGTTTAAAATTTAAAATAGTCGTTATGGAATTTACATATATTTTAATATAATATATAACCCTTAAAATAGCCATTTTGCAAACGACCATCGTTTTCGGTGAAACCACTTTTGTTGGATCCGGAATGTCAAATTATTGCTAGATTCTAATTTTTATAATTTTTAGAATTAATATGTGAGAGTAGTGAATTTAAACGTGTTAGGCACTTTTAGTTTGAATTTAATCGACTGGAAAATGACTGTTTCTCAAACGGTCTCCAAATTGGAAAAAATTAGTTTTGTTGGGACTGTATCGTCAAAACATAGCTAGATTTTTTTTTTGGAAATTCTGGAGTCAGTATGTGGCCCCGATATATTAAAATGGGTGTTCAAATTCAATTAATACTGATTTATATTTAATTTAAAGAAAAACTGAGGTAAACAGTCGAATTGGCTTACGGGACATTTCCCATTGCGTTCGAAATGGGGGTAATTAGCATGGGACAACAATTGGTGGGTTCGGTTTGGAGTTCGAATGGTAAAGTTATATATATAGATTTCCAAACCCTAAAATTTCATTTTCAAAAAAATTAAAAAACTAAAAAGAAAAGAAAAAAGGGGTAAACCGTCTTCAGTCTCCCCCCCTCTTCAAATCCCGTCGCCCCCATCCACAGCCCACGTCGCCGCCCACCCCCCAGGGTAGCCGCCACCTCGTCGCACCCCCTCCCCCGGCACCACCGCCACTATTGGGCCTCCCTCCTCCTCCGACCAATTAAAACCCCAAACCCTTTATCCCCTCAAAAACCGCCGCCACCACCGACCACCATGTCTCCCCCACCACTTAAAGCCCCCACACCGACCATCCTTAGCCACCACCTCCGCCTGTGGACCCCACAAAGTATAAAAATCCAATTTTTACATATTTTCAGTTTTGCAAATAATACGCTGAACTTCCACAGCCTATATCTCCCCAGCCGTGCGCTTCTAGCTAAAACTCCACAAGGCCAAAATCGAAGAGCACAATTTTCTCTTCGATTTGGCTGTAAGGAAGTCATATTTTGGATTGCGGAGTTGTTCAGAAAACACGTCCAAAGTCTGCTGTCTGGATTATGTCTTTTCGCGAATTCTAGCAAAATGGAGCATTTTCAGAAGGAAGGCAGGCGAAAGTCATCCGGAATGGCGTGCTTAAGCTTGAAAAAAAGACCGTGTGAAAATTGGATCTTGTTTAGCAAATTCTAGAACCAGAACAGCAAATCAAAGAGATAGAAAAGCACGGCGGAGTGGATCCCAATGTGAGAACTCCTTTTCACTCTAATTATTTTACATTTAAATATATATTAGGATGCAGACGGGGCTTAGTAGCCTCCGACACTATTTATTGTACAAACCATGGTTGTTTGTTTGAATTGTTTTGTGGTGAATTGACTGTATTGTGGTGAAATAATTGTATTGAGATTTTGTTGTTTGCATTGATTATTATGTATGGCGCGAGCCAGTATCAGGAGAGGGATAGTGCTAGACATTACTATTGTTTTAATATCGCGCCGTTATAATGCCGAAATTTTCTGAAATAAATATTTATTCATTAAAATATCATTTTTAATGTGTATATGAACTGTATAAAATATTCATGTGTTGAATAAAAAGTTTGAACAATAAAAATATAATTTTTTATGTATGTATGAACTATTAAAAATAGTCAAGTGTTGAAATAAATATTTTATCGTTAAAAATATAATTTTTAACGTATATATGAACGACATAATATTCTCCTGAAATGAAAATAAATATTCATTTATGAATCGGACGATTTGTTTATGTACACACATTTAACTGTTATCGATTGGGACGATAAATATTACACATCGCCCAACTTCACAAATAATATACAGCATTTATTGGTTGAAACTCCACACGAGTATTGAGATGATATTTGAAGTATGTTAATCCCAATTGTTTAGTTTTATGTCAATCGATTGGTTGACAGACTGTTGTAAGCGTTAATTATTTATATTTAACACTTATGCAGTTATGTAATGTACTCTGGACGATGGTTGATTGTTTATCATTGTTGCTGTATACATGTGTTGTATGAAATCTATATAAATAACATTATATGGTAATTGACTGTGTCTGATTCCGATTCAGAAAATATGAATATTTTAAACTAATGAATATTTTAAAATAATATTCAGTAAAGGATTAAAAATTTGATTTTGATGTCTGATTTGGGATAGACACGAAAATATTGGAATATGTGAAGCCATAGCCGTGTTGATTAGATATGGCCATTTTGACGGGAACGATATTTATATCGATTTTATTCATTTTTGTAATGAATATCAAAATGGAAATGATTTCAAAATAAAATATTTTGAAAATATTATCATTTAATAATCATAAGGTGAATTCAATTTTGATTTAAAATTGAAATGAGAGTGGGAATCGTTTTAAAATGAATTTATAAACGATTTATAAAATACATTTTAAATGGAAATCGATGAAATATATATAATATATATTATATATATTTAGTGGCTTGAATATAACGCCCGGCGCCGCGACCGTTCACGAATTTCAACCACTGACTTCGAATTGACATTATGGGAGATTCGACCGTCAGATTCTCCTAAAACCGGAACCGTTGGGTTTGTACCGAAAATAGCTTTCCAGTGAATATAAGAGATTTGAAATTTAATGATTGGATTTGGAATTATGTCCAAATCAAATTTGGAAAAGGTCGTTGTAAATGCAGTTCGATGATCGTTTATGGAAATCGACTGAACGGGCCTTAATAAAATTATTAAAAATAGTAATAATTTGTGTAAAATCGTAAAAATGATTTGGAAAGAGTTGGGATGAAAAATTCCACATTTGTAAAGATAAAAATACACTTTTATCAAAATGAACTAGTTATTAACTAGTATAATATTCCAATATTTTTAAAAGAAATAAATTGGATTTGAAGCGGTTTTAAAGTATCCAGAATTATCTAATGAATAAATTGGAATGGATTGGATTGGAAATAATCTTCGGAATATTTAGATATTGGATTCCGTGGTTATACGGATATTATTATGGAATTTGGAAGATAC
This sequence comes from Allium sativum, assembly GCA_030737875.1. Classification (NCBI taxonomy): domain Eukaryota; kingdom Viridiplantae; phylum Streptophyta; class Magnoliopsida; order Asparagales; family Amaryllidaceae; genus Allium; species Allium sativum. The sequence continues at coordinate 781,575,994 of CM060918.1, read as the reverse complement.
AGATATCGTTATTCCCAATACGATATCCGTTAGTTTAAGAATTTGATATTGAATATAAGCCGATGTAATTTCTATTTAGAGTCTTGTATTTAATATTAAATTGGATTTTTGAGTTTATCATGAACGGTGTTTTAAATAACACTTGTTTTTTAACCCAATTAACAGTGAGGTTATGATTTGTAATTTATAAATCTTTTTATTAAGATTTAATGGAAATTTACCAAAGTAAAGTTTTCCAATTTAATATATTAAATTGGAATTGAATGGAATTCGATTTGGTAATAATCGAAGTGAGCTTCTGTGGAGGAAGACTGTTAATATACATGGAATTTAAAAGACTTTATCGTTATTCCATTTATATTATTAGTCGGATACGGAAATTGATATCGATTGTATATTGATCTGTTTTTCCGTGAAGATTCCATAATTAATGGAATGTGATTTTGAGTTTATCATGAACTGTGTTTTAAATGTCATTGGTTCTTTAACCCAATTAATGACAGGATTACATGTCTAATATTGTATTTCGAACTGTATTGTTAATCTCTGCTAAATATATATCTGTTTGGTAGCGGAGAATTTATTCTCTTGCTTAACACCCTTCTCTGGGACGTACGAGCTTAGAGGTTATATATCGGTAGAAATCAGTGGTACGACGTAGATTATCGATGCGACATGTTTGATTTACCAAAGTTAAATAATCATTGATAATGATTGTTGGAAGATTAAAACTAAGTGGAGTTTTAATGAATCTTTAATTAGATTAAAAGGTGAATGTGATAATTTAAATTATCAAATTTGGGAAACGATCGAGAATGGAGTACCACCAGTTTTACTCCAAGCGATAATTAAATCTTTAATTAGATTTGAACGTGAAATGGTTATTAAATTTACCGATAATGGTGTTAGATATGGAGTATTACTAGTTTTGCTCCATGAGATGAATAGTTTGGGATTGGGAAATTAAACAAATGATTAATTCGGTAAGGCTCGATAATCCCGACTAGTTGATAAACCTTAATTTGGTTCAGAAATGATATCCAAAGGAAGATTAAAGTATAATATAAAATAATTTATATTTGATAAAACTAATGGGAATCTTTCCCAAATGATATGAATTTTTGAATAAAAGAATATTCTGGATTGGACTGAGGCATACATTGTGTTTTTATAGCACTTAATTATAAGATACGTGAATTATTCAGAAAGGTCAGGTTTATACCCATTTGGAATAACTGATTCCACGATAAGTCGACAATGAAGACGGTGGTTGAAGACCGGAGATCTACACATTATTTGGATGATTACTGATGTCTTGATTGGGCTGTACACCCAAGACAAGGTAATAAGTGGTGATCGTCCAGACGTACTTGGAGATCGACGTGATACGCGAGGACCTCTCTTCTATATTGGACATATAGGATGAGGAACAAGGTGCCTCCAGTTTCGTTCAGACCTAGAACGAACTAGTAAATGGATGTGTGTCTGGCATTGAATTTTATTCTGTGTTGATTGATTTCTGTTAAATATATATCTGTTTGGTGGCGGAGAACTTATTCTCTTGCTTAACACCCTTCTCTAAGACGTACAAGCTTAGAGGTTATATATCGATAGACATCAGTCGCATGTCGTGAATTGTCAGTGTGGCATGCTGAGATGCAAATGATCAAGGCTTTTGTTGAAAAGAAGAGTCTTGTGGTTGATGATCAAAACACGGCTTTAAATAGAATAGCTTTGTGTATAGCTTTAATTCGCGAGCCTCACACCTTGGTATGAGTCAAAAACAGGATAAGAGACGCAGGTTGGACATGACGTTTCCTTCTAGCTATGGGTGGTGTCATGATATGGAGCCCAGACATTTATATTATTTTTTTACCTATGTGGTTGATGGATAGCGAGGCGCCTCAGATATATCGGTTACTACGGAGTCGATGGATAGGTCCGATAGGACCAGGAAACGTGTCACTACACCATACAGGCCAATTTGCAACCCCCAGAGGCGGACAATCCGCAACGGCTTTGGGCCGTTGCTAAATAGCAACGGGTTTAGCCCGTTGCAAAATTTCTTACTACGGCCTTTGACCGTTCTTCATTATACAACGATTGTAAGCCGTTATACAATTAGCAACCCCCTACCATACACCCCCCGTTCCATAATTTACCTTTTCATTCCTTCCTCCCGTACGTTCTTTAATCATACGGGATCAGTAAAATAAAACGCTCTCAAATGGATCCAATTCTCCTTTGGATTTCTTAGAAATTATCACTCAATTTCAATCAATCAAGGTAATTTCGCCATTCTAAAACTTTGTTCCAGATCTAATTTCGCAGATCTAACAATCGGAAAATATTTTCTAGGGTTATCTGCTTATATCTGGATCGACATCTTGCTCTTTTCCTTGACCGATAACATTAGTGGATCCAAATCGCAAAACCTCCCACAAGATCCCAGTCGAAGTAAACCGACATTAGGTATGGAAAAATTTATTTTCTTTATTTTATCATTAATTTAGTTTCATACAAATAGAAATCGTTGATTAGATTATGATAGTGGATTATTGTTAGGTGGTTTTCTCTTTTGATATGTCGTTGATTTAATGTAAATTCGTGATTTAAATTTACTGTGAGTGATTATATTGTCCATTATTGCCCTGATGTTTGATCCCATTATCCACCTCTCTACCAACTTCATAATGGGAGTTGGATTTCCTGAACATATCAGAACCATGCACACTCTCAGAACCATTCTCGTTCGACATCCATTTTGCGTTAATGCTACCAAATCCTTTTATTTCACGGGTAACTTTGCGAGCTCGGTCTCTTTCTTCCTTCAAAAGCTGCCCCTTTTCGAGCAATTTCAGCACTCTCTCTGATTTCTTTTTCACTGTCATGCCCCAGTTGAACCCTCTTTCATCTACATGTTGAAAGCGGGTCATTTCCTGTATTATCTCTGCATCACTTTGAAATTCATCTGCTGTGCTTCCTGGTCCATGTGTCATCAGATGCTCCAGTATTATCAATACTTGGTATGGCTCTCTCCAACTCTTTCTATCAAAGTTTGACAACCTGATATTGAACGAAAACGTCTTTAAGATATGTCCATACATAGTTAATGTTCTGATCTCTAAACATATATTATAAGTGAAAAAATGAATGCTAAGGTTAAAGATACATACATTGATCAGATTAAGATATTGCTCTTATACTCCATCACCAACCTTTGATCATGTGTATTTTACTGAATTTATTCCCTCTTTTATTACAAAGATTATACAGAATACTTCAAAATTGAGGATACACAATTGTGTTTCACTAAACCTCTTAGGCAATGTTTAGTCTTTAATTGTTTGAATAGCAAAATAAGTGCTTGTTTCCAACAATAACCACAGGTAAGTCAGTGGCAAAACATTTGGTTGTGTAAGCAAATGTTGATCTCTAGACATATACTGTAATAAAACTTTAAATCATTCTCCATCGTCAAACTTTGATCATGAAGTATGTATTATATTAAAAAAATTCAGCCTTTTATCACTAAGACTGAATAATATACTAGACAACTGAAGATAAGTAGCTGAAAGTCATCGAACCTCTTATGCAGTATGTCCACAATTCTCCAGTAATCATCAACCTCGAAAGCGGCTCGAGAAATAAAAGCCATGGTTTTTGCATCAGGAGCCCATGAATTTCCATTAGTTGCTTCTTCAGTCAATCTAAAGAAACACCCAATTCAAAAGGAATTCTCAAAATAAATACCAAAATCAAAATTAAAAGAATACTAACAGTTGAGCAGGAGTGACATCTGTTAGAGCCAATCTTGCGCTTTTGATCTTTTCTTTGACATATGTTAGGCAAAGTTGGTTTGCTATATCTTTCTTGAATGGTCATTTTGATTTTATTATTTTTCTTTGTTTTCGAAATGGCATGTGTAAGAATTGATGATAGGATCTAAAGTATTTAATGTTGAAGTAGTTCTATTGCTATATTTTTCAATATTGCAAAAGCACATAAATGAAGAGACCAACCTTGTTTGCCCACATCAGTCCACAGGCATTGCATAACGTCCTTGGACCATTCAGACCCCTTCACATCATTGGGGTTGAACCTTTGCTCATTCCGCAATGTTGGCAACTGTAATATAAAATAAATTAGTTTTTGAAATCAATTCCATTTAACAAACCATCCATAAAGAAAAAATCTAGATAAAGAACAAACTTAGCATAAAGTGATACAAGAACGATGCACCGATATTGTATTACCTGCAGCTTAACTTTCATGCATCATGTTCTTCTACCATAAAAAATTTATTTGGCTCGCATTATTCAAAAGAGCATAACCCAATCTTCTTCACAAGATCAATTGACCGTGCAACAAACTACACAACAAGAAATTGTAAAAGAACTTGATTGGAGTCTCGTTAGTGATAAGGAGATTTATCCCATCGAGCCTTCAAAAATTATCTCTATTAAGACTGCCATTCTTAAAAATCAAGAAATTCTTTTAAACAATCAAGGGAATTTTTCAAGAGACTAATCAAATTTGAGAAGATTGATTTTGTATTTTTGGAGAAGTTATAGAACAAAATATCTTCATGATTTCGTTCATCCTCTTTATGTGACTTCGAAAAGTTATAGAACAAAATAATTTAAAGAGAGCAGTCCTCTACTGGCTTGTAGTCTGGCACTTCGATGGTCAGCTTCTCATCCCAAACTGGGTTTTCACCCTTGTCGTAATCCACTTTGGTTGTTGATTTGCTGGGTTGGTCTACCCAGACCACCGCGTATGGGCGTAGGTCGCTGTTTTTCGTCGGATCCCATTGTGCAACATTTATCCATAGTTAACTTGAAGTAGAAATAGGTTAGATAAGATTAACTTTTCTAGAGGTTGGTTTGATTATTTTATTAATTATCCTATTACAACTGCATAATGATGGGAACCAATCATTAGATTGTCTAGTTAAAAAAAAACTAATTATTTTTATTGATCTTAGTTAAACATAAAAAAAAAAGTGATAGAGAACATTCAAAATTAAAAATCTACACCGCCTCCTGCTAATGGACGACAAAATAAATTGTATAGCGAATAATTTCAAATACGTTGATCAGCGAGTGCGAACTAGGGTCTTTGGATGAAGCTTTTTTTCAAACTAGGGTCGGAGATTTTATCCTAAGCTCATGGATGTTTTTCTTGGTGTTAATAGTAATAAAGGAGTTAAAAATGGATGGTGGAATAAGTGATGCAGAACAGATCGAATCCAATGGCTTTAACCGTATATCGATCTAATTTATAATTGAATCTTGAATTCTGAATAAGTTTCTTCGGAGACCAATGTAAATTAAAATGTTATAAATAGAGTTAGAATTAAAAACAAAATATATACTATTTTATCATTATCTAAAATTTAATATCCTGTATTGATAAATTACTATTAGCAATCAACAATTTACCTAAAGCTATTATATGTTAGTTTGAACCGTTAGATGTTTGTTTTTTGTAGTTGAATATTAATTTGATAAATGATTTTTGGATGTTCTTCGAAGAGAAATTAATAGTCTCTTAATGAAATTTAAATATTCTCTTATTGTAATTTCAGAATGGATAAAGAGTGGATGAAAGAATCTGATCAAAGAACTGCACGATATGTGGAAGGAGTGCAGAAGTTTATTGATTTTGTTGTAGAAAATGGTGGTAATAAGGAAATCTATTCTTGTCCTTGTAAAAGGTGCAACAATATGAGATCAAAGATTAAATTAGATGAAATTCATTATCATCTGCTTAGATGGGGAATTGTCCAATCATATACCGTTTGGCGTTTTCATGGGGAAGAGTCGGCGAGGAAGCAAAAACAACCCGTTAGTGAAGCCATAAGTACCGATGAGTCTGAACTTCCTAGGATGGAAGATCTAGTCAATGATGCCGATAGATTTCATCATTTTCAACCTATAAGTTTGTTGCCAGATAATATTGGGGAATTACCTACAGGTGATGTTGATTGGCAAGCCAATCAAAGTAGAAAGTATAAATCACTTTTTGATGATGCAAAAGTGGCATTGTATCCTTCATGTCCAAAAGGGATAACAAAATTATATTTCATCATCAAGTTGAATAGCTTGAAAATCCAGTATAGCTTTTCCGACAATGGTGTGACTGCACTTCTTGAATTTATAAAGGAATTACTCCCTGAAGGCAATACAATACCAACAAAGTATCCCGACATGAAGAAGATGATTAAACAAGTTGGGATGGACTACAAAACTTATGATGCATGCATTAATGACGGCATTTTATATTGGAAAGATGATGCAAATAGAGTTTTTTGTCCAGTTTGCAAAGATCCAAGATATAGGACAACATTCAACGAAGAGAAAAATGCTACCAAAGTACCTCAAAAGACGTTTAGACATTTCCCTCTAATTCCTAGGTTGAGGAGATTGTATACTATACCGTGGATAGCTGATGCTATGACTTGGCATGGTCGTGCCAAGTCTAATTCAGATGTAATGCGTCACCCATGTGACACTTCTCAATGGCGAGCTGCAGATTGTTTTGACAAAACGTTTGCCGTGGATTCACGAAATGTCACGCTTGGATTAGCAACGGATGGTTTCAATCCAAGTGCATCTCTGAGTAGCCGTTATAGTTGTTGGCCAGTAGTTGTAGTACCGTATAATCTTCCTCCGTCCATGTGCATGAAAAGAGAGTTTTCAATGTTGACATTATTGATTTCTAGGCCAAAACAACCAGGAAAGGATATTGATGTTTATTTGCAACCGTTGATAGACGAGTTACAACAGTTATGGGAAGGAGTCGTTGCATTTGACTCATTTAATAAATCTGAGTTTACAATGAGAGTTAGGTTGTTGTGGGCAATTCATGATCATCCTGCACTTGGGACTCTATCGGGGTGCACAACTCATGGCTATTTTGCATGTCCTGCATGTGGGGAGGATACTTGTTCTTACTATCTTCCTGAAAGTAAGAAGATGTGACGATCCCAAAATCCGAGGGGCGGTATTAAGGATAATCATTAGGAAATAACACATTAATCATCATAGCAGAGCACAGATAATAGCAGAAACAATAAATAAAATAAATTTACATGGATATGACAGCGGAATCACAACATGGAGGAATATAAGAATAGCATAACGTGGGATATAACTTAGTAAATGAAAGGAAAGTGATCAGTCATCATCGCCAGTGGCGGGATACATACATGCAGTGAGACATAATATGGGTATCAGTCTACATCGCCGAAGGCGGAATACATATACATATAGTGAGAAATACGGAAAGTAAATCAGTCTGCATCGCCAGTGGCGGAATCATAATATAAGCACAGTAATGGCGGAAAATGTCAAAGTCGTCTCTGTGTAGTCAGCCTCGCCATGAGCCAAAAATGCACTCTATGCAGCAGTGCAGAGCCAAAAACAACCTGTCACCTGTGTACTAGGCTGCCCGTGTGAAAATAAGGGCACCCGCGTTTGCAAAGTGAAACAAACAACGAGTCAGTCATGGGGACTGGTATGAGGAATCTATTTAACAGTTAAACAACAGTAATAGCAAATCATAGGACCACGCCACTTTCGCGGAACGGGTTTATTCCAGTGATTGCTAGTGCATTTAAACAAAGTAAATTCTTTTAAAACAACGCAATGCTTTTAGAAAGAATGAAGCCATTAAAAGACTCAGGTCCCATCACACAATGCAACGCAAGCCGGAGGATAGAGTTTTACCTTATAAGGGCCAAATATGCTTGATACGTATAAAGCAAAATCATTTGATATTATTACTAGTGCATATATGTTTCAAAAACGAATAGCATCATGAATATCAATCATAGGCGGCATATCTACCATCTACTATGTCTCCATACTAGTTCTACAATCAAGTCCGTTATTTCGTATTGGAAATTGGATTTCCGTCATGAGTCGAGGCAAGGGGCAAGCTCCTCTCCGCTTCGAGACACTCTAGCAAATGCATCGGGACTACGCACTCTGGGTAACCCCTGGATGCGGCTGGGCCGGTCCTCACTTACGTTAGAGGATTAATTATGCCTGAACACACGTTTCCCGGTCCTTAGAGACCTATAATCGAGGCGCCTCGCATTCCAACAACCACAAAGGTGAAAAGTAGATATATATGTCAGGGCTGGTAAGTCACTGACACCACCATAGCTAGAAAGAAACGTCGTGCTCTCCCAGCGGTCCGTATCCCGTTTTTAACTCATACCGGGGTGTGAGGCTCGCGAATCTACGAAATACACAAAGCTATGCCACGTAGACCTTGCTTTGATCATCATCCACAAGACTTTGCTTTGCAACAGAAGCCTTGATCATAGCATCTTGGTATGCCGCATAGGCAGTCCACTCCATACGATTGATTTCCATCGATATATAACCTCTAAGCTCATACGTCTCAGAGAAGGGCGTTAAGCAGAAGAATAAATTCTCCGCCGCCAAACAGATATATATTTAACAGAGCTCAATCAGTACAGAACAAAATCCAATGTCAGACACACAGTCCATTTACAAGTCCGTCCTGGGTCTGAACGAAACCGGAGGCGTCAAATTCCTCGCAAATCCGTACAATCAACACATACGTCCAGACGGCTACTACTTCCGTCCCCTTCCGGTAGCTACTCCGGTTAGGAACCTCAGTAGCGCCCATCCAACCGATACGAAGATCGTCGGTCTTGAATCGTCTTTGCATTTTCCAATTCGAATCGCTAGATAAATTATTTGAAATGAGGGTTAGCTCGACCTTTTCAAATAACTCACGTCATTAGAATTTAAATCGATTCATTTTATGGTTATATTATTCGACATCCATCTTTCGGTTCTTTAGTGTTATTTTCATGTCATACACATACAACCAACAAATATCAAACAATTCAAGCCCAATTGGTTTATTTTCAATCAATATTGCTTATAATGTTTTATAACGATTTTTCGCCATTTTTATTTATTTAAAAATGGCCATATTTAATTAAACGACGTTTCAGATCGTGCCGTGGCACTGGCGCTGTTTTTCTTCTAATTTGTTTTACACATATCGGAAAATCTAACCGTTGGATTTCTACAAAGTCTAAATCAGTGGGAAGATATTCCCAAAGCGAACCTAACGGTTCCAGTTTCGTGAGAATCCGACGGTCGGATCTTCCACACTAGTCGTTTGAAGTTATGGTTTCAAAATTCGAACTGCAGCGTCGTTATTCGATTTAATTTAATTATATTTATATTTATATATAAATATAAACGATTCTGGCGCTGTTTTTCTTCAGATTTGAATTAAACATCCCGGACAATCCAACCGTTGGATTTTTACAAGGTTGGTGCCGTTGGAAAGATATTTCCAAGGCGAACCCAGCGGTTGCGGTTTCGGGAAAATCCGATGGTCGGATTTCTCGTACTAATCGTTTCAAATTACGATTCCGAAACGCGAACTGCACGGCCTTTATTCCTTTTAATTATATTTATATATATATATATATATAAATAGTTCATTCTATAATTTCAACTATAGTTCATTTTATGTTTTCGACTTCGTTTTCACTTCATATATTTCACTAACGCCTTAATATTTCGAAAAATTTCGCCATAACCTCTTTTGTAGGGGGAGGGGTTTGGAAATTTATTGGGCCGTATTAGGTACCCAATAAATCCTAAAAAGCATTCACATATTTATAGTGATATATTCTGGTGTTTACGGGGGAGCATGTACTGATAATCACTCCAGAGAATAAATTCCCGTCACCCCGTTTCCGTGTGGAAATAAATAGTCCATGTGCCGTATCTAATAACTAGAGTGACGTGATTATTGTCAACTCTAGACCCGTGTGGGGTTTTTATTAATCTGGCAATTTATCGTTATAATTTATATAGTCCATATCAGTCATCAGTTCAACCTGTAGTACATAGTCATCGTCATACAAGCCTCTTGCTTGTATGGTAAATCTTCCACCTCGTCACACAAGCTCCAATTGCTTATGTGGAATATGATGAAGTATGCCTATCGTCCAGAAGTATGCCATGTAGCGTAGTTCAAAATTAATTGTTACTATCCTATGGCGTTATTTATTATTTCACACAGAAAAACCAGCACTCCGCATCCAATGGCATTCACAGGAGTTGATATATAAATAAAATTGCGCAGCTAACTCATCAAGGTTTACCTATTTGTCGGGCACGCAAATAATTTCTTTACTCTACAGCTAATCCATTTTTCCTGTTCAACACATGTATATAAATGCAGAACAAAGCTAATAATAATATTTCTAGCAAATTATTATTGATTTCAACACATGTGTATTTTTAACTAAGCGTATACGTGATAAAAGGAATATTTTTATCATCAAAAATATTTATTCGACGCATGTGTATTTTCAACTCTTCATATTCACTATAAAAATATAGTTTTCATTGTCGATTCATTTTAATTTTTTTTTTAAAGATGATAACATTCAACACATGAACTTCAACTCAACGAATGAATTGCAACTCAACACATGAATATTCGATATAGTTTGTATATATATAAAAATGTGATTTTTATCGCTAAAGCCATTTGTTTAAATTCAAATAATATTCGACACATGAATTTCAACTCAACGAATGAATTGCAACTCAACACATGAATATTCGATATAGTTTGTATATATATATAAAAATGTGATTTTTATCGCTAAAGCCATTTGTTTAAATTCAAATAATATTCAACACATGAATTTCAACTCAACGAATGAATTGCAACTCAACACATGAATATTCGATATAGTTTGTATATATATAAAAATGTGATTTTTATCGCTAAAGCCATTTGTTTAAATTCAAATAATATTCAACACATGAATTTCAACTCAACGAATGAATTGCAACTCAACACATGAATATTCGATATAGTTTGTATATATATAAAAATGTGATTTTTATCGCTAAAGCCATTTGTTTAAATTCAAATAATATTCAACACATGAATTTCAACTCAACGATTGAATTGCAACTCAACACATGAATATTCGATATAGTTTGTATATATATATATAAATGTAATTTTTATCGCTAAAGCCATTTGTTTAAATTCAAATAATATTCAACACATGAATTTCAACTCAACGAATGAATTGCAACTCAACACATGAATATTCGATATAGTTTGTATATATATAAAAATGTGATTTTTATCGCTAAAGCCATTTGTTTAAATTCAAATAATATTCAACACATGAATTTCAACTCAACGAATGAATTGCAACTCAACACATGAATATTCGATATAGTTTATGTAATTTATTTCAACGAATGAAAATTATTCTAACACATAAATATTTCAGAAAATTTCGACAGCATAACGGCAGGGTAGTTAAAACCGGGACCGTCCCTAGTACGGCTCCTCGCTCTACCTTAAAACCTCGCGGTTTTTGACAATGGGGATCATGCATCTAGTTCGCACGCAGGTGGCATGTTTTATTTTCAATTCGACAATCCTATTCTATTTTGTTTCAACCACAAGAGGGTATTTTCCAACCACAAAGGTATTTTTCAACCATAATATCAAGCACAAACAATTATTTCCAACCATTCGTCATACCATATAATATCACGTCAATCACAAGCAATAAATATCGTCCATGGTCTGTGGACGAGGGGAGTATATATATATATATAATATAATAATTCACTTGCATTTCATCACAATTCAAAGCATATAATTTTCATACAACGCTTGTATAATTTATACATCGCTAATATAACTTATACAACACATGTACAGGAGGTATACAATGCGTATATAATTTACACTTCGCTTATATATTTATACAACGCGATTTCATTCACACAAATAGTTTAGATTTCTCACATTGGTTATTGCGGTGCTTAAAATCATAGGAAGGTCAGAAAAATCCGCAGCTTCTTCTAGAATGTAGAGAGCCTCCTTGCGGTCACGGTGTCTCCTGTTTCATCGAATTTCGTTAAAGAACGAAAAAGATATTATTTTTCAAAGTTTTGCAACACCTAAAAGTGTTATTTTCATTTCAGAATTTTCATCAGAAAAGTTTTTAAAACCTTCGAAACTAGGTCACAAATTTTCAGTCGATCCGTACCTCTATGCTTCGATCAGACCCTGCTGCGTCAAAGGGCTACGAACCACCTCCAGATCGGCGGCGGTGGCGAAGGATTCGGCGGCCTGTGCTCGTCGCGGCGGCGCTCTGAAGGTCGCGCCTTTCTCGTCGAATTCCGACGTCGATGGCTGATGGGAGGAGGCGTGGGTTGGTCGGATGTGGAGAGGAGGCGAAGGCGGTCAGAAGTCTCAACTGGCGGCGGCGGTGAAATGGCCTGAGGCGGCGGCGATATCGACGAGAAGTTTTGAGCAACGTGGATCGTCCAATCGTTCTCTGGCGGCTAGGGTTTCGGATTTTATTTTTTTTATTTTTAAATGAAAAATTCCTATTGGTCCATGCTTTATAGGAAATTTTAAATAGTGTTTTTGCAAACGGACTCCTTTTTAAACCCAACGACTGTCGCCCCTAGCTAAATACCCCCATTCCGGACACAATGGGATATATTTCGTTGGCCATTTCGACTGTTACCGTCGGTTATTTTTCAAATTAAAATATAAAACATTCGATATTTAATTTAAACGTACATTTCAATTTGCCAGGGCCACAAACTGAATCGAAAAATTCCAGAAAAATAAATCTAGCTTTGTTTTGACGATATGGTCCTAACAAAATCAGTTTCGTCGAATTCTGAGCTCGTTTGAAAAATGGCCATTTTTAGGTCGACCCATTTTAATAGAATTTGACCAATCACATTATCTTTTGCCCCGCTCACACACTAGCTTCAAAAATTATGAAATTTGAAACTTAGCAATAATTTGACATCCCGGACCCAACAAAAGTGGTTTCGTCGAATTCCGAGGTCGTATGCAAGATCTCAATTTTCAAGGGCTATATATACTATATAGCGACCTTTCTGAAAATTCATTTGGCCAGAACTTTTGATTTCCGTTATGAAATTTCGATTTTTCAGATTCGTTAGAAAGGTATTGATAAACAGATTTAAATATTTTCAGTTTCGTCAAAATCCGTTATATTTTCCACCCGGTATAGTCAGACAAAGTTTGTATTCAAAATTTCAAACTGCCATACCATACCAAATTCTATATTTTATGTAAATAGGCTATTTAAATTATTCAAATTCTTTGGTAATAACCTAATTTAAAAATTTTAAATTGGTTCACATTTTCCGGGTTATTACAATCTCCCCCACTTAAAACTTTTCGTCCTCGAAAAGGAAATAACAGTTAAGCAGGAAATAAAATGTAAATGCAAAGTATTGCAAAGGTACCTTGCACCGGAGTTAGTCAGAGATGTCCACTCTGCATTTGGGATAGGCTTGTTTAATGCTTTCCTCAGTCTCCCAAGTACAGTCTCTAGGATCACTACTCCACTGCACTTTGACTAGATGAATCTTTTTCCTCCTTAGCTCTCTGGTTTCTTTGCCAACTATCTTTAATGGCTCTCTCTTGAGTGCTAATTCTGGAGTTATGTCAATATCGTGTTGCGCTGCTTCTTCCACAATAAGGTCGGGATCATGAACATGATTTCTGAGTTGAGATACGTGGAACACATCATTGATACCAGGCAACCAATAAGGTAATGAAACCCTATATGCAAGAGTTCCAATCCGTTCAAGTATAGGAAAGGGACCAATAAATTTCGGTGCCAACTTCCTAGTCTTGCCAAATCTGATTACTCCTCTCATTGGAGAAACTCTTAAATAAACATAATCGCCAACGGCAAACGATATATCCCTTCTTCTCGCATCAGCATAACTTTTCTGTCGGCTCTGTGCGGTTTTTAATCGCTTCTTAATGAAATCGACTTTATCCGATGCTTCTTGAATCATATCGGGCCCTAACACAAGTCTGTTGCCAGGTTCTACCCAACATGCAGGAGATCTGCATGGTCTACCGTATAATGCTTCAAATGGAGACATTCCCAAACTTGCTTGATAGCTATTGTTGTAAGAGAATTCTGCTAAATGTAAGTGATCTTCCCATGAGCCTCCGAAATCAATAACGCAAGCCCGCAGTAGGTCTTCTAGAATTCTATTCACCCGCTCAGTTTGGCCGTCTGTCTGAGGGTGATAAGCGGTGCTTAGATTCAATTTGGTTCCCAATTCTTCCTGGAATGCTTCCCAGAATTTGCTAGTAAATAGGGGATCTCTATCGCTGACTATATTGAGCGGAACTCTATGTAGTTTAACTATTTCTTTGAAGTAAATCTGTGCTAGACTTTGAGCCGTTCTATTGGATCGGACAGGTATGAAATGGGCAGTCTTCGTGAAGCGATCTACGATTACCCATATACTATCGTTTCCTTTCTTAGTTCGAGGCAAGCCATCGATGAAATCCATCGAGATTTGTTCCCACTTCCATCCTGGAATTTCTAAGGGTTGTAATAATCCAGCCAATTTCTATTGATCACTCTTAACTAGCTGGCAAGTGGGGCATCTACTAACATATAATGAAATATCTCTTTTCATTGCCTTCCACCAGAAGGTGCGCTTGATATCGTTATACATTTTGCTTACACCGGGATGGATACTTAATTTGGATTTGTGGCACTCATCAAGTATTTCTCTTCTGAGCTCGGGATGGTTTGGGATGCAAATTCTGCCCTTTAATCTTAGAACTCCTTTGTCATCGAGTCGAAAACTTGTGGATTCACCTCCTTTGACTCTTTGACTGATTCTTTGAATAAATTCATCGTCTTTCTAAAGGGTCGAGATCCTGTCTATTAATGAAGACGTGATGACAAAACTGGCGATGATTTCATTCTTTCTACTGAGCGCATCTGCCACAACATTGGCTTTCCCTGGAGTGTATAGAATTTCAAAATCGTATGCTGCAAGGAATTCTAACCAACGCTGTTGTCTCAGGTTTAAATCTTTTTGAGTGAACAGGTACTTCAAGGATTGACGATCGGTAAATAGTTCGAATTTCTCGCCCAGTAAATAATGCCTCCAGATTCTTAAAGCGAACACGATAGCTAATAACTCAAGATCATGAGTTGCATAGTTTCTTTCATGCAGCTTTAGTTGACGGCTGGCATAAGCGATCACTTGGTCCTTTTGCATTAACATTGCGCCTAGCCCTCTAATAGAAGCATCTGTCCATACAGTCAAGTCTTGGTTGCCTTCTATAATTGTCAATACTGGAGCGGTTGTCAACTTCAGTTTTAGCTCTTGGAAAGCTTCTTCACATTCGGGTGTCCATTTGAATTTCTCATGCTTCTTTGTAAGCTTTGTCAATACTCCTGATATCTTTGAAAAATCCTGAACGAATTTCCGATAGTAACTAGCTAATCCAAGGAAACTTCGAACTTCTGTGGGCGTAGCAGGTTGTTTCCAGTTCTGAATCGCTATAATTTTGCTTGGATCTACAGCAATTCCTTCCTTTGACACTACATGGCCTAGGAATTTAACTTCATTCTGCCAGAAGACACATTTAGAAAATTTAGCTTTCAAGACATTTCTCCTTAGAATTTTCAACACTTGTTCTAAATGTTTTGCATGTTCATCTTCCGACTTGGAGTAGATTAAAATGTCATCGATGAAGACTAGAACAAATTTATTCAATACACCACGGAACACTCTGTTCATAAGATCAACGAAGTATGCCGAAGCATTACACAAGCCGAACGGCATTACTAACCATTCGTAGAATAAATCGGGACCCCTGAAGGCTGTCAAAGGAACACAGTCTTCGGCTATACGTAATTGGTGGAAACCTGTAGCTAGGTCCATCCTGGAGAGTACTGTTGCTCCATTTAATTGATCTAACAGATCATCTATACGGGGCAAGGGGTATTTGTTCTTCAGTGTCTGCTTATTGAGATCTCGGTAATCAACGCAAAGTCTTAGAGTACCGTCTGATTTCGGGACAAATACTACTGCTGCTCCCCATGCTGAAAAGCTCGGCCTGATTAGACCTTTCCAAAGCAATTCTCGGGTTTGACTACTTAGCTCTTCTTTTTCTTTCGGGGCCATTCTTCTTATTGGATGTACTACTGGTCGGGCGTTAGGAATTAAATCTATTCTAAATTCAATTTCTCTTTGCGGCGGTAAGTTTTCTACTTCTTCAAACACATCCACATAGTTTTTAACGACCGGTATCTTTTCTATCGAAGGGGGAATAACTTCTAAAGAAGACCAAAATTCTATTCTATTGATTTTTGAGCCATGACATGGTATATATATAGGTCCAAGCTTCGTTTCAACTTTAATGATTCTTTCGGCACATCTAACTTCGGCCTTATATTTGGTTAACCATTCCAAACCGAGAATAACATCGAATTCCGATAAATCCATAACAATTAAGTGGATGGGAAACTTGTAACGTGAATAAGAGATAGGCACTCTGCAGTATAAACTGAGACTAACAGAACCTCCTATCGGGTTTTGAACTTTAATCGGTTCTTTTAGAATTCTTTGTTTCAATTTTAACTTATGAACAATGTTACCCGAAATGAAGCTACGTGATGCACCAGTATCAAAAAGTACAGAAACAAGAATATTTTTAATGGTAAGGGTACCTCCCAAGACGTCGGGTTTACCTGATCCATCGGTGGTAGCTGGCGGGATCTTCCCGTCATAGACATGAGCCACTTGTGCTGTAACACCCCACCTCCGCCAGGGTGGCTCTTGCAAGCACTCTGACTTTGGAGGGGCGTTTGAATCGGGTAAACATGCATAATGATATATCAAGGCAGAACAAGAACATATGTATATATGTAAACAGAGTAAATAACATAGATAAAACAGCGGAAGATTTCAAACCATTTCAAAACAAGTCTGGTACCACATAATGTCAACTTTCCAAATAAACAAGTCTAGATAAAAACAACTTCAACTGAAAAACTGAAATACATAAGTACTATCCCCAAAATAAGTGATAACCATAGCTAGCTTCATGTCAAACCGTACATGAGCTAAAATCCCACAAGCAAGTGATCAGAAATCCAAGCTAAGCTCCAATATTCCCACCCTGTGAACCAGGGGGGGGGGAACGGAAGAAAAGAGGCGAAAGAAAAACAGGTTAGTCAAAAAGACTGAGTAGGCCCTACTACAATCAATGTAAACTGATAAAGTTAACTGGCATGAGAAGCAGGGATGAACATAAGGATAACAACATACTAGCATGATGATTAACTAACAAGGTAGATAAAGGTGTCATCGCATAATCAGGATTAAGGTTTTTGCACCACAGGTGTACCAGCATTCTAACATGTCATGTATAAACAAGAATTTATCCCTTGGCCTAAACTTGGCCCAGTATCAGGTGTTTGACTTAAATCAAGATCCAACTTCTTGGTACCAATTCTAGTATAACAGGATTAGGTGTTACCCCAATGTTTACATCGAAACAGGACGGAACAGAATGGTCCATACAGAGATAGAGTTTGGGAAAAATGGGCTTTTACCACCCTAACAGAACGGTACCACGCAGAAACAGACGGGTGTTACCACCCAACAAAACAGACGGTACCAACAGAATCAGACAGAGCTAAGTGTGCCCTAAATCCTACCAAAGCGATCGGCTCCCTAATACATAAACACCCTGTGTCGGCCCCACGATAGGGTGTATCACTCCCTAAAGTGGTAACCAATTGGCACAAGCATATTTACAGATGTCACGGCGTCTTACATCCTCAGAGGCAGACCGGGATCCATGCACGCACATGACCCGGTTGGAACGCACCATCAACACCCATCGCCATTATCAGAACGAACCACTTATAATTAGTTCAGTAAGCGTGCCCGGACCCTACCTACAGTTGGGTCAAAGTTTTGATACCAGAAAGGGTTACTGACTAATATGGGTCCCAAACAACAAATGACACAAGTATTCCCCCTTGTGTCCCCAGACTGTCAGATTCAGATTAACTTATTAACAGTGTTCAGACGTACAAAGTTCAGACGAATCAGTTTTCAGGCTAACGGATCAGATAACAGATTTACAAACTTGCCTAACTTGGTGTGGGTCCTACAGATCCGCAAAACAGGTTCGTTTAATTTATCAATCAAGTTAGTTTATCCAGACCAGGTATCAAATTGGTTCTCAGCCTTACCAAATTACTGAGTTGGATTGGTTAAGTATAGTTCAACTTAACCCCGTTAAATTACCGAGTTCAGATTGGCTAAGTGTAGGTTAACTTAACCCTTTTACTAATCATGGATTGACTTGGTTAAGTGTAACGATGGGTTCACGACTTAACCCCGATTAATCCACCAAGTCCAAATTGGTTAAGTATTAAGTGGACCATGACTTAACCCTAATCATGAGGCATTAATTAATTAATGTGCCTTAACCTCTCACATTAGACTTTGTTGCGGTTACTAGTTAAGCCGGTCGGTTCCGGGTAGCTTTACACCACAACTTGGTCTAACCTCGGGTTCAGGGTACAACATGACCAACTTCTCACATTGGGTCCTATTGTTTGTAGCAACTAGTTAAGCCGGTCGGTTCCGGGTAGTTTTACGCTACAAACTCAACCCAACCTCGAGTTGGTCACACTTATATTTTCTAAGTGTCATGTCCATTATGTTTACCAAACATATTACTAGTTTTCAAGCATTTGGGTAGACCTAACTTAATAGGTAAATTCCCAATGGGTAGACCTAACTTAATAGGTAAATTCCCAATCTTATGTTTTTATGTCTTTTAAGTTTACCCAACCCCAAACGCAATCCCATCGCTTACATATCGCAATAGCACATAAAGGATAGAAAGAGGGAACTTGGCATAATCATGACATAAAGGTGTTGAAGCCACAAATTTAACATGGTGGCATATGAAATGTACATATGTGCATATACTTGCATATTACATTTTTAGGCCTCAAAAGCATGCATAAAACCAAACTTAGCATATTGATGATACATGGTGATAAATGACATGTAGAAATGGCCATAAGTTCGCATTTAGCCTCACATGCAAGTTATCATAAGAGATATGATAACTTACATGTTGCCAAAATGCAACCTTTAGCATAAAGCTTGAAGCTTTAAGCTCATAAACCCAAGATAAGCTTGCATAACATGATAACATGAACAAAATGATCAACCCAAACTTGCATAACATAACTTGCATGTCATATGACAAACTTGCATATCAAACTTGCATAACATAACATGATAAACTTGCATATCATAACATGGCAAACTTGCATAACATAACGTGATAAACTTGCATATCATAACATATCAAACTTGCATATCATGGCAAACTTGCATATCATAACGATCATCCAAAACTTGCATCATTCATTTAACTTTAGAGTTTAAATATGAAAGTAGAAAAGGGCTTACAATGCTTATGAAGACACAAAAATATGACAAAGCCCTTATGCAATCAAATAGACCCAAAATGCAAGCTCTAATAGAAAAACCCTTGAGCCAAAATGATCAAAACCCTTGCTTTATGATGTAAATATGGAAACTTGACTTGAATGCAAGCTAATGATGCTCATACAAGCTTGAAAACACTTGTATGCATTGAAAATCTCTCATAGAAATAACTTAGGAATTTTATGAAGAGAGTGGAGGCCATGAGAGGAATGATTTTGCCATAGTTTAGTTACTTGAATGAATAATGATGATTTAGGGTTAGGTTAGTGGCTTATTTATAGGATTAGGATGTGTTTTAGACCCTTAGATTAACCCCACGTTAGATTAGGACCATCAGATCCCGGAAGCTTCCAGAAAACAGCCCCAAAACTCAGCCAAACTCAAAAATGGTGCATCAAGCCAAACTGGCCGAGCACCCCCTGTCGACACCCAAGTCGACAGGGCTGTCGACTTGGTCCTAGCCAAGTCGACTGCCCAGTCGACAGGCCTGTCGACTGGGGTAGCTAGGCGGGAATTTTCCCACCTGCGCCCAATGGCCCCAATTTCGAAATTTGAACCAGAATTTTAAATCTATTTTGAACTTTGAATTTTCAGAAAACTTCTTCGGGCCTTAACCGGGTCATACGGACTCCGATTTTCGAAAACTCGGACTCTATTTCGCGTATTTTTCCGAGACGAACGCAATGGCATAGCCCTTTTCCCTTGATTCAGATTTATAAATTAAATTCTGCCTCGATTTACGATATAACAGGTTATCAAAAATACGGGTTGTTACATTCTCCCCTCCTTAAAGGGTTTCGTCCTCGAAATCTTCAAGTTAGGAAGAACGCATCCTACCATCCATCATCCATCTACTCAAATCATCATTCACGAGTAATCATTTTCCTTAAAGATTCTAATGCGGTATAAACATATGCAAAAGGTGTGTGTATATGTTCTTATCTAATGCAAAGATCCTCAATGCAAAGTATGTTAGTGAAATGAATCCATTATGTATGCAAATAGTCCTAATCATATAATACTATATGTGTGCACAAACATTCGTCCATATGCAACATCCATGTGCTGAATTAACCATCTTGCAACCATAAGAATTGAAAATGTACACACGTCCATATGGAATATGAGAGTGTATTTCAAGCCGATCTAATGCCTAGTGTGTGTTTATGCATCCACGAGCAACCACTAGCAACCACTTGCATCCACTTGCAACCATCAAACATAACATGTCTCAAACACATGTTTACATCTATAGTATTCCTATCTCAACAAGATACAGTCGAGTGATGGAAGCGAGTACAGATAAAACAAAAACTTGGTACATATACTTACAGACTACTAGTACAGATCAGATTTCCCCAAATGATTCTTAGGAAACTAAGCATGGTAGAAACCCAGAATGTATTCGTCATAGTCACCCTCATGCCCAACACAGATACTCTCAAACCCCAATTTATCACAAACAGATGAGTTATAACTCTCAGGGAGTTTGAGACTATTACCAGATCAGAAGCAAGACTAGATTAAAGTACCGAGTTTCCATTACAGAATCAAAATACCAGAAAAAGAGTTTCAAACTGAAAATCAGACAAGGAAAATTAAACATGCTACAGACAAATTATTCTAGCCCTAATCTATTCACTCGCCATGCGAGTATTCACCGTTCCTTCCGATGTAGTCCCTTTCTTCTTCGGGCAGTCCCTAGTGAAGTGTCCCATCTCTCCACAGTTAAAGCAAGTGCCCTTCCTCTTTCTGCAATCCTTGTTTAGATGAGTTGAGCTTCCACAAGTAAAGCACTTCTTTTCCTTCTTATCTTCAGACTTCTCCTCCTTCTTTTGCATTTCCTTTTTGGGCCCCGTTTTCTTGTTTTGAGACTCATTCACCTTAACCTCCTTCTTTGCACTCTTGTTCTCTTCATTGAGTAGGGCCATATCTACCAAACTCTCAAACGTGGCCCCCATGGGCACATGAGACATAGCTAACTCCTGTAACGGCTCATTCAATCCTCTAGCAAAACGAAGAGCCTTCTTCTGAGTAGTACTCACCATATCCAAGCCAAAACGAGCTAACTGATTGAACTTGTTCACATATTCTTTGACAGACATGTCTCCTTGCTTCAAAGCAATAAACCTTTCCATTTGCAAATTCTCTTCAGCAGAAGACAGAAACTTAAGCCCGAATCTTGTCCTGAAATCGGCCCAAGTCTCAACGGGCCTAGTCGCGGTGGTGATCTCCCACCAATAAGCGGCTTCATCCTTCATAAGCCAAACCGCCAACAAGATCTTTCTCTGATCATCTAATCCAAAGATAGCGAATAAATCCTTGGTCTCTTTCAACCAATTCCGGGCCTCTACAAAAGTCTCGGTACCTAGAAAGTTCTTGCCACCCATTGCTTTGAAATCCTTGCAAATCTTCGTGAACTCTACTGGAGGATGCTGAGGGGGAGGAGGAGGAGGAACCTTAGCAACAGGAGGAGGAACATTAACCACCGGAGGAGGAGTAACATTTGTGGGGCCGACTTCGGTCGCCCTAGCCTCCATAAGTCTCCTATACCAAACAGGAACTTGCACTCCCTCTGGGATAACAAAGTTATCGGCCATACTGAAAACGAAGAAGAAGACAGATTCAGAATGGAGAAAAACGAAGGAATTTTGCTAATGGCTTTTTGGGGAATATCCTTTAAAATAAACTAGACTTTTCTTTGGAAAATACTTTATACTTGGTTTTGAAAATAGTTTTCCAAAAGTTTTCTAAAAACCTTTTTGTTTCTTCTCGTAAACCATATGCTCTGATAACAAATGTAACACCCCACCTCCGCCAGGGTGGCTCTTGCAAGCACTCTGACTTTGGAGGGGCGTTTGAATCGGGTAAACATGCATAATGATATATCAAGGCAGAACAAGAACATATGTATATATGTAAACAGAGTAAATAACATAGATAAAACAGCGGAAGATTTCAAACCATTTCAAAACAAGTCTGGTACAACATAATGTCAACTTTCCAAATAAACAAGTCTAGATAAAAACAACTTCAACTGAAAAACTGAAATACATAAGTACTATCCCCAAAATAAGTGATAACCATAGCTAGCTTCATGTCAAACCGTACATGAGCTAAAATCCCACAAGCAAGTGATCAGAAATCCAAGCTAAGCTCCAATATTCCCACCCTGTGAACCTGGGGGGGGGGGGGGGAACGGAAGAAAAGAGGCGAAAGAAAAACAGGTCAGTCAAAAAGACTGAGTAGGCCCTACTATAATCAATGTAAACTGATAAAGTTAACTGGCATGAGAAGCAGGGATGAACATAAGGATAACAACATACTAGCATGATGATTAACTAACAAGGTAGATAAAGGTGTCATCGCATAATCAGGATTAAGGTTTTTGCACCACAGGTGTACCAGCATTCTAACATGTCATGTATAAACAAGAATTTATCCCTTGGCCTAAACTTGGCCCAGTATCAGGTGTTTGACTTAAATCAAGATCCAACTTCTTGGTACCAATTCTAGTATAACAGGATTAGGTGTTACCCCAATGTTTACATCGAAACAGGACGGAACAGAATGGTCCATACAGAGATAGAGTTTGGGAAAAATGGGCTTTTACCACCCTAACAGAACGGTACCACGCCGAAATAGACGGGTGTTACCACCCAACAAAACAGACGGTACCAACAGAATCAGACAGAGCTAAGTGTGCCCTAAATCCTACCCAAGCGATCGGCTCCCTAATACATAAACACCCTGTGTCGGCCCCACGATAGGGTGTATCACTCCCTAAAGTGGTAACCAATTGGCACAGGCATATTTACAGATGTCACGGCGTCTTACATCCTAAGAGGCAGACCGGGATCCATGCACGCACATGACCCGGTTGGAACGCACCATCAACACCCATCGCCATTATCAGAACGAACCACTTATAATTAGTTCAGTAAGCGTGCCCGGACCCAACCTACAGTTGGGTCAAAGTTTTGATACCAGAAAGGGTTACTGACTAATATGGGTCCCAAACAACAAATGACACAAGTATTCCCCCTTGTGTCCCCAGACTGTCAGATTCAGATTAACTTATTAACATTGTTCAGACGTACAAAGTTCAGACGAATCAGTTTTCAGGCTAACGGATCAGATAACAGATTTACAAACTTGCCTAACTTGGTGTGGGTCCTACAGATCCGCAAAACAGGTTCGTTTAATTTATCAATCAAGTTAGTTTATCCAGACCAGGTATCAAATTGGTTCTCAGCCTTACCAAATTACTGAGTTGGATTGGTTAAGTATAGTTCAACTTAACCCCGTTAAATTACCGAGTTCAGATTGGCTAAGTGTAGGTTAACTTAACCCTTTTACTAATCATGGATTGACTTGGTTAAGTGTAAAGATGGGTTCACGACTTAACCCCGATTAATCCACCAAGTCCAAATTGGTTAAGTATTAAGTGGACCATGACTTAACCCTAATCATGAGGCATTAATTAATTAATGTGCCTTAACCTCTCACATTAGACTTTGTTGCGGTTACTAGTTAAGCCAGTCGGTTCCGGGTAGCTTTACACCACAACTTGGTCTAACCTCGGGTTCAGGGTACAACATGACCAACTTCTCACATTGGGTCCTATTGTTTGTAGCAACTAGTTAAGCCGGTCGGTTCCGGGTAGTTTTACGCTACAAACTCAACCCGACCTCGAGTTGGTCACACTTATATTTTCTAAGTGTCATGTCCATTATGTTTACCAAACATATTACTAGTTTTCAAGCATTTGGGTAGACCTAACTTAATAGGTAAATTCCCAATGGGTAGACCTAACTTAATAGGTAAATTCCCAATCTTATGTTTTTATGTCTTTTAAGTTTACCCAACCCCAAACGCAATCCCATCGCTTACATATCGCAATAGCGCATAAAGGATAGAAAGAGGGAACTTGGCATAATCATGACATAAAGGTGTTGAAGCCACAAATTTAACATGGTGGCATATGAAATGTACATATGTGCATATACTTGCATATTACATTTTTAGGCCTCAAAAGCATGCATAAAACCAAACTTAGCATATTGATGATACATGGTGATAAATGACATGTAGAAATGGCCATAAGTTCGCATTTAGCCTCACATGCAAGTTGTCATAAGAGATATGATAACTTACATGTTGCCAAAATGCAACCTTTAGCATAAAGCTTGAAGCTTTAAGCTCATAAACCCAAGATAAGCTTGCATAACATGATAACATGAACAAAATGATCAACCCAAACTTGCATAACATAACTTGCATATCATATGACAAACTTGCATATCAAACTTGCATAACATAACATGATAAACTTGCATATCATAACATGGCAAACTTGCATAACATAACGTGATAAACTTGCATATCATAACATATCAAACTTGCATATCATGGCAAACTTGCATATCATAACGATCATCCAAAACTTGCATCATTCATTTAACTTTAGAGTTTAAATATGAAAGTAGAAAAGGGCTTACAATGCTTATGAAGACACAAAAATATGACAAAGCCCTTATGCAATCAAATAGACCCAAAATGCAAGCTCTAATAGAAAAACCCTTGAGCCAAAATGATCAAAACACTTGCTTTATGATGTAAATATGGAAACTTGACTTGAATGCAAGCTAATGATGCTCATACAAGCTTGAAAACACTTGTATGCATTGAAAATCTCTCATAGAAATAACTTAGGAATTTTATGAAGAGAGTGGAGGCCATGAGAGGAATGATTTTGCCATAGTTTAGTTACTTGAATGAATAATGATGATTTAGGGTTAGGTTAGGGGCTTATTTATAGGATTAGGATGTGTTTTAGACCCTTAGATTAACCCTAGGTTAGATTAGGACCATCAGATCCCGGAAGCTTCCAGAAAACAGCCCCAAAACTCAGCCAAACTCAAAAATGGTGCATCAGGCCAAACTGGCCGAGCACCCACTGTCGACACCCAAGTCGACAGGGCTGTCGACTTGGTCCTAGCCAAGTCGACTGCCCAGTCGACAGGCCTGTCGACTGGGGTAGCTAGGCGGGAATTTTCCCTCCTGCGCCCAATGGCCCCAATTTCGAAATTTGAACCAGAATTTTAAATCTGTTTTGAACTTTGAATTTTCAGAAAACTTCTTCGGGCCTTAACCGGGTCATACGGACTCCAATTTTCGAAAACTCGGACTCTATTTCGCGTATTTTTCCGAGATGAACGCAATGGCATAGCCCTTTTCCCTTGATTCAGATTTATAAATTAAATTCTGCCTCGATTTACGATATAACAGGTTATCAAAAATACGGGTTGTTACACGTGCGCTCTTCTTCAAAGGACAATTCTTGCTATAGTGCCCCTTCTTATGGCAGTTATAGCATTCGGCTGAGTCATTTGCCTTTGGTTTCCTCGGAGCTTTGCATACATTAGAAAAGTGACCTGGCTTCCCGCAGTTGTAACAATTTCCTTTCGGGATCTTTGCAGGTTTCTGAGTAGCGGCCGCGGTAATGCTAGATTCGAGTTGATCTGTTGAAGCCTTGCGCTTATTTCCAGCTTGGCTTTTGGCGCGGTCTTGGCTAGCATGCCTCTCATCCATGTCTTCGTAATTGCAAGCCATCTCTACTAATTCTGTAAAGGAGAGTTTGATGTTGCTCATAGCTCTATCATGGTACTTGCGCTTCAGCCCAAATATGAATTTCTTGTTCTTTGCTTTGTTGGTCGTAATCAGCTCTGGAGCATAGCGCGACTATTGGGTGAACTTATTTAGATAATCCTGAATAGAGAGATCTCCTTGCTGGAGATTAGCAAACTGCTCTCGCATCCTCTCTAGAGCCTGTTCAGGTACAAACTTCTCATTGAACAAAGCTTTAAATTGCTCCCAAGTTCCAACAGTACCAGCTGCATCCTCTGAGGTAATGGCATCCCACCACAGCTCTGCTTCCTCCTGAAGGAGCCAAATGCCAAGTCGGGCTTTGTTGTTAGTTCCCATACCCATGCCTTCAAAGATTTTCTCATAGGTTTTCAGCCAAGCTATAGCCTCGGTCACTGTACCAGTGCCATTAAAAGGTTTTCCCCCAAGATTTCTGTACCTCTTCGCTACTTTATCCAGCTCAAAGTCTTCTGGTGTCGGTGGCTGAACAATAGGGATTTCCACAACTACGGGGATATTCCCACGTCCTCCTGCTGCATCTCCTCGGCCTCCACGGCCTCCTCTAGCTGCTGCTCCTCGTGTATCCATCTAAGAGAATACTGTATAAGCAAGAAAAGAGTCAAGCTCACAGATTTGATAATTTTCATAAATGATAAAGCAAGGGAATATAAGAAAAGATAATGATGATGTACTGATCAAATTGTTTTGCTCATCTGCTTAGCTCATTCTAGGACATTGCTAATCCTATCTCTAATGAGCTACTCGCATTAGAACATTACTGATTCTATTCTGACGAGGTGTTTAATGTGTTAGATCCCGGAACTAAGGTTAACCAAAGCTCTGATACCAACTGTGACGATCCCAAAATCCGAGGGGCGGTATTAAGGATAATCATTAGGAAATAACACATTAATCATCATAGCAGAGCACAGATAATAGCAGAAACAATAAATAAAATAAATTTACATGGATATGACAGCGGAATCACAACATGTAGGAATATCAGAATAGCATAACGTGGGATATAACTTAGTAAATGAAAGGAAAGTGATCAGTCATCATCGCCAGAGGCGGGATACATACATGCAGTGAGGCATAATAAGGGTATCAGTGTACATCGCCGAAGGCGGAATACATATACATATAGTGAGAAATACGGAAAGTAAATCAGTCTGCATCGCCAGTGGCGGAATCATAATATAAGTACAGTAATGGCGGAAAATGTCAAAGTCGTCTCTGTGTAGTCAGCCTCGCCATGAGCCAAAAATGCACTCTATGCAGCAGTGCAGAGCCAAAAACAACCTGTCACCTGTGTACTAGGCTGCCCGTGTGAAAATAAGGGCACCCGCGTTTGCAAAGTGAAACAAACAACGAGTCAGTCATGGGGACTGGTATGAGGAATCTATTTCACAGTTAAACAACAGTAATAGCAAATCATAGGACCACGCCAATTTCGCGGAACGGGTTTATTCCAGTGATTGCTAGTGCATTTAAACAAAGTAAATTCTTTTAAAACAACGCAATGCTTTTAGAAAGAATGAAGCCATTATAAGACTCAGGTCCCATCACACAATGCAACGCAAGCCGGAGGATAGAGTTTTACCTTATAAGGGCCAAATATGCTTGATACGTATAAAGCAAAATTATTTGATATTATTACTAGTGCATATATGTTTCAAAAACGAATAGCATCATGAATATCAATCATAGGCGGCATAGCTACCATCTACTATGTCTCCATACTAGTTCTACAATCAAGTCCGTTATTTCGTATTGGAAATTGGATTTCCATCATGAGTCGAGGCAAGGGGCAAGCTCCTCTCCGCTTCGAGACACTCTAGCAAATGCCTCGGGACTACGCACTCTGGGTAACCCCTGGATGCGGCTGGGCCAGTCCTCACTTACGTTAGAGGATTAATTATGCCTGAACACACGTTTCCCGGTCCTTACAGACCTATAATCGAGGCGCCTCGCATTCCAACAACCACAAAGGTGAAAAGTAGATATATATGTCAGGGCTGGTAAGTCACTGACACCACCATAGCTAGAAAGAAACGTCGTGCTCTCCCAGCTGTCCGTATCCCGTTTTTAACTCATACCGGGGTGTGAGGCTCGCGAATCTACGAAATACACAAAGCTAGGCCACGTAGACCTTGCTTTGATCATCATCCACAAGACTTTGCTTTGCAACAGAAGCCTTGATCATAGCATCTTGGCATGCCACATAGGCAGTCCACTCCATACGATTGATTTCCATCGATATATAACCTCTAAGCTCGTACGTCTCAGAGAAGGGCGTTAAGCAGAAGAATAAATTTTCCGCCGCCAAACAGATATATATTTAACAAAGCTCAATCAGTACAGAACAAAATCCAATGTCAGACACACAGTCCATTTACAAGTCCGTCCTGGGTCTGAACGAAACCGGAGGCGTCAAATTCCTCGCAAATCCGTACAATCAACACATACGTCCAGACGGCTACTACTTCCGTCCCCTTCCGGTAGCTACTCCGGTTAGGAACCTCAGTAGCGCCCATCCAACCGATACGAAGATCGTCGGTCTTGAATCGTCTTTGCATTTTCCAATTCGAATCGCTCGATAAATTATTTGAAATAAGGGTTAGCTCGGCCTTTTCAAATAATTCACGTCATTAGAATTTAAATCGATTCATTTTATGGTTATATTATTCGACATCCATCTTTCGGTTCTTTAGTGTTATTTTCATGTCATACACATACAACCAACAAATATCAAACAATTCAAGCCCAATTGGTTTATTTTCAATCAATATTGCTTATAATGTTTTATAACGATTTTTCGCCATTTTTATTTATTTAAAAATGGCCATATTTAATTAAACGACGTTTCAGGTCGTGCCGTGGCACTGGCGCTGTTTTTCTTCTAATTTGTTTTACACATATCGGAAAATCTAACCGTTGGATTTCTACAAAGTCTAAATCAGTGGGAAGATATTCCCAAAGCGAACCTAACGGTTCCAGTTTCGTGAGAATCCGACGGTCGGATCTTCCACAATAGTCGTTTGAAGTTATGGTTTCAAAATTCGAACTGTAGCGTCGTTATTCGATTTAATTTAATTATATTTATATTTATATATAAATATAAACGATTCTGGCGCTGTTTTTCTTCAGATTTGAATTAAACATCCCGGACAATCCAACCGTTGGATTTTTACAAGGTTGGTGCCGTTGGAAAGATATTTCCAAGGCGAACCCACCGGTTGCAGTTTCGGGAAAATCCGATGGTCGGATTTCTCGTACTAATCGTTTCAAATTACGATTCCGAAACGCGAACTGCACGGCCTCTATTACTTTTAATTATATTTATATATATATATAAATATAGTTCATTCTATAATTTCAACTATAGTTCATTTTATGTTTTCGACTTCGTTTTCACTTCAAATATTTCACTAACGCCTTAATATTTCGAAAAATTTCGCCATAACCTCTTTTGTACGGGGAGGGGTTTGGAAATTTATTGGGCCGTATTAGGTACCCAATAAATCCTAAAAAGCATTCACATATTTATAGTGATATATTCTGGTGTTTACGGGGAAGCATGTACTGATAATCACTCCAGAGAATAAATTCCCGTCACCCCGTTTCCGTGTGGAAATAAATAGTCCATGTGTCGTATCTAATAACTAGAGTGACGTGATTATTGTCAACCCCAGACCCGTGTGGGGTTTTTATTAATCTGGCAATTTATCGTTATAATTTATATAGTGCATATCAGTCATCAGTTCAACCTGTAGTACATAGTCATCGTCATACAAGCCTCTTGCTTGTATGGTAAATCTTCCACCTCGTCACACAAGCTCCAGTTGCTTATGTGGAATATGATGAAGTATGCCTATCGTCCAGAAGTATGCCATGTAGCGTAGTTCAAAATTAATTGTTACTATCCTATGGCGTTATTTATTATTTCACACAGAAAAACCAGCACTCCGCATCCAATGGCATTCACAGGAGTTGATATATAAATAAAATTGCGCAGCCAACTCATCAAGGTTTACCTATTTGTCGGGCACGCAAATAATTTCTTTACTCTACAGCTAATCCATTTTTCCTGTTCAACACATGTATATAAATGCAGAACAAAGCTAATAATAATATTTCTAGCAAATTATTATTGATTTCAACACATGTGTATTTTTAACTAAGCGTATATGTGATAAAAGGAATATTTTTATCATCAAAAATATTTATTCGACGCATGTGTATTTTTAACTCTTCATATTCACTATAAAAATATAGTTTTCATTGTCGATTCATTTTAATTTTTTTTTTAAAGATGATAACATTCAACACATGAACTTCAACTCAACGAATGAATTGCAACTCAACACATGAATATTCGATATAGTTTGTATATATATAAAAATGTGATTTTTATCGCTAAAGCCATTTGTTTAAATTCAAATAATATTCGACACATGAATTTCAACTCAACGAATGAATTGCAACTCAACACATGAATATTCGATATAGTTTGTATATATATATATATAAAAATGTGATTTTTATCGCTAAAGCCATTTGTTTAAATTCAAATAATATTCAACACATGAATTTCAACTCAACGAATGAATTGCAACTCAACACATGAATATTCGATATAGTTTGTATATATATAAAAATGTGATTTTTATCGCTAAAGCCATTTGTTTAAATTCAAATAATATTCAACACATGAATTTCAACTCAACGAATGAATTGCAACTCAACACATGAATATTCGATATAGTTTGTATATATATAAAAATGTGATTTTTATCGCTAAAGCCATTTGTTTAAATTCAAATAATATTCAACACATGAATTTCAACTCAACGAATGAATTGCAACTCAACACATGAATATTCGATATAGTTTGTATATATATATAAAAATGTGATTTTTATCGCTAAAGCCATTTGTTTAAATTCAAATAATATTCAACACATGAATTTCAACTCAACGAATGAATTGCAGCTCAACACATGAATATTCGATATAGTTTGTATATATATAAAAATGTGATTTTTATCGCTAAAGCCATTTGTTTAAATTCAAATAATATTCAACACATGAATTTCAACTCAACGAATGAATTGCAACTCAACACATGAATATTCGATATAGTTTATGTAATTTATTTCAACGAATGAAAATTATTCTAACACATAAATATTTCAGAAAATTTCGACAGCATAACGGCAGGGTAGTTAAAACCGGGACCGTCCCTAGTACGGCTCCTCACTCTACCTTAAAACCTCGCGGTTTTTGACAATGGGGATCATGCATCTAGTTCGCACGCAGGCGACATGTTTTATTTTCAATTCCACAATCCTATTCTATTTTGTTTCAACCACAAGAGGGTATTTTTCAACCACAAAGGTATTTTTCAACCATAATATCAACCACAAACAATTATTTCCAACCATTCGTCATACCATATAATATCACGTCAATCACAAGCAATAAATATCGTCCATGGTCTGTGGACGAGGGGAGTATATATATATACATAATATAATAATTCACTTGCATTTCATCACAATTCAAAGCATATAATTTTCATACAACGCTTGTATAACTTATACATCGCTAATATAACTTATACAACACATGTACAGGAGGTATACAATGCGTATATAATTTACACTTCGCTTATATAATTTATACAACGCGATTTCATTCACACAAATAGTTTAGATTCCTCACATTGGTTATTGCGGTGCTAAAAATCGTAGGAATGTCAGAAAAATCCGCGGCTTCTTCTAGAATGTAGAGAGCCTCTTTGCGGTCACGATGTCTCCTGTTTCATCGAATTTCGTTAAAGAACGAAAAAGATATTATTTTTCAAAGTTTTGCAACACTTAAAAGTGTTATTTTCATTTCAGAATTTTCATCAGAAAAGTTTTTTAAACCTTCGAAGCTAGGTCACAAATTTTCAGTCGATCCGTACCTCTATGCTTCGATCAGACCCTGCTGCGTCAAAGGGCTACGAACCACCTCCAGATCGGCGGCGGTGGCGAAGGATTCGGCGGCCTGTGCTCGTCGCGGCGGCGCTCTGAACGTTGCGCCTTTCTCGTCGAATTCCGACGTCGATGGCTGATGGGAGGAGGCGTGGGTTGGTCGGATGTGGAGAGGAGGCGAAGGCGGTCAGAAGTCTCAACTGGCGGCGGCGGTGAAATGGCCTGAGGCGGCGGCGATATCGACGAGAAGTTTTGAGCAACGTGGATCGTCCAATCGTTCTCTGGCGGCTAGGGTTTCGGATTTTATTTTTTTTATTTTTAAATGAAAAATTCCTATTGGTCCATGCTTTATAGGAAATTTTAAATAGTGTTTTTGCAAACGGACTCCTTTTTAAACCCAACGACTGTCACCCCTAGCTAAATACCCCCATTCCGGACACAATGGGATATGTTTCGTTGGCCATTTCGACTGTTACCGTCAGTTATTTTTCAAATTAAAATATAAAACATTCGATATTTAATTTAAACGTACATTTCAATTTGCCAGGGCCACAAACTGAATCGAAAAATTCCAGAAAAATAAATCTAGCTTTGTTTTGACGATATGGTCCTAACAAAATCAGTTTCGTCGAATTCTGAGCTCGTTTGAAAAACGGCCATTTTTAGGTCGACCCATTTTAACAGAATTTGACCAATCACATTATCTTTTGCCCCGCTCACACACTAGCTTCAAAAATTATGAAATTTGAAACTTAGCAATAATTTGACATCCCGCACCCAACAAAAGTGGTTTCGTCGAATTCCGAGGTCGTATGCAAGATCTCAATTTTCAAGGGCTATATATACTATATAGCGACCTTTCTGAAAATTCATTTGGCCATAACTTTTGATTTCCGTTATGAAATTTCGATTTTTCAGATTCGTTAGAAAGGTATTGATAAACAGATTTAAATATTTTCAGTTTCGTCAAAATCCGTTATATTTTCCACCCGGTATAGTCAGACAAAGTTTGTATTCAAAATTTCAAACTGCCATACCATACCAAATTCTATATTTTATGTAAATAGGCTATTTAAATTATTCAAATTCTTTGGTAATAACCTAATTTAAAAATTTTAAATTGGTTCACATTTTCCGGGTTATTACAATCTCCCCCACTTAAAACTTTTCGTCCTCGAAAAGGAAATAACAGTTAAGCAGGAAATAAAATGTAAATGCAAAGTATTGCAAAGGTACCTTGCACCGGAGTTAGTCAGAGATGTCCACTCTGCATTTGGGATAGGCTTGTTTAATGCTTTCCTCAGTCTCCCAAGTACAGTCTCTAGGATCACTACTCCACTGCACTTTGACTAGATGAATCTTTTTCCTCCTTAGCTCTCTGGTTTCTTTGCCAACTATCTTTAATGGCTCTCTCTTGAGTGCTAATTCTGGAGTTATGTCAATATCGTGTTGCGCTGCTTCTTCCACAATAAGGTCGGGATCATGAACATGATTTCTGAGTTGAGATACGTGGATCACATCATTGATACCAGGCAACCAATAAGGTAATGAAACCCTATATGCAAGAGTTCCAATCCGTTCAAGTATAGGAAAGGGACCAATAAATTTCGGTGCCAACTTCCCAGTCTTGCCAAATCTGATTACTCCTCTCATTGGAGAAACTCTTAAATAAACATAATCGCCAACGGCAAACGATATATCCCTTCTTCTCGCATCAGCATAACTTTTCTGTCGGCTCTGTGCGGTTTTTAATCGCTTCTTAATGAAATCGACTTTATCCGATGCTTCTTGAATCATATCGGGCCCTAACACAAGTCTGTTGCCAGGTTCTATCCAACATGCGGGAGATCTGCATGGTCTACCGTATAATGCTTCAAATGGAGACATTCCCAAACTTGCTTGATAGCTATTGTTGTAAGAGAATTCTGCTAAATGTAAGTGATCTTCCCATGAGCCTCCGAAATCAATAACGCAAGCCCGCAGTAGGTCTTCTAGAATTCTATTCACCCGCTCAGTTTGGCCGTCTGTCTGAGGGTGATAAGCGGTGCTTAGATTCAATTTGGTTCCCAATTCTTCCTGGAATGCTTCCCAGAATTTGCTAGTAAATAGGGGATCTCTATCGCTGACTATATTGAGCGGCACTCTATGTAGTTTAACTATTTCTTTGAAGTAAATCTGTGCTAGACTTTGAGCCGTTCTATTGGATCGGACAGGTATGAAATGGGCAGTCTTCGTGAAGCGATCTACGATTACCCATATACTGTCGTTTCCTTTCTTAGTTCGAGGCAAGCCATCGATGAAATCCATCGAGATTTGTTCCCACTTCCATCCTGGAATTTCTAAGGGTTGTAATAATCCAGCCAATTTCTGTTGATCACTCTTAACTAGCTGGCAAGTGGAGCATCTACTAACATATAATGAAATATCTCTTTTCATTGCCTTCCATCAGAAGGTGCGCTTGATATCGTTATACATTTTGCTTACACCAGGATGGATACTTAATTTGGATTTGTGGCACTCATCAAGTATTTCTCTTCTGAGCTCGGGATGGTTTGGGATGCAAATTCTGCCCTTTAATCTTAGAACTCCTTTGTCATCGAGTCGAAAACTTGTGGATTCACCTCCTTTGACTCTTTGACTGATTCTTTGAATAAATTCATCGTCTTTCTGAAGGGTCGAGATCCTGTCTATTAATGAAGACGTGATGACAAAACTGGCGATGATTTCATTCTTTCTACTGAGCGCATCTGCCACAACATTGGCTTTCTCTGGAGTGTATAGAATTTCAAAATCGTATGCTGCAAGGAATTCTAACCAACGCTGTTGTCTCAGGTTTAAATCTTTCTGAGTGAACAGGTACTTCAAGGATTGATGATCGGTAAATAGTTCGAATTTCTCGCCCAGTAAATAATGCCTCCAGATTCTTAAAGCGAACACGATAGCTAATAACTCAAGATCATGAGTTGCATAGTTTCTTTCACGCAGCTTTAGTTGACGGCTGGCATAAGCGATCACTTGGCCCTTTTGCATTAACACTGCGCCTAGCCCTCTAATAGAAGCATCTGTCCATACAGTCAAGTCTTGGTTGCCTTCTATAATTGTCAATACTGGAGCGGTTGTCAACTTCAGTTTTAGCTCTTGGAAAGCTTCTTCACATTCGGGTGTCCATTTGAATTTCTCATGCTTCTTTGTAAGCTTTGTCAATACTCCTGATATCTTTGAAAAATCCTGAACGAATTTCCGATAGTAACTAGCTAATCCAAGGAAACTTCGAACTTCTGTGGGCGTAGCAGGTTGTTTCCAGTTCTGAATCGCTATAATTTTGCTTGGATCTACAGCAATTCCTTCCTTTGACACTACATGGCCTAGGAATTTAACTTCATTCTGCCAGAAGACACATTTAGAAAATTTAGCTTTCAAGACATTTCTCCTTAGAATTTTCAACACTTGTTCTAAATGTTTTGCATGTTCATCTTCCGACTTGGAGTAGATTAAAATGTCATCGATGAAGACTAGAACAAATTTATTCAATACACCACGGAACACTCTGTTCATAAGATCAACGAAGTACGCCGAAGCATTACACAAGCCGAACGGCATTACTAACCATTCGTAGAATAAATCGGGACCCCTGAAGGCTGTCAAAGGAACACAGTCTTCGGCTATACGTAATTGGTGGAAACCTGTAGCTAGGTCCATCCTGGAGAGTACTGTTGCTCCATTTAATTGATCTAACAGATCATCTATACGGGGCAAGGGGTATTTGTTCTTCAGTGTCTGCTTATTGAGATCTCGGTAATCAACGCAAAGTCTTAGAGTACCGTCTGATTTCGGGACAAATACTACTGCTGCTCCCCATACTGAAAAGCTCGGCCTGATTAGACCTTTCCAAAGCAATTCTCGGGTTTGACTACTTAGCTCTTCTTTTTCTTTCGGGGCCATTCTTCTTATTGGATGTACTACTGGTCGGGCGTTAGGAATTAAATCTATTCTAAATTCAATTTCTCTTTGCGGCGGTAAGTTTTCTACTTCTTCAAACACATCCACATAGTTTTTAACGACCGGTATCTTTTCTATCGAAGGGGGAATAACTTCTAAAGAAGACCAAAATTCTATTCTATTGATTTCTGAGCCATGACATGGTATATATATAGGTCCAAGCTTCGTTTCAACTTTAACGATTCTTTCGGCACATCTAACTTCGGCCTTATATTTGGTTAACCATTCCAAACCGAGAATAACATCGAATTCCGATAAATCCATAACAATTAAGTGGATGGGAAACTTGTAACGTGAATAAGAGATAGGCACTCTGCAGTATAAACTGAGACTAACAGAACCTCCTATCGGGTTTTGAACTTTAATCGGTTCTTTTAGAATTCTTTGTTTCAATTTTAACTTATGAACAATGTTACCCGAAATGAAGCTACGTGATGCACCAGTATCAAAAAGTACAGAAACAGGAATATTTTTAATGGTAAGGGTACCTCCAAAGACGTTGGGTCTACCTGATCCATCGGTGGTAGCTGGCGGGGTCTTCCCGTCATAGACATGAGCCACTTGTGCTGTAACACCCCACCTCCGCCAGGGTGGCTCTTGCAAGCACTCTGACTTTGGAGGGGCGTTTGAATCGGGTAAACATGCATAATGATATATCAAGGCAGAACAAGAACATATGTATATATGTAAACAGAGTAAATAACATAGATAAAACAGCGGAAGATTTCAAACCATTTCAAAACAAGTCTGGTACCACATAATGTCAACTTTCCAAATAAACAAGTCTAGATAAAAACAACTTCAACTGAAAAACTGAAATACATAAGTACTATCCCCAAAATAAGTGATAACCATAGCTAGCTTCATGTCAAACCGTACATGAGCTAAAATCCCACAAGCAAGTGATCAGAAATCCAAGCTAAGCTCCAATATTCCCACCCTGTGAACCTGGGGGGGGGGGGGGAACGGAAGAAAAGAGGCGAAAGAAAAACAGGTCAGTCAAAAAGAATGAGTAAGCCCTACTACAATCAATGTAAACTGATAAAGTTAACTGGCATGAGAAGCAGGGATGAACATAAGGATAACAACATACTAGCATGATGATTAACTAACAAGGTAGATAAAGGTGTCATCGCATAATCAGGATTAAGGTTTTTGCACCACAGGTGTACCAGCATGCTAACATGTCATGTATAAACAAGAATTTATCCCTTGGCCTAAACTTGGCCCAGTATAAGGTGTTTGACTTAAATCAAGATCCAACTTCTTGGTACCAATTCTAGTATAACAGGATTAGGTGTTACCCCAATGTTTACATCGAAACAGGACGGAACAGAATGGTCCATACAGAGATAGAGTTTGGGAAAAATGGGCTTTTACCACCCTAACAGAACGGTACCACGCAGAAACAGACGGCTGTTACCACCCAACAAAATAGACGGTACCAACAGAATCAGACAGAGCTAAGTGTGCCCTAAATCCTACCCAAGCGATCGGCTCCCTAATACATAAACACCCTGTGTCGGCCCCACGATAGGGTGTATCACTCCCTAAAGTGGTAACCAATTGGCACAGGCATATTTACAGATGTCACGGCGTCTTACATCCTCAGAGGCAGACCGGGATCCATGCACGCACATGACCCGGTTGGAACGCACCATCAACACCCATCGCCATTATCAGAATGAACCACTTATAATTAGTTCAGTAAGCGTGCCCGGACCCTACCTACAGTTGGGTCAAAGTTTTGATACCAGAAAGGGTTACTGACTAATATGGGTCCCAAACAACAAATGACACAAGTATTCCCCCTTGTGTCCCCAGACTGTCAGATTCAGGTTAACTTATTAACAGTGTTCAGACGTACAAAGTTCAGACGAATCAGTTTT
This sequence comes from Allium sativum, assembly GCA_030737875.1. Taxonomy (NCBI): domain Eukaryota; kingdom Viridiplantae; phylum Streptophyta; class Magnoliopsida; order Asparagales; family Amaryllidaceae; genus Allium; species Allium sativum. The sequence continues at coordinate 781,538,065 of CM060918.1, read as the reverse complement.
CAGACTAACGGATCAGATAATAGATTTACAAACTTGCCTAACTTGGTGTGGGTCCTACAGATCCGCAAAACAGGTTCGTTTAATTTATCAATCAAGTTAGTTTATCCAGACCAGGTATCAAATTGGTTCTCAGCCTTACCAAATTACTGAGTTGGATTGGTTAAGTATAGTTCAACTTAACCCCGTTAAATTACCGAGTTCAGATTGGCTAAGTGTAGGTTAACTTAACCCTTTTACTAATCATGGATTGACTTGGTTAAGTGTAACGATGGGTTCACGACTTAACCCCGATTAATCCACCAAGTCCAAATTGGTTAAGTATTAAGTGGACCATGACTTAACCCTAATCAAGAGGCATTAATTAATTAATGTGCCTTAACCTCTCACATTAGACTTTGTTGCGGTTACTAGTTAAGCCGGTCAGTTCCGGGTAGCTTTACACCACAACTTGGTCTAACCTCGGGTTCAGGGTACAACATGACCAACTTCTCACATTGGGTCCTATTATTTGTAGCAACTAGTTAAGCCGGTCGGTTCCGGGTAGTTTTACGCTACAAACTCAACCCAACCTCGAGTTGGTCACACTTATATTTTCTAAGTGTCATGTCCATTATGTTTACCAAACATATTACTAGTTTTCAAGCATTTGGGTAGACCTAACTTAATAGGTAAATTCCCAATGGGTAGACCTAACTTAATAGGTAAATTCCCAATCTTATGTTTTTATGTCTTTTAAGTTTACCCAACCCCAAACGCAATCCCATCGCTTACATATCGCAATAGCACATAAAGGATAGAAAGAGGGAACTTGGCATAATCATGACATAAAGGTGTTGAAGCCACAAATTTAACATGGTGGCATATGAAATGTACATATGTGCATATACTTGCATATTACATTTTTAGGCCTCAAAAGCATGCATAAAACCAAACTTAGCATATTGATGATACATGGTGATAAATGACATGTAGAAATGGCCATAAGTTCGCATTTAGCCTCACATGCAAGTTATCATAAGAGATATGATAACTTACATGTTGCCAAAATGCAACCTTTAGCATAAAGCTTGAAGCTTCAAGCTCATAAACCCAAGATAAGCTTGCATAACATGATAACATGAACAAAATGATCAACCCAAACTTGCATAACATAACTTGCATATCATATGACAAACTTGCATATCAAACTTGCATAACATAACATGATAAACTTGCGTATCATAACATGGCAAACTTGCATAACATAACGTGATAAACTTGCATATCATAACATATCAAACTTGCATATCATGGCAAACTTGCATATCATAACGATCATCCAAAACTTGCATCATTCATTTAACTTTAGAGTTTAAATATGAAAGTAGAAAAGGGCTTACAATGCTTATGAAGACACAAAAATATGACAAAGCCCTTATGCAATCAAATAGACCCAAAATGCAAGCTCTAATAGAAAAACCCTTGAGCCAAAATGATCAAAACCCTTGCTTTATGATGTAAATATGGAAACTTGACTTGAATGCAAGCTAATGATGCTCATACAAGCTTGAAAAAACTTGTATGCATTGAAAATCTCTCATAGAAATAACTTAGGAATTTTATGAAGAGAGTGGAGGCCATGAGAGGAATGATTTTGCCATAGTTTAGTTACTTGAATGAATAATGATGATTTAGGGTTATGTTAGGGGCTTATTTATAGGATTAGGATGTGTTTTAGACCCTTAGATTAACCCTAGGTTAGATTAGGACCATCAGATCCCGGAAGCTTCCAGAAAACAGCCCCAAAACTCAGCCAAACTCAAAAATGGTGCATCAGGCCAAACTGGCCGAGCACCCCCTGTCGACACCCAAGTCGACAGGGCTGTCGACTTGGTCCTAGCCAAGTGGACTGCCCAGTCGACAGGCCTGTCGACTGGGGTAGCTAGGCGGGAATTTTCCCACCTGCGCCCAATGGCCCCAATTTCGAAATTTGAACCAGAATTTTAAATCTGTTTTGAACTTTGAATTTTCAGAAAACTTCTTCGGGCCTTAACCGGGTCATACGGACTCCGATTTTCGAAAACTCGGACTCTATTTCGCGTATTTTTTCCGAGTCGAACGCAATGGCATAGCCCGTTTCCCTTGATTCAGATTTATAAATTAAATTCTGCCTCGATTTACGATATAACAGGTTATCAAAAATACGGGTTGTTACATTCTCCCCTCCTTAAAGGATTTCGTCCTCGAAATCTTCAAGTTAGGAAGAACGCATCCTACCATCCATCATCCATCTACTCAAATCATCATTCACGAGTAATCATTTTCCTTAAAGATTCTAATGCGGTATAAACATATGCAAAAGGTGTGTGTATATGTTCTTATCTAATGCAAAGATCCTCAATGCAAAGTATGTTAGTGAAATGAATCCATTATGTATGCAAATAGTCCTAATCATATAATACTATATGTGTGCACAAACATTCGTCCATATGCAACATCCATGTGCTGAATTAACCATCTTGCAACCATAAGAATTGAAAATGTACACACGTCCATATGGAATATGAGAGTGTATTTCAAGCCGATCTAATGCCTAGTGTGTGTTTATGCATCCACGAGCAACCACTAGCAACCACTTGCATCCACTTGCAAACATCAAACATAACATGTCTCAAACACATGTTTACATCCATAGGATTCCTATCTCAACAAGATACAGTCGAGTGATGGAAGCGAGTACAGATAAAACAAAAACTTGGTACATATACTTACAGACTACTGGTACAGATCAGATTTCCCCAAATGATTCTTAGGAAACTAAGCATGGTAGAAACCCAGAATGTATTCGTCATAGTCACCCTCATGCCCAACACAGATACTCTCAAACCCCAATTTATCACAAACAGATGAGTTATAACTCTCAGGGAGTTTGAGACTATTACCAGATCAGAAGCAAGACTAGATTAAAGTACCGAGTTTCCATTACAGAATCAAAATACCAGAAAAAGAGTTTCAAACTGAAAATTAGACAAGGAAAATTAAACATCCTACAGACAAATTATTCTAGCCCTAATCTATTCACTCGCCATGCGAGTATTCACCGTTCCTTCCGATGTAGTCCCTTTCTTCTTCGGGCAGTCCCTAGTGAAGTGTCCCATCTCTCCACAGTTAAAGCAAGTGCCCTTCCTCTTTCTGCAATCCTTGTTTAGATGAGTTGAGCTTCCACAAGTAAAGCACTTCTTTTCCTTCTTATCTTCAGACTTCTCCTCCTTCTTTTGCATTTCCTTTTTGGGCCCCGTTTTCTTGTTTTGAGACTCATTCACCTTAACCTCCTTCTTTGCACTCTTGTTCTCTTCATTGAGTAGGGCCATATCCACCAAACTCTCAAACGTTGCCCCCATGGGCACATGAGACATAGCTAACTCCTGTAACGGCTCATTCAATCCTCTAGCAAAACGAAGAGCCTTCTTCTGAGTAGTACTCACCATATCCAAGCCAAAATGAGCTAACTGATTGAACTTGTTCACATATTCTTTGACAGACATGTCTCCTTGCTTCAAAGCAATAAACCTTTCCATTTGCAAATTCTCTTCAGCAGAAGACAGAAACTTAAGCCCGAATCTTGTCCTGAAATCGGCCCAAGTCTCAACGGGCCTAGTCGCGGTGGTGATCTCCCACCAATAAGCGGCTTCATCCTTCATAAGCCAAACTGCCAACAAGATCTTTCTCTGATCATCTAATCCAAAGATAGCGAATAAATCCTTGGTCTCTTTCAACCAATTCCGGGCCTCTACAAAAGTCTCGGTACCTAGAAAGTTCTTGCCACCCATTGCTTTGAAATCCTTGCAAATCTTCGTGAACTCTACTGGAGGATGCTGAGGGGGAGGAAGAGGAGGAACCTCAGCAACAGGAGGAGGAACATTAACCACCGGAGGAGGAGTAACATTTGTGGGGCCGGCTTCGGTCGCCCTAGCCTCCATAAGTCTCCTATACCAAACAGGAACTTGCACTCCCTCTGGGATAACAAAGTTATCGGCCATACTGAAAACGAAGAAGAAGACAGATTCAAAATGGAGAAAAACGAAGGAATTTTGCTAATGGCTTTTTGGGGAATAGCCTTTAAAATAAACTAGACTTTTCTTTGGAAAATACTTTATACTTGGTTTTGAAAATAGTTTTCCAAAAGTTTTCTAAAAACCTTTTTGTTTCTTCTCGTAAACCATATGCTCTGATACCAAATGTAACACCCCACCTCCGCCAGGGTGGCTCTTGCAAGCACTCTGACTTTGGAGGGGCGTTTGAATCGGGTAAACATGCATAATGATATATCAAGGCAGAACAAGAACATATGTATATATGTAAACAGAGTAAATAACATAGATAAAACAGCGGAAGATTTCAAACCATTTCAAAACAAGTCTGGTACAACATAATGTCAACTTTCCAAATAAACAAGTCTAGATAAAAACAACTTCAACTGAAAAACTGAAATACATAAGTACTATCCCCAAAATAAGTGATAACCATAGCTAGCTTCATGTCAAACCGTACATGAGCTAAAATCCCACAAGCAAGTGATCAGAAATCCAAGCTAAGCTCCAATATTCCCACCCTGTGAACCTGGGGGGGGGGGGGGGGGGAACGGAAGAAAAGAGGCGAAAGAAAAACAGGTCAGTCAAAAAGACTGAGTAGGCCCTACTACAATCAATGTAAACTGATAAAGTTAACTGGCATGAGAAGCAGGGATGAACATAAGGATAACAACATACTAGCATGATGATTAACTAACAAGGTAGATAAAGGTGTCATCGCATAATCAGGATTAAGGTTTTTGCACCACAGGTGTACCACCATGCTAACATGTCATGTATAAACAAGAATTTATCCCTTGGCCTAAACTTGGCCCAGTATCAGGTGTTTGACTTAAATCAAGATCCAACTTCTTGGTACCAATTCTAGTATAACAGGATTAGGTGTTACCCCCAATGTTTACATCGAAACAGGACGGAACCATATGGTCCATACAGAGATAGAGTTTGGGAAAAATGGGCTTTTACCACCCTAACAGAACGGTACCACGCAGAAACAGACGGGTGTTACCACCCAACAAAACAGACGGTACCAACAGAATCAGACAGAGCTAAGTGTGCCCTAAATCCTACCCAAGCGATCGGCTCCCTAATACATAAACACCCTGTGTCGGCTCCAAGATAGTGTGTATCACTCCCTAAAGTGGTAACCAATTGGCACAGGCATATTTACAGATGTCACGGCGTCTTACATCCTCAGAGGCAGACCGGGATCCATGCACGCACATGACCCGGTTGGAACGCACCATCAACACCCATCGCCATTATCAGAACGAACCACTTATAATTAGTTCAGTAAGCGTGCCCGGACCCTACCTACAGTTGGGTCAAAGTTTTGATACCAGAAAGGGTTACTGACTAATATGGGTCCCAAACAACAAATGACACAAGTATTCCCCCTTGTGTCCCCAGACTGTCAGATTCAGATTAACTTATTAACAGTGTTCAGACGTACAAAGTTCAGACGAATCAGTTTTCAGGCTAACGGATCAGATAACAGATTTACAAACTTGCCTAACTTGGTGTGGGTCCTACAGATCCGCAAAACAGGTTCGTTTAATTTATCAATCAAGTTAGTTTATCCAGACCAGGTATCAAATTGGTTCTCAGCCTTACCAAATTACTGAGTTGGATTGGTTAAGTATAGTTCAACTTAACCCCGTTAAATTACCGAGTTCAGATTGGCTAAGTGTAGGTTAACTTAACCCTTTTACTAATCATGGATTGACTTGGTTAAGTGTAACGATGGGTTCACGACTTAACCCCGATTAATCCACCAAGTCCAAATTGGTTAAGTATTAAGTGGACCATGACTTAACCCTAATCATGAGGCATTAATTAATTAATGTGCCTTAACCTCTCACATTAGACTTTGTTGCGGTTACTAGTTAAGCCGGTCGGTTCCGGGTAGCTTTACACCACAACTTGGTCTAACCTCGGGTTCAGGGTACAACATGACCAACTTCTCACATTGGGTCCTATTGTTTGTAGCAACTAGTTAAGCCGGTCGGTTCCGGGTAGTTTTACGCTACAAACTCAACCCAACCTCGAGTTGGTCACACTTATATTTTCTAAGTGTCATGTCCATTATGTTTACCAAACATATTACTAGTTTTCAAGCATTTGGGTAGACCTAACTTAATAGGTAAATTCCCAATGGGTAGACCTAACTTAATAGGTAAATTCCCAATCTTATGTTTTTATGTCTTTTAAGTTTACCCAACCCCAAACGCAATCCCATCGCTTACATATCGCAATAGCACATAAAGGATAGAAAGAGGGAACTTGGCATAATCATGACATAAAGGTGTTGAAGCCACAAATTTAACATGGTGGCATATGAAATGTACATATGTGCATATACTTGCATATTACATTTTTAGGCCTCAAAAGCATGCATAAAACCAAACTTAGCATATTGATGATACATGGTGGTAAATGACATGAAGAAATGGCCATAAGTTCGCATTTAGCCTCACATGCAAGTTATCATAAGAGATATGATAACTTACATGTTGCCAAAATGCAACCTTTAGCATAAAGCTTGAAGCTTTAAGCTCATAAACCCAAGATAAGCTTGCATAACATGATAACATGAACAAAATGATCAACCCAAACTTGCATATCATATGACAAACTTGCATATCAAACTTGCATAACATAACATGATAAACTTGCATATCATAACATGGCAAACTTGCATAACATAACGTGATAAACTTGCATATCATAACATATCAAACTTGCATATCATGGCAAACTTGCATATCATAACGATCATCCAAAACTTGCATCATTCATTTAACTTTAGAGTTTAAATATGAAAGTAGAAAAGGGCTTACAATGCTTATGAAGACACAAAAATATGACAAAGCCCTTATGCAATCAAATAGACCCAAAATGCAAGCTCTAATAGAAAAACCCTTGAGCCAAAATGATAAAAACCCTTGCTTTATGATGTAAATATGGAAACTTGACTTGAATGCAAGCTAATGATGCTCATACAAGCTTGAAAACACTTGTATGCATTGAAAATCTCTCATAGAAATAACTTAGGAATTTTATGAAGAGAGTGGAGGCCATGAGAGGAATGATTTTGCCATAGTTTAGTTACTTGAATGAATAATGATGATTTAGGGTTAGGTTAGGGGCTTATTTATAGGATTAGGATGTGTTTTAGACCCTTAGATTAACCCTAGGTTAGATTAGGACCATCAGATCCCGGAAGCTTCCAGAAAACAGCCCCAAAACTCAGCCAAACTCAAAAATGGTGCATCAGGCCAAATTGGCCGAGCACCCCCTGTCGACACCCAAGTCGACAGGGCTGTCGACTTGGTCCTAGCCAAGTCGACTGCCCAGTCGACAGGCCTGTCGACTGGGGTAGCTAGGCGGGAATTTTCCCTCCTGCGCCCAATGGCCCCAATTTCGAAATTTGAACCAGAATTTTAAATCTGTTTTGAACTTTGAATTTTCAGAAAACTACTTCAGGCCTTATCCGGGTCATACGGACTCCGATTTTCGAAAACTCGGACTCTATTTCGCGTATTTTTCTGAGACGAACGCAATGGCATAGCCCGTTTCCCTTGATTCAGATTTATAAATTAAATTCTGCCTCGATTTACGATATAATAGGTTATCAAAAATACGGGTTGTTACACGTGCGCTCTTCTTCAAAGGACAATTCTTGCTATAGTGCCCCTTCTTATGGCAGTTATAGCATTCGGCTGAGTCATTTGCCTTTGGTTTCCTCGGAGCTTTGCATACATTAGAAAAGTGACCTGGCTTCCCGCAGTTGTAACAATTTCCTTTCGGGATCTTTGCAGGTTTCTGAGTAGCGGCCGCGGTAATGCTAGATTCGGGTTGATCTGTTGAAGCCTTGCGCTTTTTTCCAGCTTGGCTTTTGGCGCGGTCTTGGCTAGCATGCCTCTCATCCATGTCTTCGTAATTGCAAGCCATCTCTACTAATTCTGTAAAGGAGAGTTTGATGTTGCTCATAGCTCTATCATGGTACTTGCGCTTCAGCCCAAATATGAATTTCTTGTTCTTTGCTTTGTTGGTCGTAATCAGCTCTGGAGCATAGCGCGACTATTGGGTGAACTTATTTAGATAATCCTGAATAGAGAGATCTCCTTGCTGGAGATTAGCAAACTGCTCTCGCATCCTCTCTAGAGCCTGTTCAGGTACAAACTTCTCATTGAACAAAGCTTTAAATTGCTCCCAAGTTCCAACAGTACCAGCTGCATCCTCTGAGGTAATGGCATCCCACCACAGCTCTGCTTCCTCCTGAAGGAGCCAAATGCCAAGTCGGGCTTTGTTGTTAGTTCCCATACCCATGCCTTCAAAGATTTTCTCACAGGTTTTCAGCCAAGCTATAGCCTCGGTCACTGTAACAGTGCCAGTAAAAGGTTTTCCCCCAAGATTTTTGTACCTCTTCGCTACTTTATCCAGCTCAAAGTCTTCTGGTGCAGGTGGCTGAACAATAGGGATTTCCACAACTACGGGGATATTCCCCTGTCCTCCTGCTGCATCTCCTCGGCCTCCACGGCCTCCTCTAGCTGCTGCTCCTCGTGTATCCATCTAAGAGAATACTGTATAAGCAAGAAAAGAGTCAAGCTCACAGATTTGATAATTTTCATAAATGATAAAGCAAGGGAATATAAGAAAAGATAATGATGATGTACTGATCAAATTGTTTTGCTCATTTGCTTAGCTCATTCTAGGACATTGCTAATCCTATCTCTAATGAGCTACTCGCATTAGAACATTACTGATTCTATTCTGACGAGGTGTTTAATGTGTTAGATCCCGGAACTAAGGTTAACCAAAGCTCTGATACCAACTGTGACGATCCCAAAATCCGAGGGGCGGTATTAAGGATAATCATTAAGAAATAACACATTAATCATCATAGCAGAGCACAGATAATAGCAGAAACAATAAATAAAATAAATTTACATGGATATGACAGCGGAATCACAACATGTAGGAATATCAGAATAGCATAACGTGGGATATAACTTAGTAAATGAAAGGAAAGTGATCAGTCATCATCGCCAGAGGCGGGATACATACATGCAGTGAGACATAATAAGGGTATCAGTCTACATCGCCGAAGGCGGAATACATATACATATAGTGAGAAATACGGAAAGTAAATCAGTCTGCATCGCCAGTGGCGGAATCATAATATAAGTACAGTAATGGCGGAAAATGTCAAAGTCGTCTCTGTGTAGTCAGCCTCGCCATGAGCCAAAAATGCACTCTATGCAGTAGTGCAGAGCCAAAAACAACCTGTCACCTGTGTACTAGGCTGCCCGTGTGAAAATAAGGGCACCGGCGTTTGCAAAGTGAAACAAACAACGAGTCAGTCATGGGGACTGGTATGAGGAATCTATTTAACAGTTAAACAACAGTAATAGCAAATCATAGGACCACGCCTCTTTCGCGGAACGGGTTTATTCCAGTGATTGCTAGTGCATTTAAACAAAGTAAATTCTTTTAAAACAACGCAATGCTTTTAGAAAGAATGAAGCCATTATAAGACTCAGGTCCCATCACAGAATGCAACGCAAGCCGGAGGATAGAGTTTTACCTTATAAGGGCCAAATATGCTTGATACGTATAAAGCAAAATCATTTGATATTATTACTAGTGCATATATGTTTCAAAAACGAATAGCATCATGAATATCAATCATAGGCGGCATAGCTACCATCTACTATGTCTCCATACTAGTTCTACAATCAAGTCCGTTATTTCGTATTGGAAATTGGATTTCCGTCATGAGTCGAGGCAAGAGGCAAGCTCCTCTCCGCTTCGAGACACTCTAGCAAATGCCTCGGGACTACGCACTCTGGGTAACCCCTGGATGCGGCTGGGCCGGTCCTCACTTACGTTAGAGGATTAATTATGCCTGAACACACGTTTCCCGGTCCTTACAGACCTATAATCGAGGCGCCTCGCATTCCAACAACCACAAAGGTGAAAAGTAGATATATATGTCAGGGCTGGTAAGTCACTGACACCACCATAGCTAGAAAGAAACGTCGTGCTCTCCCAGTGGTCCGTATCCCGTTTTTAACTCATACCGGGGTGTGAGGCTCGCGAATCTACGAAATACACAAAGCTAGGCCACGTAGACCTTGCTTTGATCATCATCCACAAGACTTTGCTTTGCAACAAAAGCCTTGATCATAGCATCTTGGCATGCCACATAGGCAGTCCACTCCATACGATTGATTTCCATCGATATATAACCTCTAAGCTCGTACGTCTCAGAGAAGGGCGTTAAGCAGAAGAATAAATTCTCCGCCGCCAAACAGATATATATTTAACAGAGCTCAATCAGTACAGAACAAAATCCAATGTCAGACACACAGTCCATTTACAAGTCCGTCCTGGGTCTGAACGAAACCGGAGGCGTCAAATTCCTCGCAAATCCGTACAATCAACACATACGTCCAGACGGCTACTACTTTCGTCCCCTTCCGGTAGCTACTCCGGTTAGGAACCTCAGTAGCGCCCATCCAACCGATACGAAGATCGTCGGTCTTGAATCGTCTTTGCATTTTCCAATTCGAATCGCTCGATAAATTATTTGAAATGAGGGTTAGCTCGACCTTTTCAAATAAATCACGTCATTAGAATTTAAATCGATTCATTTTATGGTTATATTATTCGACATCCATCTTTCGGTTCTTTAGTGTTATTTTCATGTCATACACATACAACCAACAAATATCAAACAATTCAAGCCCAATTGGTTTATTTTCAATCAATATTGCTTATAATGTTTTATAACGATTTTTCGCCATTTTTATTTATTTAAAAATGGCCATATTTAATTAAACGACATTTCAGGTCGTGCCGTGGCACTGGCGCTGTTTTTCTTCTAATTTGTTTTACACATATCGGAAAATCTAACCGTTGGATTTCTACAAAGTCTAAATCAGTGGGAAGATATTCCCAAAGCGAACCTAACGGTTCCAGTTTCGTGAGAATCCGACGGTCGGATCTTCCACACTAGTCGTTTGAAGTTATGGTTTCAAAATTCGAACTGCAGCGTCGTTATTCGATTTAATTTAATTTAATTATATTTATATATAAATATAAACGATTCTGGCGCTGTTTTTCTTCAGATTTGAATTAAACATCCCGGACAATCCAACCGTTGGATTTTTACAAGGTTGGTGCCGTTGGAAAGATATTTCCAAGGCGAACCCAACGGTTGCGGTTTCGGGAAAATCCGATGGTCGGATTTCTCGTACTAATCGTTTCAAATTACGATTCCGAAACGCGAACTTCACGGCCTCTATTCCTTTTAATTATATTTATATATATATATATAAATATAGTTCATTCTATAATTTCAACTATAGTTCATTTTATGCTTTCGACTTCGTTTTCACTTCAAATATTTCACTAACGCCTTAATATTTCGAAAAATTTCGCCATAACCTCTTTTGTACGGGGAGGGGTTTGGAAATTTATTGGGCCGTATTAGGTACCCAATAAATCCTAAAAAGCATTCACATATTTATAGTGATATATTCTGGTGTTTACGGGGAAGCATGTACTGATAATCACTCCAGAGAATAAATTCCCGTCACCCCGTTTCCGTGTGGAAATAAATAGTCCATGTGCCGTATCTAATAACTAGAGTGACGTGATTATTGTCAACTCCAGACCCGTGTGGGGTTTTTATTAATCTGGCAATTTATCGTTATAATTTATATAGTCCATATCAGTCATCAGTTCAACCTGTAGTACATAGTCATCGTCATACAAGCCTCTTGCTTGTATGGTAAATCTTCCACCTCGTCACACAAGCTCCAATTGCTTATGTGGAATATGATGAAGTATGCCTATCGTCCAGAAGTATGCCATGTAGCGTAGTTCAAAATTAATTGTTACTATCCTATGGCGTTATTTATTATTTCACACAGAAAAACCAGCACTCCGCATCCAATGGCATTCACAGGAGTATATAAATGCAGAACAAAGCTAATAATAATATTTCTAGCAAATTATTATTGATTTCAACACATGTGTATTTTTAACTAAGCGTATACGTGATAAAAGGAATATTTTTATCATCAAAAATATTTATTCGACGCATGTGTATTTTTAACTCTTCATATTCACTATAAAAATATAGTTTTCATTGTCGATTCATTTTAATTTTTTTTTTTAAAGATGATAACATTCAACACATGAACTTCAACTCAACGAATGAATTGCAACTCAACACATGAATATTCGATATAGTTTGTATATATATAAAAATGTGATTTTTATCGCTAAAGCCATTTGTTTAAATTCAAATAATATTCGACACATGAATTTCAACTCAACGAATGAATTGCAACTCAACACATGAATATTCGATATAGTTTGTATATATATATATATATATAAATGTGATTTTTATCGCTAAAGCCATTTGTTTAAATTCAAATAATATTCAACACATGAATTTCAACTCAACGAATGAATTGCAACTCAACACATGAATATTCGATATAGTTTGTATATATATAAAAATGTGATTTTTATCGCTAAAGCCATTTGTTTAAATTCAAATAATATTCAACACATGAATTTCAACTCAACGAATGAATTGCAACTCAACACATGAATATTCGATATAGTTTGTATATATATAAAAATGTGATTTTTATCGCTAAAGCCATTTGTTTAAATTCAAATAATATTCAACACATGAATTTCAACTCAACGAATGAATTGCAACTCAACACATGAATATTCGATATAGTTTGTATATATATATATAAAAATGTGATTTTTATCGCTAAAGCCATTTGTTTAAATTCAAATAATATTCAACACATGAATTTCAACTCAACGAATGAATTGCAGCTCAACACATGAATATTCGATATAGTTTGTATATATATAAAAATGTGATTTTTATCGCTAAAGCCATTTGTTTAAATTCAAATAATATTCAACACATGAATTTCAACTCAACGAATGAATTGCAACTCAACACATGAATATTCGATATAGTTTATGTAATTTATTTCAACGAATGAAAATTATTCTAACACATAAATATTTCGGAAAATTTCGACAGCATAACGGCAGGGTAGTTAAAACCGGGACCGTCCCTAGTACGGCTCCTCGCTCTACCTTAAAACCTCGCGGTTTTTGACAATGGGGATCATGCATCTAGTTCGCACGCAGGCGGCATGTTTTATTTTCAATTCCACAATCCTATTCTATTTTGTTTCAACCACAAGAGGGTATTTTTCAACCACAAAGGTATTTTTCAACCATAATATCAACCACAAACAATTATTTCCAACCATTCGTCATACCATATAATATCACGTCAATCACAAGCAATAAATATCGTCCATGGTCTGTGGACGAGGGGAGTATATATATATACATAATATAATAATTCACTTGCATTTCATCACAATTCAAAGCATATAATTTTCATACAACGCTTGTATAACTTATACATCGCTAATATAACTTATACAACACATGTACAGGAGGTATACAATGCGTATATAATTTACACTTCGCTTATATAATTTATACAACGCGATTTCATTCACACAAATAGTTTAGATTCCTCACATTGGTTATTGCGGTGCTAAAAATCGTAGGAAGGTCAGAAAAATCCGCGGCTTCTTCTAGAATGTAGAGAGCCTCCTTGCGGTCACGGTGTCTCCTGTTTCATCGAATTTCGTTAAAGAACGAAAAAGATATTATTTTTCAAAGTTTTGCAACACTTAAAAGTGTTATTTTCATTTCAGAATTTCCATCAGAAAAGTTTTTAAAACCTTCGAAACTAGGTCACAAATTTTCAGTCGATCCGTACCTCTATGCTTCGATCAGACCCTGCTGCGTTAAAGGGCTACGAACCACCTCCAGATCGGCGGCGTTGGCGAAGGATTCGACGGCCTGTGCTCGTCGCGGCGGCGCTCTGAAGGTCGCGCCTTTCTCGTCGAATTCCGACGTCGATGGCTGATGGGAGGAGGCGTGGGTTGGTCGGATGTGGAGAGGAGGCGAAGGCGGTCAGAAGTCTCAACTGGCGGCGGCGGTGAAATGGCCTGAGACGGCGGCGATATCGACGAGAAGTTTTGAGCAACGTGGATCGTCCAATCGTTCTCTGGCGGCTAGGGTTTCGGATTTTATTTTTTTTATTTTTAAATGAAAAATTCCTATTGGTCCATGCTTTATAGGAAATTTTAAATAGTGTTTTTGCAAACGGACTCCTTTTTAAACCCAACCACTGTCGCCCCTAGCTAAATACCCCCATTCCGGACATAATGGGATATGTTTCGTTGGCCATTTCGACTGTTACCGTCAGTTATTTTTCAAATTAAAATATAAAACATTCGATATTTAATTTAAACGTACATTTCAATTTGCCAGGGCCACAAACTGAATCGAAAAATTCCAGAAAAATAAATCTAGCTTTGTTTTGACGATATGGTCCTAACAAAATCAGTTTCGTCGAATTCTGAGCTCGTTTGAAAAACGGCCATTTTTAGGTCGACCCATTTTAACAGAATTTGACCAATCACATTATCTTTTGCCCCGCTCACATACTAGCTTCAAAAATTATGAAATTTGAAACTTAGCAATAATTTGACATCCCGCACCCAACAAAAGTGGTTTCGTCGAATTCCGAGGTCGTATGCAAGATCTCAATTTTCAAGGGCTATATATACTATATAGCGACCTTTCTGAAAATTCATTTGGCCATAACTTTTGATTTCCGTTATGAAATTTCGATTTTTCAGATTCGTTAGAAAGGTATTGATAAACAGATTTAAATATTTTCAGTTTCGTCAAAATCCGTTATATTTTCCACCCGGTATAGTCAGACAAAGTTTGTATTCAAAATTTCAAACTGCCATACCATACCAAATTCTATATTTTATGTAAATAGGCTATTTAAATTATTCAAATTCTTTGGTAATAACCTAATTTAAAATTTTTAAATTGGTTCACAATTTCCGGGTTATTACAGAAGATGTGCTACATGGGACATCGAAGATTTCTTCCTTCCAAACACAAGTTTCGAGACGATAAAACAAACTTTGATAACAAACAAGAATATCTTCGTCCTCCAAAGCCATTGACTGGTTATCAAGTTGAAGAGAAGGTAGCTAATATCAAAATGAAAGTTGGTAAAAAAACAATCAGAAATCAGTCGAAAACGAAAAAAAAAAGAATCATTGAAGAAGAAGATGTCAATGTTCCCGCATGGTATAGGAGGTTCATCCTCTTTGATTTACCATATTGGAAAGCAAATTTGGTTCGACATAATATTGATGTTATGCATACGGAGAAGAATGTCACTGAGCATCTCATTAGCACAATCATGGGTCATAAAGACAAGTCTAAAGACGACATCAATGCACGTAAGGATTTGAAAATCATGGGTATAAAACAAAAATTGTGGGTGATGGAAAATCCTGAAACAAATAAAGTAATCATACCAGATGCAGCTTTTGCCTTGGGTAAAGATGAAAGGTTTCGATTTTGCGCCATTTTGAAAAGCTTGAAAGTGCCTAGCAAATTCTCTTCCAACTTCAATAACAATGTGAGCATCAATCCTCCCGAACTAATAAATATGAAGTCGCATGATTACCACGTCATAATGCAACAATTACTTCCGGTATTGCTTCAGCATTCTTATTCAAAGCATAAGGATTTGCGTAATGCTATACATCGTATAAGTCTATTCTTTAACATTTTATGCTCAAAGGTGATCAACAGAGAACATCTCTTATTAGTGAAGAGTAGTTTGGTAGAAGCAATTTGTGTGTTTGAAAAATATTTTCCTCCTGCATTTTTTGACATCAGCATCCACCTTATGGTTCATTTAGCCGATGAAGCATTGATTTGTGGTCCTGTTAGATATCGGTGGATGTATCCTTTTGAACGGTAACCTATTAAATTTAGTTTTGTTCAACATCATTTGATTAAAATATGTACTAATTATTTATGATCGATTACCATTCATAGGCTGATGAAAATATATAAAGGATATGTGCGCAACAAAAGATATATTGAAGGATGTATTGCAGAAGGATATATCGTACAAGAAGCTAGTCTTTATTGCATGGAGTATATGCCAAAAGGAGGCGATGACACACATAAACATACTCGTGAGGCTTTTTTAGACGAGGATGATGATTTTGCTGGTGAGATGCCTCTAGATATTGATAAAGACATAACCTTAACCTCAGTGCAGTTCGAACAAGTTCGTAGATGGGTCCTCAATAAATATGATAGATTGGATGAATGGGAGAAGTAAGTTCGCGAATAACTCTTGAATCTCCACCATAGTAAATCAGCTCATTTAGATGTTTTGAAATGTGTTTGTTGCAGGAGGTATGCCATTTATGTGAAAAGTACTAAATCTCAGTCTCGAAGTGGGGTTTCATCCGTGGAAGCATGCCAAAGCTTTACTGTTTGGATGCGTGGCGAGGTATCTTAAAGCTTATTTGATATTTCACGCGTACTTAAAAAGGATCGTACATCGTATTAATCATATTTTCACATATTTTATTTTTTAGTTGGTGAAAACAAAGGATGTTGATTCAACTCTTTGGCGGCTTGTGAATGGGCCAAAGTTCAATGCGCGTAGTTATACGAAGTACCAAGTAAATGGTTTTACATTTTCCCCAAAAAGTTACGATGAGCGGATGGTAACACAAGACAACGGTGTATGCATGAGAGCAATTACAAAATTTAGAGCCAGTGGTAAAGACAAAAATTATAAAGAAGCAGAAACAATGTATTGCGGAGTTATTCAGGAGATAATTGAGTTGGATTACATAGATTTCAAGCAAACGGTTTTTTATTGTGATTGGGTAAAGGTCGAAGACAAGGTCAATGGTTGCAAGATTGATCCTGTTTCAAAATTGATTATAGTTAACTTAGGAAAATTAAAGACCAAGGATAGAATGAACAATGAGCCATTTATTCTTGCGTCGGAAGCGGGTCAAGTGTTCTACTCAAAAGACTTAAAAAATAGCAGATGGTTTGTGGTTTTACATACACCTAAGCGGTTGAATACAACCGTGGATGACGTTGAGTTTCCTACTGCTTATCAATCAGCCTTCGAAGATAACCAAAAATTAGTAGACCTTATCAAATGCATAGGCTAATATAAGATGTAATTTTAATTGAATTGATTTGAATTTCATATGTGGTTATATTTTGTCGACTTTGAATATTATCATCGTTTGTAATGTTTGTTGTTTGTGGATTAGTTTGTAATGTTTGTTCTTCTTCTATTTTCTTTGTATGGCATATGAGAAATTTGGAGGTGTGTCCATATGTAATTGCCATTTGATAAAATATTTATCACTTGAAAAGCTATATGATAGTCTGTGAGTAGCAATGCGGCAGGCAAGTAGCAGAAAACATGCACACATTTAGCTGTGCATGCACATAACTGTAGTTGCTTGCTGTGGCTTTCGACAATGATCATTTTCCAACAATAATCGAGTAGTGTTTCTAATATACTAGTGTATGCTCTCTCTGTAAATGTGGTCATTGTATTTATTTACAAGTAATAATTGTTCTTTTTCAATCATCTAATTGTTTTTTTTTCTATTGTTTTTCAGCTGAACAACATCTAAATCATTCCGCTAGTTTAATTTAATGCTCTTGATTGTCTCCATTATTCTTGAAAGTTCCCTTTTATTACGTTCAGATGCTTACCCTTGTCGAGTTATTTTGGTTCTGGAGTTTATTTAAGATCAGATTTATGTTTGTTTTTGACAGAGTTGCTATACTAAATGATATATTTATTTACCATTTTGTTTGTCCTTATTAAAGTTGGTGCGCTAGTTATTAGTGTTAACCATTTAATAAATCAAAAATCATTTAACATTTTGACAGTTTTAAAAAATAAACATTGAAAAATGAATTTGAATTAATTGAAAGTATAAGGACAAAAAATTGATATAATATGAAATGGAAAAAACAAAAAAAAATACATATTGCTTGAATATAAAACATCACACTGTGAAAGGAAAATTAAGAGATGCTAATATTAGTAATTACACCTACCCTGTATAATTCATGATTTATGTATTTAAATAGCTCTTGTTAAATTTGTGAATTTAAGCTATGCATCGTGATCACATAATATATAGCTACCATTAATCTTTTTTCGCGAATGTTTATACATTTTTTTTTAATACAAAATAGGAGGGAGATGTAAAATCGAACAACAGTCAAGACATGGTGGCACATAATGATACCTGCACAAAACTGAAATTTCATTAGTGGTTCTTGATGTGCTTTAGATATGATCCCATGACCCATGCTGCCAGCAAGTGCAAATTAATCCCTTTTCAATGTACATATATATTACTTTGGCAATGAATTTAGGGAAGGGGATTTTTCCCACAAGGACATACTCACCCAAAAACTTGCCCAAAAGGACAAGTTTTAGTGCAAATGGTGGAATTCAGGGGGGTCCCATGTTTTTCCACTTTGCACTAAAACTTGTCCTTTTGAGCAAGTTTTTAACCCCTTGTCCTTTTAGGCAATTTTTTGGTCTTTTTGTCCTTTACAATTTTTTCCTGTTTAGGGAACTCCTCTCTTTCTTACATGTTAAAACATACACTGGTTCAGTATCTAAATATCGAGTACTTTTGTTTTCTGCTTGTGAATCTTCCAGCTTTATTTTGGTTCATTCTTTTTCATCCAACAACCTTCTAATTATTTCTTCCAGCTGTTACACAACTCAAATTAATCGGCATAATGTGACTACTAGCAAGCTTTTGATTGGGATAACATTATAATTAATCAACATGAATGTAGCTTTTTATATTATGATCCATATGATTATTATGATCCATATGCTTATTTGTAATCAAAAACCATTTACCATTTTGTTTGTCCCTATACAGCAGTAATGTCAGAAGCTGCGGAAGCGTCGAATCATTCAGTCGCACATTCGTCATCCTCACAACCCGAGAAAGTTGAGGCAAACACATATGGTGTTCCAATTTCAGATAATGCTGGAAAAGTAGGCAGTAAAATTGGTAAATTGGTGCGAATTCACGTGACGATATCATATGAAAGTTGGGATAAAGTTCCCATGAAATATAAAGATGACGTTTGGGATGAATTGCGGGTAAGCCTACCAAGTGTATAGCATTTTGACCAATATAATAGCTGTATGTTGTGGTATATGCTTGCTATTTTCTTATACACTTTATGCAGGATTCACCATATCTTTTGTGTTTGTGTGTACTGATAAGTAACTGTTGTCTTTTTGCTTGCTTTCGGTCTTTTCCGCAAATATTACTGCACCGATCCTACGAATGTAAAACTGGGAAGCATAACAGATTTTGAGAATTTATGAATATACAAAGTCATTAGCAATAGTATTTGATTTATAGAAGGTGAAGGTTTTGAACAGCCCAGATAATTATGTTGCGGAACAAATCAACATCAATTAACTATGAATTGGCATTGATTTCAAGTATTCTTTTTGTTACCCTTAATTTTTTTTCTTAGATTTTGAGATAAGAGAGAATTGTTCATTCTTCTGTACCTATAAAGGTGTTCAGGTTGATGTTTTTCTTTTATCAATCAATCAGATTTTTATTTGATCAAAAGTGACTGATATAAAATATTTTCATTTATCCGAAACATGCTGTCATATAGCTTTGATTACTCAATGCACTTATGTTTTGTTCAGACATATTTTTTGAAACTGATGTAGCACACATTCTTTTAGGAAATTCCTCTCATATTCTATTTTTTATATTTAGATTTGATATGTACAGAATATCTCCTGGCAATTGTAAGAGCTCTCTTTGTGTTTTTCTCTTTTCTAAACATAATTGGAAGCGTGAGTGCACACATACATTTCCATGTCAGAATATTTGCTAATATAGCTTCCTTTAGACATTTTGTCCTTTTCAACATACCCTTGGAAGCACGTGTGTGCACACCATCTTATTTTACACATATATAGTTTCTAATGTTACGCTATTCAAAAATGGTCGTCAATGGCTGGACGTCCACAGCTCACTGAGGGAATAAAGTAGGATTCTAACTCTGGATGGTCCAAAGCCCATTAAATGGATGCTTAACTTTTGAACACCCATAAAATGGGTTTCTAACAATGGACATTCAAAAAATTGACAGCAAGTTGTTGGGAAAAAAATGCATGTTCGACTTTGAAAATTCACCCCTTTAAATTTTTTTGAAGATGCCATGAAGCTTCTAGTGTACAAAGCTGCACGGTAATATCATATGCATTGGCTAATATGTTTGTTAAGTCATTTGCAAACTTGCGATAGTATGTACTACACGCTTTATTAAAAAAACTTACCAGATTTGAATTTTACTATTCTAGTTGGATTATTTGTAAAAAATTATGTAGTGATTATGAAAACTAACGATGTCAGCATCTATTTTTTTGCTAACTACCAATCATTCTTATTTGCTTATAATTGCCACTGGTCTATCTATACCACCGAATATGAAAAAAAAATTTAATAACTTCATTACTGGCACCGCAGTTATCAGAAAACTAAATACACTAGCGCTGATCTATTCTCGGAAGACATGGTTAGTGGATCATTTATTTGCTGAAAACTGGCTTCAAACTTATCCTCCTCAATTCTCAATTCTCACTGCATTATATAAACTAAAAACCTTTTCTTTTTTAATTGATTTTGTCACGTTTTATTGTCTGTACATTGTATATGTTTTACATTTGCTGATTAAACAATTCATAACTGAGGTCTTATTCTTACATGTTACAAAAACATGTTGTAATAAAGATGCATGCTGTAGGATTAGCTGTATTGTATACATATTTCTACTCAGGACAATATTATATTTATCACCAGGTTGTTCTCTTCTACTAGTAGTATTTCATATCAGTTCACTCTTTATGTCTAGTTGTTGCCATGAATGTTGACAGTACTTACTACATTGACAATTTTATGAGGCTATGCCATGTTTACAATGTCTATCCTTTTCCGTATCATGGCGGTGATAAGTTGTTTTTTAGAGTACATAAAGGGAAATCTAAGTTTGTTTTGTCCTATGATCTGAAAACTGTAAAGGCGGAGAGGTTGTTTGAGTTTCGATCGAGATCATCGTACGAGATATATATGCAGAGCAGTGTTCTAATGGTTTTTATGTATCAAAATAGTATGGTTAAATTGCCCAGCTTTGTTAAGTAGGCGGTTATATTGCATTATATTTTAAGATTTTACGGAGGTAATTTGATTATTCTCTGTTTTTTTCCTCTTCCCCAATTAGGCTCTAGTGAATTGCAGTTTCCTCTGGATCCTGCAGAAATTAAGTAAATACATTATTTCTTTGGATGCATTTATGGAAGTTTGATGGTGGTAAACTGGCTAATTTAATTAGATAAATGATATTAAGTCAAATTTAAGTACTCTTAAATGTTTAACATAGTTACGTTTCTTATTTGCATTAATGGTAGAAATGGTGGGTATATTCTGGTTTCAATATGTAAATTTTAATTCCCTTCAAATGTTGATCCATAGCAATATCACATGTATCAGAATGGTTTCAGTATTTCATTTACTGCTGTTATACCAAGTCTGACCAGCAGCATTAGAGTTGCTCTCTTTTTTTTCTCCTTTTTTTTATGGCTTCTAGCCTTCTAGGCTCTTGTTCGATCATAATCTGCCAAGTGATATGATAAACAGACAAGAGAAAATACAATTTTATTCTTGTTTTATACAACAAAAAATCAATAGAATGTTGTATGTATATTTAATTTGTAATAATAAATATAATATATTAACATTTAAATGAATTTTCATCTTGGTTACTCTTCCCTGTCATACTGTACATACTGATGTCATTGTTACTCTTCCCTGTCTTGCCTTTGGTTGCATTTGGTGATTCCTTGGATTCAATTTTAGTTTTAGCAATACTCTAACTGAAAAGCCGTGTCACTTCAGATAAACAATTTACTGGAATTTGACATCAGTATTCGCCTTTATGCTTCTACATGTATTTCCAGTTAAAACTCATTTTCATGTTGAAGTACACTAACATAATTTTAATCTTCAGTAGAGTCAGATGCGAAAGAGTTTTATTTAAAAAAAATGTGTGAATCATTTAGAAGATACAAAAGCGAATTGAGGACCGGGTACTACGACAAATTTGATAATGATGAAGAAAGAAGGAAAAACTGTCCCCCAAAAGTTAGCATAGAAGATTGGGACGGACTCTTGAAAAACGAAGCAAAACCCGGTGCACGCGAAAGAAGGGAGCTAGGAAAAAAAATAGATCACAATACAATTATAGTCATCACAGTGGTCGTACAAGTCATGCCGTAGTAGAACACAAATTGGAACGCATTTTTTGTTTTCCTGTTTTCGTGAAGTCTCTTATTAGTTCATAGGCAAGTCATATACTTAAAGAAATTTGTGGCGTTTCATTTTCGATCATTTATCCTTGGTGTTCGTTAAATCCTTGACAATGAGCTTTTGTGTCTATACACGCAATCCGTAGAGCACTGTTTTCAGATCGTCATTGCAGACTTTCATGCAATCATGGAGTACATTAATGTAGACTTTCATGCAATCATGGAGTACATTATTGCTAAATGCGCACCTGTGTTTGTGTGGTTATAAACCTAGGTTTGAGTTGTATTTCCTTCAAGTTTGATGTTACTACTGAATAATAGTTGCATGAAAAAAATGTTATATATCCTATGATCTTAAATATGGTCCTGGGTAGGATTGGATCTAGACCCATACCCAACGGGTCTTGGATCTAAACGAATTAGGTGTTGTCGGGTCTAAAACCGAGACCCCATCTGATCGAGCTGGTTTGACACAAGTTCTTTGGGCAGTTACACCTTAAATATACGAATCTTTATGTTTTTTTGCTTCGGTCTTTTGGGTCAGATCAGTTGAATTGCACTCTAATGGCATTTCATCATTTAGAGTCTTAGACTTAACTGAATATCTATAGGTTTTGATCTGTTTGGTTGGGCTCTATCCTAATTCATAGCCATATATAGTCCTTGGTTTAAATTTAAAAATGGCCCTTCATTCACTGATTTTGAATTTTAGAATGGTCCTTCACTCACTGTTTTTGAATTTAAAAATGATCCTTGGTTTATTATTGGTAAAGTAAAAATGGTCATCCTTCTGAAACTACTACTGCTTTGGTCCAGCTAGTTAGAAAATTCCGTCCTTGTGACTGAGAATAAAAAAAAATTGTTCTTTTATATCATATTATAATTATACTTCAAACATATTCGATCTGAGCATCTACCATATTTCCATTTATTATATGTGCTTATGTTGTTCGACTTTTCAATGTGAGCTTTCAAATTCTGTAAGATAAAATTGATAAGGAACATCTTTCTAAAAAATATTTCTCTCTGAAAATTTTCCCGTATTATTTACATTACTCCCTCCTTTAATGTTCCCTAAAACTTTCTGATTTTATCTTTTTCCAATCACATGATTATGTTTAACCAAAAACAATAAAAATAATAATAATGAAAAGATGAATTAAATGTTTTTAAATAAATTTATGAAATCTAGTTACGAAAAAATGAATTAAACAATATTATAGCATTATGTATGTTCCTAAGTATATCAATGCGTCTGGGGGAACAACATGACTGCATGTCTGTGACTTTATATTTACACTTTTACAGACTCAGTCGACCTTGCAGTAGTGTTGTTTATGTATATAGCCCTATTGCTGCAACTTTAGTGGTTGGACCACGTAGATTAAGGCCACCAAAGTGGTGCTTTGAGCCTATGGTCCACTTAATCGATTTGTGTTGGATTATAGCATGCAGTTTTAATTCATAATATTATTAGTGCAAAATTTGATATAAAACCCTTTTTGTGGATGATAAATTAGGAGTCGTCACGATATAGTGAATTTTTTGAGGTTCCTAATTAATCTGATTTGATTGTTAACTGATCAGACAAAGGCAATATCTAGTGTACCATTTTGTTTTTTCTGTATCAATCCTATTGGATGGGAATCGTAGTTCCGCCATTTAGTTTATGGGTTCAAATCTCAGTTATGTAAATAAATAAATAAATTCTTTGATTTTTATGTTTTCATTTGCTATCTTCTCAATATTATTATGTTCATCTGGTATTCGTCATTTTGTTATTTCATGCCTTATTTAAAACAATATTTTTTTGCGCGGTTTTCTTTTACCATACTTGATTGTTGCAGGCAAGTGAGAACCCAGAAAAAGAAATCACACGTCGTCAAGTATGGGAGAAAACTCATACAAAAAAGGATGGCACCATATCAGATTCGAATCCTTCGTACTTTGTAAGTTAAACAATATATTATTTTAGTTTAGTAACCTATCAATTCATGTAATATTTTAAGTATTTTCATATTTTAGGATAAAATTGCAAAAGCGAAGGAAACAATCAATGATGGTGAGGAACAAAATTTGACATTGGATGAAGACATTTTATCACAAGTGTTTGGCAAGGATAAAAGGGGACGAACTCGAAGTGTTGGAACTATGATATCAAAATCACAAGTTAAAGCTTCTACCATTCCACGTAAACAACTCAAAAAGAGTAAAGCAAGCTCAGATATTTTGACAGCAAGGATGGATACAATGGAGGGGAAATTGGGTAATATGCAAGGGACATTGAATTCAATTGTCGGCTTTTTAAAAGGATATGCGAGTCAAGAAAACCCGATACCAGACATTGCTTCCAACGAAGGAGGAAGTGGTGGAACACATCAGGAAAGTGGTGGAAGAACGTCCAACAACGACGTTGTTGCTAATCCGGTGATTTCGCATCTTTCGGCAAATCAAAAATGTGAAGTGTTAAGCTTTAATCTAGAGGTTGTTGCAACAGTTTTAGTATGCAGAGATTCAACGACATCCATCATACATGGAAAACCCGTACCTCCAACACATGAGAAGGTGATTGTGGACAATATACTGTTACCGGATGAGATCACAGCCAAACAAAATCAGCCTCTTGCTATGACCTTTGGTGACGTTGGATTCGGTGGTTATGTGTGTCACCCAAAGAGTTCAATTCGATATCTTTAGATGGAGAAGCAGGTATGAGCTATTACAGTCTTTTAGATTTATTTCGATATCTTTAGATGGTGGTTATGTGATGCCGTTCAGCATTTACAAATGCATTTTATTAGTTTCTACTGACTATTAAGAATGTCAAATCTTAAGTAAGCACTTACAATTGCAGTTAAATGCGATGTTCACAACACAGAATAACTTTATGGATGCCTGTAATTTGGTATATTTTTTTTTAAAACACGATATGTACCAAAAAGGCACCGACTATTAGAAATTTGCAGCAGGCAGTAGACAAAGTAGAAATGTCTTACCATGATGAAGTTGCAAGAAAATTGAAAATACCTGGTGCATCCTGCAAATATATGTATGTAAGCCCACATTGTATAAGAAGCAGACCAAATTCTTGCTATGGCATTAAAATTAATAATATTCATATGTCAGTTTGTGTTTGCTATTCCAAATTAACCGTGCGCCTAAACTCAGCAGTAAATTGAACTTGCATTGCCATGTCATATGACAGGAAGTCATTGAATAACCAAGTAAATGTAAAATTAAATATATTAAGTCTTAATTTATAATAAGTAAGCAAATTATATGGCAGGCTCATGCTATAACAAAGCAGCAGTAAAATAAGATGCATGATAAGAGAATGCAGCGCATAACATATGTTGAGATTATCTCAACTTTGTTCTCATCTGCAGCGTCAACGTTTCTCTGTTGTATTGAATACAAAACATGGCAAGCTTTGAAGAAAAGAAAAGTACAAAATATAAGGCACAAATTTCGATATATTGTAGATTCTTGCATATGTTGTCCTTTTTCCTCTGTTTGATTTTCAAATAACAGTCAAGTACATAAGGTCTTTGTATCTTCTTTTCTACTGATAACTCGTATTTTCGAAGTTGATTTTCATACTTAGGCCAAACATGTAAGCATTAATTATTATCATTATTTTACTCCTTTTCATTTTTAGTTTGCTTAGACAATAATAAAACTTGAACTTTAGGTACAAGTAATTAAGACATTAATCATCTAGATACGTGTAGTGGCAATGCCCCACTGAAGAGCAATTGACCTAACTGGTTAGGTCGCGGAGGGTTTAGGGAGCAAGTGTCCCGACACAATAATGTCTCATGCAATACGGGTACACCATATAATTGGTGGAATTTGAATGCAAATGACATAGTAAAAAATTCATTAGCAAACCGTTATGCTTGGTCGAAATTCTAAAACAAGCATCATCGAATAATGATTCTTGAAAGATAAAAATCATTTTCATGACCTCCTTGAACTATTTGTCGTATACCTAAGATGTCAGGGTAATGACGTGGGAGAGGGTGGTTTTAAATTATGGAGAGGGTTCAAATTAAGGGGGCAGGGTCCAAATTCGGACCTTTAGCATCGGACGTGTCTTACCTGTCCAATTTGTCCAACGCTAAAGGTTTGAATTCCCCCGTCACCAAACTTGACCAATTTGGTGAGGTGAGTGCTCAAGTATAAGCATGTGCAGCACATTGACGTAACTGGGACCTATAAAATTTACCATTCTCGCACGAGAATGCAGATGTTGAGTATTACACGTGTCCAAATCAAAAAGAAGTTTTGGAACTGATTCGTAATTTGCTGGAAAATTCGAACATTTGAATGTCAACATGTTAAAACGTGATGATTTTTTAAATACACAGAAGCATCATGATCCAAAATTGTTTTTGAAGAAAAAATATACCCGTTGATATTTAGTTCTTGCATCCAGCAATCGATCTGTGTCCCCTATTTGACTAAAAATCTGCATAATAATTGGAATAAGTATTGCTTGTCAACTCTTTGGATTAAGTTAATGCAGACATGGAAAACGTGCACTATTATGCTCGCTGACTGAAGCTAAAACCGTGAGGTAAAATTGAAGAGAGAATTTTCAGTGGAGTTACAGCTAGATAGATATCTGTTATATATAAGAAAAAGAAAAAAGCTTGTTGAAGAAGATACATCTTTTAGGTTCCAGTCAGAATCATCCAACTTCCAAATGGACAAAACCGTCTTTGTTTTGGTGTGGCATTCTAGTAGTACGGAAAAGTTGAGTCGGACCGGGTATCCTTGGTTTTATACCTTGCCAATATATACACGTATCTAGATGATTATCAGAATTAAATTGTTACTGGAGAGATTCGATTTGTAATGGTCACAAGGTTTTATGATATTCAATTACAATGGCGGTTAGTTAATAAAGGCTAACTCATTCGTTATTCTGTATTCGTTGTAAGACCAAAGATATACAATGATATAACAATCATAATATTTTTTTTAATGATATTTCTTTGTGTGCATGCGTACACAGTGGTGGTCCGACTATTTCAGTTGCCATTCCACCACAATATCAACTAGTAAACAAGTGAAAAACAATATTTATATCAAAAACTGGAAAACTAATTATCACCGCCCTCTGACTGTTGCCCTTGCCAGGTCAGTTGCGCTAGGCGAATGTTTTGGTTGTCTTGCCTTAGGACTGGGCCTGTGCATACATATTTCCAATGATCAGTAAGAGTAAACGTTCATGAATGCAATTTATCAGACTTGGACTTGAAATTCTTATGCAGTCAAATAATTAAACAAAACTGAGGAAATTCTTATGCAGTCATATGCTCAAGTTAGAGACAATACTATTTGACTCTTCATGTAGGATTAATGCCTAGATTGTAACTACTATCAATTTCCCAGATTAATCTGTTCAGTGTATATATTATTACTAAGTTTTACCGATGCCTCAGGTTGGAGTCTCTGAGTTTGTGATCATATCTTCCTTGGATCATTAGTTTGTGCTCCAGGTTTTACTTAGTTAGCCCATAAGGGACCATACTCTCTGTTCTGTCCTGCTTTAATGAAATTGTACTCTTATGTAATCAACCTGTTTTTAGTTCTTTCTTACACAAATACATATAAGAAGAATAAATTTTAATTGCCTGCTCAATAATCAGCCTTATTTGTCAATATTTTAGTCTCCTTCACATTGTTCACAGTGTGACGGTGAGACTAGTTCAAGCATATATGCTATCAATAATCCCTCCTGGTGGAAAGAACATACATATTACATATCAATATAAAAATAGAAAGAAAGAAAAAAACTGTTTTTTTCTTATTATTATTTTTGATTCCTGTAGCCTTACAACGCTTTTCACTAGGTATATTTTGACATAATTTAAGATGGATTTCTTTTAGAAAACATCATGTAAATTAAAATTACTGTATTACTAAGAACATCATCTTTTCACACTTCATACCAATACCATATGGTATTTAAAAGTGTATAACATGACACACTACTTCTCATATTCTTTAGGCTAACTTGAATTTTCTATCCGCGAGAAACGAAAATGACTGGACTAACTAGACATTTCCGTTGTCTCGAAAATTCGATAAGATTACGAAATGCAACCAATTGATTGATAGACAGTGTAATTTCCAGTTATAGAAATCATTAAAGTAGACTCTTGACTAAAGGTTTAACACTATCATGGAACTTAGCTCATGTCATTAGCCCAAGAAATTGACCCATTATAATATTAACTATAGCTTGGATGTAACGTTAGGTTCAATTTTGCAAAATATTGAATGGGTTCAAAACTAATGACCATTTATTTGGAAGATTAATTTGTGTACATGGTTCAAAATATTGAATGGGGTTCTATGTCTTTTCGACTTGAGGGTTGCGTTGGTCTGTAGTTTGGGGTTTGTCTGTATTTTTTCTGAGATTTTGGTGATGGTCTTAGCGATTTATGCTTAATCCTTATCAAGTAGGCTTTGGGTATGTCATGTGGTTGGGTAGCAATTAGCAACTGTTTTCGATTCCCTCCTTTCATTTTTCTCTTCAATATTTTTTGATGAATTTATTGGTGGTGGTTTCCTCCCCTTGGCTTCCTTTCTCACCATGTCATATCTATATGTGATATTCTTGCGTTCACTTGGCTACCTTTGAGTAGTGGTTGGCTTCTCACTGTAAATGTCTCTTTGGGGCACTATTTTATCTCTTCACTGTATATGCTTTCACCTTCTAAACTGCACTGAGCTGAAGTAATGCAGATCTGAAATAGTTTGAATTTTTTTTTGTGCAGGGAGCGAGGTGAAGTATTGAAGACTCTAGCTCAAGAAAGAAAGCAAATTAAGTAATGATGCAACGCTAATTTATGATATATATGAACAAGTAATATCATTGTGCGATGAAGTTGAATTGCATTGTAATATTATTTTAGCTACAGCTATTGAACTTTGTAATGCACGGTAATATTTTGCTACTACAAACTGTTAGAACTTTTAAGTTTATAATATATTGTGATGTTTGTTGTTAATTTTGGTTTTTATGTTGAATATATTGGAAATATTTGGTTTATTGATATTTCTTTTGTGATAATATTCAGATCTGTCAAATTTGTACTGAATAGGCAATATCAGAGGAGAGGAAAGCACAGATTTTTTTTTTATATATATATTATAAATCAGCAACGGTTAAAAGTCGTTGCTCAAACAACATTAGCAACGGATTACGGCCGTTGCAAATTTAAATATTGCAACGGCTTTAGGCCGTTGCAAAAAACAAGTTTTGCAACGGCCTAAAGCCGTTGCAATATTTTTGCTACTCCATATTTTGCAACGGCTTTTAGCCGTTGCAAAAGATTTTGCAACGGCTCTAAGCCGTTGCAAATCGGCGATTCTGTCTCAAGCCAGGAGACCGAGTCTTACCCAAAACAGATCCAAGATCAACAAAAAGAGGCGACTTACCACGGTTAATAGGAGCAGGAGGACCTGCGGCTTTAATTTCAGAGATTAATTTGTTAAGATGATGATTATCAGGAAGAGTGAATACAGGTTTCGGAGGCAGTGTGGCAGCATCAGCTAGCTCAACATCAGAGTCTGAGTTCGATTTCAAGGGACTAGCTCGGCTTCCAGATCAAGTAGTGATAGATGAGGGAATCGGCTTGGTTTTTTTTTTCTTGGCCATGAAGTGAACGTAGTGAGAGCTTTTTATTTCTTAACTGAAATACTTGTGTTTCGAAGATTCTCGTATGGTATGTTTGGGGGTTGTAGTTCAAGTTCTTGAGCAATCTGATGTTCGTGGTCTTAAGGTATCCGGAACTTCATGAATTGACACAAGCTTTCATGGGATTATAGCGACATTATGGTTGGTGGAAAAACCATCTACTAGTAACGTCAACTAACTGAAATAAATATATGCATTCTACTAAATGTACATGCAGTTTCAATAAGCATAATGGCTCAATATTTTAAATGTGCTTCTACTTTCTACTATACCCACGTTTAGGGATATGGATGCTTATTCAATTCAATCGCCATAGCATTTTTTTGTTTTATCATTGACTGTTGGTCCTTTCTTATACTTTGCATTCATTTCGTTCAAAGCATGATGACATTGAAAGATTGGTAAGACCCGGAGCTGGTTTGGTACATTCTAGGTGCGAAAATACACAAAATTAATCTTTTCCTAATATTTCCAGAAACAAAATTTAGCGATATCAAGTTGCATTCCCTTTTATTCTACACTGTAACTTTTTCATTATGCGTATTTTTTACTTTGGATGGTTCCTTGGCATCTTATATATATAACACACCTTACTAAAACGCTAATCTTCTGTGTTTCTGTTTTTATATATTTAGTAGGTCTGCTATAAACTTCTCTTTATCAAAGAGCTTACACTTACATAACATCTGTATATATGTTTGATAAGAAAGAGAGGGGAATATCATATTTACTCAACTGCTCAAAATCTCAAGTAAGATCATAGGGTGCTAGTATTTATTAATGCCTTGTCAATTGGTAATAAAAATGATAATCATAAAGTATTGATTATTTATAAATTCCATCAATTAAGATGGTGATCTGAATATTTTCTTCTGAATATTTATAATAGTGTAAAGGTCCAATGAATATATGGTACATGCTATAGAGTAGAACTGCCATAAGAGATGGAGGCACTTGGGGAATACATTTTCGAATAACTAGTACAAGGGACATGTACTGTGAGGCTATCATTGTTCATAGTACCATGTGGAAGGCCAACCTTGTCAAGTCTACAGAGGAATGCAAAATATGTTTCATGTATGTTGCTTTTCTTGTTAGAGGTGGTGATTTTTCTTGCACCATGTTTACGTTAAGCTTGAATTACAATTTTTTGTTTGTTTGAAGTATAGTTATATACAGTGTCACAATGATATGGTTTTTTTTGGAATAAAGTTTTGAATAATGTTGGATTATGAGTCGAATAGATTATTGTTGTGAAGTGAAAGGGGTTTTACATTTGCACTTGTTTAAAGATGCATAAACTGCATATGGTACTCTTGTTGGATGATGCAAATATTATTTGTACAAAAATTAAAGAAAGTTTCTGCTGTGTAAAAATATATAATTAAAGTGATTGAAATAACAAACACTGTACCGGAGAACAGTTGTATTTGGCTTGCATATGCTATCTGCAATGTTTGGAATGTGTAGTAATACTTTGTTGCTATAACATTCAGCAGTCGTTATGTAAAGCTTTCCTTTAGTATGTATATAACTCTTTTACCGTGTTGAGTAAATGTTGTAAATAATGATCAACATCACGCAACTTTAACTATACATTGTAAGTAATAAAAAATTTCGCAACTATGGATATGAAAACGTCAACCTAAATATTGTTAAAAGTGTTATGACGACATTTTTCTACTGTTGTAAAATATGTTCTTTCTTGTAGTGGATAGCAAGCAAAGAGGATGACAGACAAACTTGAAATCAAATTATCTACCATGAATATGGCACCTTGACGTGTAGCTAGACATGATACCAGAGTCATGCAAAATGTCACTGTTATCACTCTTGCCCATAGGAACACTCCTGCATTGCCAAACCATTGATTTTCAGTATACCTTATTACTTCTTTGGTTTATGTTGAATAATATAGTAAAAGACATGTACAACTTTAGAAAAAATCGAGCAACATTGAGGGATGAAACCTAGGGGAATGAGATCAACTTGCTTTGCAAGTCTGAACAGCAATATCAATACCATAAGGTGTCTAACGAACAATAATTTTTCATATTTCTTTATTGTATAGTTAGAGTAGATCAGTAAGTGAATGGATAAAAAGAAAAGAAAAAAAAACTTGCTAATAAACAGCATGAGCAATGCCCTCACAAAGTGCCATTATCAGAAGCACACCTAAAATTACGTCGCTTACATCTCCTGTTATCGCATTCATTCGCCATTTATATCAACTTCTTATGCATCAAATGAACAAACAAGAAACAGTATATATCACCAGTAGCATAAAGAGGAGATTTTGTGTCTTTAAATCCTCGAAATACACCTTGCATTGCATTGCTAATTAAAACAGAACTGCTGGAGCATCCAATGACCTCACAGTTATGTATTGATATGCTCATTTAGTAATTATAAATGTAATTTAATTTTTGTAAGATGAATTTAATTTTTATTGACTTTTATAAAATCCAGTTAATTTTATTATTATAGAAACTCTGCTAATTCTTTTCAGGCATACCCCATATACTGATTCTTTCCAATACGTCATAGCTACTCGGTCCATTGTCAGTAGAGTGAGACAGGTTCGCCCATCGTCAGCAGAGTGGGACAATTTCTCCTCAATTTAGCCTAGTTACCCTAGAACTTCATTTTCTTGATTGCTTTCATTTTTCTAGTTCAGGTTTGGAGAATTTGGAGCTTTGGTTCCCTAAGTATTTAAAATGAGAATGTTGTTTATTTTAAGCTCGGAGTTTTATATTACAAGTGACATTGAGTTGGAAAGCTCATAAGTTTGGGGTTTATAATTTAATTTTTTTAAGAAGAATAGATGAAGATCAAGTAATCGTAGATCATTTGAAGCCATTGTGACAATTGTTACACCACTTGCCAAAATATTTCTCCCATCATTAGTTGTCACATATATATAGATTTCATTGACGAAAAATCATAATGAAAACTTTCCAGAAATTAGTTTTCAGACTAATAAAACAGCTATATGAGAGCCTAAGATCAACTAGAGACAAGATGCAGGAACATTATGGACATCATGCAAGCCTGAACACTAAAATAAGTAACATTAAAGAAGCAAAATGTTGTGTCACAAATGTTAAATCTACGGAGACAGAAGCCAGTTCAAAGCGGAAATTTCAAAGAATATGCAGCTACTAGTAGCAAATGGTTTAACTTTATGGCAAATTATATTTAGACCCAGGAATCTCCTGAGTATACCAAAAAAAAACTATGACAAAAATGTCTCTGCTTTGCAATTTTTTTTCTTCCAATTTTCAGCATATATACCTCGTAGAGCCCCTACGAGATTTTGTAATCTACCTTGTAGAAACCCTACGAGATTCTTTACTTTACCTCGTAGGTCCTCTACGAGGTAAAGTAAAGAATCTCGTAGGGGCTTTACGGAGTAGACTAAAGAATCTCGTACAGCCCCTACGAGGGAGAGTAAAACAAACTTTTTAAAAAAAAAATACATAGGTGAACTCAGCAAAACGCTGGGTTCACCTTATTTTTTCAGATTCGCTGGGTTTACTAAGCAAATTCTCGAGTTTAAATAGAATCAACCTAACTTTATTTTTGGATGCTTCAACCATTGACTGTCAAAAATAGTAAAAAAAGAGAGTTAAAAATATATTAAAAGGGTGCTACTATTCACACCCCTATTTACATTTCTGGCCACCAAAACTAAAAACAACCCAACTATTTCATATTTCCTTTAGTGGTCACCGTCTAAATTATTAACCAAAAAATGCAGAGGTCACTAGCTCTTTCCTCTACACGAACGCTTCCTTCCTCTCTTACATCAATGTACTATGTGAATCAAATATCTAAAATCAAATAGTTCAAGAAAAAAATTAACATAATACATTTTCATAACCACATTAGCAATTTTAATTTTTATATATGAGTCATTACTTCGTCAGTTGTGAAATGATTCGTCAAATCAACATTTATGTTTTTTGAGTCATTTGATCGAAACTTGCATCATATTATCACAAATATCATGTTTATCGCCCAATTTATCATCTTTCAAATACTCCATCTATCAAATGACAAAAAAAGAGTTAATGCATCAATTTATAAAAGAAGATACGTAAGTTATACGGATAAAAACCCTACAAGTCAAAGCTTACATTGTCATTATCTATTACAACGCCATCAAATTTAATATCCTCCAAACTTGAAATTTGCAACGGAGTGGAAAAAATATCCTAAAACGCATAGGAAAACGCTAACCATTAAAAAAAACCTAACAACATATTTTATAATATAATCGAAAACAATAAAAATCAAGCATTACTAACCACTTTTTTATTTTCATCTTTGCTTCTCTATTAGACACAAAAAAATATCTGCTTTTGTTAGGGTTTAAAATTGTAGAGGAGTATGTGTTTTTCTTAAGAGAAGTACGATGATGAATAACTGAGTGAAAGAATAATATATGGTGGCCAGAAGAATATAAAAAATAATCATTTGTATTAAATTTAGGAAGGTGGCTGGAAGTGTAAATCAGGGTGTGAATAGCAGCACCCTATTAAAAAAATATCAACACTGCTGATTCAATTCCTTTTTTTTCTATATATCAAAAGAGTTGTCTAAAACAAGCAAACAATTTATGCAATTCTTGCTCAAATATTTTTTTTACCCAATCATAAATCATCGTAGAAGAGTATTCATCTTTATAAATAGTTGTTCCTACAAGATTGTAAACTCACGAAAAATGCTCATTTAAAATGAACCACTTGACAAAAAACTTTCTTCATAGCATATGCATAAAAAGGTCACGGTAATACATAAAATTAATTACCTGAAGTATGAAATTTCGACGACTGAAATAAACCTAAGAATCGGCTAATCCTTTGAATCTTACCAAGATGAATTACGGAGATTCATTAACCAGGGGGCGCCAGAGATATAAATGGCGAATCAAGGCAGCGACAATCAATGAAATAGGAGAATAGGGAAAATGTAAAGGAAGTCAAAGTGAGGGGAAACGAAGGGCATCTTATATGCACTCCACGAATCGCTAAGGGGGCCACACGGTCAAAAGAGAACCGTCTCCGTGACTAAATGTGGTATCCATGTCCTCCTCTTAACCATTTCCGATATCCATGTCCTCCTCTTAACCATTTCCGAGTGCATATAACAATGCCTGAAATGAAATAAAGTAGTACTTTGAAAGAAGCTTTTGGTGATACAGGAAAAATTAAGGTAGCTTTTGGTTTATTTTATGTTTTGAGTTTTCAACGTTCATTTCAGATTGTGCAAAGATTCAAAGGATATCCAAGTTGATGACCAAAGGCGGAGGAGATAATAGTGGGGACCGAGGGACGATGGGTGGATGAATGTTACCGTTCTTCCATCGTTTCTTAAAATATAGAAAATCATAAAAAGTTGTTTTTTGTTTTTTGTGTTAACTTCGTTTTGTAAAACGACCATTTTTCACGATATGTCTATGTCGTTGGTAATTTTGTATTTACAA
Source organism: Allium sativum (assembly GCA_030737875.1). Taxonomy (NCBI): domain Eukaryota; kingdom Viridiplantae; phylum Streptophyta; class Magnoliopsida; order Asparagales; family Amaryllidaceae; genus Allium; species Allium sativum. The sequence continues at coordinate 781,502,414 of CM060918.1, read as the reverse complement.
AAACCAAAAATTATAAACCAAACGCAGCCGAACTTTTTAGGTACGATAAGAGTAGTGGCAAATATTTTGGTGATGTAACTTAGATGACTGTGGGTACTTTTCTGAACCAAAAAGGTCAAATTAGAAGGGCTAGGAAACGGTAGGTTCGCCAATCAATGATGCGTTGTTTTTATAAAGAGGGACAACGAAAGAGACAAAGTTATTATTTTATTGTTTGTTAATATTTAAAATAAAAAGTCATATTTTTATATACCCCAACCCCAATCTAAGGGTTTCGGTGGCTATTACATAGAAAAAGACTACCTACATACCCTTTTTTAGGAGATCAAGCCCACATAATTCTATTTTCTACTCTTCTCCTACTTCCAAATACTCATTAGTACATTACAACCATAACATCCATTCAATCATCTCATCCATTTAACCATTTAATTCAATACAATTAATGTGAACATTGAAAATTGAAACTAATGCAGACATCATAATTAATACAATCACTGCACTAACAAAATCAATTAAAAGCAGAAAATAGTGTCTTACAAATTTATCACAACATATCACCGCATGAACTAAGGAAAATAAAATTTACATGCAATCTTCAAACACCAACAACATCTAATGGCAATTACAACTTATGAAATAAAAAGGTAACAATATTATTATAATTACACAATTATTATTTATCAATCAATAATTGTACGCCATCAATGCAAGCATAAACAATTTTGTGTATACTAATCATTCCAAAATAGTAACACAGTTATCAACGCGTAGTAATTCAATCAATATTGGTAACATGACATTCATCATCATTAAATAACAATAATTACCTACACATCAATTTTTAGTAATCAATGGTAAAACATATGGCATAAACATTCTTATTGCGATCTATCATTAAGAAACAACACATATAATAAATCAATTATCAATCATATATTTCAACCATTCAATCATACTTTAATTTATATTTGATTTATTTTTCTTCCTTTTGCCTATTATTTTAGACTCTCTCTTTTTTTTATTATGTTAAACAAAAACAAGTTTCTAACCGTTATGCAACTAAAGAAATAATTAGTTAGAAATTCATAGGCCAAATATAACGTTCGTCGTCTTTTTACATACATAAAAAAATATCAATCATCAATTTTAAACCAATTCGGAATGTTTAGATCTAAGATAGAGATACATGACTTCTGTCAAAAAGTGCATACATCAAATCAATCAGCTTGCATATTTTTATGATATTTACAGCTAAACGTAAACTTAGATGAAATAGCGCATACATCCGACAAATCAATATACATAGATCTAGCATGTTTATATCTAAAATAAGAACTTACGACTTATTTGCAAAGATAAAATCATGCAATTTTAGAAAGAAAAAAAAAAGTTTTTTAACGAGTCTTAACCCAACTTCTAAAAGAGATCATATATGTATATAGAATTCAGTAAACATGAAATTACCGCTCACCTTTGCATACAGTGATAGATCAGAGAAATGTTTCCAGATCTGAAATGGAACAACCATCCAAATGGGTTCCTTACAACATAAAATTTTCTTCCTCTATATTGTCTAAGTGACCCCAAAATGAATTTTTTTTTACATTCTTTTTTTCTAAAATAATAGCGAACCTCCAGGGAACTATATAAAAAGGAACATTTCTACTAACTTACGTAGGTTTCAGTGACAATCGGTACATATTACTCACAACACCGGAAGGAAATAAAACATAATTAATTACCACTTTTGACCTTCCTAATTGACCATCCTTTTATAACCTTCATATTTTAAATGGAAGCTAAGCTTGAAACACAACCTGCCCTACTTTCTTTTTCTTCACCCAAGTCTTCAATTATATTTTTTATGTGTATTAATCATTTCCTTCTGTCTTCTCTTAATCTCATTTTTTTTATAGCATGTTCAAATCTTGATGTTCCTTTTATTCATAAGCCCTTTACAAGTACATCCCTAAAGTAGTAGATATATACTTTAACATCCATTTTACTATTCAAACATATATCAGTCAACATCCTCTAACTACTTCTAGTGTCTTCACACTCTACGGGTATTTCTTATTATCATTTCCATAAGTAATCACCACTATCTCCTTCATAGCTTTATTCCTTTTCCCTTTCTTATCTAGGTATTAATTCATATTTACTCCATACTTAGAAGCTAGGTGTGTCCTTTATTAGTTCTTTTCAATAATTAAACTTCGGTATTTTTTGAAATGCAATATCCTAAATTTTTCATTTATGAAAGCACTAATTAAAAATTCTCGTTGAATTCAAAAAATTTGGTTTCCAACACTTCCTAACTTAGATTAAAATATTTAGGACTTTTGAAACAACACTTTATTAAGTTTTTCACTTTCAAAAAATTGTTTATTTTCACCAAACCATTCTATTTTAAAAGCGTCCTTTCATAATTTCGTAACACTCCAAAGAAAATTCAAATTATAAAAATTGGGGTAGATAAGACCAACTATCCTCCAATTAGTTCATTTTACCTTTCCTACTCTTCCAACCATCCAATATTGGAAAAGTCTCAACTTACCATAGAAGGGGGCTTCCCAAAAGACATGTAACTAAATGTGCATAACAAAGAAAAAATATATATTTTCCGTTGTTTAGCCTTATCTTTTTAGGTTTCTCATGTAGTCCCTACTACAACTTACCAACTATTGCACTATTTATTGCATTTAAGGATCATACACTATAATGCATTAGAACTACTTTTCCTTAGGAGAAATTATTAACGCCAACTTTCTATGAATTGATTAAAGGAGGATTTATACTTTGCATGAAATAACAAGAAATTTTTATTTTATTTATTTGTTGAAATAGAAAATACAAAATACAGTATTTCCCCCATATATTGTATTCTCTTTCGCTACGTTTACATTTCTTGTTACTTCAACAAAACACTTTTTCTTAAAACTTGGTTGATTCATAAAAACTTATATTACTATTCCTATAATTACAATGAATTAAAGTATGTCAAATCACTACCACCTATAAAAAAATTGATGTCACTTCTAATATTAACCCTTCCGTCCAAACTGCTTTAACTGCAATTGTTTCTCTAAATTTACTATTTTCTTACTAAATTAGTGTAGTTACTTATGGTTTAATTTAACTATTAAAAACCTTCTCAACATAGTAGAGTTATCAAAATTTCCTTTTGATAATTGCCTTATCGATTCCACTTATATTGTCAACCCTATAAGAGTATTTTTTTATGAAACAACCAATTTATTTTTTCAATACCTTATCCAAAATCTTTTTGGAAAAATCTAATATTTTTATGGATTTCAAAAATATGAAAAATTCTTTCAACGAATGCTATTTAAAAAAATTCTGTTATCAAAATCACATATGAGGCTACACTCAAAGTGGACTTATAACCTCCTTTTTCTAAAAACACTTCCTTTCTAAATCTAACAAACCCTTATTCTATAATAAAACCATTACTCTATACATAGTAACAACATCCATCACACTTCCTATAACAAATGGATGCTAACCTTTTCTAATAACTAGAAATATAGTACATCATAAATTGGGGGACCTAACATCTTCGGGTTTCCTTAACCCAACAACGCAGTCATATGCAAATCAATCTCAGAGACCTTCCATACATTACTTACTCTATGATTAGGATTATTAGGATCTTAACATATATTATATTTATATGAAAAATACAAATACGTTTACTTATAGGATCTACTAACCTAAGCTCAAATATCAAATGTGACAACTCGCTCCCGTGTGGGCTAGAATTTTCAAATAATTGAAAAATCAAGTCCATTACAGCATGAATCATTTGTTGGTATCCTACAAATATACAAAGATATTAATTAGAGCTCAAGTAAATAACTCGCAACATAATAATTTAAATTATAATAATAAATAAGTTGACCATCAAAAAACCCAGAATGCCACGCTAAAAGGGTTTACCATGTGCATACGCTACGATTAGCCACTTACGTGGTATCCGCGGACCGGGCTAGGTGCACTAGGGGGGTATTATGGCTCAGGCTAGTTTCCCCCTGAACAAATTCAAAAATAAAAAGTAAAAAAACACTTCTAAATATAGTGTCTGTAACTGCTCTAATCCTACCCAAATTACCAATACCTACCTTTTGTTTATCCTATCGTTTTATTTAAGGAAGGGGCCAGAATAATGTTCATGTAACTGGTACATTATACATTTTATATACATAACATGACCATATACAAATTGCCTATCATTTATGTTATATTAAGTTTTATTAAGTCATTTAGAGTTTGCGCCACTACACATGAATCACACTTATTTATTTCCTAGAAGATTTAATCTAATATATGTACACATATGTATCACCTTGTCCCCTTTGGACCTAGATACTATCCTCTAGTGTCTTTTACAATAACCTCCTCAGGGTCTACCATCTCTCTATGTCACGATATCATAATCATATGCTACGAGCATGAGTAAGTTGCACTAACGTCATGAGCGTGCGCATATTCGACCTAAAATAAATGCTATGAATTCTGCTAACGAGGCAACCGAGTACCTATGCTACATCAAAATCCAGTTGGTGATTTATACCATTGTCTGCAATTTTCCTTCATGGACCGGCACCGCTAAACGACTCATTTCTAGTTTGGAAGGTATCTCTTGATATATGTTACTTGCATCACCAATAAGCAAACAATCAAATAAAAATCATGTTGTTGGGCATGTTCCAATCCAAGCATCACGAAAATAAATGATTCCTTAGCCCTATAGGCATAACCAACATCCTACCCTTCTTAACGGTTCTGATCAATGATGACCTATAATCAGGCAATGTTATCCTTAGTGGTACTCGAGCATCATGCCTCCTATATCACATAATCACCTAGCCATCCATTGACTATATGGATTGCCTAGAGTAATCAACACAATACCCGCCTTGATAACCACATACAGACCTATACCTTTGAGTGACCACACCAATGATTGAATATACCAAAGAATTTATCCTGGGGTGTTCCTCTCTATATTATTGTATTAAGTATCTTATTGTCCTGCACCAGCATTCACTCGACGAACATCACTGGTCGGGCGAACCAATATATTCTTTTATTTCCTACGTCGAGGTTTGTCTGCCAACTTAACAAGATGTGCTTCCAACGGGGTTCAAATATAGGTGTCCTATGTTTCTTGTTTGAACAATGAAATTTGAAAATAAATTAGGAAAATAAAAAACAAATTGTAACAACCTTGATTTTCAGAACCAATTTAAAATTTTTATTTTTGCTATTTTAATGGGTTTTGAATATTTAAAATGGTTTATTTTAAATAATAACGATTTAAAATTTATTTAAAACGAAGTTAGAGCGAATAAATTTATTTTAATTATAAAACGAGCCTGAAATGGCGCGGTAGTTTGAAAATTCGATTTTAAATTTCAAATGAGTGTACAGGATTCAAAATAATTCGGATTTCAGTAAAACCAGAAATATTTGAATCTGTTTAATTATATCTTTCTAACGAATGTGAAAAATTGAGATTTCATAATATAAATTAAAAGTTATGTCCAGTTTAAAATTTAAAATAGTCGCTATGGAATTTACATATATTTTAATATAATATATAACCCTTAAAATAGCCATTTTGCAAACGATCATCGTTTTCGGTGAAACCACTTTTGTTGGATCCGGAATGTCAAATTATTGCTAGATTCTAATTTCCATAATTTTTAGAATTAATATGTGAGCGTAGTGAATTTAAAAGTGTTTGGCACTTTTAGTTTGAATTTAATCGACTGGAAAATGACTGTTTCTCAAACGTTCTCCAAATTGGAAAAAAATTAGTTTTGTTGGGACTATATCATCAAAACATAGCTAGATTTTTTTTTTGGAAATTCTGGTGTTAGTATGTGGCCCCGGTATATTAAAATGGGTGTTCAAGTTCAATTAATATTGATTTATACTTTAATTTAAAGAAAAAGTGAGGGAAACAGTCGAATTTGCTTACGGGACATATCCCATTGCGTTCGGAATGGGGGTAATTAGCAAGGGACGACAATTGGTGGGTTCGATTTGGAGTTCGAATGGTAAAGTTATATATATAGATTTCCAAACCCTAAAATTTCATTTTCAAAAAAACAAAAAAATTAAAAAGAAAAGAAAAAAGGGGTAAACCGTCTTCAGCCGCCCCCCTCTTCAAATCCCGTCGCTCCCATCCACCGCCCACGTCGCCGCCCACCCTCTCAGGGTCGCCGCCACCTCATCACACCCCCTCCCCCGGCACCACCGCCGCTATTAGGCCTCCCTCCTCCTCCGACCAATTAAAACCCCAAACCCTTTATCCCCTCAAAAACCGCTGCCACCACCCAATAGTCACCACAACCGACCACCATTCCTCCCCCACCACTTCCAGCCCCCACACCGACCATCCTTAGCCACCACCTCCGCCTGTGGACTCCACAAAGTATAAAAATCCAATTTTTACATATTTTCAGTTTTGCAAATAACATCCTGAACTTCCACAGCCTATATCTCCCCAGCCGTGCGCTTCTAGCTAAAACTCCATAAGGCCAAAATCGAAGAGCACAATTTTCTCTTCGATTTGGCTGTAAGGAAGTCATATTTTGGATTGCGGAGTTGTTCAAAAAACACATCCCAAGTCTACTGTCTGGATTATGTCTTTTCGCGAATTCTAGCGAAATGGAGCATTTTCGCACGGAAGGCCACTAGGCGAAAGTCATCCGGAATGGCGTCCTTAAGCTTGAAAAAAAGACCGTGTGAAAATTGGAGCTTGTTTAGCAAATTCTAAAACCAAAACAGCAAATCAAAGCGATAGAAAAGCACGGTGGAGTGGATCCCAATGTGAGAACTCCTTCTCACTCTAATTATTTTACATTTAAATATATATTAGGATGCAGACGGGGCTTAGTAGCCCCCGACACTATTTATTGTACAAACCATGGTTGTTTGTTTGAATTGTTTTGTGGTGAATTGACTGTATTGTGGTGAAATGATTGTATTGAGATTTTGTTGTTTGCATTGATTATTATGTATGGCGCGAGCCAGTATCAGGAGAGGGGTAGTGCTAGACATTACTCTGGTTTTAATATCGTGCCGTTATAATGCCGAAATTTTCTGAAATAAATATTTATTCATTAAAAATATCATTTTTAATGTGTATATGAACTGTATAAAATATTCATGTGTTGAATAAAAAGTTTGAACAATAAAAATATAATTTTTAATGTATGTATGAACTATTAAAAATAGTCAAGTGTTGAAATAAATATTGTATCATTAAAAATATATTTTTTAACGTATATATGAATGACATAATATTCTCCTGAAATGAAAATAAATATTCATTTATAAATCGGACGATTTGTTTATGTACACACATTTAACTGTTATCGATTGGGACGATAAATATTACACATCGCCCAACTTCACAAATAATATACAGCATTTGTTGGTTGAAAGCCCACACGAGTATTGAGATGATATTTGACGTATGATAATCCCAATTGTTTAGTTTTATGTCAATCGATTGGTTGACAGACTGTTGTAAGCGTTAATTATTTATATTTAACATTTATGCAGTTAAGTAATGCACTCTGGATGATGGTTGATTGTTTATCATTGTTGCTGTATACATGTGTTGTATGAAATCTATATAAATAACATTATATGGTAATTGACTGTGTCTGATTCCGATTCAGAAAATATGAATATTTTAAACTAATGAATATTTTAAAATAATATTCAGTAAAGGATTAAAAATTTGATTTTGATGTCTGATTTGGGATAGACACGAAAATATTGGAATATGTGAAGCCATAGCCGTGTTGATTAGATATGGCCATTTTGACGCGAACGATATTTATATCGATTTTATTCATTTTTGTAATGAATATCAAAATGGAAATGATTTCAAAATAAAATATTTTGAAAATATTATCATTTAATAATCATAAGGAAAATTCAATTTTGATTTAAAATTGAAATGAGAGTGGGAATCGTTTTAAAATGAATTTATAAACGATTTATAAAATACGTTTTAAATGGAAATCGATGAAATATATATAATATATATTATATATATTTAGTGGCTTGAATAGAACGCCCAGCGCCGCGACCGTTCACGAATTTCAACCACTGACTTCGAATTGACATTATGGGAGATTCGACCGTCAGATTCTCCTAAAACCAGAACCATTGGGTTCGTACCGAAAATAGATTTCCAGTGAATATAAGAGATTTGAAATTTAATGGTTGGATTTGGAATTATGTCCAAATCAAATTTGGAAAATGTCGCTGTAAATGCAGTTCTATGATCGTTTATGGAAATCGACTGAACGGGCCTTAATAAAATTATTAAAAATAGTAATAATTTGTGTAAAATCATAAAAATGATTTGGAAAGAGTTGGGATGAAAAATTCCACATTTGTAAAGATAAAAATACACTTTTATCAAAATGAACTAGTTATTAACTAGTATAATAATCCAATATTTTTAAAAGAAATAAATTGGATTTGAAGCGGTTTTAAAGTATCCAGAATTATCTAATGAATAAATTGGAATGGATTGGATTGGAAATAATCTTCGGAATATTTAGATATTGGATTCCGTGGTTATACGGATATTATTATGGAATTTGGAAGATACGGATATCGTTATTCCCAATACGATATCCGTTAGTTTCAGAATTTGATATTGAATATAAGCCGATATAATTTCTATTTAGAGTCTTGTATTTAATATTAAATTGGATTTTTGAGTTTATCATGAACGGTGTTTTAAATAACACTGGTTCTTTAACCCAATTAACAGTGAGGATATGATTTGGAATTTATAAATCTTTTTATTAAGATTTAATGGAAATTTACCAAAGTAAAGTTTTCCAATTTAATATATTAAATTGGAATTGAATGGAATTCAATTTGGTAATAATTAAAGTGAGCTTCTGTGGAGGAAGTCTGTTAATATACATTGAATTTAAAAGACTTTATCGTTATTCCATTTATATTATTAGTCGGATATGTAAATTGATATCGATTGTATATTGATCTGTTTTTCCGTGAAGATTCCATAATTAATGGAATGTGATTTTGGGTTTATCATGAACTGTGTTTTAAATGTCATTGGTTCTTTAACCCAATTAATGACATGATTACATGTCTAATATTGTATTTCGAACTGTATTGTTAATCTCTGCTAAATATATATCTGTTTGGTGGTGAAGAATTTATTCTCTTGCTTAACACCCTTCTCTGGGACGTACGAGCTTAGAGGTTATATATCGGTAGAAATCAGTGGTACGACGTAGATTATCGATGCGACATGTTTGATTTACCAAAGTTAAATAATCATTGATAATGATTGTTGGAAGATTAAAACTAAGTGGAGTTTTAATGAATCTTTAATTAGATTAAAAGGTGAATGTGATAATTTAAATTATCAAATTTGGGAAACGATCGAGAATGGAGTACCACCAGTTTTACTCCTAGTAATAATTAAATCTTTAATTAGATTTGAACGTGAAATGGTTATTAAATTTACCGATAATGGTGTTAGATATGGAGTATTACTAGTTTTGCTCCATGAGATGAATAGTTTGGGATTGGGAAATTAAACAAATGATTAATTCGGTAAGGCTCGGTAATCCCGACTAGTTGATAAACCTTAATTTGGTTCAGAAATGATATCCAAAGGAAGATTAAAGTATAATATAAAAGAATTTATATTTGATAAAATTAATGGGAATCTTTCCCAAATGATATGAATATTTGAATAAAAGAATATTCTGGATTGGACTGAGGCATACGTTGTGTTTTTATAGCACTTAATTATAAGATATGTGAATTGTTCAGAAAGGTCGGGTTTATACCCATTTGGAATAACTGATTCGACGATAAGTCAACAATGAAGACGGTGGTTGAAGACCGGAGATCTTCACATTATTTGGATGATTACTGATGTCTTGATTAGGCTGTACACCCAAGACAAGGTAATAAGTGGTGATCGTCTAGACGTACTTGGAGATCGACGTGATATGCGAGGACCTCTCTTCTATATTGGACATATGGGATGAGGAACAAGGTGCCTCCAGTTTCGTTCAGACCTAGAATGAACTAGTAAATGGATGTGTGTCTGGCATTAGATTTTATTCTGTGTTGATTGATTTCTATTAAATATATATCTGTTTGGTGGCGGAGAACTTATTCTCTTGCTTAACACCCTTCTCTGAGACGTACGAGCTTAGAGGTTATATATCGATAGACATCAGTCGCATGGCATGAATTGTCAATGTGGCATGCTGAGATGCAAATGATCAAGGCTTTTGTTGAAAAGAAGAGTCTTGTGGTTGATGATCAAAACACGGCTTTAAATAGAATAGCTTTGTGTATAGCTTTAATTCGCGAGCCTCACACCTTGGTATGAGTCAAAAACAGGATAAGAGACACAGGTTGGACATGATGTTTCCTTCTAGCTATGGGTGGTGTCATGATATGGAGCCCAGACATTTATATATATTTTTTACCTATGTGGATGATGGATAGCGAGGCGCCTCAGATATATCGGTTACTACGGAGTCGATGGATAGGTCCGATAGGACCAGGAAACGTGTGTTCAGGAATAACTAATCCATTATAGTATTTGAGGACCGGCCATACATGAACCAAGGGTTGCCCGGTGGTGTGTAATCCTGAGGCATTTGCTAGAGTGTCTCGAATCGGTGAGGAGCCATCCCTGGCCTCAACTCATGACAAAAATCAAATTTCCAATACGACATTTTGGTTTTAGTTGTAGAACTAGTATGGCGACATGGTAGGATGGGTGCATATGTCGTCTATGATTGATACATTTATATTTGAAGTTGCTTTTGACTCTATACACTTATAATAGTATCAAATGATTTGTTTTAAACGTACCAAGCATGTTTGGCTATTATAAGATATACTCTATCCTTCGGCTTGCGTTGCATTGTGTGATGGGACCTGAGTCTTAAAATAGCTTCATTTTTCCAAAAAGCATTGCGTTGTTTGTTTTTTGCACTGGTATTCTTGGGAGAAAACCCATTCCGTGTTATACGACGTGGTTCCTTGATTTACTTTATTTCTAAAGTAAAGTTTTAAGTAACTGTTTTAGTTCTCACACCAGTCCCATGACTGACCTGGAGTTTATTGTTTTAAACTAAACTCTTGGTGCCCCTATTTTCCATATGGGCAACTAGTAGTTTTGGTTTTGCAGATTTATTTTTACAGGATCCTGGTTTACAGCTGGGGCTATATTCGGAACGCTCTGTATCCGTGTGTTTCCTTCAATTGTGTTATGTATTATTTTTCCGCTGCTTTGTAATTTGAATCTCTAGTATTTATCAATGTATATTATTTATTCATAGCCTGTTATATTCTTGTACTCTGATGTAATTGTGTAATAAGCAATGAAATGTTTTGTTGTTTATATTCTGATTTGTCGTGTTCTCAACTCAATCCGGGCATTCCCTTATAGGCGAGTTTGGGTCGTTTCTCAAACAATGGAAAAAAAATAAAGAGGAGATAGAGATGCTTTAACATGTTTTAGATATAAGTATCTGATGTCTATGGAGAACCAACAACTCATTATTTCTTCATCGAGTACAACAAGAGGAGATAGGATCACTCAACAAAATTTTCTTACCTTTAATAGAAATAGGGATCTTATTAGGGATAATGATGGAGAGCTCTATTTTTTTATTGCGTGTTGAAGACGAGCAAATGTTTTTGTATTTATTGGTGCATGAATGAATACTTTCAAGTAAAAATAATACTTCCTTTGAGATAAAGATGGAATATTTCCAAATTTCTCGAATTAAATTTAACATAAGTCTAAAATATTTCCAAATTTCTTGAATTAAATTCGACATAAGTCTAGCAAATCTTTGTTTATTTTGCCATATATCCTTATTGAACGGTTCTTCAATTCAAATAATATATCTTTTGAGACTAATTCATTATCTTTCCCATATTTGACCGATTGTGGGAATCAACCAATATCTTATCCTTTTGAATTAAATTTATATCATCCAAAATTTACACTTCACCTTGATTTAGAATTATTCTTTAATCAACAAAATTGTTTGTAGGGTCAATGCCACATGGCGTTCAAGCAGCTGAAATTATACCAATTAAGTTTGAGTAATGCTCAAACTTGTCCTAAGGAATTGACTCTGTTATTATATCCGAAGGATTATCCATAGTACTCATTTTCATCAACATGATATTCCTTCATTCTTTCTGAAGATTAAGAAAGAAACCTCTTACATCAACATGCTTCGTATGAAACGTAAGCCTAATTCTCCACAAGATTGATTGCACTCTGACTATCTAAAAATAGCTCTACCGTATGCTGCACTATAGAAAGTCATTAAATAGTGTAGGTAAATACAAATACTCCTTAGTCTCTTCCCCAATCGGTATCAACTTGGCATCGATAGTTAACAAAGCTACTATAAACTGCAACTTTGATCTATACAAAATCAAGCTTTTGCCAAGTGTAAAAACACAACCCATCACCGACTTCCGTCTATTTTAATTCGCAACATAATATGAACTACTACAACCTTCACAAGAGATGTAACCATCCACCCCACTTTACTACAAGCCAACTGAATAAGTACCACTAAGATATATGAGTTTTCATTTCACTGCTTGCCAATGTTTTTTTCTTGGGTTAGACATATATTGACTGACAACGCCTATTACATAGGTCAAATCTGTTCACCTGAATACAAATTGCATATACAAGACTACCAACAACATTAAAATAATGTATATTAGCCATATATCTTTTGTCTTTATCTGTGACGATTGCCCACAACCCCTTCACTAAACAAGAGGAATAATGTGCTGAAAGGTGTGCCAGGCAGCTATGGACGATTATCAAAGTAGGTAAATACGATGCGGAACCTGTCATATAACTCACAGCGCAATGATAAAATATAATAGAACATTTACAACAGGCAATCATAGTGAAGCTTATTCAAGAAGAAAATTAAACTTTCATTACAACTAGAAAGAACATCCATACACCCTCGGATTACAACATAAGTGTTTGTACAAATTTGTCTCACTACAACACTCAGATTCAAACATCAAACTGCGAAAATGAAGATACTTGATTGTAGGAAAGTAACACACCAGCCTCCTGCTCGCCACTGTACAGCAGCATCGCCCTCATTAGGATCAATCACATGTAACCTTCTACTTAGTCTGCCCATCCAAAACCGGATGAACAACTCAAGGTAATATGAGGAAACATAAAACCTTGAGTCAGACAACAATCTTAATGAGCGATAAAACAACTATATAACATCATTAACAAAGTATATGAGAATAAGCAGATTAACCAACCAATCTACCCAAAACACCAGAGAAGAACCCAAACCTGTCTTCTCTACATCTGACAGTGATAGCTTTTACAACAAGCATTTGAAAATAATGATACATTCATGGTTACCGGAAGTAACCAGAATATACCAATCATAAAAAAATAGATATATCTCATGTAAACTTTCCTAATTGAGATCAACATCCCATAAGCACAAGCCCCGAAGGCCTAAACCAACATCAGAAAGCACCCAAGAAAGATCTCCTTCGACGTCAAACAACTTATACGAGACAGTACAAGCAAAAAAACCAACATTCATGACTCCAGCAATCACCACCTATCCTGCTTCGAAACCATCGTTAATCGTATGACAGCCAACCTTACCATATGTCAAGGGCTAATGATTACCTTGGTTCTAGCAAAAACCTCATACGCCTTTCAACGATATGTATCTAGGTCTTTCAACGATACCCAAGGTACTTGACCAGCAACCTACCAATCTTTTAGGTGCCCCTATTATACCCTTACTTTGTGCCAGTTAGAACCTACGACAACGATAATCTCCCATCCTTCAATATCTCTTAGTCATCCATCCTGATGACTATTTATAGCTCAAGTAACCTTCTCGAGCAACCATTGTCCATCAACTCACCACTTTGAGTCATAGATCAAGCAACCTTCTCGAGCAATTATTTCCCACGAGCTCACCACCTTGAGTCGTCTTCACATTCGTTGCATTAGGACGATCAACGAACACATCACATCACTTCAAACATTCCCACTTGAATCCACTTCGAACTCACATCATAGTCGACCCAAAAATATACACCATTTGGTCGAATTCCTTTTCCTAGCATTTCCAGATTTCTCATATGAAAGAAAAACCACAACATTTAATCACCAATCCACAGCATTTACGAATGCTGTTTTTTCCCTTAGGTCGTTCAGGACCAGACCTCATAGGTTGACCCATGACCTAACTAAACCACGAGCCAACGACCCGCTTTTCCCCCAAAGCTGAACGATCTGACCTTGGACTACCTGACCTAGCTTCTCCAACCTGAAGCTCCACTAATGTCCAACGACCTAACTAGGTCGTGCTACCCCAACGACCTGACGAGGTCGTCCCACCTTATCAACCTATCTGCACTGAAACAAGCCGACTCAAGCTCCTCCGAACGACCCGATCCTTCAAGCTTCACAACGACCCGCCTTACTTTCTTTCGGACCGACCCAATCTTTGCACGAATGATCCACAACCCAAGTCCAACCAATGACTTGAGCTTTAAGGATGACCTGACTACATTTCTTGGAGAACAAGCCATATGACCTAAGCTTCCACGACCCAAGAGCACCACGACCTGACTCCTTAGGTCGCCCAACGACCTAACAAACTACGACCTAAAATGCTAAACACCAAATCCCTACAGATCCACCATATCATCTCTCTCCACGTCATCAACAACTTTGCGACCTTCTCCCTCCAACGACCTACAATCTAAGGCATGCACGACCTGAAATGCCAATGACCTTCGACTTAACTTCATGAATGCTTGAACGCATACAACTTCAATTCAAAACCAATCAATCTCGATTGAACCAACTAACACCGAATTCAAACAACGATCAATAAACATTTGCATACTAATAATCATCACCCAGTCATATGAAATCCACCATATCATGATAAATCAACGATTAAACAAAATAATGGATCTAAACTTGCATAAGCATAAGAATTAACACAGAAATTGCCGGTTTTAAGTTGCTAGATTAGATCCTATGGTGATTCACATGAAAATATACTTACCATGATGTAGACCTAGGTGAAAACAACTTTGAAAATGATGAAAATAAGATCAAACAACTCATATAATTAATTGAATCCGTGTAAGAGATGCTTATCACTCACCAATTCTCCGAACTAACTTGAAATCACTAAATTTCCAATCCGATTAGCGAAGAATGAACTTCAAACCTCTAAATTCGATGAAATTTTTCTTCATTTGACATAGATCTAGCTTCGCTTGGTGTAGATCTTCAGTCTTCTTCCTTAGATCTAGATTTAAATGGTGGAAAGGTGTATTTGATTGAGAAAGGAGGATCACAAGCTCAACCAAATGAGAGAATGAAGAAAGTAAACTATTCTCCATTCCTCTAACCCCTATTTATAGCCTCCCACCAGCCTACTAATGGGCCTCCTAAATCAGCCCATCAATGGCTCACAAAACCTATACAGAAAATGTGCAACACTAAACCAGCGATTCCTTCCAAACTGCTGAAACAAATCTTTGATGTGACCACTCTACGGAATTTGCAACACCATTTCCTTTCTAATGAAATCCATCTCAACACCTGATTCAATTGCAGTCAAAAGTTATACCCTGAACAAAACTGACAGGGGTAAAATGGTCACAAATAAATTGGTAAAAATTATGGACATTTCTCACATCTCCATTATCAACATATCAAAATATGAGAATGATCCAACCCTTAGGGAATTAAATAAGAATATTTTACGATCCTTCGATACATAAAATGCGGGTTGTTACATTCTCCCCCCACCCCCTTAGGAATTTCACCCCCGAAATCCCAAACAAACACAAGCCACCAAACAATTATGCATGCCTATATCCATGAGCAGCCAATTCTATCATCCATAAAGCCATGCATCCATAGCCTTATCATAGCACGCGGGATTCTATCAACCATAACAACAACAATAATAGTATAAGTTACAATGTGGTCAGAATGACACGACACTTATGGGTCATACCAACGAAGAGTTATGGATGGGTCATCTCCATACTCTCTTCTGTCTCTCACGTATAATCGTCATCATCCTCACTGCATTTCACCTTGACTAGCCTAATTTTCTACCTCCTAAGTTGTTTCGTGTCATTCCCCACAACGCGAAGCGGCTTACGAGGTTTCGTAACTATGATGTCGACTTCTAGGTCTTGATACTGCTCTGGAGGTACCACCACATTCGAATCATGCACACACTTCCGTAGAAACGACACATAAAAAACATTGTGCACGCTCGTCATCTTCTTGGATAAATCCAGTTTATATGCGATCTTTCCAATTCACTCGACTATCGGAAATGGTCCAACGAACCTTGGCGCTAACTTTCCTTCACTTCTGAATCGAACAACATTCTTCAATGGCGAAATCTTCATGAAAACCATATTGCCAACACTGAATTCCAAATCTTTACGACCCTTATCGGCGTAACTCTTATGACGATCTTTGGTTGCCTTCATTCGTTTCCGAATGATCTCGATACAGTCAGAGGTTTCTCTAATCATCTCAGGTCCAAGTATCAACTTATCTCCAGTTTCTAACCAACATATCGGAGAATTACACGGTCTTCCATACAACGCCTCGTATGGTGCCATCCCAATGCTCGAATGGTAGCTATTATTATATACAAACTCAACTAGGTGTAGATGGTCTTCCCATTATCCCTGAAGTCCAACCTACAAGCTCTTAGCAGATCTTCCAAAACTCGGTTAACCCTCTCGGTTTGACCATCAGTATGAGGAAGATAAGCCGTACTCAAACACAACTCGGTTCCCAAAGTTTCTTGCAGACTCTTCCAAAATCTACTCGTGAGCAATGGGTCTAGGTCACTCACTATGCTCTTTGGGATACCATGGAATCGAACTAATTTAATATAAAGCTCAGCCAACTTTGATGTTGTCCTAATCGATTTGACAGGAATAAACCTTGCATTTTTGGTCAAGCGATCCACGATGACCCAAATTCCTTCATTTCCTGGGTTGGTTCTAGGTAATCCATCGATATCTGCTCCCACTTCCACGTAGGAACTTCCAACGGCTAAAGCAATCCACTCAGTTTCTACTGTTCAGCTTTCACTAACTGACAGTTCATACAAATGGAAATGAACTTTCCAGTATCTCTTTTCATCCCTTCCCAGTAGTAGACTCGCTTCATGTCCTGATACATCTTATTACCACTAGTATAAATCTTCAACTTCGAGTGATGATATTCCCTCCGAACATCATCTCTTTATCTGTCGATATCAGGAACAACCAGTAGTCCTTGCTTTCAAAGCCAACCCTCTTGATCGACCTCGAACTCTTTATTCTCAGGTCCCAACTTCTGGATAAACTCAACAAGCTTTGCGTCTCGCTTTTGGCTCTCGCCAACCCTTTCGATAAGAGTAGGTCTTATCGATAAGCTTGCCAACATTTCAGGTTCCAACTCATACCTAGGCCTGAAATCAAATCCTGCCAAGTACTCGAGGCTTTTCCATTCTGGAAACATCGTTTCCAAATTTGCGTGTCTTTGACTCAACGCATTTGCAACTACATTACCTTTACCAGAAGTATAAGCTATGACAAGTCATACGATGCCAGAAACTTTAACCATCGCTGCTGCCAAAGATTCAGATCCTTTTGGGAGAAAAGGATACTTCAACGACTTTTGATTCGTAAACAACTCGAATTGAACACCCAACAGGTAATGTCTCCGCATCTTTGGAGCAAACACAATTGCCGCCTACTCCAAATCATGAGTTGGATAATTCCTTTCATGCGGCTTCAGTTGTCGATTGTGTAGGCCACAACTTTATCCTTCTGCATCAGTGATGCTTTAAGCCCAGTACCACACGCATTAGTGTATACGACCATCTCTTCATTCCCACTTGGAATGATTAAAACAGGAGCACTCGTCAATCTCTCTTTCAAGATTACAAAAGCTTGCTCACACTTTGCATCCCGTGTGAACACTTGGTTCTTCTTCGTCAATCCTATTAACGGTGCAGCTATCTTTGAGAAATCCTTGATAAACCGTCGGTAATAACCTTCCAGTCCAATGAAATTTCTCACATACTTCACATTCTTAGGTCTATCCCAATCCTGGATTGCTGCTAGTTTAGCTGGGCCAACCGCTATTCCATTACCAGAAACAACATGGCTTAAGAAACTCACTTTTGCTCTTCAAGAAGTGTCACTTTGAAAACTTAGCTCGTAGTTGATGCTTTCGCAAGATTTCCAAAACAACTAGCAAGTGCGTCTTATGTTCTTCCTTATTCTGTGAGTAAACCGGAATATCATCCACGAACATAAGCACAAACTTGTTCAACTGATCTCTGAAAACCCTATTCATAAGATCCACAAAATACGTTGGCGCGTTAGTCAACCCGAATGGCAATCCATTCAAAGAAACCAGATGGTGTTCTAAATGCAGTCTTCGACACACAATCTTTCGCCACTCTTAACTGGTGGAATCCCATTTCCAAATCCATCTGAGAAAACTCTTTGGCTTTGTGAAGTTGATCGAACAAGTCATCAATCCTTGGCAATAGATACTTGTTCTTCTTGGTCACCTTTTTCAACTCACTGTAGTTCACACACAATCTCAAAGATCCATCAACCTTGGTTGCAAACACAACTGGTGCACCCCATTCGGATACACTTCTCCGAGTGAATCCTTTTCCCAAAAGGTCACATACTTGCACCACTAACTCTCGATGTTCCTTAGGCGCCATCCGCTTAAGAGGCATAATGGTAGGTCTAACACCCTTTGACCTAGTCAAAAACATCCTCAAACTCATTAGCGATCAACACAGATGACAAGTCTTTCGTGGAATCACAAGTGAATATAAAAAGCTTACGAAGACACCATCATCAAGCTTAGATCGAATCAAAACCTTTCGCCCTTCCACATCCCCGAGTCTCACCTCAAGCTTCTTGCAATTCACTGTTGTTGCATACCTCTTGAGCCAATCCATGCCCAAGATGATCCCAAACCCAGTGAAGTTCAAAACAAAACAATCACATACAAAAGAGTAACCATGACTCGATAACACTAGACTACGACAGAGCAAACAAAGGCTGGACGAAACCCCAACTGGATTAGTCACAACCAAAGGTCTATCACAAATCTCGGGTTCCAAACCCAAGCAACACACAAACTCATTACTAATGAATGAATGCAATGCTCCAGTATCAAACAACACACGAACTGAAGCACCTTTAACTGAAAGAGTACCTTGGACGACGACACCCTTCCCTTTCTCCTCTATAGTAGGAGCCCTTGAAGATGATAGCGTAGCTCCCAAAACGTAAGCCTTCACTGTCCGCTTTCCTTTGGCTTGTTTTGGACAATCTTTCTTGTCATGCCCTGGCTTTCCACACTTGAAGCACTTCTTCTCAACTTTCAGATTCTTACAATCCTTAGAATAATGGCCCTTCTGCCAATAGTTAAAGAAAACAACCTCACTCTTAGATTTCTTCTTGACATACTTTCTTTTATGCTATTGTTGCTTCCTTTTCTTATAATTATTACCACCCTGCTGTGGTTTTAGAGCTTCCTTGGTTGCAGCAACAACTGTTCCTTCCTTTGGAAACAAGCTTTCATGTCTCACGACTTTTTCCACTATCTTCTCATATGGGTCATCTAGATGATCAACCAACAGCCTCCAAGTATAGGTACCCAAACCCATTACAAACTTCACGTTCTTCTGATATAGAATGTCAATTTACAAACGAGCATATTTGGATAAGGCCTCAAAATCAGAAACATACTCTAACACCGGTCAACCATTTTGTTTTAGCTCTACAAACTTCTTGAATAGAATAGACTTATGAGCTGTATAGATAAACTTTGTCTCAAACTTAACATGAAATTGCTCTCATGAAATCTCTTCTTCCTGAGTTTCCAAAGTGATAGAGTTCCACCAATCCATGGCCCTGCTATGCAACTGTCTCGATGCAAGCTTCCTCTTTGTTGCATCATTTGTTCCTAAATCACCAAAAATTTGTACACAAGTATCTAAGCACCTCTGAATCTCTTCAGTCGGGTCTGTCCCCTTGAATGGCTTTCCTCCGAGAGAAGTGAAGTCCTTACATAGCTTTGCAAAGTCCACAACTCTCAGTGCTTGCACTTGAACCCCTACATCTACCGCAGGTGGAGCTGGAGCGGGAGCCTTCCTCATGATCGCTGCCATCATGGCCTCGAACATGGCTGGGTAGTCTGGTACACTGCCATTTCCCACTCCCGAAACAATCTACTCCCTAGCAACATGTCCTGATGGTCGACGACTCATTCTAAATCTGTAATATAGAATGATTAGCCAATTACAAGAAAAACTGCTAATGTAGTTCAAACGCTATTACTATATACGAGTACATATAGTATGCATCCATCAGAAATCTACAAGTACATCTCTCATACGTTATTACGACTTTGAAATTTGGCTAAAATCGATAACCAGAGCTCTAATACCATATGTGACGACCACCCACAACTCATGCACTAAAAAAGAGGAATAATGCATTGAAAGGTGTGCCAGGCAGCTATGGACGATCATCAAGGTAGGTAAAAACAATGCAGAACCTGTCATATAACTCACATCGCAGGAATAAAATATAATATGTACAATAGGCAATAATAGTGAAGCTTATTTGAGCGGAAACTTGAATTTTCATAACAACTAGAAAGAATATCCGCCATTGGATTGCAACATAAGTGTTTGTACAAATTTGCCTCACTACAACACTCAGAGTCAAACATCAAACAATGGAAATGAAAGATACTAGATAGTAGGAAAATAATACGCCAGCCTCCTGCTCGCAACCACACACCAGCATCGTCCTCATTAGGATCAATCACCTATAACCTGCTACTTATTCTGCCCATCCAAAACCAGACGAACAACCCAAGGTAATAAGAGGAAACATAAAACCTTGAGTCAGTAAACAGTCTTAATGAGCGATAAAACAACTATCTAACATCACTAACAAAGTATATGAGAATAGGAAGGTTAACCAACCAATCTATCCAAAACACCAGAGAAAAATCCAGATCTGTCTTCCCCACATCTGACAGTGATAGCCTTTACAACAAGCATTTGAAAACAACGATACATTCATGGCAATCGGAAGTAACCATAACTTAGCAATCATAACAACTAGGTATATCTCACTTAAACCATCCTAATCGAGATCAACATCCCTCTAGCGCAAGCCCCGAAGGCCTAAACCAAAATAAGACAAGCACCCAAGAAAGATCTCCTTCAACATCAGACAAATTACATGAGACGGTACAAGCAAAACAACCAACATTCATGACTCTGGCTATCACTGTCTTTCCTGCTTCGAAACCAACGTTAATCTTATGACGACCAACCTTGCCATATGTCAAGGGCTAATGGTAGCCCTGGTTCTAGAAAAATCCCATATGCCTTTCAACGATACGTATCTAGGCCTTTCAACGATACCCAGAGTACTCGACCAGCAACCTTCCAGTCTTTTAGGGGCCCCTATTATACCCTTGCTTTGCCAGCTAGAAAATACGACAACGATAATCTCTCAACCTTCAATATCTCTTAGCCATCCATTCTGATGACTATTTATAGCTCAAGTAACCTTCTTGAGCAACCATTATCCATCAACTCACCACTTTGAGCCATAGGTCAAGTAACCTTCTCGAGCAAGTATTTCCCATGAACTCACCACCTTGGGCCGTCTTCACATTCGTTGCATTACGACAATCAACGGCCACATCACATCACTTCGAACATTTCCACTTGAATCCACTTCGAAGTCACATCATAGTCGACCCAAAAATATACACCATTTGGTCGATATTCCTTTTCATAGCATTTCCATATTTCCCACTACGAAAGACAAACCACAACGTTTAATCACCATTCCACGACATTTACAAACGCTGTCTTTTCCCTTAGATCGTTCATGAGCTGACTTTATAGGTCGAAACCACGACCTAACTAAACCACGAGCCAACGACCCGTTTTCCCCCAAAGTCGAACGATCTAACCTTGGACGACCTGACCTAGCCCCTCCAACTTGAAGCCCCATTAATGTCCAATGACCTAACTAGGTTATGCTACCCCAACGACCTGACTAGGTCATCCTACTTTATCAATCTATCTGCACTAAAACAAGCCGACCCAAGCTCCTCCGAATGACATGATACTTCAAGCTTCCCAATGACCCGCCTTACATTCTTTTGGACCGAGCAAATCCCTGCACGAATGATCCATGACCCATGTCCAACCAATGACTTGAGCTTCAAGGACGACTGACTCGATTTCTTGGAGAACAAGCCACACGACCTAGGCTTCCACTACACAAGAGCACCACGACCTAACTCCTTAGGCCGCCTAATGACCTAACAAGATGCAACCCAAAATGCCAAACACCAAATCACCACAAATCCATCCAATCATCTCTCGCCACGTCATTAACAACTTGGCGACCTTCGATCTAAGGAATGCATGACCAAAAATGCGAATGAGCTATGACCTAACTTCATGAATGCATTCCACTTCAATCCAAAACCAATCAGTCTCGATTCAACTAACCAACACCGAATTTAAAAAATGATCAACAACCATTTACACACCAATAATCATCACCCAAGCATACGAAATCCACCAAATCATGATATATCAACGATTAAGCAAAATAATGGATCTAAACTTGCATAAGCATTTGAATTAACATAGAAATTGTCAGTTTTAAGTTGCTAGATTATATCCTATGGTGATTCACATGAAAATATACTTACCATGATGTAGACCTGGGTGAAAACAACTTGAAAGTGATGAAAATAAGATCAAACAATTCATATACTTGATTGAATCCGTATAAGAGATGCTTATCACTCACCAATTCTTCAAATTAACTCTAAATCATTGAATTCCCAATCTGAACAACGAAGAATGAACTTCAAACCTCTCGATGTGATGAAATTTCTCTTCACTTGACGTAAATCTTGCTTCGATTGATGTAGATATTTAGTCTTCTTCCTTAGATTTAGATTTTAATGGTTGAAAGGTGTATTTGAAAGAGCAAGGAGGATCACGAGCTCAACCAAATGAGAGAATGAAGAAAGTATTTTAATCTCCATGCCTTTAACGCCTATTTATAGCCTCCCACCAGCCCACTAATGGGCCTCCTAAATCATCCCAACAATGGCTCACAAAACATGTATAGAAAATGTGTAGCACTAAAACAACTATTCCTCCCAAACCGCTGAACCAAATCTTTAATGTGACCACTCTTTGGAATTTGCAACACCATTTCCTTTCCAATGAAATTGATCATAGCACCTAATTCGATTCCAGTTAAAAGTTATGCCCAGAACAAAACTGACAAGGGCAAAATGTTCACAAATAAAATTGGTAAAAAATATGGACATGTCTCACATCCCCATAACCAACATATCAAAATATGAGAAAGATCCAACCCTTAGGAAATTAAATAAAAATATTTTTCGATCCTCCGATACGTAAAATGCGACCTGTTACATTTTTCGACGTGGAAGCTACGCAGTTAAATCCCCCGCTATAGCTCCGCAAAATCCCCGCTATAACCTGTAGCGCTCTGTGGTCGTTACGCTATTTCAATTTAGCATTGAGGAACAATAGTTTCTCTTTAAGCCTTGCTATTTTCCGCTGCACCCACTAAATAAACGCCATTTAGCATCCGCTTTAGCGATATTAATATACAAAGGATGATTTGACCAACTATTTTTGAAAAAAATAAAAAAATTTAATGTAAATAACTAATTTTAAGTCATAAGTGCCTTATATAGGATAGAAATCTGTAGTAGTCCTCGAATCTAGGGTGCATAACCATGATTTTCTTTGATTTTGTTATATAATATTAATTAATATTCGTTTCTTCTACACAAATCACCCTAAATTGATAATTAATTAATTTTAATTATGTAGTTTTACATCTAATCAACATTTTTTCACCTCTGCTATATCCCGCTATTTCCCCGCTTCATCTTTTTAGACCTCTGTCGCTATTGAACGGCTAAGCGCTTTAACTGCACAGCGTGGAAGACAAGGGTTTCAGTATGTAACGACTCAATTTTTTGATCTTTAGAGTCAAAACTTATGCCTCTACAATCTGCTGTGTTCAATCACTATTACTGCCAATTTATTTTGTTTTCGAGCATGCCGACACCGTTACTTGTAGTTATTTAGCTCTCGTCTCAGGGGTGTTGGGTTAGCTCAAGGTTGTCGGTAAAGCTTAGCAAACTTAATTCGTCAAGATGTCTTGATCTTGATTTTACTCATACCGGGTTTGGGAACCAATTAGGTTGCCGGTGATGATACCAAATTATTTGGTCTCGGCTGAACCACCATTGTACATCATCGACGATTTGATTTTCTTGGCATATGCCTTTCATCTTCTAAATTTTGATGTAGGAGTAGCCAATTTTACCATCACCAAAGGCCTAATTGTTTCCAAATGGGAGTTGACTATGTGCCAACCCTTTTTTTAAGATTAGTACATAAGATTATTTTGCTATATAACAATTTAAGCCCTTTACATTAACAAGTTGCACTGCTGTTTGATCTGTTTATGGATGCTATGTGTACATTTATGTAAAAAAGGATGTATTGCTAATCACATATGTTATGAAATGACATCACCTGGTAGCATTATGTCCAGTAAAAAGATTCCCGTCAAACCAAAGGTTAATGGTTCCAATACCCCATGAGCCAAGAAGGATTTCGCTTCAAAGTCTTCTTTAATCATCTCTCAAGATAAGGTGAAGACTATTCTTAATAGTTTTGGAATATCCGACATAGATGCCATTACGGCTTCTACCCAAAATTCCATTCAAAACCCTCCAGAAGGGTACTTTGCATACTTGGAGATCTATATTTGGCACAGAGGTTTCCTTCCTTTTCCACCCTTCCTATTCAGGATTTTGTGTGATCTGGGAGTTGCTCCTATCCAACTCTCGCCCAATACATATACTCTTCTTATATGCTTAGAAATTCCGGCACTTACATCAGATCAAGCTTCTCTTAGCCTCAAACTTATTCGTCACATGATTCGATTTTCTAAAAGAGTAGATTCGCACATCTGGCATGCCAATCCCATAAAGAGGCCGATACTCGATAACATTAGCAAAACTATGCCCTAGGAAGACCAATTCTCTTACGTTAGGTGCCCTTCTGGTATATCAGGGAAGTTTGTTGAAATTGGTAAGTTTCTTATCTTCCAAAAGCTATTGTATTATCCTTGTATTTCTTGTTTAGACCTTGTTTTTATATAGATCTCCCTTCCAAAAACATAACTTTATTGGACGAGGAAACCTGGATTGTCGAAGCTATCTTCAAAGCATTAGAGGATCTTGGATGTCGGTCATCTCTTCTTACTTCTGATAGTCTTCATCTATATGGTCTTCTTCCTCCAGGGCAAAATTTTTTGGACAACCACCCATTCAGTTTTCTAGCGCTAAGGTTTGTCGCTGAATTCTAATACGTTCAATGCAACATCTCATATATTTTCAGGTGTTTTAAATAGAATTTCCCCATCCATTCGGATTTTTTTATTTCTACCTATTGGTTTTCTTGTTCTTAGATTTCTGATATAGCTATTTTTGTCTAGGATCCATGGCTTCTAAGTGTGCCTCCAATCTCGATGTTTTTACTCAGTCTGTTGTTGTAGCTTTAAAGAGGGTTGCCGATTCCGATATCGAGCCATCGTCCAAAAAACTAAAACATGATAAGTCGGTCCATTTTTCCAAGGACGTTGTCACCATGATAAGAACACAGACAATTTCTTGCTGCTTCTGATGTTGATAAGGTTATTGACATTTATACTTCCCCCAACATTTCTCCAAGAAGTAAAACCATAAGTAGTTCTACATCATCTTTCTCTCCTCGAGAACTAGATGTTAGAGAGCATAGTTCATTTACTCCCTCCTTTTCTAAACGTGTTATTTTTGCTGCTCTGCCCCCGTCAGCTTTGGATTTTGATAAGCATGTGAATCTTACTTTTTCGTCTGTCGAAGTTGCTAATATTTCACAGGCTTCTTTGTCTTTGGACTCAGTGGATTTTTATTAACAATGAATCAAGGACCGAATTTTGGTATTAGTTCACTCTCTTTAGTTTCTCTTTTATGATACTGCTTTCATATAGAGCTCAACCTGTTCTTTTTCTTATCTTTTAGGTGATGAAAAACTGGTTCTTGTTTAGGGGAATGGCTTCTTCATTTTCTGCCGAGATTACTTCTCATAGGGAGGAAAATAAAGCTTTGAAGGACAAGGTTGACATCCTATCGTAGGAGAAGGTAGAAAGCGATAGTGAATGCAGAAGATTGAAGGCCTTATTGGAGGAGGAGAAAGAGGCTAAGAACATGTTATCGAAGCAGGTTGATTATTCTAAGAATGAGAAAACATAGATGACAATCGATCATGTCGTCAAACTGGATAGGATAAACAACAAGCTTTCTACTGAAAAACGAATAATTTACGAAACCAGTGATAGGATATCTAATTTTCTGAAAGTTCACCTCCATGATATTGTTATGGAATACTACGAAGACCCTCGCCTCCTTGCCTTTTATGATAACCATAAGAAGTTTCCAAGGATTGACTTTACTTCAGTGCATCCCTCTGTCAGAAATAGAGTTTTGAAAAGATCCAGCGGGTTAAGCGACAAGGTAAAGTTCCTCCGAAGGACAACATAAAACCCTAGTATTTTCTATTTATTGAGGAGCTTCCTGAAGATTCTGACAATGAGGAAGAAGAGGACACCATTGTTGAGGATGGAACATGAGGAGATGGGAGCCAACGAGATGACTCTGGTAGGGACGATGAAGAGTCTTATTATGTTGTTGTGGGGTTACCTAATCCTGAGAGGATCACTACTGATTCCTTGAGCACTTTACCTACACGAGGTCCGATTACAACTCCCTCTAAGGAGAGTGATTCTTCAGAGCTGAGGAATAAAGAAACTTCTGTTCTACCCGACATCTCTACCACTCAGGTATGGTTCTCACTCTCGAAATGTTTTCTTCCCTCTTTAATTTGTATCAATAATTAGCTTCCTCATATTGCGGCAACCCCTTGCTTCCCCAAAGGTATAAGTAGTAATGCTTTATATCCATCACCATTAGCTATAAAGGACTCTCAATGGTCTTTCTTCGTAAACCTATGGAAAATCATCTAGTAGAAAGACTTAGATGTTTTTGCATAAGACACTTAATTTCTTCATGACATGTGGTTTAGTTCTTACAACACTTATGTTCAATTGTATTGTATTAATATATTAGTGTGAATGATATGTGTACTTACTAGTAGATTTGTGTTATCAGGATCTTGTGGATGTGCATGTTTGTTGAGATAATTCAGGACTTGTATGGTAGAAATTTATGTGGTTTTTCTCCTTTGATATGCTTAATATTATAAGTGTTAAGGTTTGATAACTAGATGCTACATATCATTATGCTTTTGTCTTATTTACGAGTAGGGGGACCAATTCCAGACCCCTCCTTCCTTAACCAGGAAAGGACCTTTGACAACTGTGGGTTACAGAGACATTTTTAAGGATGGCCCCCTATCGAGACAAGAAAGGATAAAATATCTTCAGAGGATTACTAAAAGGAATATCACGGAGCAAGTATCTTTTCTGGAGAACCAACTTAAAGAGAAAGGAAAAACCATCCATTGACCGCAAGTTCTATTAAAGGTCAACCCCTCCGCTAATTCATATGCATAGGTAGGTAAATTGCTTTATCGAATTGATGAACTAGAAACCAGGCTAGTGAAAACGAAGGCTGATTACGCCTCTTTAGAATTTGCATTATCCTGACTTGGATTAATGGGTTTAACTATAACAATAGTTCTCCTGTTGTGTCTGACGTGGTATAATGCTTATGTGTTTGAAGTATAAAATATTTAACTTGGTAGAAGTGTGTGTTCAGTGACTTATAGGACAACTGTGTGAACAATTCTATAGGATTGTACATATACCACTTGATATGTGATATTCTTTCTTGACTAGGAATATTCTTTTTTCAGAATCTAACTGTACCATTCTATATAATTGTAATGCACTCTATTAGGTGTTAGTTCGTAAGGCACACACACGATGCATCATTTACTCTTGTTGAAATTAATTGTATCATGATATTTAATGTATGAATGATAATGAGTCTACTCATACTTTCTGCACTATTGAAAGACCCCTAGTCTAATAGGTGTTTTCAAGAACCCTCCATCTACGGGATTTTTTAAGAAAAGCGAAACCTCTATCCCAAGGTTCTGTTGGGGGGAACTTAAGATACTTACTTGAATTTTTTCCTGAGTTTGTGTTCTAGTGTTGTGTTGTTATATGTATTGTGTATTCACTTAGCGTAGTGCATAATAATTTGGTGTATGTAGGAGTTAAGGAATATCTCTAAGAAATATAAAAGACCTCTGTCCTTGCTTAAAGGCCTCTTGGGTAATAAGCTCCAGCTATTGGATTGACGGTTTGTCCCTTCCTTGAGGATTAGAACCTTGCGACCCAGATTAGGGTATTAAGGATAGAGCTTCAGAAATCACCTTCTGATAGCGATAGGGCTTTGATCCATCTCCTAGACTTGGGTGTAAGATCGGAAATTTGCTTTTGGTAATAATAGAAGTTTGGTTCTAAACTAGATTCAGATTGTTGAGAAGGTCAAATATCCCTTTTTTGATAATAATTGAACTTCCGAACCAACCCAAATTCGAGTATTTATGATAGGACTGGAAATCCTTTCAGTCAATAATTGAGATTTGAACCAACCCAGATTCAGGTATTAAGATCGGACCGGAAGTCCACTTTCGACAACAATCGAGATCCGAATATACCCAGGTTCAGGTGTGAAGAATAGAAGTCCAGAAACCTCTTCTGGCGTAATAGTTTTGTTACCCGCTTTCGGTTTTATTTATGAAGTATAGGATGTACGTGCTTCTTGAGCCACTCTCTGGGCTTTTATTATCAAAGCAGAGGATGTGCGTGCTTTGTTGGCCACCCTCCGGGCATGTGTGTCCGGTGCGCTTGGCTAGCTTATCCACAAGCAGGGACCAAGGATATACCCGACCTTCCTCCAGGAGGTACCTTATCCTGACCCTTGTAGGTGATGGTAAGGTCTTAGATGCTTAAAACGGGCCATCGTAGACGCGCAATTAAGGCTTACTCTTTTGATGCTCTACCCAGACCATTGTAGGCACAATAGAGGCATACTCTCCACCCCCCATCAAGGAGGTGCCTTATCCTAACCATCATAGGAGATGATAAGGGTTTGCGTTCCCTTCTGCGGGTAACGCGGAACATAAGCAAAGGTAGGACATGCTCTTCTGCGAGCAGAGGGAGAACGTGCTTAGTTCATAGCAGAGGCAAGGCATACTCTTCTGCGAGAGAGGCAGTGAGTGCTAATTAGATGCTCTATCACGACCATTTCTGTTGTGGGTTGGAGGCTTAGGCTTTCGATGCTTTAACCTGGGCTTTCTGATTTAGGCGCGAAGAAAGGCTTACACACCACCCCCATTCGGGGGTGCCTTGCCCTGGCTAATTCGTTGGTGACATGGGTTTTCATCCATTTGTGATTTGACCCACCTTGGGTTATCTCGAGTTTCGAGAGGTTTTTTGTACCCTTAGTTGTGTAGACAATCTTTTTCCTAAGGGCCTTTATTGGATTTAGTTTGATCTTTTTACAAAGTCGTCTAACCGGCCTTGATTGAGGAACTTGATGATCATCCCCTCGAGGATTCCGCAGTGGTTAGTTTCATGTCCATTCATCATGTGATAGTGATAGTAAGGCACTCCCAATTTCCTTTTGTACTTGAGTTTCTTCTTTGTGGATGGCCAATAGTTGAGTTCATATCTGGTCAGGAAATAAACTTTTTCCATCGAAGTGGTAAGGTCGCATCCTTTGTGTGATCTAGGTATAAAATCCTTTTCTTGCCGTTGGAACTTAGAATTTTTGTTATTGAATTATATTGCTTCATCTATATCCTTGTTTCTTCTTTTCAAGATGTTTTGAGATTGGAGCACCATCAATTTAGTCCATTTAGAAGCAAAGTGGTTGATATCCTTCATTGTTTCCCATTTGAACACCATTCCTTTGATTTGCGTATGGATAATGTTCCTTATATGGGAGAAGGGGTTATATTCCTTTGATGTAAAACCTCTTAGAGGAAAGGTTGGAGCTTGTCCTATGTAGGAAGGGTTGTCACTCCAATAGTCAGAATCATATTGCTCTACATCCCTTTTCCACTTGATTATTTACAAGGCTTTCATTCTCAACCTTTATTCTTCCGCCACTCTTGGGTCAGTGGTTCCTGACATTTCCATCTGAGATCCATAAGACTCTTGTTGGGACCTTTTACTCATAATTTTGCTTCTTTAAATATTTTGTCCAATCCGGGATGGAACAACACAGTTAGATATGTAGTAAGGCTATTCGGAAGGTCGGAGGTTTAAGCCCCCGTTTTAGCGCCAAAATGTTAATGATATTTTTCGTCAACACCTGAGATAGGTCCATGGTAGTGGACCTAAGGGGAAAATGGGGTTATTTAGTTCCTACGAGTTTGAGTTATTCACCGTTTCCTAGATATCAAGGTCCAAAGCCCAAAAAATTAGTTACTTTTCCCTCAATGGGGTGAGCATCACGCTTAAGCGACCCAAGAACTAACAGTTAACTTGGGATAAGGGACTCCTAAGCACAACCCTCGGTAGAAGGCTAAATGGCTTGTAGGAAGGGGTACTACAAAAACTTTGCGGAAGGGTATAGATTCGGATACGAAGCCGTGACCATGTAGGAAACATATGATGCATTATGTAGGAAATAACTAAGAAAACTCATAAAAAGCTCGTAAGAATTAGTCTAAGTGTTGATCCACACTTTATTGATCTTCGATTGGAAGTACCTAAATGATTACAATAGAAATCCCCAAATTGATTTAGAAATTAGGGTTTACTCTAGAGAAAATGAGTACAAGGATGAGAAAATGAAGAATCGGTCCCGAAAATGAGACCCCAGGGTTCTTTTTTTATAGACAAATTGGGGCCCCTTTTGCTATTGGGCCAGCAGAAGCCCATGTCGGCCACTTTTCCCTTATTCTGGCTATTCTGGCTTTCGGCCGCTCTTTTGGGCTTTGCTTATGGCTTTTTAGGGTGACGGCTCTGACTCTCGGAAAGACGATTTCGGTCTTCAGAACTTCTTTTTGATGTCATACATATCTTCTTTATATCAATATATACGGATAGCTTGAATAAGGCTTTATGCTTTCGAATATAGGCTTCTGGACATAGACTTCTGGTTATAGGTTTTTCGGTCTAGCTATTAATTCTTCGTGGAGTTGGCTTTCATGATTCAAGTGGATGGTTATCAGATTCTCCGCCCCTGTCGGTATCGACACTACGTAGATTAGTGTGGATAGCTTGTCTTTCTTCGAGTTTCCGGCTTGCCATTCGGTAGATTCTTGACGTACATCTTTGGCTTTCCGGAGGGCTGCTTCCAGTGCTTAATTTGTTGTTTGTTGAAGTGGCCTTTCGGTGATCATCTAATTGGGGTCCCGACAGCTGGTTCCTGGATGATTTCCTTTTGCTTCGAATTCTGTGCTTTTGTATCTCGATGTATCGGTATTAAGCAAGTTAATATCGATAGCCCTTTCGCCCTTCTGGGTCTCGGTCTGTAGGATTCCTGGTTTTTCTTTTCACTGGCTTCCGGTTTTGGGTGATCATCTGTTATCTATCCTTCGTGCCGGAGCCACCCTGCCAGTATCTTTTCTTTGTATTGTTTTTTTTGAGGTCCTATCTTTAATGATGGTGTTGGTTTCCTGGATTTCGGGTGGTTCCCTTATGCACTCTGTTTTACCTTGTGCATGCTTCTTGCCTATGGATTATTCTTCTATGATTATGATGGTTC
This sequence comes from Allium sativum, assembly GCA_030737875.1. NCBI lineage: Eukaryota > Viridiplantae > Streptophyta > Magnoliopsida > Asparagales > Amaryllidaceae > Allium > Allium sativum. Next base: position 781,470,337 of record CM060918.1, on the reverse strand, counting down.
GTTACCCCTTCACCGATAGCCTGTCTCGAAGTTAATTTTGGTAGTAACAAAGATAATAAAGGTATTTTAACAACTCAAGTTTATGCAAATGGCGCTATTTTGGTTCAACTAACGAAAGATTATGTACTCGTTTTCAAATATTATGAAAAACTAATTTGAGATGTCTCGCATGGGAGAACTGCCATATTTTTCGGTTTATAAGTCAAACAATTTTAAAGTGGTATTTTTAAAAATCAAGAAAAATACTGTACTAATTTAATAAAATGTTTTTCAATGGAAAGCACTTTTGGATAAACAAGTCCAATAAGCATAACCGTTTATTTTGATCGAGACAGAAGCTATAAATAGAAATTATATCATAATATGAATGAATCATTACTATATTTAGCTGCTAGTCATTACGACATAATGATGAGTATATTTTTGTGCATATTTTCAAGCAAATCCCCAAGAATTATACTTATGAGTCGTGAAACAAATTTTTCTATACTTAAGAAACACTAAAAACTATGGCCTCTTTTATCCGAAGGATGGATGTTCGAATTAGTGTCATAAGTGATGCTAACTTCGGTGGATGTCGAAAAGATGGAAAGAGTTCTAGTAATAGTTGTCACTTCATTGGCCAGTTTCTAATATCGTAGTTTAAGGAAAGAAATTTTTTGTATCACTCTCAACACGTGAAGCAAATTATATTTCTTCTTCTTTGGCATGTGCTCAAGCAATGTATGTGCGATAAACTTTCCAAGATTTTAGTTTTGATCTTTAAAAATCAACAATTTATTGTGCTAATCTAGTGTTTTAAACTTATCAAAAAAATCCGACAACTCAATCTAGGACTATATATATGGATGTACGACATCATTTCTACATGAAAATATAAAAAAGATATTATTTATCTTGAATTTATGTCTTTAGAAAATCAAAAATTAGATATATTTACTAAAAATTAAATGAACAAATATTTTTGAATTCAAGAAGAGAACTTGGAATAGTATCATTGCATGATTCGCAAAAATATAAGATTGTTATGTCAATAACCATTTTACAAGTACATAAGTTAAATGTAACTTTGATTCATAGAAAATTAATTAAACTAAAACATTGGTTTAAATAAATTAGGGTTTCAACCATTAACTCATATATGGAGAAAATCATTTCTAAAGTACTATAAATTTTTCGTTAACTATGAAAACTAAGAAATAACTTTCACCCACAAACTTGAAATGTCTTATGGATAAAAATCCAATTTTCCAACTACTGATTTTTGCACTCCTTCATCTACAACAGAATGCATATCACCAAACAAGAATATACCGCCATAAATAAATTTGTCTTAAAAGCTAACCTTTCCTTGTAGCATACGAGATATGCTCCACTTTGCATGAAGGTTAGAAGAAGTATCAATCTCGATTATCTTCCTTACACACTAAACTAGATGAAATCCATCGCCATTTGTAGGAAATCATATGGGTTAAACGCCATATTTATTATCAACTGAAAGGCCAAGGAGTCCACTTAAAATTTCTGGAGAAATGTATTCTAGCTATCTGCGGACATTCTTTGACTAAAGACTGCATTCATCAAATCACAATGCTTTGTCGAAACTCTAGTTTAAGTAAATAGAACTCCACGTAATATATGGGGAGAAGGCTGATCCAATCAAGATATAAGTTCTGCTCAACTATATTGGTCTTCTCTCAAACCAACAGAAGAGGAAGCAAAAGAATACGAGCCAAACTCTTGGCAAAAATAGACAAAATAAATCAAAACATGAATTCAAAGAATTATATATGTGTGTGTATGTATGTACCTATGATTAAGTGTATTTTTTATTCTAATTTGAATATAAAAATAGCTAATGATTATTTTATTGATTTCCTTTTCCATACACACACATACACATATACAGACGAGCATTCAATAGCACCCCAAACAGTTGGGCATCTCTTTAGCCGCTCTGTTTTCCATCACGAGTTCCCCATTTCTCTCCTTCCACTCATTCTCTTTCCTTCCACTTACGGTGAAAAAAAGGAAGGCTAAAGGGATGCCCAACTATTTGGGGTGTCATTAAACCTACCTTATATATATATATATATATATATATATATATATATATATATATATATATATATATATATATATATATATGTATGTATGTATGTATGTATGTATATATTGACACGATAAAATTTTAAGCAATGAAACTTTACCATTTAAACATTCCAGTTTTCAGTCGTTTACGACTAGCCGAATGGCCGTACTATTTCAGTCGGTCGAACCTGAAAAGATTCATTTTTTGAAAAGATAGGTCATTTCGGTATAAATTTGATGCAAAAAGTTATCTTTTCAACAACCAATGTTAACAAGGCTAATTCTATTCATACACCAACAATCTCTTAACATACACCATAAATTAAAATAAACTATCATACATAAAAAATTACTTTACAAACATTGCCTCTTTTACAATATTAGCCTTGTTTTATTCCTTTTTTTTTGGTAGAGCAAGCTTGTTTTATTCTTTATCATCTTTCTTCTTTAGAACTTTAAACTTATTTACAGAAAATAAGAAAAATTTATAGCACTAAAAAAAGTTTAAGTTTAATAAAATTTAATTTCAAGTTTTTGAATATATGGTAACCAATTTATTATGCTACAAAAAATTCTTAATTTCAACAAAAAAATCCTACATCTAAATTAAATAATTTTAAATTTAGCACTTTGTTGCAAAAGCTACTGTAATTTGAATTTTAGGATTCATGTCTAAAAAAACATTGAATTTTACAAATTATTTGACATAGATTTGGTCAATATCGTTAATTGCAATGTTTTAGTTTGATGGGTTATAATTCAAAAGGTAAGAATGCAATAAAGAAGAAGGGTAATTTAGTAATATATTTTTTAGCAAAACAATGGTGTACATTAGTTAATTTTCGGTGTACGAATAGAATATGCCTATTAACTATTTCAGTCTATATTTATACATTCTTCAGCAAATTCTAACTCACTCAAATCAAAGAAACTTATCCCTAATTCCAAGTTTCAATTATTTAAACACATTTCCAATGGCTCCTGAAAGATCTAGACCATCCTTCTCCGTTGAACCTTCAGAATCACAAATTATACTATTGTTATAAGATGATAAAGCAGCATAAAGATATCACAAGATGAAGAGATCTTGCATCTTATAAGGTTTGTTCATTAAATATGAAGAATTTTCTCATTATGTTATTCAAGATATAGCATAAAGTAGGCTTGATCAGTTATACAACAAATAACATAAAAATTAATCATTTTTTGGTTAAGCTTTTTCATGTTAATCTTAACTTTGACGATCGCGCAATTCACAATAAAGAGGACTGTGTGTGAACTTTAGTTTTTGGCATGAAAATGTTTATACCAATACAAAGGTTAGGAATGATATTAGAATGTCCTTTAGAAGGAACTAAACTAGGACAAACTAAAATTGATATGGAAAGACGTGATAAAATTAGACATTTGTTCCTAAGTGATGACATAAGAGAGTAAAAGTTATTGCTTTCCGTCCTAAAGCTCAGATAGTGCATAGAGCTCTCGTAAACTCTATAAAACCAAGAACTGGTATCATGAAAAAGTTTATTTTCGTGACTTTTAAGTGTTTTATGCTATTTGGGGACAAAAGAACGTGAATTGGGCTAGGTTTATTCTAGATGAATTATAGACTTTTTACCACGGCCAAGTGAAAACCATTCATTATGGTGCATATACCATCCGAGTTGTGGCACATTTTCAAATATTTTTTTTTTTCGATTCATACTATACAACTGTTGACTCATAAAATGCAAAGACCCTAAGTCTCATGGGTCTTCCTAAAAGACTTCAAATCCATAACATTATTACTTTCAATAATAGAAAGCCAATCAAACCAGCCACCAAGCTCAACCCTCTTCCACCAGCAATCTACCGAAACCAACAATTGTCTGTCTTCATAGGCTTAATAGTATATAATGACCTGCCTTTTCGACCACTTCAAGTCGGTAATTAAACCAACTCAAACCATTCGAAACGACAGATTGTTATTGCTTATGAGGTTTAACAGAATCAATACACAGAATTACATAACACAATAACATGCAGCGGAATAAATTTTTATGCAAAATATCAGAGTTATTCAAAAATTTACATAGCGGAAAATACATAGCTTTAAAATAAAATAAATTATACAAAATTTTACAGATTTTATCAAATCAATGCGCGCCATCTTCATGCGTCTCTAACTAAGATAGCTGAAATCTTTAGATCTACAACACTCGGGTCTGACCAGAGCATTTCATGCAAAACACAAAACCCTCGAGTCAGGATTAACTTTATTCAAGTAAATCAATGTTAATAAAATACTAAAATATAGTAGTTATATTCAATGGAATATCCAGTTATTGAATCTCTAAGTTTAGGTTCAACTGATCAAGTATTCATGAATATTATATAACAATTCACAAAGCTCAAAACAAGATGAGTTCCGAGTTTCAAGACAGGCCTAACACAAAAATACAAAGAGTACTATAACTAAAATTTCTTTAAAGTGCATAGGTGGCATGTAGCCCAAGTGATTAACCTCAAGTATTTATCTTTTATTTGTGCATAGCCAACAAAGGAAGAAGTGTGTATGTTTTCATGGTATGTAGTAAGATCACCTTTCATGTTTCAGACATGTGAGAATAAGAATATTAACATGGTATGGTTAAATTTCATAGGCAACAAGTGTACACAGCAAGGTACACCATTCAAGTTCCAAACATATACATTAGCGTAGTTTTTCCAAAGTAATAGGGTGAATTAGACAGTTCCAGTATTTATAATAAATCCGTCAACGAGATGAAATTCACATGCAACCAACCCGAATTAATATATGACACAATCACGCAACAGCCACAAGGCAGCCAGACAAACAACAAAAATCAACTATTATATTATTAGTTTATATAAAAATCGAATTACTTGAAATAAATTGCAACGTGAGCTAATAAGTCACCTTTGCACAGTCCTATCTTGGATGCGAATGGAGGCGGCGAAGGCAAGTTGAACTTGGAAAAACGAAGGTGGTGGAACGGAGGAAGCGAATTTGAGGAACGGTGAAGGCCATTTTTTTATATTGTCATAAGCATTGAATCTGAATTTAGCAGAAGAGAGGAGACTAATTAAGGAAGAAAAAAAAAATTAAGTTCAGTTTTTTTTTTTTTAGAGAGGAGGAAAAAGATCAAAATTTATATAGATAATTACAGAGAGGAGAAAAGAATGAGGAAGGAAATTGAGCAAGATACATTATTTATTTCTCATCGGGGTCTCTTCACATTCGTAAGTTACGAAGGAAATAAATTAGATGACTGGGCATGAGGTGTCATCTAATTAATATTTATTTCTCATTTAAATATCAAAAGTTAATCGCAAAGAGAAAGAGAATAAACAGAAAGAAATGAATGAAAGATTAATTTTTTGATGCTAATTGTTAGAAAGTTTGTGACTTTCAAATTTCAAAATGCATAATATTAAATATCATAATTTAGGAAATATATTCAATTAACTGAAAAGAATAAGTCAGAGAAAATGGTTAGAAATATACGCAGATAATGTTAAAAGTTTTGCTGGTTTTTTCTTCTTCTAAATACAGATAACATGATATTGAAGAGAAGAGAAATATATATAAATGAAGATGGTTTGTTTTTAGAGAAAAAATAATGAAGGCAAAGGGGAAAGGAGAAACAAGGGATGTAAATTTAAGGGATAAAAGTACATTAAAAAATAAGATGCATGAAAATAGAACGAAGGGAAAAAATCAATAGAATGAAGCGTAAAAATATAATAAAATTAAGGAAAGAAATGAATGCTACATTAAGGAAACAACAAAGAGAAAAGGGCATTGAAACTGCTACAACCATTCACATTTCAAAATAAATAAATGCATCAAATCCCCATTCCAAATTCCTAAATGTTTCATTTTAAATAGACAGGGAATGTATTAAAGAGAATAGCCAAAGATATATACATATATGTTACCAGAATTTATTTCACCTAGAATCTACACATTGTTTTCAAATCAAATGTAAGTTACATACCGTTGACACTCAGCTTCATGATAATTTCTTATTATAAATCATATTGAATTATTATCATAAATTATTTTGAAATCGTATTAAATTCAACAATTAAATTTAAATTCAATATTTAATGGAAAAATAATAATTATTTGCACGAGAATGACAGTTACCAAACATTTAGTGCCAATTAATAAGTGTCCCCACAGATTAATTTCACGTATTCAAATTCAAAGTTATAACATCAAGGAAGATATAAATTACTTTCAGACTAGTATACATATAATAATCACCGTTGTAACACCCCGTATTTTCTGTGAATATTAAAGTAACGAATTAAAGAATACTTAATTTTAAGAGTGGGAACTAAGGGAAACGGGTTACGCCATTGCGTTCTTCTCGGAATTCTGCTTGGGATAGAGTCCGAGTTTGCGTAAATCGGATAATGTATGAAGAAGTTATAAGCTGTAGAAGTTTTTATACGGGCAAGGAAGTATATATATATATACTCACACACAGACACACAAAATCATCTCCAGAACCAAAATAAGTCAAAGACGAGTGAGCGGGAAAGATCCCGCGCAAATGGTGTCAACCCCCTTAAGGGGGGTCGACATAGGTGTCGACCCCCTTTAAGGAGGTAGACCCCTTCCGAGATCCAGTTCCTGTGACGATTTCTGTAGTTCTGAGCTGATGTGGCCTTCTCTGATTGGCCCGGTGACGAATTCTGATGTATTAGGGATTATGTGTCATACTGTGATTGGCTGAGTGACACATCTCTTTGGTTTGGATTGCTCTAATTACTACTATATTGATCTAAAGGCTAGAACTGATCCTAGACTTCTATATAATCAACTCAAACCCTAAACCTAAAACACATAAACACATTCTATGAAGCCGTCATGCTGTCTCTCTCTGAACTAGCATAGCATCCATCTTCTTAAAACTATAATATCTTCTTCAACTAGAAATCAATTAGAAGAACATCAATAGCCTACATCAAAGGAATAGCTTAACAAATTCAGAAATCAGATTCCAGAATACAAGAACTATTCTTTTTCTGTAAGTTCAGTTATATTTCAGATTTAAATATTTAAAAGTCATGACTTGAAATAAATCGAATCTAGAACTGTGCCTAATTGTGATTCTGATTCATGTTTATCCTTGTGACAAATCTGAAATTAACTATGTGATGAGACTATTGTGATTTGTACAATTGAACCTATCATATTGTTTATTAATTTGGTGATGCTTTTATGTTATGTTATGCACATGTTCATAATCTAAGTCATGTTCATATATGCTTATATGTTTAGATCTATATGCTTGCTTTTATGTTATGTTATGTACATGTTCATAAACTAAGCCATGTTCATATATGCTTATATGTTTAGATCTACATGCTTACATGTTTTGATCCAAGTTAATACATATGTTTAAAATCTATGTAAATTCCTGTTCATATGCTTAAGATCGATTTTAATTGGATCTAACTCAAGTACAAGTTCACATTGATATGCTTGATTAAGTTTATATTGTTCATGAAAAATTTGTATTACACATGCTTAGTTAGATTCATATTATTTTGTGCTATTGGAATGTTACAGGTTCCTTTATTTTCCCTTTTGTTTATGAGTTAGGCTAATTTACGAGCCTAATGTTCTATGTAAATTATGCGAACAAATAACGAGGGAAACGTTGGGTTAAAACATTAAATTACACGCTAATGGCATGGATTGGCTCATAATCATGTAAATGATTAATAGCATGAAATGGTATAATTTGTATACCATTAACTATGAAATAATTTAAATAGTAAATGTGACAAGACAACACTTGTGGATAATTTACATATAAACTTGACATAAATGACGAGTATGTAAATTAAATAAAAGAATGAACATGCCTAACCCGAGGTTAGATTGAGTTGTGGTGTAAAACTACCCGGAACAGCCCGACACATCCAGTAACCGCAACAACACCTATCTAATGTGAGAGGTTAGTGCATCATGCCCAAAAAAAACCCGAGGTTAGATTGAGTTATGGTGTAAAACTGCCCGGAACCGCACGGCACATCTAGTAACCGCAACAACACGGATCTAATGTGAGAGGTTGGTGCATTAATAAATCAATTAATGCTAATGAACAAGACATGCTAAGAATGGTAGGGTTAATTTAACAAAGGAAACACTTAACTAGTAAAACATGTTAATTAAACAAATCGTAGGGTTAAGTTAACTAAGGCAACACTTAACCAGTAAAAACATGTTAATTAAACAAATGGTAGGGTTAAGTTAACTAAGGAAACACTTAACCGATATAACATGATGTATGGTAGGGTTAAGTAACATAAGAAGGCAACACTTAACCAATATATAACATGATGTATGGTAGGGTTAAGTAACACAAGAAGACAACACTTAACCAATATATATAACTGATGTATGATAGGGTTAAGTAACACAAGCGGGCAACATTTAACCAATATAACATGATGAACGAGTGGGGTTAATTTAATAGAAAACACTTAACCAATACAACATGATGTGTGGGTGTGTTAAGTTAACATGAATGGACAACACTTAACCAATATTACATGAACGAAGCGGATAGGGTTAAGGCAAGCTTAACCAATAATACGTATTGACTTGATCAGTGGGAGGGTTAAGTACATCTCGTGTAGGTGGGTAATATTAGTATATATAGGCCCACAAACTTAACCGTTAAATAAACATGCTTGAATCGGTGGGAAGGTTAAGTACATCTCGTGTAGGTGGGTAATATTAGTATATATAGGCCCATAAACTTAACCGTTAAATAAACATGCATGAATCAGTGGGAGGGTTAAGTACATCTTGTGTAGGTGGGTAATATTTGTATATATAGGCCCACAAACTTAACCAGTAGGAAACCCTAGTAACGGGGACCCATTTCAGCAGTAACCCACATAGATGTATCATGGTACCCTGAACTAGGCAGGGTGGGGCACGATTACTGGGCTGATTATAAGCGGTCAAAATAGCGGCAGGGGGTACGTTAGTGTAGGTTCCGATGGTTTACGGGCATGCACGTACTCCGGAGTGGGAAAAAGCATGCACTGGTTACCAATTGTTACACACTGTGCATCTTGAATTGTGTCGGGTTGCTATCATAAGGATTGATACACCTTATGGTGGGACCAGCACAGGGTATCTACACGCAAGAGAGGGCCGATTGACACAGACACATGGAACATTAATACAAGTAGGGAGCCGATCGATAGGGTAGTAAGCGTATATCTAACATCTTCGTGACAATTAGGCTGATTGAGGTAAGATCCTCCCACTAGATGTGCACCTGAAGTCTACCACAAATTACGGGGATTGGGATCACATTGTATTATTATCATTTTATACAGATTATTAGTTGGGACACTAGTTAGGCGGTGCAGAGATATAGAAATCAAAATAACAGGGTAGTAGCGAAGCAGAGAAAGAGTAGAAGCGCATTCAGTTTACCTTGCCTTATCTTGTCTTAAGTTATCTTGTTTTATGGTACTGTCCTATTTTCAGTTTATTCATGTCATGATCCTTTATCTTGTTTACATGCTGAAAAATCACTGGACTTACCAGGCTTATGTCTGACCTGTTTTCTTTCATCTTCTTTTCTTCCGTTCCCCCCTCCCAGGTAGTCAGGGAGGGAATAGCTTAGCCTATTTTGGACCGTTTCTCTTTCCAAGCTTGGAGATTCTGTGATGTATAGCTTGGAACCTCTTATCTTTGGTCATGGCTGTGATTGCACTTTAATTTGGGGACTTATGCTACTTTGTTATGTTTTATGCTTCTTATATACTTGGAAGTTTTTGAATCAAGACAGAAGTTTTATGTAATACTTTTAAGTATGATTGAGTCAATTGTTGTAAAAGCTTGACTGAACTACGTTGCTTATAAAATGACTTTATTTTCCGCTACTTTATTTGTCTGTCTTGTAATTTATCTGCATCTCTTACCTATAACGCTTCAATGAAGTTAATGCATTCCCTTTGTGAGTGACACTAATGAATGTTGGGGTATTTCATTTGGTATCAGAGTTGAAGGTTACTGTATCAGATAAAAGATTTGAAAAATTATTTTCAAAACAGTTTTAAAAGAAGCATTTTCTAAAGAAAAGTTTTGTTTTAAAGGCATATTCCTCAAAGCCATATGCATTATCTTTTGATCCTCTGTTTGAATCCTTGTTTTCCTTCTTTACTGAGTCTCCGGGGTTCCTGGCTTTCTGGGAGGTAACCTCATCGCGGCATGGTTCCGTATGCTTGATGAGATTACGACACCTGTCGAAGGGCGAAGAAGTGCCCAACTTCCATATATAGCCGCAGTAGTTTCACTTGCGGCTAATTTTCTTTCAAGCTTTGTAGGGTTTTCCGTGCGATGGAAGCATCTTTCGAGAGACTTGTCAACATGTTACACAAGGATGGTAAAGGTAAGAATGAGGGAGTTTGGCTAAGGAGCACAACCCAAGGATGAGAAACTCATGGATATGGACTTGGTTCACAAAGGAGGTAAAAAAGAAAGAGGTGTAAGTGGAAGAATCACAGGATAAGAAGGAAGGAAAGAATAGTAAAACCTAAGACAAGAGGAAGTGTCTTTATTATGGTATAACGGGTCATATAATTAAGGACAAGGGCAAGAACAAAGGACAGGATTTTCCGAAGGGCAAGTGCATGCTCTCACCGCCGGCGTACCTGAGAGAGAGAGGTAGTAAAGCTTCTGTTGAAAAAGTTTAGTTTTTCTTTTTGATTATCCTGTTAGTACTCTTTTTGATTTTAGCGCTTCACATTCGTTTATATCTGCTTCCATAGTTAAGTCTCTGCACCTTAGTACTTGTATAGTAGAAGATCCCATTATCGTCTCAAATCCAATTGGTGGTTCGGCTCATTTGTCTTTGGTTTGTAAGGATTTGAGAATAGCTATATTAAGTATGGAGTTTAAGTGTAATGCTTATGTTTTTGGTTTCATGGGCTATGGGTTGATTCTAGGCATGGATTGGTTAGCTAGTTATTGTGAAAGGAGGGTAGTTAGACTTTTGACTTGCCTCGGGAATACCCTCGAGATTTCGTGTGATCTTAAAGGATCAGTTAGCCTTAACTACCTAGAATCACTTGATGCATCTATCGACGATTTGTGATCCATTAGAGTAGTCCATGAGTACGCAGATATTTTTGATTAGGTTAGGGGTTTGTCCCCTAAAACGCGAGATAGACTTCCGCATATATCTAGTTGACAATGCAAATCCATTTTCATTACTTGTACGACACATGACTCCAAGGGAAAGGAAGGGCTCAGTAAAAAAGTAAAAGAGTTACTTGAGAAAGGGTTCATATGGCGAAGTACTTCTAAATGGTGTTCTCTAGTTGTTTTCGCTACAAAGGCGGATGGTTCACTTCGCTTGTGGATAGATGATATTTTGGTTTTCTCTAAGAGTGAGGAAGAACATGCTTTGCATCTAAGGAAAGTCTCGGATACCCTCCAAGCGCATCAGCTTAAGGCTAGGTTCTCCAAATATCATTTTTGGAGAGAAAAAGTAAGGTTTCTAAGATAGCTGATATCCAAGGAAGGGATAACAGTAGATCCCGCGAAAGTAGTTGTGGTGCAAGATTAGAAGGTCCCGAGGAATGCAACACGAGTAAGAAATTTTCTTGGATTAACGGGCTGGTATAGGAAGTTAATTAAGGACTTTATGAAGGTATCGGCCCCACTTACTAGATTAACGAAGAAGAATCTAACTTTTGCTTGGGATTTGATTGTGATGTCGCTTTCCAACGATCGAAGAGGGCTCTTACAACGGCCCCAGTTTTGACTTTTACCTTATGGTAGTAAAAAGGTTGAAGGTATACATGGATGCATGCGGCACGGGACTAGGCGTCATTTTGATGTAAGAAGGAAGGGTAAGGTCATAGCGGATGCCTTAAGAAGGAAAAAGGTTGATTTCAAGTCCTCTTTATGTGGAAAGGAAAAGTTCAGAATACATATCAACCTTTGATTTTAAAACCTTCAGTTAAGTTAGTTAGCATCGCTAGAAGAGCGACCTACGCTCTTGGATCGGATAGGAGCGGCGTGACATGAAGACCCTCAGATTTGTGACATGATGGGTAAGCTAAGTAGAGGTGAGCCTCTAATCATCTTAGTATATACACTTGGTAACATGGTTAGCATCTGTTTATTTTCAAGAGATAGTTCTAGGAATGTTAGCATGACACAACAGAAGTTGTAGTGCCGAGTAAACTAGAAGGAGAAGAGGTGGAACGAGAGGCGACAGTGAAATGAGTCCCAACTTATATTTGGGATATTAAGAAGCTACGCAATAGTGAAGTTAAGACAATCAGAGCACAATGGAGGGAAGCTCAAGAAGATGCGACTTCGAAGACTGAAGACTAGATACGCGCATCATACCCTTTTTGAGGGTATATCCTTGATTCCTCTTTTTCTGTAAGGTTTATTTGCATGCTAGTCTTTATCTTTTAAGTATATCCTCTTGGTCCTATCCTCGATCCTTAGGTATAATCCAATGGATGTAAACATGTGTTTGAGACATGTTATGTTTGGTTGATGCAAGTGGATGTAAGTGTTTGCTAGTGGTTGCTCGTGGATGCATACACACAAACGTTAGGCACTAGATCGGCTTAGTCAATTTCATATTGCATATGCATGTATGTATTGGTATATGGATTGAAACTTGATGTGTTATCATATGGATGTTGCATTTGTATGAATGATTGAGCACTCATATATAAGTTACAAAGTACGATTAGGAATAATTGCATACATGTTGGACTCATGGCACTGACATGATTCGCATTAAGGAGGTCAACTGAATCAGTAGACCGCCTGATTTTGCATTAGATAAGGACATGTACACACACTATGCATATAATCATGAAAGCATTAGAAATCTTTTTAAGGACAATGAATGCCTGTGATTGATGGTTGAGTAGATGGATGTTGGATGTTAGGATACATTCTTCTTAACTTAGAGATTTCGGGGACGAAATCCTTTAAGGAGGGGAGAATGTAACACCCTATATTTTCTATGAATATTAAAGCAATGAATTAAAGAATACTTAATTTTAAAAGTGGGAATTAAGGGAAACGGGTTAGGCCGTTGCGTTCGTCCCGGAATTATTCTTGGGATAGAGTCTGAGTTTACGTAAATCGGACAACGTATGAAGAAGTTATAAGCCGTAGAAGTTTGTATACGCGTAAGGAAGTGTATATATATATATACACACAAAATCATCTCCAGAACCAAAATAAGTCAAAGGCGAGTGAGAGGGAAAGATCCCGCTCAAATGGCGTCGACCCCTCTTAAGGGGGGTCGACAAAGGTGTCGACCCCCCTTAAGTGGGGTAGACATAGGTGTCGACCCCCCTTAAGGGGCTAGACCCCTTCCGAGATCCAGTTCCTATGACGATTTCTGTAGTTCTGAGCTGATGTGGCCTTCTCTGATTGGATCGGTGACGAACTCTAATGTATTAGGGCTTATGTGTCGTACTGTGATTGGCTGGGTGACACATCTCTTTGGTTTGGATGGCTCTGATTACTCATAGACTGATCTAAAGGCTAGAATTAATCCTAGACTTCTATATAATCAACTCAAACCGAAAACCTAAAACACATAAACACATTCTATGAAGCCGTCATGCTGTCTCTCTCTGAACTAGCGGAGCCTCCATCTGCTTAAAACTAGAATATCTTCTTCAACTAGAAATCAATTAGAAGAACATCAATAGTCTACATCAAAGGAATAGCTTAACAAATTCAGAAATCAGATTCCAGATTACAAGAACTGTTCTTTTTCTGTAAGTTCAGTTATATTTCGGATTTAAATATATAAAAGGCATGACTTGAAATAAATCGAATCTAGAACTATGCTCAATTGTGATTCTGATTCATGTTTATCCTTGTGACAAATCTGAAATTAAGTATGCCTCTGAGACTATTGTGATTTGTACAATTGAACCTATCACATTGTATATTAATTTGGTGATGCCTTTATGTTATGTTATGTACATGTTCATAAGCTAAGTCATGTTCATATATGCTTATATGTTTAGATCTACATGATTGCATTTATGTTATGTTATGTACATGTTCATAAACTAAGCCATGTTCATATATGCTTATATGTTTATATCTACATGCTTACATGTTTAGATCCAAGTTAATACTTATGTTTAAGATCTATGTAAATTCCTGTTCATATGCTTAAGATCTTTGTTAATTGGATCTAACTCAAGTATAAGTTCACATTGATATGCTTGAATAAGTTTATATTGTTCATGAAAAATTTGTATTACACATGCTTAGTTAGATTCATATTATTTTGTGCTGTTGGAATGCTACATGTTCCTTTCGTTTCCCTTTTGTTTATGAGTTAGGCTAATTTGCGAGCCTAACGTTCTATGTAAATTATGAGAAAGAATAATGGGGGGAAATGTGGGGGTAAAACATTAAATTACATGCTAATGGCATGGATTGGCTCATAATCATGTAAATGATTAATAGCATGAAATGTTATAATTTGTATACCATTAATTATGAACATAATTTAAATAGAAAATGTGACATGACAACATTTGTGGATAATTTACATATAAACTTGACATAAATGACGAATATGTAAATTAAATAAAAGGATGAACATGCCTAACCCGAGGTTAGATTGAGTTGTGGTGTAAAACTGCCCGGAATCGCCCAACACATCAAGTAACCACAACAACACCTATCAAATGTGAGAGGTTATTGCATCATGCCCAAGAAAAACACGAGGTTAGATTGAGTTGTGTTGTAAAAATACCTGGAACCACCCGGCATAACAGTAACAACACAGATCTAATGTGAGCAGTTGGTGCATTAATAAATCAATTAATGCTAATGAACAAGACATGCTAAGAATGGTAGGGTTAATTTAACAAAGGAAACACTTAACTAGTACAACATGTTAATTAAACAAATGGTAGGGTTAAGTTAACTAAGGCAACACTTAACCAGTAAAAACATGTTAATTAAACAAATGGTAGGGTTAAGTTAACTAAGGAAACACTTAACCGATATAACATGATGTATGGTAGGGGGTTAAGTAACACAAGAAGACAACACTTAACCAATATATAACATGATGTATGGTTGGCTTAAGTAACACAAGAAGGCAACACTTAACCAATATATATATATATATATATATATATATATATATATAACATGATGTATGATAGGGTTAAGTAACACAAAAGGGCAACACTTAACCAATATAACATGATGAACGAGTGTGTTAAGTTAATAGAAAACACTTAACTAATAAAACATGATGTGTGGGTGGGTTAAGTTAACATGAATGGACAACACTTAACCAATATTACATGAACTAAGCGGATAGGGTTAAGGCAAGCTTAACCAATAATACGTATTGACTTGATCAGTGAGAGGGTTAAGTACATCTCGTGTAGGTGGGTAATATTAGTATATATAGGCCCACAAACTTAACCGTTAAATAAACATGCTTGAATCGGTGGGAGAGTTAAGTACATCTCGTGTAGGTAGGTAATATTAGTATATATAGGTACACAAACTTAACCGTTAAATAAACATACTTGAATCGGTGGGAGGGTTAAGTACATCTCGTGTAGGTGGGTAATATTTGTATATATAGGCCCACAAACTTAACCGATTGGAAACCCTAGTAACGGGGACTCATTTCAGCAGTAACCCACAGAGATGTATCATGGTACCCTGAACTAGGCAGGGTGGGGCACGATTACTGGGCTAATTACAGGCGGTAAAAATATTGGCAGGGGGTACGTCAATGTAGGTTCCGACGGTTTACGGGCGTGCACGTACTCCGGAGTGGGAAAAAGCAGGCACTGGGTACTAGTAGTTACACGCTGTGCATCTTGAATCGTGTCGGGTTGCTATCATAAGGATTGATACACCTTATGGTGGGACCAGCACAGGGTATCTACAGCAAGAGAGGGCCGACTGACACAGACACATGGAACATTAATACAAGTAGGGAGCTAATCGATAGGGTAGTAAGGGTACATCTAACATCTTCGTGGCAATTAGGCTGATTGAGGTAAGATCCTCCTACTAGATGTAAACCTGAAGGCTACCACAAATTGCGGGAATTGGGATCACATTGTAATATTATTATTTTATACATATTATTAGTTGGGACACTAGTTAGGTGGTGCAGAGATATAGAAATCAGAATAACAGGGTAGTAGCGAAGCAGAGAAAGAGTTGAAGTGCATTCAGCTTACCTTGCCTTATCTTGTCTTAAGTTATCTTATTTTATGGTATTGTCCTATTTTCAGTTTATTCATGTCATGATCCTTTATCTTGTTTACATGCTGAAAAATCACTGGACTTACCAGACTCATGTCTGACCTGTTTTCTTTCATCTTCTTTTCTTCCGTTCCCCCCACCCCCCAGGTAGTCAGGGAGGGAATAGCTCAGCCTAGTTTGGACGTTTCTCTTTCCAAGCTTGGAGATTCTGTGATGTATGGCTTGGAACCTCTTATCTTTGGCCATGGCTGTGATTGCACTTTAATTTGGAGACTTATGCTACTTTGCTATGTTTTATGCTTCTTATATACTTGGAAGTTTTTGAATCAAGACTGAAGTTTTATGTAATACTTTTAAGTATGATTGAGTCAATTGTTGTAAAAGCTTGACTGAACTGCGTTGCTTATAAAATGACTTTATTTTCCGCTGCTTTATTTGTCTGTCTTGTAATTTATCTGCATCTCTTACCTATAATGCTTCACTGAAGTTAATGCATTCCCTTTGTGAGTGACATTAATGAACGTGGGGTGTTTCAACCGTCCTTTTTTGTCCTTCTTTACACTTACAAACGTGAATTCTAGACAAACGAAATTAAATTTCCACAAACTAAAAAATGATGAATGCTTAGAATTCAGTATAGGTTCATAAAAAAAGATCAATTCAAATTTTGACAACTTTTAAATTTTTACAAATTTCAAATTTAACCAAATTTGACACAAAACTGACTTTTTTGGAAAATTTAATATTTTAATGGATTTGGAATGTCAATATATTCATTAATTCAAATTTATTATTTTATTATAATTCTACAAACTTACATGAATTTAATTTACACAATTTTGAATCAGTTAAATAGTTATGTTTATATTAGACAATTGTTCATTTTAATTGTTCGGCGTTATATATTATTGTTCGTCTACAAAATAAATTCGTTTATTTCATTTAATTCCGAATAAAATGGAGAATTTAAATATTAAAATTTAAAATTCAATTAAATTATTAATTTCAAACGTATTTAAACATTCACGTTGTTACAATCTCCCCTACTTAAATCTTTCGTCTTCGAAAAGGAGAGGTTGTCAAAATCGTACTTATTTATTGAACAAAAATATTCTTAGTTATACAAAATTTGGTAAGGTTGGAACAAAATAAATTATAGGATTTTAAATTTGAAATTTTTCCTTGCTTTATTAATTAAATTCATTTGCTATAAATTTATTTATTAAATTCTTAATCTTTATTTCAAACACTTTTATTAAAGTTCGAGTTTTCTTATAGTCACAACTTAAATTATTTATAACTAACTTAAATTTTGGAAATTGGATTCTCGTGTTTGAAAGTAACTTTTGAGATCAGAAATAAATTTTATTAAAAATCCTAAGTTGTTGGATTTCTCAAGACATTTAAACTTTTCTTTCTTAATTAGTTTATTATGTTGAAGTTATATAAATTTGATTTCTGGTTATCGATTTGTTATTTAATGTTTGAAAATACTTGATAACTCGAAGTTTAACAAGTTTATTGTCGTTCTTACTGACGTTAGGCATACGCTGGCCAGGTGCATGACTAAAATCTCAAAGTACTCAATATACTTATTTCAACTCCTAGCGAAAATACTTAAAACATTTAAAATAGATATGGAAAAATACATTCCCCCATGGATCGCGGTTACATGGCGGTTACGCTACTATCCCAGTAGATCACTTGTAACCATAGGTATCACACCACTCGAATTTCGCCACGCTTGTTGCCGTAGGTCGCAATTACATGGCGGTTACGCCACTGTCCCAGTGGAATCACATGTACTGTAGGCATCGCGTCCCTTGAATTTTGCTATGGTGTCTAGATCGCAGTTACATGGCGGTTACGACCACTATCCTAGTGGAATCACTCGTAATTGTTGGCTTCGCACTCCTCAAATTATGCTTGAACAGATAAGTAATAATCAACGTGATCCCACTGAGTGGGATTCCAATATCCATGGATACTCCAATCAACAGAGCACCAACGTAGCTACGATTTTCAATTTTTAATGAAAGGCAATTCCCACATCTTTATTTGGAAAACATACATACTAAATATATATAGTACTTCATTTCACGTTTCACATATATTGCACTTACATAAGTATCAATTTACGTAAGATTTTCTTTTCGAATCACGTTTTTCCAACATATCGTTCTCATATAAATTCTATTATATAAGATTATTTTTTCAGTCAATTATCTTTCAAATCAGTGATTTTCGAATTAATCTCATACTTATATAAGTCATATAAGTTTCAAACATTTCAAATCACAATAATCAGAAGTCGATAAATCTTCAAAATTTTCATTTCAATATCAATTTAGTTTTAATTTCACAATTGATTTGAATATTCAATATCATTTCAAATCTAGTTCATATTGAAGATCAATTAATTATAAAAACTTTGTTTTCGATTTGGGTTGCATATCACAAATATTATTATTCAATTGAATATTTACATTCAATCATTTCAGACTAAATTTCTCGGATCAGAATTACATATTTATATTTCAAAATAATTGAGTACAAAATAGTTTAAGTAAAATAATAGGCTTGAAATAAAATAGGTTTGAGTAAAATAAACAAGTTTTTGACAAAATAAGTTCGTATAAAATTAGATAGGTTTTATAAAATAGGTTTTGATACAAAATAGCTTGCAAAATTGCTCAGAATAAAAATAGATTTAGCATAGAATAATTAAACAAGATAAATAAATTTATTACTTTAGTTCATATAAAATGATGGTAAAACATATAATGATTGTAAAATGAACAATATAAATTTTCAAGAAATATCCCAATCTGAATCAATTATCCGAACTTTCAAAATTTTAGTTGATTCTAATTCCACTGTCAAAGCTAAACTCAAATTGCTAGAATACACGAAAGGATTTCGGGTATTTTACCAAAAACAAAGAGAAAAAAGGAGACCTCGGATCCGTATTTTTAGGCGAAATTCAGGGGGGGTCCCAAGTCTTTACCTCACGTTCGGGTGAAATAGCCGAATCTTAATCTGGTAAAACAGACCTTTCTGTTTGAACCAAGTGTTCAAGTTAGATCACAACTCAAATTTCTCTTTTAATTTCTCATCTTCAATTTCCATTTGAAGTTTGAATTCTACATTCATTCCATATTATTGGCTTTAAATTTTCAAATATTTAATTCATCCCTTAAATCAATTCTTCACAAGATAAATTTTCCATTTAATCTATCAAAACCATTAAACTTAATAGAATCCTTTAGTTAATCAATTCAAATTTTAAATCATTTAAACCTTGCATTTATCATCAACTTTCAAACAACTAAACTAAATTTCAATAAATTAAAGCCAATTATTGACGTAGTTAAGTTGATTTATACCTTCAATTTAAATATTTTAACAAATTAATCTAATTTTGCAATTTAATATCAAAACCATTCGATTCATAAAGTCAAGATAAAATATTTTTTCTCAATTATTATTTTTGTCAAAATATTCCTTAAAACAAAAATTTATTTAAGATATTTGAAATTTTAATACTTACAATTTCTTCATTTGCACTTATGATATTTCACTTGCTTTGAGCTTATTTTAAATTATACTCGCTTAAAACTCAGATCTTGTTCAACAAAGGGTTGGGCTATTCAAATAATTGGGAAAAAAAAATCTATTTTTCAATTCAATAATTGGAAATTATGAATTCAATCATTTCTTTTCAAGACATCTATTCAAGATGTACAATTACACAATCCTAATACATAGGATTACCATTCAACTAAACTTGAGAATCAATTCCAGATTTTCTTTCAATCATTCAAAATATACATATATATATTTGCATACCAAATCATGCTTCACAAATCATGCTTCGTTTTGACCAAGATAAACAAGAAGAAAAGCTACAAAGTTGTAACAACCCGGAAAATCAAAACCAATTTAAATTTTTTATTTTGGCAATTTTATTGAATTTTGGATATTTAAAATAAATTATTTTAAATAATAACAATGAGAAATTTATTTTTAATAGAATTAGAACTTATATATTTATTTGAATCGATGTTAGAATATAAATATTTATTTTAATTATAAAAGGAATTGGAAATGGCGCGGTAGTTTGAAAATTCGATTTCAAATATCAAATGAATGTACATGATTCAAAATAAACTGGATTTTGGTGAAATCAAAAATATTTGAAAATATCTTTCCAACGAATCCGAAAAATTGAAATTTCATAGCGAGAATAAAAAGTTATGCCCAAATGAAAATTCAGAATAGTCGCTATGGAATTTTAGCCCTTAGAAATGAAAATTTTGCAGACGACCTTCGTTTTCGAGGAAACCACTTTTGTTGGATCCAGAATGCCAAGTTATTGCTAGATTTCAAAATTCATAATTTTTGGGATTAATATGTGAGCGTGGCAAAGTAAAACATGTTTTGACAGTTTCAGTCAATTTGGATCGACCGAAAAATGGCCATTTTTCGGTCGGTCTCCAAATTTTACGAAATTAGTTTTGTTAGGACCGTATCATCAAAACATAACCAGATTTATTTTTTTGGAATTTTTGGGGTCCGTATGTGGCCCCGGTAAATTGAAATGTACGTTTAAAATTGAATATATAGATTTAATTTTAAATTTAAAGGAAACTGACCGTAACAGCCGAAGTGGCTCATGATACATATCACATTGTGTTCGGAATGGTGGTAACTAGCTAGGGGTGACAGTCATTAGGTTTGATTTGGAGTTAGGAAAAAAGTTTCACCTTTTCGCAAATTTAATTAAATTATTATTATAAATATATATATTAAAATCTTGTAAAACCTAATTCATTTTAACTCTTCCCCAAATCGATCAGAAAAACCCGATGCCCTTCCTTTACGTCGCCCCCATCACCACTGTCTTCACTACCAACATCGCTCCACTACCCCCTCCTCCATTGTCCACCACCTCCCATTCTCCATCGCCCCCTCGTTCGAACCACCCACGCGAGATCGAGGCCGCGAGCACCCCAAAACACACGGATCCGCCATCCCTGACTCCGCTGCTCCACCGCGATGCCTCCCCAACCACCTTTTCCTCGCGACGGCGCCAGACTCCCCTCCCCATTCCGCGACGGGCAGCTTCCCCCTCCTCAGTAAAAACCCGAAAACTGTGAGTCTCTCTTTTTATTTTTATTTTTATTTATTTATTTCAGTTCTATATTTGTGTAAATTAAAAGCATTGTTTAATTTCTGATTTTTAAAAATAAATAACTTTGAATTGGAAACCTGATTTTCATAAATAGATTTGAATTAAAAATATGATTTTTATAATCTAGGTTTGAAAGAAAAATTAGATTTTTAGCTACAAAAAGATAAGATTTTTAAATATGGTCTTTAGTTATATAAAAATATAATTTTTATATGGGGATAGCGAAATAAAAATATAATTTTTATTAGATAACTTCGCTTTAGTATATGATTTTT
Source organism: Allium sativum (assembly GCA_030737875.1). Classification (NCBI taxonomy): domain Eukaryota; kingdom Viridiplantae; phylum Streptophyta; class Magnoliopsida; order Asparagales; family Amaryllidaceae; genus Allium; species Allium sativum. The sequence goes on along the minus strand of CM060918.1, from coordinate 781,448,478 downwards.
ATAAAAAGGCTTCAATGAAAATATATTTTTATTATACATGTTATAGCGAAGTAAAGTTATGATTTTTATTGTTCAAGTAGTAAAATAAAAATATATTTTTTATTTATATAGAGCAGTAAAAATATAATTTTTACTCGTATAACAGTAGAATAAAAAGAAATGATTTTTCATTATAAAAAGATTAGATTTTTGAAAAGAAAAAGGTTTGATATTTAACTAGAGAAAAGGAACGATTTTTATAAATTATAAAGATATGATTTTTAGAATAAAAACCAAAATAAAAATTAGATTTTGATTGATATGAAAGGTTAGATTTTTATGCTAATAAAGATTTGATTTTTATAAAGTAAAAAGGCTTGATTTTTGAATCCATATATAAAGATGAGATCTTTGTACGTGTGGCGATATTACAAAATGTAATTTTTATATGAGAAGTAGAGATATAAAAATATATAATTTTTTTATAAAAAGAAGCGTTGTAAAAATATATGATTTTTATATATGAAGTGCCATTATAAAAATGTGATTTTTAAAATAAACGTCATATTAAAAATGCGATGTTTGTTTGTTTGTTTGTGTTGTGAAAATTGATTGTGTGATGTGGAATGGAATAAAACATTTTTATAGTTAAAAATATAATTTTTAACGTGTATATCAATAAAATAAATATTCATAAACAAATCGGACGATTTGTTTAGGTACATACATTTGACTGATATTGATTGGGACGATATATTTTACACATCGCCCAACTGCACAAATAAAATTCATTATTTGTTGATCGAAACCCCACACGGGTATTGAGATGATATTGGACATACACTAATCCCAATATTTAGTTGTATGTCAATCAATTGGTTGATAGACTGTTATATGCGTTAAATATTTATATTTGATGCTTATGCAGTGTGGAATGCACTCTGGATGATGGTTGACTATTTTTGATTGTTGTTGTATACATGTGTTGTATGAAATCCATATAAATCAAATTATATGGTAATTGACTGTGTCTGATTCCAGTTCAGGAAGAATGAATATTTTAAAATAACGATTATTTTAAAATAATGAATATTTTAAAATGATATTCAGTAATGGATCAAAATATGATTTTAATGTCCGATTTGGGATGGAAACATAAATATATAAAGCCGTGTTGATTAGATTAACGCTATTTTGACGTGAACGATATTTATATCGATTTTATTCATTTTTATAATGAATATAGAAAGGGAATTGATTTCAAAATCTAATGTTTTGAAAATATTATCATGTATATATCGATGATATGGAATATTCAATTTTGATTTGAAATTGAATATGAAGTTGAAATCGTTTTGAAAACGAATTTAAAACGATTTATAAAATACATTTTAAATGGAAATCGACGAAATATATTATATATATATATATATATATATATATATAATGGCCTGAATAGAACGCGCCGTGCTGCGGTAGTTCGCGAATTTCGACCATTGACTTCGAATAGACATTACGGAAGATCCGACCGTCGGATTCTCCTAAAACTGGAACCTTGTATTCGTATCGAAAAGAGATTTCTAACGAATATTAGAGATTTGAAATCTAATGGTTGGATTTGAAATTATGTCCAAATCAAATTTGGAAAAGATCGCTGTAAGTGCAATTCGATAGCCGTTTATAGAAATCAACTGTACGGGCCTTGATAAAATTATTAAAAATATCAATAATTAGTGTAAAATCATAATAAATGATTTGGAAAGAACTGGGATGAATAATTCCATATTCGAAAAGATAAAAAGAGATTTTTATCGAAATGAACTAGTTATTAACTAGAATTATAATCCAATATTTTTAAATAAATAAATTGGATTTGAAATGGTTTTAAAAATAACCAGGATTTCCAATATATAAATTGGAATGGATTTGAATTGAAATTGTCTTCAGAATATGTCGATGTTGGATTTCGTGATTATACAGATATTGTTATGGAAATTTGAAAGATATATTTATATCTTTATTTACAATACGATATTTGTTGGTTGTAGTATTTGATATTGAATATAAGCCGATATATTTTCTATTCAGAACCTTGTATTTGATATCAAATGGGATTTTGGGTTTGTCGTAAACGATGTCTTAAGTAACACTGTTCTTGAACCCCATGTGAAGAGAACAAATCTTTTAATTAAGATTGTTAGAGTTTCCAATTATATTTAATAATTGGAATAAAATGGAATGTGAATTGGGTTTATCATGAACTGTGTTTTTAACGACATTCGTTCTTTAACCCGATTTACAGAGAAATATGATTTGGAATTTATAAATCTTTTGTTAAAATTTAAAGGAAATTTTCCAAAGTGAAGTTTTCCAATTTAATAAAATAAATTGGAATGGAACGGAATTCGATTTGGTAATAATTGAAGTGGACTTCTGTGGAGGAAGATTGTTACTAAATATGGAATTTAAGAGACTTTGCCGTTATTCCATTTATAGCATCGGTCGGATATGGAAGTTCATATCGATTATATATATTGATCTGTTTTCCGTGAAGATTCCATTGTTAATGGAATGTGATTTTGGGTTTATCGTGATCTGTGTTTTAAATGACATTAGTTCTTTAACCCAGTGAAAGATAAGATTAATTTCTTAACTTTGAATAATCATTAATTAATGATTTTTGGAAATTAAAACCGAATTAGAGTTTTAATAAATCTTTGATTAGATTGAAAAGTGAATGTGATGACTAAAATTATCAAATTCAAGAAATGATCGAGAATGGAGTATCACCAGTTTTGCTCCAAGCGATAGTTAAATCTTTAATTAGATTTGAATGTGAAATGGTAATTAATTTTACCGATAACACCATGGTGTTAGATATGAAGTATTACCAGTTTTACTTCATAGGATGAATAGGTTGAGATTGTGAAATTAAACAATTGATTACTTCAGTAAGGATTGCTGATCCTGACTAGTTTGGATAAACCATAATTTGGTTTGAATTGATATTCAAAGGAAGATTAAAGAATAAATTTAAAGAATTTATCTTTGATAAAATTAATGGCAACCTTTCCCAAAGTATAAGAATATTTGAATAAAGGAATATTCTGGATTGGAATGAGGCGTATGTTGTGTTTTTATAGCACTTGTTTATCATATATGCGAGTTATTCAGAAAGACCGGGTTTATCCCATTCTGAATAACTGAATCGGCGATGAGTCGACGATGAGGACAGTGGTTGAAGACCGGAGGTCTTCACATTGTTTGGATGATTACTGATGTCTTGATTGGGCTGTACACCCAAGACGAGATAATAAGTGGTGATCGTTCCATACGTACTTGGAGATCGACCGGATATGCGAGGACCTCTCTCCTGTATTAGACATACGGGACGAGGAATAAGGTGCCTCTGGTTTCGTTCAATCCCAGAACGAACTTGTAAATAGATGTGTGTCTGACATCAGATTTCATTCTGTGTGATTGATAGACATCGGTCGCATAGCGTGAATTGCCTGCGTAGCAGGCTGAGATACAAATGATCAAGGCTTCTGTTGAAAAGAAGAGTCTTGTGGTTGATGATCAAAGCACGACTTTAATATAACATAGCTTTGTGTAGCGTTAATTCGCGAGACTCACACCCCGGTGTGAACCAGAATGGGAGAGGACATCAGGAAGGGCATGCGTTTCCTTCTAGTAAGGAGTGTTGTCAGCGTTTTGCAAGCCCTGACGTTTTACTTTTGTAGATGATGGATAGTGAGGCGCCTCGGTTATTTTAGTTTCTGCAGAGCCGATGGATGTTCTTTATACAGACCAGATTTACGCCCCATAGGGCAGAGAAATGAATGTTCAGGCCTTTTAATTCACCCTTTGCACTTAGGGTGGACCGGCCCTAACGATCCAAGGGCCCACCTATGTTTGGGTCCTGAGACATGGGCCATATTATCTCGAAGCGGTAAGGACGATTCCTTGCCTTGGTTCACATATGAAAATCCAAATTCCAATACGTGACATTTGCGGTTTTGATTGTAGAGCCTAGTATGACGACATAGTGGGATGGGGGACTATGTCGTCTATGATTGATACATTTATATTTGAAGTTGATTTCTTCACTTACAGTAATAATAAAAGATTAAATTTCACGTACCAAGCATATTTGGCTATTATAAGGTAAAACTCTATCCTCCGACTTGCGTTGCATTGTGTGATGGGACCTGAGTCTTATAATAGCTTCATTGTTCTTTATTTAGCATTGCGCTGTTTGTTTTATGCATGGGTATTCTTGGGGGTAAACCCGTTCCGTGTTATACGGCGTAGTCCCTTGATTTACCTAATTTTAAAGTAAAGTTTAATAGCCATTTTGAGTTCTCACACCAGTTCCATGAATGACTCAGAGTTTATTGTTTTAACCTAAACTCTGGGTGCCCCTACTTTCCACACGAGCAGTTAGTAGTTTTGGTTTTGCAGATTTATATTCATAGGATCCTGGTTTACAGCTGGAATGATATTCGGAAAGCTCTGTATCCGTATATTCCTTTCAGTTGTGTTTTGTATTATTTTTCCGCTGCTATGTATTTAAACGTAATTTAAATCTCTAATATTGTTCAAATGTATATTATTTCTTCATACTCTGTATATTCTTGTACTCTGATGTAAATTGTTGTAAAAAGCAATGAAAAGTTCTTCGGTTTGTGTTTTGTTTTGTCGTGTTCTCAATTCAATCTGAACTTTCCTTTATGGGGAAGTTTGGGTCGCTTCAAAAGTGGTCTCCTCTCTTTGAGACTCGAGAATAAATTCCATTGTAGTAAAATTATCATTGAGATTATTTTCTAGCGACATAAGTGGTTTCTCTGTTCAAACAATTTCCTTTTTGAAAATATTTCAGAAGAATACTTCAAACATTTTTATTCGAAAATACTTGTATATACTACTAGTCTTTTTCTTCAAAACGTTAGAAATCAATTTCACAAAATTTCAGGAAGCAAATTCTCAAATTTTAGTCAAACAATTTCCTTAGTTTTAACTAAATTAATATGTCATTTTTTCCACAATATACATTTCATATTTTATCAATGGTTTAACATCTATAATTTATTAATCCAAATATTAGTTATCACCCATTATTATACCTTAAATATGCTACAATAAAGACAAGCGTAGATTTACCTCTACGAATATATCTCTACGAATATATTCTTCGAAAATTCGTAACTTTCGTTATATTTAAAATCGGTGTTTCTACATGAAATTTATTTAATAAAACTCGTTTGTTGGAATTCAAAAACAATCATTTTTCAAAACCATTAAGAGATTTCAAAATACACAATTCAATATCAGGTTTGTTAATCATACTCATACTATATTACTAAACAATATACAAAAGTCAACCTGATTCAATCAAATTAATTAATACACTTTACTTATATTTCCAAATAATTTACAAAACACAACCTTACTTATGAAGGCTTATTTAGATTCCCATTCAATTCAAATGATATTTAATTTGATATACAAATTCATTTATGTCTCATTTACATCCAAAAGTTTATTTGGTTTCAATTTTTTTATTTTATATATACTCAAATTTATTTCAAATTATTTCTCAGCATAAGATTTCAAAATTTCAAAATAGTTCATATTTCAAATTAACTTATATTCCAAAATATTTTATTTTTTCATGTCAATTTGTACTTTTGAACATACTTTATTTCCAAATAATTCTAAATGCTCAATACTTTAAACATACTTTATATCAAATTAATTTATATTCCCAGAATACTTTATACTTTAAATTTTATTCTATTTTCAAGGCCCTTTATATCCTTAAATTGATCAATTTCCCGAAATTCATTATACCAAATTACTTTATTTTCGAATCGATTTATATTTCTAAATACATTAGATTTTCAAGTTAATAAACAGTTCCAAAGTACTTTAAAATTTCAATTCCAAAATATTTTTTCTAATTAATTTATACCAAAAAATATTTAAATTTTCAAAATACATTGTCCTTAAGGATTCTGGTGATAATTCTTGTTAAACCCCATAAGTTAAGCTTTGTATAAACCAAAGCGTTGATACCAAATATAATGACCTGTCTTTTCGACTGTTTCAAGTCGGTAATTAAACCAACGCAAATCATTCGAAACAACAGATTGTTATTGCTTATGAGGTTTAACAGAATTAATACACAAAACATAATAACATGCAACGGAATAAAATTTTATGCAAAATATCAGAGTTATTCAATAATTTAGGCACTGGAAAATACATAGCTTTAAAATAAAATAAATTGTACAAAATGCTACAGATTTTATCAAATCTTTGCGCATGCATCTTCACTGTCTCTAACTGCAATAGCTGAATTCTTTAGATACGCAACACTCGGGTCTGACCCGAGTATTTCATGCAAAACAAAAAACAATCGAGTTGATTAACTTTATTCAAGTAAATCAACGTCAATAAAACACTAAAATATATTAGTTATATTCAATGGTCATATTCAGTTAAAGAATCACTAAGTTTAGGTTCAATTGATCAGGTATTCATGAATATTATAGAACAAGTCACAAAGCTAAAAACAACATGAGTTCCAAGTTTCAAGATAGCCTTGACATAAAAATACAAAGAGTGCTAAAGGAAAAATTTCTTTTAGGCGCATAGGTGGCATATAAGCCAAGTGATTAATCTCAAGTATTTATCTTTTATTTGTGCATAACCAACAAAGGAAGCAAGGAAGCAGTGCGTATGTTATCCCGGTATACAGTAAGGTCACCTTGTTTCAGACATGTCAGGATAAGAATATTAACATGGTATGGTTAAAATTTCACAGGCAACAAGTGTACACAACAAGGTTCACCATTCAAGTTCCAAACATATACATTAGCATAATTTTTCCATAGCAGCAGGGTGAACTAGAGAGTTCCAGTATTTATAATAAATCATTCAACGAGGCGAAATTCGCATGTAACAACCCAAATTAATATATGACACAATCATGCATTAGCCACAAGGCAGCCAGACAAATAATAAAAATCAGTTATTATATTCTTAGTTTATATTGAAATCGAATTACTTGAAATAAAGTAAACCGTGAGCTAATAACTCACCTTTGCGCGATCCTAGCTTGGATGCGAACGAAGGCGGCGGCGGAAAATCGAACTTGGAAAAAACGAAGGCAGTGGAACGGAGGAAGCGAATTTAAGGAATGATGAAGGCCATTTTTTTATATTGTCATAAGCATTGGATCTGAATTTAGCAGATAGAGCAAAGGCCTCCTCTTTCTGTCCGCTCTGGAGAAGAAGAGAGAGGAGACTGATGAAGGTAGAAAATAATTTAGGTTTAGTTTTTTTTTTTTGTAAAGGAGGAAGAAGATCAAAATTTATATAGATAATTACAGAGAGAAGGAAAGAATGAGAAAGGAAATTTAGAAAGATACATTATTTATTTCTCATCGGGGTCTCTTTGCATATGGTAAGTTACGAAGGAAATAAATTAGCTGACTGGCATGAGGTGTCGGTCTAATTAATATTAACTTCTCATTTAAATTTCAAAAGTTAATCACAAAGAGAAAGAGAATAAAAGGAAATAAAAGAATGCAAGATTAATTGTTAGAAAGTTTGCGACTTTAAAATTTTAAAACACATAATATTAAATATCATGATTTTGGGAACATATTCAATTGAACTGAAAAGAATAAGGTAGAGAAAATGGTTAAAAATATACACGGATAATGTTAAAAGTTTTGCGGGTTTTTTCTTCTTCTAAATATAGATAACATGATATTGAAGAGAAGGGAAATATATATAAATGGACATGGTTTGTTTTTGGAGAAAAAATAATGAAGGCAAAGGGGAAAGGAGAAATAAGGGATGAAAATTTAAGGGATAAAGGTACCTTAACAAAATAAGATGTATGAAAATAGAACGAAGGGAAAGAAATTAATAGAATAAAGGGTAAAAATATAATAGAATTACGGAAAGAAATGAATGTTGCTTTAAGGAAACAACAAAGAGGGAAGGGTATTGAAACTGCTACAACTATTCACATTTCAAAATAAATTAATAAATACATCTAATCCCCATTCCAAATTCCTAAACGTTTCATTTTGAATAGACAGGGAATATATTAAAGATAATAGCCAAAGATATATACATATATGTTGCCAGAATTTATTTCACCTAAGATCTACACATTGTTTTCAAATCAAATGTAACTTATATATTGTTGACACTCAGCTTCATGATAATTTCTTATTAAAAATCATATTGAACTACTCATTATTACCACAAATTATTTTAAAACCGTATTAAATTCAACAATTAAATTTCAATTCAATAACTTAAATAATAAAAAAACTTATTTGCATGAGAATGACAATCACCAAATATTTAGTGTCAATTAATAAATGTCCCCACACATTAATTTCACCTATTCAAATTCAAAGGGATAACATCAAGGAAGATATAGATTACTTTCAGACAAGTATACATATACCAAACATTGTTCTTTTTCGTCCTTTTTGACACTTACAAATGCGAATTTTGGACAAATTAAATTAAATTTCAAAAAACTAAAAAATGGTGAATGCTCAGAATTCAGTATAGGTTCATAAAAAAAAACTAATTCAAATTCTGACAACTTTTAAATTTTTACAAAAATCAAATTTAACCAAATTTGACACAAAACTGACTTTTTCAAATAATTTAATATTCAATAGATTTGGAACGTTAATATATTCATTAATTCAAATATAATATTTAAATTTAATTTTATAACCTTATATAAATTTAATTTACAAAATTTTGAACCGGATAAAAAGTTATGTTTATATTAGACAATTGTTCAATTTAATTACTCAACGTTATATATTATTGTTCATATATAAATAAATTCATTTATTTCATTCAATTTAAAATAAAATAGAGTTTTTAAATATTAAAGTTTAAAATTCAATCAAATTATTAGTTTCAAACTTGTTTAAAAATTAAATTTGTTACATAGTACATTGATGAAATTAAAGACATTGGACCCAACATCCAAGCACAACAATCATACACCGTCATCGCAAGAAACCAAAAGAAATAAGATAAACTGTTGGGTTAAGTTGAGACAACTGTTATAAGAATGGACTCCAAATATGATCATAATAAAGGTACCTTAAATAATATATCGGATGTTTTGTCTTACGGGCCAACATCTTCCACTACCATTCATGTTCTTATGGATTTAGGGAAACTACCATAACAACACTTTAACTAGTCCACTTCTAGGAATTATGATGGAGAAGGTGATGAAGAAAAACATGAAAATGTTGGAGGTGGTGATTTGGGCTCTTTCGATGGAAATGGAAATAGCAAAAAAGATGGAGATGATGAAAGTGATGATGGAGATAGTGAAAAGGAAGGCAACGAGTAATTTTTATGTTTATTTAAAACTTTGTCTCATATTTTATTTACGTGGTTTTTACGAACTTATGTTGTCGTAATTTTGAAATTGTGATGTAACATTTGTGGTATTTTTGTGATGTTTTTATGATGGTGTATCTGTGATGTTCTTTTGATATAATACATTGAACCTATGTTATTATTTTAGTAATGGTTTATTGTTTCAATATCCTGTGTTTGATGTACATTTGCTATGTCTTTTTATATGCTTATTTTATGTTATTAAGTTTACATAATGTTTGTTACCTAATTTTAGTTCATGACAACTATTTTCAATCATGTTTATATTTTTCACATTATCATTGTTTTATGCTTACTATTCATATGGTCCGATACTCTAGTATATGTTTACACTAAGATCATTGTTGTAACAATATTCAGGCACTTATATTTTTGCCATATGTTTATCATATGTATCAAAGTGCAATTACGTTGGTACTTCTCATATGTGGATCTAATACAAATATATATATATATATATATATATATGTATGTATGTATATATATATATATATATGCAAAACATGTTTGTCTAATTCTCCATTTTGTCGATGACATATAGGAAAAAGAATTTCACTAACACTTTTTTAGGAATAATAGCACAAGCACATATTCAAGGGGAGGAACCGTTCAAACGAAAAGCCCGTGCAAACTTAGAGGAGCATTAAAATTTTGTGGCAATATAATCCAAGTTCACTCATATCATCTATAGGTTGGTCATCATCAAAAAGGAAGAGGGAATGTTGGATCTTAGATTTTGATGACTAACAAAACTATGGTACAAGACAAAGATGATGAAGATATACAAAGCAATAATCACGGATCTACGTCAATGAACTATGAAGAAGACTCGAGTATGATCTGAATATATGTTATTAGAGTCTTAAGTATAGCCATAGACGTGTTTAAATCTATCCATTAGTAGTTTATATACACACATGTCACTCAAATGTATTTTTTTTTTAAATTTTAAAAACTGTAAATAGAATTATACAGGATCAATCGATTGAGTCACCTCCTAGGTCGATTGAATTTGTGCACGTACACATATTTTTTATGAAACATATATCGGTCTACAAAATATAAATAATCAAATAAAGATTGATTCAGTCAACTTTCACACTATATAGTCGACTAAACAAAGGTTTTTTTTGAACAATTTCCTTTCCATCTCGAATTTGATTAGTTCAGTTGGCTAATAATGCATATTTGTTCAACTGAATGTTATGTAACTGCCAAAATTTTAATTATTCTAAAGAGACATTCTATTCAATGAAGAGAGATCTCTACTAGAAAGAGTTGCAACCATTTATTTTGATCAGAATTTTTAAAAGAGGGTTGCAAATCAATAGCATCTACGAGTATATACTAAACTTAAGATCAAATGACAAAATTTTCATTCTGTTTTTCTAATTTGAATTCTTCGATTTATTTGCCTTAATTGCTTACATTATGAGCATTTAAATATTCAATTCTTTATTCTATAAGCATTTTATATCGTACATATCTACACCAAAACAAATATAATCTCTACTTAAGGAGAATATTATAGGAAGGGTGTAATGCAATTGACCAATTTGTGTTGTATTAAAAGCACACAAGATCGAGGCAAACAAATATTCTTATATTCGAAGTCCAATTCCATTTTCAAAGAAAGATTGAAGTCCTTTTTTGTTGCACAAGCGAAGGCCCCTTCGGCTACTTCGGTAAGTGTTGTAGAAATATGATACGACTTCTCGAGTGCCTATTCCTTTGGGTTAAATAAGGGTTTTAATTATTGGAAAGGTAGAGACTAGAAGAATGGCAAGAAGTGCAAACCAATATAAAAATTGTTGTTGTGATCTTTTAATTACTTATTTTACTGCTATCATATGTAGTCATAAATTTACTATCTATATTACACAATCATTAAGGTTCTTTCGTAGAAACATGATATTTTCCATTAATACCTTTTTTCCAGTATAAGAAATTGAGTTCGTAAAAATTAATTTCTCTAAATAAGAAAATTATAAATGGTGCGTTAAGGCTTTGGACGAAAAATAGGATGCAAAATTGGTGGAGCTATGCTATTATTCAGTAGAAATATGAGAAAAATTGAATGAGAAACTAGTTTTAGTTTTAAAAAAATCGCATCCATATAGAACTGCTAGTGTATTTAGAATGTATTCATCATATTTCTGAAAAAGAATTTTTAAAGGAAGCATTCATATAGGAGGTGCCGCTTATAAATTCATGTTCATGCATACCATATATGATGTGATGCAATGCACATTGCTACATGGGTAGTTGCAAAATTGGACGTATACTAAATGGTTATTAGTGTAGAATGGATGTGCGAAGGCTTGCATGATCCAACCCTTGTCAGATTTTGAGGATGAAAAATCATAAAGGGTAGGTGTAACAACCTATGATTTTAGGAATTAAAAATGAAATAAACAAGAAATAATTTATGTAGATATTCGTCTTTCACTACAAAATGTTCTCCACCAAGTCCGTGGCGACTTTTAGGACAATCTTCATATATAACTTATTTTAGCCAAACTAAGACGGAGAAGTAATTAGAGAAATAAGTCACCAAAATTCATTAGTTTAAAGTTCAACTATAAGTTTGAATATGTATACATATATATATATATATACACACACACACATACATAACATCATAGGTCGACTGCCTTAGGCAACGGTCAAACCATATATGTGGTTACTGACCAGTTTCTTAGCCGGATAGGTAGTGAGCGAGAGAGCTAATTTTGGCGAGGTCTAGATTAAGCTAACCGACTTAGACTAAAGGGTAAGATTTATTCTTAAAGGTTAGATAAAGGGTCTAATTTAACCTAAATTAAACATAAGGCTATATGTAAAACTAAAAATTAATCTAAAGGCTAATATTTAAACTACAACCTAGTATTCTCGAATTAGATCTGGATGAATCCAATGGCCCAAAATCCTCTACCAAACCTATAAATAGGAGCCTAGGTCTAACCCTCGTTCTCATTCCAAGCATTTTCTTCTTTCACGCCCAAGTTTTCCTTTGAACTTTAGAGGTAGATATAAAAATAAATATTTTCAAGAGAAAGAAAATAAAAACTAAGAAATTAGAAGAATCTAGAGAATGTGGATCAATAAAGGCTAAAGGACGACAACTTAGGACCTCAAATGAGCGGAAAGTTACTACATTTTAGAGTAAGAAAAATTAATGATATGGGATTAAATGAAGTTTTAATTTACATTATAATTTAAAGTCTAAGTAATAGTTAATTTCAAAAAAAAATCCTTACGTATAAAGCAATTTATAATTATCTAGCTTGATTTAAGGGAAATTTTAAATCCACCAGTTCATGTGAAAATAGTAGAAAAATGGAGATGTCACGTTGATATAGATTTAAATAGAAAACAGAATTATCAGAATAGATTGCATATGCATATAACAAATGTAAATTTGGAAGTGGAAAAATTAGTTATTATAAAAAAGTTATAATAGAGGTAAAGAGGCAAGCTTTTATACTTGTAGTTTAATTATAGCTTTTGTTACAATAAGAGAAAAAGCAAAGAATAATATTATTATGATAAGTAGGTCATGATATATAGATAAAGATTTCACAAACAGTGACTATCATGAAAAAGAGAAGGATTTATAAAGACTAAGAATATCATAATAATAAAATAGTTACGGTCCATCCTAATGATGAACTAGACGTTCGTCCGTAAGGAAATGAATGAACCATAGTAACAGTTATACACATAAAATAAGGCCCTTTACCAACGACAAATTAGATATTCCTGGGCGTAGGAAATAAGTGATCCATAGTTTAATTTAGAATAGTTTGGGGGCCCGTGCCTACTATGAACGGACACACATGTTGACTTAAGAAATAAGTAGCCAATAGTTTAAGGCTGGGTCATGGCGGTTAAGTAGGGAATACGACTATATTACTTTTAGAATCCCATCAAAACACCGAATGGACACACATGTCGAAGTAGAAAATAAGCGACCCAATATAGAATGAACTGGAGGCAGTGCTTCCTCACGATGACTAGATGCACTGACTTGTTTTGGAATAGGAAATAGGAGGCCACAATAGTAAGGGTGGCTCGTCCATTCTCTTTTCTAGTAGTCACTTTTCATCCTCTAGGCTTTGGCGTTTGATCCATTCTCTTTTCCCCTTTCTCCATTTAGGCCCATAGGGCAGTGCTTGATCATTGGGTAGCTTGGATTACAGCTTGAGAGCTCCATTTCTTCTTCATATATTTGTTTCATCTTTACATATTTATTTGGTTCAGTAGTGTTGAATTTGTTTGGGAATATTTTATCTTTGTACTTTGATTTGGTTTTATGTGAGATTGAGTTATAGACATTTGAGATTATGATGGTTTTGAAATAATAATTTTCGTGCAAGGTTTTTTTCTGATAAATATTTTCGCTATAAATTGTTTTTATTTTTTGGCTTGCGATCTTCATAACTGCATGTTTTAGTTAGACATATATGATTCATGCTCCTTGACATGACTCAATAGGTTATGTTAAGTGGTTTAGGTTGTCAAATTTGTTATCGGATCCTAATGTTTTAGAATTCCTAAAATTGATTTTAAAAGTAAAATATTTTCAAATAAAAGAGTTTTCAAAACAAAGGTAATTTGAAAAGCATGAATTTTTTTATAAAGAATACTCAAGTTAAAACTCCCTTCTTTTGATTCTTTCCTGTCATATTTTAATCTTTATTTCTTATCTTGCACAGATTGGTTGACGCCTCGGATCTCCCCGACATTTTAGGGGTCACGGTCATCACATGGTTCCTTAGGTACTTGTTGGCTGTAACACCCTTAGATCCTCAAGTTAATGTGCAAGCCAAAGAACCCACAGGTGGAGCACCTGCTTGTCCACTTGTCACGATTCATTTTCTTAGTCTTGTAAAGATTTAGCTAACCTAAGAGAGAAGAATTTTAATAGGACAAAGTCTAATTGACATATGTGCTTGAATTATGATGAAATTTTTAGGTTGATGAGGTTAAGAGATAGAGTGCAAAGGCATCTTATTATGTGGCAGTTGAAAGGCAAGGCGCTATGCTAGTGGGACTTGCTCGAGGTGGAGTTTAAAGAGTTAGATTTGGACGGTTTCAAAAGAAGTTTTGAGCGAAAGTTTCGGTCATAGGCGGAGGAAGCAGCTCAATAAAAGTGCTTCATTAATCTCAAGAAGGGAGAGATGTCGATTATAGAGTATATTAATTAACTCAAAGAATTATCAAGTTTTGGTTTGGAGCTAGTCAGCACCCCATGCAAAAAGGCCCTAAAGTTTGCAAAGGGGCTGAGCCAACCACTACAAGTGTTGGCACTCACCTAGCGCTGTCAATGAATACCCGAAAAATCCTATATCCATCCGAATCCATATCTGAAATTTCTGTTATCCAGCATAATCCGAAAAGCGAATATGGATATCTGATATTCAAAAAGATTTTCGGCTACGGATATGGTTATAGTGGTATCCATATCCGAAAAATATCCGTCCGACTAATTGATGTAATATTTATAAATCAAAATAGAAAAATAGAGTTAATAATTATTTTGTAACTGTTGGATATTACTATGATATAAATTTTGGTAGTCTTAATGTTTAATTTTGGAATATTTTTGGATATGCTTATGGGTATTAGTATAAAACAATGTTTCATCATCACATTCATTTATTTTCTAGTTTTTTTTATAAACATTAGTAAAAAAATTATTTTATGTTGATCCAGACATTTTTATTTATACTCTTAAAAATTCATTAATTACTGATGGAGCGGATAAATATCTGATATTCGTCCGTATCCGAAAATTAAGCAGATACGAATATCTGAAAAATAAGCGGATATGGAGATGGCACTATCTGTATCCGAAAGCATCCGTTGACAGCCCTAACTCAGCCATGTGCCATGAGGCATACATTCAAGATATTGGTATAGATGGTCATTATGGTGTAGGCGGGAAGGAAAGAAGTTCCTAGAGAGTTGTTAATAACAAGAATTTCTAGAAGGATAAACACATCAAAAAGAAGGTCAGAAGACTTAGAAAGGTCAGACTCAAAAGGATTTTAGTTGCAATAAGTATTGAAGAGCCGAATAATATGCTGGAGATTGCAACATGGGCCGTTTGAAGGGAATTTTTTGTGATTACCAATGGCACATTAATAGGCTCTGTCCATATAGGGCTAGGGCTACACATGTAGGATCTAAATTAACCCTAGAGGGGGGGGTGAATAGGGTTTATGACAGTTTTTCACTGAATTAAAAATTTGACAGGATAATAAATAATAATCAGAACACAGAATATAGCAGAAACAGAAATACAGAAAATAAATCACACACAGATATACCCAGCTTCGGCAAAACCCTGCCTACTGCTGCATTTCTAAGGTTTCTACTAGGTGATAGAACATATCCTGCATACAAGACCATGTACACTCGCAATCTCTGCTCCTATTCTAACCCTACGCTCAAACCCCTAGACTGATCGATATCCCCTCGATCAGATTTCCCCGAATTACACCCCGTAATCCGTAACCCAGATTTTACAGATTCTAAAACTGACAGTCAACACCCTGACTGATACACCCTAGATTTTACAGACCTAGAACTGACTCGGTTCAATTTACAAAACAATTTGAAACAACACAAAAATAAAAACAATTAAAAACTTAAAACAATAAAGAAAAACCCTAGGACTTAAAAAGAGGGGTCATCCCCTTTTTCAAATGGAAAAACATGGCCGGCCCTTTTTTTTAATTGGTCCACCCCTTTTTCTTTTAGCCCGATCTCTCTGGAATATTAAAAATGGCGGCTTTGACTAGGGTTTCTTTGGTTCCTCCAAATCAAATCGCGGCCTTGACGGAATTGGTTAATCTCTGAAGCTTGAACTCGTGGCTTGCTTTCTGATGTCGATTTGCTTGAGCTCTCAGTTGAATGAAACCCTACAACTTGTGAGTTATTCGGACTTAATTCTTTGCTTTAATTTATTTGTGGGTTTTTCGATGGGATACATGCCGATGATGAATTTGGTGTATAATATAGGATTGTATAATCCTTTAATTGCGCTCTGATTTCAATATATGACTCCGGTCTGATGTTGCACGATTTCTTCCTTTGGTTACCCTTGATTTGCGTGTTTGATGGTTTTGAATCCAAACTTGATTTTACTGGAATAAATTGGCTTGGCCTGATTTTACGATGCTTTCCCTCTTTTGAATCTCTTGATAAAATCGACTTTGATTTGAATTTATTGCCTTGATTAAAAACTGATTTGCTGTGATTTCTGCGACTTGCTTTTCTTGCCAAAAATTGATGCCATGTCCAAAACTGGAATTACTTGCATTTCTGGAAACATATTAAACTCTGGCCCTTGCTTGATTTTTGCTCTGCCTTGAATTTGAAATGCATTGGCTTTGATTTAAAAATGGCTTGAATGATTGAATTAGAGAAATTTTTGCTTTCCCTTTTGACATTAAAACCCTTGGCACGATTTATTTGCTGCTGCCTTGTTCGAATGAAATTTATTCCTTGCCTTTGAATGTGCTATGTAATTCCTTGCCATTGATGATACTATCAAAACAAGAAATATTTTCTTGCCAAAATTAAACATGTAATTCAAAACCGATTTGCCAAAGACTTATTTCTTTCCTGTAAAAAAAAACTTTGATTTTTCTGGAAACAGTGACACAATTTCTGAAATTATTTGTTGCTCAAAATTGATGAGTAAAATCTGCAATTCAATTTGACTTGCCTCACTTTATTTTGCTTGACCATTCCCAATTATTTCTGCATTGTGTTCTTTCTCCATAATATTATTCCTGCATGTGTATGAAACTGTTACATCATTTGCTCGACCATTTGTGTGAAGTGTCTTGCCTCCTTGCTGCACCACTATGTTAGTTCTTTGAACTGCTTTGAGAAAATATCGCCATGCTTGTGTATGAACCAGTTTTGACCATCTTTTGCTGTGTACACCAAAGTCCAAGAGTTACACCCTGTTCGCATTTGCACTTGCTTCACTAATGTTATGGTCTTTGCCCCTGGATTTTATCACCATGCTTGACTTATCTTGTTGCATCATGCTGAACTGGCCCGACCATTTGCACCATGTAAATCTGGCTTGACACTTGGGCTGGTTTGAGTTGATTCATGCAAGCTCGACCACTTTTGCACTCTAGCTTGCTTGGCTCGACTCCATGCTTTGACACTTTGAAATTGGTTGCTTTCTTTGAAGTTTTGTTCATGTTTGTTTGTGTTGACTTTGTTGCTTTTCAAATATGCACTGAGTTGAGAAGGTCCACGTGGCTACTCCTCAGTTGCACACTGAATTGGCGAGGCAGTGCACACGTGTATTTATATACACGTGTGTATATGCAGTCATTCAGAAAATTTCCTGTCATATACAAACTGTCTGCTAGACACAGATGAATCAGATCAAGTCATGAAAAATGATGAGAAACACACCAGAAAAACTGAGGCAGATAGAATTTTAAAAATAAAAATTTATATTTGCATGTGTTCAGTTTTATTTCTATTGCAGTGTACTGTGTGTTTTTCTGTTTCATGTGACAGGTAAGCAGACGGTGACTGGACTGACAGTGAAGATGCGATGAAGACAGAAGACTGAAGACAAGAACAGTGTGAAAAAGTGTATATGTATACAAGTCTGTGTAAAAGAATGAATGAGTGAAACTGTGACTGAAAGATAGAGTGTTGTAGTGGAGAACACTGTATATGGAATTGTATTTGATATGTAATACAGTGATGTACAAATAGTGGAGTTAAAAAAAATTGTACTGTTTGAATATTGAAATAAAATATTATATTTAAATAAAACACTGTGAATATTTGAATTTCTGTACAGTCGTATTATATTTAAATATAAATATTATATTCCAGTCTGTGATTTACAATAACAGTACAATATCAAACACATTAAAATAATATTTATTTGGTTGTTATCATCAAACAAAAATCATATAATTGTGTATACAACACCGTTATATACAACAATCTCCCCCTTTTGATGATGACAAACAAATAAAAGATTTTGTATACAATAGATGTGTTTGACAGTGAATATTGAACTCCCCCTATTTATTAGCTCCCCCTACAACAGACAGCTCCCCCTATAACTGTGCATGAGTGAAATGTATGAATAATAATAAATTTTCAAAATTAAAAAATATTTATAAAATATTCACTCATAAATCAAAATCTCTATCCATTCTCCCCCTTTTGTTATTATCAAAAGGATATAGAATTTAAAATATCGATGAAAAATGACTAAAAAAAATAATTTCAGCTTAAGAGGAGGAGTGGTCATTATAAATCTCAATTAGTCAAACAAAAAATCATAATAAACTAAGAACTGGTGGCATATCTCACATTGTAGAGAATGACGGATTTACGATGAATTTACCAATGAAAATGGGGAGAGTGTAAAAAAATGTATTCCACTTATTTTTAAAAAAAATGAGTTTCAAAAAACAGAGATGGAACTTGGACTATAATTAATAATTCAATTTAAGTGACAAGATCGAATAACCTCAAATCCCAAAACTCATCAATCAGCAAATCATAATACGTCATAAAATATTAACACATTTCACAGTTTAGAAAATGGATTGGTAGGCTGGCGTTTATACACAAAGGCGAATTTCAAGTTTATTTCAATTTATAGCACACTATTCCTTTTTCTTTTATTTTTATTTAAGAGCACACTGACCACGCATAACCAGAGCTTGGATTTTTAAATGAGGTCAGTCGCAGCTTAAATTATAAGTTGTCTCTTAACCATGCATGACCAGAGCTTGGATTTTTAAATGAGGTTAGAGACACACTTATGTATTAATCATATATTTTAACATTTTCAGCTTTAACTAGAAGAACTCCTCGGTATATACAACCAATATGAATGACAGAAATGTGGTAAGTACAGAGATGGACTATGAAATAAATTTCTAAATTAATTATATTATGAAATATGATCAACTGTACCGAGATAATTGAAAATTCTCAATTTCACTAATTATGAATATAACATAACCACAATTCCATCACAAATATTTTCATTATTTATACAAAAAGATTTTAAAATTATTAAACTCTCCATATTAATATAAAAAACATGATGGATGGCAGACGGGTGATGGATAAAGGAGATGGTCGTGAAATAATTGCCAGTTCAAAGATATTATAAAAAATATTCAACCATCATGAAAATCCAAATAAAATCTCCTCCTATTATGAAATATATTGCAGTCATAATTCATCACCATTTCAAAATCTGATAATAATTTTTGATGAATTATAAATACAGTTTAATTGGATATTGATTTCAATTTCTAAATGAATAATCAACAAATAATTTTAAAGTTGAAAATCAATTACAAGAGGAAATGTGAAAAGCTATACAGGACAAGAGGAAAAAAAAATCATCACTTCTGATACCAATTGTTCTCTCTTCTCGAGGATTTAAAATTGACACTTGAGACGAACAAGGATATCAAAGAGTTTCAAATACAGAGCCCACGCAGACAAGATTTACAAATTTGGCAAGCAACAGACAAATCAAAATAGGCAGTTATTTGAAAACAGTATCAGAGCAGCACAAAAATAGTTTCAAAAACAAACTTGTCAGAATGATGGTCACATAAGATGGTTCATGATCCAAGATTAAAAATACCATTTATTTTAAATCATTTGATGAATATGAAATACTCTAGATTCAATGAATCGATCACACCAAATTATTAATGTCAGATTCAAGATATGTGTGTGATTCAATAAATCAATAATTTCAAATGATTTTAAACAAATAAATATTTAAATCAATTAATCATGAAATATCAATGATTTTCAAAGACCATTTTCAAAGAGAACTTTTCAAGAATTTCTCAAAAACTATTTCTTACAAGCCCAAAAGAAATATCAGATCATTTACATCAAATTTGAGAGATATTCATGACCCAAAATAATTTATTTGAAATTACTTGAATCCATGTCAAGTTTGAGATATAATGAATTATTCACACAAGATTGATAATTTCAATTTTAGGAGGTGTGTGATTATTCAGAATATCAATAGTTTCAGATGATTTCTAACAAACAAATTTTAACTATAATGATCACGACTAACCATGATTTTCAAGATGTATCACTGGTTCAAGCCAATCCGAAAATTACTGGAATTGTCACAACTGATAAATAACAAAGTGCTGTAATGAGTATAATATTTTGAGCTTTTCTAAAATGAATTAGAATAAACTCAGAACAGCAAAAGTGTGTGAAACTCCATCAATTTTCAGATCTTCAGAAATTTAGAATTCAAAATAATCAACAGTGTTCAAGATATGACATGAATACAACAACACCGTTATGAATTCAGAATCAAGAAAATAAACTTCAAAACAATTGCAGATATTTACACAAATAAATTCAAGATCTGGAAATGATTATAAACACGAGAGTTTTCTACAAATAAAATGAATTTCCAGACAAATATGAGTTTTGCAATTGGAAGTTAATGGAGCACAGAATAAACAAAGATATGGCAGTGACAAAACAAAAAACAAAATAGAAATAGAAAGGGTAGAAGAAAAAAAAAATAGAAAAAAAATATTTACACAGATGAGTTTAGAAATCATACCAGACAGACGATGTAAAACAGAATTTCTAACTCAACCAATCTTGGCCAAGGAACTGTAAAGAATACAAAAAAAATGACAGCCTGAAATCAATCTCTTTTCAGCATAGCAGTTCCTCAACCTTCACTGGTACCTAGCAGTTAAGTGGATCAAGTGGTCTAACAAAATTTGTAAAACCACTCTGAAATTTGTTTACCACTTTTTGTACCCAAACCTGTTTGTATAACATCCCATTCGAATCTATCTTTGTTCCTTTAGGAACCCAAACTTGTTTAGTTTTTCCAAAAATCATTTTATTTCCTTTTGGGGTCCACATCTGTTCAACTGGATTGTTATCAAACCAATTCTTGTCTCGTTTGTGATTTAAAAACCTTTTGGAATTTTCAAAATTCAAATTTTTAGAAAGACCCTTTTTAAAGCAATTTAAAGGTTTTTTAAAATCACAAGAATTCAATTTTTCAAAAACACTTGTTTTTCCAAAACCAATACCTTGTTTATGACCAACCGAAAATTGGTTTTGTAACAGCATATTCAACGATTTTTCTCCATTCGAAAATTTATTCAAAGTTGATTCTAATCGTTGAATTTTGGATTTAAGATCAGAGTTTTCTTTTATCAGATTTGAACAACGATTAATGTTGATCTTTCTCCTTTCAGTATCATTTTGTTTCAAAGACAAATTTTCGTTTTCAAGAAGTTTGATTTTGGTCTTAGACTCAAAGATTTCAGATTCAAATTTAACTTGTTTTTCAAATTCAAGTTTCTTGAAATTCTCAATCTCTTTTTCAAGCTCGTTTAAAATTAAATCACTTTTCAACAAGCTTTCTTTCTCAGCAATTTCATGTTTGGAACTTTTGATGGCCTTAAAATTATTAAATTCTTTTTGTAAAGAATTGTTTGAATCTTTTAGTTCAGCCTCGTTATCTTTTAAAATCAAAATTTCCTCTTTAAGTCTTTGAATATTTTTATTGAGATGAACGAGGTCAGTTTTCAAATTCAAACAACTTTCATAGTCAGAATTTTCAAATTTCATGACATTTGTAGATTCTGATTCCAAACAGTTAATTTTGCTATTTAACTCGTGATTTTTAGATTTCAAGTATTTGTTTTTACGATGGAGTTTATCAACGATTTTTGTTAAATCAGTACACATATAAACCAACTCTTCATAAGAGAATCTTTCAGTCTCATTGTCTGTTGAGTCTCCATCGTCTGATCTACTTGAATTTTCATTTGTTTCTTCTCCTGAGCATAGATCTGAATCTGAGTTGACCATTTTGGGTTTTGAGCTGCTGTTGTCGATCTTTCCATACTTTGTATTGAGAAAATCCCATATTTCCTGCGCAGTCAAGCAATGAGAAATGAGGTTATATTGGACATCATCAATATAAGAACACAAAGTGTGAATAGCACGAGAATTAAATCCAATATCGTTCCTATTGACCATATCATAACCATTAATAACAGTATCCCAACATTTAATATCAATAGATTTTAAATATAATTCCATTTCTAATTTCCAATTTGAAAAATCTGTACCATTAAAAGTAAATGGAGTACGACTGGACTGATTCTCAGAAGATTGACAACTAGAATTCACCATTTCTCTAGAGTTAAAAAATACCTGCTCTGATACCACTTGTAGGATCTAGATTAACCCTAGAGGGGGGTGAATAGGGTTTATGACAGTTTTTCACTGAATTAAAAATTTGACAGGATAATAAATAATAATCAGAACACAGAATATAGCAGAAACAGAAATACAGAAAATAAATCACACACAGATATACCCAGCTTCGGCAAAACCCTGCCTACTGCTGCATTTCTAAGGTTTCTACTAGGTGATAGAACATATCCTGCATACAAGACCATGTACACTCGCAATCCCTGCTCCTATTCTAACCCTACGCTCAAACCCCTAGACTGATCGATATCCCCTCGATCAGATTTCCCCGAATTACACCCCGTAATCTGTAACCCAGATTTTACAGATTCTAAAACTGACAGTCAACACCCTGACTGATACACCCTAGATTTTACAGACCTAGAACTGACTCGGTTCAATTTACAAAACAATTTGAAACAACACAAAAATAAAAACAATTTAAAACTTAAAACAATAAAGAAAAACCCTAGGACTTAAAAAGAGGGGTCATCCCCTTTTTCAAATGGAAAAACATGGCCGACCCTTTTTTTTAATTGGTCCACCCCTTTTTCTTTTAGCCCGATCTCTCTGGAATATTAAAAATGGCGGCTTTGACTAGGGTTTCTTTGGTTCCACCAAATCAAATCGCGGCCTTGACGGAATTGGTTAATCTCTGAAGCTTGAACTCGTGGCTTGCTTTCTGATGTCGATTTGCTTGAGCTCTCAGTTGAATGAAACCCTACAACTTGTGAGTTATTCGGACTTAATTCTTTGCTTTAATTTATTTGTGGGTTTTTCGATGGGATACATGCCGATGATGAATTTGGTGTATAATATAGGATTGTATAATCCTTTAATTGCGCTCTGATTTCAATATATGACTCTGGTCTGATGTTGCACGATTTCTTCCTTTGGTTATCCTTGATTTGCGTGTTTGATGGTTTTGAATCCAGACTTGATTTTACTGGAATAAATTGGCTTGGCCTGATTTTACGATGCTTTCCCTCTTTTGAATCTCTTGATAAAATCGGCTTTGATTTGAATTTATTGCCTTGATTAAAAACTGATTTGCTGTGATTTCTGCGACTTGCTTTGCTTGCCAAAAATTGATGCCATGTCCAAAACTGGAATTACTTGCATTTCTGGAAACATATTAAACTCTGGCCCTTGCTTGATTTTTGCTCTCCCTTGAATTTGAAATGCATTGGCTTTGATTTAAAAATGGCTTGAATGATTGAATTAGAGAAATTTTTGCTTTCCCTTTTGACATTAAAACCCTTGGCACGATTTATTTGCTGCTGCCTTGTTCGAATGAAATTTATTCCTTGCCTTTGAATGTGCTATGTAATTCCTTGCCGTTGATGATACTATCAAAACAAGAAATATTTTCTTGCCAAAATTAAACATGTAATTCAAAACCGATTTTCCAAAGACTTATTTCTTTCCTGTAAAAAAAACTTTGATTTTTCTGGAAACAGTGACACAATTTCTGAAATTATTTGTTGCTCAAAATTGATGAGTAAAATCTGCAATTCAATTTGACTTGCCTCACTTTATTTTGCTTGACCATTCCCAATTATTTCTGCATTGTGTTCTTTCTCCATAATATTATTCCTGCATGTGTATGAAACTGTTACATCATTTGCTCGACCATTTGTGTGAAGTGTCTTGCCTCCTTGCTGCACCACTATGTTAGTTCTTTGAACTGCTTTGAGAAAATATCGCCATGCTTGTGTATGAACCAGTTTTGACCGTCTTTTGCTGTGTACACCAAAGTCCAAGAGTTACACCCTGTTCGCATTTGCACTTGCTTCACTAATGTTATGGTCTTTGCCCCTGGATTTTATCACCATGCTTGACTTATCTTGTTGCATCATGCTGAACTGGCCCGACCATTTGCACCATGTAAATCTGGCTTGACACTTGGGCTGGTTTGAGTTGATTCATGCAAGCTCGACCACTTTTGCACTCTAGCTTGCTTGGCTCGACTCCATGCTTTGACACTTTGAAATTGGTTGCTTTCTTTGAAGTTTTGTTCATGTTTGTTTGTGTTGACTTTGTTGCTTTTCAAATATGCACTGAGTTGAGAAGGTCCACGTGGCTACTCCTCAGTTGCACACTGAATTGGCGAGGCAGTGCACACGTGTATTTATATACACGTGTGTATATGCAGTCATTCAGAAAATTTCCTGTCATATACAAACTGTCTGCTAGACACAGATGAATCAGATCAAGTCATGAAAAATGATGAGAAACACACCAGAAAAACTGAGGCAAATAGAATTTTAAAAATAAAAATTTATATTTGCATGTGTTCAGTTTTATTTCTCTTGCAGTGTACTGTGTGTTTTTCTGTTTCATGTGACAGGTAAGCAGACGGTGACTGGACTGACAGTGAAGATGCGATGAAGACAGAAGACTGAAGACAAGAACAGTGTGAAAAAGTGTATATGTATACAAGTCTGTGTAAAAGAATGAATGAGTGAAACTGTGACTGAAAGATAGAGTGTTGTAGTGGAGAACACTGTATATGGAATTGTATTTGATATGTAATACAGTGATGTACAAATAGTGGAGTTAAAAAAAATGTACTGTTTGAATATTGAAATAAAATATTATATTTAAATAAAACATTGTGAATATTTGAATTTCTGTACAGTCGTATTATATTTAAATATAAATATTATATTCCAGTCTGTGATTTACAATAACAGTACAATACCAAACACATTAAAATAATATTTATTTGGTTGTTATCATCAAACAAAAATCATATAATTGTGTATACAACACCGTTATATACAACAACACAAAGAGCTATCACTCAGACATCACGGATCCAGGCTTCGTAGCCTACCTTTTCAACTAGCTACATGTCATACAGAGGAAAGAGAGTTATTGTTGAAGATATTCTTTCTACTTTAGATGCTTTCATTTGTGCTTTGTTCGATTCTGGAGAATCATGCTTTTTTGTCTCTAGTACTTTAGATGATTATCTGCACTTAGACATGTCTCTAATTACATACCTAGTAGTAGTTTCTAACCCGTGGGAGACACATTTATCCGTGACATGTTGAGGAGTGAAATTTCTGATTCTAGATGTAGAACTCGATTGTGATGTATATGTCTTAGGCTTCTTGGGAAATAGGATGATGTTAGGAATGGACTGATTAGCCAAATATGGGGCTGTCCTTTACTATGAGAGAATGGTCTTCAGATTATGTGCTTGCAACGAACGCACCATTGAGATTACGTGCGATCTGAGAGGGCCAATCATGTTGAACTATTTGTATTCCCTATATCTTTAGAGGAGATCAATTTTGCGCCAGTAGTTCAAAATTATCTTAATGGTTCGGAGTAGTTAAGAGGGTTATCTTATAAGAGAGAGATAGGGCTCAGGACATACCTTATTGACAATGCCATACCTATGGCACTACCAGTAAGGAATATGGCTCCTAGAGAGTGAAGAGAATTAAGTAGGGGTAGGTGCGGTTGGTTAATCGGACCAATTGGTTAATATTTTCAGTTAACCAAGTCATTGGTTATTCGAATGTTCGATTAATTGAATTTGTTGGTTAATGTGGTTCGGTTGAGCTTGGTTGAATCAGTTAACTTGGTTAACCGTAAAACATATGTATTACATTACTATATTACTATATGTAAATTATAATACATGTATATATGATACTACTAATGTATATATATGTTATTATATATGTATGTATGTTACTAATATTACTAATACACACATACACACACACGCGCACACGCACACACACACACACATATATACATATATAGTATATACGTGTATATATATAAATTACTGGGGTATATATAAGTATATATGTATTTATATATGTGTAACCACATGCTTAGTCATCATGATTACTATATTACTAATATATATATATATATATATGTATGTATATAGGTTGCACGAAATGGTAATGATAATATTAATGTTATTGGTCTTACAATATATACACATGCATATATGTATATGTGTATATATGTTATCGGTCTTATCATATATATATATATATATATATATATATATATATATATATATATATGGTGTCACTATATATAGGAATATATGTGTGTATTGGTTAATTGTTAACAGACATATGTTATATGGTTAACCATAATTTGGTTGGTTAACATCGATCGATTAAACGAATGTTTGCTTAATCGAATTTGTCAGTTATTGCGGTTTAGTTAAGGTTGGTTGAATCCATGTGACGGTGCAACTTTATCAAATTTCTCACGCCATTGCATAGGAGTTTGCTTCAGCTCATAAACAGATTTTATTAATTTGCAAACTTATTTTCTTGGCCTAGGGTTTTGAAACCTTCAGATTGTTCCATATACATATATATATATATATATATATATATATATATATATATCTTCTTCTAAATCTCCATTTAGAAAAGTCGTCTTTACATCCATTTGATGAATGACCAAATTACGAATTGATGCAAGTGCTATTAAACGGCGTATAGAAGATATGCGAGCAACTGGAGCATATATATCAAATAATATACTTCTTGTCTTTGCATATATCCCTTAGCAACTAATCTGGCATTACACTTATCAATGTATCCACTTGTATTCAACTTTCTCTTGAATATCCATTTACATCCTATAAGTTTAGCACCAGGAGGTAAATCAATTAAAACCCAAGTTTGGTTTAACAATATGGAATTCATTTCATCATTGATAGTTTCTTTCCAGAAAATAGAATCTTTAGAACTCATAGTCTCAGAATAAGTTTTGGGATCGTCATCGATGTTCATTACAAATGTTGTCACATTAAGGACTTCATCCTTACTGCCTTCTTCAAGATATGTTATGAAGTCAGGACCATAGTCCTTCTTTATTCTTGCACTTTTACTTCTCATATGTTATGTACTATTATCTGAAGCTGATACAACCTTGTTGTGACGACCCGCATTCTACGCATCAGGGGATCGTAGAATATTTATTTCTTTCTCATGCGAAGTCGTATAGCCATGTAACTTTGGAAGACGACTATTGGGGTCATTTCCCATGTTCATTATTTTTGCCGATTTTTAAATGACCGTTCTACCCCTAGCTGATCTTGTTTCGGCCATAACTTTTGATTGTTAAGGATTTTTGACCTGAAACCACTTCCATTAGATCCGGATGATGGTTTACCTTTCCATAGAGTGGTCACATTAGCCTAACGGACTCATTGTTTGGGAGATATGGCTGAAACAAGGTTTAGAATGAAAAACATCTTAACCAGGCCTAATTAGGGTGATTAGCAAGAGGGCCCATAACCCATTTTGGGATTAGGGTTATGGGGAGGCTAAAAACAGTAGGAAAACGAATTTTATTTCATTTTTCAACCGCCTAAAACATTTCTCTAACCCTAGCCATGGCCTCCACCTTCTAATTTCATCCCAAATCGCTCCTAATCACTTCCTAATTGAAGATTAAGCCAAGCTACATAAAATCAAGGTAAATTAGCATCAAATTGGGAATAGAGCTGCCGTGTTGCATAGAGATTCAACACAAATTAGATAATATTTCAGATCTATGGTTTGTTTGTGGCTAAGGTGAGTGATTTGCATTGTTTTTACACTAATTATTGTTAATTAGGGGTAATTAGTGTTAATTAGCGAATTTATGTATTAATAAATTCTGAAAAAATGTTTAGAAATTCTTAAACACCATTTTAGACCTCTGTTAGAAGTTTGGGTTAATTTGGTTAAGTTTTGCTAATCCTATCATTAGATTTGCTTAAACATGCTTAAGGGGAAAATATGGGTTTTGGGTATGTTTGGTCCATTTTAACATATTAGATTGTTGTTTTAGTGTTTATGGTTGATCATACGTGTTGCTATTACTGTTTGGAATGTTTTATGATTGTCTAGTGGAGTTAGATTGGTCGAAAACGCCGTCGTGAGGCGTAAACAATTGCTGGAAAAGTCGCAGGAAACAGTGCAGAAAAGTGGACCGGATCGGATCGCTCGACCCGAACGTGACACCCCCTCACGAGCCGATCCGCTCTAATCTGAAGCTCTCCGACCCGACCCGGACAAGGTCCCACGAACCGCTTGAGGAAGCAAGCCACGACCCGATGCATAAAGAGGAGGACCAAACGGGAGTGCCACGATACCCGATCCGACTTGGAGTGTGCCGCGAACCGATCCGATGCTACGGCCACGACTCGACTCGATGACAACGAATGGAGCCATTCGTGACCAAGAGATCCACGATCCGAACCGGAGCACCACGAGCAGCTCCATGCATCACGAACCGACCCGAACCAGATGGAGATCAAACCGATGGGTGACTACGATCCGAAGCAAAGGAAGTGAAGGGCCAAACCGATCTGGAGGAGACCAAAACCCGAGATGCAAAGGTAGTCCGAATGGGAATTAGAACTCAGGATCTAGTTGGGAACCAACGAGTTAACTTCATGAGTTGAGCTTTGCTGCGCGACGTGTGCTAAGGAGTTGTCAACGTCCATAGCTTTGATTCACCACCGAGAGACGATTGTTAGGCTACCGATCAGTGCAGTGGGGTAGTTATTACTCCATAGGGCAGAGTGATCGTAGCATGACTATGAGCCAGTGCAATGGAGTGATTATGACTTCATGGGGGCAGAGTGGACATAGCAAGGACTAGTGGCTATGGATCAGTGCAGTGGAGTCACCATGACTCCATGGGGCAGAGTGATCGTAGCAAGGAAATGAATGATCAGAGCGGTGGATATCGTATGCTTTACGCACTGAGTAAGAGATATGAGGATGGTTGTTATGCTTGATTAGACATCACTATGACATGCACACCCCCGCCCCCGTATCTTTACACCATATGTTAGTGTCACCTTAGAGTATTGTGCATCTTGTTGTGCTAACTCTTTGGTTGCAGGTCCAGGTTCTGGTATGGTTTAGTATACCTATTATTGTTCTGTTTTGCTGCTTATCGCTCATACCAGACTTTTGTATGACCCAGAGTTTTATGTCTCTTCTTATTACTCTGGGTGCTCTTAAACGGGCAGGCTAGAGACAGGTTAGCTGGTTGTGCACTAGTAGCTGTCCAGAGACGAGTAGGAGGCTTCCACGTATGATATATATAGATATTCTCCCTGTGTCGTTGTTGGTCACTACTTTGGGCATTAGTAGTGTACTTTCCTAATTTTGCTTTAGAGACAGTTTTTAAAAGTTGTAATAACGATGATGTGGAACATAAGTTGTTTTTGGATTTTCCGCTGCTATGATGGTTTAGTTTTCAGCTTATGCACTGTCTCGCCTATTTTATGTCAAGTATGTTATTATTATATTTTATTTTATTTCATGCGCTGTGAGACATTCTACAGGTTCCTTGCTAGTTCAAATTCCCTTCTTTTCCTTTCTTTGGCAACCGTCCCATGCTGGTTGGACATCGGCACAGCGCACTTTCATTGGAAATGTCGGCTGGTGCGGGGCGGGCCGTCACATTTGGTATCGGAGCTCTAGGTTGCGTAGTTAACCTAGGGAAGACACCAGAGAGAGATAGTACATATATGAGAGCGTGTATTTGTGATATTTTGGTTTTCAAAAGCTATATATATATATATACACTATTATTATATTTAAGGATGAAGTCGCACTGCACTGGCACCACTGAAGAGATGGCTAATCGTTTTCTTCTTACAGATCGAACGATGAGCCGATATACTAGGGGTACTGGTAGAGGAGCTAATAATGGGAATGCTCCTGATATGAGGACGATGTTCACTGACTTCATGAGGGAGATGCTTAGAAATGTGCAAGGAACAGTTCCCAATGCTGCAAATGGTGGTGGTGCAGCGGTGCAAGCACCTTGGGCCGATTTCGCCAAGCTACGCAAGGATTACACTAGTCTTGGTGGGAAGCCGTTCCACGGAACGGAATCGGCTACAGAAGTTCAGGATTGGCTTGATAGCTGTGAGAGAATTTTCGAAGATTTGGGTATCAACGATGCGATGAAGAGAAGACTAGCATCCCGTCAGCTGCAAGGATGGGCAATGAATTGGTGGAATGCTATTAAGGCAGCTACCCCTGAGGATCAAGTTACTTGGGATCAGTTCAAGGCCTGATTCAGTGATAAGTTTATCCCAACTGCTCAGAAATCAGAATTGTTTAGGAAGTTCTTGGAGCTTAAACAGAATGGTAGGGCAGTCTCGGAGTATGTTGCTGAGTTTGATACTTTATCCAAGTATGGATTATCCCTTATCGACACTCTCGAGAAGAAAAATGAGAAGTTTATAACAGGCTTAGATCAGTACTTGGGGGAAAGGCTTATAAACCATTTCGATGAGACATTTGAATCGATTGTGGAAAAAGCTTTGAGATCAGAGAGTCTATACCCTAAGTCGAAGACTGAGGTTGCATCTTTAGAGGAGCCAAAGCCGCAAGCAAGCGATGTAGGCAAGAATGGTTCTCAGAATAAGAGAAAGCAGAATCAGACCAAGGATGGCCAAAAGAAAAAGAATAAGAAAGATGTGGACTGCTTTAGCTGTGGCGAGAAGGGCCATTATGCTAAAGAATGTCAAGCGAAGCTAGCGGATAGGAAGTGCTTCAACTGCGGACAAGTGGGACATCACAAGGATAAATGTCCGCAACCCCCTAAAGAGAAGCAGATTGTGAAAGCATATGCTTTTATTGCTGTTCCTTCTTCGTCAGATGCCCTAACCGCGGCGGAGAAAGGAAAGAATGTAGTCATTCAAGGTATGATTTCTATTTATGATGTTCCTGTTCGAGTATTGTTTGATACCAGAGCTTCCCATTCCATCATATCTAGTGACCTGGTAGATAGGTTGGGATTGGAACCCGAGATAGTCGATAGCCCTTTAGCGGTGACGAACCCGATTGGTGGTTCAACTAGCCTTAGCATGATTTGTCGTAATGTGGTCTTATCGAGCCATGGATGCATGTTTGTTTGTGATTGCTTTGTTTTGGGATTTACTGGGTTTGGCATTATTTTGGGAGTCGATTGGCTCCAAAGATACGGGAAGGTGGTAGACTGTGAGGGCTTTTTTGTGACAGTTAGAGCGGATAATGGGAGGAGGGTAGTGTTTGGTGGTCTACCTAGTGATGGTGTAATGACTAGTTTTCTAAATTCCCTCGACATCCCGCATGATGAGTTGTCAGATGTGCCCGTGGTTGGCCAGTATCAGGACGTCTTCGAGGAAGTCACCGGACTTCCACCACACCGAGAGATTGAGTTTCGTATTGATTTAGTGAAAGATGCCAGACCTATAGTGATGCCACTTCGTCGTATAGAACTAAGGGAGCAACGAGAGCTCGGGGTGCAAGTAAGCAATCTGTTAAAGAAGGGATTTATCAGAAGAAGTGTTTCTGAGTAGGGAGCATTAGTTGTATTTGCTACCAAGGCAGATGGTTCCCTTCGATTGTGTGTGGACTACCGCGGGTTGAATAAGGTGACGAGGAAGAATAAGTATCCTCTATCGCGGATAGATGATTTGTTTGACCAGTTGAGTGGCACAAGAGTTTTCTCCCAGTTAGATCTTGCGATAGGTTTTCATCAGCTTAGGGTGGAAGCTGAGAGTATAGCTAAAATGGCCTTTCGGATGCCGTCTGGATACTATGAGTGGTTGGTCATGCCATTTGGGTTGACCAACGCACCAGCATATTTTGTGGATCTTATGAATAGGGTATTCAGGGATCAGTTGAATAAATTTGTTCTTGTGTTCATAGACGATATCCTGGTTTATTCGAGGACAGAGGAAGAACACAAGGAGCATATGAGGATAGTAATGGAGGTGTTGAGAAAACACCAGTTAAAAGCAAAGTTTTCTAAGTGTCACATCTGGAGGAGGGAAGTGAGGTTCTTGGGTCATGCTGTTTTAGAGAATGGTATTGTCGTGGACCCTGCAAAGGTGGCTACGGTACAAGATTGGTCTACGCCCAAGAATGCAACAGACGTAAGAAGTTTCTTGGGGTTGGCTGGATATTATCGTAAGTTTATCTAAGACTTCTCCAAGATAGCGGCACCGTTGACTCAGTTGACCAAGAAAAATCAAGCTTTTGTTTGGGACGAAAAGTGTGAGAATGCATTTAAGAGTCTAAAGGAAAAGTTGACATGTGCACCAGTGTTAGTCATTCCTAAAGGGAATGAAGAGATGACGGTATACACAGATGCATGTGGTACCAGACTAGGTGTTGTATTGATGCAAGGAGGTAGGGTAGTAGCTTATGCTAGTCGGCAACTAAAACCGCATGAGAAAAGATATCCTATCCATGATTTGGAATTGGCAACGATCATGTTCGCATTGAAGATGTGGGGACATTATCTCTTGGGAAAATCTGTTATTTTGATTTTACACAAATTATTAATATTTTTCATAATTTTATCAAGGCCCGTATAGTTGATTTCCATAAATGGTCATTGAACTGCACTTACAACGACCTTTTCCAAATTTGATTTGGACATAATTCCAAATCGAACCGTTAGATTTCAAATCCCTTGTATTCATTGGAAAGCAATTTTCGATTCCGGTTTTAGGAGAATCCGACGGTCGGATCTCCCGTTATTCAGGCCATTAAATATATATATTATATATATATCGTAGATTTCCATTTAAAACGTATTTTATGAATTGTTTTAAATTCATTTTAAAAATGATTTCCACTTCATTTTCAATTTTAAATCAAAAATGTATTTTCCTTATCATTATAATATATAAAAGATAATATTTTCAAAATGTCATATTTTGAAATCATTTCCTTTTCGATATTCATTAACAAAATGAGTAAAATAGATATAAATATCGTACATATCAAAATTGCATTAATCTAATCAACACAGCTTTATATATTTCAATATTTTCGTGTCCATCCCAAATCGGACATCAAAATCATATTTTGGTCCATTACTGAATATTATTTTAAAATATTCGTTCCTTCTGAATTGGAAACAGACACAGTCAATTACCATATAACATTAGTTATATGGATTTCGTACAACACATGTATATAACACAATGATAAACAATCAACCATCGTCCAGAGTGCACTACACAACTGCGTAAGCATTAAATATAAATAATTAATGCTTACAATAGTCTGTCAACCAATCGATTGACATACAACTAAACAATTGGGATTAGTGTACGTCAAATATCATCTCAATACCCGTGTGGGGTTTCAATCAACACACACAAATTTTATTTGTGCAGTTGGGCAATATGTAAAATATATTGTCCCAATCAATATCAGTCAAATGTGCGTACATAAAAAAATCATCCGATTTGTAAATGAATATTTATTTTCATTCATATACTCGTTAAAAATTATATTTTGAACAATAAAATATTTATTTCAACACATGAATATTTTATATAGTTTATTTATACAACAAAAATGATATTTTTATTGTTTTAGCATTTTTAGAAAATTTCGACAGCGTAACGGCACGATACTAGAACCGGAATAAGATCTAGCCTTATCCCTCGCCTAATAATGGCTCGCGCCATATACAAACCAAATTCTAATCAATTCATTTTACTTCCCAAACCAAATTTAAACAAACAATCAACCAAACAAACATGGTTCCAAACAAAGGTGTCGGGTGCAACTAAGCACCGTCTGCATCCTAGTATATATATATATATATATACATAAATATATATATTTAACTAGAAAATAATTAGAGTGAGAAGTTCTCACCTTTGAGATTCACTTCGCCAGTTCTATTTTTGAATTTCTGAACTATTTGGATTTTCCCGAAATTCCAACGCAATCTTTTCCACATTGTTCATAGTAAAAATCACATTTTTAATATGATGTTCATATATTTAGAAATCCCATTTTTATTTTGCTATATATATAAAAATCATATTTTTGATATCGCAACATATATAAAATCATATTGTTATAATGATGTTTATATAATAAAAATCATATTTTTACAACGCTACTTATGTAATAAAAATCATATTTTTATCTAGCTATCATATATATAAAAATCGAATTTTTATTTCGCTACGACATATATAAAAATCGCATTTTTATATTGTTATTCCTATAATAAAAATAATATTTTTATTCGCTATAAATATAAATAAAATGTTATTTTTATATGAATAAAAATCACATCTTTTCACTTTGAAAAATCCTATCTTTCATTTTTAAAAACCATATCTTTTCCTAATAAAAACCCATTTTTTATTTATATGTTATTTATATTATTATTTTTAAAAAAGTCATATCTTTATCTTACTAAAGATTATATTTTTATATAACTCAAAATTATATTTCTCTTTCAAATCACTACATATAAAAATCATTTTTTTATATTATGAAAAATCATATTTTTATACTAACGCTATGCATATAAAAATCATATTTTCATTAACATAAATAAATAAAATGGAAATAAAAAATCACCTTTGTTTGGTGTAAAAATCGCATCTTTGGTCAAAGAGGGGCCCACAAGGGCTGTTGGTGGCCGGTGGAGGGCGGCGCAGTCACTTGAGGTGGCGGGGAGGCGACTATCAGGCGCGGTGGTGAGTCAATGGGGTGGTGGCGACCTAATTTGGTCGGCTACGGTTTTGGGTTCCCGGTGGGGTTTCAAGAGGAGGGAGAAGCGGTGGAGGGAGGGTCGTGGCCGGGGGTGGGTGGCGCACAATCACCGGAGGGAAGGGGTTTGCGGTGGCGGCGGATCGCCTGGGGAAGGAGCGGCTGAGCAGTTTGGAGGCTGGGTATTTTGAGCGACGGGTTGTGAGAGAGAGGGTAGGGTTAGGTTATGTTTATAATTAATTTATTTTAATTTATTTTTCCAAAAAGGTTGACTTTTTATTCAAACTCCAAATCGGACCCAACGACTGTCGCCCCTAGCTAAATACCCCCATTCTGGGCGCAGTGGGATATGCTTCGTAAGCCCATTCAACTGTTTCGATCAGTTTTTGTTTAAATTAAAATATAAATCAGTGTATATTTAATTTAAATGTACATTTTAATTTACCGGGGCCACATGTTGACTCCAAAAATTCCAGAAAAATAAATCTGGCTATGTTTAGACGGTACGGTCCTAACAAAACTAATTTCATCGAATTTGGCGACGTTTTGAAAAACGGTCATTTTCCAGTCAATTAAATTCAAACTGAATTGACCAAACACGTTTAAATTTACCACGCTCCCATATTGATTCCAAAAATTATGAAAATTGGAATCAAGCAACAACTTGACATTCCGGATCCAACAAAAGTGGTTTCGTCGAAAACAGAGGTCGTTTGCAAAATCACTTTTTTTAAGGGTTATATATTATAGAAATTCCATAGTGAATATTCTGACTTTTCAACTGGACATAATTTTTTAATTTCCGTTATGAAATCTGGATTTTTCACATCCGTTGGAAAGATATTTTCAAACAGATTCCAATATTTTTGGTTTTACTAAAATCAGGTTTATTTTGAATCCTGTACATTCATTTGAAACTTGAAATTGAATTTTCAAACTACCGTGCCATTTTTGATTCCTTTTATAATTAAAATTAATATTTATATTCTAATTTCGATTTAAATAAATTTATATGTTCTAGTTCTATTAAAAATAAATTTCCAGTCGTTAATATTTAAAATAAATCATTTTAAATATTCAAAATTCATTAAAATTGCCAAAATAAAAAAATTAAATTGAATCCGATTTTCCGGGTTGTTACAATCTCCCCCACTTAAAATCTTTTTGTCCTCGAAAAGGAACAGAGCTGAAAGTTGTTTAACTAATCAACTCAACTTTCATTCTGGCGTTCATTCTTCAACTTTTCAGTTTCTAAGAATTTTCTAGTTTCCCAAAAATTTCGCTAACACCCTAAATTTTTGGAAAATTTCGCCATAACCTCCTTTGTACGGGGAGACATTTAAAACCACAACTAGCCATGTAGGGCCCTCGTCATCCAAAAAGAAGAAGAAAAAGCCAAGCGGCTAGCCAATCGGCTTATAAAATCATTCAAACCCAATAAATTAGTAAACATGTACCTATTTGTCGGGCATACAATTTTATTCCTCTTCTCTTGCCTCCTTGCTATGACATGTCCAATATATATGCATGTACATGTATGCAATTTCAACAAATTTCCATTTCAGTTCAACATTTGATTCAGTTTGGCTAAATTCACCATTCATTTTCTTATTGGTTCCAACATCTTAATTAATCAAACTAATTATCATACAACACAACCAACAATCAATTAGTTGATTAGCTTTTCAAATTCCAAATTTTATTATATATTCAAAAATCCACTTTTTGATGCCAAATCACAACAATAACCCTATCTAAATTTTGGTTCTCACCCCAGTCAGTTGGAAACAAATAGATATCCCGCTTTTGAAACTCGAACATAGATACTTATGATAATGCATTAATCACCAGGATCATCTCCAGGCGACTAGAGTATGATTCTATATCTATCCAGTATATTTGAGGCTTTGTATACACGTTTGCAAGGCGTATATGCAAAATCTTCATATACTAGATTGTCCAAATCAATTTAAAATAAATATTCAAATACGTTGAATAAGGTTTAAATTTTCAAAACAATATTTGTTTTTAATTTTTATTTTAAAACAACACTCTTCACACTCGTTCTAGGATACTACTGATCCTATCTCTAATGAGTCATTTTCATTGGATATTACTAATCCAATCTATAATGAATTCTTTCGTTCAGTTCTAATGTGTCTTGTTCCCGAGATCTGTAAACCAAAGCTCTGATACCAAACTGTGACGACCCAAACTCCCCCTTACGGGAAAGCCCGGATTGAGTTGAGAACACGACAAATCAGAACACAAACATAAGAACATTTCATTGGTTATTACAACAATTTACATCAGAGTACAAGAATACATAGAGTATGAATAAACATTATACATTAGAAAAATATCAGAGATTTAAATTACAATGCGGCGGAAAAATAATACATAACACAACTGAAACAAATACACGGATGTAGAGATTTCCGAATATATCTCCAGCTGTAAACCAGGATCCTGTAAGAATAAATCTGCAAACCCAAAACTACTAGCTGCCCATGTGGAAAATAGGGGCATCTGTAGTTTAGGTTAAAACAATAAACTCCAGGTCAGTCATGTGATTGGTGTGAGAACTAAAAACAGTTATTAAATTTTTTACTTTAAAAGTAAATCAAGGGACCACGCCGTATAATACGGAACGGGTTTCCTCCCAAGAATACCAGTGCATAAACAAACAGCGCAATGATTTTTGGAAAAATGAAGCTACTATAAGACCCAGGTCGCATCACACAATGCAACGCAAGCCAGATGATAGGATTTTCCCTTATAATAGCCAAACATGCTTGGTACATTTAAAACAAATCATTTTGATATTATTATAAGTGCATAGTGTATAAAACAACTTCAAATATAAACGTATCAAGTATAAACGGCACGGGTACCATCTATCATGTCGCCAATACTAGGCTCTGCAATTAAAACCGCAAAGTCACGTATTGGAAGTTGGATTTCCATCTATGAACCAAGGCAAGGGATCGTCCTTATCGCTTCGAGACTCTTTAGTCCGAACCTCAAGGTCAGAGCTCGAGTGACCCTTGGATCGTCAGGGCCGGTCCACACGGAGCGGATTAAAATGCCTGAACAATAGGTTTCCCTGCCCTATGAGGCGTAAAACTGGTCAGCATATCGACTAAACCATCCATCGGCCCTATAGTGACTGACATAACTGAGGTGCCTCGCTTTCTATCATCCACATAAGTAAAAATGTATGGGCTCCGTACCATGACACCACTCCTAGCTAGAAGGAAACGCATGTCCTTCCCGAAGTCCTCTACCATTTCTGGTTCACACCGGGGTGTGAGGTCGCGAATTAATGCTATACACAAAGCTAAGCTATATTAAAGTCGTGCTTTGATCATCAACCACAAGACTCTGCTTCTCAACAGGAGCCTTGATTATTTTCATCTCAGCATGCCACACAGGCAATTCACGCCATGCGATTGTTGTCTATCGATATATAACCTCTGAGCTTGTATGTCTCAGAGAAGGGTGTTAAGCAAGAGAATAAATTCTCCGCCACCAAACAGATATATATTTAATAGAGATCAATCAACACAGAATAAAATCCAATGTCAGACACACATCCATTTACAAGTTCATTCTAGGTCTAAACGAAACCGGAGGTACCTTATTCCTCGTCCCATATGTCCAATACAGGAGAGAGGTCCTCGCATATCCGGTCGATCTCCAAGTACGTCTGGATGATCACCACTTGTTACCTCGTCTTGGGTGTATAGCCCAATCAAGACATGAGTAATCATTCAAACGATGTGAAGACCTCTGATATTCAACCACTGTCTTTATCGTCAACATATCGTCGAATCAGTTATTCGGAATGGGATAAACCCGGTATTTCTGAATAACTCGCGTATCTTATAAACAAGTGCTATAAAAACACAACTTACGCCACATTGCAATTATGAATATTTTTTTATTTAAATATTCATATCCCTTGGGAAAGGTTCCCATTAATTTTATCAAAGATAAATTCTTTAAATTTATTCTTTAATCTTCGACTGGATATCAATTCAAACCAAATTAAGGTTTATCCAAACTAGTCGGGATTAGCGAACCTTACTGAAGTAATCACTTATTTTATTTCCCTATCCCAACCTATTCATCCCATGGAGCAAAACTAGTAATACTCCATATCTAACACCAGTGTTCTCGGTAAAATTAATTACCATTTCATGTTCAAATCTAATTAAAGATTTAACTATCGCTTGGAGCAAAACTGGTGATACTCCATTCTCGATCATTTCTTGAATTTGATAATTTTAGTTATCAGATTCACCTTTCAATCTAATTAAAAATTCATTAAAACTCTACTTAGTTTTATTCTCAAAAATCATGACTTAATGATTATTCAAAGTTAAGAAATTAATCT
The DNA here is from genome assembly GCA_030737875.1 of Allium sativum. Lineage (NCBI taxonomy): Eukaryota > Viridiplantae > Streptophyta > Magnoliopsida > Asparagales > Amaryllidaceae > Allium > Allium sativum. The sequence goes on along the minus strand of CM060918.1, from coordinate 781,408,813 downwards.
TATCTTTAACTGGGTTAAAGAACTAATGTCATTTACAACACAACCCACGATAAACCCAAAATCACATTCCATTAACAATGGAATCTTCACGTAAAACAGATCAATATATATAATCGATATAAACCTCTTTATCCAACCGATAATATAAATGGAAAAACGGCAAAGCCTTTTAAATTTCATTTATAGTAACAGTCTTCCTCCATAGAAGTTCACTTCGATTATTACCAAATCGAATTCCGTTCTATTCCAATTTATTTTATTAAATTGGAAACTTTTCTTTGGAAAATTTCCCTTAAATCTTAATTAAAAGATTTATAAATTTCAAATCACATTTCACTGTAAATCGGGTTAAAGAACGAATGTCGTTAAAAACACAGTTCAGAATAAACCCAATTCACATCCCATTTTATTCCAATTAAATGTTAATTAACTGGAAACTATAATAATCTTAATTAAAAGATTTATTCTTTTAACACGGGGTTTAAGAACAGTGTTATTTAAGACACCATTCACGACAAACCCTAAATCCAATTCTTTTATTCAATTCCAATTAAATATTAATTAACTAGAAAATTTCACTAAATCTTAATAAATAAGTTTTATTCTTTTCTCAACTGGGTTTAAGAACAGTGTTAATGAAGACACCATTCACGACAAACCCAAAATCCAATTCAATATTAAATACAAGGCTCTGAACAGAAATTATATCGGCTTATATTCAATATCAAATTCTAAAATCAGCAAATATCGTATTGGGAATAACGATATATATATATCTTCAAATTCCTCCACAATATCTGTATAATCACGGAATCCAATATCGAAATATTCCGAAGATAATTTCCATTCTAAATCCATTCCAATTTATATATTGGAAATTCTGGCTAATTTTAAAACCATTTCAAATCCAATTTATTTATTTAAAAATATTGGATTATTGTTCTAGTTCATAACTAGTTCATTTCGATATTTTTTTTAAATATGGATCCTAATTCTTTCCAAATCATTTATTATGATTTTACACATAATATTAATATTTTTAATAATTTGATCAAGGCCCGTACAATCGATTTTCATAAATGGTCATCGAACTGCACTTACAATGACCTTTTCCAAATTTGATTTGGACATAGTTCCAAATCCAACCGTTAGATTTCAAATCTCTTGTATTCTTTGGAAATCTCTTCTCGATACGAACCCAATGGTTCCAGTTTTAGGAGAATCTGATGGTCGGATCTCCCGTAATGTCAATTCGAAGTCAATGGTCGAAATTCGCGAACTGCTGTGGCGCGGCGCGTTCTATTTAGGCCATTAAATATATATATAATATTAAACATATGTATATATATATTTCGTCGATTTCCATTTAAAACGTGTTTTATAAATCGTTTTAGATTCGTTTTAAAAACGATTTCTACTTCATTTTCAATTTTAAATCAAAATTGAATTTTCCTTATCATTATAATATATAAAAGATAATATTTTCAAAATGTCAGATTTTGAAATCATTTCTTTTTCGATATTCATTATAAAAATGAGTAAAATAGGTATAAATATCGTATACGTCAAAATGACGTTAATCTAATCAACACGGCTTTATATATTTCAATATTTTCGTGTCCATTCCAAATCGGACATCAAAATCATATTTTGATCCATTACTAAATACTATTTTAAAATCTTCTTTATTTTAAAATATTCGTTCCTTCTAAATTGGAATCAGACACAGTCAATTACCATATAACGTTAGATATATGGATTTCGTACAACACATGTATATATAAACAATGATAAATAATCAACCATCATCCAGAGTGCACTACACAACAGCGTAAGCATTAAATATAAATAATTAACGCTTACAACAGTATGTCAACCAATCGATTGACATGAAACTAAACAACTGGGATTAGTGTACGTCAAATATCATCCCAATACCCGTGTGGGGTTTCAATCAACACACATAAATTTTATTTTTGCAGTTGGGCGATGTGTAAGATATATCGTCCCAATCAATATCATTCAAATGTGGGTACATAAACAAATCATCCGATTTATAAATGAATATTTATTTTCATTCATATACTCGTTAAAAATTATATTTTAAACGATAAAATATTTATTTCAACACATGAATATTTTATACAGTTTGTTTATACAATAAAAATGATATTTTTATTGTTTTAACATTTTTAGAAAATTTTGGCAGCATAACGGCGCGATACTAGAACCGGAATAAGGTCTAGCCTTATCCCTCGCCTAATAATGGCTCGCGCCATATACAAACAAAATTCTAATCTATTCATTTCACTTTCCAAACCAAATTCAAATAAATAAACTAATCAACCAAATAACCAAAAAAACATGGTTTTAAACAAAGATGTCAGGTGCTACTAAGCACCGTCTACGCCCTAGTATATATATTTAACTAGAAAATAATTAGAGTGAGAAGTTCTCACCTTTGGGATCCACTCCGCTAGTTCTATTTCTGAATTTCTGAACCGTTTGGATTTGCCCGAAATTCGAATGATTTTTTTTGTAATGACCCGGATTTTCGAACAATTTATTTTAAACATTTAATAAGGTTTTAAATATTTAGTTGATAATATAAAGGATATTTTATATTGACTTATCGATTTATTAACCGAAATACGATTCATTTCGGATATAAATAATTATCGTAATACGAGAATCTAAAATAATTTAATTCGAAATTAAAACTGAAGTCAAAATTATTCAAATGATTTATAGAAATGGTATTTGAATATAAATGATGATAAAAATAATTTATTATCGAAGAATCTAATTAGTTCTGAATTTAAATTATATTATATTAATTTAATATGGTATATACGTTCAAATTAAATTTCAGAATATATTATGTTGTGTTCGAAATAGTGGTACAACCTTATGAGTGTCGGTTGTTGTGTCACGTTTGGGGTTCGGAACCGCGAATCGTATTTAAATGGATATGTATGAAATCACCTCAAAAATCAAATCAGATTAAATCAAAATCAAATCGCATTTAATAAATGGTGTACTTAACCCTATCACCTATGATGTACCCGTACTCAGGCCTATTCCTTCGCACTAAAGTATTGATCAGTTATAAATAAACGCGACATTTTTTTTCTTGTTTCTTTTCATTGGTTCTTTTGATTAATTAGCAAACAAAAGCTTCAATTAGAAATGGCCTACCCCAAATCAAATTATAATCCCGAGCCTACCTTTTTTCTCTCAATTCAAAATCGAACTACAAGACCATTCATTTCATTTTTTTGTCTTCTTCACCCAGTTAATCGCATAATCAGAAGGAAAACCCCCAAATCGCGACTAGAAATTCGCGAGTCCTTCTGGAGCTCATCTGAAGACGGTTGCAGTACAAGGAGGTAGGGTTAAGCATGTGTGGAGGGGTGCAACTTGGCATAATTGGTCACGACTTATAGGATCGAACTGGTAGGGCATCGCGAGTTGTTTCAATGAGGTCGGTGAAGTTCTAGGAGTCGCTGCTGTTATCGTAGCTAGTTAGAAGTTTGAAGTGCGAGTAGGATCCTAGAGCTCAATTTTGGTGCGATGTTGGTTTTGAACAAGCTCGGGTATCGCACTGTCGTATCAAAGTGAAGGAGAAACGATCTGAAATGGTTTGGGGTGCCAACTAGGAGGGATGGTACGAAGGAAAGAACGGAGGGGTTTTGGGCAAGTTCGATGGTACTAAGGCAACGTGAATTTAGGGAAAAACGAGGTCTGAAATAGGTTGAAGCGACGGTCGATACTTAACATGTAAGGAATAGAAACGTTGGTGGGTGAACAAATGAGGAGGTGCAATCAAGTATAGGGAATCAAAAATCTGTAGCTATGAGGACGTGGGAAGATCTGAGGGATTCGGCAGTAGAACAAAGTGAAGGTCGACCTTGGTTTTGGGGGTTAAACTGGAGTACAATGCGAACATAGATTTTTGAGAATGGTAAGACTCCTACATGGTTTAAATGAGGCTATCAATGAAGTGGAGTTCGAAATGTTTGGACAAGGTAGTCTGGAGTTTGGCAATGAGATGTTTGGAAGTTCGTTAGGTAATATGTTTTAGAAAGAGGCATAGTGACTGGGTAGGATTCACAACAGGGATGAAGTCAATTTGGGTGGTGTATTCATGAATTAGAAAAGGGGGATAATTGCAGTTTTGGGTCGGTTGCAGTTAGTAGTTGCTGAGTTGCGTAATGGATTCGTCGAGAAATTGGAATAGAAGTAAAGTACGGTTTTACATAATTTGAAATATATGAATTTATTCATTTATTTGTTAAGTTAATAAATAAATGTTTGATCGATAAATTAAATCAAATACCGTAGGTACAAAACATATTCAACTCGAGTTGTTTCGTAGCTACGACGATACAGGATTTAATTGGATATTCTGCCAACAAAAATCACGGTGAGTAAATCTCACTCATATTTTATTTAGAATTATTTTTATTAGTTAAAAATAATTGTTTGTTGGTTGTTTGCATGCATTGGATTTTTATTGTGGCTATGTTATAAATATATTAGTTATTTAGGCTTGGTTGTTGTGGTTATTTTATATATATTGGTGATAGGATTCCCGCAGTGTCATTAGCGGATGCCCGCAGTATTATTAGCGGATAACCCTATACGCCCCACGCTATGATAGTGGATGACCTTCTATACCGTGATATCCTGCCTCGAAGCAGGATGGGTATTATTTATGTGACTAACGTATGTGGATGCAGGAAAACAGGTTGGAGGAATCAAACTGGATTCCTCCAAAATATTATTTGTTTGTTCTCATATATATTGTCATATATGATGTGTTAGAAAATCCATGATTGATAATTGGTATTTTTGAAATTAAAAGGGAAAATTCTATTTATCTAAAATAGAATTTGAATTTAAATTGGACTATAAATTTATTAACTTGTTTGAATACATAAAACAAGTAGTGAATTTATAAATGTTGTTTATAAATTAATAATACGAAATTTGAAGTGAAATTAGAAATAGTTTTTATAAATAAAGTGGAAAAATTATCATTGGATAATTTGAATATTTAAATTCAATTGTGAATTTAAAAATAGAAATGGGGAAATCGTTTTAAAGAAATAAACGATGGAATTTATTCTGATGTTCAGAATATAAATTGAACTAAAATAAATCCGTAAGGATTTATGATTTGAATTCGATTAATTCGAATTTATTTAAATAGAAGAAATTGAATATGAAAATAAATTGGGTGTTATATATAAGTTAAAATAAATAGAATATCCCAAAATAAGATTTTGGTTTTAAATAGATTTCGAAATAGACTTGTTTAAATATAAAACAAGGAAATTTATAAAATGGTGTTTATAAATATAATGAATTAATTATCAAGAGATAATTCGAATATTTAAATTCAAATATGAATTTGAAAATAGAATTTGGAATCATTCGAAAGGGAACAACGGTTTTTATTCCGCAATTCGGAATATCAAAGGGATGGAGTTCAAATAGAAATTGGAAAAGGGAACTTGTTTAAATATATGAAACACGGAAGTTGAATTTATAAATAGTGTTATAAATTTGGTGAAATAAATTATCATTTGGATAACTTAAACCATTTAAATTCAAATAGGAATTTAAAAGTAAATTGGGAAGTGTTTTGAAACAAAACAATTGATTATATTTCAGAATTCAGAATATAAGCTAAATTGAGAAAAATCGAACTGGTTTATAATCGAAATTTGATTATATCGAATTTTATAAATAATTTATTTATAAAAGGAATTGGAATTAAATATAGAAGATCGAAGTATAAATAAATATATTACAGAGTAAGGAAAAATCGACAATTATAGATAATCGAAAATATTATGTTGAATTGGGAAAATGATTTGATATATATTAAAAATATATCAAATGGAGCTAGAATTTATATATATACGAAGTTTAAACATTTTTATATATAAATATAATTAAAACGAACTCGGTAGTTCGTAAATTGGCGTTACGAACTTCAATTGAGTATACAGAACTCAATTTAAGTCGGAATTCTTTGAAACAAGAATCATCGGGACTGATTTGATAATAGTTTTCTAATGGAAGAGAAAAATCTGGATTTCATCTTGTAGATTTTGAGTTATGTCAAAATAGAACTTTCAGAAAAACAGCGCTAGAACCATTATAAAGCCATAACGGTTTATTTAAATAAATAAATAAAAGGATTTTAAGGAAATAAAATCTGAATTGCAATTAGAAAAATCTAGACCAACGATATAAAATAAATGTGAACTCAAGTGGAGTTAAGTGAACTGATTTTTGAAACAAAAATCTGATTTTTAATTATTAGATAGAATTTACTAATTTGAATAATAATTAGTTAATTGAATTTTGATATGAAATTGGGCTTTGAATAAGTGAGGGTGATTTGAGAATTTATATTCGAAATCGAAAAGGAAACTTTAATTGAAAATGGAATCCAATTTGTTTATAAGAAAGTCAATACTATATTTGAACATGTTATGTTCAAACAAAAAGGTGAAATAGGCAAAATAGCTAATTAGAAAATAAATTAGCGAAGTGGTTAAGATGAATGGATTGAGTTGAAACAAAACGGTTAGATATATGATAAGCAGGATTGGAATGAAGTGTATGAAGATTATAATTTAAGTACTCGACAAGAAGGTACACGTTTAAATTCCATATGAGGTTTTATGCACCGAATCAGCAAGCCACTTGGCTTTTTGATTTTCTTTTCGAATAGAAAGGGCCTAGAGAGGCGAGTTGAGGTTTGAACTATTGATCGGTACAAAGGAGGTTATGGTGAAATTTTCCGAAAATTGAGGGAGTTAGAAAGTTTTTAAGAAAAATTTGATAGTTAGAAATCAATGTATCGATATACATAGAATTCGATAAGGAAACGAACTAAAAATAGAATATTATAAACAAAAGGAAAATCTGTGAATTTAAATCGAGTAAGAATAGAAAGAGGAAAGTATATATGTTTTAGAAATGGAAAATTGGTTTAATATAGTGTTGATTATTCGAGTTAGCAGTCTTGTCTGTTTTGAAGTTAATAATATTTTCAGTCAAGGACTGAGAGGTAATACCATAACTTGATTGATTTCATTATTAGCTGATAAATAGCAAGATTCAATCTCGAAGAGAAATGGTTGAAAGAGATTCGGTCGAATGCAGTATTTTGGGTTGTTGTAACGATGTTTTACATAACATTTGTTTTAACACAAAATAAGTGGAATTTTGGAAATATAATAATAAATATTTCCTAAGTCTAAAAATGAACTGGCATGAAAGAGATAATTAAGTGGAATGTTCTCCAATTATAAATAAAAGATATTTTCTAAATATAGAAAATAAAATAAGCTGATATTTGGAAATATTTTCCAAATAGCGTAACAGGCCAAGATGATTATTGAAAATATTTGGTTAACGAATATTGATAAAGAAATGGAGAAATGATTTAATTAATGAAATATTAATTAATGGGTCCAGTGATTGTTCGATGTTTTGAATGGATGTTTTGTTTTTCTTTGATAGTTAAATAACCGACTATCGAAGTGTTTGCCAATATTGTTATCAATATGGAGAGATCGGTTGGATTGTTATCCGAGAACCACTCCGTATTGGCAGTAGCGTTGCGAATCAAATTATATGAAGATAATCGAAGACCGAGTAAAGTGCAAGGACTTTTTCTATTAATAGAAACCGTGCCTTTGGTTTCGTTCAGTCCCAGAACGAAGTGTATGGACGAATGTCTGACAGAGTATTCCTAATGATCACACATGTTGGTTTGTATAAGTATATATGGTGGTGAAGAATTTATTCTCTTAGCATAATATCCAGAATATATTTGTGCAATCAATTAGTGATTAACGGATCTGACAATGTGACATTCAAAGTGATTGCACTATCAATGAGAAGTAAGTAATCGTAGCCTCAGGCCTCAACAACTGGGAAATGACAAAAATCGGGAGGGCAGCATGGCTATGTGGGTAGCTTCCATTAGGGTGTATTATCACCTATCTAGAGAAATTAATTTAATTCCTTATTCTATTCGATGCTGTCTCATTCGGGAAAACGGTTGCTGATCCCAACCGTTGGTGAAATACATTCGATACACTCAAGCGAAATGAGTGGTCGGTCATGCGTGACCAGGTTGCAAGACGTTCTTGTTGAACCCTATGTATTCCTCTCTAATGATACACTATCGGAAGGTGGTTCCATACCTTGTCATAGTCGGAATCCAATCTCCAATAAGCGCCCTGCGGTTTTTGATTTTACGCTATATATGGAGCGTGAGATGCAAGCGTTCCGCTAGATTGTTATTTATTTGATTTAGACACTATTATAATATCACTGGATTTTTGTATTAAAGTTTTTTGGGTTATAGTAAGGGAAAAACTGTCCATGTTTATGTGTGGGCTGGTCTTACTATTATCCTTTCTTTCGAAGGGATTTTGAAAGTTAAACAAATGGTTGGAATTTACTCACACCAGTCCCATGACTGACCTAGAGTTTATTTTGTTTGTTTTCCCTAAACTCTTGGGTGCCCAAATTTGTACGGGCAGTCAAGTAGTCGGGATTTTACATATTTACATGGAGGGGTTTGAAGTAGGAGGCTTCACCAGTTAGCTATAGACTATCATATATTCCGCTGTGTACCATGTTTGTATCTGGAAACAAGTGTTTATAACTGTTCCAGAAATAGTTGTTGTGCTCTGATGATGGTATGTATATAAAGTTACCGAATTGTATTTCAAAGTTTATGTTACCTAATATATTTTATTCACTCCGCTGTGAGTTTGTGATCTTCGTTTCTCTCTATTCTAATATTTCTTTCTTTCTATTTCTCATCCTCTAACTTCTTTCTAATGATGATTCGTATTTTTGTACAATTTGGGTTGGACGTGTGGTGTTATTAGTCAACTCAAATAGTATGGATTTGCGGGTCATTACAGTTGGCATCATAGCTTAGGTTGAGCGAATACCTAGGCTTTGGTGGGATGTGCTCATTAGAGATAGGGTCAGCAGTACCCTAGAATGAGTTGAGTGTATATATACGAGAGAGCGTATTTGTTAATTGATATAAAAATTGTTTTATATGGTGTTGACTTGTCTGTTGAGTGGTTTATGAATTCTGATTGAATCGTGGGACGCCACGAAGTCGATAAGAATTTCTAAACACTTGAATAGAAAATTTCGACATAGTATTGTTTTATGGTGGGTAAATGAAATAATTTTACTCAAAATTCTATTTTTGATATAGAGAAATAATTTTCTAAAATTATAATATATGGATGAGTTGGTTGTTATTTTTATAATCAAATGAGATTATAAAATTGGAATGGTTATATATAACCAAATAGTATTTGTATAGAAATAAAGTATACAAATGAGATGAATTAAAATTGAATTCAAACCAGAATGCAGAATTTAAAATCCTGGGAAGTTGAATAAAATATTTTCCGAAGTATATTAAAATAATATAGCTTTGTTTTGGAAGGATTTTTGATTAAAAGTCATTTTAGATGGGTTTTTATAGTAATTAAGTACTGAACTCACTTCAGTCGTTGGAAAATAATTTTGATGATGACTGCAGCATCGTCAGTATCCATTTTCGAGTTTCTAAGTGATGGATTGCTACCTTAGAAAAGTTTTTGATGGAAATTTGTTTGAAAGAAAACAAGTTGATTTGAAAATTCAAATGTTTTGAATTTGAAATGAAAATAAATATCTGTATATGTTTATGTGATTTCAAAATAGATTTGAAATAAAATCCCGGGAGTTTGAATTCTGGAATTTAAATTTAACCTAAGCAAGTTAAATGAATTGAATGGGAATATATGGGATGTAAATATTTTAGATTAAATGAATGGAAACAAAAAGTTTGGTCGAACTAAAATTTGTTGAAATATGAAGAGTTGAGTTTCAACATAAGTGGATTTCGAAAAGATAATGGGTCTGAAACATTTTTCTTACTTTAGTAATTTCGGGGACAAAATTCTTTAAAGTGGGGAAGAATGTAACGACCCGGATTTTCGAACAATTTATTTTAAATATTTAATATGGTTTTAAATATTTAGTTGATAATATAAAGGATATTTTATATTGAGTTTTCGGTTTAATAACTGAAATACGATTCATTTCGAATATAAATAATTATCGTAATACGAGAATCTAAAATAATTTAATTTGAAATTAAAACTGAAGTCAAAATGATTCAAATGATTAATAGAAATGGTATTTGAATATAAACGATAATAAAAATAATTTATTATCGAAGAATCTAATTATTTCTGAATTTAAATTATATTATATTAATTTAATATGGTACATACGTTCAAATTAAATTTCATAATATATTATGTTGTGTCTGGAATAGTGGTACAACCTTATGAGTGTTGGTTGTTGTGTCTCATCTGGGGTTCGGAACCGCGAATTGTTTTAAACGGATATGTATGAAATCACCTCAAAAATCAAATCAGATTAAATCAAAATAAAATCGCATTTAATAAATGGTGTACTTAACCCTATCACCTATGATGTACCCGTACTCAGGCCTATTCCTTCGCACTGAAGTATTGTTCAGTTATAAATAAACAAGACATTTTTTTCTTGTTTCTTTTCATTGGTTTTTTTGATTAATTCGCAAACAAAAGCTTCAGTTAGAAGTGGCCTACCCCAAATCAAATTATAATCTCGATCCTACCTTTCTTCTCTCAATTCAAAATCGAATTACAAGACCATTCATTTCATTTTTTTTGTTGTCCTCCTCACCCATTTAATCGCATGATCAAAAGAAGGAAAAACCCCAAATCGCGACTAGAAATTCGCGGGTCCTTCTGGAGCTCGTCTGAAGACGGTTGCAGTACAAGGAGGTAGGGTTAAGCACGTGTGGAGGGGTGCGACTTGGCATCATTGGTCACGGCTTCTAGGATCGAACTGGTAGGACATCACGAGTTGTTTTGATGAGGTCAGTTCTGGGAGTCGCTGCTGTTACCGTAGCTAGTTGAAATTTGAAGTGCGAGTGGGATCCTAGGGCTCGATTTTGGTGTGATGTTGGTTTTGAACGAGCTCGGGTATTGCACTGTCGTATCGAAGTGAAGGAGGAACGATCTGAAATGTTTTGGGGGTGCTAACTAGGAGGGATGGTACGAAGGAAAGAACGGAGAGGTTTTGGGTAAGTTCGATGGTACTAAGGCAACGTGAATTCGGGGAAAATGAGGTCAGAAATGGGTTGAAGCGACGGTCGACATTTAACCTGTAAGGACTAGAAACGTTGGGGGTGAACAAATGAGGAGGAGCGATCAAGTATTGGGAATCAAAAATCTGTAGCTGTGAGGACGTGGGAAGATCTGAGGGATTCAGCAGTTAAACAAAGTGAAGGTCGACCTTGGTTTTAGGGGTTAAACTGGAGTACAATGCGAACATGGATTTTTGAGAATGGTAAGACTCCTACATGGTTGAAATGGGGCTATCAATGAAGTGGAGTTCGAAATGTTTGGACAAGGTAGTCTGGAGTTTGGCAATGAGATGTTTGGAAGTTCGGTAGGTAATATGTTTTGGAAAGAGGCATAGTGACTGGGTAGGATTCACAACAGAGATGAAGTCAATTTGGGTGGTGTATTCATGAATTAGAAAAAGGGGGATAATTGCAGTTTTGGGTCGGTTGCAATCAGTATTTGCTGAGTTGCATAATGGATTCGTCAAGAAAATGGAATAGAAGTAAGGTACGGTTTACGTAATTTGAAATAAATGAATTTATTCATTTATTTGTTAAGTTAATAAATAAATGTTTGATCGATAAATTAAATCAAATAACCATATGTACAAAACATATTCAACTCGAGTAGTTTCGTAGCTACGACGATACAGGATTTAATTGGATATTCTGCAAACAAAAATCACGGTGAGTAAATCTCACTCATATTTTATTTAGAATTATTTTTATTAGTTAAAAATAATTGTTTTTTGGTTGTTTGCATGCATTGGAATTTTATTGTGGCTATGTTATAAATATATTAGTTATTTAGGATTGGTTGTTGTGGTTATTATATATATATATATATATATATATATATATATATTGGTGATTGGATTCCCGTAGTATCATTAGCGGATGACCCAATGCGCCCCACGCTATGATAGTGGATGGCCTTTTATACCGCGATATACTTCCTCGAAGCAGGATGGGTATTATTTATGTGACTAACGCCGGTGGATGCAGGAAAACAGGTTGGAGGAATCCAACTGGATTCCTCAAAAATATTATTTGTTTGTTCTCATATATATTGTCATATATGATGTTTTAGAAAATCCATGGTTGATAATTGGTATTTTTTAAATTTAAAGGGAAAATTCTCTTTATCTAAAATAGAATTTGAATTTAAATTGGACTATAAATACATTAACTTGTTTGAATACATAAAACAAGTAGTGAATTTATAAACGTTGTTTATAAATTAATAATACGAGATTTCAAGTGAAATTATAAACAGTGTTTATAAATAAAGTGGAAATATTATCATTGGATAATTTGAATATTTAAATTCAAATGTGAATTTAAAAATAGAAATAGGGAAATCGTTTCAAAGAAATAAACAATGGAATTTATTCTGATGTTCAGAATATAAATTGAACTAAAATAAATCCATAAGGATTTATGATTATAATTCGATTAATTCGAATTTATTTAAATAGAAGAAATTGAATATGAAAATAAATTGGGTGTTATATATATAAGTTAAAATAAATAGAATATTCCAAAATAAGATTTTGGTTTTAAATAGATTTCGAAATAGACATGTTTAAATATAAAACAAGGAAATTTATAAAATGGTGTTTATAAATATAATGAATTAATTATCAAGAGATAATTTGAATATTTAAATTCAAATATGAATTTAAAAATAGATTTTGAAATCATTCGAAAGGGAACAACGGTTTTTATTCCGCAATTTGAAATATCAAAGGGATGGAGTTCAAATAGAAATAGGAAAAGGGAACTTGTTTAAATATGTGAAACAAGGAAGTTAAATTTATAAATAGTGTTATAAATCTGGTGAAATAAATTATCATTGGGATAATTTAAAACCATTTAAATTCAAATAGGAATTTAAAAGTAAATTGGGAAGTGTTTTGAAAAGATAATTGATTATATTTCGGAATTCGGAATATAAGCTGAATTGAGAAATATCCAACAATTTTATAATCAAAATTTGATTATGTCGAATTTTATAAATAATTTATTTATAAAAGGAATTGGAATTAAATATAGAACATCGAAGTATAAATAAATATATTACCGAGTAAGGAAAAATCAACAAATATAGATAATCGAAAATATTATGTTGAATTGGGAAACTGATTTGATATATATTAAAAATATATCAAAAATGGAGTTAGAATTTATATATAAGCGAAGTTTAAACGTTTATATATATAAATATAATTAAAATGAACTCGCCGCAGCGCGGCAGTTCGTAAATTGGCGTTTCGAACTTCAATTGAGTATACATAACTCAATTTAAGTCGGAATTCTTTGAAACAAGAATCGTCAGGACTGATTTGATAATAGTTTTCTATTGGAAGAGAAAAAATCTGGATTTTGTCTTATAGATTTTGAGTTATGTCAAAATAGAATTTTCAGAAAAACAGCGCTAGAACCATTATAAAGCCATAAGGGTTTATTTAAATAAATAAAAGGATTTTAAGGAAATAAAATCCGAATTGCCATTAGAAAAATCCAGACCGGAGATATAAAATAAATGTGAATTCAAGTGCGGTTAACTGAACTAATTTTTGAAACAAAAATCAGATTTTTAATTATTAGATAGAATTAACTAATTTGAATAATAATTAGTTAATTGAATTTTGATATGAAATTGGGCTTTGAATAAGTGAGGGTGATTTGAGAATTTATATTCGAAATCAAAAAGGAAACTTGAATTGAAAAACGAATCCAATTTGTTTATAAGAAAGTCAATATTATATTTGAACATGTTATGTTCAAACAAAAAGGTGAAATAAGCAAAATAGCTAATTAGAAAATAAATTAGCGAAGTGGTTAAGATGAATGGATTGAGCTGAAACAAAATGGTTAGATATATGATAAGCAGGATTGGGATGAAGTGTATGAAGATTAGACCTGGCAATCGTGTCGTTTCGTGTACTTTCGTTTCGTGTACTTTCGTGTTTTCGTGTACTCAGAGCTAAAACCGAAAATGACCCGAAATCATTCCGTGTACCTGTTTACCCGATCCGAACACGAAACGAAATAATTCGTGTAAACACGAAACGACACGAAAAGTACACGAAATTAATTTCGTGTACTGCCTGTTCGTGTACATTCGTGTACTTTTGTGTACTTTCGTGTACTTTTGTGCACACGAAAAGTACACGAAATTAATATATTATATGATATATAAAAAATAAAAATTATATATAAAATATTTCGTGTACTTTCGTGTATTGAAAGTGAAAACCCATATCTGACACGAAATTTATCGTGTAATTTCGTGTTCGTGTACTTTCGTGTTTCGTATACCAAAAATCAAAACCCATAACCGTTTATTTCATGTCGTTTCGTTTCGTGTTAGGGTGTCACGTGTCAAATTGCCAGGCCTAATGAAGATTATAATTTAAGTGCTCGATAAGAAGGTACACGTTTAAATTCCATATGAGGTTTTATGCACCGAATCGGCAAGCCACTTGGCTTTTTGATTTTCTATTTGAATGGAAAGGGCCTATAGAGGCGAGTTGAGGTTTGAACTATTGACCGGTACAAAGAAGGTTATGGCGAAATTTTCCGGAAATTTAGGGAGTTAGAATATTTTTAAGAAAAATTTGATAGTTAGAAATCAATGTATCGATATACATAGAATTTGATAAGGAAACGAACTAGAAATAGAATATTATAAACAAAAGGAAAATCTGTGAATTTAAATCGAGTAAGAGTAGAAAGAGGAAAGAATATATGTTTTAGAAATGGAAAATTGGTTTAATATAGTGTTGATTATTCGAGTAAGCAGTCTTGTCTATTTTGAAGTTAATAATATTTTCAGTCAAGGTCTGAGAGGTAATTATACCCCAACTTGATTGATTTCATTATTAGCTGATAAATAGCAAGATTCAGTCTCGAAGAGAAATGTTTTAAAGAGATTTGGTCGAATGCAGTATTTTGGGTTGTTGTAACGATGTTTTACATAACATTTGTTTTAACCCAAAATAAGTGGAATTTTGGAAATATAATAATAAATATTTCCTAAGTCTAAAAATGAACTGGCGTGAAAGAGATAAGTAAGTGGAATGTTCTCCAATTATAAATAAAAGATATTTTCTAAATATAGAAAATAAAAGAAGCTGATATTTGGAAATATTTTCCAAATAGCGTAAGATGCTAAGATGATTATTGAAAATATTTGGTTAACAAATATTGATAAAGAAATGGGGAAATGATTTAATTAATGAAATATTAATTAAGAGGTCCAGTGATTGTTTGATGTTTTGAATGGATGCTTTTTTTTCTTCGATAGTCAAATAACCGACTATCGAAGTGTTTGCCAATATCGTGGTCGATATGGAGAGACCGGTTGGATTATTATCCGAGAACCACTCCGTATTGGCAGTAGCGCTGCGAATCAGATTATATGAAGATAATCGAAGACAGAGTAAAGTGCAAGGACTTTTCTATTAATAAAAACTGTGCCTTCGGTTTCATTCAGTCCCAGAACGAAGTGTATGGACAAATGTCTAACAGAGTATTCCCAATGATCACATATGTTGGTTTGTATAACTATATATGGTGGCGGAGAATTTATTCTCTTAGCATAATATCCAGAATATATTTGTGCAATCAATTAGTGATTAACGGATCTAACAATGTGGCATTCAAAGTGAGTCTGCTATCAATGAGAAGTAAGTAATTGTAGCCTCAGGCCCCAACAACCGGGAAATGACAAAAATCGGGCAGGCAACATGGCTATATGGGTAGCGTCCATTAGGGTGTATTAACACCTATCTAGAGAAATTCATTTAATTCCTTATTCTATTAGATGTTGTCCCATTCGGGAAAACAGTTGCTGATCCCAACCGTTGGTGAAATACATTCGATACACTCAAGCGATATGAGTGGTCGGTCATGTGTGGCCGGGTTGCAAGACGTTCTTGTTGAACCCAGTGTATTCCTCTCTAGAGATACACTATCGGAAGGTGGTTCCATACCTTGTCATAGTCGGAATCCAAACTCCTATAAGCGCCCTGCGGTTTTTGATTTTATATTATATATGGAGCGTGAGATGCAAGCGTTCCACTAGATTGTTATTTATTTGATTTAGACACTAGTATAATATCATTGGATTTTTGTATCAAGTGTTTTGGGTTATAGTAAGGTACCAACCGTCCATATTTATGTGTGGGATGGTCTTACTATTATCCTTTCTTTCGAATGGATTTTGAAAGTTAAACAAATGGTTGGAGTTTACTCACACCAGTCCCATGAGTGACCCAGAGTTTATTTTGTTTGTTTTCCCTAAACTCTTGGGTGCTCAAATTTGTTCGGGCAGTCAAGTAGTCGGGATTTTACAGATTCACTTGGAGGATTTTGAAGTAGGAGGCTTCACCAGTTAGCTACAGACTATCATATATTCCACTATGTACCATGTTTGTATCTGGAAACAGGTGTTTATAACTGTTCCAGAAATAGTTGTTGTGCTCTGATGATGGTACGTATATAAAGTTATCGAATTGTATTTCAAAGATTATGTTACCTAATATATTTTATTCGTTCCACTGTGAGTTTGTGATCTTCGTTTCCTTCTATTCTAATATTTCTTTCTATTTCTCATCCTCTAACTTCTTTCTAATAATGATTCGTATTTCTATGCAATTTGGATTGGACGTGTGGTGTTATTAGTCAACTCAGATAGTACGGATTTGCGGGCCATTGCACTTTTCCATGCTGTTCATAGTAAAAATCAAATTTTTAATATGATGTTTATATATTTAAAAATCCCATTTTCATTTCGCTATATATATAAAAATCATATTTTTGATATCGCAACATATATAAAATCATATTGTTATATTGATGTTTATATAATAAAAATAATATTTTTACAACGCTACTTATGTAATAAAAATCATATTTTTATCTAGCTATCATATATATAAAAATCGAATTTTTATTTCGTTACGACATATATAAAAATCGTAATTTTATATTGTTATTCCTATATTAAAAATCATATTTTTATTCGCTATAAATTTAAATAAAATCTTATTTTTATATGAATAAAAATCACATCTTTTCACTTTGAAAAATCCTATCTTTCATTTTTAAAAACCATATCTTTTCCTAGTAAAAACCCATATCTTTATTTATATGTTATTTAAATTTTAAAAAAAAATCATATCTTTATCTTACTAAAGATTATATTTTTACATAACTCAAAATTATATTTCTCTTTCAAATCTCTACCCATAAAAATCATATTTTTTTTTATATTATGAAAAATCATATTTTTATACTAACGCTATGCATATGAAAATCGTATTTTCATTAACATAAATAAATAAAATGGAAATAAAAACTCGCCTTTGTTTGGTGTAAAAATCGCATCTTTGGTCGAGGAGATGCCCACGATGGCTGTGGGTGGCCAGTGGGGAGCGGCGCAGTCACCTGAGGTGGCAGGGATGCAGTTGTCAGGCGCGGTGGTGAGTCCGTGGGGTGGCGGCGGCCTAATTTGGTCGGCTAGGGTCGTCCGTATAATGCTTCGAAGGGTGCCATACCAATACTAGCTTGGTAACTGTTGTTGTGGGCGAACTCTACTAAAGGAAGATGTTTTTCCCAAGTCCCTCCGAAATCTAGGATACACAGTCTTAAAAGATCCTCAAGAACTTTGTTCACCATTTCCATCTGTCCATCGGTTTGAGGGTGATAAGTGGTGCTCAAACAGAACTGTGTACCTAATGCTTCTTGCAAGCTCCTACAAAATTTACTGGTGAAAATGGGGTCACGATCATTGACGATACTGGAAGGTACTCCATGAAGACGGACTATCTCACGAACGTAAACTGATGCTAACCATGTCGTCGTCCTCTTACTCTTAACTAGGATGAAATGAGTGCTCTTAGTAAGTATGTCTACTACAACCCAAATACTGGTGTTGCCCTACCTTGATCTAGGCAAACCATCGATGAAATCCATAGAGACGCTCTCCCACTTCCACTGTGGAACCTCCAAAGGATGAAGTAAACCACCGGGCTTCTTTTGCTCAGCCTTGACTTGCTGGCAGATCAAACACTGAGAAACAAACTGTACCACATCTTTCTTCATCCTAGCTCAAATGAAAACCCTCTTCATGTCTCTATACATCTTATCACCACCTGGATGAATAGTAATCTTCGAATGATGGGCTTTCTCTAGGACTGTCTTCAACAAACTCCCAACTTGGGGAACACAAAGCCTTCCATCTCGTCGCAACCACCCTCTATCGTCTATGGAATGTCTACTGAGGTGACAAGAAGTCTCCCCTCCTCTGAGCCTATCCAAGATGTCTGAAATCTATGTATCCTCTCGCTGCGAAGCTCCTATCTGATCCATAAGAGTAGGTCGCACCTCGAGTGATGCTAATAAGCCAGGAAAAAACTCAGTGGAGGGTCTAAAGTCAAAAGTTGATATAAACTCCAAGCTTTTCCTCCCCACAAACAGAGGACTTAAGGCCATACTCTACTTACTCAGTGTGTCTGCCACCACATTACTCATGCCAGGGGTATAAGCAATCTAGAAGTCATAAGACGCTAGGAACTCCATCCACTTTTGTTGCCTTAAATTAAGATCTTTCTGTGAGAACAAGTACTTGAGAGATTTATGATCGGGGTGCAACTCGAACTTCTCTCCAAGCAAATAATAGCGTCAAGTCTTAAGCACGAATACTATGGCAGCTAGCTCTAAATCATGGGTAGGGTAGTTCTTCTCATGAACTCTTAGCTGTCTACCCTCATAAAATACTACCCTTCCCTCTTGCATCAGAACCGCACCAACCCTTGTACCATATGCATCAGTGTATACTGTAAACACTTTGCTCCCATCGGCCAAGGTCAAGATTGGGGCTTTTGTCAGAGCCCTCTTCAATCGTTGGAAAGCAACATCACAATCTTTATCCCATGAAAATGTCAAATTCTTCTTCGTTGGCCTAATGAGTGGGGCTTATATCTTTGCGAAGTCCTTAATGAACTTACTATAATAGCCTGCTAACCCCAGAAAACTTCTCACCTCTGTTGCATTCTTTGGGATCTGCCAATCTTGAACTGCAACTACCTTTCCGAGGTCTACTTCTATCCCATATTTATATACAACATGCCCTAGAAATCTCACCTCTTTTCTCCAAAAATGACATTTGGCGAACTTTGCCTCAAGCTGGTGAGCATGGAGAGTTTTCAAGACTTCTCTCAAATGTTGAGCATGCTCTTCCTTGCTCTTCAAGAAGATCAAGACATCATCAACAAAGACCACGACGAAATTATTTAGAAACTCCCGAAATACCCTACTCATCAGATCAACAAAATAGGCGAGTGCATTCATCAACCCAAAATGCACAACTAGCCATTCAAAGAAATCACTCGGAATCCTAAAAGCGGTCTTGTCTATACTATCCTCGGCCACCCTCAACTGATGAAACCCCGTGGCTAAGTCTAACTGAGAGAAAACTGATGCACCACCAAGCTGGCTAAACAAATCATTTGTCCTCGGGAGTGGGTGCATGTTCTTCTTAGTGAGTTTATTCAACTCCCTATAGTCCACACACAAGTGAAGTGAACCATCTGTTTTAGTTGTGAATGCCACCGGAGCACCCCATTCAGATATGCTTCGCCTAATAAACCCCTTCTCAAGTTGCTCCCTTACTTGCTTGTTAAGTTCCCTCATTTCTCTCAGAGCTATAGGCGCACAGGAAATGCAACTGGCTTTGCATTGTCCACCAAGTATATACGAAAATTGATCTCGCGCCTTGGAGGTAAGCCCCGAACCTCATCAAAAACATTTGGATACTCATGGACTACTGGTACAGATCGCAGATTATCGATTGATGCATCAATTGACTCTAGGAAACTAAGCATGACAGACCCCTTTTGGTCACAAGAAATCTTGAGGGTCCTCCCATGGCAAGTCAAAAGTCTAACGACCCTCCTTTCACAATCCAGAATGGCACCATACATGGCTAGCCAATCCATCCCTAGAATTAAACCATACCCCAAAAAACCGAGCACATATGCGTTGCACTAAAATTCGATGCCTAACACAAATATTCTCAAACCCTAACAAATCATGGACAAATGAGCCGTATCACCAATGGGGTTTGAGACAACAATGAGATCCACTACCATACTAGTATTAAGGTGCAGAGACTCAACCACATAATCAGATATAAATGAATGCGAAGCGCCAGAATCAAAAGGAATCCTAACTGGATGATTGGAAAAAGAAATCAAACTTTCAACGAAAACTTTCCTACCTCGATCTGGAGCACTATTGGCGAGAGCATGTACCTGCCCTCCGGAAGCTCCTGCCCTTTGACCTTATCCTTGCTTCTTCGGGCACTCCTAAGAAAAGTGTTCAACCTCTCCACAACTAAAGCAAGCATTCTTCCTTCTTTTGCAGTCCTTGATTAAATGACCCTCACGTCCGCAATTGTGACATTTACTCTTATCCTTAGCCTTGTCGTTCTTTCTGCCCTTCTTCTGTTGTTGTAGTTCTTGCTGTCCCTTCTTGGGCCATACTTTCTTGTTTTGTGTTTCCTCCACCTTAGCTTCTTTCTTTTCTGCTTCATCTTCCTCATGCATCAATGCCATATCAACGAGCCTTTCAAAAGTTTCTCCCATTGGAATATGAGACATAGTTAACCCATAGAGGGGTGGGAATATGAGACATAGTTAACCCATAGACAGAATTTTTAATGATAGACTGGGTTTTATGTATTTCAAACATATGATGTAACCATGTTTTGAACTACGATGTTTTCTACTTAATAAAATTTTAAATTTCGTTGCTATTTTATATCTGTCTTTCAATGTTTCTGTTTCTGGTTACCTATAACGCCTCACATAACTTAATGCATTCTCTTAATGAGTGACATTAACGGACGTGGGGTGTCACACTTGGTATCAGAGCTGACGGTTACCAGATAGGATAAAAGATTTCGAAAATTATTTTCAAAAAGGACTTAAAAGAAAGCATTTTCAAAATAAAATTCTGTTTTGAAAATCATATTATCCAAAGCCATATGCAACATTTTTCGATTCTCTATTTGAATCCCTTTTCCTTTTCTTTTCAGCATGTCTAGGAAATTAATATTCCTAAGGGCGTTACGATACCAGGCTGGTTCCGTAGGAATCTAGAGGCCTCGGCGCCCGCCGGTGACCAAGAAGACATTCCTCCCCGAGCTGCACCCATTGTTCCTCATCCTCCTCCTCCACGAGCAGATAATTTATCTAAGATCTGCAAAACATTGACATCATAAAGAGATGTGAAATCAAGCCGTACATCTAAAATAGCTGCAAGCAAGATGAAAGCAGAGTCCTGGTTAAGCTTGAGTATTCCCACCCTGAGAACCTAGGGGGAACAGAAGAGAAAGAAGAGGAAACAAAATAGGTCAGGCATAAAGTCTGGCGAGTCCAGTTACTTTTAGCATATAAATATGTGAAAGTGTCATGACAGGCATATAAAATGGATAAGTAAGATAACATCACAAAAGGCAGGTATGACAAGGTAAACAGGATAAACATGATAGAGTTTATTGCGCTTCTCTAGTACTTTCCCTTTTCTCTGTCTCCAGCAATACTAGTATAACTAAAATGAGATGATCCCATCAAATATAAGATAGCGGACTTAGGCGTACTTCTAGTGATAGGTTTAACTTCATACAATCAACAGGCAGCCCAACATACCAGTGTTACCCCTAAGGATAATAACGAGCTCCTAAACATACCAGAGTCAAGATATACCCTAATTACTGCCCCAATCAATCGGCTCCCTACTCCGTAGATACCCTGTGTTGGTCCCACAATAGGATGTATCACTTCCTAAAGTGGCAATCCATCATTTCCAGGATGTGCACAACCATATCTATTGATGCCACAACGTCTTATTTTCCCGGGCAGGTGGACCCATGCACGCACATGAGTCCGATGGAATGCACCGTCAAACATCCCCTCTTTTGGATCTCTTACAATTAGCCCAGTAAGTGTGCCCCGACTCCGACCTAGTTCGGAGTACTCGTTTGATACCTATATATTGGTTACTGACTAAAACGGGTCCCACACGCAAGATGATACAAGCTTCCCCCTACGCTTGCATCCCCACTAGGTTTTCCACAGGTTATGTCGTACTAGAGTAAAATATTGCATAACCCCACAGGTTAAGTATGTGGGCCTATATATATATATATAAATATATACATATATATATATATATATATATATACATTACCCACCCACCCAAGATATACTTAACCCTCCCAATGTTTCATACAAGTTTACTTAACCCCTACTCAAGTTAACATATACAATCCCTATGGATTCAACTAGGTTAAGTATTCAAGTTGGTTACCATATTCATTTATGGTTATAATGTACTAGACCTAACACATTAAGCCTACAACTTGTGGATGCTGGATATGTCGGTTGGGTCCGAGCAAACTTCTTCCACAAGTCGGGATTAACCTCGTGTCTTAGCACGTCTCGTGTTTATGCACTTAGACCCCTCACATTAGATTCACCACTTGTGGTCGCTAGATATGCCGGGCGGTTACGGGCAGACTTCCACCACAAGTGTAATCTAACCTCGTGTCTAAGCGCGTTTACAGTTTCTAATTACTATAATTCTAGGCATCTTTATTTTTAACCTTATAGGTTATCATGCCCCTTTCCCAAGTCATGTTCATAATGACCCATATGCCCCAAATTAAGGTCTTTAATCAAAGTTTGATTTATGCCCCAAATCTGTATTCATGTATTACATTTAAGTTATGCCCAATTTCCCAATACAAGTTATGCCCCAAATTTAACATTTCCCCCTCGTTCCCAATTTTACGCGTTCGCATATTTCAGCGGCATGCCTCAGCTCGAAGGTAGCATGGATATAAAAAAAATATAAAGGGAAAAGAAGAAGGGAAGAGGACAGAAATAATCACAATAATAGGATTGACATATGATGGTAAAATAGGCATAGTAGCTAATAAATATACAGTGACAAAGTTGGGCATAATGATAAGATAGGCATAAAAGAACAGATTTGATGAATATGTGATAGTAGAACGGATTCTAACATAATAGGGACATCATATACAAGCATGATGAGATCTACGCAACGAATTAGACCAACTAACAATAGCAGATCTGACATGATAAATAGGTATAGGCTTTGATCTAGTTCAAAGTTATGTTGGAATAACTTAAATACACATATTATAGCAGATCTGATATGAATAAACAGTCACAGGCTTGGATTCAAGTTATTGTCATGTCAAGATTAACTTTAAGTAATTAGATCTTCGATTAACATTGACACACTTTGATCAGATCGAAGAAGTAGAAGAAGAATTGCAGATGTTGAATCATAGATCTTAGAATTAGTCTAACCCCCATTGTAGAAGAAGAACAAGCTATTTAAGTCTAGGCAGAGACAACATCTAGTCCTCCATTGTTTTGTGTGAAGAAAAAACTGGGTATAGGGTCTTATTTATAGCTTAGAACCAATGAATCAGGTCAAGAAAGGGGTCTACGTTCAGAAAAAAGAATTATGCCTCGGATCTGGCGGGAGATCGACCCCTCCTTGGTGTGTCGACCTAGGGGTCAACACCCCCTTGATAGGGTCGACACCCCCTTGATGGGTGGAAATTTCTCGCTCCACTTTTCCACGTGAATTTGAATTATTTTGAATTTCTGGACTTATTTTATTCATATATATATTCTTCTTATGTGTATGCAAAAGTCAAATCTTAATAACTTCTTCATATGGTGTCCGTTTTGCGCAAACCAGGTGTCTATCTCAAGTAGAATTCCAAGACGAACGCAATGGTGCAGTCCATTTCACTTAATTCTGAATATTTAATTAAGTATTCTTTAATTTATCATCTTTAGTATTGTTCAAATTACGGGGTGTTACATCAATTTTTGTAAACATATTGTTCGGTTAAACATATAAAGTATTAACATGTGATAATGTAAAGCTTTAAATCATACAGATGGCTTATAATTATAAAAATCATAAATGCACCAAAATATTAAATTATAGAATACAACCAAGTTTATCAGTTTATGACTTCTACTAAAGAAATGATGTATTTAAATACCTGACATCCACCAAGAAGAGTTTCCATTTGAGAAAATATATTATCACAATCATGAATTTGGTCATGTAATAGAACCAAGTTATCACTTTCTTTGATGTAATCCAGAGCATTCACTAAATAAAAAGTCTGTTTCTAGCTTAAAATTATCAATGAAGGACTGCATTTTGAGCATTTGTAACATGAGCTATCACATGAAAAAGTGAAATCACAAGCATTAGTCTCTGGATATGGAAGGAACCCAATGATATAAGCTT
Organism: Allium sativum; assembly: GCA_030737875.1. NCBI lineage: Eukaryota > Viridiplantae > Streptophyta > Magnoliopsida > Asparagales > Amaryllidaceae > Allium > Allium sativum. The sequence goes on along the minus strand of CM060918.1, from coordinate 781,384,203 downwards.
ACGAATGAAATAAATTTCTGGAGGATGTTTCTAGTACACTGCTATGTAATACTATGTTGACAGCTTAGGCCATTTCATAACCAAACAAATAGATGAATATAATCTTACTCGATGCGAACAACTGAGGTAAAATGTTAACTGTGTGACTTCACCGTATGCAAATATCATTTCAGCTACTTTATTAACTTCTTCAAATATTCAATGTTTTAGTGTTAGCTGCTCATGTGTCTGAATACTCTCGATGTACTCTTGGGCATGTCTTGTTTGAATTAATTATAAAAACCTTGTACAATTTTATATGTCATCTTTAGCATAGCCAAAAAGACAAAAAAAGATGAGCTTTTTTCCTTGTATCTTTATTAAATTGTAGTGATATATGCAGATCTATGAGCTTAACAATAAAAAAAAATCAACAATTCATTTGGATAAGAAAAGCTATTTCATTTTCTATAGTAAACATATGAAGAGACTAGTAAAAGTTCCAATAAAAAAAAGGAGCATCCCTTTTTTTAATGCTTATACATTTCGTCACAAAACTATGGAAAAGGATTCTACTAGCAGATGAGTATATAAGAGAGGTTCTGTGGCAGTAAGTTTCCCTTTCTGATTGAAAAATTCATCTGAAGCAAAGTTGTTACACTCAACGGGTAAGAAATAATTTGCTATTTAGCTTAAGCAACTCATTGCACAATGTTCTATAGAATGTATACAAAGAAAAGAAAAAAAAGACACCACTTGCTATTTTTGTATGCTAGAATATACACACAGAGACGTGCATGTGTGTGCAAAAATGTGTGCGCACCTATATAGATATTCACAGGCTAACCTGAATAGAATCTAATTCAACTGGCCAGACATTGTTTGTATGTTCACGTAATTTAATTCCATCGGGAAGTATATTTGCCACTTTTTGCATACCATATAAATAATAATGGTTGAAAAGCTAAAAACCACCAGTTATAACAAGTTTATTTTTCAAACTAAATATTCTACCTAAATTAAAGTATAAATATTGAAAACATTTTTTGTTAAAAATATCTACTAGCATCTTTTTTAACAGCCAAATCCCAAACAAATAATCCTAAATCAAACCTTTTTTTCATAATCACAGATAGCTGTAGTAGACTCTCCCTCTGGCAGATTATATTTAATTCAAGCCTCGTACATACTCTTCTATTGAATTAAGTTATATGCAAAAAAGAGAAAAGATAATGATGAATTCATACCATTGGAAGATTTTGGAATCGAACCACAAAAGAAAAAGGATGTGCAGAACACGTAGTCTTCCTTTGAACTTTGGAATTTGACCATTGATTTTTGATTTGCTATTTATGCATCGGAAATTAGCTTTTATGCTTTTGAATTAATCTTTATTTTGGAAGTTTAGAGTTACAATTTTAAAATGATGGTAAAAAATCAGAGAAAATCCATAACGATTTGAGAAATAGGGGAGAAACGCTGTTCAAACTTTTAATTCGTCTAAATTCTGATTTGAGAGGAGAAAGACCGGAGAGAAAAATTCACTGGGAGGAATGATTTAGAGGAGGAACAACAGAAGAAAAAATCGTGTGAAAGAAATCGACCGTATATTTTAGGTGTTGGACGAAATTCAGTAGGCTTACACAGCAGGGAAACATCCCTAAGGGTCAGTTTGATTAATAAACATTTAATATTTAGTATTTTTAAGCGGAAATTATGTACATGTCCTCTTTTCGTTTTTTTATTCAGTGCACATCTCTATCTAAGTTTAAATGTAAAGCGGGTCCCTATTTCTTGTAGCAACGTGTTTTTCTATTTTTTTGCGCTGTTGTAAAAAAAATTGTAAATATTCATGGAAGTATTCTGCACAACAAAAAAATTGCTGAAATATCAGCAATTTTAGGGAATGATTGCAGATATTTCTGCAATTATTCACACAATATATAGTTGAAAGGCGGATGAATAATTGCTGATATATCAGCAACTATTTTACAGTTGGTATAAATAAAATGTAAAAGTTGTCAAAATAATTGTAAATATTGCAAGCAGTTGCATCATTTGCAGCAATTTACTGAAAATGAATTATTATTCATTTGTATGTAATTTTTTAAAATATTTCTTCTGGTTTTCTTGCAATATTTGAATGTCTTAATAAATATAGCTTTGAGTTTTAATTTTTTTTTTTTTTTTTGATGCAACTTTGAGTTTTAATTTTCACGCAAATATACAAAATTTGCATGAAATTCTACAACTTTTTGATATAATTCACTACAACAAATTTACCTTTTAATAGCACGTGAAAAACACTATAATAGTTTACCATAGCATTAGTGACGACGCTATATAACGACACGTAATAATAGCCCTGGTATATCTTATAGCTCAAATCTAAACACTATAGTATTATACATTTTATAGCGTACGCTCACCATCATGAAATGTTTTACATAGCGTTCTGACCTTGCAATTATATTTGCTTACTAAAATCTCAGCTTATTTTTTATAGCATTATCAATAATTTCATAGCACATTTTCACTGCTATGAAAAATGTTCTCCGTTTTATTTTATTTTAAAAAAATCCGCTATTATTGAATTCTCCATTGATATATAGCGCTCAGACCTTACTATGTTAAATACTCGCTTTTTTTATAGCATTATCACTGTTTTCATAGCTCATATTCTGTAATATGAAAAGTTTTCCATATGGTTTACATTTTATATAGCATTTCACATTTTGATTCCATAAGGGGAGTTTTTCACTATGAATATTTGTAGTATATTTAGCATTTCCAGTGTTTTCATAGCATACATTCAATGACATAAAAAGGTATTCCACACTATTTAATTTTTTACATAGCATTTCAACTTTTATTTCCATAGGTGCAATTTTCCGCTATTAATAGTTTTTAATACATAGCACATATTTCAGCTATGATCTTTATATAGCAAATCTCTTATTTAATTTGTGCACAGTTCAAACAATTAAGCGGTAAATTCACAAAACAAAACTGTCAACAGCAACAAATTAATACCAAAAGCATACTTGATTTCAGTTACACAGTCATAGTTAATAAGTCCACTAATAAATATAGAAATAAGTCAACATACATATTGTTCAAATATCGTTTCAAAACAAGGTTACATGAAAAATCACTTAGTCTTTAGCTTGTAAGCTCGTCCAACTTCTAGAACCTGCAATTCACAAGCACAAGTTAGTCTTATAACAAAGAAAATGCAAGAAACACAATTAAAATGCAAAAATGAAAGTGTTAGATGTCATCTCAATTTTATTAGCAGTAGTTCTGGAGAGAACAACGTTAGATGATAAATTGGATTTCTAAAAATTTGATGTAATGAATATTAATACGGTAGGGATAGAATCATACAGCAGTAGCACAAACATAGATAATTTTGAAAACAATAATACAACAGGGATAGAATCATTGCATGTGTTGAATATTAATACCTTAATTGTTGCAATAAGCAAAAGGAAGCAAGAGTGAAAAGCATAAAATCATTGCATGTGTCGAATATTAATACCTTAGTTCACAATTTATTTTTCATTTACAATTTGTTTTCCATCTGTCTCCAAAACTCACAAAACCTACAGGTTACCAATTTTATTCCATCTCCGACCATCGCTACAGTCAACCCAGTCATCTAAAGTGCAAATAATGTATTCAGTGTTGCTGGGTGAAATTTTGACATATATGGAGCAAGATAAGAATTCTTGTATCAAATTATGATATAGTTTAATATTTTTAGCATGTGTACTACATGAGAAACTAATACATCTATCCAAAAATGGTATATGTACTAATTTTAGTCATATGGTTTTGAATTAACATGTTGATATACTATAGAAGATGTACATATGACTACTCTAAATGAATGAGACGTAAAATCTAACTACAAACCAAAAAAAATATCAAAAAAGTCAACAAATAAAAAAGAATCTCCTATACCTGAATTTCCTCTACTTTATTAACTTTCTGATGTGGTTTAGCTTCTGCAACAACACTATCAATTCCAACTTCCACTACAACAGCCTTAGCAGTACCCCAATTGTCCCCGATTACCATAATCCCCGAGGCTTCAGGTTTTAAAGGATCGGGTATCGCTATAATACCAACTACTTCACCATTAATGCTATTAATCGATCCATGTGAGCTTGATAAAATATGGTTTCCCGTTTCACTAGAAAGAACAGAGCTTTACGATAACATTCAATAATTGCTGAATGGTTTCATAATCATATTCGAATTCCAAGTGCAATAATGCAACTTCCATTTGACAGTGTAGCATATGTTATTGAACAATATCATGAACCCAGGCATTCTGATGATATAATGGGCTACAGTAGAAAAGAAAAGAAAAACTAGAAAAAAGGTAGACATAGTTCCAAATTCCGTCTTTCATCCGAAAGAATAAATAGCAAGTGCAAATTATAACTTGAAGAAAGCCTAGATGAAGATGATCTATATATCACAGTGTAGCATTGACAACGACAATACCTCATTAATTAATATCATTAAGGCTGGTACTGGTACGTACCTAGAAGATTCAGAAGCATGAAGCCATGAACTCGAAACATTAACTATAAGTTAGATAAAGCAAAAAAACAATAAGCAAGTACGATGCATGCATACCTACACACTAAGAGTGTACTTTACACATTTCAGTAGGCCATTCGCCACAACTGTAGAGTAGGGGGCAACTTCTTCAAAATATGCTTGTTATCTTAATATGGTAGATCTACAAAAATTAAATGGTAGTATTAACCAAACTGGAGCAACTAATTAGTGTACACATACTTCAACCGAATAGATTGCTTTCATCGGATTTCCACCCTTTTTCCTCCACCAGAAAACTACAGTCAAGTACACAAAAAAGATGAAGAAGAAATTAATGAAAAAAAAACAATAAGCAGCTTAAAAAACAAATAGATATATACAACTGTTGTTTCTTTCCTCCATCAATTACAAGGGGGAAATGGAATAGTGTGTCCCATGATCATCATCTAACATATCGTTCCGGCCCAAGTCGAAATTGGATCCCAATTCCGTTTGGGATTATTCAGATTTAGAAATTGGATCTCCATTGGTTGTTTCTTTCATTCATTCATCTCGTTGAGCGGTGTTCTTCTAGGTGATCTGCTGACAGGCTATACTTTGCTTAAAATCAATCCAGAATTTGATTGTATTTTTGGCAATTGTCCTTTTACATGTTCGAAAACAGTAGCAAATTATTAAACTACATGTATTTCACTGATCTCATCTTATAGATCTTCCATGCCACTTAGCATCAAATCCGGCTTTCTTTTATTACGTCCAATGTTATCATACTTTTTTCCCCCACTTTTGGATTTAATATAATGATAATCTAATCCAAAAAAAAGTTTTAGCGTTCTTACACTCCAACCATTCCATACCCAAAATCACCCTATACCCTACAAAGTCAAACACATTCGAGTCAAAAATCATAAACATATATCCATACAAGCCATATTTTAGGTTAATGAATCTCAACCTAAGATTGGCATACCTATCGATTAAATTAACTACAAGTAAGGAAATAATCAAGTAGCTAGTGTCTAGTTCTAACACCTCTCTTTAATAAAGAGTGAGCAACACCTATACAAAATAGAACTATAACTGGTATACTAGAAATCAAAACTGCAAGTAATTGCACATTCAATTCACGTGAAAGAGTTGATGACCACACTATATGCTAACTACGTGATACGTACTTGCATTTCTGGCAGTTGTAGCTTTCTTCAACTAACAGTATCTCTTCTGTCACCAACTTAGCTGTCCTAAACATACATCCCATGATATTCAGCTATCCTAAACATATAGTATAATTAATGGTAGGGGACCTTACCAGTGAACAAAAGTGAAGAATAATGGATGCGCTTTCCTCTTCGTTCATTGTTGCATTCTCGTCGCGACTAATACAAAGTCCATGCCTGCAAATCATGCATCCACGATCAGTAGTAATTTCCACAATTAGCACCACCAACCCAGTACAAACTTTGGCCATCACCTTCTTCAACGCATTTGATGTAATTATAAACAGCTTCATTGACCCACCTCTCTCACCGCCCTACTGTATACCCATGCCATACTCTGTTGGACAATCTCCCCAGTCCCCAGTCCCACGCCATGTCCCAATTATTTCATTGATCTCATGGTCAGGTCCGCATGGAGTGTTCTTCAACTTAATGTTGGAACTGGCATTTACAATCGAGAAATAATCCTCTCCAATAACTGCCATTCATAAGCTAGATTAAATTAGTAATACATGATATAGAGGTGACTAGGTCCACTTAAACTTAAATGTAGCCAAATCAAATCGATAGTTTCCACAGGATGAACCCAACCTCAGATCTTCAGTTACACTCTATATGTTTCTATAAATTAGTCACAATGATGACAATATTAAAAAATAATTACAATAATGACAATATATTAAAAGCTGGTAAATAAAAGGTATATGAGCAGCATAATATGAGAGTATGTGAAATGTACCATGCCTAGAAATTTGTCAAAACTGCTAGATCGGCAACTGCTTAATTACCGTATTGATGTCAGCTACCATGGAAGATGCCAATAACCATAAAATAGTAGATGAAGTTTAACTGAGAAAGGAAAAGGCATACATTACAGGTATATTACACAGTGGCATATCATTTTTTGGACACTTGTCAACTAATATAACAAATGATCGAATCCAAAACACCATGCCAAATTTCACTTTCAGTCTGACTAATTTGTCAACAGAAGCAATTCATTGCAGACAATCATGCATAGATTGACATTAGCAGTTACCCAAATGCTATTTTCAGCTTTGTAATACTACCAATAATTTTTAGCAATTCTATAGAGTAATAAGTCATTGACAAATAAGTCGACATTAGCAATTACCCAAATGCTATTTTCAGGTTGGTAATACTACCAATAACTTTTAGCAATTCCGGTGAGTAATACATCATTAACATGTTGGACACCCAAAAAGTTGCACCAGACTACTGCTTTTAACTAGCTTGGCAATCTTTTTGTTGTTCATCGTCTACTTATATTTTAGCATCCCACAAACAAATTTAACCAGTAATTGAACGAAATAGAAAAAAAAAGTGAGTAAATACTAAAGTAATGTTATAAAGTCAACAAGATGCCACATCAGCATTTAGTTGCATGCTTATCAGCTTACATACTTACCATGAAGAAAAAAAAGTAATGTTATAATCAACGGCTTACAACAACCTCCAACGTTTTATTTTTTTAACATGAAGAAATTTCCAGAAACAAACCTCCGTTGGAAGCTGTTGGAAGCCGTTTCCACGTGTCGTTGGTGGTCGTTGCCAGACTTCGTTGCTATATATAGTGTTTCTTGTAGTGTGGGCAATAATTTTTTATCTCGTATTTCTTTGGGGATCATGTAGACCACAACATAAGTGCATGTGGATCGAGCGACTCGACTCGACCTGACTAGCTGAATTAGATTGGGTATGGTTCGGCTAATGTTGTGCAGAGCTCTTTATTTTCAGCAATATATTTTAAAACCATTTTTATTCGTTAAATCCAAATCTAATATTTTCTCATGACTTAACCCCTGTATTACTCTCAGAATTATGCTTATATAAAAAGAGCTATTTAGACAGAAAATATACAAGTTTTGAAATCGAGTTCTCTACATCTTCTGCTTTTGTTTACTTAAAATCTGAGAAGTGTTTTCATTTATTTGGGTGCTATTGAATCAATTATTTTTGTGTGCAAGAGACTTATGATATTATATGTGTGACGGCCCACCCCGCACCAGCCGACATTTCCAATGAAAGTGCGCTATGCCAATGTCCAACCAGCACAGGACGATCGTCAAAGAAAGGAAAGAAGGAAATTTGAACTAGCAAGGAACCTATAGAATGTCTCATAGCGCATGGAATAAAATATAATAATAACATACTTTGACATAAAAACCGACAAGACAATGCATAAGCTGAAAACTAAACATCGTAGCAGCGGAAAATCAAAATACAGCTTATGTTCCACTTCATCATTATTACAACTTTAAACTGTCTCTAAAACAAAAGAAAGGAAAGGTACACTACTAATGCCCAAAGTAGTGACCAGCAGCAACACAGGGAGAATATATAGAGAATAGTACGTACAAGCCTCATGCTCGTCTCCGCACAGCTACTCGTGCACAACCAGATAACATGTCTCTAGTCTGCCCGTTTAAGAGCACCCAGAGTAATAAGAAGAGACATAAAACTCTGGGTCAGACAAAAGTCTGGTATGAGCGATAAGCAGAAAAATAGAACAATAACAGGTATACTAAACCATACCTGAACCTGGACCTGCAACCAAATAGTTAGCACAACAAGATGTACAATACTCTAAGGTGACACTAACATATGTTGTAAGATACGGGGGTGTGGGTGTGCATGTCATAGAGTCAAACAATCAAGCATAGCAACCATCCTCACATCTCTCACCCAGTGCATAAAGCATACGATATCCACCGCTTTGATCACCCATATCCTTGCTATGATCACTCTGCCCCCACGGAGTCATGGCGACTCCACTGCACTGATCCATAGCCACTAGTCCTTGCTATGTCCACTCTTCCCCATGAAGTCATAATGAATCCATTGCACTGCTCATAGCCATGCTACGATCACTCTGCCCCATGGAATAATAACTACCCCACTGCACTGATCCGTAGCCTAACAATCATCTCTCGGTGGTGAATCAAAGCTATGGATGTCGACAACTCCTTAGCACACCCCCACAACAAAGTCCAACTCATGAAGTTAACTCATTGGTTCCCATCTGGATCCTGAGTACAAACTTCCCATTTGGACTACCTTTGCATCTCGGGTTTTAGTCTACTCCGGATCGGTTCAGAAATAAGCTTCCATTCGGATCGGTCCTCTTCTCTTTGTTCTATCCATGGTCATCGATCCCGTTGGGGTCGTGGGTACCTCTCCAAGCCGGTTCAGTTCGTGACTCTCCTCCAGCTCGTGCTCCTCAGGTCAGCTCATGGGAGGCCCCAGTCCACTGCAGTTCAGTTCGTTCTCCTTCCACCGGATCGAGCCATGGGCACCCATTGGGTTCGGGTCGGACCCCTTCATCGCTTCAGATTGTGACTCCAGGTCGTGGCTCTGCTCGCAGCTCGTGGAGGTTAGCTCGCGGTGACATGCTTGGCTCGTGAGGCTATCTCACGAATGGGGGGCTTGGGTCGTGATGACTCTCCACGATCGGGTCGGGCAGAGGCGATCTGATCCGGTTCTGGGTCATTTCCTGCAACTTCTCCAGCGACTGTTTTTACGCCACACGATGGCGTTTTCGACCATTCTAACTGTTCTAATCAATCACATAGCATACCATACAGTCATAGCAATATGTCAGATAACCTTGATCTTATCTGAGGTTTCTCTTATCACATCTAGCCCAAGCACAAATTTCTCATCGTTTTCTAACCAGCATGACGGTGAGTTGCATGGTCTTCCGTACAAAGCTTCATATGGAGCCATACCAATACTGGATTGATAACTATTATTATATGCATATTCTACTAGATGCAAATGGTCATCCCATGATCAACCAAAATCCAATATGCAAGCTCTCAAGAGATCTTCTAATACTCGATTCACCCTTTCTGTCTGACCGTCAGTTTGAGGGTGGTACGCGGTACTGAGATATAATTCTGACCCTAGAGCCTCTTGTAAGCTCTTCCAAAATCCACTAGTAAACAACGGGTCTCGGTCACTCACAATGCTTTTTGGTACTCCATGAAATCTCACTACCCACTTCATATACAGTTCTGCTAACTTAGTTGTTGTTCTATTTGACTTGATGGGTATAAACCTTGCACTCTTAGTCAATCGGTCCATAATCACCCAAATGCTATGATGGCCCGATCAAGTTCTTGGTAACCCATCAATGAAATCCATTGAGACTTGTTCCCATTTCCATTCTGGGACTTCTAATGGTTGCAACAAACCACTAGGTTTCTTTTTCTCAGCTTTAACCAACTGGCAGTTCATGCGTTTGGATATAAACTTCCCAACATCTCTTTTCATCCCTTCCCAGTAGTAGGTCTGCTTCATGTCTCGACACATTTTGTTACCACTGGGATGTATAGTCAGTTTTGAGTGATGACATTCTCTAAGCACTTCATCTCTCAATCCATTGACATTGGGCACAACTAGTCTTCCATTCTTTCTAAGTCATCCATCTCGATCAAGCCCATACTTGTCCATCTCCCTATCAATACCCATCTCTAACTTGGAGATGATTTCTAATAAGTTAGGATCGTCCCTTTGACTGGAACCAATCTGCTCAATCAAAGTGGGTCTAATCATCAAACTTCTAATGCTTCTGAATCCAATTCGCACTTTGGTCTGAAATCATACCCAGGATGTAATCCAGTTGCTTCCATTCTAGAAACATAGCCCTAAACTAGCATGTCTTCTACTCAATGAATCAGCTACCGCATTGCCCTTTCCTGGTGTATATGTGATATCGAAATCGTAGGAAGCCAAGAATTCTAACCATCTTTGCTGTCGGAGATTTAGATCCTTCTGAGAGAAAAGATACTTTAACGATTTATGATCGGTAAATAACTCGAATATTTCTCCTAAGAGAAAATGTCTCCACATCTTCAATGTGAACACGATCGCTGCCAATTCCAAATCATGGGTAGGATACCTTTTCTCATGCGGTTTCAGTTGCTGACTAGCGTAAGCTACAACCCTACCTCCTTGCATCAATACAGCACCTAGTCTGGTACCACATGCATCTGTGTATACCGTCATCTCTTCATTCCCATTAGGAATGACTAACACTGGTGCACATGTCAACTTTTCCTTTAGACTCTTGAATGCATTCTCGCACTTTTCGTCCCAGACGAAAGCTTGATTTTTCTTGGTCAACTGAGTCAACGGTGCCGCTACCTTGGAGAAGTCTTGGATAAACTTACGATAATATCCAGCCAATCCCAAGAAACTTCTTACGTCTGTTGCACTTTTGGGCATAGACCAATCTTGTACCGTAGCCACCTTTGCAGGGTCCACGGCAATACCATTCTCTGAAACAACATGGCCTAAGAATCTCACTTCCCTCCTCCAAAAGTGACACTTAGAGAACTTTGCTTTCAACTGGTGTTTTCTCAACACCTCCATCACTATCCTCAAATGTTCCTTGTGTTCTTCCTCTGTCCTCGAATAAACTAAGATATCATCCACGAACACAAGAACAAACTTATTCAATTGATCCCTGAATACCATATTCATAAGATCCACAAAATATGCTGGTGCATTGGTCAACCGAATGGCATGACCAACCACACATAGAATCCAGACGGTGTCTAAAATATCGTTTTAGCTATACTCTCATCTTCCATCCTAAGCTGATGAAAACCTGTCGTGAGATCCAACTAGGAGAACACTCTCGCGCCACTCAACCGATCAAACAAATCATCTATATGCGGTAGAGGATACTTATTCTTCCTCGTCACCTTATTCAACTCGCGGTAGTCCACACACAATCGAAGGGAACCATCTTCCTTGGTAGCAAACACAACTGGTGCTCCCCACTTAGAAACACTTTTTCTAATAAATCCCTTCTTCAACAGATCGCTTGCTTGCACCCCGAGCTCTCGCTGCTCCCTTGGTGCCATACGACGAAGTGACATCACTATAGGTCTGGCATCTTTCACTAAATCAATACGGAACTCAATCTCTCGGTGTGGTGGAAGTCCGGTCACTTCCTCGAAGACATCCGGATACTGGCCAGCCACGGGCACATCTGCCAACTCATCATGCGGGATGTCGAGGGAATTTAGAAAACTAGCCATTACCCCATCACTAGGTAGACCACCAAACACTACCCTCCGCCCATCATCCGCTCTAACTGTCACCAAAAACCCTCACAGTCTACCACCACCCAGTACCTTTGGAGCCAATCGACTCCCAAAATAATGCCAAACCCAGTAAAGCCCAAAACAAAGAAATCACAAACAAACATGCATCCATGACTCAATAAGACCACATTACGATAAATCATACTAAGGCCAGTCGAACCACCTATAGGGTTCGTCACCACTAAAGGTCTATCGACTATCTCGGGTTCCAATCCCAACCTATATACCAGGTCACTAGATATGAAGGAACGGGAAGCTTCGGTATCAAATAATACTCGAACAGGAACATCATAAACAGAAAGCATACCTTGAATGATGATATTCTTTCCTTTCTCTTCCGCGGTTGGGGTATTCGACGAAGAAGGAACAACATTAAGAGCATATGCTTTCACAATCTGCTTCTCTTTAGGGGGTTGCGGACATTTATCCTTGTGATATCCCACTTGGCCACAGTTGAAGCACTTCCTATCCGCTGGATTTGCTTGACATTCTTTAGCATAATGGCCCTTCTTGCCACAGTTAAAGCACTCAACATCTTTCTTACTCTTTTTCTTCTGGCCATCTTTGGTCTGATTCTGCTTTCTCTTACTCTGAGAACCATTCTTGCCTCCACCGCTTGCTTGTGGTTTTGGCTCCTCTGCAGATGCAACCTCAGTTTTCGACTTAGGGTATAGACTCTATGATCTCAAAGCTTTTCCCACAATCGATTCAAATGTCTCATCGATGTGGTTAATAAGCCTTTCCCCCAAGTACTGATCTAAGCCTGTTATAAACTTATCATTCTTCTTCTCGGGAGTGTCAATAAGAGATAATCCATACTTTAATAAAGTATCGAACTCAGCAATATACTCCGAGACTACTCTACCATTCTGCTTAAGTTCCAAGAACTTTCTAAACAATTCTGATTTCTGAGCAACTGGGATAAACTTATCACTGAATCGGGCCTTAAACTGATCCCATGTAACTTGATCTTCTGGAGTAGCTATATTGATAGCATTCCACCAATTCATCGCCCATCCTTGCAGCTGACGGGATGCTAGCTTTCTCTTCGTCGCATCCTCGATACCCAAGTCTTGGAAGATACGCTCACAGCTATCCAACCAATCCTGAACTTCTGTAGCCGATTCCGTTCCGTGGAACGGCTTTCCACCAAGACTACGGTAATCCTTGCATAGCTTGGCGAAATCGGCCCTAGACACCTGCACTGCTGCACTACTACCATTTGCAGCATTAGGAGCTGCCCTCTGAACATCACTATGCATCTCTCTCATGAGGACAGTGTACATCGTCCTCATATCAGGAGCATTCCCACTATTAGCTCCTCTACCAGTACCCCTAGTACATCGGCACATCGTTTAATCTGTAAGGAGAAAACGATTAACCATCTCTTCAGTGGTGCCAGTGCAATGTGACTTCATCCTTAAATATACTAATAGTGTGTGTATATATATATATATATATAACTTTTGAAAACCAAAATATCACAAATACATGCTCACATATACGTATTATCTCTCCCTGGTGTCTTTCCCTAGGTTAACTATGCAACCTAGAGCTCTGATACCAAATGTGACGGCCCGCCCCGGACCAGCCGACATTTCCAATGAAAGTGCGTTGTGCCAATGTCCAACCAGCATGGGACGATCGTCAAAGAAAGGAAAGAAGGAAATTTGAACTAGCAAGGAACCTATAGAATGTCTCACAGCGCATGGAATAAAATATAATAATAACATACTTTGACATAAAAATAGGCGAGACAGTGCATAAGCTGAAAACTAAACATCGTAGCAGCGGAAAATCCAAATACAGCTTATGTTCCACTTCATCATTATTACGACTTTAAAATGTCTCTAAAACAAAAGAAATAAAAGGTACACTACTAATGCCCAAAGTAGTGACCAGCAACGACACAGGGAGAATATATTGAGAATAGTACATGTAAGCCTCCTGCTCGTCTCTGGACAGCTACTCATGCACAACCAGCTAACCTGTCTCTAGCCTTCCCGTTTAAGAGCACCCAGAGTAATAAGAAGATACATAAAACTCTGGGTCAGACAAAAGTCTGGTATGAGCGATAAGCAGCAAAACAGAACAATAACAGGTATACTAAACCATTCCTGAACCTGGACCTGCAACCAAAGAGTTAGCACAAGAAGATGTACAATACTCTAAGGTGACACTAACATATGGTGTAAGATATGGGGGTGGGGGTGTGCATGTCATAGTGATTTCAAACAATCAAGCATAGCAACCATCCTCACATCTCTCACTCAGTGCATAAAGCATACGATATCCACCGCTTTGATCACCCATATCCTTGCTATGATCACTTTGCCCCATGGAGTCATGGCGACTCCACTGCACTGATCCATAGCCACTAGTCCTTGCTATGTCCACTCTGCCCCATGAAGTCATAACGACTCCATTGCACTGGCTCATAGCCATGCTACGAGCACTCTACCCCATGGAGTAATAACTACCCCACTGCAATGATCCGTAGCTTAACAATTGTCTCTCGGTGGTGAATCAAAGCTATGGACGTCGATAACTCCTTAGCACACGTCCCGCAGCAAAGTCCAACTCATGAAGTTAACTTGTTGGTTCCTATATGGATTCTGAGTACAAACTTCCCATTTGGACCACCTTTGCATCTCGGGTTTTAGTCTTCTCCGGATCGGTTCGGAAATAAGCTTTCATTCGGATCGGTCCTCTTCTCTTTGTTCTATCCATTGTCATCGATCCCGTTCGGGTTGTGGGTGCCACTCAAAGCCGGTTCGGTTCGTGACTCTCCTCCAGCTCATGCTCCTCAGGTCGGCTCATGGGAGGCCCCATCCCACTGCGGTTCGTTCTCCTTCCACCGGATCAGGCCGTGGGCACCCATTGGGTTTGGGTCGGGCCCCTTCATCGCTTCATATCGTGACTCCAGGTCGTGGCTCTGCTCGCAGCTCGTGGAGGTCATCTCGTGGTGACATGCTTGGCTCGTGAGGCTATCTCACGAATGGAGGGCTTGGATCGTGATGGCTCTCCATGGTCGGGTTGGGTAGGGGCGATCCGATTCGGTCCGGTTCTGGTCATTTCCTACAACTTTTCCAATGACTGTTTTTACGCCACACGACGGCGTTTTCGACCATTCTAACTGTTCTAATCAATCACAAAGCATACCATACAGTCATAGCAACATGTAGAATTCACCACAAACACAAAAACCATAATTTGATATGATAAAACGAATCAAACATACCCAAAAACCCATATTTTCCACTTAATCATGTTTAAGCACAACTAATTATAGTATTAGCAAAACTTATCCAAATTAACCCAAATTTCTAATAGAGCCCTAAAATAATATTTTAGAATTTAACAAATTTTTCCAAATTTTCTGAGTTATAATTTCGCTAATTAACGCTAATTACCCCTAATTAGTGTAAAATAATGCAAATCACTCACCTTAGCAACAAATTAACTTTAGATCAAAAACTATCTCTGATTTGGGTTGAATCTCTATGCAACATAGCAGCTCCAACTCTGATTTGGTGCTATTTCTCCTTGATTTGACGTAGATTAGGCTAAAACTTGATTAGAGAGCGATTTGGGATGAAATTAGAAGGTGAAGGCCATTGTTATGGTTTCTAAGAGGTAAATGGCGGCTAGAAAACTGAAATAGAATGAAAACCTAACTCATTTCAGCCTCCCCATAACCCTAATCCCGAAAGGGTTATGGGCCCATTCACTAATCACCTCATTTGGCCCGGTTAAGCAGTTTTTCATCTTCTAAACCTTATTTCAGCCATATCTCCCAAACGGTAAGTCCGCTTTTCTCATGTGACCAATCTACGGAAAGGTAAACCATTATATGGATCTAATGGAAGTAGTTTCAGGTCAAAACTCCTTACCGATCAAAAGTTATGGCCAAAACAAGATCAGCTAGGGGTAAAACGGTCATTTAAAAATTGGCAAAAATCATGAACATGGGAAATGACCCCAATAGTCGTGTCCCAAAGTTACATGGCTATACGACTTTGCATGAGAAAGAAATAAATATTCTACGATCCCCTGATGCGTAAAATGCGGGTTGTTACAATATGGACATTTTATCCTGGAGATGGCGCTGCAATTCGGATTACTTGCACAATTTCAGCATAGCAGTGAATGTCTTAAAGAGGGTGATCTAGTCCGCTACTCAGCCATAAGTACAAATTCAAATTTTCAAGTTTTAGATCGAGGTATATCAATTTCGCTTTTTTCTTTTCTCATAATCAATATAAAAATAATTTCATAATTTATCGCCAAATTAACGTATAATCTTGTTAATTTGGTATAATAGGTACATTATTAGGTTACATTTTATAAAGAATTATTAGGCCAAGTCTATTTTATCTTAAAGTTTTAGGAAATCTATAAATTTATGTCAAGGAAATTATTAGTATTTTTAAAATTAATATTAGTTACGAACGTTAAAAATAATTATTTTAAAGGTCAATATACTAAATATAATTCATTAAATTTTTACATTAATTGATGTAACTTCACATTTAGACAATAATACATAAAATACCAATCAATGCAACTCTCATGATTTAACGAGTTTAACAAACAAGGCCTTTAACCTTGAATGAATACAAATTGGGCTCACTATTCCATCTTTGAAACAATGATTTAATCAAACGACTGAATTTAAGTATCAGTCAATGTGTTTTCATTTTGTTTTTAGTTGTATCACCATTACAACAATGTGATGTAACCTCACTTCTATTTCTTCATTGTTCCCGTGTAAAGTCATAATATAGAATAGAGAGCATTTTTAGATTTGCCCTTTTCTTTTCTTTTTCGTTTTGCTGTTAGGAGTAATGCTAAGAAAATGTCATTTCACCATAAGGGGTAAAGTTCGTCTATAAATAAAAGAGTACAACGGAGAGTATTTGGTCTTAGGATCGTCTTGTTTTATTCATTTGAATTTTGGTTGCCAATTTATTTTTGCAAATGTGATATTGGAATTAAATGTAGCTCAGATTACAAGTATAGTAGTACACAAAGAGCATCTCCAACAGTTTAACGAGTCATAATATTACGACCTATAAGATTCAAGGGAGATTTGTGAAAATCTCCCAACAAGCGCACGTCGATTTTAATGATGCGCCCTGATTTTATCAAAGTGCACCGATATTATCGACGCATTAATGTAATGCACCGATAAATTTGGCATGCAATGGTATATTAATTTTTAATTTATTAGTTTGGGTTTATTTTTTATTTTAGGTTCATAAATTTATTACCTAGTTAAAGTTATTTATATATTAAATCGGTTTATTAGTTTTATTCCGGATAATTTACCAATTTAGTCTGATTTGCATTATCTACCTCTATAAATACCCACCCACTTCTTCAAAGCTTCTTCAGTCATTACTCTCTTCTTCTAATCAACTTTATCCCCATTACTCTATTACTTTGAACAATTCCTTCATGGTCATCATTTCTTGACTCTGATTTTGGTGTCCTGCACAACTCCGTTCCAACGTCTAGTGATCACACTGATATCGATTGGAATATAAACTATCAAGAACAACATTACGAGGAGCTTGATCGTGAATACCCGGATCTTGACGTACTTACACTTCAACCCGAACAAGCGTATGTCCCACGAGTGAATGAACATCCTGTTTATCAAACCCGTCAAGAACAAGTAGTTGAACAGGTACCAATAAATCAACCCCCATCTGAAGAAGAGGTTAATTCTTACCTAGTTTGCTTCCATTGTGGATATATGGCTAAAGTTGTTGTAAGAGCCGATGGCGAAAACATTGGCTGTTGCATACTTCTTTATTCCAATTTTCCCAATGGTTGCAATTTTTCAGAATGGATTGATGAACCGCTATGTCCAAGGGGCATGCCAAATGCGAATGAGATGGAACAAGAAATTAGACATCTCAATCATTTTCTAGAAAACTTTCAATTTAATCGTAACCAGTAGTGTTGTTATTATTTTATGTCATAGTAATATTTCTAATATTAGTTTGAATTAGTGTTTGTGTCTTTGTATGATCGTAGAATTTGGAAGACGAATATGATGTATTGTATCTTTTGATGTTTGAAATATGAAACGACCATTCAATTATTAAAGGAGATTGAAATAGTACGAATTGATCACATTAATTAAAGTTGCTAAAAGACTGTGCCCAATATTACACATAGTTCGAACTGACCACATATAAAGTTGTGCCAAAGCGGTTTCAAACATTAAGAAATGCCTACACACTAACATAAAACAGATGATATGAATCCACTATGACAAAGCACAAAGATACCGTACACTGATTACCGTAGCGACTTTGGAAAACACGCTGAGAAGTAACAAGCATAATATTCATATGTTTGAGTACGACCCTAATTTTTAACTCTTTTACCTATTGAAATGGTTACTTTAAACAAGGATGACCCTAGTTTTTAACTCCTTTACATTCATAAATGTAAACACAACCTTAAATTTGCATACAAATTTCATTCAATATAACAAAATATAGGATAAAGGACACAGTGATCGTTCGACCCAACACACAACTACGATACAATACGACATAACGTTGAATACAAACATATAAGTACGACATGGTACCACATAACTATGACCCATAGTCTGGGGATGAACCGTAGCACCCATACAACATTTCAGCCTTTGCTGCAACATTCAATCTTTCCAAGCGACTAACCTCTTATTACATCTCTAGTGCATACTGGAAACCCCTCTCCTTCAACGGCGGATCGATCCATGAAAAAAAAAATACAATTTTGCAACCCTTGTCGGTTCTGTGCATCAGTGTAAGCTTTACAACCATAAAAACGACGACCTAAGTTCATTTGACTTTTAGAAACAACCACATTACATTCGACTCCGCAATAGCAAAGAACTGAATGACTCGTCATGCTAGAGCTTGACCTATCAGGGTTTTGTCGAGCAATTACTTCCCTCAACCGAGCATTGAGGGATTTTTGAACCGGTCCAATACGCTGAATGACAACGTTTGGTTGCGTGGCACTAAAGAGTTTAGACTCTATTTCTCCAGCTTCCACTTCAACTTTCGATTGCGTTTCGAGCACAAATTCAACTTCATCGGTTGGTTGCTTATTGCTTTCATACACATCATACATTTGAACCATGGTATCATAATCGAATTCCCAACTAGTCATTTTGACCTAGATGAAAAGTGGAAACTAGAAAAAATGAGTAATTTGGCAAATCGAAGAGCTCAAAAATAACGAAGAGAGGATGGCTGCTCTTTATTAACGCAAGTCCACTTATTTCGTACTTTACTTTATTAAAGCATTTGACGTTTCGTACTCTGATTGAAGACAACTTTAATCAGTAAGACTTGTCAAGTCATCTTGTTTCTTTCATTGGACAAGCTTTATCACATTGCCCAAGTTTTGTAGAGTGTAGTAACATCAATTGTTTAATGGAAGAGTGAAGACAACTCAACTATTTGATGACAGAGTGTAGTCATGTCATACATTTCTACTCTGAAGTTCAATTCTAAATAATGATCTATTTATATTAAAAACCATTTTAATTTTTTTAATAAATTGTTAAGGTTTAAAAACGATTCCATAGAGACTTTATGGAAATTAGATTTGGACATAACTCATAATATACAAGATGAAACATTTTATTTCTCTTTCGTTAGAAAACTATAATCTAATCGATCCGGAAGATTCTTGTTTCTAAAAAATTCGACTTATATCAGATTATGTATATTCAATTAAAGTTTAAAACATAAAACTACGAACTACCGTGATGTTACGAGCTTGTTTTAAATTATATTATAAAATATACGTTCAAACTTCGTTTTAATTATTATGAATACCAATACCATACATCCAACTAATTAAACATACCATACTATCAACTAATGGTAAAAGTACGAATATAAATAAACCACACATTTCATTGATAACTAAATAGTTATTACAATACGAAATATAATGTTACTACATCAACATAATACAAGCAGCTAGTAATAAAGATAGTGATGAACAATCTACCTACAACTGAGGAAACTTTGACATTAAAATACGCTGTTTCATTCCAATTCAATATTCCTTCTCGCGGTCATCCATTCCAGTCAAATCTTTGGCCATATTTGCATTCTATTCTTTTTGTTTCTTATATGCTAACTCGTTCGCTAAAATTTGTAGCCTCTTCTCTTCCAGATCAGCAAACCAGCTCATAACCTCTATTTTTTTCTTCGCATCTTCACGTCTTTCTACATGTCAATGATTGTGTTCTTCGTAGCATGCGTTGATTTTTCCTTCAATGATAACATCAACTTTGCCCTTCCTTTTCGCAGCTTTGACACCCTGCGGTCTAAAACTTCATCAATCGTGTTAGTAAACTAATCAAGTAGGTTATTAACTTGACATGGAGAAATTTTCGTCGATGACTCACTAGGACTAGATGAGTACCCAGATTTTGAAGCCTTGTTCTTGCCCTTTGAAGCAGTTTGAACATCGCGGACGGTCTTAGCAAGTTCAAAGTTCCATTTTGGTTGACTGGTAAGAAGATCATAACAATGCAAAAAATGATAATAATGTGGCATTTTCGCCCCCATTTTCTCTAGCGAATACCTTCTTGAACTCCCCGTTTTCCAATTCTAATAAAAATAGGGAATAGGTTTCATAAATAATATATATTCAACTAGGGCTGTTAATGGGTCGTGTCAGGTCGGGTTCGGGTCGGGTTAACTCGTGTTCGGGTCAATTATTAAACGGGTCGGGTCAACCCGTTTATTAAACGGGTCGGGTCAACCCGTTTATTAAACGGGTCATGTTTTCTCAACCCGTACCCAACCCGTTTATAAACGGGTTGACCCGACCCGACCCTTATAACCCGTTTATTTTAAACGGGTCGGGTTAAACAGGTTGACCCATAAAGTCGTTTACTTGACTGTATTCTTAAAAACAGTTTGCATTTCCGAAATGCATTTAGCAAAATATAAATATAAGAAACAATACATAAGCATTCAAATCTACATTTCTGAAGTCTTAAGGTAGTGGCGGCTTGGTGTAAAGATAAGCTAGGGTAATCCATAATAGTGTTTGTACGCAGAATTCACAAAGATAATAAATAAAAGTAACGATACTAAGCCTAAAAGGCTCAGCCCGATCCACGTATGCATAATTGCATATTCCATATGATGAATAAAAATATATTTTATACTAAACGGGTTATGGCTCATTAAAAATGGGTCTACGGGTCAACCCGAAACCCACTTATTTATTAAACAGGTCAAAGCGGGTTGACCCAAAATTGACCCGTTTATAAATGAGTCGGGTCGGGTCGGGTTTTTTCCGTGCGGGTTACGAGTCGTGTTGGAAATTGACGGCCCTATGTTCAACTACTAAGGTTTGTTGAGCGAAAACTTACCAGATTATCCTCTCTTCCAATGCTGCTAGGATTGGCTTTCTTTATTTTATAAAATTGTGATTCATAAAACGTTGTTTCACGACTTATTTTGTTGAATCGACCCTGAATCGCCGATAGCGTCCGTAAGCCTTCTGCATGCTTCTCAACGGAAATGGTCATAATTTTTTTCAAATCGTAGCAGTTGATTGGTCGTTCCCTGTACTCGAATCTTGCGAGAAATGACAGTAGAAACTGCATAGATCGATGTCCTATTGTCCTCCTCGTTTGTCTATGGAATAGTTGATTGTTTGTTTGGAGGAGTAGCTAGTGTCGTCTGGAGAAAACTGACTTCCGTCCATCATCGGATGTGAAAAATCTCCAAACGGTGAAGACATTATAGTGTTTAATTTTCTTTGAAATTAGAAGACAAAAAGGAAGTGAAATTATGTTGTGATGTACAATATAAAATAGAAAGCAATTTATAACTAAAAATATAACCGTTGGAAGGAAATATAACTGTTTTATAGGCGTTAGAAAATAATTTAACCTTCTTTTTTTTCTTGTTAAATGAAAATAAGACCGTTGGAGCTTTCAAACCCGATGGAAATAGAGTGGAAGCACCGATATTATTGGTGCCTTGGGTAGCACGCTGATTTTTTCGGAGCGCATCGAAAAAATCTACGCGCTACATAACACGTCGATAATATCAACGCGCGAGACCAATTCCGAATTCATGATTGGCCCCGTAATATTTTGCTAAATATTACATGTTGTAATATCTGTTGGGTTGCAAACGAGGTTAATATCCTTAATCAAACCGACCGTTAGGGAGGTTTCCCTACTGTAGGAGCCAAAACCAAATTGTCTGAGCCAATGAATTTCGGCATAATTTTCACACATCCAATATTTTCTCCGTCGTTTCCTTCTTTCTCAAATCTATCCAACTCCGATTCCTTTCCGCATTTTCCTTCTTTTCATTTTATTTCCTACGACTTCTTTCTTCCTCTCATAATCGCTTCCTTCTTTCTTACTTCTTAAAAACCCCACTTCA
The DNA here is from genome assembly GCA_030737875.1 of Allium sativum. Lineage (NCBI taxonomy): Eukaryota > Viridiplantae > Streptophyta > Magnoliopsida > Asparagales > Amaryllidaceae > Allium > Allium sativum. The sequence goes on along the minus strand of CM060918.1, from coordinate 781,361,850 downwards.
AATTTCAAATTCCAAAAAAGCGTATAGGATGAACTCCTAAATCAAATGATCTACGAATCTTGCTATCAAATCAACATCGGATCTCCACCGATCCTAAACCTAACTCCTCAAAACCGATCGCCATGACTAGCTAATCGTTTGGAGAATAAGGTATGATTTTGAATTAGTATGATTCTGGCTTTGATGTTAATGCTTAATATATTACCCAATCAATCGATTTCGTGCTTTTTCTTGGTCGAACTCATAATCGCTTTGCATGTATTCAGGTAATTATGGATAGCAAAAATTTATTCATCATTATTATATTTGTAGTTTGCTTGAATTTTTTTGGTAATTTAGGATTTAGGAGTTTGAATTCCTTTTTACTGAACGAGTTTCCCCTTTCAGTTATTAGCTTAATAAAACAGATTTAGGCTCTGATGCCTTGCTAAAAATGTGGAAATGATGAAATAATGGGAGAATTGATAGTGCATTTGGGCTGGCGTAGCATGAAGAAGTGCTTATACGTACTTTTGTTGTAGGGAATTGAAGTGCTCATGCTTAAATTTTTATTTTTGTTTCTTTGTGTTTTCTCTCCCCTTTTAATACTTTACTATTCTACATAAATGGCCCATTAATTTAGAAGCTGAATATAATTCTAAAATTGTTCTTATTTGGTGCAGTCACCTAAGATTTTGAAGGAAATTCTGTAATTCAGAAATGAGGAGTCAGCCCATTTAAGTAGTACTTAAGTGATCAATGCTTAGTGTTTTGATTCCATGATTTCTATTTTTCCATTTTCAAGAAAAGAAACTGGATCATTATACTTCTCTTACTTGAAGATAAAAAAGTAAATAATATGCACTTGCATGAAAGCATCAATATTTTTTTAAGTGTATTCAGGTTAAAGAACTGAGGACATGATGCACTAAGTCTATAATTTTTAAGCAATCTGCAACTTCTTCGGTGCATTTATCTGTAAATTACAAATCCATGCACATAGGATCTAACATCTTAATTATAATTGTTTTCTTTTCCATTTTTGTGTTATACACATGTTTTAATTATATTTGTTTAACTATGCTATTAATGTTTATCAGCTTAAAGATGATGATAGGATTTGTTTGATAATTTTATTTGCAAGTGCAATAATGTGTTGAAATGATGATAATTATCCTTTATGTTGTCTTAAATGTACAAAGTTCAATTATTTTCTAAAAAAGAAAAAAACCGACCATTAGGGAGGTTTCCCTACTGTAAGAGCCAAAACCAAATTGTCTTAGCCAACGAATTTCGGCATAATTTTCACTCATCTAATATTTTCTCCATCGTTTCCTTCTTTTTCAAATCTATCCAACTCCGATTCCTTTCCGCATTTTCCTTCTTTTCATTTTATTTCCTACAACTTCTTTCTTCCTCTCATAATCGCTTCCTTCTTTCTTGCTTCTTACAAACCCCACTTCAAATTTCAAATTCCAAAAAATCATACAGGATGAACCCCTAAATCAAATGATCTACGAACCTTGCTATCAAATCAATATCGGATCTCCATCGATCCTACCTAACTCCTCAAAACCATTGGTCGTGACCAGCTAATCGTTTGGAGAATAAGGCACGATTTTAAATTAGTATGATTCTGGCTTTGATGTTAATGCTTAATATATTACCCAATCAATCGATTTCGTGCTTTTTCTTGGTCGAACTCATAATTGCTTTGCATGTATTCAGGTAATTCTAGATAGCAAGAATTTATTCATCATTATTATATTTGTAGTTTGCTTGAATTTTTTTGGGAATTTAGGATTTAGGAGCTTGAATTCCTTTTTACTGATCGAGTTTCCCCTTTCAGTTATTACCTTAATAAAACAGATTTAGGCTCTGATGCCTTGCTAAAAATGTGGAAATGATGAAATAGTGGGAGAATTGATAGTGCATTTGGGCTGGTGCAGCATAAAGAAGTGCTTATGTGTACTTCTGTTATAAGGAATTGAAGTGCTTATGTGTACTTCTGTTATAAGGAATTGAAGTGCTCATGCTTAAATTTTTATTTTTATTTCTATGTGTTTTCTCTTCCCTTTTAATACTTTACTATTCTACATAAATGGCCCATTAATTTAGAAGTTGAATATAATTCTAAAATTGTTCTTATTTGGTGTTGTCACCTAAGATTTTGAAGTAATTTTTGTAATTCGGAAATGAGGAGTCATCCCATTTAAGTAGTACTTAAGTGATCAATGGCTTAGCATTTTGATTCCATGATTTTTATTTTTCCATTTTCAAGAAAAGAAACTGGATCATTATAGTTCACTTACTTGAAGATGAAAAAGTAAATAATATGCACTTGCATGAAAGCATCAATATTTTTTAAAGTGTATTCAGATTAAAGAATTGAGGACATGATGCACTAAGTATATAATTTTTAAGCAACCTGCAACATCTTCGGTGCATTTATCTGTAAATTACAAATCCATGCACATAGAGATCTAACATCTTAATTATAATTGTTTTCCTTTCCATTTTTTTGTTATACACATGTTTTAATTATATTTGTTTAACTATGCTATTAATGTTTATCAGCTTAAAGATGACGATAGGATTTGTTTGATAATTTTATTTGCAAGTGCAATAATGTATTGAAATGATGATAATTACCCTTTATGTTGTCTTAAATGCACAAAGTTCAATTATTTTCTAAAAAAGAAAAAATTGCAGTTGTACTAACCACAGCTGAGACCAATCAACCTTAGTTATAACCTATGTATAAGGCAGATCTTTCTTGGCCAGTGCCTAAAATATATTTTTTGTATGTAATATATTTTTCATCTGTATGATATTAGCGAGCCTTTGCTACATAATTGTTATATTTTAGTTGTAACTGTTCATTTTATAGTTATGTGTGTGTTATTGCGCATGGTGTTGGTTATATTTTTCATTTGTGTATAGGATTTCCCAATGAATTAGACCAAATTCTTTACGCATTGAATTCAGGGTTTGCCTCATAGTTGATTAGGTTGTAACCCACTATTTGTTCCAAATTGAGGTAATGATGACCCAAGTCTAGTCTAAGGCCACTTCGAAGCTGCTTAGGATGCTTCATAGCCCTTCAGGTTTTAGTGATTATCCATTGCATATACTTGGATACACCAAAGGAATGTGTTTGAGATTTGCTTTGACGACTTGAATAATCAGCTTACCAATGTACGTACATGTTTATCGACTACAACTGTGTTGGCGTGGTGGTTACTGTTATAGGTTTATGCAATCATGAAAAATAGTCGTGGAATAAATAATAAAAATAAAGGAAGACATGTTAATGAATCTAATAATGATTTTTACCGACTCTAACTTTATTAATGCTTCTCGGCTACATAGTTTATTAACATTTGAATATTTTTGCCCAGTAGAATAATAGCTGTGTACCTAATTATTTTTACTGATAGTGCAAAGTGTTAACTCTGATATAATAGCCATTGTCCATATTTCCATTAAAATAAGTATCTGTGTTATACTATGACATTACAATCGCTGACACTTCATTCCTCTCATCATGTATAAACATGAAAATATGATGACACTTCATTCCTCTCATCATGTTTATTTATTTTTTATTCTTTTGCTATTAGTTGATTTTGTATACTACGATGCTCGAGCTTTTTCTCCTTATGTTGTCTTCCTCTATCACTAATACATTTCTTAAATGAATGTTCAACCAACCCGAGAATTTGCTTCTAGATTCATTTTGAGTTCTCAAGTCTCGGATTTTGTCTTAAGTACATTTGCTCCACATTTTAAGGTAATTAGTATTTCCAGTTCTCTTTGTTTAAGGTTTCCCCTTACCGATTTAACACAATTAAATATATTTAAAGGCTTTCTTCCCTATGTACATTGTCTTCCTCTATCACCAACACATTTTTTAAATGAATTTTCAACCAGCCTGAGAATTTGCTTCTAGATTCATTTTGAGTTCTCAAGTCTCGAATTTTTGCTTAAATACATTTGCACCACATGATAAGCTAATTAATATTTCGGGTTCTCTTTGTTTAAGATTTCCCCATAGTCGATTTGACACAATTAAATACATTTAGAGGTTTTCTTCTCTATGTTTTAACTTTTAAGTGCCATCTCTGCTTTATTATGCTTCGAAATGTTAGATAAGTGGGCTTAAGTACTTGAAATTTTTTCTTTTGGTTCTTGACGATGAATTTGCTTATTTCAAATATTGATCCCTTTATAAATTTAGATTGGAACTTGCCGATTAGAAATTTTAGAACAGCTACCGCCAATTGGATCTCTAATAAACAAAAATCGTGGGACTTTAAAATGTTTATAATATAGAATAAATAGTTACAATATCTTAATGCTTACCTTTTCACCTATAAGCAACATGTTGATTGCGAAAACTTCATTGTTCTTCAAATTAATGGACTTTCATATTTTAGAAACCCTCGCTTTGACTTTACAGTCCTTTGAATATAGGTCTATAGATTGCAAACAAAAATAGTTGGATATCATTATTTTCGCTACCTGTAAGCAAAACTATTAGTATTTTTTTAAAACTAACAGAAATAGTAAATAAAGAAAATACTGCAAATCTATTAGAATTAAGAAATTAATTTGAATAAGAAATTGAGATAATAGAGAATATCTAGGTTGTGACCAGTAGAAGAACTGACTAAAATGTATGAAGTTGCCATTACTTCCACTATTTTGTATACAAGCATGTTTGGATTAAGAAACCGATATACAATTTTTGTATAGCGTACATAAAAGGGTTTGATTTATTTATGCACAAAATTTTGCAAATAACATATTAGATTAAGAAACAGAGATATAGAAAAATACTTAAATTGAGCAATAGTAATAAAATGTGATCTGAACTTTTGTGCAGTTGATAACTGTTTATGGTGCTCTGTTTCTATATAGAATAGATGATTAGGCTATGATACATTTAAATCTAGATATTTGCATTAACTTAGGATAAAGTAGAAAATACTGTCATAAATTTTAAGATTCCTTTTGAATTCAAATGGAATTGACCAAGTTGAAATATTCTATGTTCCTTTTATTACTGCATATAATTCTATATGACATGCAATCCTTTTATTTGTTTTGTGTGAATGTAGATTGCTGTATCTTATTATTTTTTTCGTTTTGTTCGGTTTTTTTGTAGGTTGCAGGTTGCGTGTTGCTGTTTCTTATTATTGTTTTTGTGTGGACTCTTTCAGTAAAGGTGTTGAGTTGCAGTGGATATTATGATTGCCTTCAGGCAATGCATATTTACACATTTCAAATTAGTTTTATGAATATAATTATAGTAGTCCATCTTTAGGAAGTTTACAACACTACTTATATTTCAAATTCCTTGTTTATTGACACGTTTTACATGTATATGTTTGCAGGGTTGAGTTAAAATGTTATATGAAGAGCAGGGTTGTATATGTATCTTCAGGCAGTTATAATGCTGGAGGTTACTAAAAAATGTTATATGAAGAGCAGGTGTAAAAACCCTGATTTTCGAACGATTTATTTTAAATATTTAATAATATTTTAAATATTGAATTGATAATATAAATGGATTTTTTATATTGAGTTATCGATTTAATAATCAATTTCGATTTATTTTGAATATAAAGTAATTATCGTAATACGAGAACCTAAAATAATTCAATGCGAAATTAAAAACGGAGTCAAATTAATTCAAATAATTTATTAGAATTCTGTTTGAATATAAACGATAAATAATATTGATTTATTTTCAAGGAATTTATCGTTTTGAATTTAATTTATATCGGTTTAAATCTATATCTTATCCATATGATCGAATTAGGCTTTGTAGCCCGTTTCAGTGTGTTCAGAACAACGGTATAACCCTAGAAATGCCTGTTGTTGGGTTCAAAAAGGAGTTCGGAATCACGTAATATTTTAAATAAGGTAAAATTAATACTGGTTTGTATCAAATTAAAATTAAAATATTATAAGTGCTTTTTCCTTCATCACCAAGCTAAGTACCATGCCTCGTCACCCTTGCTAAAGTAATAACACATGCTATTACTGTTTTCCTTTCACTTCACGTATGAATGGTCTCATTCCTTCATCACGAAGTAAAACATGAAGTGAAATGGCTGTGTACCTTATGTTTGAACTCACGTCTATATAGTCAACCCCAAACCATCACTTTTCCCTTGTTCATTTACCAGTAGGATTAATTCAAGTCGTTCCCTTCCTCTTTAGTTTTACAAACAATTCAAAATCGACTTCGATCCAAAGAAAAAAGGGGGGAAAATTCAAATAAGCACGCTCGAATCAAACTTTAGAAACTCGAATTGGTTTCTCCTCGTTCAGTAAGAAGCTCGCGATGTTCATGGCGTAAGGTTAAGGATGAGTATACCAGGTCGCGATGGATGTTTGGGAGCCAAATGGAAGTTATGATAGGGTTATGGGGTGATGTCCGAAGGGTGCGATGCCCTGATTTGGAACTCGATGGTCACGACAAGGGGGACTGGGAAGTCGACAATTTGGTTGCGGTGGAGTTTTGGGTAATCGATCTTTAGGGTTGGCAACGGAAGTGACGATCGATTGAAGTGACATTAGTTCGAATAAAGGGGAAAGGGAGTGTGTGATCTGAAGTATGGTTCTCAGGTGTCCGATGTAGGGTCGGTCGATGAACTGGGTCCTGCCAAAGTGGTTTTGGATCAGATTTGATTCGAATAAGTAAAGCTACTCCTCACTGTAGCATGGTCTAAGGACTGGTCAACGCAAGTCTTGGCAATTTGGTGTTTGTTGTCGGCATTCAATCACAAGTCTGGTCGGTGCTGCAGTGATAAGTCGAAGGGAGCGGTTTGGTTGTTCTGGTTATGGATTGGATTAGCGAGAAATTGAAGTAGGAGTAAGGTATGAGTTTTACGGAATATAAAAAATTCATAGAATAATGTGGTTATTTATTTTAATAGTTAATTTAATTTAATAATTTAATTGATGGGTATAAATAAATAATCGTAGGTATAGATTTCTTTCAAGACAATTCGAGTAATTTCATAGCCTACAATACAACATTTAACTGGATATTCGACAATAGGAAAGTCACGGTGAATAAATCTCACTCCGTTTTATTTAGAATTATTTTTATTTGTTAAAAACATTTGTCTGTTGGTTTTTTGGTTGCATTAACTATCTTACTGTGGCTATTATTAAATATATATATATATATATTAGATATCTAGGATTGGTGTTTATGGTTATTATACAAATATATTGGTGATTGGATAGTTCCGGCGGTACCATTAGCGGATGCCCGCAGTATCATTAGCAGATGACCCTATACGCCCCACGCTATGATAGTGGATGACCTTCTATACCGTGATATCCTGCCTCGAAGCAGGATGGGTATTATTTATCTTGGCTAACGTCTGTGGATGCAGGGAAAACAGGTTAGAGGAATCCGACTGGATTCCTCAAAAATACTATTATTTGTTTGTTTCATATATATTATCATATATGATGTGTTGGAAAGTATGTGTTGGATAATTAGTTGTTTTTGATTGGTCAAATGTCACTGGGCCTAAATGTTGATTTATATAAAATATCGTAAAATGATATTTAGAGATTTAAAAGGAAAATCTATTTTTCCAAAAATAGAATTCGAATTTTGAATGGATTATAAATATTTACTTGTTTTGTAAAATAAAAACAAGTATTGAATTTATAAACGGCATTTATAAATTAGATAATGCAGTGAATTTATAAACAGTGTTTATAAGTACAATGAAATGATTTTTACGGGATAACCAGGGAATTGAAATGAATTTATAAACAATGTTTATAAATAGAAATGGAAAAATTTATCATTGGATAGTTTGAATATTTAGATTCAAATGTGAATTTAAAGATAGAAATGGGGAAATCATTTTAAAGAAATAAACGATGGAATTTATTCTGATGTTCAGAATATAAATTGAACTAAAATAAATCTGTAAGGATTTATGATTTGAATTCGATTAATTCGAATTTATTTAAATAGAAGTTAAATTGAATATAAAAATAAATTGGGTGTTATATATATAAGTTATTATACATAGAAATTTCCTAAATAAGATTTTGGTTGTAAATAGATTTCTAAATAGAACTTGTTTAAATATGTAAGACAAGGAAATTTATAAACGATGTTTATAAATATGATGAATTAATTATCAAGAGATAATTTGAAATATTAAATTCAAATATGAATTTAAAAGTATAAATTGAAATCATTTCGAAAAAAAATGATAGTTTTTATTTCGAAGTACAGAATATAAAAGGGGTTGGGTTTCAAATAGGTATTTGAAAGGAAAGCTTGTTTTAATTTTTAAACAAGAAAATTAATTTATAAACAATGTTTATAAAAATAGGGAAATAAATTATCATTGGATAATTTAGAAGTTTAAATTCAAGAAATAATTTAAAAAGTGAAATTGGAAAACGTGTTGAAAATAGAATAATTGATTATATTACGAAACTTAGAATATAAACTGAATTGAGAAATTCTGGAGGAGTTATAATTGGAATTCGATTATACCGAATTTTATAATTTATTTATAAAAGGTAATTGGGATTTTAAATAACAAATCGAGTATAAATAAATGTATAACCGAGTAAGGAAAAATCAGCGATTTTAGATAATCAGAATTATTGAGTTGAATTGGGAAAATTAGTTTGATAAATATTAAAAATATATTAGAATGGAGTTGAATTTATTTTAAACGAAGTTTAAAAGTTTATACATATAAATATAATTAAAACGGACTCGCCGCAGCGCGGCAGTTCGTAAATTGGCGTTTCGAACTTCAATTGAGTATATAGAACTCAATTAAGTCGGAATTCTTTGAAACAAGAATCGTCAGGACCGGTTGGATAATAGCTTTCTAATGGAAGAGAAAAATCTGGATTTCGTCTGATAGATTTTGAGTTATGTCAAAATCAAATTTTCAGGAAAGCAGCGCCAAAATCGTTAAAAAACCATAATGGTCTATATAAATAAATATAAGGATTTTTAAGTAAATAAAATATGAATTTCCATTTGAAAAATATGGACTTGAGTTATAAAATAAACATGAACTCGAGTGGAGTAAATGGATTGATTTTTGAAACAAAATCAGTTATTTATTTTTGAATAGAATTAACTAAGTGGAAGAATAATTTGTTAATCGAATTTTAAATCAAGATATTTCTTTTGATAAGTAAATGAGACTTGTGAATTTCATATTCGAAATCGAATATGAAACCTAAAATGAAAATGGGATTCAATTGATTTATAAGCAAACTAAAATACATACGAACATGATATGTTCAAATAACAAGTGAAATAGACTAAGAAGCTAGTTAAAGAATAAATGGGCGAAACTGAATTCAAACGATTGGATTGAGTTGAATTGAATTGAAATAGGTGAACATGTGTTAAACAGGTATGGAATGAAGAGAATGAAGTTTATAAATTTAGTGCCCAACAATAAGGTACATGTTTAAATTCCATATGAGGTTTTATGCGCCGAATCGGCAAGCTACTTGGCTTTTTGATTTTCTTTTTGAATGGAAAGGGCCTAGAGAGGCAAGTTGAGGTTTGAACTATCGACCGGTACAAAGGAGGTTATGGCGAATTTTTCAGGGAATTTAAGGAGTTAGAATATTTTTAAGAAATTTTGAAAGTTAGAAATCAGTGTATCGATATATATAGAATTCGATAAGGAAACGAACTTGAAAATAGAATACTATAAACAAAAAGAAAATCTATAGTTAAATCTGGTAAAATTAGGAAGCGAATCGTATACGAGTTTAGAAACGGATAATGGGTTTTATGATGTTGATTTTTTGAGGTAAGTGGTTTTGTCTGTTTTGAAGTTAAGGTGTTTTCGGTCAAGGTCTGAGAGGTAGTTATACCCCAACTCATTGCTGGCTGTTGAGTTGGGTACGCATAATAGAGGGTTCTCGCTTCACGTTAGGTGGCGGACGGGAAACTCTTACCTCTACATGTCCCTCGAAAGTAAGGGAGGGTTGGTTGTGAAGTCGAAATGCTGGTCGTAAAATGAGTTGGTGGGGTACCAGTGTAAGCCACGGGAGGAGGTTAGCCCTCTGCCATGGGGGTTGAGGGATGGTTGAAAAGCCTACCTGCAAGATGTTCTTGTTGAACCCAGTGTATTCCCCTCCAGAGATACACTATCGGAAGGTGGTTCCATACCTTGTCATAGTCGGAATCCAATCTCCAATAAGCGCCCTGCGTTTTTTTTTTTTTTTTGATTTTATATTATATATGGAGCGTGAGATGCAAGCGTTCTGCTAGATTCTATTTATTTGATGTAGACATTATTATAATATCATTGGATTCATTATCAAAAATATTTTTGGTTATCGTAAGGTAAAAACCATCCGTGTTTATGTGTGGATCGGTCATACGATCATCATTTCTTTCGAAAGGATTTTGAAAGTTAAACAATTGGTTAGAGTTTACTCAAACCAGTCCCATGACTGACCCAGAGTTTATTTTGTTTGTTTTTCCTAAACTCTTGGGTGCCCATATTTGTACGGGCAATCAAGTAGTCGGGATTTTACAAATTCATTTGGAGGAGAAAGAAGCAGGAGGCTTCACCTGTTAGCTATAGACTATTATATTTCCGCTGTGTACTATGTGGTATCTGGAAACAGGTGTTTATAACTGTTCCAGGAATAACTGTTGTGCTTTGATGATGGTATGTATATAAAGTTACTGATTTTTATTTCAAAAGTTATGTTATATAATATATTTTATTCATTTTGCTGTGACATTTGTTTTCTTTGTTTTCTTCACTTCTAACATTTCTTTCTTTCTATTTCTCATCCTCTAACTTCTTTTTAATAATGAATCGTATTTCTGTGCAATTTGGGTTGGACGTATGGTGATATTAGTCGACTCAGATAGTACGGATTTGCAGGCTATTACAGTTGGTATCAGAGCTTAGGTTGAGCGAATACCTAGGCTTTGGTGGGATTGTTCTCATTAGAGATAGGGTCAGTAGTACCCTAGAATGAGTTGAGTGTGTGTGTGTGTGTATATATATATATATATATACACGAGAGAGCGTATTTGTAAATTGATATAAAAATTGTTTTATATTGTGTTGGATAGTCTGTTGAGAGGTTTATGAATTCTGATCGAATCATGGGATGCCACAAAGTCGATAGGAATTTCTAAACACTTAAACAAAGCAATTTGACACCATATTGTTTCAAGTCGGCAAATGAAATAAATTTACCCAAAAATTCTATTTTCAAATAGAAAAGGAATAATTTTCTAAAAATTATTATATTATAGGGATGTGCTGGTTGTTATAATTATAATCAAACGAGATTATAAGGATTGGAATGGTTATAGATAATCGAATATAATTTGTATAAGAATGAAAAATACAAATGAGATGGATTAAAATTAAATTCAAACCAGAATTTGGAATTTAATCCTGGGAAGTTGGAAAATATTTTTCGAAGTATGTTAAAATGATATAGCTTTGTTTTGGAAGGATTTTTGAATAAAAATCATTTTTGAATGGATTTTGAAATTGTTAAAACACTGAACTCACTCCAGTGGCTGGAAAATAAATCTGATAATGACTACAGCATCATCAGTGTTTATTTTCGAGTTTCTAAGTGATGGATTGCAACCTTAGAAATTTTTTGATAGATATTTGTTTGAAAGAAAACAAGTTGATTTGAAAATTCAAAAGTTTTGAATTTGAGATGGAAATAAATATATGTATATATTTATGTGATTTTTAAAAGGTTTGAAATAAAAACCCGGGTATTTGAATTTTGGAATTTAAATTTAACTTAAACAAGTTAAATGGATCGAAGTAAATAAATTGAAACCAAAAGTTTTGGTAGAACTAAAATTTGTTGAAATATAAAGAGTTGAGTTCAACATAAGTGAATTTTGAACAGTTAATGGGTTTATAGAACTTTTCCTACCCTAGTAATTTCGGGGACGAAATTCTTTTAAGGAGGAAGAATGTAACGACCCTGATTTTTGAACGATTTATTTTAAATATTTAATACTATTTTAAATATTGAATTGATAATATAAATGGATTTTTTATATTGAGTTATCGATTTAATAATCGATTTCGATTTATTTCGAATATAAAGTAATTATCGTAATATGAGAACCTAAAATAATTCAATGCGAAATTAAAAACGAAGTCAAATTAATTCAAATAATTTATTAGAATTCTGTTTGAATATAAACTATAAATAATATTAATTTATTATCAAGGAATTTATCGTTTCAAATTTAATTTATATCGGTTTAAATCTATATCTTCTCCATATGATCGAATTGGGCTTTGTAACCCGTTTCAGTGTGTTCAGAACAATGGTATAACCCTAGAAATGCCTGTTGTTGGGTTCAAAAAGGAGTTAAGAATCACGTAATATTTTAAATAAGGTAAAATCAATATTGGTTCGTATCAAATTAAAATTTAAATATTATAAGTGCTTTTTCCTTCATCACTAAGCTAAGTACCATGCCTCGTCATCGTAGCTAAAGTAATAACACATGCTATTACTGCTTTCCTTTCCCTTCACGTACGAATGGTCTCATTCCTTCATCATGAAGTAAAACATGAAGTGAAATGGTTGTGTACCTTATGTCTGAACTCGCGTGAAACGACCCGAACTTCCCCATGAAGGAAAGCACGGATTGAGTTGAGAACATGACAAATCAGAACACAAACAGAAGAACATTTCATTGTTAGTTACAATAATTCCATCAGAATACAAGAATGTACAGAGTATGAATGAATATTATACATCATAAAATATCAGAGATTTAAATTACATTACATAGCAGTGGAAAATAATACAAAACACAACTGAAGGTGATATACGGATACAGAGCTTTCCGGATATCATTCCAGCTGCAAAACCAGGATCCTGTGAATATAAATCTGCAAAACCAAAACTACTAGCTGTCCGTGTGGAAAATAGGGGCACCCAGAGTTTAGGTTAAAACAATAAACTCCAGGTCAGTCATGTGACTGGTATGAGAACTAAAACAGTTATTTAAAACTTTACTTTAAAAGAGAGTAATTCAAGGGACCACGCCGTATAACACGGAACCAGTTTCCTCCCAAAAATACTAGTGCATAGAATAAACAACGCAATGCTTTTTGTAAAAATGAAGCTATTATAAGACTCAGGTCCCATCACATAATGCAACGCAAGCTGGAGAATAGGGTTTTACCTTATAATAGCCAAACATGCTTGGTACGTTTAAAACAAATCATTTTGATACTATTATAATGTAAAGTGTATGAAAACAACTTCAAATATAAATGTATCAATCATAGACAGCATAGTGCCCCATCCCACTATGTCGCCATACTTGGCTCTACAAATAAAACTGAAATGTCATGTATTGGAAATTGGATTTTCGTCATGAGTCGAGGCCAGGGATGGCTCCTCACCGCTTCGAGACACTCTAGCAAATGTCTCAGGACTACACACTCTGGGTAACCCTTGGATCTTCAGGGTCGGTCCTCTCTTACGTTTGAGGATTAGTTATTCCTGAACACACGTTTCCCGGTCCTATCGGACCTATATCCATTGGCTCCGAAGAGACCGATATATCTGAGGCTCCTCGCAATCCAACATCCACAAAGGTAAAAATATAAAATGTCAGGCCGTGATAAAACACTGACACCACCTATAGCTAGAAAGAAACGTCGTGCACTCCCTGCAGTCACGATCCCGTTTTTGACTCATACCGAGGTGTGAGGCTTGCGAATTAACGCTATACACAAAGCTACGCTGTATTAAAGTCGTGCTTTGATCATCAACCACAAGACTTTGCTTTTCAACAAAAGCCTTGTTCATTTGCATCCCGGGATGCCACATAGGCAATTCATGCCATGCGACTGATATCTATCGATATATAACCTCTAAGCTCGTACGTCTCAGAGAAGGGCGTTAAGCAAGAGAATAAATTCTCCGCCACCAAACAGATATATATTTAATAGAAATCAATCAACACAGAATAAAATCCAATGTCAGACACATAATCCATTTACAAGTCCGTTCTGGGTCTGAACGAAACCGGAGGAACCTTATTCCTCGCATATCCATCGATCTCCAAGTACGTCTGGACGATCACCAACTGATTCCCTCCTTTTTGGTGTACAGCCCAATCAAGATCATCAGTAATTATCCAAACGATGTGAAGACTTCTAGTCTTCCACCACCGTCTTCATCTTCGACTTATCGTTGAATCAGTTATTCAGAATGGGATAGACCCGGTCTTTCCAAATAGCTCGCGTATATAATAAACAAGTACTATAAAACACAACATACGCCTCATTCCAATTCTGAATATCCTTTTATTTAAATATTCACATCTTTTGGGAAAGGTTCCCATTAATTTTATCAAAGATAAATTCTTTAAAATTTATTCTTTAATCTTCCTTTGGATGTCATTTCAAACCAAATTATGGTTTTCCAAACTAGTCGAGATTAGCGAACCACACCGAAGTAATCATTTGTTTTATTTCCCAATCCCAACCTATTCATCCCATGGAGAAAAACTGTTATTACCCCATAACTAACACCACGGTGTTATCGGTAAATTTAATTACCATTTCACGTTCAAATCTAATTAAGGATTTAACTATCGCTATGAGCCAAATTGGTGATACTCCATTCTCGATCATTTTCCAAATTTGATAATTCAAATTATCAATTCACCTTTCAATCTAATTAAAGATTCATTAAAACTCCACTTAGTTTTAATCTTCCCAAAAATCAGTATTAGTGATTATTTAACTTTGGAAAATCAAACATGTCGCATCGACAATCTACACCGCACTATTGATATCTGTCGATATATAACCTCTGAGCTCGTACGTCTCCGAGAAGGACGTTAAGCAAGAGAATAAATTCTCTGCCGCCAAACAGATATATATTAAGCAGAGATCAACCATAAAGTTCGAAATACAACGACAGACATGTAATCCTATCTTTTACTGGGTTAAAGAACTAATGTCATTTAAAACACAGTTCACGACAAACCCAAATCACATTCCATTAATTATGGAATTTTCACGGAAAAACAAATCAATATATATTCGATATCAATTTTCGTATCCGACTAATAATATAAATGGAATAACGGCAAAGCCTTTTAAATTCCATATGTATTAACAGTCTTCCTCCATAGAATTTCATTTCGATTATTATCAAATCGAATTCCATTCAATTCCAATTTAGTATATTAAATTGGAAAACTTTACTTTGGAAAATCCCATTAAATCTTTATAAAAAGATTTATAAATTCCAGATCATATTTCACTGTAAATCGGGTTAAAGAATGAATGTCATTAAAAACACAGTTCACAATAAACCCAATTCACATTCCATTTATTATCGGGTTAAAGAACAAATGTCATTTAAAACACCGTTCACGATAAACCCGAAAATCAATTCTAATTCAATTCCAATTAAATATATTAATTAATTGGTATACTTCATTAAATCTATATAAAAAGATTTAATCTTTTCTCAACTGGTTCAAGAACGGTGTTGATGAAGATACCATTCACGACAATCCCAAATCTCATTTGATATTAAATACAAGGCTCTGAATAGAAAATATATCGGCTTATATTCAATATCAAATTCTGAAACCAACAAATATCGCTTTGGAAATAACGATATAAAATGTATCTTCGAAATTTCCTCCACAATATCAGTATAATCATGGAATCCAATATCGAAATATTCTGAAGATAATTTCGATTCAAATCCATTCCAATTTATATATTGGAAATTCTGGTTATCTTCAAAACCATTTCAAATCCAATTTATTTATTTTAAAAATATTGAATTTATAATTCTAGTTCAAAACTAGTTCATTTTGATAAAAATATATTTTTATCTTTTCAAATATTGGATTTTTCATCCTAATTCTTTCCAAATCATTTATTTTGATTTTACACAAATTATTGATATTTTTAATAATTTTATCAAGGTCCGTACAGTCGATTTCCTATAACGGCCATCGAATTGCACTTACAGCGACCTTTTCTGAAATTGATTTGGACATATCTCCAAATCCAACCATTAGATTTCAAATCTCTTGTATTCATTAGAAACCTCTTTTTGATACGAACCCAACGGTTCGGGTTTTAGGAGAATCCGACGGTCGGATCTCCCGTAATGTCCGTTCGAAGCCAATGGTCGAAATTCGCAAATTGCCGCAGCGCAGCGCGTTCTATTCAGGCCATGATAATATATATAAAATATATATAATATATAAAATATATATATAGTATATATTTCGTCGATTTCCATTTAAAATGAATTTTATAAATCATTTTAAATTCGTTTTCAAAACGATTTCGACTTCATATTCAATTTCTAATCAAAATTGAATATTCTAATATAGATTCGTTTTAAATTCATTTCAAATCGATTTCAATTCAAATCGATTTCAATTCAATTTCAATCTAATTCGAATTTCAAATCATTTTTCAATTCTAATTCGAATTTCAAATTTATTTCAATTCAATTCGAATTTCAAATCACTTTTCCATTTGAATTCGAATTTCAAATCACTTTTCAATTTTAATTCGAATTTCAAATCACTTTTCAATTTTAATTCGTTTTGAATACCTTTTAAATCGTATTTTATAAATCGTTTTAAATTCGTTTTCAAAACGATTTCAACTTCATATTCAATTTTTAATCAAAATTGAATATTCCATATCATCGATATATAAATGATATTATTTTCAAATCATTATAATTTGAAATCAATTCATTTTCGATATTCATTATAAAAATGAATAAAATCGATATAAATATCGTTCACGTCAAAATGGCGTCAATCTAATCAACACGGCTTTATATATTTAAATATATTCGTGCCCATCCCAAATCGGACATCAAAATCAAATTTTGATCTTTTACTGAATATTATTTTAAAATATTCATTCTTTTAAAATAGTCGTTATTTCAAAATATTTATTCGTTCTGAACTGGAATCTGACACAATCAATTACCATATAATTTGATTATATGGATTTCATACAACACACGTACACCACAACAATCATACACAGTCAATCATCATCCAAAGTGCATTCTACACTGCATAAGCATTAAATATAAATATTTAACGCTTATAACAGCTTGTCAATCAATCGATCGACATACAACTAATTATTGAGATTAGTGTATGTCGTATATCATCCCAATACCGGTGTGGGGTTTCAAACATTCAAACACAGGTTTTATTTGTGCAGTTGGGCGATGTGTAAAATTTATCGTCCCAATCAATATCAGTCAAATGTGTGTACATAAACAAATCGTTTGATTTGTTTATAAATATTTATTTTATTCATATACACGTTAAAAATTATATTTTTAACTGTATAAAATATTTTATCCCATTCTACATCACACAATCAAATTTCACATCACAATCAAACAAATAAACAAGCCGTCCATAGTTTGTGGACGACGGGTGTCGGGTGCTGCTAAGCACCGTCTGCATCCTAGTATATATTTTAACTAAAAATAAAAATAAAAGTGAGAAGTTCTCACTGAGGGTTCCACTTCGCCATTCTATATTTCTGAAATTCAGAACAGTCTGGATTTGCCCGCAATGCCAACGCAGTTTTCTCTACGCTGTTCATATTAAAAATCACATTTTAATTTCAACGCTATAAAAATCACATTTTTATTTCTACTTCATATATTTTTATCGCTTCTTTCTATATAAAAATTATATTTTTATATCTTTACTTCTTATATAAAGATCGAATTTTTATTATCTATATAATATAAAAATCATATTTTTATTATCTCTACTACATAAAAAATCATATTTTTATCATCTCTATAATATAAAAATTATATTTTTAATTTGCTTCACAAATAAAAATCCTATTTTTATCGAAGTAAAAACCATATTTTTACTTCACTAGTATATATATAAAAATCCTATTTTTATCGAAGTAAAAATCATATTTTTACTTCACTAGTATATATATAAAAATCAATCTTTTTCATATAACTCAAAATTATATTTTTACTCGACTAAAAATCATATCTTTTTCTATGTTAAAAATCACTACTTTATTCCACTTCTATATAAATAAAAATCAAATTCTTCTTTCACTTCTATATAAAAAAAATCAAATTTTTCTTTCCTAACAAAAAAATTTATACCTTTACTGTGCTATAATATATATATAATTTCTATTTTTCCATTGCTTAAACAAATCAAAATGAAAAGGACTTACCGGTGGAAATGGGGATTCACGGCAGCATTGGGGGGGGGGGGTTCTGATCGTCCGAGGGGGCGTGGGGGTCGCTAGAGGTGGCGGCCGACATCAGGGGGGCGGCGGATGGTCAGCTTTGGCCTGAGGCGGCGGTTGGGTACGGATTTTGGGGGATAGGGCTTCACGCAACAGGGAAAGGAGAGAGGAGCGAGAGGAGGATGAGAAAGGGGGGCCCTCGCGCTGGCGGCGGTGCGCCAGAGGGCGCGGCGGCGCGCTGCTGGGAGGAGCGCGGCTCCTCCTTCCTCTTTTTATTTTTTTATTTTATCTATTTGAAAAAGTAAACGGGTGGGGGGCTGAGAGAGAGTATATATAGGGATATTTTTCTTTCTTTTTTTATATATTTTATTATTTAATTTCAAAAAGTACTTTTTTTATTTTGAACTCGAAATCAAACCCACCGACTGTTGTCCCTAGCTAATTACCCTCATTTTGAACACAATGGGATATGTATCGTAAGCCAGTTTGATTTTTTCGATCGGTTTCCGTCAAAATCAAAATATAAATCTATATATTGAATTTGAACGCACATTTCAATTTACCGGAGCAACATACGGACTCTAAAAATTCCCGAAAAATATTTTCTAGCTTCGTATTGATGATAAGGTTCTAACAAAACTAATTTCGTCAAATTCCGAAACCGTTTGAAAAATGGCCATTTTCTGGTCGATCGAAATTGACTGAAACTGTTAAAACACGTTTTCTTGTGCCACGCTCACATATTGATTCAGAAAATTATGAATTTTGAAAAATAGCAATAACTTGACATCCCGGATCCAACAAAAGTGGTTTCGTCGAAAACTGAGGTCGTTTGCAAAATTTTCATTTTTAAGAGCCAAAAATTCCATAGTGACTATTCTGAATTTTCAACTGGGCATTTCTTTCTATTCCCGCTATGAAATTTCAATTTTTCGGATTCGTTGGAAAGACATTCTTAGTTAGATTCTAATATTTTTGGTTTCGCTAAAATCCGTTTTATTTTGAATCCTGTACATTCATTTGAAATTGGAAATCGAATTTTCGAACTACCGCGCCATTTTCAATTCCTTTTATAATATAAAATAAATATTTATATTCTAACGTCGATTCAAATAAATATATACGTTCTAATTCTATTCAAAAAAAATTCTCATCGTTATTATTTAAAATAATTCATTTTAAATATTCAAAATTCACTAAAATTGCCACACAAAAAAAAAAATGGCTCGGATTTTCCGGGTTATTACATCGCGTCTATATAGTGAACCCCAAACCATCACTTTTCCCTTGTTCATTTACCAGTTGGATTAATTCAAGTCGTTCCCTTCCTCTTTCGTTTTTCAAACAATTCAAAATCGACTTCGATCCAAAGAAAAAAAGGGGGCAAATTCAAATAAGCACGCTTGAACCAAACTTTAGAAACTCGAATTGATTTCTCCTCATTCAGTAAGAAGCTCGCAATGTTCATGGCTTAAGGTTGAGGATGAGTATACCATGTCACGATGGATTTTTGGGAGCCAAATGGAAGTTACAATAGGGTTATGGGGTGATGTCCGAAGGGTGCGATGCCCTGATTTGGAACTCGATGGTCACGACAAGGGGGACTGGGAAGTCGACAGTTTGGTTGCGGTGGAGTTTTGGGTAATCGATCTTTAGGGTTGGCAACAGAAGTGAGGATCGATTGAAGTGACACTGGTTCGAATAAAGGGGAAAAGGAGTGCGTGATCTGAAGTAGGGTTCTCAGGGGTCCGATGTAGGGTCGGTAGATGAACTGGGTCTTGGCAAAGTGGTTTTGGATCAGATTTGGTTCGAATAAGTAAAGCTACTCCTCACTGTAGCATGGTCTAAGGACTGGTGAATGCAAGTCCAGGCAATTTTGTGTTTGTTGTCGGCATTCAATCGCAAATCTGGTCGGTGCTGCAGTGATAAGTCGAAGGGAGCAGTTTGGTTGTTCTGGTTATGGATTGGATTAGCGAGAAATCGATGTAGCAGTAAGATATGAGTTTTACGGAATTTAAAAAATTCATAGAATAATTTGGTTATTTATTTTAATAGTTAATTTATTTTAATAATTTAATTGTTGGGTATAAAAAAAATCGTAGGTATAGATTTCTTTCAAGACAATTCGAGTAATTTCATAGCCGACAATACAACATTTAACAGGATATTCGACAATGGGAAAGTCACGGTGAGTAAATCTCACTCCATTTTATTTAGAATCATTTTTATTTGTTAAAAATATTTGTCTGTTGGTTTTTTGGTTGCATTAAAATCTTACTGTGGCTATTATTAAAATATACTAGTTATCTAGGATTGGTGTTTGTGGTTATTATATATATATATATATATATATATATATATATATATATATATATTGGTGATTGGATAGTTCCCGTAGTACCATTAGCGGATGCCCCCAGTATCATTAGTGGATGACCCAATATGCCCTACGCTATGATAGTGGATGACCTTCTATACCGCGATGTCCTGCCTCAAAGCAGGATGGGTATTATTTATGTTGGCTAACGTCTGTGGATGCAGGGAAAACAGGTACGAGGAATCCGACTGGATTCCTCAAAAATATTATTATTTGTTTTTTCATATATATTATCATATATGATGTGTTGGAAAGTATGTGTTGGATAATTGGTTGTTTTTGATTGGTTAAATGTCACTGGCCCTAAATGTTGATTTATATAAAATATCGTAAAATGATATTTAGAGATTTAAAAGGAAAATCTATTTTTCCAAAAATAAAATTCGAATTTTGAATGGATTATAAATATTTACTTGTTTTGTAAAATAAAAACAAGTATTGAATTTATAAACGGCATTTAGAAATTAGATAATGAAGTGAATTTATAAATAGTGTTTATAAGTACAATGAAATGATTTTTATGGGATAACCAGGGAATTGAAATGAATTTATAAACAATGTTTATAAATAGAAATGAAAAAAATTATCATTGGATAGTTTGAATATTTAAATTCAAATGTGAATTTAAAGATAAATGGGGAAATCGTTTTAATGAAAAAAAACGATGGAATTTATTCTGATGTTCAGAATATAAATTGAACTAAAATAAATCCGTAAAGATTTATGATTTGAATTCGATTAATTCGAATTTATTTAAATAGAAGTTAAATTGAATATGAAAATAAATTGGGGGTTATATATATATAAGTTATTATAAGTAGAAATTTCCTAAATAAGATTTTGGTTGTAAATAGATTTCTAAATAGAACTTGTTTAAATATGTAAGACAAGGAAATTTATACACGATGTTTATAAATATAATGAATTAATTATCAAGAGATAATTTGAAATATTAAATTCAAATATGAATTTAAAAGTATAAATTGAAATCATTTTGAAAAAAAAAATGATAGTTTTTATTCCGAAATTCGGAATATAAAAGGGGTTGGGTTTCAAATAGGTATTTGAAAGGAAAGCTTGTTTTAATTTTTAAACAAGAAAATTAATTTATAAACAATGTTTATAAAAATAGGGAAATAAATTATCATTGGATAATTTAGAAGTTTAAATTCAAGAAAGAATTTAAAAAGTGAAATTGGAAAACGTGTTGAAAATAGAATAATTGATTATATTCCGGGACTTAGAATATAAACTGAATTGAGAAATTCCAGAGGAGTTATAATTGGAATTCGATCATACCGAATTTTATAATTTATTTATAAAAGGAATTGGGATTTAAAATAACAAATCGAGTATAAATAAATGTATAACCGAGTAAGAAAAAATCAGCGATTATAGATAATCAGAATTATTGAGTTGAATTGGGAAAATTGATTTGATATATGTTAAAAAAAATATTAGAATGGAGTTGAATTTATTTTAAACGAAGTTTAAAAGTTTACATATATAAATATAATTAAAACGAACTCGCCGCAGCGCGGCAGTTCATAAATTGGCGTTTCGAACTTCAATTGAGTATATAGAACTCAAATTAAGTCGGAATTCTTTGAAACAAGAATCGTCAGGACCGATTGAATAATAGTTTTCTAATGGAAGAGAAAAATCTGGATTTCGTCTGATAGATTTTGAGTTATGTCAAAATCAAATTTTCAGGAAAGCAGCGCCAAAATCGTTTAAAAACCATAATGGTTTATATAAATAAATATAAGGATTTTTAAGCAAATAAAATCCGAATTTCCATTTGAAAAATTTGGACTTGAGCTATAAAATAAACATGAACTCGAGTGGAGTAAATGGATTGATTTTTGAAACAAAATCAGTTATTTATTTTTGAATAGAATTAACTAAGAGGAAGAATAATTTGTTAATCGAATTTTAGATCAAGATATTTCTTTTGATAAGTAAATGAGACTTGTGAATTTCATATTTGAAATCGAATATGAAACCTGAAATGAAAATGGGATTCAATTGATTTATAAGCAAACTAATATACATACGAACATGATATGTTCAAATAACAAGTGAAATAGACTAAGAAGCTAATTAAAGAATAAATGGGCGAAACTAAATTCAAACGATTGGATTGAATTGAAAACAGGTGAACATGTGTTAAACATGTATGGAATGAAGAGAATGAAGTTTATAAATTTAGTGCTCGACAATAAGGTACATGTTTAAATTCCATATGAGGTTTTATCCGCCGAATCGGCAAGCCACTTGGCTTTTTTACTTTCTTTTTGAATGGAAAGGACCTAGAGAGGCGAGTTGAGGTTTGAACTATCGACCGATACAAAGGAGGTTATGGCGAATTTTTCCGGGAATTTAAGGAGTTAGAATATTTTAAAGAAAAATTTTGATAGTTAGAAATCAATGTATCGATATATATAGAATTCGATAAGGAAACAAACTTGAAAATAGAATACTATAAACAAAAAGAAAATCTATAATTAAATCTAGTAAAATTAGGAAGCGAAATGTATACGGGTTTAGAAATGGATATTGGGTTTTATGATGTTGATTTTTCGAGCTACGTGGTTTTGTATGTTTTGAAGTTAAGGATGTTTTCGGTCAAGGTCTGAGAGGTAGTTATATCCCCAACTTGATTGATTTCATTTTTAACTGATAAATAGCAAGGTTCGGTCTCGAAGATAAATGTTTGAATAAGATTAGTTGAATGCAGTATTTTGGGTTGTCGTAATGATGTTTTACACAATAGTCAATTTTACCCAAGAATGTGGAATTTTGGAAATATAAAGATAAATATTTCCTAAGTATAAAAATAACTGAGTTCGGGAAAGAGATAAGTAATTGGAATATTTTCCAATTATTAATAGAAGATATTTCTAAGTATAGAAAATAAAAGAAGACGAAATATGGAAATATTTCCAAACAGCGTAAGAGACCAAGATGATTATTGAAAATATTTGGTTAACAAATATTAGTAAGGAAATGAAGAAGTGATTTAATTAATGAAATATTAATTAAGAGGCCTAGTGGTTTGTTTAAGGGCAGGCAGCATAGCTATGTGGGTCGCTCTCATTAGGATGTATAATCACCTATCTAGAGAAATTCCTTTTACTTCTTTAATATATTGATGCTGTCCCTTTTCGGGAAACGTTTGCTGATCCCAACCGTTGGTGATATACATTCGATACACTCAAGCAAAATGAGTGGTCGGTCATGTGTGGGTCGGGTTGCAAGATGTTCTTATTGAACCCAGTGTATTCCCCTCTAGAGATAAACTATCGGAAGGTGGTTCCATACCTTGTCATAGTCGGAATCCAATCTCCAATAAGCGCCCTACGTTTTTTTTTTGATTTTATATTATATATGGAGCGTGAGATGCAAGTGTTCTGCTAGATTCTATTTATTTGATGTAGACATTATTATAATATCACTAGATTCGATATCAAAAATATTTTTGGTTATTGTAAGGTAAAAACCATCCGTGTTTATGTGTGGATCGGTCTTACGATCATCATTTCTTTTGAAAGGATTTTGAAAGTTAAACAATTAGTTGGAGTTTACTCGCACTAGTCCCATAACTGACCCAGAGTTTATTTTGTTTGTTTTCGCTAAACTCTTGGGTGCCCATATTTGAACGGGCAGTCAAGTAGTCGGGATTTTACAGATTCACTTGGAGGAGAAAGAAGCAGGAGACTTCACCTGTTAGCTATGGACTGTCATATTTTCGCTGTGTACTATGTGGTATCTGGAAACATGTGTTTATAACTGTTCCAGGAATAACTGTTGTGCTCTGATGATGGTATGTATATAAAGTTACTGATTTGTATTTCAAAAGTTATGTTATATAATATATTTTATTCGTTTCGCTGTGAGATTTGTCTTCTTTGTTTTCTTCTCTTCTAACATTTCTTTCTTTCTATTTCTCATCCTCTAACTTCTTTCTAATAATGATTCGTATTTCTGTGCAATTTGGGTTGGACGTGTGATGTTATTAGTCGACTCAGATAGTACGAATTTACGGGCCATTACAGCAGGATTCGAAAGTTGTTAGGTCATCTAAAATATGGAAGTATTTTATAAAAATAGGAGTTGAAGCTGTTGTGATCTTATTAGCAAAATGCAGTGGCATTGTTTTTTACGTCTGAATGTGATAATGTGAATACAATATTACGTATTTATTCCAGCTTTTAAGGTGTTCATTGCTTTTTACATTTTCCAGATTTGAAGACTTATTCCTGCTATTATTTGACGTGTTATGATGTTATGCAGTGTGAAAGTATAAAATATCTAGGGACTTTTATGGAGAGAAGAGGAAACTAATGGAATAAAGGTGAGAGCTTAAAAAGTTTGCTATTATCTAATAGATTTTAAGTTGGCGATTTTAAGTCCCATATCTGATTAGATGCATCAAATAAAGAACCTTACTGATCTGTACCAATGTAGTATCATCTTGTGGATTATTATTAGTAAATACCTGTAATTTGAGGTAAAAAGTTAAAACTAAGCATTTTCATTAAATATTATTGTCCGTAATAAATATTTTCCATAATGTGCATATAGAATGGAAATGATTTTTTTTTTGATCTAACCGCTAAAACCTTGATTACTGTTTTTAATGAATGCTGATGACCTTATAAGATTACGAAGGATGAAGCTGAAGATATATGATAATAAAAGCTGAAGTAGTTGTTACCGATGTCTCGTCTTTTTAGGGTTAGTGTATCCCAATTTAAGTACATAAACGAGAAAACCAAAAGATCGTCATTATATCGCAGTCTATCATTAATTATTCAACATCAAGCTTTTTATTGCAAAAAAATTCAACAATAACAGAGTTCAACATTTACTTTTGTCGTCAGTTTTTTAATTTCAGCAGTTTCAGTTGTTCAAATAACAATGGAATTTTTAAGAGATTTATTTATTATATCTACTTTTGCATTTCTTTATTTTAATTAAATGTCTATTGATATGATGATAGATGTTAAGTTTATATTTGTTTTGTTCTCCTTTTATTTCTTAAATTCATCAAATAATTTAGAGCTGCAAAAAAATTAGACATTAAGAGTACAAGAATTCTACTTATATTATATAATAAAAATATATGTATGTGCTTGTGAGTGATTCCATTGATAGCATATTTTTAGTTTTAAGTCCGTTTACATATACAATTGATAGTGTAAAATTGGATATACACTTTTTAATTACTTCAATTTTCTTTTAAACTACACTATAATTTTTAACTAAAATCTGAATTAAAATAAATTTGAATAAATAATTCATATTTTATGTTAAACAATTTTAGCGGTCGGTTTTTCCACCGTTGTACGGTTATACTAGTTAAAAAGCGTAATACGCATTTGTTGGAGTTATGATTCAGATAACCACCTTGTCTGCCTGGGCTTAATGTATATTCTTTTTATTTAACAAACAGGATACCGAACATGTTACTGTTCGGCTGTTGAATAACATAGAGTAGTGCACAGCCACTGAATAAACATAGAATAGCCGCTGAAAATAATCGTCCGACACCAAAAAGCCATTGTAAAGCATATACATACAATTTGTTTTGCACCGGATGAAATATAAGAATCCTATGCTAAATAGTAGCCAAAAAAAATTCGGATGACAGCAGCAGCGTATTTCTACAAAATTTAGTCTGTGCACAAACTTTGTAAATTATACAACTGCATTGTACATGAAACATCAAAATGAATATCCTCAACAATTCGTGGTAATTTAAAATCCATTAAAAAAAATGATTTTATTATTATTATTATTTGGAAATAATCAAAAAATTTGTAATTTCCGTCAAATAAGCCTAGAAACGTGAAATTATTACACAGAAATAGACTAAGAGATTGTAGAGGGAAATGTTGGGATATAAAGTTCCTCTTTATATAAATTATTATTAGTGGAAAATAGGGAGAATGACTAACTTAACAAAAAAATTGGTGAAAAGTATGGAAAATTTAGAATTTAGAGAGAAGGCCAAATGATAGTGTAAATGGAAAAAGGTTAATGGGCCCCCTGAATTCCACCTTTAGTGTAAATGTGTACTTCTCTCTAATTTTGAAACTTTCCATACTTTTCATCAAATTTTTTTCAAACTTTGTCCTCTAAAAGAAAATCCTCATATAGAGTGGCCACTGAAAATAATTTGGCCGTTTTGTTGTTGTTGTTGAATGAAAATACGACCGTTGGAGCTTTCAAACCAGATGGAAATAGAGTGGAAGGTTTAAAGCGCCGATATTATCGGCGCCTTGTGTAACACGCCGATTTTTTCGGAGCGCGTCGAAAAAATCGACGCGCTACATATTGCATCGATAATATCGATGCGCGGAACCAATTCCGGATTCATGATTGGCCTCATAATATTTTGTCGAATATTACATGTTGTAATATCTGTTGGGTTGCAAACGAGGTGAATATCCTTAATTCAAAAGCATAACACGCATTTGTTGGAGATACACTAATAGTGAATCCCAAAAGTCAATTAAGATTCAGATAACTACCTTATATGCCTGGTCTTAATGTATATTCTTTTTCTTTAGCAAACAGATCGAACACTTTACTGTTCAGCTGTTGAATCAACATAGAGTAGTGCAATGCCACTGAAGAAAGATAGAATAGCCACTGAAAATAATCGTATGACACCAAAAAGCCGTTGTAAAGCATATACATACAATTTGTTTTGCACTGGATGAAAAATAAGAATCCTAAGCTAAATAGTATCCAAAAAAAATTTGATAGCACTTCGGTGGATGACAACAGCAGCGTATTTCTACAAAATTTAGGGTGTGTTTGGTTTACGTTTATCAATTTTGAGTTTTCGCACATACACAAATACCGACGGTGCACACATATCGTGAAAAACAATCGTTTTACAAAACGAAGTTAACACACAAAACCAAAAACAACTTTTTATTATTTTCCATATTTTAAGAAATAACGGAGAAACGATAACAAATTCATTTATCCATCACCCCGCGGTTCCCTCCATCACTTCTTCCGCCTTTGATTCGTCATTTTCGATATACCTTAAATCTTCCTAACTTTCATATTAATGCTGAAGACTAAAAATTCAAAGAATAAAATAAACCAATTACTACCTTAGTCTATGCTCAGACTTTGTAAATTATACAACTGCTTTGTACATGAAACATCAAAATGAATATCCTCAACAATTCGTGGTAATTAAAATTCATAAAAAACGATTTCATTATTATTATTATTATTTGGAAATAATCAAAAAAATTGTAATCTCAGTCAAATAAGCCTAGAAACGTGAAATTATTACACAGAAATAGACTAAAGAGATTGTAGAGGGAAATGTTGAGATATAAAGATCCTCTTTATATAAATTATTATTAATAAAGTACCTGATATTGGTCAAAGTCATGTTGATCAAGTCAAGTACTTAAGTATTGACCAAGTTGTAATATGTACCCACTACCTTTGGACTTCTACCAGTTTTTCAACGTCTCCGTCTATTTAAACATGAAGTAAAGATGAGTATTGCTTCATTCACAAAAAGGAAAAGGAAAACGATCATCAAATTTAGTCCTTAACAGCCATGGTGAAGGTAAGCAAAACATGAATAATTTGCTTATTTTTACTTGCTTTTTATGAATATATTCAGTATTACAATAATAGCCCTGCTGATTATGTAATAAATATAAAGAACACGTTGTTAACGTGTAATCTAGTTAAGCTATCTAAATCTGTTCATACAGCAAAAGATTGTTGTGAAAGTAGGAATGGAGGATGCAAGAAAGAAATCTCAAGCTTTTGTTGTTGCTGTTGGATTTGAAGGTATGATATTGATGCTTCTCCTTTATATTTCTTGCTCTCTTCACTGTGTTATTCCATTTTGATTCTTCAAATTATCAGAAACTCTGTTAAGAAAAATCAAAAATGATATCTGATTTGTGACATAGTAAATTGAAGTTTTACATACATGTTTTTGTATATGTCAGGATTCATATCTGCAGAAATAAACGGAGAAACACTGGTGGTCATCGGAGAAGGAATGGACGCAATAGAGCTAACGAGGAGACTTAGAAAGAAGATGGGGTTTGCAGAGTTGAGCGGCGTCACAACAGTAGAGGAGAAGAAAGAGGAGAAGAAGGAGGAGAAGAAAGAAGATAAAATTACACCACAATTAGACTTTTGGACGTATCAAATGCAATATGGAATGACACCTCAACCCTTCTTCGTGTAGGATCATGTAACTCGAACCGTTTAGGCACAACTTGAATAAGAATAGGGCCTTAATTAGTATGATTGTAAAAGAAATTGAAGAAGAAAAAGGATTGATTTTAAAGAATTGGCCTTTTACATAGAAGGTTGTTTACTAAACACTTTTGTAGATAATGCAATGGAAAACGTACATATTTCTAGATTGTCTTCCTAATCTTGTCAGAAGGTCATTCCTTGTGTAAGGAAAATTGAAATGTTTAAGTAACAGAAAGGGAAAACGCACGGAATCAAGTATTTTGAGGTGCAGGAGTTAAGGTTGTAGAAATACGCAATGCATAAGTTCAAAGAAGAATAGATCAGATGCTTGATTAAGCAAATATCACAGAGGACCAAACTGGAAATACAACAAAAACACCCTTCGAAATTAGGAGCTAAGAAAAAAAATGTCGGATCAAAAGATGCAAAAATTCTGGAGAAGCTAACAGTGAGCCCATCCACAACATCCAGCGTTGCCAGATCTGGAATGACGAAGGTGAAAAGGTTGAAAATTGCAATTCGATTTTGGATCCAGGACCCATTTAGATATTGGCCACGTAAGGAGGTTTAAAGATGATGGCTGGGCACAGAGGGATGCATTCTTGAATATCCAACTCCGTTGTTTCCATGTGTCGGATCAATATTATCCATTGATTTGCACAAAATCTAATAGTTTTGAGTGGATCGTAGAACCCGTTCATTAGATTATTAATAATATGTGTAGTTAATGTGTGGTGGTGATTTGTCGGGCACACGGAAACACCGGAGTTGGATACAGAATAATTGATCCCGGACATAGAGGAGCTGCACGACTGCAGAATACACTTGCATCGAAAAAGGGGAGCGAGGACCAGAGAGCCAAGACGGGGGACTACTCTAGGACTGTCAATTTGAAATCAGTTCGGTAACCGCACGGAAATTAGTTTAGTTGGCGGGTCATTTTCGGATCAATTCGAATTTAATTCGAAACGGATGAGTTTACGGCTGTCCCGCTAACCCGATTTTGATCCGTCAAACCCGATTATATATTTTATCTTCTTCATACTTTTAGTCTTTTATGTATGATGTTAGTGTTAGTTTTTTATGTATACAGTAATCAGTATGCTTATATATTCTTGTGTAAGTTGCTATATTTTACTAATTTATTCTTGTGTGTTGTTAGTTTATATATATATATATATATATATATATATATATATATATATATATATATATATATATATTATATCTCTTCCACACCGTCAGTCTTTTATATATGCAGCATGCTCATATATTCTTATGTATAGAAAATGATTTTTGCATATGGCGATTTCAAGCTTTATATATGTGTTGCCTATTAGTGATTTTGTAACTAGATGTCTGTTGGTGATTTTGTAACTTGCTATCTGTTGGTGATTATATAATAGTGTTGTATGGTGGTGATTTGGTTCTTTTGCTGTTTATAATAGTGGACGAAATTTGTCAATGGGTCAAATGGGTAAACCTGACCCAACACAACTCGACACAACCGTTTAGTTAAATGAGTCACACAGGTCGGATTGGGTCAACCCGTTTATAAATGAGTTAGGAAAAAATGACCCATTTAAAAACAATCCGAACCCGACCCGAATCCAACTTGCTAATTATGACAGTTGGACGAGTATTTTTTTGTTTTGTTTTTATGCTGATCGTCTGCCTAGGTACGAACATTTGGTACAAAAAATTCAGAAATAATATATTTAAAATTTGTGTTGGTGGAAGGTTGTTCATAGTGTAAAATGATTTTAAGGATATTTGGTTATTGTTGAATTGTTTTTAGCATTAGAAAATACATAAAATTTATTATATTTAAATTTTTCTCTATAGTACTAAATAGAGGAAGGTTAGGTGCTCTCAACAACACAAATATCATATTTCTATCACTGAAGACAAAATAAAAACAAAACAACTTAAACTTAATAAACAGATGTAAGTGCTTGAAATGATACGTAACTTGTACGCATTCGCATTGAAAACAATGGATGGGATGCAATTTTCTTAACCTTTTTATTTTCAATTTTTTATCTTGGGTGGTATAAAATCATGTTCAATGCATGCATATTTCGATAACAATTAGTCCATAAAATAAAATTCACATTCAAAACTAAAAATGACTTTTTTAGTGTTTTTAAGAAATGATGAAAGAAACAAGAAATAATGCATCATTTCATCGTTATTTCATCACTTTTGCCATCTCCTCCATCTTCTTACTCTCATCCGTCGTCTCATCAGTCTTTCCTAGTTTTGTAATTATTGTTGAAAACAAAATAATAATTAAAATGATATTTTTTGAATGCATTGTTATTAATCCTTAGCACAACAAGAAATAGTCAGGATGCATAGTTTATTTCTAAAGGTCATAGTGTTAATCAGAATAACAATTTTTAATGGAATCCCTTAAGGCATAAAATGTATTTAATATTATTATATGTGATATTGTATGCTCGAGCTAACATTTTTACTTTCCTACCCATCCAACCGCACTTTCAGATAACTTTAAATTAAAAGTAACATAAGTACATAACAGTCATAAACGCTGTTTTTTTCCCTTTACATTTTGCTTTCCAGGAAAGCACCCTTCAAATGCAAAATTTCCTATATTCTGTAGCCAGACGAATTATGAGTTACTTGCTTTTGAAACAAATGGGCGTTCGTTTGACCGGTATCTATTTTAATTTTTTATGTTTTCTGAACCATTCATAAACTGACTTGTTAACTGTCTATTTTGATGTTTTATATTACAAGATAACGTATAACGTTTCCCTCCTTCCATAATGAATGGTACACTTAAGTACGAAGACACTGCAAAATTAGAACGTAACGGTTATCGTTACCATTACAAATACCGTTACTATACCATTTTTGTCGATAAATCAAAAACGTTTACCGCTACCGATATTGTTGGTATACCGAATGTCAGTATACCAAAACATCGGTAACGGTTTTGCCATTCACGATAAATTACCGTTACCTAAAAACATAAGAAATACTGCATTTATTTTACATCAAAGACTCGGTCACTTGCTAATAAACTTAACAACATCGGAAATCTGACAATCACGTACGTTAAAAACATGACACTTACAACTTTATAGGCCAATATCTTTAACTGTTGCAACGTCTCAGTAATTCAGTTGAAACATAAATACAAAAGTAAAATTTTACAGAAACCGTGCCGTCTAAAATAAACGATTTAAGGTGCGTTTGATTTTGAACGGTAGGGATATTTGGAAGGGGTATTTTGAAGGGGTTTTTTGTAAACGAGGAATACGTTTGTTTTTACAGAAATGGCAAATTGAAAGGGCAGAATTATTATTTTATTATTTATTTATTTGTGTTTATTATAGTTTTTAATCAATGCAGAATACAAATTATGAAATACAAATTGCAAAATACAAATTGCAAAATTTAAATTTCATAACTCAAACACCAATAAAACGCAGAATACCAGTTCACATAAAACAAAAATAATTCAAACATGCAAACACAACACCAAGATAAAAAGCAACAACAAATACATAAGAAAAATACAGTTGTCCAGCTCTCAGCTTTTGAACATCATGAAGAACACAACCCCAAAGCCGTACGGGCATGTCAATCAGATAAAAAGGGTTGTGGCCCTTCTATCGTTCTCTAACAGAACAACCGCCACCTTACACTTGAGATAATCACCATACACGTGCCGTACTGCCATGCACAGATCAATAAGCTCATCTTGGTCCATGAAATGAGGAGCAGAACGAGAAGGGCCAGCACTGGACCTAGCATGCCTACGAGCCAGACGGCTCGAAATCTCAGTAGCATCACCACGAATAAAAGCGTCGTACATCTGGGCATCGTGCAAATAAACTGGTGGAGCGGTTGAAACTATGTACTGACATTTGTCAATACAAATGCATCCTCTAAAAAGTGAGTCCAGCTCTTTGAATCGAGCTGGGGAGCCATCCTTGAATTTGCGACACGCTACTGGCACCGTCGCCCACCAATCGTCAGTCCAAGCGACGGTATCAATCTGCTCATCCCATTGCTCGCCATGAATCTGAAGCAGCTTGTTTCACGGGTTCCGGTCCCTCTTCATATTATCAAACTTGTTCTTCATTTGACCAGCTTTATAGTCCAACTCGGTGTGTTGGTTGAACATCGTCGCGATTGGCTGGTACCCATTTCCCAAGTTATGCGCATGAGAATCCAGATGTTTCATGCAAACATCGATGAAAGCATTGGTGGTGTCGTTATTTTATCCGGCAATGGAATGCGTAGAAGAGGATTGACTTGCAGTCATTCTGAAAAAAAACAAAAAATTAAGAAAAAAACATATAGCGAAGTTAAGAAGATAAAAGACGCAAATATAATAACAAAAAACTCAAAAAATCGACAGTTGAACGGGGATTTAAGCTTGAATTTTCGGATTGTTAGTGTGTTTTCGTGAGGAAAATGTAAAGAATTAGAGTGAATATAAAGGGGGAAGAAGAGGACCGACGGGTTCAGAAATTTCTTTCGCGTCATACGCGTCCGAAGCCTCTGACGCAAAAGCTAACTTTTGAGTTGTTCATCTCGAATGGGTACACGTATAGGTCCCACGTTTGACGCGTTAGACGCGTCGGACGCTTAAGACTGACACTAACATGGACTCCATTCACGAAATCAAACGCTACCTTCATTATATAACAACCATATTATGTCAGGTTAGATCAAACATCAGTGGTAACCAATGTGCTAAAACACCATAAACTATTACAAAAAACATGGAAATAAAAAAAGAACATACTGACTACAAAGTCCAACAAAAGTCCTGAACTTAGTTTCATGGTCAAAAGATAACACATATACTTAATACATAATATCGGTCTGTCTTTCGGCATTCCATTCAACTGAATTACAACATTTTTTTACCACCAAATAATTACAACATCAATTCTAATTTCTAGCCTAGAGCAACATTTTGCTGAAATCTTAATCATATAGGTTATTTGCAGTAGCCACTCCCAATAGTGGAATCAATTAAGCGAGTTTGACGATGGTAGATCAGAAGTGAAATGACCCGGGAAAAATTGACATTCGAATTTTGACACTAATACAATACTTGTGTTCACTTGCCAAAACTCAAGTATCAATAACCCATATAGTTAAAAGAAAAAAGTTAGACGATGAGAAAAAAAAATATGTTAGAATAGAAGAAGAAGAACGTCAACACTACAGAAACATAGTAGAATAGAGTCTCATAGCGGAACGAATAAGATATAATATATCAATATTCTTTACGCAAAGAGAAAACTGTGTGTGTCTGTGTGTTTATATATATGATTATACAATCAGAGTAAACAACTAGATCAACCTATATAATGTTGATAAATGCAACACACATAGTGGAAATAAATTAATATCAGAAAATACGAGAATACGCCTCGACTTTTGCTCCTCTCCTGAAGCTCCAAGCACAATCTAATGCATCCTGGGAAATGTATTAGGCTTGATCGAGCCCATTTTCCAAAAAAAGCACAATCACATGGATTGTCGGTCTGTAATACTTTCAATGAGAAATAAATAACTTGCTTAATTTTTAGAATTTTTTTGAAAGAATGGAACTCTCGTAAGACACGGTCATACATAAACATGGCATATGTTTTTTCCTTACGATAACCAAAATCACTTTTTATTATAAAATCCAATGATATTATAATAATGTCTATCAATCCACAAATAAAATAGGAATATAGACAAAAACTTGCATCTCACTTTTCAACATAGTTGGTTTATATTTAAAAACATATGACTCGTATTAGAGTTTGGATTTACAACATGACTAGGTATTGTACCACCTTCTGATTAGTGTTCTCTAGAGACAAAACACTATGAGTTCAACATAAACTACTAGCAACCTGACCACATAAAACCGGCCACTCATTCAAATTGAGTGTATTAAGTATATCATCACCGGTTGTTGGTCGTCCAACCGTATTCAATCTGAAGCATACAAAAAGGGACAATCGATTTCACTAGATCAAGTGACGATATACCCTAATGGGTATGACCTATATAGCCCTGTTGCCTGCCCGATTTTAGTCATTTCTCGGTTGATGAGGCTTGAAGTAACGATTATTTTTTTGAGATAGCATATACAACTTTGAATGTCATATTGTCATATCCCGTCAATCACTAATTGATTTGCACGAATATACTTTGCGTGTTAAGCTAAAAAAAAGTTGCCTTCTTCGCCACCATACTCGGTATATTTGTAAAAATCAATGCACGTGATTTTAGAAAATACCCTGTTAGGCATTCGTCTGTACAAGTTCGTTCTATGACTGAACGAGACCTAAAAAATCCTAGAACGTAGGGATTACTGTTGCAAGTTCAGTCTTGGTAATTAAGCAGAGACATCAGAAAGAATCCTTCTTACTCCGAAGACCCATGTCTTTAAATCTTCTTAATTCACATAATCTTCCCTGCCAAAATATTTTTCGAACGCAAAGTCGGTTCGAAATTGTTTTGGTCCAATTCACATCCCGGTCTCCTCGAACTAACACGTCAATAGTCAAAAGGGAATTAATTGATTGATAGTCGGTTCTTTGACTATCATTTCAAACAATATAATTAAGTACATCAGCAGCTCAGGCCCTTTTAATTAAAACCATTTATTAAATCATTTCATTTAATCTTAAAAATCGATTCCATATACTTATCTCACCAGAACAAGTATTTAAGATGACGAAATATAATATCGTCAATCATCAAGCAAATAATAATTATCCAAACATTCAAATTATACTAACGACAATGAATATTATTATGAAATAATAATATTCAGTAGGTATTCCAGAAAGAGTGAGAGATAACTCACAATTTGATTCAATCGATGATTTTGCGTCGTTTTATCCAATTTTAAACAGACATTTAAAATTCGACTAAATTCTGATGAGCTCCAAATCACTCAAAACAGTTCCTACGGCTAGCCTTCGTCGATGCGTTTCTAATTAATACCTAAGCCACTGACAATTCTTCTTCCTCGTTTTAAAGCTCACGGCCGCACTCCAGTATTACTCTTCCATAGTCGATCCTTCTTCCCATCAAAACAACCTCCATACTCTACCGTTTTTCATGAAAAATCTTCCACCGCGATCTCTGATTTGAACTCCACATAACCAACACCATCTTCTTTAACTTGCACTCCCCTCAAGAATTCCCAACTTCGACAACCCACCGTGAAACCAGAAAACAACGCGGCCCTTTTTACCTTGAAACCCCACCAAACTTTGTCCTATAACGCGCCTTAGCCTTTCAGACTCTCACATCACCTCGAGTTCACCACTAGTTGCCTCAAATTCCCAAAATCCCAACTTATCTTCATGCTTGGTTCGAAATTCCAACAACCAATATTTTTGGCAAACCCAACATGATCAATATTGAGAGAAAACTCTCGAGTATACGATCCTAACAATTCTAAAATTGCTTGATTTTGTTGATTATTCGATTTTATAACGAATTTTGAAGGATCAAAATAGGATTTGCCTTCATTTCATAATGCTGGGTTTCGTGAATAGGAAAAGAACAAAAGTGAACAAAATTTTTAAGGCTAAGGTACCTCACTTTCAGTCGAAATTTCTAGAACCAGGTTTATTCCATGACTTGCCGAGATTAGATAAAATTTGTAAAAATCTTGAAAGATTTTGCCAGGATAAGATATGAAAATGATATTAGCTGATGAGCAGATTTTATAAACATTTTAAAAGAATTTGTTTAGATTTTGAAAATGACGTTCTGAAAGAGAAACTTGATTTATAAAATATCTCGCGGTTCCGAACTCAAATGAAGACACCATGACCAACATTTATTTTAGGTTTTAACTATGATTCTAAACACACTAGAAGCAGTTTCATCGTCTAATTTGATTATTTGGAGAAGATATAAATTTATGATCGACGATTAAAATTGATTTCAATTAATAATTTTTTACTATGCTAATGGAGAGGAACCATTTTGCAATTTACCATAACATCTTGCTCTCGCATTCATCTTTCAAGTTAAAACTGTTAAATAAGGCTAACTTCTAAAACATTCTTCAAGCTTGCGAGGTGACCGGAGGAAAAGGAGATTCTTTGTACTTGGTAGTTATGGAACTTTATATTACTACAGAACCAAATGGAATAGTAAACCGACTAAACAAACTGTAAGCGTCTTATACCATTAACATCTTATTTCAGTTTATTATCAAATTTATTTCCTTTTAGTCGGCATGTACAGAGTATCCAGCTGTTATCAACGTGAAAGTAACATGTAAATATTCAGGGCAATATAATCAAGGAAGAAGTAGCCAAGGGATTGAATCGAGTGACAATGTAGTGAGAAATGTATGTAAATATGAATGCTTGTGTAATATACAAGTGAATGTACAATAGTGGAGTCCAAAAATTTGTACCATTTGAAATGTTGAAATAAAATATTTATTTGAATAAAATACTGTGTTATAATAATATTTATTATAATAATATGAAATCTTTGATTAATAACAGTTGAGGTGTAATTACTTTTAGCACTTGTAAAACAAATTTTAACAACTGCTAGAAACAGTTGTAGAAAAGGTTGACTTTATTACGATTTCCAGTTGTACTAGACATATTATAAGTGTTTTTGGCAGTTGTGAAAGAGAATTTTTTGTTCTAGTGGTACCTGTAGCAACACCTGTGTTGATGTTACCATAGGGTCACAAATGTGTCGCCTTTGACACTAACGCAACGCGGCAAATGGCAACCCCGAGAAGGTGTTGCCACATATCATTTTTTGCCTATAGCAACATTTTTTGGTACTTACTGCATCATTTCTCCAGTGTTGCTGTATGCAATCTATGACGTAGTGAATCAAATTGGTTAGGGCTAGATTATGAGCTTAGGTGAGCTCGATTGTGCTTGACTGAAGTGATGAAACAATCAAAGATATGGGGTTTTATAAACTCGGATTTTGGATCGGTAAGGTCGAATTGATGTAGCTTCATCACCACTTTTCAGATTAATGACTTCAGTTCGAATATCTCAGATCGTATAACACCGACTCGGTGAGGCCACGTCACCATCATGCTTGGATCAACTTGGGATTGAAGGAAGTGTAAGTTATACGCCCGGGTCGACTATGTCGAGCCGGTATGGTTCGACTATGTAGAGCTGGGTGCGGGCACGATTATTTGACACTTTCTTGTGCTTGGATGTGTTCAACTCCACTATGCTACTACTCCGGAGGGGACAAAACATGTCCAGGTCGATCTGGGATGGATATTTTGCATGAGCTGAGGACTCGTTCCACTATTCCTTTATGGTTGGATCGACCGCCACATGGTTTGGTCGAACTGAACACCTGGCCTTCCTATAAATATTGGATTTTTGACTTATAAAATGATCGAACTCTGTAAACTATGACAGAGAGGTGTAGGGACTCTACCATTGTCAATTACACTTTTTCTCTACTTCTCTTTCATTAAAACTAACTATATTGTGATCTATAGTAAAAATAATGTCTGATTACACTAAGTGGACGTAGGCCTGAGTGCCGAGCCACTGTAAAAACATTGCATGTCTCCTTTACTTTAACGCATTATGTGGTTGTGATATTTTGTGATTCTCTATGACATTGTGACTTTTTGGTGTTGGTCGTAGAAGAACCAATTTCTATACCAACATGATCCAAGCGGTATTCCCAATTTTTTCAGGTATTATTGAATAATTGTTTTTTTTTTAATTTTTCGCAATGGACTTGTGATATTTTATGGTCATTTTATCGTTGAGGCGGAGCTGCAATTCTGATTGTTTGCACAATTCCAGCATAACGATGAACGTCTCAAAGGGAGCGATCTAGTCCACGATTCAACGACAGATACAAATTCGAATTTCGAAGTTTTAGATCAAGGCGCAACAATATTTCACTTATTGCTTTTCTCATTATCAATATAAATATAATTTCATAATTTTTATCACCAAATTATTGTATAATCATGTTCATTTGGTACAATAGGTACATTATAAGGTTACATTTTATAAACAGTTATTAGGCCAGATCTATTTTATCTTAAAGTTTTAGCAAATCAACAAATTTATGTTAAGGAAATCCGAAATTTTTACAGTATCTTTTTAAAATTAATATTAGTTAAGAAAGTCAAAAATATTTGTTTTTAAAAGTCAATATATTAAATATGATCCTTTAAAATTTTACATTAATTGAGATAACATTACATTTAGATAATAAAACAAATAAAATTACAATCAATGTAGCTTTCATGATTTAAGGGTTTAACCAATAAGGCCTTTAATCTTGAATGAATACTATTCCATCTCCGAAACAATGGTTTAGCATATAGATTTGAATTTAAGTATCACTCAATGTGTTTTCATTTTGTTTTTAATTGTATCACCATTACAACGATGTGATGGATAACATCACTTCTGTTTCTTCATTGTTACCGTGCAAAGTTATAATATACTGTAGAGCTTAGTAGCGCTCAATGAATTTAAGAATACTGACAGTGACGCCCAAAAGTCAATTTTGATTCAGATAGCTACCTTGTATGCCTAGTCTTACCGTATATTCTTTTTCTTTAACAAGTAGAATACCGAACACCTTGCTGTTCGGCTGTTGAATCAACATACAGTAGTGCAAAGCTAGTAAAGAAATATAGAATAGCCGCTGAAAATAATCGTACGATAGCAAAAGGCCATTGTAAAGCAAATACATACGGTTTGCTTTTCTCTGGATGAAAAATAAGAACCCTACACTAAGGGTGCGTTCGCAGCAAAGTTTTGGCACGCTCAACTTTATGTTCGCGTCCGACGCGTCGGACACGAGCACTTTTTTCCACTTCCAAATGGAACGACCGCTGGATGTTGGAAATCAAGCCGTTGGCGTCCGACGCGTTTCCAACTTCTCTTCCTCCCTATATATTACCCCCTCTATCTTACACCTTACACAATACTACTTCTTCAACTCTTTCTACTTATTCGACTAATGTCAAACTCCGACTCATCCTCCGAGAACGACGATTTGATGGAGCTCTACGGGGTTTATCTGGTTCAGAATGAAAGGAGAAATCATATGACGCGGATTAATACTTCGGAGTTCACTGGCTTATCTTGGATCAACGAAATTTTGAATGGCCATCAAAGCCGTTGTCAAAATAATTTTCAGATGAAAAGGCTTTGTTTCTACGCATTATGTGAGAAACTGCAGCATCATGGTCTCGCTTCCAGACCAGAAATCTGTGTCATCGAAATGGTTGGAATATTCATTTATACAATGGCTACTGGGCTTTCAAATAGACAACTACAAGAAAGATTTCAACGATCAGGTAGCACAATTTCCGTTTGTTTTCATGATGTCCTAAACGCTTTTCAATTACTCGCTGCTGATGTAATAAAGCCAGCGGAACAACAATTTAATATTGTTTCACATCACATCAGAACTTCAACCCGGTATTACCCGTATTTCAAAAACTGTATTGGCGCTATAGACGGTACCCACGTATCTGCACATTTACCCGCTGATCAAATTATCCCTTATATTGGAAGAAAAGAGTTTGCAACTCAAAATATATTAGCGGTTTGTGATTTCGATTTACAGTTTACGTATGTTATGGTTGGTTGGAAAGGGACTGCACATGATAGCAGAATTTTTAATGCTGTTACAAACGATAGAAACTATAACTTTCCTTACCCTCCAGCTGGACAGTATTGTTTAGTTGATTCGGGCTATCCACTACAGACTGGATATTTACCGCCATATCGAAATATGAGATATCATATTCCGCATTTCCGTGATACAATGAATCAACCAAAGTCGGCCAATGAAGTGTTTAATTACTACCATTCGAGTTTACGGATGGCCATAGAACGAACATTTGGCATTTGGAAGAAAAAATTTACCATTCTCAACAAGATGCCTACATATCGGTTTCAAACTCAAGTGAAAGTTGTGGTGTCTACAATGGCCTTACACAACTTCATACGCAAATACAATAGTGGTGACCCAGATTTTATGGCTTTTGATGATGATCCTGAACGAATACCCGATATTTACTTGACGGAATATTATAGTATGAGAAATACGACGAATAGAGGCACGGAACGTGTTCAAGCAGAAGGATCCCGAGAAATGTCATTAGTTCGAGATACCATTAGAGATCGGTTGGTTGCTGCGGGTCTGCACTAATTTGTGTTTGTATTTGTAACTGTACTTGTATCTGTATTAGAAACTGTATTTGTATTTTTATTCGAATTCGAATTTGACAAACCATCTCTATTTAAATCTTATTTTAAAAATACCACGTTCAAATACCCCGTTCGTAGCTAAAAACACAATTCCCCTTCGCTACAGTACCACGCTCAAATGCCACGCTCAAATGTCACGCTCACGTTCGTTAATAACACACCCTAAATAGTATCTAAAAAATTCTATAGCATTTTGGTGGATGACAGTAGCAGCATATTTTTAAAAATTTAGTCTACGCACAAACTTTGTACATTATACAACCGCATTGTACATTGAAACATCAAAATGAATATCCTCAACAATTTGTGCTAACATAAAATCAATAGAAAAAACGATTTTAATATTTTTATTTATTAGCGTGCTTTGTGACCAGGCTACCTAAGCCAGAGACATGAGCATGAACTTATATTGGTTGGCGATCACTTGGATGGAGTAAACAAAAGTTGAAAAACTTGGATTCTACATACAAACATCACCGGGTCGGATCTTCCCTTTCGGATCGGGTTGGATATTGGCAGCTCAACACCATCGATTTGGTATGGATACAGCACTGGATCGGGTCACACCCCCGGGTCGGATTTAATTAATGGATCGGGTCGAGAGAACATACCCGATACCACATCAGTTGCGTGCACTGGAATGATACAGCTGGAATATAGCAAACACCGGATCGGGTCGAAGGCACCTACCCGACCCGATCACATGCGATCAAATGAACTCGAGATCTCAGCATCTCCACGGGGTTGGATTTGCCCCTACCCGATCCGCCTGGGGTGGTTTACTGCACATTAGGAGTGACCCTATTCTTATGCCTGGCTAATAACCTAGATCGGGTTCCACCTAGCCACGCATGTTATAAAGAACATTTCCCTAGGTTCTCCACCACTTTCGAGATCTTCACTGATGCTGCCACGTGGCATCCAACCCGTAGTTCTCCAATGCCTATAAATACATGAAAACTTGACCATTTTCGGGTACTTTTTACCATATGAAACTTCACATTCCTTAGTCATGGCTGCGAACAATTTTCCATTTCGAAATATGAATAATAAATATGATTGTATTCGAGAGATTGAGTGGCTATAATCATTTTACTTGTAATTCTCTATCGAATCAAAGAACTATAAAGTGGACTTAGACTCGTTAACACTGAACCGTTATAAATCTTGTATGTTTGATTGATTTTCTATGTTTTTAGCTTATAATTCTTCATTATTCTCTACAAAACATAAGTCAATTGGGTGTTAGTGCAATTTTTTGGTCTAACATTATTATTATTACTATTATTATTATTAATGGAAATAATCAAAAAAAATGTATTCTCAGTCAAATATGCTTAGAAACTCGAAATTAATTACACAGAAGTAGACTAAGAGATTATAGAGGGAAATGTTGGGATATAAAGATCTTTTTTATGTAAAATTATTATTATACAATAATAATAATAAACTATCCGTGATATTGGTCAAAGACATGTAGATCAA
Organism: Allium sativum; assembly: GCA_030737875.1. Lineage (NCBI taxonomy): Eukaryota > Viridiplantae > Streptophyta > Magnoliopsida > Asparagales > Amaryllidaceae > Allium > Allium sativum. The sequence goes on along the minus strand of CM060918.1, from coordinate 781,319,173 downwards.
GTCAATTACTTACGTATTGACCAAGTTGTAATATGTGCTCACTACCTTTGGCCTCCTACCATTCTTTCAACGATCTCCGTCTGTGTATACATGGAGTAAAGATGAGTAATGCTTCATTCACAAAAAGAAAAAGGGAAAAGGCCATTGAATTTAGTCCTCTAAAGACATGGTGAAGGTAAGCAAAAACATGAATAATTTGCTTATTTTTACTTGCTTTTAATGAATATATTCAGTATTAAAATAATAGCCCGGCTGATTATGTAATAAGCAAAAAAGAGCACGTTGTTAACCTGTAATCTAGTTAAGCTATCTATATCTGTTCATACAACAAAAGATTGCTGTGAAAGTAGGAATAGAGGATGCAAGAAAGAAATCTCAAGCTTTTGTTGTTGCTGTTGGATTCGAAGGTATGATATTGAATAGATGCTTCTCCTTTATATTTCTTGCTTTCTTCACTGTGTTATTACATTTTGATTCTTCAAATTATCAGAAACTCTGTTAAGAAAAATCGAAAATGACATCTGATTTGTGACCATATATAGTAAATTGAAGCTGTACATAAATGTATTTGTATATTTCAGGATTCATATCTGCAGAAATAAGTGGAGAAACACTGGCGGTCACTGGAGAAGGAATGGATGCAACAGAGCTAACGAAAAAGCTTAGAAAGAAGATGGGGTTTGCAGAGTTGATCAGCGTCGCAACAGTAGAGGAGAAGAAAGAGGAGGAGAAGAAAGAAGATAAAATTACAGCACAAGACTTTTGGACGTATGATCAAACGCAATATGGAATGACACCACAACCCTTCTGTTAGAAACCAATCACTAGAAACGTGCAAAAACCGTTTCTATGAACAGTAACGCCTTTAAGCGTTAGCAATACTGATTCAATGATATTGCAACTACAAAGTTCAGCCACAAGTATGCAAGGGAATGCACCGATACAGTAAATATCCAGAGAAAGAGAAAGAAGCAGTACCGACTATTGTTCGAGTCCAGCGAGCGCTGTTTCCTTGAAACGAAGTTGCTCCCTCTACAGCGCGGAAGGATGATGAGCAATCGTTTCCCAAGGATGAAACGGACCGTATTTGTGATGTTGCGCTACAGTCACAGATCGACGACGAACGCAAGAGAGTCTATGTATATATTTGATGCAGAACAGAGCGAGGAAGAAGAAAACAAGGAGGAGAGAAATTATACTTCAAATTCGTGTTTTGATTCGAATTCTGCAGGTCTATATATAGGCTGGAAGGGGCATGTTCTTATGAACATGTGCTTCTGTTCGAATTGCCACGGCTATGACTTTTGGAAATGTTGCGACCCTTTACCAACAGAAATTTCCGTTGGCAATCGCGCGGTCAAATTCAAAAAATAGCGGCTCCGCAGCGCAGCGAGCCCATCGGAGGCCCAATTAATCACCAGACCCCAAGAGCTCCAAGGCCCAAGGCCCTTTATCATTGACCTTTAAATATTAGCATGAATGTTTTATCATGCCATTGTCTCTCCCTCTTCCATCTCCTCTTTCTATTGATATAATACATCAAGCATTAGTATAAGTAGTGGCATAAGGCACAAATTTCCCCGATGTGGGACTTAGTTTGCCTCAACCACTTTACTCATTCTTCCAACAATCCCCCACATGAGTGAGTGGTTGTATAATCTGTTCTGAAACTTTGTGTAACATTTATCATATCGGTAAAAGTAGCTCAGAGGCCTTGAACTTTTCCTAGTGTTTTATCGTTATAACTAACTGGCGAATCAGTAGACTAGACTGTCTTTGAACTGTAAGCCGTTTGTGTAAGTCTATAAAGATAACACATGATAAATGCTCTTTAATCCCTTGGTTCTCTGTTTGTGTTCGTTTTTGCCATGAACACCGCCTTGGTTTCATGAGTGCTTAAAGAATTCGACCTTACAATTCTTCTTGAAGCGGCGCCTTCGCACTCACATAGGTGATTCTATTGAGAGTATCCCGTAATACTCCACTTGGTTCTTTATAACAACACAGTATAGACATCATTAAAAGCCTAGCTTATCCTATTCTCCGACGGGTTTTGCACTGACTTATCATAGGAATGTTTTGTATTTAACAGTGCTGTCAAGTTTATCTTAAACTTAGTTGTCCTTTTGAACCTAGATCTTGGGATCTCCAGTCAACTAGGTGGGGTTTCCGTTTTAGAAAACTTTTAGTTCATAGGTCTTAAGCCCATTCCCATCGACAAGGTTTGAACTTTCTCTCTTGGCAAGCCTTTTGTTAGTGGATCCGCTATGTTATCCTTTGACCTTACATAGTCTATAGTGATAACTCCATTAGAGAGAAGTTGTCTTAGGGTTTTATGTCTATGACGAATATGTCGAGACTTACCATTATATAATGTACTATTCGCCCTTCCTATAGCAGATTGACTATCACAATGTATACATATTGGAGGTACCGGTTTTTCCCAGTTTGGAATATCTTCCAAGAAACTCCTAAGCCAGTCTGCTTCTTCTGCGGCTTTATCTAGAGCAATGAACTCCGATTCCATTGTCGACCTTGCTATGCAAGTCTATTTGGATGATTTCCATGAGATTGCTCCATTTCCTAATGTAAACACATATCCACTTGTGGATTTTGTGTCATTTGAGCCAGTTATCCAATTGGCATCACTATATCCTTCTATCACTGAAGGATACTTCTCATATTGCAACACATAGTTTTGTGTGTACTTCAGATATCCTAGGACCCTTATTATTGCTTTCCAGCGATGTTTACCAGGATTACTGGTATATCTACTCAGCTTGCTTATAGCGTATGCAATATCAGGCCTAGTGCAATTCATGACATACATGATACTTCCCAGTATGCGAGAATATTCAAGTTGATATATTCCATCACCGGTGTTCTTTACCCAATTTTGGTTCATATCCACTGGTGATTTTGCAATGGTTATATTATACCGCTTGAACCTTTCAAGTAATTTGGCTATGTAATGTGACTGAGATAAGGCATATCCTTGTGGTGTTTTTATAATTTTCACACCCAAGATTACATCAGCCACTCCTAGGTCTTTCATGTCGAATCTAGAGGATAACATATCCTTCGCAGATTTTATTATGACATTATTATTTCCTAGGATTAGTAAATCATCAACATAAAGACAAACAATGACATATCCAATATCCGTATATCTTATATACACGCATTTATCTGATTCATTTATTTTGAATCCATTTGATAACATAGTTTCATCAAATTTCTCGTGCCATTGTTTTGGAGCTTGTTTAAGGCCATAAAATGATTTTACTAATTTTCACACCTTATTTTCATTTCCCGGGCTTAGAAACCCTTCTGGTTGCTGCATATATATTTCTTCTTCCAGTTCACCATTCAAAAACGCAGTTTTCACATCCATTTGGTGTATTTCCAAATTCAATATAGATGCGATTGCAATAAGCATCCTAATTGATGTTATTCTGGTAACTGGAGAGTATGTATTAAAGTAATCCAGATCTTCCTTCTGTCTGAATCCTTTTATTACAAGTCTTGCTTTATACTTGTCTACTGAGCCGTCAGCCTTTAGTTTCTTCTTAAATATCCATTTATATCCTAGTGGTTTTGATCCTTTAGGGAGATCCACTAGTTCCCACGTATGGTTTTGTAGAATGGATTCTATTTCACTATTGACGGCTTCTTTCCAATAAGGAGCATCGGGAGATGACATTGCCTGTTGATAAGTTAGAGGTTCATTTTCTATCATATATGCATAGAAATCAGGTCCAAAGGATTTAGAGGTCCTTTGTCGCTTGCTCCTTCTCGGTTCCTCTGTCTCAGTTTCATCATTCATTTCTCTTTGATTAGCATTATCCTCGGGAGTATCTGAATCTCTTGGCCTCTTTTGAACACTAGTTTCAATAGAGGTCTTTAGAGGATAAATGTGTTCAAAGAATCTTGCATTTTGAGACTCGATAATGGTGTTTTCATGAATATCATCAATTTCAGATTTGTACACCAAAAATCGATATGCACTACTATTATGAGCATATCCAATGAATATGCAATCTATAGTCTTTGGTCCAATTTTGACCTTTTTCGGCTTTGGTATTTCTACTTTGGCAAGACACCCCCACACTTTCAAGTATTTGTAGGATGGTGGTCTATTTTTCCAAAGTTCATGTGGAGATTTTGATGTTTTCTTTCGTGGTATTTTATTCAAGATGTGATTTGCCGAAAGAATAGCTTCTCCCCAAAAGTTATCTGGCAATCCAGAACTAATTAGTAAGGCATTCATCATTTCTTTAAGAGTTCTGTTTTTCCGTTCGACTATACCGTTGGATTGAGGTGAATACGGGGCTGTAGTTTGATGTATAATTCCATGCTCAGCACAAAATTCCTCAAACGGAGACTCGTATTCTCCTCCTCTATCACTTCTTAAAGATTTTATTTTCTTATTGAGTTTATTCTCAACTTCTGCCTTTATACTGTTTAAACATGTCGATTGCTTCGTCCTTACTTCTAAGGAGATATACGTTACAATATCTGGTACAATCATCAATGAATGTGATAAAGTATCTCTTTCCACCTCTAGTTTGACACATTTTCAAATCGCATACATCAGTATGTATTAATTCTAGAGGTTCGGTCTCTCGTTCAATGTGATGAAACGAGGTTCTAATCATTTTTGCTTCTGCACAAACTTGACATTTATAGTTGGAATCTATATTGCATTTTGGTATGAATTCTAGATTAATTAATTTTCGCAATGTATCAAAATTTACATGCCCTAATCTAGAATGCCATATGTTAGAAGAGTCAACAATATAAGCAGAAGATTCACTTTTATTCATATCATTGTTCGGTACAACAGTGGTTACATTTGCTTTAAACAATCCATCACACACATATCCACTTCCAACATACACTCCGTTCTTTGATATTACAAACTTATCAGCAACAAATGTTAGTTTGAAACCATGCTTGCTGAGCAACGATCCTGAAATCAGGTTCTTGCGGATTTCTGGAACGTGTAGAACGTCATTCAATTTTAGTTCCTTTCCAGAAGTTAACTTCAGTACAATCTTTCCCTTGCCTTCAACCTTTGATGCGGACGAGTTACCCATGAATAGTTGCTCATTATCAGTGGCAGGCTTGTAGGTTGTAAACATCCACTTGTTGGCACATATATGATGAGTGGCTCCTGTGTCTAGAAACCACTCCTTGTTGTTGCCAACAAGGTTGCATTCAGAAACAACTGCATACAAATCCATATATGTGTAACAACCCGTATTTCAATAACATGTTAAAACGAGAATCAAGGCAGAATTTAATTTTAAATTCTAAATCAAGTGAAACGGGCTATGCCATTGCGTTCGTCTCGGAAAAATACGCGAAATAGAGTCCGAGTTTTCGAGAATCGGAGTCCGTATGACCCGTTAAAGGCCCAAAGAAGATTTCTGGAAATTTGAATTTCGGAAACAGTTTTGGAAATCAGATCTGAGGCTAGGCGGTGAGTTTCCCGCCTAGGCCATGTCGACAGGGCTGTCGACAGGCCTGTCGACTTGGGCCCAGACCAAGTCGACAGCCCTGTCGACTTGCCTGTCGACAGGGGGTGGCCGGGGCAAGTAGCCTGGCGCACCTGTTTGTCTCACCTGGTCTTGTTCTTGGGCTGGGTCTGGAAGCTTCCGAGATCTGATGGTCCTAATCTATCCTAGGGTTAATCTAAGGGCCTAAAACTATCCTAATCTCTATAAAAAGACCCTAAACCTAACCTAAATCCCTAAAAATCAAACCTAGCAACTAAGTGCTGCCAAAATCAATTTTGATCATGGCCTCCATCTCCAGTCCCTAGAGCCTATGCACTCAAATCAAGTTCAAATCAAAAGGTGCAAGCTTGCTACACCAAATCAAGGCCAAATCAACATTGCTATGCGAGTTCCATGACGATTCTTCTACAAAGGAGGCACCTTTCTTAGCCAAGATGATTCATGCTCCTTTCCCTAGGCCTAACTATGTAAGTTCTAGCTACTTTTAGATGGAAACGGTAGTTTTGATAATGACATGGGATAAAATGAGGCTAAACATGATTATGCGAACCTATATGAACCTTACCTTGCCTCTTGTGTTCATGTTTATGATTTTAGGCCATGTGAGTGACTTAATCATGCCTCTCATGCTATGCATAACCTAGTTTAACTCGCAAGTTTGGATCTTTATGCATGAAATGCTAGCATGAACCTTTAGGAACCACTTTACTTGTGAAACATTGGCTAAGACAAGATTTTGGGGCTTATGCACGTTTATGAACCCAAACCCCTTATGCTAACATGCAAGTTTGTGGCCGAATCCTTTATGAGATTATGCATGCTCGTGGCCAATCCCCTCTTTTAAGTTGTGCATGTTTATGGCCAAACCCTTTTTGGTAATATGCATGTTTGTGGCCAAATTACCTTATAACACTATGCATGTTTATGGCTAATCCCTTTATGATGTTATGCATGTGGAAGCCAATCCCTTTTTGGCATCATGCATGTTTTGAGACCAATATGTGACATAGTATCCTTACTATGTTGACTCGCTTTGCTTGCGTTGGGAAAACACGATTTTGGGTAGTTAGATAAACATGAACATGTCGCAAAATCTTAACTTGAATATGACATGTGTTTATACTTGAAAATATGACTTGAAAGATAACATGGAAGTTGGCATGTAAGTATGCATAAAACATGAGCTTGGGAATTTACCTATTAAGTTAGGTCTACCCTTTGGGAATTTACCTATTAAGTTAGGTTTACCCAAATGCTTGAAAACTTGTAACATGTTTTGGAAACATGATGAACTTAGATAATATGAGTGTGGCCAACTCGAGGTTGGGTTGAGTTTGCAACGTAAAACTACCCGGAACCGACCGGCCTAACTAGTAGTTGCAAACAATAGGACCCAATGTGAGAAGTTGGTCATGTCGCGCTTAAGACCCGAGGTTAGACTAGGTTGTGGTGTAAATCTACCCGGACCCGCCCGGCTTAACTAGTAACCACAACAAGGTCTAATGTGAGAGGTTAAGAGTGCATTAATTAAATTAATGCCACATGATAAGGTTAAGTAAATTTGACTAATGACACTTAACCGATATGACACGAATGGGTAGGTTAAGTGGGACCGGGCTTGATTTCCTTAATGACACTTAACCGTGCAAGATGATTAGGAGATGGGGTTAAGTAATTTACACTTAACTAATCCGACTGGGTAATTAGATGGGGTTAAGTAATTAAGACTTAACTAACCTAACCACGGTAATTAGATGGGGTTAAGTAATCCACACTTAACTAATCTAAACACGGTAATTCGACGAGGTTAAGTTAAACACTTAACCAATTTAAACTTGGTAGTTCAATGAGGTTAAGTAACCAATACTTAACCAACTTAACGTGATAATTTAATGGGGTTAAGCAACTTATACTTAACCAATTATACATGAAGATTTGATGTGGTTAAGTGACCTAAACTTAACCAATCTAACTCGTTAATTTGATGTGGTTAAGTGAACTAAACTTAACCAATCTAACTCGTTAATTTGATGAGGTTAAGTTAACCTATACTTAACCAATCTAACGTGAAAACATGATAAGGCTAAGTCACGAATCACTTGAATACGCTTGACCGATTTGACTCGGTAATTTGACAAGGTCAAGTTAATTTATATAATTAACCAATCTAGAATGATAATTAGACGAGGTTAAGTTATGGATTGCTTAATATACTTAGCCAACTTGACACATGGTTTGTAGGGTTAAGTCTTGGACTTGGATACTTAGCCAATTTTGACATGGTTCGTAGACGGGCTAAGTTATGGACTTAAGTGACACTTAACCCATTAGATAAACCCTAATTCGGAGGATTGGGTAAATAACCATAGTTAACAAGGATTATGGAAATAAGGCTAAGTGGTAAACCTTAGTTAAGGGAAACTAAGTAATAATTCTTAGTCAAGGAAATTTGGACCATTTCTTAGATAGATCAGTAACCCGATACGTTAGGTCAACGTTTAAGTATGCGTGTAGGAGCAGGCTATCTGATTTAGATAAAGGCTCCAACGAACTGGGTAACGAAGCAGCGGCTTCGGGGAACGTGAGGATATTCTTGGGATCCCTCTGTGAGCTGCCAGGTCATTATACTAGGCTCACGAGAGGTTGAGGTCTGCGGTAGAAGAACCAAGAATATGCCTTGGTTGCTATGCGAGCGACCTAAAGACAGGGGTGGATAGCAGTGAGTCGGCGAATACATAAGGTGCCTGAGATAGCAAGTTCATCGATCATCTACCATCTTGAGTCAAGCGTGTACGTACGGAAAGGCAGGGAACACCCAACAAACCATAATTTGCTATCTAATTATGGGTGAGGTAGGCCGTAGGATGTGGGCTAGCCGGAGTGTAGTTCTCATGCAAGATTTTCTCTTGTGTTGCCTTTCACTAGTTGAGGGAGGGGTCTCGTGGGACCATAGCCACGTGTAGAAAAGCAGACCTTAGCATCTGCATCGGCAGATAAATCTAAAGCTCCCGACCGAGTCCTGTATTTCTTGTTTTGGCCGGTGACAGGACTCGGATGGCACGGTGTGATACATGTGCATCCAGTTATAGAAAAATGATTCACGATGATTGCATGGGAAAAAGGGCACGGTTGAGGGTTAGCGTAATCCCTAGTGGCCTAGGTGGTTTAACCCAAACCGAAATACGAAAGCGTGCAATAGGTAAGCGTAATCCCTAGTGGTGCTAGGTGGCGTAAGTACTGGTAGTTCAAACGATGATTCATATGGAAGAGCCTAGCTAGAACAAGGGTGACAGTCCAAACGATTTCAAGGATAATACGACATGAGGAAGCCCGTACGAGGTACGGCAAAGGACTGGACTTATATACATGGAGAGAAACATATGATTTGAGTAACCTATATATGCGATATTAGGTTGACATGGACCATTACACGACTTTGAGCACGGGACATTCATGGTTAACACATGACGCGGGTGGAGATACTAGTACGAGAGGTGCAGAGCAAATATACATGTTAGAACTAGGAAGAATATACATAATAGATACCGTGGGATGTTGACGGGGTAGATACCTTGGGATAATGTACTCGATAGAAATCTGATGATGTGATACCTTGACTTATCATAACACCGTAGCTTATCATGATACCTTAGTTTACCTTGCCGCAGTGGTTCAACCGGCTACCCTGGTTTATCTATCTTGTAGTTATCCTTATGTTTACTTTCAGTTTATGCATGTCATGTTACCTTTACCTGTTTTTATACTGGAAGTAGATAGGACTTACTCAGTCTTTTTGACTGACCCATTTTGTTTCGCCTCTTTTCTTCCGTTCCCCCCCCCAAGGTTTCAGGGAGGAAACAATGCTGTTTAGTTCGGACTTCTTCTGCTTGAAGTTCATCATGGATGGCTTGGACTTCTCTTGGCTATGGCTACTTTACTGTTTTTAATTGGGGAATAATTTATGAAAAAGGTTTCATGCTTCTTTATTTCGGCAAGACAGGTTTTGATGTACTCTGATGTAAAAAGGCTTTTGACCTCATTTATTAATGTTATGAAAGTTTGTTTTTACTTCCGCTATTTTATATGTTCTGTCTTGTGATATTTCTGTGCATGTTTACCAATAATGCCCCTCTAAAGCTAGTGCATTCCTTTGCGAGTGACCCTAGCGGAGGCGGGGTGTTACATTTGGTATCAGAGCAGAAGGTTACCAGACTGGGCAAAAGTTTTTAAAGACCTTCTGAAAACTATTTGAAAATCGTTTACAAAGAAGCATTTTTCAAGAAAATTTTCTTTTAAAAAGAAAAGGCTATTCCCCAAAGGCCATTAGCACTATCCTTGTTTCCTTAATTGAGTCTCTTTTCCTTTCTTTCCTCCATCTGTAGTCACAGTAGTTTTAACTGCGACTAGTCTTTTCTACCTACGAAAGTGTTTTCCTTACGATGGAGGTGGTTCTCGAGAGACCAGTGGTCGCGTTATAAGAAAGGATAGTGAGGAAGAGGATAAAGGATACGAGCTTAAGGAGGAGCAACTTGTTGGTATGGCTTAGTCCTCAAAGGAGGGAGAGGGATGAACAATGAAACCCATGACGAGAGAGTACCTTTGGCATGGCGAAACGGGACGGATAGTTAAGTATCACGGAACGGGGACAAGATCACTCGGAGGGCAATAGTGTGCTCTCATTTCTAGGGTACCTCAGAAGGAGGGTAACGATCTTGTTAAAGGTTTAGCCTTTCTTCTCTATCATCCTGTCGGGACTTTGCTTTGATCACCGCATCTTTTAAGTCCGCTTCGATAGTTGAGTCTCTGCACCTTAGTACTAGCGTAGTAGAGAATCCCGTTTTTGTCTCAAGTCCTATTGGAAGATCGGTCCATTTATTCATAGCTTGTTTGGATTTGAGAATGTCTATATCAAGTGTTGAGCTTGGAAATAATGCTTATGTTTATAAGTTGTGGATGGATTCTAGGGATGAAGTGGTTGTCCAGTAAGGGGTGCCACTCTCGGTTTTAGAAGGAGGGTAGTTAGACTCTTGGCTCGCTTTGGTAATACCCTCGAAGTCTCGTGTAACCTTTTGGATTCTGTCATGGCTAGTTACCTAGAATCCCAGGATGCAGTTGTTGGTAATCCGTTTGAATAGAATTCGCCGCTAAGGCGGATGGTTCGTGTCGATTATATATGAGTTATGGGAATCACCCTAGTAAGGACTCTTGGCAATTTGGATTGGCATCAGAAAACGAGATCCAGAATTCACTAGTGAATTTTGGAGAGCTGGCTTGAGTACGTAGATATGGTTGAGCCAAGTATACTAGGGAAAGAATAAGTGCAAGTGGAACGAGAGGCGACGAGGAAATGAGTTCCAACTCATGTTATGGAAACAGGAAGTAAGACGCTGCGAAATCGTGAAGTAAAAGGGGCGGTCAAGGCACGATGGAACTAAGCTCAAGGTAATGCGACGCAGGAGACTGAAGACTAAATACGTGCATGATATCTCTTTTGGGAATATATCCTCGACCCCTGTTTTCTGTTGAGCTTGCTTGTAGGCTATCTTTTATGGATATCCTCTCGGTCCTGTTTCTGTTACAAACCCCGTAAGGAGTTTGTTTTGTTTATCTTCTCGATCTTATTTTAGGGAATCTTAGGTAGAACCCTATGGATGTAAACATGTATTTGAAACATGTTATGGTTGATATGGTTGCAAATGATTGCAAGTGGTTGCTCGTGGATGCGCGAATACACGTTAGATACTAGATTGACGCGATCACATTTCATGTTGCATATACACGAGTATTTATACTTGTTTATGGATGAAATTGAATGTGTTACCATGTGGACGTTGCATATGGATGAATGTTTGTGCACGCATATAGTGTATATATATGACTAGGACTATTTGCATACATGTTGGATTCATGGCACTATACATATTTTTGCATTAGGAAGATTATCCAGGCCTGATCATTAGCATTAGCTAAGGAACATGTACACACACATTTTGCATATATTCATACAGCATTAGAAATCATCTAAGGACAATGGTTGCTTGTGGATGATGTTTTGAGTAGATGGATGATGGATGGTAGGATATGTTCTTCCTAACTTAGAGATTTCGGGGACGAAATCCTAAAAGGTGGGGAGAATGTAACAACCCGTATTTCAATAACATGTTAAAACGAGAATCAAGGCAGAATTTAATTTTAAATTCTAAATCAAGTGAAACGGGCTATGCCATTGCGTTCGTCTCGGAAAAATACGCGAAATAGAGTCCGAGTTTTCGAGAATTGGAGTCCGTATGACCCGTTAAAGGCCCAAAGAAGATTTCTGGAAATTTGAATTTCGAAAACAGTTTTGGAAATCAGATCTGGGGCTAGGCGGGGAGTTTTCCCGCCTAGGCCATGTCGACAGGGCTGTCGACAGGCCTGTCGACTTGGGCCCAGACCAAGTCGACAGCCCTGTCGACTTGCCTGTCGACAGGGGGTGGCCGGGGCAAGTAGCCTGGCGCACCTGTTTGTCTCACCTGGTCTTGTTCTTGGGCTGGGTCTGGAAGCTTCCGAGATCTGATGGTCCTAATCTATCCTAGGGTTAATCTAAGGGCCTAAAACTATCCTAATCTCTATAAAAAGACCCTAAACCTAACCTAAATCCCTAAAAATCAAACCTAGCAACTAAGTGCTGCCAAAATCAATTTTGATCATGGCCTCCATCTCCAATCCCTAGAGCCTATGCACTCAAATCAAGTTCAAATCAAAAGGTGCAAGCTTGCTACACCAAATCAAGGCCAAATCAACATTGCTATGCGAGTTCCATGACGATTCTTCTACAAAGGAGGCACATTTCTTAGCCAAGATGATTCATGCTCCTTTCCCTAGGCCTAACTATGTAAGTTCTAGCTACTTTTAGATGGAAACGGTAGTTTTGATAATGACATGGGATAAAATGAGGCTAAACATGATTATGCGAACCTATATGAACCTTACCTTGCCTCTTGTGTTCATGTTTATGATTTTAGGCCATGTGAGTGACTTAATCATGCCTCTCATGCTATGCATAACCTAGTTTAACTTGCAAGTTTGGATCTTTATGCATGAAATGCTAGCATGAACCTTTAGGAACCACTTTACTTGTGAAACATTGGCTAAGACAAGATTTTGGGGCTTATGCACGTTTATGAACCCAAACCCCTTATGCTAACATGCAAGTTTGTGGCCGAATCCTTTATGAGATTATGCATGCTCGTGGCCAATCCCCTCTTTTAAGTTGTGCATGTTTATGGCCAAACCCTTTTTGGTAATATGCATGTTTGTGGCCAAATTACCTTATAACACTATGCATGTTTATGGCTAATCCCTTTATGATGTTATGCATGTGGAAGCCAATCCCTTTTTGGCATCATGCATGTTTTGAGACCAATATGTGACATAGTATCCTTACTATGTTGACTCGCTTTGCTTGCGTTGGGAAAACACGATTTTGGGTAGTTAGATAAACATGAACATGTCGCAAAATCTTAACTTGAATATGACATGTGTTTATACTTGAAAATATGGCTTGAAAGATAACATGGAAGTTGGCATGTAAGTATGCATAAAACATGAGCTTGGGAATTTACCTATTAAGTTAGGTCTACCCTTTGGGAATTTACCTATTAAGTTAGGTCTACCCAAATGCTTGAAAACTTGTAACATGTTTTGGAAACATGATGAACTTAGATAATATGAGTGTGGCCAACTCGAGGTTGGGTTGAGTTTGCAACGTAAAACTACCCGGAACCGACCGGCCTAACTAGTAGTTGCAAACAATAGGACCCAATGTGAGAAGTTGGTCATGTCGCGCTTAAGACCCGAGGTTAGACTAGGTTGTGGTGTAAATCTACCCGGACCCGCCCGGCTTAACTAGTAACCACAACAAGGTCTAATGTGAGAGGTTAAGAGTGCATTAATTAAATTAATGCCACATGATAAGGTTAAGTAAATTTGACTAATGACACTTAACCGATATGACACGAATGGGTAGGTTAAGTGGGACCGGGCTTGATTTCCTTAATGACACTTAACCGTGCAAGATGATTAGGAGATGGGGTTAAGTAATTTACACTTAACTAATCCGACTGGGTAATTAGATGGGGTTAAGTAATTAAGACTTAACTAACCTAACCACGGTAATTAGATGGGGTTAAGTAATCCACACTTAACTAATCTAAACACGGTAATTCGACGAGGTTAAGTTAAACACTTAACCAATTTAAACTTGGTAGTTCAATGAGGTTAAGTAACCAATACTTAACCAACTTAACGTGATAATTTAATGGGGTTAAGCAACTTATACTTAACCAATTATACATGAAGATTTGATGTGGTTAAGTGACCTAAACTTAACCAATCTAACTCGTTAATTTGATGTGGTTAAGTGAACTAAACTTAACCAATCTAACTCGTTAATTTGATGAGGTTAAGTTAACCTATACTTAACCAATCTAACGTGAAAACATGATAAGGCTAAGTCACGAATCACTTGAATACGCTTGACCGATTTGACTCGGTAATTTGACAAGGTCAAGTTAATTTATATAATTAACCAATCTAGAATGATAATTAGACGAGGTTAAGTTATGGATTGCTTAATATACTTAGCCAACTTGACACATGGTTTGTAGGGTTAAGTCTTGGACTTGGATACTTAGCCAATTTTGACATGGTTCGTAGACGGGCTAAGTTATGGACTTAAGTGACACTTAACCCATTAGATAAACCCTAATTCGGAGGATTGGGTAAATAACCATAGTTAACAAGGATTATGGAAATAAGGCTAAGTGGTAAACCTTAGTTAAGGGAAACTAAGTAATAATTCTTAGTCAAGGAAATTTGGACCATTTCTTAGATAGATCAGTAACCCGATACGTTAGGTCAACGTTTAAGTATGCGTGTAGGAGCAGGCTATCTGATTTAGATAAAGGCTCCAACGAACTGGGTAACGAAGCAGCGGCTTCGGGGAACGTGAGGATATTCTTGGGATCCCTCTGTGAGCTGCCAGGTCATTATACTATGCTCACGAGAGGTTGAGGTCTGCGGTAGAAGAACCAAGAATATGCCTTGGTTGCTATGCGAGCGACCTAAAGACAGGGGTGGATAGCAGTGAGTCGGCGAATACATAAGGTGCCCGAGATAGCAAGTTCGTCGATCATCTACCATCTTGAGTCAAGCGTGTACGTACGGAAAGGCAGGGAACACCCAACAGACCATAATTTGCTATCTAATTATGGGTGAGGTAGGCCGTAGGATGTGGGCTAGCCGGAGTGTAGTTCTCATGCAAGATTTTCTCTTGTGTTGCCTTTCACTAGTTGAGGGAGGGGTCTCGTGGGACCATAGCCACGTGTAGAAAAGCAGACCTTAGCATCTGCATCGGCAGATAAATCTAAAGCTCCCGACCGAGTCCTGTATTTCTTGTTTTGGCCGGTGACAGGACTCGGATGGCACGGTGTGATACATGTGCATCCAGTTATAGAAAAACGATTCACGATGAATGCGTGGGAAAAAGGGCGCGGTTGAGGGTTAGCGTAATCCCTAGTGGCCTAGGTGGTTTAACCCAAACCGAAATACGAAAGCGTGCAATAGGTAAGCGTAATCCCTAGTGGTGCTAGGTGGCGTAGGTCCTGGTAGTTCAAACGATGATTCATATGGAAGAGCCTAGCTAGGTCAAGGGTGACAGTCCAAACGATTTCAAGGATAATACGACATGAGGAAGCCCGTACGAGGTACGGCAAAGGACTGGACTTATATACATGGAGAGAAACATATGATTTGAGTAACCTATATATGCGATATTAGGTTGACATGGACCATTACACGACTTTGAGCACGGGACATTCATGGTTAACACATGACGCGGGTGGAGATACTAGTACGAGAGGTGCAGAGCAAATATACATGTTAGAACTAGGAAGAATATACATAATAGATACCGTGGGATGTTGACGGGGTAGATACCTTGGGATAATGTACTCGATAGAAATCTGACGATGTGATACCTTGACTTATCATAACACCGTAGCTTATCATGATACCTTAGTTTACCTTGCCGCAGTGGTTCAACCGGCTACCCTGGTTTATCTATCTTGTAGTTATCCTTATGTTTACTTTCAGTTTATGCATGTCATGTTACCTTTACCTGTTTTTATACTGGAAGTAGATAGGACTTACTCAGTCTTTTTGACTGACCCGTTTTGTTTCGCCTCTTTTCTTCCGTTTCCCCCCCCCCCCCAGGTTTCAGGGAGGAAACAATGCTGTTTAGTTCGGACTTCTTCTGCTTGAAGGTCATCATGGATGGCTTGGACTTCTCTTGGCTATGGCTACTTTACTGTTTTTAATTGGGGAATAATTTATGAAAAAGGTTTCATGCTTCTTTATTTCGGCAAGACAGGTTTTGATGTACTCTGATGTAAAAAGGCTTTTGACCTCATTTATTAATGTTATGAAAGTTTGTTTTTACTTCCGCTATTTTATATGTTCTGTCTTGTGATATTTCTGTGCATGTTTACCAATAATGCCCCTCTAAAGCTAGTGCATTCCTTTGCGAGTGACCCTAGCGGAGGCGGGGTGTTACAATATGTGACATCCTCTGAATTTCCTGCCATATTTGCTTCAGGTTTCTTCTTTTTGGGCGCACGACACACGGCTGCTTTGTGGCCTTTCTTCCCACAATTATGGCAAGATCCTTGAAACTTCTTTTGTTTCTTTGCATTAGGATTCTGCTCGCGCTTTCTTTTATTTGTCTTTTCATCCTCAACCACGTTGGCTTTTGCCTGCAATGAACTGGTAGCCTTTTTCTCTAATTTTCTGTTGTCTTCTTCGATTCGCAGACGAACAATCAGATCCTCCATGGTCATTTCCTTGCGCTTATGCTTTAAATAGTTTTTGGAATCCTTCCATGACGGAGGCAACTTTTTGATAGCGGCAGGCACTTGGAATGACTCACTTAACACCATCTTTTCATCGTGAATTTCATGAATGATAACTTAGAGTTCTTGAATCTGACTGACGACTGTTTTGGAATCGACCATTTTGAAGTCAAGAAACTTTCCGACAATGAATTTCTTCATTCCGGCATCTTCAGTCTTGTACTTCTTTTCAAGTGATAACCAGAGAACCTTTGCAGTCTCAACGGTATAGTGTACATTATATAAACTGTTATCTAATCCGTTGAGAATGTAATTCTTACAGATGAAGTCAAAATTCTTCCATGCAGTAAAAGCCTCAACTTTGGTGGCGTCTGGCTCAAATTCTTCAACAAACGGTGGATCCTCCGTAATGTATTTGGCCAGGCCCAAGGTTGTTAGGTAGAAAAGCATCTTCTGTTGCCAGCGTTTGAAATCCTGGCCATTAAACTTCTCTGGTCTCTCGCCATGCGAATATGGGACAGTTGGTGGAACCAGAGGCGGAGCCGGTGGCACAGTCAGTGTCGGCACAGATTTGCTGCTGCTATTTTGCGACATTGTCGTCGACTAATGAAAGCAACTATTAGAAACTTCGTTTCAAGAATGTTAGAAACCAATCACTAGAAACGTGCAAAAACCGTTTCTATGAACAGTAACGCCTTTAAGCGTTAGGAATACTGATTCAATGATATTGCAAATTGCAACTACAAAGTTCAGCCACAAGTATGCAAGGGAATGCACCGATACAGTAAATATCCAGAGAAAGAGAAAGAAGCAGTACCGACTATTGTCCGAGTCCAGCGAGCGCTGTTTCCTTGAAACGAAGTTGCTCCCTCTACGGCGCCGAAGGATGATGAGCAATCGTTTCCCAAGGATGAAACGGACCGTATTTGTGATGTTGCGCTACAGTCACAAATCGACGACGAACGCAAGAGAGTCTCTGTATATATTTGATGCAGAACAGAGCGAGGAAGAAGAAAACAAGGAGGAAAGAAATTAGACTTCAAATTCATGTTTTGATTCGAATTCTACGGGTCTATATATAGGCTGGAAGAGGCATGTTCTTATGAACATGTGCTTCTGTTCGAGTTGCCATGGCTATGACTGTTGGAAAGGTTGCGACCCTTTACCAACAGAAATTTCCGTTGGCAATCGCGCGGTCAAATTCAAAAAATAGCGGCTTCGCAGCACAACGAGCCCATCGGAGGCCCAATTAATCACCAGACCCCAAGAGCCCCAAGGCCCTTTATCTTTGATCTTTAAATATTAGCATGAATGTTTTATCATGCCATTGTCTCTCCCTCTTCCATCTCCTCTTTCTATTGATATAATACATCAAGCATTAGTATAAGTAGTGGCATATGGCACAAATTTCCCCGATGTGGGACTTAGTTTGCCTCAACCACTTTACTTATTCTTCCAACACCTTCTTCATAAATCCATACTAAGATCCTTGTTAGTACATGATTCATTCATGTTGGGTCATGTAACTCAAACCGTTTAGGCACAACTTGAATAAGAACAGGGCCTTAATTAGCATGATTGTAAAAGAAATTGAAGGAGAAAAAGGATTGATTTTAAAGAATTGGCCTTTTATATAGAAGCTTGTTTACTAAACACTTTTGTAGATAATGCAATGGAAAACGTACATATTTCTATATTGTCTTCCTAATCTTGTCAGAAGGTCATTCCTTGCGTAAGGAAAATTGAAATGTTTAAGTAACAGAAAGGGAAAACGCACGGAATCAAGTACTTTGAGGTGCAGTAGTTAAGGTTGTAGAAATACGCAAGGCATAAGTTTAAATAAGAATAGATCAAATGCTTGATTAAGCAAATGTCACAGAGGACAAAACTGGAAATACAACAAAAACACCATTTGATGTTACGAGCTAAGGGAAATTAATGGGTCTTACTTTCACCGATGGAAACTCATAGGTTTGTATGCATGTTTCAAAATAGTGTGTAAAAACTAAATCTCTTGTCTGATCATTATTATTTATTCCCGCACAGAATGACTGACAAAACTTTGGTCATAACCGGCATTTTGGTTGCAAAAATAATATATCTACTTTTGTGTTCCGTTACGTCGTTAAATATGAAAAGTGTATCGCTAAATACAACTTTTTCTTATAGTACCGTTATAAAAAAAATTGAAAAAACAGCTGGATCTTACGTTTTCTAATACCACATTTTTTATAGTACTACTAAAAATGACATTTCCTAAATATATCAGTATTAATCCTTAGCACAACAAGAAATAGGCAGGACGCATAGTTTATTTCTTAAGGTCATTGTACTAGTCACAATAACAAACTTTTATATAGTGGATTCTCCTGGTACATAAAATGTGTTATCTGATATTTTATGTCTGACTTCACTTTCATAAACATTCATTTTCTATGGTCCCATGAGGGGTTCGTTCTTAACCAACGCGAGCGGGGTATTTAAGCGTCGTTTTGAGCGTGGCATTTGAGAGTGGTACTGTAGCGAACGGGGAATGTGTTTTTAACTGCGAATGGGGTATTTGAGCGTGATATTTATTTGTTAAATTAATGGTTTTGATTTAATTAAATTCTAATTGCATCAAACAAAACGACAACATATTTCATAAAATAAACGACAACGTTTTTCATAAAACATAAAGAACACAACGGTACTGCAATTAAAACAAGTATCTAAAATAAACGACGATGAAAGCGGACTCCCAGTCGTTCGTCCAATTCGCAAATGGCTGCGAGGTAGCAGAGATGGAAGAGGAAGCCATCTGCATAAACAAAAAAAAAAAAAAAAAAAAAAAAAAAAAAAATCAGAAAAATTCGAAAAAAACATATGTTATAGGAAATTGAAAAATAAACATAACCGTATAAAAAATTACCGTTTTTGCAGTTTGAAATTGCTCGAAAAAATCAAAATTTGGGAGTTTAAGTTGGGGTTTTCGGGTTATGAAGGAAGAAAATGGGGGTGGGAGGGGGTTGATGGTTTTATAGCAGATGAAACGTTACGTTAGAAAATTAACCGTTGGCGTCGGACGCCAACAGCTACTTTTTCTACGTTCGTGAATCGTGGAATCTGGAAGGGGTAGAAGTTGTTGACGTCCGACAAGTCGGACGCCAACGAAAAGTTGAGCATGCCAAAAAAATGATGCCAACGCACCCTTACTTGGTCTTGAAGCAAATGGACGTTCGTTTGACCTTACATCAGTTTTAACTTTTTATGTTTTTCTGAATCATTCATAAATTGGTTGTTAACCGTCTATTTTAACGTTTTATATTATTATTACAAGATAACTGCATATATCGTTTGCCTCCATCCATAATGAATGGTACACTTATGTATGAAGGCAACGCAAAACTGTGAAGTCTTGTTTAATGCTAACGAACGAATACTGACTAACAAAAAGATTAATGAATTCGATTACACCTTACTTTTAAATATGAATTATTATTTAGTTCAGAAACAAAATAAATAACACATTTTATCCACTAAATTTTTACTAGATCACACGGTTGGATCCGGTGTCAAATATCTGACCCAACCGCAGACCAATTACGATTGATTTTAAACTTTAAAATTCCAAGGCTTTGAAAATCGAATAGTTTTATTCGTGTACGAACCAACCGTCTAATCTCAAAACCTTGAAAAAAGATAATATTTAAGTCTACCTCTTTGAACCATGCATCGTTCAAAATTGAGAACAACATCATTGCTTCACCCTTTGTGTTTTACATAATTAATTCAACAATTTAATCACAAAATTATCTTATATTCTTATTAATTTGGTACAATAGGTACATTCTTGGGTTATATTTTATAAACAATTATTATACCAAATATATTTTATTTTAAATTTTTAAAAAATCTACATGTCCATGTTTAATAATTTTTTTAAATTAATTACAAAGTAAAATGCAATTACTTTTAAAAGTAAGTATCCTAAATATAATTCGTAAAATTTTACATAAACTGAAATAGCATCAAAATTAGATAATAAAAAACGAATTAGGCTGAAGGAAGAACCTGAGAATAATTTTAGCTTAAGGGAGACAGGTATTAATATTATGTCTGAAGGACAATAAAATGACAAATTCATATAACATACTTATATTATATTATGTTCAAATAACATTATACATGTAACGTCATGAAATAAATTATATGTCAATAATTGTGCACGAATAATAATAATAATAATAATAATAATAATAATAATAATAATAATAATAATAATACAACATCGTGAAAAATGCAACAACAACCATATCAAATATTTATAATCATTAAATCTATACATATGTAGGCTGTATGCAATGTATACACGCTAAGATTTCATAAATAAAACCTTTTATTATATATTCAAAATAAATTTAGGTAAAAATTAAATAAATTATTTGTGCAATCATAAATACATTTGTATGCATTAAAGAAAAAGTAAATAATAGTAGCTATTTGTGTAAAATTCAGTATATGGTTATGCATTAAACTCATTATTAACAATTTATCATCTACAACAAAATTTTGAATTCATTAGTCCTTATTTAATACCTAACATCATCTAATAAGTATATTATAAATAAAAAATATGTAGTTAATCCTCATAATTTATTTCATAACGTTGTATATATGAAATGCTAGATGAATATAACATTATATTTTCATACTGCAATATGATATGGGGATTTTTCCCACAAGACAAACTCACCAAATTATTTGCCCTAAAGGACAACTGTAACACCCCGTAATTTGAACATAAAAATTCACAAATTAAAGTATACTTAATTAAGTGAAATGGGTTGCGCAGAGAAATATATATATATATATTGATATATATATATATATATATATATATATAATTGAAAATTAAATAAATAAATATGCAAAAATGTTCAAAACAACGAATTGGGAGAGGGGAATAACCGAACCGGCCGATTTTTGAGGTCGACCCGAGCTCGCTGGGTCGACTAGGTGTTAATCCAGGGTGTTTGGCTGTCAACCCGTGGGCCGATTCGCTCAAATGCAGATTTTGCATTTGAATGGTTCTCATGGTTCAGCTTTAATCTAAATGCCCTAGATGGTTCCTACACCTGACTTCTTCCCCAAGACATGCTTTGATGGCTTGGATTGAATCTAGGGTTAATCTTATGGCTAATACTATCCTAATCCTCTATAAAAAGACCCCTAAACCTAGCCTAAATCACCATTATTCAATCCTACAACTAAACTATGTCAAATTTGTTCCTCTCATGGCCTTCACTCTCATGCTAAAATTCCTAAGCCTATTTCTATGAGAGATTGTGAGTTCATACAAGTGCTTTCAAACTTGTATGAGTGTTCTTAGTTTGCATTCAAGTCAAGTTGCAACATTTCTATTTCAAAACAAGGATTTTTATTTGATTTGGCGCAAGGGTTTTTCATTGGAGCATTCATATTTGGGTCTTTTCGGTGATTGCATAAGGGCTTCGTCTCAATCTTTATAATAAATATATATTTGTGTCTTCATAGCATTGTAAGCCCTTTTCTACTTTCTTTCTTTGAACTCTAAAGTTAAATGAATGATGCAAGTTTGAGGTTGATCATTATGATATGCAAGTTTGGTTGAACATTATATGCAAGTTTGGTTGATCATTATATGCAAGTTTGGTTGATCATTATATGCAAGTTTGGATGATCATTATGCAAGTTGGTTTAACCATTATGTATGACACATGTTGCTATGTTATGCAAGTTTGGGTTGATCATGTTATCATGTTATGCAAGTTAAACTTGATGTTGTGAGCATAAAGCTCTAAGCTTTATATTAAAGGTTGCATTTTGGCAACATGAAAGTTATCATACCCCTTATGATAACTTGCATGTGACGCTAAATGCGAACTTCTAGCAACTTCTACATGTCATTTATCAGCATGTATCACTCATATGCTAAGTTTGGTTTTATGCATGCTTTTGAAGCCTAATGATGCAATATGCAAGTATATGAACATATGTACATCTCATATGCCACCATGATAAACTTGTGGCTTCAACACCTTTTTGTCATGATTATGCCAAGTTCCCTATTTTACCCTTTATGTGTTGTTGCGATTATGTAAACGATGGGATTACGTTGGGGTTGGGCAACATTATGACAAAAACATGGTTTTTATAACATAACGTGATATGTTAACTTGTAATTATGTTTTGGAAACATAATGGACATGACACTTAGAAAATATGAGTGTGGCCAACTCGAGGTTGGGTTGAGTTTGTAGCATAAATCTACCCGGACCCGCCCGGCTTAACTAGTGGCTACAAACAATAGGACCCAATGTGAGAAGTTGGTCATGTTGTGCTCGAACCCGAGGTTAGACCAAGTTGTGGTGTAAAGCTACCCGGACCCGCCTGGCTTAACTAGTAACCACAACAAAGTCTAATGTGAGAGGTTAAAGCACATTAAGTTAATTAATTAATGCCTCCTGATTAGGGTTAAGTCATGGTCCACTTAATGCTTAATCAATTTGGGCTTGATGGGTTAATCGGGGTTAAGTCATGGATCTTGGATACACTTAACCAATTTAATCCACGTTTGGATCGGGTTAACCACATTTAACCCGTTAAGGAAACCCTAGTTGCGTGGTCCTTTTCAGCAGTAACCCTCTTGATAGTATCATAAGACCCTAGGACTAGGCTAGGGTGGGGCACGATTACTGGGCTGACATGTAAGCGACCAAAACGACGGCTGAGTAGGTACGCCGGTGTAGGTCCAGGCGGACTATGGTCGTGCACATAGTCCGGAGTTGGAAAATCAGGCACGGGTACCAGTAGATCTAGACTGCGCATACTTGATTTGTGTCTGAGGTTGACACCCTAGGACTTGATACACCCTAGGGTGTACCTAGCGCAGTTTAACTACATTGCATGTTTGGGCCGTATGACACCAGCACTTGACGAGTTAGGCTTATAGGGAGCCGATCGACTAGACCATGTAGTTGGACCTTAATTTAGGTCACCTCATGATGATGGGCCAAGCTTGGACCAAGGGATCAATTCTTGTTTTTACTTGACATGTTAGAATGCTAGTACACCCGTGGTGCAAAACTTAACCTTAATTATGCGATGACACCTTTATCTATCTTGTTAGTTAATCATCATGCCAGTATGTTGTTATCCTTATGTTCATCTCAGCTTCTCATGCCAGTTAACTTTACTAGTTCATAGATAGATAGTAGTAGGGCTTACCAGTCTTTTTGACTGACCTGTTTTCTTTCGCCTCTTTTCTTCCGTTCCCCCCCCCCCTCATGTTCTCAGGGTGGGAACATTGGAGCTTAGCTTGGATCTTTACAGCTTGCTTACTGGATTTGCTCATGTACGGTTTTGGACATTGAGCTAGCTATGGTTTATCACATCATTTTGGGGATAGTACTTTATGTATTTCAGTTTTTCAGTTTATGCTTTTATCTAGACTTTGTTGTTGGAAAATAATGACCAAGTACTTTGTTGTAACATGACTATGGTTTTGAAATGCTAAGTTTTATCCGCTGCTTTACTACTCTGTTTTACTTATATGTTCTGTCTTGTGATATCTGCATGCATGTTTACCTTGTTTAACGCCCCTCCAAAGCTAATGTCCTTGCAAGAGTGGCATTGGCGGAGGTGGGGTGTTACATTTGGTATCAGAGCATAAGGTTTACAAGATTTGAGCAAAAGTGTTTTTGAAACTTACCTTTTGAAAAACTATTTTCAAAACCAATTAAGTATTTTCCAAGAAAAGTCTAGTTATTTTAAAAAGGCTATTCCCCAAAAGCCATAGCACTATCCTTCGTTTCTTCGTTCTGAATCTATCTTTTTCCTTTTTCAGTATGGACGATCTTAACCTTCCCGAGGGAGTGACCATTCCCGGATGGTTCCGGAGATACTTGGAAGCTAGGGCCAACGATGTGGGCCCAGCAAATACCCCCAATATAACTGAGGTTCCTCCTCCTCCCCCTCCTCAGAACCCGCAAGCAGATTTCGCTAAGATTTGCAAAGACTTTAAGGCGATGGGTGGCAAGAACTTTATTGGGACGGAGACTTTTGTGGAGGCAAGAAATTGGTTGAAAGAAACTGAAGATCTCTTCGCCATCTTTGATGTGCAAGATCATAGAAGGGTTCTATTGGCAGCATGGTTATTGAAAGAAGAAGCTGCTTATTGGTGGGAGGTCACCAATGCTACGAGGCCTATAGAGACTTGGGCCGACTTTAGGACAAGATTTGGGCTTAAGTTTCTATCATCAGCTGAGGCGAATTTGCAATTGGAGAAGTTTATATCTTTGAAGCAAGGAGACATGACAGTGAGGGAGTACGTGAATGAGTTTAACAAGCTCGCCCGATTTGGTTTGGACATGATTAATACTCCCCAGAAGAAGGCTTTGCGCTTTGCACGAGGGTTGAATGAGCCACTACAAGGTTTAGCCCTATCTCAGATACCTATGGGGGCCACTTTCGAAGGTCTAGTAGACATGGCATTGCTTCAAGGAGACGATAAGAATGGCAAGAAGGAAGTGAAGGCTAATGAGACCCAAGCCAAGAAGACAGACTCCAAGTGGGGAGGAAATCAGAGCAATCAGAACAACAAAAACAACAAGAACAACAAGGGCAACAAGGCCAAGGCAAAGGACCCAAGAAAATGCCACTATTGTGGGAATGTAGGGCACATAGCTAAAGACTATAAGAAAAGGAAGAGGAAGTCGGGCGAAGGCTTTCATTGTGGAGAGACCGAACATTTTAGCAAGGATTGCCCCAAGAAGCAAGGGCAGAATCAGCGTGCAGGACCTTCTGGAGGGCAAGTGCATGCTCTCAACGCCGCTCCAGTTCAGGATCGAGGTAGCATTTCTGTAGAAAGTCTTGTTTATATTTCTGATTATCCTGTTCGCACCTTATTTGATTCTGGCGCATCGCATAGTTTTATTTCTTCTGACATTGTTGAAAATTTGCACCTAAGTACTAGCTTAGTTGAGGATCCCGTTTGTGTTTCAAATCCAATTGGGGGTTCCGCCCATCTATCTATGATTTGTGTGGATTTGAAGATTTCTATCTTGACTGTAGAATTCGCGTGTAATGCTTATGTTCTCGGATTCACGGGATATGGGTTAATCTTGGGCATGGATTGGTTGTCCAGTTATGGAGCCATTCTCGATTGTGAACATAGGGTGGTGAGGCTCATGACCCGCCTCGGTAATACCCTAGAAATTTCTTGTAACCCTAGAGGTCCCGTCATGTTATGCTATCTTGAATCTCTCGACTCGTCCATCGATGATCTGCAATCTGTAAGGGTGGTCCAAGACTATCCTGATGTCTTTGAAGAAGTTAAGGAGTTACCCCCTAAACGAGAGATAGATTTCCGCATTTATCTAGTCGATAATGCCAAGCCAGTATCATTACCCGTTAGGCACATGGCCCCTCGTGAGAGAAGGGAGCTCAGTAAGCAAATCAAGGAGCTGCTTGAGAAGGGTTTTATTAGACGAAGCATTTCCGAATGGGGTGCTCCGGTGGTATTCGCTACTAAGGCGGATGGTTCGCTTCGTCTATGTGTTGATTATCGAGAGTTGAACAAGCTGACAAAGAAGAATAGGCACCCGTTACCGAGGATTGATGATCTCTTTGACCAGCTTATAGGTGCTTCTGTTTTCTCTCAGCTCAATCTAGCCACCGGATTCCATCAGCTTAGAGTAGCTGAGTATAGCATTGATAAAACTGCGTTTAAGACTCTGGATGGATTCTTTGAATGGCTTGTCATGCCATTCGGATTGACTAATGCACCCGCCTACTTCGTAGACTTGATGAGTAGGGTGTTCAGGGAGTTCCTCAACAAGTTTGTTGTTGTCTTCGTGGATGATATTCTGATCTTCTCAAAGGACGAGGAAGAACATGCCAGACATCTCAAGGAAGTGATGGATACGCTTAGAGCGCATCAGTTGAAAGCCAAGTTCTCCAAATGTCATTTCTGGAGAAGGGAAGTTCGGTTTCTTGGATATATAGTTTCTAAGCAAGGCATAGCGGTGGATCCCGCGAAAGTGGTTGTGGTTCAAGATTGGAAGACTCCTAGGAATGCGACCGAAGTAAGAAGTTTTCTCGGTTTGGCGGGCTACTATAGGAAGTTCATCAGAGACTTCGCTAAGATTTCGGCCCCTCTCACTAAGTTGACGAAGAAGAACTTGGTCTTTGCATGGGACTTGGAGTATGAGCTTGCTTTTCAAAAGCTCAAAAGAGCCCTTACCTCAGCTCCAGTTTTGGCATTACCCGATAGTGGTAAGATGTTTACCGTGTACACAGATGCATGTGGCACGGGGTTAGGAGCTGTTCTGATGCAAGAGGGAAGAGTGATATGTTATGGGGGTAGGCAACTTAAAGTTCATGAGAAGAACTATCCCACTCATGATTTGGAGTTAGCGGCGATCGTCTTTGCACTCAAATCCTGGCGCCACTATCTTCTAGGCGAAAGGTTTGAGTTGTATACTGATCACAAGTCACTCAAATACCTCTTCTCGCAAAAAGATCTGAATCTAAGGCAGCAAAGGTGGATGGATTTTTTGGCATCTTATGACTTCGAGATAGCTTATACCCCTGGCAAGGGTAATGTTGTGGCGGATGCACTAAGCAGAAGGAGATTGACTTTAAGCCCCTTGTTCATTGAGATGAAGAACTTGGAATTCTTGACAACCTTTGATTTCACGACGGTTATTGAGTTGATGACGGGTTCATTAGCATCCCTTGAGCTTAGACCCACACTTCTTGATCAAGTTGGGGCTTCGCAGAGGGAAGATCCACAGATAGTCGAAGTTATGGACAAGTTGATTCGGGGTGAGATGTCTAGTCACCTTGCCAGATATACTATTGATGATATAGGATGGCTAAGGCGTGATGGGAGATTATGTGTTCCTCGGGTGGGAGATTTGGTCCATAGAGTTCTTGAAGAAGCGCATCACTCGAAGATGACTATACATCCGGGAGGAGATAAGATGTATAGAGATATGAAGCGCAGTTTCTTTTGGGATGGAATGAAGAAAGATGTGGCAGAGTATGTTTCAAGGTGCATGGTGTGCCAACAAGTGAAGGCCGAGTCAAAGAAACCAGGTGGGCTATTACATCCATTGGAGGTCCCACAATGGAAGTGGGAGAGTATTTCTATGGATTTTGTGGATGGATTGCCTAGGTCAAGGAGAGGGAACACAAGCATATAGGTCATAGTTGACGGACTTACGAAGAGTGCTCACTTCATCCCAGTAAATAGCAAGAGGACCGCATCAAGGCTGGCGTCTATTTATCTCCGAGAAATAGTGCGGTTGCATGGAGTTCCTTCTAGCATAGTTAGCGATCGTGACCCGATTTTCACTAGCCAGTTCTGGAACAGTTTGCAAGAAGCGATGGGTACGCGATTGAATTTGAGTACAGCCTATCACCCCCAGACGGATGGCCAAACCGAAAGGGTGAATAGAGTGCTAGAAGTTCTCTTGAGTCTTTGTGTTCTTGACTTCGGTGGTACTTGGGAAGACCACCTTCCTCTTGTAGAATTTGCTTATAATAATAGCTATCAAGCCAGCATAGGGATGGCACCATTTGAAGCTTTATATGGGAGGCCATGTAGGTCACCATCTTGTTGGTGGGAGACAATAGATAGACTTATACTTGGGCCCGATATGATACGAGACACATCCGAGAAAGTTGAATTAGTAAGAAGAAGGACGAAAGCGGCCCAAGATAGACAGAAATCCTATGCTGACAAGCGAAGGGCAGATTTGGAATTCGAAGTGGGAGACATGGTTTTCGTGAAGGTTTCTCCTTTGCGAAATGTGGTACGTTTTGGAGCAGTTGGGAAGCTGGCACCAAGGTTCGTAGGACCCTTCCCTATCATAGAGAGAATTGGAAAGATGGCCTATAAGGTGGAATTGCCCGAAAAGCTAGCCGGAGTGCATAATGTCTTTCATGTCTCGCATCTCCGAAAGTGCCTTCATGAGTCCGCCGAGGTGGTTGAACCAAGCATTCTTGAAGAAATTGAGGTAGAGAAAGAAGCAACCTTGAGAAAAGCTCCGATTCGTATCTTGGGAACAGAGATCAAGAAACTGATGAATCGAGAAGTCAAATTGGTGAAAGTTCAGTGGGGTGAAGCCAACGAAGATGCAACTTGGGAAACCGAGGAGAAGATGCGTGGGCTTTATCCATTCCTTTTTGAGGGTACATTCTCGACCTCTTTCCTCATTAGCATATCTTTCTGTTTATCCGCGTTTATCCTGTTTATGTTGTTATCTCGTTAATCATATCATGAGAACCTTAGGTAGAAACCCTTTGGATGAAACATGTATTTGAAACATGTTATGCTTGATGGTTGCAAGTGGTTGCAAGTGTTTGCACATGGATACTCGTGGATGCATGATACACATTAGGCACTAAGATCGGCTCACACACTTTCATGTTGCATATGCATGAGTGCTTATACTTATTCATGGATGAAACTTGTTATGCTATCACGTGGATGTTGCATATGGATGAATGTTATGTGCACTCATGTAGAGATTATAAATTATGTTAGGAATTTGCATACATATGGACTCATTTCACTAACATGCTTTGCATTAAGGAGGTTTACTGTATCAGTAACCGCCTGATTTTTCCATTAGATAAGTACATATACACACACCTTTGCATATGATCATACAACATTTAGAATCCTTTAAGGACAATGTGTAACGACCCGTGTTTTTCGACCATTTGAATATGAATATTTAAATTAGTTTTAAATATTATGTTGGGAATATTAATGGAATTTAATATTTAATTCGTTATTTAAACGAAGTTTGAACGTTATATATATTTATATAGTTATAAATAGAGTTCGAAAATGGCGTGCAATTCGTAAATTCGAGTTTTGAATTTCAACTGAATGTACAGAGTTCGTTTTAAATTGGATTTCTGTGAAACAAGAAACGGGTGGAGCTGATGGAGTATATCTTTTTAGTGGAAGAGAAAAATCAGGATTTCGTCATGTAGATTTTGAGATATGTCCAAATCAAATTTTTGAATAGTCGCTATAGAATCGTTTATCGACCGTATCGGTTTATTCGATATAACTAGAGATCGGTTTTGAATTTAGACAAGGTCCTTTTGGGAAGTAGCGATAATTTAATTTTTAGAATTTTACTGTAATTTTTAATTAATTTAATAAGCAACTTTTTATTTGGAGTATGTGGCACCCTGTATCGACATTTCGGGATTTCACAATATGAGTCCATCTACCGGTATTATTACATTTTTCGGACCAGAGCACATCACTCATTTAAATGGTATTTTTGTTTCTGTCCATAACAGACCCTACATGAACAGAATATTTCATAGTGGGGTACGCTATGTTTTTAACTTAAAACAAACTAAACTGAATGGTTAACTGGTCAAACGGACTCAGAATTCAACGAAACAAGTTTCATACGAAACCTTAGGAAGAGGTCTAGTGAAACGTCAAGGCCTCATATTTTTAGGATTTTTTCTGGAATTGTTAGGAATTATTGCTCGGTGTTTTTCATCGATATTTTCTAAGGGATTTTCGCAAACGGTGTCAGAATTCGACGAAACCTGTCCCATTGGGTCCGGAATATTTTTTTATGCTAGGATTACCTATTTGTTTGTCAAAAACGGAGGGTTTTTGTTGGAAATTTGACATATTTCTCATTGCAAAGTTTGGAATAATAAAATATTATTAAAAACATGAACACTTCTTTATATAAGGCACCAACGCATTGTATTTGTGCCGTATGATATTCCTTGCACGCCAACCCTATCCCCTTGCTTTTCTTTTCAGTATCATATGTACTTTTATTTTATTTTTATTTTCTTGTCTGCTAATTTTTCACCCTTGCCGACCACGTTCTGAGGCACTCACCATCAAAACAGCTATCCTAATGGTGTCTGTAAACCTAAAAGTGAATATATAAATATAAAACAAGCCGTGGCTACCACGTCTCCTCTCTCTATAAATAAACAGCAATTCTTTCTGAGATTAAAACACTTCATTTCTTTTATCCATTTCTCTTTCCACAGAACCAACGTATGAGCTCCACTAAATCCAAACTCCTCGTCATCCTTCCAGCAAGCAGAAAACGAAATCCAAGGCCCTCTCTACTGTTCGTTATACACAAGCTTCTTTATGTCAGCAACCGCCGTGAATATAGAAATGAAAGGGGCAGTGCAGCGTGGTGATTGAGGTGATTATGTATCGGAAGAAGTGTGTGTAGTTCGGCGCTTGATGGAGTAGCGATGGTTTAAGGAGAGGAGAAGCGAGCAGCTCAGTGGGAACAGTGAATGCTAGGAAGGCCTTGATGATGTGTTCAAGTTGCGAAATAGAAGTGGTACTGTGTTTGACATGGTGCAGTTGGAACTTGCATGAACAGTTCGGTAGTAAGGGATGGGGCGCAAGAATGAGGGAGTGAGAAGCCTGAGAGGTGGAAGGACGTGAGGGTTGGGGTGCGGATTATGTATGGAGATACTGCATGTGTGAAAAACAAGTATGGGAAGGATGGAGTTGGTGGTGTTCATGCGTGAGGGGATACATGCGAGAAGGAAAGATCAGGAGCGGTGGACAGGGTGAGAAGGTGCGGCATGGTTTCGGGTACGAGCTCATTTCTTTTACTGCAAATGAAAATGAACAGTAGTGACAAAATCAGTTGTTAACATGACCAAATAACTATTGTGTCAAAATTAACCTAGTACATATCCCGCTAGTTAAAAGTGCCCAACCCTTAAATTAGTTAATATGTCTAATTAAAAATGAATACACATACAGTGTAGTGTTAAACTCCATAATCAATGTTGATTTTAGGATACATGAAATCGAACCTTAATTAATTCTAACCAATACATAAAACTGGTTATTACATGAGATAGTAAACTTTATATAATGCATCCTAGTATGTGGCCATTTTAGTTGAGCAGCACCCAACTTTTTATAATATGATATGTTGTTTAGTCAAGATTTTAGCGTGGTCGAAATTAGATGAAATGAGTAATTAGTTGAGACATGATAAAAACATTAGTATATTAGTTATTTTAATTAATGAAAGATAAAAGGTTTGTGTAAATAAAATCGTATATCAGAATATGTGTGACCCGTTCATACGTACACAGAATTGAACAAGATCTGAAGCGTCGGAACCATATCGACGGGGGTAACACTAGGAAGCTGGATTGACGGAGACGAATCGTTTTACCGACGAACGAAATCAAAGGTGAGTTAAACTCACTCAGTTACCCTTTTTATATTTTATATAAATTGGGTGTTTTTTTTTGTGAGCTCTGCTTGCTGATGGTTGCCTATTTGCTAGTTATACAGTTGTTTGTTGATTTAACTGATGAAATTAAACTGTGTTTAATTTCAGTGAAATTCCAAATCGTTATTTTTAACGATTGGTTCCAATAAAGGTTACTCACCTTGGTTGGTCACGTTTATTTGTAAACGTGTGTAAATGGTTGAATTGTTTGAATTGCTTATGGTTGATGTTAAATGGTCGTTATTTAATTTATCAGTTAAACAAAACTGAACCGTCTGATTTGAGAAAAACCATTGTGAATACAGGGAAGAACAGGTTGGAGGGACCCAACCGGATCCCTCAAATGTATTTTTATTTTCATGTTCTCATATATGAACTGATCTGTTTGTGTGATTGATTTGAGGGTTGATTATTGAATGTTCAACATCTGTTAGTTTAGAACCAATGGGTGATATTGATTGGGTATTTGGCAGCGTATGGCCAATAAAATCAATCGTTTTATAGATATTGATTCACCGTCAGGTGAGTCAATAGAGGTGAAGTTATAAAAATGCATCTTATTACTGGAGATAAATTTTTGAACATATTATTTTGAATAAAAGTTATTCAAGAGAAACAAATAAATATTTTATTTATGTAAGACTTTAGATTATTTTTAATTGATTTTATAAAACAAGTTCCGATGTAAATCAGATTGATAAGTACGAGGTAGGAAATAAAATCGTATGGTTAGAATTGGATAATCGTTTTGTTAAGAAAACCATTAATGGGATTTATTTAAATTAATTATATAATTAATTAATTTAAAGTGAGAATTTATTTGGAATGGGCTAACGAGATAATCAAGTTGAGTGAATTAAATCGACCATTTTGAAGTTGAATTGATTATCGAATTAATGTGTCTTTGGATTAAATATCGTTTAAATGTAGATATGGTTTTGGAAAGGGGTTTAAGATAAACCAGGATTTATAAATGAGTTTCAAAGTGTAAATCGTTAATATGGAATTAACGTTATTTGAAAATGAGATCAAGAGGGAAATTTGAAATGAGATTTCAAAAGTGGGAAATGGTCGAACAGATTTGAAAGAAGATTGGAAATAAATGAATATAGTTAAAGAAGTGAGTTATAGGGTTGTATAACTAAACCCCAGTTATAATGGAATGTATTTCGAGATGAAAATGGGAGTATTGATTTTGTGATTACAACCGATATTCATCAGAGGATAAGAACGTTGTTTGGTCAAGGTCTGAGAGGTAATTAAAATACCCCAACTTGAACAACATCGGGATTATCTGAAGATAGTATTTGTTGGTAAATCGTAGGAGACGTTAGTGGATATGTTTTGAAAATCTAAACAGCGATTTTAGCGCTGTTATTATAATATATGTTTTGTAAATCTAATATAGCGATTGTAGAGCTTTTGCTATAGTAAATGGGTTGTAAACCTAAACAGCGATTATAGCGCTGTTGTTTTGTAAATCTAAATAGTAATTATAATGCTATTGTTATAACATATGTGCTATAAATTTCTTTGTTAAAACTAATGGATTTCCGAATTTAAAGATGATTTGAAAGAAGTTTTAAGTGTGTAATTGTATATAGTTATTCGAGCTAGAATTAGTCAAACATAGTATTCAAGGTAAGTTGCCATTGCGTACGACTGCTAGCGTAATTCGCAGGGCTGCAGATAGCCTACGGCGGTCGGATGTTTCCTGAGGGAATCAGGCGTAACCATTGTGATTGCTGCGATCTAGAGTCGAGCGAATGGAGTAAGTCGAATGTTAGTTAACCGAATTAGAGTTATTCAAATATCTTATTTTTGAATATTTAAAGAATTAGAAGTTTTTAATTTAACAAAAGTAAATCAGTTGTTAAAGGCCAAGTGGTGCTGAATACTGAACTAGTGAACTCATTGGAGTGTCATGATTGAAACACTGTACATTTTGATAGTTAAAACACCGACTATCAAACTCTCCCAATACGATTGTTGGTATGGAAAGACCGGGATCGAATTTATATTCGAAAACCATTCCGATCAACGAATACGAAAAGATCTCAGAAGATGATCGAGATGGAGCATTGAAGACCGTGGGTTTTCATAAACGGAAGAACCACTAATATCCTCTGCCGGGCAAGCAGAGATAAACTGTGATTCTGTCGTGGTTGGAATCTACGGGTTGCAAGGACTTCTCGCTACTGATCCATGGGGTGATTCCCATATTGGATGCGGTAGGAGAGTGCCTTCGGTTCATCATGTTCCTGGATGACCTGTATGGACGGATGTCTGACAGAGTATTTCCAAAGGGTCACGTACGTTGATTTCTTCAAACGTACGATAGTTGTTGGCGGAGAATTGCCGCTCTCTTAGCTTCCAGCTAGAGTATTTTTGTGGATATCAATTAGTGATATCTGATGGATTTGACGATGTGGCATTCAAAGTGAATGATGACCAGGTGTTCAAAGGTAAATCTAAACCTCAAGCCTCATCAACCGGGAAATGACAAAAATCGGGCAGGCAGCATGGCTATGTGGGTCGCTCCCATTAGGGTGTATAATCACCTATCTAGAGGAAGTCCTATTTGTTTCTTAAATCTATGTTTCGATGCTGTCCCTTGTCGGGAGACGGTTGCTGATCCCAACCGTCGGTGATATACATTCGATACTCTCAAGCGAAATGAGGGGTCGGTCATGTGAGGGCCGGGTTGCAAGAAGTTCTTGTTGAACCCAGTGTATTCGTCTCTAGAGATACACGATCGGCAGGTGGACCCATACCTTGTCAAGTTGGAATCCAATACCCAATAAGCGCCGGCGGGTTTTGTTTGTATACTATATATGTGGAGCGTGAGATGCAAGCGTTCCACTAGATTGCTATTTACTTGTATTTAGACATTATTATAATATCAGACAAGATATTGGTTTCAAAAATGTTTTGGGTTATCGTAAGGTAAAAACCGTCCGTGTTTATGTGTGGATTTGGTCTTACGATTATCCTTTTCTTTTGAAAAGATTTTGAACTTTAAAAATCAAGATTTGATGATTTACCCTTATTACTGTGCGAGTTTATCTCACTCTGGTTCACCAGACTGACCCGGTGTTTTGTAAATGCTCGGGTTAGGCCGGGTTGTACAGGTTCAGGTTACCGACTGCTATGAAGAGACGAGCTGGAAGAGTCCAGACGTATGATATTACTACTATTCCGCTGTGTGTTATATGAGGACAGATTATTATCACTGTCCAGATGTGTACTCTGATACTGTAAGTATTTTAAAGCTTGCAATAAAGACTATTTATGTATTATATTTTGTTCCGTTGCGATGCGAGACTCTGTGTGGTGTTTCTTCTTCTTCTTCTATTCTAATATTTCTTTCTTTCTTATCTCACCCTCTAACTTCTTTCTATTAATGATCTGGAATGTTCGATGTCTGAATGGTCAACATGGTAGTTCGATGTTGATTTTCGGAGTCGAAAATCCCTGGGTCGTTACAGTGGTATCAGAGCTAAAGGTTAAGTAAGTACCTTGGCTCTGTGGCGTGACTCAGTAGAGATGGGGTTAGTAATACCCTAGATTGAGTTTGAGTGTATATATATGAGCGCGTATTTGTAAGTTGATATAAAAACTGTTTGTATTGTGTTGATTGGTTTGTCGAGTAGTTTATGAATTCTGGTCGATACAGTAATGCAAACTGTGTCGATAAGTGTTTCTAAACTCTTGAACGGAATAATTCGACACAGTATGTTTTTGAAAGAGGGTAAATGAAATAATTTTACCCAAAATATATTTTGATATAAAAGAATGATTAATATTTGGAGTATTATAGTATATTGGATGTGTTATAATTGAATGGTTATGTAAGTAACCAATCAGAATTCCTATGGATATAATGATATGCCCGACAAAAAGGTACATGTTTATTATTATATGGGTTTGGTGATTTAAGAGCCTATTTGGCAAGCCGCTCGCCTGTTTCATTTTCTTTTGGATTGAAGGAGGCCTAGAAAGGCAATTTGGAGTTGTACCGATTGAGCCGTACAGAGGAGGTGCTAGCGAAATTTTTCGAAAATTTAAAGTGTTAGAAAATTTTCGATATTTTTGAAAATATTTATTTACAGTATTGAATTGGTTTCTAATTTAATATAAAATTAGATTTGAAATTAATGAGTTTATAACGTTCTCTCTTACCTTAGCAATTTCGAGGACGAAATTATTTTAAGGGGGGAAGAATGTAACGACCCGTGTTTTTCGACCATTTGAATATGAATATTTAAATTAGTTTTAAATATTATGTTGGGAATATTAATGGAATTTAATATTTAATTCGTTATTTAAACGAAGTTTGAACGTTATATATATTTATATAGTTATAAATAGAGTTCGAAAATGGCGTGCAATTCGTAAATTCGAGTTTTGAATTTCAACTGAATGTACAGAGTTCGTTTTAAATTGGATTTCTGTGAAACAATAAACGGGTGGAGCTGATGGAGTATATCTTTTTAGTGGAAGAGAAAAATCAGGATTTCGTCATGTAGATTTTGAGATATGTCCAAATCAAATTTTTGAATAGTCGCTATAGAATCGTTTATCGACCGTATCGGTTTATTCGATATAACTAGAGATCGGTTTTGAATTTAGACAAGGTCCTTTTGGGAAGTAGCGATAATTTAATTTTTAGAATTTTACTGTAATTTTTAATTAATTTAATAAGCAACTTTTTATTTGGAGTATGTGGCACCCTGTATCGACATTTCGGGATTTCACAATATGAGTCCATCTACCGGTATTATTACATTTTTCGGACCAGAGCACATCACTCATTTAAATGGTATTTTTGTTTCTGTCCATAACAGACCCTACATGAACAGAATATTTCATAGTGGGGTACGCTATGTTTTTAACTTAAAACAAACTAAACTGAATGGTTAACTGGTCAAACGGACTCAGAATTCAACGAAACAAGTTTCATACGAAACCTTAGGAAGAGGTCTAGTGAAACGTCAAGGCCTCATATTTTTAGGATTTTTTCTGGAATTGTTAGGAATTATTGCTCGGTGTTTTTCATCGATATTTTCTAAGGGATTTTCGCAAACGGTGTCAGAATTCGACGAAACCTGTCCCATTGGGTCCGGAATATTTTTTTATGCTAGGATTACCTATTTGTTTGTCAAAAACGGAGGGTTTTTGTTGGAAATTTGACATATTTCTCATTGCAAAGTTTGGAATAATAAAATATTATTAAAAACATGAACACTTCTTTATATAAGGCACCAACGCATTGTATTTGTGCCGTATGATATTCCTTGCACGCCAACCCTATCCCCTTGCTTTTCTTTTCAGTATCATATGTACTTTTATTTTATTTTTATTTTCTTGTCTGCTAATTTTTCACCCTTGCCGACCACGTTCTGAGGCACTCACCATCAAAACAGCTATCCTAATGGTGTCTGTAAACCTAAAAGTGAATATATAAATATAAAACAAGCCGTGGCTACCACGTCTCCTCTCTCTATAAATAAACAGCAATTCTTTCTGAGATTAAAACACTTCATTTCTTTTATCCATTTCTCTTTCCACAGAACCAACGTATGAGCTCCACTAAATCCAAACTCCTCGTCATCCTTCCAGCAAGCAGAAAACGAAATCCAAGGCCCTCTCTACTGTTCGTTATACACAAGCTTCTTTATGTCAGCAACCGCCGTGAATATAGAAATGAAAGGGGCAGTGCAGCGTGGTGATTGAGGTGATTATGTATCGGAAGAAGTGTGTGTAGTTCGGCGCTTGATGGAGTAGCGATGGTTTAAGGAGAGGAGAAGCGAGCAGCTCAGTGGGAACAGTGAATGCTAGGAAGGCCTTGATGATGTGTTCAAGTTGCGAAATAGAAGTGGTACTGTGTTTGACATGGTGCAGTTGGAACTTGCATGAACAGTTCGGTAGTAAGGGATGGGGCGCAAGAATGAGGGAGTGAGAAGCCTGAGAGGTGGAAGGACGTGAGGGTTGGGGTGCGGATTATGTATGGAGATACTGCATGTGTGAAAAACAAGTATGGGAAGGATGGAGTTGGTGGTGTTCATGCGTGAGGGGATACATGCGAGAAGGAAAGATCAGGAGCGGTGGACAGGGTGAGAAGGTGCGGCATGGTTTCGGGTACGAGCTCATTTCTTTTACTGCAAATGAAAATGAACAGTAGTGACAAAATCAGTTGTTAACATGACCAAATAACTATTGTGTCAAAATTAACCTAGTACATATCCCGCTAGTTAAAAGTGCCCAACCCTTAAATTAGTTAATATGTCTAATTAAAAATGAATACACATACAGTGTAGTGTTAAACTCCCTAATCAATGTTGATTTTAGGATACATGAAATCGAACCTTAATTAATTCTAACCAATACATAAAACTGGTTATTACATGAGATAGTAAACTTTATATAATGCGTCCTAGTATGTGGCCATTTTAGTTGAGCAACACCAAACTTTTTATAATATGATATGTTGTTTAGTCAAGATTTTAGCGTGGTCGAAATTAGATGAAATGAGTAATTAGTTGAGACATGATAAAAACATTAGTATATTAGTTATTTTAATTAATGAAAGATAAAAGGTTTGTGTAAATAAAATCGTATATCAGAATATGTGTGACCCGTTCATACGTACACAGAATTGAACAAGATCTGAAGCGTCGGAACCATATCGACGGGGGTAACACTAGGAAGCTGGATTGACGGAGACGAATCGTTTTACCGACGAACGAAATCAAAGGTGAGTTAAACTCACTCAGTTACCCTTTTTATATTTTATATAAATTGGGTGTTTTTTTTGTGAGCTCTGCTTGCTGATGGTTGCCTATTTGCTAGTTATACAGTTGTTTGTTGATTTAACTGATGAAATTAAACTGTGTTTAATTTCAGTGAAATTCCAAATCGTTATTTTTAACGATTGGTTCCAATAAAGGTTACTCACCTTGGTTGGTCACGTTTATTTGTAAACGTGTGTAAATGGTTGAATTGTTTGAATTGCTTATGGTTGATGTTAAATGGTCGTTATTTAATTTATCAGTTAAACAAAACTGAACCATCTGATTTGAGAAAAACCATTGTGAATACAGGGAAGAACAGGTTGGAGGGACCCAACCGGATCCCTCAAATGTATTTTTATTTTCATGTTCTCATATATGAACTGATCTGTTTGTGTGATTGATTTGAGGGTTGATTATTGAATGTTCAACATCTGTTAGTTTAGAACCAATGGGTGATATTGATTGGGTATTTGGCAGCGTATGGCCAATAAAATCAATCGTTTTATAGATATTGATTCACCGTCAGGTGAGTCAATAGAGGTGAAGTTATAAAAATGCATCTTATAACTGGAGATAGATTTTTGAACATATTATTTTGAATAAAAGTTATTCAAGAGAAACAAATAAATATTTTATTTATGTAAGACTTTAGATTATTTTTAATTGATTTTATAAAACAAGTTCCGATGTAAATCAGATTGATAAGTACGAGGTAGGAAATAAAATCGTATGGTTAGAATTGGATAATCGTTTTGTTAAGAAAACCATTAATGGGATTTATTTAAATTAATTATATAATTAATTAATTTAAAGTGAGAATTTATTTGGAATGGGCTAACGAGATAATCAAGTTGAGTGAATTAAATCGACCATTTTGAAGTTGAATTGATTATCGAATTAATGTGTCTTTGGATTAAATATCGTTTAAATGTAGATATGGTTTTGGAAAGGGGTTTAAGATAAACCAAGATTTATAAATGAGTTTCAAAGTGTAAATCGTTAATATGGAATTAACGTTATTTGAAAATGAGATCAAGAGGGAAATTTGAAATGAGATTTCAAAAGTGGGAAATGGTCGAACAGATTTGAAAGAAGATTGGAAATAAATGAATATAGTTAAAGAAGTGAGTTATAGGGTTGTATAACTAAACCCCAGTTATAATGGAATGTATTTCGAGATGAAAATGGGAGTATTGATTTTGTGATTACAACCGATATTCATCAGAGGATAAGAACGTTGTTTGGTCAAGGTCTGAGAGGTAATTAAAATACCCCAACTTGAACAACATCGGGATTATCTGAAGATAGTATTTGTTGGTAAATCGTAGGAGACGTTAGTGGATATGTTTTGAAAATCTAAACAACGATTTTAGCGCTGTTATTATAATATATGTTTTGTAAATCTAATATAGCGATTGTAGAGCTTTTGCTATAGTAAATGGGTTGTAAACCTAAACAGCGATTATAGCGCTGTTGTTTTGTAAATCTAAATAGTAATTATAATGCTATTGTTATAACATATGTGCTATAAATTTCTTTGTTAAACTAATGGATTTCCGAATTTAAAGATGATTTGAAAGAAGTTTTAAGTGTGTAATTGTATATAGTTATTCGAGCTAGAATTAGTCAAACATAGTATTCAAGGTAAGTTGCCATTGCGTACGACTGCTAGCGTAATTCGCAGGGCTGCAGATAGCCTACGGCGGTCGGATGTTTCCTGAGGGAATCAGGCGTAACCATTGTGATCGCTGCGATCTAGAGTCGAGCGAATGGAGTAAGTCGAATGTTAGTTAACCGAATTAGAGTTATTCAAATATCTTATTTTTGAATATTTAAAGAATTAGAAGTTTTTAATTTAACAAAAGTAAATCAGTTGTTAAAGGCCAAGTGGTGCTGAATACTGAACTAGTGAACTCATTGGAGTGTCATGATTGAAACACTGTACATTTTGATAGTTAAAACACCGACTATCAAACTCTCCCAATACGATTGTTGGTATGGAAAGACCGGGATCGAATTTATATTCGAAAACCATTCCGATCAACGAATACGAAAAGATCTCAGAAGATGATCGAGATGGAGCATTGAAGACCGTGGGTTTTCATAAACGGAAGAACCACTAATATCCTCTGCCGGGCAAGCAGAGATAAACTGTGATTCTGTCGTGGTTGGAATCTACGGGTTGCAAGGACTTCTCGCTACTGATCCATGGGGTGATTCCCATATTGGATGCGGTAGGAGAGTGCCTTCGGTTCATCATGTTCCTGGATGACCTGTATGGACGGATGTCTGACAGAGTATTTCCAAAGGGTCACGTACGTTGATTTCTTCAAACGTACGATAGTTGTTGGCGGAGAATTGCCGCTCTCTTAGCTTCCAGCTAGAGTATTTTTGTGGATATCAATTAGTGATATCTGATGGATTTGACGATGTGGCATTCAAAGTGAATGATGACCAGGTGTTCAAAGGTAAATCTAAACCTCAAGCCTCATCAACCGGGAAATGACAAAAATCGGGCAGGCAGCATGGCTATGTGGGTCGCTCCCATTAGGGTGTATAATCACCTATCTAGAGGAAGTCCTATTTGTTTCTTAAATCTATGTTTCGATGCTGTCCCTTGTCGGGAGACGGTTGCTGATCCCAACCGTCGGTGATATACATTCGATACTCTCAAGCGAAATGAGGGGTCGGTCATGTGAGGGCCGGGTTGCAAGAAGTTCTTGTTGAACCCAGTGTATTCGTCTCTAGAGATACACGATCGGCAGGTGGACCCATACCTTGTCAAGTTGGAATCCAATACCCAATAAGCGCCGGCGGGTTTTGTTTGTATACTATATATGTGGAGCGTGAGATGCAAGCGTTCCACTAGATTGCTATTTACTTGTATTTAGACATTATTATAATATCAGACAAGATATTGGTTTCAAAAATGTTTTGGGTTATCGTAAGGTAAAAACCGTCCGTGTTTATGTGTGGATTTGGTCTTACGATTATCCTTTTCTTTTGAAAAGATTTTGAACTTTAAAAATCAAGATTTGATGATTTACCCTTATTACTGTGCGAGTTTATCTCACTCTGGTTCACCAGACTGACCCGGTGTTTTGTAAATGCTCGGGTTAGGCCGGGTTGTACAGGTTCAGGTTACCGACTGCTATGAAGAGACGAGCTGGAAGAGTCCAGACGTATGATATTACTACTATTCCGCTGTGTGTTATATGAGGACAGATTATTATCGCTGTCCAGATGTGTACTCTGATACTGTAAGTATTTTAAAGCTTGCAATAAAGACTATTTATGTATTATATTTTGTTCCGTTGCGATGCGAGACTCTGTGTGGTGTTTCTTCTTCTTCTTCTATTCTAATATTTCTTTCTTTCTTATCTCACCCTCTAACTTCTTTCTATTAATGATCTGGAATGTTCGATGTCTGAATGGTCAACATGGTAGTTCGATGTTGATTTTCGGAGTCGAAAATCCCTGGGTCGTTACACAATGACTGCTCGTGGATGATGTTTTGAGTAGATGGATGATGGATAGTAGGATACGTTCTTCCTAACTTGGAGATTTCGGGGACGAAATCCTTTAAGGAGGGGAGAATGTAACACCCCGTAATTTGAACATAAAAATTCACAAATTAAAGTATACTTAATTAAGTGAGATGGGTTGCGCAGAGAAATATATATATATATATATTGATATATATATAATTGAAAATTAAATAAATAAATATGCAAAAATGTTCAAAACAGCGAATTGGGAGAGGGGAATAACCGAACCGGCCGATTTTTGAGGTCGACCCGAGCCCGCTTGGTCGACTAGGGGTTAATCCAGGGTGTTTGGCTATCAACCCGTGGGCCGATTCGCTCAAATGCAGATTTTGCATTTGAATGGTTCTCATGGTTCAGCTTTAATCTAAAGGCCCTAGATGGTTCCTACACTTGACTTCTTCCCCAAGACATGCTTTGATGGCTTGGATTGAATCTAGGGTTAATCCTATGGCTAATACTATCCTAATCCTCTATAAAAAGACCCCTAAACCTAGCCTAAATCACCATTATTCAATCCTACAACTAAACTATGTCAAATTTGTTCCTCTCATGGCCTCCACTCTCATGCTAAAATTCCTAAGCCTATTTCTATGAGAGATTGTGAGTTCATACAAGTGCTTTCAAACTTGTATGAGTGTTCTTAGTTTGCATTCAAGTCAAGTTGCAACATTTCTATTTCAAAACAAAGATTTTTATTTGATTTGGCGCAAGGGTTTTTCATTGGAGCATTCATATTTGGGTCTTTTTGGTGATTGCATAAGGGCTTCGTCTCAATCTTTATAATAAATATATATTTGTGTCTTCATAGCATTGTAAGCCCTTTTCTACTTTCTTTCTTTGAACTCTAAAGTTAAATGAATGATGCAAGTTTGGGGTTGATCATTATGATATGCAAGTTTGGTTGAACATTATATGCAAGTTTGGTTGATCATTATATGAAAGTTTGGTTGATCATTATATGCAAGTTTGGATGATCATTATGCAAGTTGGTTTAACCATTATGTATGACACATGTTGCTATGTTATGCAAGTTTGGGTTGATCATGTTATCATGTTATGCAAGTTAAACTTGATGTTGTGAGCATAAAGCTCTAAGCTTTATATTAAAGGTTGCATTTTGGCAACATGAAAGATATCATACCCCTTATGATAACTTGCATGTGATGCTAAATGCGAACTTCTAGCAACTTCTACATGTCATTTATCACCATGTATCACTCATATGCTAAGTTTGGTTTTATGCATGCTTTTGAAGCCTAATGATGCAATATGCAAGTATATGAACATATGTACATCTCATATGCCACCATGATAAACTTGTGGCTTCAACACCTTTTTGTCATGATTATGCCAAGTTCCCTATTTTACCCTTTATGCGTTGTTGCGATTATGTAAACGATGGGATTACGTTGGGGTTGGGCAACATTATGACAAAAACTTGGTTTTTATAACATAACGTGATACGTTAACTTGTAATTATGTTTTGGAAACATAATGGACATGACACTTAGAAAATATGAGGTGGCCAACTCGAGGTTGGGTTGAGTTTGTAGCATAAATCTACCCGGACCCGCCCGGCTTAACTAGTGGCTACAAACAATAGGACCCAATGTGAGAAGTTGGTCATGTTGTGCTCGAACCCGAGGTTAGACCAAGTTGTGGTGTAAAGCTACCCGGACCCGCTCGGCTTAACTAGTAACCACAACAAAGTCTAATGTGAGAGGTTAAAGCACATTAAGTTAATTAATTAATGCCTCCTGATTAGGGTTAAGTCATTGTACACTTAATGCTTAATCAATTTGGGCTTGATGGGTTAATCGGGGTTAAGTCATGGATCTTGGGTACACTTAACCAATTTAATCCACGTTTTGATCGGGTTAACCACATTTAACCCGT
This sequence comes from Allium sativum, assembly GCA_030737875.1. Classification (NCBI taxonomy): domain Eukaryota; kingdom Viridiplantae; phylum Streptophyta; class Magnoliopsida; order Asparagales; family Amaryllidaceae; genus Allium; species Allium sativum. The sequence goes on along the minus strand of CM060918.1, from coordinate 781,275,222 downwards.
TAAGGAAACCCTAGTTGCGTGGTCCTTTTCAGCAGTAACCCTCTTGATAGTATCATAAGACCCTAGGACTAGGCTAGGGTGGGGCACGATTACTGGGCTGACATGTAAGCGACCAAAACGACGGCTGAGTAGGTACGCCGGTGTAGGTCCAGGCGGACTATGGTCGTGCACATAGTCCGGAGTTGGAAAATCAGGCATGGGTACCAGTAGATCTAGGCTGCGCATACTTGATTCGTGTCTGAGGTTGACACCCTAGGACTTGATACACCCTAGGGTGTACCTAGCGCAGTTTAACTACATTGCATGTTTGGGCCGTATGACACCGACACTTGACGAGTTAGGCTTATAGGGAGCCGATCGACTAGACCGTGTAGTTGGACCTTAATTTAGGTCACCTCATGATGATGGGCCAAGCTTGGGCCAAGGGATCAATTCTTGTTTTTACTTGACATGTTAGAATGCTAGTACACCCGTGGTGCAAAACTTAACCTTAATTATGCGATGACACCTTTATCTATCTTGTTAGTTAATCATCATGCCAGTATGTTGTTATCCTTATGTTCATCTCAGCTTCTCATGCCAGTTAACTTTACTAGTTCATAGACAGATAGTAGTAGGGCTTACCAGTCTTTTTGACTGACCTGTTTTCTTTCGCCTCTTTTCTTCCGTTTCCCCCCCCCCCTCAGGTTCTCAAGGTGGGAACATTGGAGCTTAGCTTGGATCTTTACAGCTTGCTTACTGGATTTGCTCATGTACGGTTTTGGACATTGAGCTAGCTATGGTTTATCACTTCATTTTGGGGATAGTACTTTATGTATTTCAGTTTTTCAGTTTATGCTTTTATCTAGACTTTGTTGTTGGAAAATAATGACCAAGTACTTTGTTGTAACATGACTATGGTTTTGAAATGCTAAGTTTTATCCGCTGCTTTACTACTCTGTTTTACTTATATGTTCTGTCTTGTGATATCTGCATGCATGTTTACCTTGTTTAACGCCCCTCCAAAGCTAATGTCCTTGCAAGAGTGGCATTGGCGGAGGTGGGGTGTTACAACAACCACCAAAAAACTTGCCAAAAAGGACAAGTTTTAGTTCAATTGGTGAATTTCAGGGGGGCCCATGTTTTTCCACTTTGCACTAAAACTTGTCCTTTTGGACAAGTTTTTTGCCCCTTGTCCTTTAGGGCAATTTTTCTGGGTTTTTTTTCCTTCACAATTTTTTCCTGATATTATGAATATATCATTTGTTGTCCTTCAAACTAATTTTTAAAACTTGTGTCCTTAAGACTAAAATTGATGTCAGATTTTTCCTTTAGACTAATTCCCTTGATAATCATCTAAAAAATAATTGTCAATGCAGTTATAATGGTTTAACGAGTTTATCTACTAAGGTCTTCGATCTTGAATCAATACTGCTTGGCTCATTGTTCATTCTTCAAAATAATGGTTTGATCTAACAATTTAAATTATGCATCACTCCATTTGTTTTCATTTGTATTACTGGGACAATTATGTGATGAGCCTCACTCGCAATTGGCGTTGTGGATATCCCACGAGCTAGGCAACCCACATGGGCTAGGATAACAAAAACTAAAATTATATACATTATTAACCGAAATTACGCTCCAGAATAAAATATGAAAGAATGTTAATGAAAGCTGAGAGAAGATCTTCTGAAAGAACGAAAAGAGCTTTTGATAGTGTCAAAGGCAAATGCAAAAGAAAAGCAAGTGAAAATCATGGTGAAATGCTTAAGTGAACTCATTCGAAAGCCAAACAAGCCTTTCGAATAAGTAGTATTACCACCAAAGTTATTTAAGTTGTGTTGAAGGCTGGAGGTGCAAGTGGAAAGCATATAAGAACAAAATGGGCCATTTGAAGAAGTCGAAGGACCATGTCCATATGTATACAAAGAATAGTACGTCTTCTAAGAAGCAAGAAGGAATCAAAACCACCCTTTCAACAACGTTAACCCCCTTCAAAGGAGACGGGTTACATCCCATTATGCCAACAAAGAATAGTATAAGACTCATATTATTGATAGACGTGATTTAGACAAGGATAAAAAAATCAACTTCTTTGATACTTTTTTCCTATTACTCAAATAACGCCTACTTGAGTACTAATTTCTCTTGCTTAATAATGAATTAGAAGAAAAGATTTATATGGACCAATAATAAGGTTTTCCTATACCTAGTCAGGAGCATAAAGTTTGTCAATTACATAAATCCCCATATGGTCTTAAATAGACACCTAAATAATGGAATGAAAAAATAATACAGTTATTTCACATGATTTTGAAGTAAATGAAAGTGTCAAATGTATTTATTATAAATCCAAGAATAAGATTTGCTCCATCTACGTTTACATGTGAATGATTTTCTTCTATTTGGATCAATTATTCACGATATGAATTATGTTAAGTTCGTGTTATATGTCAATTTTGATATGAAATATCTTGGTGAAGCAAGAGTAATCCTTGGCATTACGATTACTATATCTGAAAATGAATATTATTAGATTAGTCTCATTATATTAGGAAAACAAAAGGAAACATAATTATTTGAATGTAAACCTACTAGTACATCATATCGTCCAAGTGCAAAGAGATTTCAAAACACTGGTGAATGTGTAAAATGGTCTGAATTTACGAGCATCATTGATATCCTTTATTATGACATTGATTGTGCTAGACCAGATATTGCTTAATATGTCATGGGATTATTGTACAGGTTTGGTGATGAACCTAGTACAGAACATTGTCATGCTATTGAACGGGTCATGGGATATCATGAAGACCATGAACTTTTGATTACATTATCAGAAGTTTTCCGCGGTCCATGAAGGATATAGCAATACAGATTTGAATACCCTATCAAACGATTCCAAAGAGACTAGTAGATATATCTACAGTGTTGCAAGAGGATAAGTTTCTGAAAAATCTAATAAACAAATATTTTGTCTCAATCCACTATGAAGTCAGAAACGATAGCACTAATTACAGCTAGTGAAAAAGCATACTACTTGAGAAATCTGTTGGAGGGTCCCTTTGTGAGAAAAACCGATATCAACGTATTGATATGTTGCAATAATACATCGGTTATTGCAAAAGTTGAGAGTGTGGCAACTATAAGGGGCAAAAGAATCGATTTAAGCACAGTACTGTAAAAGAGTATATCTCTTCAGGATCTTTTAGGGTGGATCATGTATGCACTGATGAGAATCTGGCGGATCCTTTAATAAATGGATTACCTAAAGAAAAAGTAATTTACTCATTTGAAAGAATGAGATTATTGCCCTCAAAATGAGATATCATTCATAATAAAATCATCCATAACAGTAATCCAACCTAATGATTGAATATCCTAATAACTTGGTCCAATAGGTAATAACAAGTTATGAAGCGATATTGATTGAACGTGCTAGTTTACATTTGATAGAAGCATGTGGTTCTGAAGTAGTAAGATGATGAGTTTAACGATTAATGAATTGTTTACACTATGTGAAGTGGAATACCTAGCTACAAGAGCGCTCTTAATAGATTCAACTATGTCAATATGAAAATGTGATTGTTTCCTATGGAATACTTAAAAGAATTTCTAGAGCAATCACTAAACCAAAATAGACGTGCATGACCTTCAAAGCACGGACTATAGATTGCATCCTAGAAATGTTATATGTGGTTTGATGCCAAAAATAAAGTTCAAGACTATGAATCACTCTAGTATAATTTGGATCTTACTCACGCAAGGGTTTAAATCAAAAGATATATTTGTTTATGCACAATCTTATAAAATCATAGATTGCTCAGAAAAAATTCTTTAAAAATATAATAATCAAAGTGTGTCAAAGTGTGGGATTATTGGAAATGATTTGTTTTTAAGTCAATTATTAAAAACATTGGGAAGAGTATAATGATATCCGTATTATGAATAGTCTCGCATAGTAGGGAAATATTGAGAAATAAAATTTAAAATCGGATTCTCAAGAGTAATAATGTCTCTTGTGGGCAATAATGTTTTATCACGTGTTTCTTTGGGAGATCATGCAGACCACAACATAAGTGCGCGTGGACCGACCAATTCGACTCGACTTGACTAGACTAAATCAGATTGGGTATTGTTTGGCTAATGTTATGCAGAGCTCTTTATTTTCAGCAATATATTTTAAAACCATTTTTAATTAGGTAAATCCAAATCTAATATTTTCTCATGACTTAGCCCTTGTGTTACTCTCAGATTTATGTTTATATAAACAGAGCTATTTAGACAAAAAATACACAAGTTTTGAAATCGAGTTCTCTTCATCTTTTGTTTTTATTTTCTTAAAATCCAAGTACTATTTCCAATTTTTTGGGTGCTACAGAATCAATTGTTTTTTTTTGTGCAAGAGACTTATAATATTATATGGTCATTTTATCTTGGAGGCGGCGATGCAATTATGATTACTTGCACAATTTCAGCACAGTAGTGAATGTCTTAAAGGGAGCGACCTAATCCGCGACTTAGCCATAGATATAAATTCAATTTTCGAAGTTTTAGATCGAGGTACATCAACTTCACTTTTTTTTCTTTTTTCATAATCAATATAAAATATTTTCATAATTTATCGCCAAATTATCGTAATCTTGTTAATTTGGTACAATAGGTACATTATTAGGTTACATTTTATCAACAATTATTAGGTCAGGTCTATTTTATCTTAAAGTTTTAGGAAACCTATAAATTTATGTTAAGGAAATTGTTAGAATTTTCTTGAAATTAATATTAGTTATGAAAGTTAAAAATAATTGTTTTTAAAGGTCAATATGCTAAACATAATTCGTTAAAATTTTACACTAATTGAGATAACATTACATTTAGATAACAAATACATAAAATAATAATCATTGCAGCTTTCATGATTTAACAGGTTTAACCAATAAGGCCTTTGATTTCGAATGAATACAATTCGGCTCTCCATTTCGTCTTTGAAACAATGGTTTAATCTAACAATTTGAATTTAAGTATCATTTAATGTGTTTTCATTTTGTTTTTAATTATATCACCATTACAACGATGTGATGAATAACCTCACTTCTATTTCTCCATTGTTACTGTGCAAAGTTATAATATAGAATGTAAAGCATTTTCAAAAGCTTTTAAAAATTTGCCCTTTTCTTTTCTTTTTAGTTCAGCAGTTAGGAAGAATGGTTAGAAAATGTCAATTCACCACAAGGGGAAAAATTCGTCTATAAATAAAAGAATTCAAAAGAGAGTATTTAGCAATGTTTTCATGATCCAAACCTACTGCGGTCCGACTTCGAATAACCCTGAACTTTGGACCATTACGACGCGGAACTCAGTCAGACCTCATTCATGCCAGAAGCATGGTCGGACCTTCAAACCAGCGGTCTAACCATCAATATTACAGGGTTAGACCATGGTTTTTTTTCTTCCTATTTCTCATTGTGTAATTCTCTCTTATCATTTCATCTTTTGTATTGATTCGAAAATAACAACTAAAATATTTCAAAAATTAATAACTGTTCTAACATCTATCATAAAGTTTACTGCTTTGTTCTAAAAAAACACGTTTGCTTATTTGTGTCATTACTATTTAATTATATCATGCAATCTATTAATACTAGTGAATAAATAGATGACTTTAAAACTTGATTATTCATTTGTTTGGGTACACATAAAATTTGATTATTCATATTTTCACTGTTAACAAACATGTGCGGTTCTTGACGGTTCGATCGGTCAGACCTTCAAAACCATATAACCTAAGCGTTCACGTTTTGTCTTACGGTAGGGTTATAAAAACATTGGTATTTGGTCTCTTCTTTATCTTGTTTTATTCATTCCAATTTTGATTGCCAATTTATTTCTACAAATGTGATATTTGAATCAAATGTAGCTCAAACTGCAACAAGTATACTAATAGTGATGCCCAAAAAATTGTTGGAAATGAATGAGTAATTGTTGAAAATGAATGAGTAGGTTTGGCAAAACTCATTTAGTCCCACATTGGGGAAAATACCACCTTTGCCACTACTTATACTAAGGCTTGATATGTTATTATAAAAGAAAGAGGAGATGGAAGAGAGAGGCAATGACATGAACTATGGCATGATAAGCACTCATATTAATATTTAATGGTCAAAAGATAGGGCCTTGGGGCTCTTGGGGTCTGGTGATCAATTGGGCCTCCGGATGCCGATGGGATCGCTGCGCTGCGGAACCGATATTTTTGAATTTGGCCGCGAAATTTCCAACGGAAAGGTCTGTTAGTAAAGGGTCACAACCTTTCCAACAGTCGTAGCCATTGCAATTCGAACAGGAACGCCTGCTCATGTAAAGGTGCCTCTTCCAGCCTATATAAAGGCCTGCGAAAATCAAAACGAACACACAGTTTATTTCTGATTTCGCTCCTCTTTATCTTCTTCCCCACTGCACTGTTCTTCAAAATAAAAACCACTTCCTTGCGTTCGTCGTCAGCCTGCGGTTGTAGCGCAACATCGCAGACAGAGACCGTTTCATCCTTGGGAAACGATTGCTCAACCAAACCTTACAGCGCCGTAGAGGGGGCAATTTCGTTTCAAGGAAACAGCATACGCTGGACTCGGTCATTAATTGGTAATATTAATCTTCTTCTCAGCGTCTTCATTTAATCGGTACTGCTTCTTTAACTTCCCTTGCTAAACTGAGATTGATAATTGGTGTTGCGACAGCAATATCATTGATTCAATATTACTAACGCTTAAAAGCGTTACTGTTCATAGAAACGGTTTTCATACATTTATAGTGATTGGTTGATAACAAAAATATAATCGTACGACACCTAAAGGTCACTGTAAAGCAAATACGTACAGTTTGTTTTGCACTGGATGAAAAATAAGAATCCTACGCTAAATAATCTGAAAAATTCGATAGCAGCATACTTTTACAAAATTTAGTCTATGCACAAACTTTGTAAACTATACAACTTCGTTGTACGTGAAACATCAAAATGAATATCCTTAACAATTCATGCTAATTTAAAATCTATAAAAAAAATGGCTTTATTATTATCGTTATTATTTGGAAATAATCAAAAAAATTGTAAGATACCAGTCAAATAAGCTTAGAAACTTGAAATTAATTACACAGAAATAGACTTAAGAGATTCTAGAGGGAAATGTTGAGATATAAAGATCCTCTTTACATAAAATTATTATTATATAATAATAATAAGCTACCCGATATTGGTCAAAGTCATGTTGATCAAGTCAAGTACTTAAGTATTGACCAAGTTGTAATATGTTCCCACTACCTTTGGCCTCCTGCCATTTTTCTCAACGTTCTCCGTCTATATATACATGGAGTAAAGATGAGATTATTGCTTCATTCACTAAAAGAAAAAGGGAAAAGGACATCATATTTAGTCCTCAAAAGCCATGGTGAAGGTAAGCCAAACATGAATAATTTGCTTATATTCACTTGCTTTTTATGAATATATTCTGTATTAAAATAATAGCCCGGCTGATTATGTAATAAACATAAACCTGTAAGCTAGTTAAGCTATCTAAATCTGTTCATACAGCAAAAGAATGCTGTGAAAGTAGGTATAGAGGATGCAAGAAAGAAATCTCAAGCTTTTGTTGTTGCTGTTGGATTTGGAGGTATGATATTGAATTGATGCTTCTCCTTTATATTTCTTGCTCTCTTCACTGTGTTATTCCATTTTGATTCTTCAAATGATCAGAAACTCTGTTAAGAAATATCGAAAATGATATCTGATTTGTGACCATAGTAAATTGAAGTTGTACATACATGCATGTATTTGTATATTCCAGGATTCATATCTGCAGAAATAAGTGGAGAAACACTGGTGGTCATTGGAGAAGGAATGGATGCAACAGAGCTAACGAAAAAGCTTAAAAAGAAGATGGGGTTTGCAGAGTTGATCAGCGTCGCAACAGTAGAGGAGAAGAAAGAGGAGGAGAAAAAGAAGATAAAATTAGAGCATAAGACTTTTGGACGTATGATCAAACGCAATATGGAATGACACCTCAACCCTTCTTTATAAATCCATACTAAGATCCTTGTTAGTACATGATTCATTCATGTTGGATCATGTAACTCGAACCGTTTAGGCACAACCCGAGCAAGAATAGGGCCTTAGTACGATTGTAAAAGAAATTGAAGGAGAAAAAGGATTGGTTTTAAAGAATTGGCCTTTTATATAGAAGCTTGTTTACTAAGCACTTCTTATGTAGATAATGCAATGAATTACATATTTCTATATTGTTTTCCTATTCTTGTCAGAAGCTCGTTCCTTGTGTAAGGAAAATTGAAATGTTTAACATAAAGGGAAAACGCACGACATCAAGTAATTTGAAATGCAGGAGTTAAGGTTGTAGACATAAGCATTGCATAAGTTCAAATAATAGATCAAATGCAACGAAAACACCATTCGATGTTGCGAGCTAAGAGAAATAACGGGTCTTACTCACTTCCGCCAATGGAACGCAATTTTCAACACAGTGTATGCAAACTAATTCTTTTGTCTGATCATTGTTATTTATTTTGCACAGAATGACTAACAAAACTTCAGTCATAACAGCATTTTCGTATGTTTTCTTATAGTAGTACCATTATAAAAAAATTGAAAAAATGTTAAATCGTATGTTTTCTAATGCCACATTTTATATAGTACTACTAAAAATGACATTTCCTGAATATATCAGTATTAATCCTTAGCACAACAAGAAATAGGCAGGATCCATAGTTTATTTCTTAAGGTCACTGTACTAATCACAGTAACAACCTTTTAGTGGACTCCCCTGGGACATAAAATGTGTTTAATATTGTTATATCTGATATTTTATGCCCGACTTCACTTTCATAACACTTTCATTTTCTGTGGTCCCATGAACTACGACTTACTTGGTCATGAAGCAAATGGACGTTCGTTTGACCTTATACGAGTTTTAACTTTTTATGTTTTTAAACTATCCATCAATTGGCTTGTTAACTGTTGGAAAAATATTTTATTTTTGTAAAGATGAATTATTTAAAAGTGGATAAGTATGATATGAGTCCTATATGAATAGTCCCACTTCATGAGACTATATGAAAGAACCGGTCTTTATTTGACTTGGTAAATATTGAGATCCATGTTTTCAGATCTGAACCTTTATTTGACTTGGTAAATATTGAGATCCATGTTTTCAGATCTGAACCGACTTTCCCCACAATCCCTTTTATACGTTCCCGCTACTTAGAAAAAAACAACTTTTTATTTTTATCTCTCTCTTCTTCTTCCTCCACCATTAAAGATTCTTCAAAAACAAAATCAGAACGAGCAGTTAAATTTAAATTGAAAGTGCAAATCTGAATTGGTTTGTTGTGCAAACAAATCAATTATTTTTTCTCAGAAGGCTGTTTTATCCCAGAGGCGGCGGCGACAAGTACGAACTGGTTTGCACCACTGACCAGATCGCCGAATCGTCTTGAAGAAAGCGTCATAGTCCACGACTCAGCCATTATTTTCCAACAATTTGAAGACGATTTCGAAACAATGGCCGCAACCCTAACTTGCTTGAAGGTGCCGCCATCTTCCTCTATCTACTCAACGCTTTGAAATACTCAACGCCTTGAAATCTTACTCAATTTGTAACTGCGACTCCTTCTACTATCTTCTTTGGCAACGAGATATCGAAGGAAAAAGTAGAAAGATTTGATGTGAAATTCGGATTTGTCATCATCTACATGAAATCAGGATTAAAAGGGGGACAATTTGGTAGGCATGAAAGGTGGCTTCGCGCTACAGTTACGTAGTAGCATCATGAAATCCAAGTTTGTGAGAAATGGATCGATGGGCTGCAGTATTCTTTATTGTTGTGGCCCCCACCAGGATGAGCATCAGAGAAAGGTAATATAATTTTTTAAACCATTTCTAATGCATACTTAAATTGATAGCGGATTATGCCTGGTATTATGGAAAATTCACTAGAAAGGTATCAGGTATTAGGTATTTAACATATTCTATTTTGGCTTGTTAAGTACCAATATAGAGGTTTCTTGGCTATGCCTTCTTTTTCAACGAGCTTTAGTCACCTTCTGAGTTGCATTTTAATCAGAATCCTTTAGAAAAAGAAAAATAGAAGCAAAAAAGAAGCTTATATGTATGAATTTCATTGGACATAGAATGATACAAACTATAAGTTACTGTTGGTTGTCATTGATCCCATAGCCTTAAAGAACTATAAGCATGTCATCTTTGTAGTTGTAAAATGGTAGCATGGTGGAAATTGGTTTATAAAACTTTGAAATTTGACAATTAATACTGAACCCTGCTCATTGTCTTGAACTGTAGTTTTGGGTCACACTAATCACTTTGCTTGAGTCCTAAGAGTGTGAATTATTTGATTGGAACAATGTTAACTGACTGAACCTAAGTATTTTTTGAACCCAAGTGTTTTGATACCTTGGTTTATGTAGTCTCTATTTGTGATGATTAAATTTACCATGTAAGTTGTTTACCATTAACATCTCAAGCAATAGTAAGCCTCCACAGCCAGTCAGTTGAGAATAGAATGGGAATCCACAAGGAAACCATAAAGGACAACAACAACCAACTAAAAAGAATGATTCTGGAAAGTTGCTTCTATATTAGTACTGTGGAAAACCAGGTCATATGGCACGACAGTGTCGGAACAGGCTAAGTCCTGCACCGCAGGCAAACCTGACCGAGAAGACTTTAACGGCTACGACTACTGAGATTTACTTTGATGGTGGATCAGAGGGTTGGTGGGTAGACACTGGTGTTTCTCGCCATGTCTGCTATGATCGTGATATATTCATACTATACACGACTGCTGATGATCAGAAAATATTGTTGGGAGATCCTCACACCACTAAAACTGTAGAGACTGGTAATGTGAAAAGAAAGCTTACAATTAGAAAGACAGTGTTTCTTAAAGTTGTGATGCATTTGACATGTTTGAAACATTAAAAACTGAAATTGAAAAATAAGAAAATTAAGAGAATTCATAGTGATAGAGGAACAAAAAAGTTTATTATGATTTTTTATAAATTACATGGTATAGTACATGAGAGAACTGCACCATATTCACTTGAAATGAACGGTAAAGCTGAAAAAAATAGGACCTTTACCGAATTAGTAATTGCCATTTTATTAAATTTTGGTGCAGCAAAACATTGGTGGGAGGATATTTTAATTGACTACATGCTATGTTTTGAATAGAATCTCCTAATCTAAGAATAAAATTTCACCTTATGAAATTTTAAAGAATTATAAATCCAGTGTGTCATACTTTAGAACTTGGGGTTGTTTAGCATATGTTCACACTCCAGACCCTAAGAGAATAAAATCGGCAAGTAGAGCATATGAATGTGTATTTATGAGCTGTGCTATTAATAGCAAAGCATACCGATTTTATTACCTAAATGCACATAATATAATTGAATCAAATGATGTCGATTTTTATGAAACAAAATTTCCTTTTAAATTAAGGAATAGTGGGGGCACATCAAGTATGCCTATTAGAACAGAACTTAATAAAAGTTCTGAAACTGAACCTACAAAAAGTAAAAGAGAAAGAACCGTAAAAGATTTTGGTTCGGATTTTTGTGCTTTTACTATAGAGGAGGATCCCTTAAACCTCCAAGAGGCCTTATCTTCTTTAGATGTCGACTTTTTGGCAAGAGGATATAAATGATGAGATGGATTCTCTAGAATCCAATAAGACTTGGCATTTGGTAGATTTATTTTCTGGTTGTAAATTTATAGGTTGTAAATGGGTGTTTAAAAAGAAATTTAAAATCTGATGGCACTATTGATAAATATAAAGCACAATTAGTAGCTAAAGGTTTTAAGCAAAGAGAAAATATAGATTTCTTCAACATTTTTTTTACTTGTTACTAGAATTACATTCATTCGGGTATTAATCTCACTTGCTTCTATTTGTTATTTATTAATATTCCAAATGGATGTTAAAGCCACATTTTTAAACGGTGAATTAGAAGAAGAAATTTATATGGGCCAGCCTGAAGGATTTGTAGTACATGGTCAAGAGCATAAAGTATGCAAATTAGATAAATCATTATATGGTTTAAAACAAACATCTAAACAATGGCATAAAAAAATTTGATAACTTAAACATTTCTTATGGTTTTAAAGTTAATGAAAGTGACAAATGCATTTATTACAAATCTGAGAATGACATTTGCACTATTATATGTCTTTATGTAGATGACCTTCTCATCGTTGGGTCAAATATTCATGCCATAAACTTAGTCAAATCCTTATTAAGTGCCATTTTTGATATGAAAGATCTAGGTAAGGCGAGTGTAATCCCCGATATTAAGATTACTAGGTAAAAAGTGGGATTTTCTTTGGATCAATCTCATTAAATTGAGAAGATTCTAAAGAAATATGATTACTTTGACTGTAAACTTGCATGTACACCATATGATCCCAGTGTAAAGTTATTTAAGAACACTGGTGAATGTATAAGATAGTCTGTTTAACCGAGCATCATTGGCAGCCTTCAGAGCCATTGATTGTACTAGACCCGACATTACCTATGTCGTGGGATTATTATGCATGTTTTTCAGTAGACCTAGTATAGAGCATTAACATGCTAATGAGAGGGTTATGAGATACCTATAATAAATTATGAACCTTGGATTACATTATGAAAAGTGTTCAGTTGTACTTGAAGGATATTCTGATACAGACTGAAATACTTTATCTGATGATTCTAAAGGACCAGTGGCTATATATTTAGCATCGCTGAAGAAGCTGTCTCTTGGAAACCCAAGAAGCAGACTATTTTGACTCAGTCTACTATAGAGACTGAGATAATAGCACTAGCCACAGCTAGTTAAGAAGCAGAGAACTATAGAAATCTGCTAATTGAGATCCCCATAAGGGAAAAACCGACACCAATGGTGTAATCAATTACGACAGTACCGCGGCTATTGCAAAAAGTATAGAACCGTTATAACAACGGTGGAGAACGACAGTTGTAAGTACAATACTATAAGAGAACATCACATGCATAGTGATGAAAATTTGACGACTACTGATAGAAGGACAGAATCGATATTACAACGGTAAGAAATGACAGTCGTATGCACAGTATTGTTAGAGAACATCACATATGAAGTGATGATAATTTGGCAGATCCTTTGACGAAAAGATAGACCAGAAAGAAAGTCCTTAATGATTCTAAAAGAATGGGACTATTGCCCAGAGATTGTGGAATCACGCACGATGGTAACCCGACCTAAATGACTGGAGATCCCAAGAGCTAGGTTCAATGGGTAAAAACAAGTTGTGTAGTGATAGTAGATGAAAATGCTAATTTTTTTTATTAAGAAGCATGTATTCCTGAAGTGATTAGAGGATGAGCTGATAGAAACACTTAATGAGATCTATACTCTAATTGGAGTGGAGTACCTACCTTCAGGAGTACTCTTGATAGACTCACCTATGTGAATGTGGAAATATGGTCGTTTCCTATGGAGTTTGGGCAATACTTCTAGAGCGTTCACTAAACTGGGATAGACGTGTGTAACACCCCACTCCCGCTATGATCACTCACTAAGGGAATGCCATAGCATCGGTGGAGTATTTTAGTGAATATAGAACAGAAAAATTACAACAAGACAGATATAAATAGTACTTGAAATTTTAAAACATCATCTCATAACAGCGGAAGTAAAACATGTCTGGTTACATCATAAAACCACAATAAAGGTCAAGTACAATATCCATCAAAATAAAGAAGTACATAATCCCACTCTCATACAATAGCCAAACAAAAGAAAAGATAACTGGATAACTGGAGCTTTACATCTATCCAAGCTCCTAAAGACTGGAACAGCAATCCGATCAAGCTCCACTACTGCTAGGATCCACCGTAGGACCTGAGGGTTGGGAAAAAGATAAAAACAACAGGGTCAGACATAAGTCTGAGCGAGTCCTATAACTTTAACAATACAATCGTTAAAGTAACCAGAGAAGACATAAACTGATATACGGTAACATATAGGGATGAATGGCTACCCTAAGCAGTCAACTAAACGAAGATAAAGGATAAAGACGCATCTACCCTCCCTAAGGTAAATTACTAAACTGCACCACACCAGTCGTTCCTAACTTAAAGGTTGATCCCACCCAAGGACTTATAAAATTTACTAATTAGTACCTGCGTACCCCTAGGTGACCAAGTAGGCGCCACGGGGCCCTACAATCCACTAGGTGTACACACTACTTCCCATTCGATCGGCTCCCTAACGTAGATACCCGTGCTGGCCCCACCGTGGGATGTATCATTCCCCAATGTGGCAACCTGATGAAACTAAAGGTGCACGGCTTATATCTACTCGATGCAACAACGGCTTACCTACCAGCCCGGGCCCACTCACGCATATGAAGCCCGTTGGACTTGCGTTGCCACCGCTAACCCGTTTGCCTCTTACAGTCAAGCCCAGTATGCGTGTCCCGTCCTCGACATGGGTCGAGCCCACAAAGATACGTATGGGTTACTGGTTGAAATGGGCCTCCACAAGCTACCCACCTAAGCTTGTCCCTTTTTCTAGTATATCCCACTTAACCCTTTAATCATGTTTTAATTACATGTTCTATTTTGGTTAAGTATTCTAATCGTATTTTCTATTGCCACCCAAGGCAACCACTAGATTTTCTCATGCCACCCGAGGCACCCACTTAACCCCTCATGTCCCTCTACATGCTAATGTGGTTAAGTGTTTCTTAATTAATTAATTAAGAACGTAACCTTTGTAAAGACCTCTCACATTAGACTGTCTTTTATGACCGCTGGTTAAGCCGGTTGGGTCCGGGCAGCCTTATGTCATAACAGAGTCTAACCTCGTGTCTTTACATTAATTACGTATTTAGTTTGTGCCTAAGACCTCTCACATTGGGCTAACATTTGTAGCAACTGGTTAAGCCGGTTGGGTCCGGGCAGTTTTACGCTACAACTGAGTCCAACCTCGTGTCTTAGTCAATTAATTACACCTAATTAATCACCCTCATAATTTTATATTAATTATCCCTAATTAATCAAGTTTTCTTAACATGGGTAGACCTAACTTAATAGGTAAATTCCCATGGGGTAGACCTAACTCAATAGGTAAATTCCCAACACATAGTATGGGTACACCTAACCAAATAGGCAAATTCCCATACTATGTTTATTTATTTTGTGTTATGCATAATTATATTAATTTCACACAATCTTATTAACTTATGCATTTAATTACCCCATCGTTCCCACGTAATTTCGTTCATGATATAACACATATAAAAGGTGTCAACTTGCATATGAATGAACATGTTTCAAAGGTGCCATCTTGCATATTAACAAACACATAACTTGCATATGAACTTGCATAACATGTCACATAACTTGCATATAATATGTCACATAACTTACATATTCATTTTGCATAACAAACTTGCATATTAGCTTATAGACTTGCATAATGTGTCATCATGAACTTGCATATTAATAAACATGTAACTTGCATATTTACATACATGTAACTCGCATATTAACAAACATGTAACTTGCATATAAAGAAACATGTAACTTGCATATTTACATACATGTAACTTGCATATTAACAAACATGTAACTTGCATATTAACAAACATGTAACTTGCATATTTACATACATGTAACTTGCATATTAACAAACATGTAACTTGCATATTAACAAACATGTAACTTGCATAGCATATTACCATGAACTTGCATAACATGCATATGATTACATAGCCCACAACTTGCATATTTAGCATCATGCAAACATAACATACATCATATTAAACTTGCATAAGCTTACATACTCAACATGCATAAACATAAGATTAATGCTAACATCATATCATATGATTCAAAGCTCATTAACCCACATACAAAACCATAAATCTCATCACATCTCATCTAATTAGTTTACCAAAAGATCATCAAAGTGATAGAAACTCACAACTAGCAACTTTGAACACCAAATGAAGAAGATTAAGATGCTAAGAAGGGATTAGAAGTTGATTAGAGAGTGATTAGTATGCAACCCTCTTCATAAAATTAGTGGAGGCCATGAGAGCTAGCATTTTGCCATAGTTTAGTCAGTAGGTTTAATTATGAATGAATTAGGGTAGGTTAGGGTCTTATTTATAGATTAGGCAAGTGTTTTAGGCCATAGGATTAACCCTAGATTCAATCCAAGCCATCAAAGCATGTCTTGGGGAAGAAGTCAAGTGTAGGAACCATCTAGGGCCTTTAGATTAAAGATGGACCATGAGAACCATTCAAATGCAAAATCTGCACTTGAGCGAATCGGCCCACGGGTTGACAGCCAAACACCCTGGATTAACCCCTAGTCGACCCAGCAGGCTCGGGTCGACTTCAAAAATCGGCCGGTTCGGTTATTCCCCTCTCCCAATTCGCTGTTTTGAGCATTTTTGCATATTTATTTATTAAATTTTCAATTATATATATATATATATCAATATATATATATATATATATATATCTACACAACCCATTTCACTTAATTAAGTATACTTTAATTTGGGAATTTTCGTGAAACTTCGCGAGGCCATATCTTGGTCATACGGACTCCGATTTTCGAAAACTCGGACTCTATTTCGCGTATTTTTCCGAGACGAACACAATGGCATAGCCCGTTTCCCTTGATTCCCATTTTAGAATTAAATTCTGCCTCGATTTATGTTATTACAGGTTATTGAAAATACGGGTTGTTACATTCTCCCCTCCTTAAAGGATTTCGTCCCCGAAATCTTCAAGTTAGGAAGAACGTATCCTACCATCCAATCATCCATCTACTCAAAGTATCATCCACGAGCAATCATTGTCCTTACAAGATTCTAAATGCTGGATGGATATATGCAAAAGTGTGTGTATATGTACTTACCTAATGCGAAAATCAGGCGGTTACTGATACAGTAAACCTCCTTAATGCAAACCATGATAGTGCCATGCATCCAATATGTATGCGAAACCCTATTGACACATACAAATTTCTACATGCGTGCACAACCATACACAAAAATGCATCATCCATATGATAACACAGCCATGATACATCCATCAATCTAACTACCACATCCATTTATGCAATATGCAACATGAAGTGACTGAGCCGATCTAGTGCCTAATGTGTGTGTATATGCATCCACGAGCAACCACTAGCAAACAATTGCATCCATATGCATCCATCAACCATAACATGTTTCAAACACATGTTTCAACCATAGGTTTTACCCTATCTAAAGGTCATAGGTATTAGCGAGAGGATATACTAAAGATAAGATAAGTACTAGACAAGCAATAAAGGAGAAGTTAAAAGACATACTCTCAAAAAGAAATGGATACAAAGAACGCATCTTTGCTTCCGTCTCCCAAGTAGCATTGCTTTCGTCATCTCCCCATTGCACTTTAACTAGCTGAACTTCTCTGTTCCTCAACTTCCTAGTTTCTGACCCAAGGATGCGAGTAGGAGCTCGTCGAATCGTCGCATCACGCTCTACCTCTACATCTCTAAGCAAGCTCGGCTCTACCACCTCCGCGGTCTCATGTAAGCACTTCCTCAAATGTGATACATGGAATACATCATGAACACCACTAAGTCTGTCGGGCAACTCCACCCTATATGCCATCCGTCCAATCCTTTCCTTAATAGGAAACGGCCCAACAAATCTCGGTGCTAACTTCCCTACGGACCCAAAGCGAACAACATTTCTCAATGGAGATACTTTGACAAAAACCATGTCCCCAACCTCAAACTCAAGATCCGTCCTTCTCCGATCCGCATAAGATTTCTGTCTATCTTGCGCTGCTTTCATCCTTTTTCGAATTAAATCAATCTTCTCTGAAGTCTCTCTAACCATATCCGGCCCAAGCAAGATCTTATCCGTAGATTCCCACCAACATGTAGGAGATCGACAAGGCCTTCCATAAAGAGCTTCGAAAGGAGCCATACCAATACTGGACTGAAAGCTGTTATTATATGCGAACTCCACCAAAGGAAGATGTTCTTCCCATGTACCTCCAAAATCCAAGATACAAAGCCTCAAAAGATCTTCTAAGATACGGTTCACCCT
Source organism: Allium sativum (assembly GCA_030737875.1). Classification (NCBI taxonomy): domain Eukaryota; kingdom Viridiplantae; phylum Streptophyta; class Magnoliopsida; order Asparagales; family Amaryllidaceae; genus Allium; species Allium sativum. Next base: position 781,257,074 of record CM060918.1, on the reverse strand, counting down.
CTCGGTCTGACCGTCCGTCTGAGGATGATATGCGGTGCTCAAACACAACTGAGTCCCTACCGCCTCTTGCAAACTTCTCCAAAACTCACTAGTGAAAATAGGATCTCGATCACTCACAATGCTGGATGGTACGCCATGCAATCTAACAATCTCTCTAACATAGACTGAAGCAAGCCATGGAGCGGTCCTCTTACTCTTTACGGGTATAAAATGGGCACTCTTGGTAAGTCTGTCTACCACAACCCAAATTCCCGTATTGCCCTTCCTCGATCTCGGTAACCCGTCGATGAAATCCATCGAGACACTATCCCACTTCCACTGTGGAACTTCCAATGGGTGTAGCAACCCACCGGGTTTCCTTTGCTCCACTTTAACTTGTTGGCACACTAAGCATCTAGCCACATACTCGGCCACATCTTTCTTCATACCGGCCCAGAAGAAAACTCTCTTCATGTCTTGGTACATTTTGTCTCCACCGGGATGAATAGTCATTCTTGAACGATGTGCATCATCCAAAATAGCCTTCTTCAAACCCTCATCTTGCGGTACACAAAGTCTACCGTCTCTATGCAACCATCCCTTATCATCTATGGTGTATCTACCCAAATGGCTGGACGACTCCCCTCTTATAAGCTTCTCTACCAACACAACCAACTGTGGGTCGTCTCGCTGAGCCTCGCCAATCCGTCTCAAAAGAGTAGGTCTAACCTCCAAGGATGCCAACAAACCAGGTACAAAATCAACAGAAGGTCTGAAGTCAAACAAAGAAAGAAACTCCAAGCTTCGTCGTTCCACGAACAATGGACTCAAAGATAGCCTTTTTCTACTTAAGGCGTCTGCCACCACGTTACCCTTACCAGGGGTATACGCTATCTCGAAATCATAGGATGCTAAGAACTCCATCCACCTTTGCTGTCTTAAGTTTAAATCCTTCTGAGAGAATAAGTACTTCAATGATTTATGGTCGGTGAACAACTCGAATCTCTCACCAAGAAGATAATGGCGCCAAGACTTAAGTGCGAAAACAATCGCGGCCAACTCTAGATCATGGGTAGGGTAATTCTTCTCATGCACTCTCAATTGTCTCCCTCCATAGGCTATTACCCTTCCCTCCTGCATCAAGACTGCGCCTAATCCTGTTCCACAAGCATCGGTATAAACAACAAACGGCTTACTCCCATCTGGAAGCACTAAAACTGGAGCGGTGGTCAAAGCTCTCTTTAACCGTCGGAAAGCATCATCACAATCTACATCCCATGAGAAAACCAGATTCTTCTTCGTCAAGCGGGTTAATGGGGCTGATATCTTCGCGAAGTCTTTGATGAACTTCCTATAATATCCTGCCAACCCCAAGAAACTTCTTACCTCGGTAGCATTTCTAGGAACTTTCCAATCCTGGATAGATACTATCTTTGCGGGATCCACAGCTATCCCTTCCTTAGAGACCACATGCCCTAAGAATCGCACTTCTCTTCTCCAAAAATGGCATTTAGAGAATTTAGCTTTAAGACTATGCGCTCGAAGAGTCTCCAACACTTCCTTGAGATGTAAGGCATGCTCTTCTTCATTCTTGGAAAAGACCAAGATGTCATCCACAAAAACTACTACAAACTTATTCAGATACTCTCTGAACACTCTACTCATGAGATCAACAAAGTATGCGGGGGCGTTTGTCAACCCAAATGGCATCACTAGCCACTCATAAAAACCATCCGGAGTCCGGAAAGCAGTCTTCTCTATACTGTCCTCTGCCACTCTTAACTGATGAAACCCTGTAGCTAAGTCCATCTGCGAAAATACTGACGCGCCAACCAACTGATCAAAGAGATCATCTATCCTCGGTAATGGGTGTCTATTCTTCTTCGTGAGCTTATTAAGTTCCCTATAATCCACACAAAGTCTGAGGGACCCATCCGCCTTCGTGGCAAACACTACTGGAGCTCCCCACTCCGATATACTTCGCCTTATGAACCCCTTCTCAAGCAACTCCCCTACTTGCTTATGAAGTTCTCTTCTCTCACGAGGAGCCATGTGGCGTACTGGCAAAGACACTGGTTTGGCATTATCCACCAAATAAATTCGGAAATCTATCTCCCGCTTCGGAGGCAAACCCTTTACTTCTTCAAACACATCCGGATATTCCCGGACTACTCTGACAGAACACAAACTTTCGACCGAAGCATCGAGCGATTCAAGATAACTTAGCAAAACAGATTCCATGGGATTGCAAGAGATCTCGAGAGTGTTACCCAAGCGGGTCATGAGCCTGACAACTCTCCTTTCGCAATCAAGAACGGCACCATTACTGGATAACCAGTCCATGCCCAAGATCAACCCATAGCCCGTGAAGCCCAATACAAAAGCATCACATCTAAACTCAACGCTAAGTATAGAAATCTTCAAACCCAAACATATCATAGACAGATATATGGAGCCCCCAATTGGGTTTGAGACAACCAAGGGATCATCAACTAGACTGGTGTCTAAGTGCAGTGACTCAACTAACGATGATGAGATAAAAGAATGCGATGCGCCAGAGTCAAACAAAGTACGAACTGGATGATCAAACAGAAAAACCAGACTTTCAACGGAAATAGTTCTACCTCTCTGCTGAATCGGTGGAACTGAGAGAACCTGAACTTGCCCCCCTGACTGAGGTGGTGCTATAAGAGCTTGCACCTGGCCTCCTGAGGTAGACCCCGTCTTCTGCCCCTTCTTTGGGCAGTTTTTCACAAGATGCCCTGCTTCACCACAATGAAAGCAACCGGTCTTCTTCTTTTTGCGACAATCCTTACTGAGGTGTCCTGGTGTTCCACAATTGAAGCACTTCTTCTTCGTCTTCTTTTTGTCACCATTGCCTTTTCCGCCCTTGCCTTGTTGTTGCTGTTGCGGTTTCTTCTGATCCCCCTTTTTCTCTGGTGCCTTAGAATTCTTATCATCCTCATGCATAAGTGCCATGTAGACAAGCTTCTCAAAAGTGGCCCCCATAGGAATGTGAGTCATAGCTATTCCTTGCAATGGTTCGTTCAAGCCTCTAACGAACCTCAAAGCCTTCTTCTCCGGTGTATTCACCAACTCTATGCCAAACCTTGCTAATTGATTGAATTTGTTGACATATTCTTTCACCGTGAGATTCCCTTGCTTCAAATTCAAGAACTTCTCCATAAACAGATTCTCTTCCGCCCTTGAGAGAAACTTAGCCCCAAACCTTTGCTTAAAATCTGCCCAAGAGTCAACAGGGCGTTCTCCATTAGTGACCTCCCACCAGAATGAGGCCTCTCCCTTCATTAACCAAGCCGCCAACTTGACTTTCTTTCCCTCTTCCACTTCAAAGATATCTAGCAACTCTTCCACTTCCTTAAGCCAATCTCTAGCCTCTACGAAAGTCTCTGAACCAAGAAAAGGTTTTCCTCCTATAGCCTTGAACTCCTTGCAAACCTTAGCAAAATTATCCACTCTAGGCTGAGGAGGAGGAGCGGTTGTCTCTGGTGTAGTAGCATTGGCCGGACCCGCAGCCGCGGCCCTAGCCTCTTGCAACCTCCTATACCATAGTGGTATAACTAAACCCTCCGGGATGTTAAGATCTTCAGCCATGCTGAAACGAAAGAGGAAAGATTCAAAAAGGAGATTCCGAAAGATAAAGATATGGCTATTGGGGATTATGCTTTTCTTTTTCAAAAACTTTTTCTCTTAGAAGACATGCTTTTAAAAATACTTTCTTCGAAAATACTCTTAGAAAGTAGTTTTTCTCAAAAATTTTATCTGTTCTGGTAACCTTAAGCTCTGATACCACGTGTAACACCCCACTCCCGCTATGATCACTCACTAAGGGAATGCCATAGCATCGGTGGAGTATTTTAGTGAATATAGAACAGAAAAATTACAACAAGACAGATATAAATAGTACTTGAAATTTTAAAACATCATCTCATAACAGCGGAAGTAAAACATGTCTGGTTACATCATAAAACCACAATAAAGGTCAAGTACAATATCCATCAAAATAAAGAAGTACATAATCCCACTCTCATACAATAGCCAAACAAAAGAAAAGATAACTGGATAACTGGAGATTTACATCTATCCAAGCTCCTAAAGACTGGAACAGCAATCCGATCAAGCTCCACTACTGCTAGGATCCACCGTAGGACCTGAGGGTTGGGAAAAAGATAAAAACAACAGGGTCAGACATAAGTCTGAGCGAGTCCTATAACTTTAACAATACAATCGTTAAAGTAACCAGAGAAGACATAAACTGATATACGGTAACATATAGGGATGAATGGCTACCCTAAGCAGTCAACTAAACGAAGATAAAGGATAAAGACGCATCTACCCTCCCTAAGGTAAATTACTAAACTGCACCACACCAGTCGTTCCTAACTTAAAGGTTGATCCCACCCAAGGACTTATAAAATTTACTAATTAGTACCTGCGTACCCCTAGGTGACCAAGTAGGCGCCACGGGGCCCTACAATCCACTAGGTGTACACACTACTTCCCATTCGATCGGCTCCCTAACGTAGATACCCGTGCTGGCCCCACCGTGGGATGTATCATTCCCCAATGTGGCAACCTGATGAAACTAAAGGTGCACGGCTTATATCTACTCGATGCAACAACGGCTTACCTACCAGCCCGGGCCCACTCACGCATATGAAGCCCGTTGGACTTGCGTTGCCACCGCTAACCCGTTTGCCTCTTACAGTCAAGCCCAGTATGCGTGTCCCGTCCTCGACATGGGTCGAGCCCACAAAGATACGTATGGGTTACTGGTTGAAATGGGCCTCCACAAGCTACCCACCTAAGCTTGTCCCTTTTTCTAGTATATCCCACTTAACCCTTTAATCATGTTTTAATTACATGTTCTATTTTGGTTAAGTATTCTAATCGTATTTTCTATTGCCACCCAAGGCAACCACTAGATTTTCTCATGCCACCCGAGGCACCCACTTAACCCCTCATGTCCCTCTACATGCTAATGTGGTTAAGTGTTTCTTAATTAATTAATTAAGAACGTAACCTTTGTAAAGACCTCTCACATTAGACTGTCTTTTATGACCGCTGGTTAAGCCGGTTGGGTCCGGGCAGCCTTATGTCATAACAGAGTCTAACCTCGTGTCTTTACATTAATTACGTATTTAGTTTGTGCCTAAGACCTCTCACATTGGGCTAACATTTGTAGCAACTGGTTAAGCCGGTTGGGTCCGGGCAGTTTTACGCTACAACTGAGTCCAACCTCGTGTCTTAGTCAATTAATTACACCTAATTAATCACCCTCATAATTTTATATTAATTATCCCTAATTAATCAAGTTTTCTTAACATGGGTAGACCTAACTTAATAGGTAAATTCCCATGGGGTAGACCTAACTCAATAGGTAAATTCCCAACACACAGTATGGGTACACCTAACCAAATAGGCAAATTCCCATACTATGTTTATTTATTTTGTGTTATGCATAATTATATTAATTTCACACAATCTTATTAACTTATGCATTTAATTACCCCATCGTTCCCACGTAATTTCGTTCATGATATAACACATATAAAAGGTGTCAACTTGCATATGAATGAACATGTTTCAAAGGTGCCATCTTGCATATTAACAAACACATAACTTGCATATGAACTTGCATAACATGTCACATAACTTGCATATAATATGTCACATAACTTACATATTCATTTTGCATAACAAACTTGCATATTAGCTTATAGACTTGCATAATGTGTCATCATGAACTTGCATATTAATAAACATGTAACTTGCATATTTACATACATGTAACTCGCATATTAACAAACATGTAACTTGCATATAAAGAAACATGTAACTTGCATATTTACATACATGTAACTTGCATATTAACAAACATGTAACTTGCATATTAACAAACATGTAACTTGCATATTTACATACATGTAACTTGCATATTAACAAACATGTAACTTGCATATTAACAAACATGTAACTTGCATAGCATATTACCATGAACTTGCATAACATGCATATGATTACATAGCCCACAACTTGCATATTTAGCATCATGCAAACATAACATACATCATATTAAACTTGCATAAGCTTACATACTCAACATGCATAAACATAAGATTAATGCTAACATCATATCATATGATTCAAAGCTCATTAACCCACATACAAAACCATAAATCTCATCACATCTCATCTAATTAGTTTACCAAAAGATCATCAAAGTGATAGAAACTCACAACTAGCAACTTTGAACACCAAATGAAGAAGATTAAGATGCTAAGAAGGGATTAGAAGTTGATTAGAGAGTGATTAGTATGCAACCCTCTTCATAAAATTAGTGGAGGCCATGAGAGCTAGCATTTTGCCATAGTTTAGTCACTAGGTTTAATTATGAATGAATTAGGGTAGGTTAGGGTCTTATTTATAGATTAGGCAAGTGTTTTAGGCCATAGGATTAACCCTAGATTCAATCCAAGCCATCAAAGCATGTCTTGGGGAAGAAGTCAAGTGTAGGAACCATCTAGGGCCTTTAGATTAAAGATGGACCATGAAAACCATTCAAATGCAAAATCTGCACTTGAGCGAATCGGCCCACGGGTTGACAGCCAAACACCCTGGATTAACCCCTAGTCGACCCAGCAGGCTCGGGTCGACTTCAAAAATCGGCCGGTTCGGTTATTCCCCTCTCCCAATTCGCTGTTTTGAGCATTTTTGCATATTTATTTATTAAATTTTCAATTATATATATATATATATATCAATATATATATATATATATCTACACAACCCATTTCACTTAATTAAGTATACTTTAATTTGGGAATTTTCGTGAAACTTCGCGAGGCCATATCTTGGTCATACGGACTCCGATTTTCGAAAACTCGGACTCTATTTCGCGTATTTTTCCGAGACGAACACAATGGCATAGCCCGTTTCCCTTGATTCCCATTTTAGAATTAAATTCTGCCTCGATTTATGTTATTACAGGTTATTGAAAATACGGGTTGTTACAACGTGCGTGGCCATTAATGCACGGGCTTATTTGATTGCACTATAGAAAAGGTTGTGTGTGGTCTGATGTCAGAATAGAGTTCAAGACTACGTGTCACTCTAGTAAAAAATGAATCTTATTCACTATTCAAAGGTTCAAGTCGGATGACACCTTTGTTTATGCACAATCTTATGTTTTTAGAAACTGCTCGGAAATTATTTTTAAAAATTCAAGTGGGGGATTGTTGGAAAAATAGTTTACTTTTTTAAAGATGAATTATTTAAAAATGGATAAGTATGATATGAGTCCTATATAAATAGTCCCACATCATGAGACTATATGAAAGAACCGGTCTTTATTTGACTTGGTAAATATTGAGATCCATGTTTTCAGATCTGAACCTTTATTTGACTTGGTAAATATTGAGATCCATGTTTTCAGATCTGAACCGACTTTCCCCGCAATCCCTTTTATACGTTCCCACTACTCAGAAAAAAAACAACAACTTTTTATTCTTATCTCCCTCTTCTTCTTCCTCCACCATTAAAGGTTCTTCAAAAACAAAATCAGAACGAGCAGTTAAATTTAAATTGAAAGTGAAAATCTGAATTGGTTTGTTGTGCAAGCAAATCAATTATTTTTCTCAGAAGGCTATTTTATCCCAGAGGCGGCGGCGACAAGTACGAACTGGTTTGCACCACCGACCAGATCGCCGAATCGTCTTCAAGAAAGCGACCTAGTCCGCGACTCAGCCATTGTTTCCCAACATTAACCGTCTATTTTAACGTTTTATATTACAAGAATAACCGCATATATCGTTTGCCTCCATCCATAATGAACGGTACACTTATGTATGAAGGCAACGCAAAATTATGCAGACCTATTTAATGCTAATGAACGAATACTGACTAACAAAAAGATTAATGAATTCGATTACACCTTACTTTTAATTTTGAATTATTATTTAGTTCAAAAACAAAATAATTAACACATTTTATCCACTAGATTTTCACTGGATCACGCGGTTAGATCCGGTGTCAAATATCTGACCCTACCGTAGGTCAACTAAAATTGATTTTTAGCTTTAAAATACTAAGGCTTTGAAAATTGAATAGTTTTATTCATTGTACGAACCAACAGTCTACTTACAAAATCATGAAGAAGAGATGATATTTAAATCTACCTCTTAGAACCACGTACCGTTCAAAATTGAGAACGACATCATTACTTCGTCCTTTGTTTCTTACATAATCAATTCAATAATTTAATCATCAAATTATCATATAATCTTGTTAATTTGGTACAATAGGTACATTCTTATGTTATATTTTATAAACAATTATTATACTAAATATATTTTATTTCAAATTTTTAGAAAATCTACACGTCCATGTCTAATATTTTTTAAATTAATTATCAAAGTAAAATGCAGTTACTTTTAAAAGTAAGCATCCTGAATATAATTCGTAAAATTTTACGATAACTGAAAGAGCTTCAAAGTTAGATTTTAACGATATTTTCTGTCAACACCCGGATTAAGTTATTTAGGATATATGTTCATGGGATTTGGCATCATCATGACTCAAAGTTATTAAAGGTCATTCTGAAGCCTGCAAATCTAAGCTAATATACCTTCCCTTACGCAACATAAATCTGATTCCAACGATTAGTTATCTTCCCTTGAAGGATGGACATCATATATGCTGTGTGACGGTGTTCCGAAATGACCTTAAGAAGGTTATTTAGCTTGATATTGCCAGGTTTTATGAAATCAATTGCTCCCTAATTCATGAAAGTGATGCCATGTACTATGATAAGAAGAAAATAGGCTAACGCATCCCCCTATTTTGGGAAAGAAGGCAATGCAATGTTCATTAACTCAAATGATTATTCAATGCTGGTCCAACACAAAAAGGGGTCCGGATTGCGTCAGAGATCGAGTTTGTACAGATGACACCTTTTCTTTGAGGTCAAGAAGTGTTAGGCTCATCATGAGAGTGTCGATCAACGTGGCAAACCCTCAAGGTAGGGGAATAGGGACTTCGCATTTCTACAAAGCCCCTCCTCCATTTTTAAGGTGCCATGATTAATATTCTCATAAGAAAGGTTAGTGTTAACTCCTTGTTTCATCATTACGGCACAACAAGATTATCAAATCGCAAGATGTTTAAGACCCGGAATCCTCCATTCATAAATTGTATATGTATTACAAGAGTTGAGGATTTACTCCTTTTTAGAAGAAAAGAACTAGATTGAGAAATAAAAAGTTTATGCCCCTTTATGTTGCTCCTGGGGTCTTGTTTATGAAGAATTCAGTGCCCTTTCCGCTGCTAGGTTATCGGGCCTGCATGGGCCCTGGCTGGCCAGTTTTTTTCTTAGTCTCGGGCATTAGGCTCTTAGGCGTCCTTGTGGTGCTAATTATTGTCTTCAAAGTGAGGATCCCGGTCAACTAGGGCTTTTCCGAGACTAATATGGGCTTGTTGCCATGGTGGTTTTCGGATGGCATTTGAACTCCGGGTAGCAGCTCCTGCGTGAAGGCTCTCGGATGCAAGCTTCTAGATGAAGGCTTCCGGCTTTCTCTTGAATACTTAGAGGAGCTTGTCCTCGTGATGTATGTAGATAGTTTCTGGTTTGAAACCGTTATTGGTTCCTGTACTAGGTAAATTATTACTGATAGCCTGTATCTCTGCTAGGGTCTCGATTAGCCTTTCGGTGGAGCTATTGGGACAATCTGGTTTTCCGGAAGATAGCTTTCGGTGATGTCTCTGTTTTTTATCGATGTGACCTTTCGTCGTTTATGAAATAGCTATTTCGGAAACTGATTCCGGATAATCTTTATATACTTCTGAATTGATACTATTCCCTTCAGGACTCTCTTGTCGGGTAGACCCTATCTGATAGGCTCTGTCGGATAAACTTCGCTATCGTTTTGTAGGCTCTGAACAACTTTCTTCCGAGGGGGGTGTGCCGGTTTGTGTTGGTCTCAAATCATTCTTTCCCGCTTTCGGTTCTCCATTTGTTCTTTCAGAAGGTTCTTCTGTGTTTGTGTTCCTCCGATACCCCTTCACTGTTAGCTTATGTTAGGGGTTTATTTTGGTAGTAACATTTGCCGTCTCCTAGTAAAGAGGTGTTTTCGACTTTCCAAGTCAAACTTTTCTTTCTAGATTCTTTTTCTATTGAGTCATTCCTTAATGCTAGATTTCATTATGAAACTTTGACAGTAATTTTAAATCAACCCTCGCTTGGGTAACCTGAAGAATGAAGATCAAACATCTCCTTTAGGCATTTGTGGAGAATGAAATCGACCCATACTAGGGTATTGATAGGAGATCGGAAATCCCTTCCAGCAATATGAAGACCCGAATTAACCCAAACCCGGATATTAAAATATAGGAGACCATAACCCCTTCCAGTATTTATGGGGAGTCGAATTAACCCAAATTTGGGTATTAATATGGATAGAAGACCGGAAACCTCTTCCGACATTTGTTAAGAGACAAATCGACCAAGATTCGTGTATTAATATAGATAGAAGATCGGAAGCCTCTTCCGGCATTTGTGAAGAGCCGAATCGTCCAAGATTCGGGTATTTATATATAGAAAACTGGAACCCCCTCGGGTATTTGTGAAGAGCCGAATCGACCCAGATTCAGGTATTAATATAGATAGAAGACTGGAAACGTCTTTCGGCATTTGTAAAGAGTCGAATCAACCCAGATTCAGGTAGTAATATATAGAAGACCGGAACCCCCTCTGGTATTTGTGAGGAGCCGAATCGACCTAGATTCGGGTATTAATATATAGAAAACTGGAACCCTCTCTGGTATTTGTGAAGAGTCAAATCGACCCAGATTCAGGTATTAATATAGATAGAAGGTCGGAACCCCTTTCGGTATTTATTGTTTTGGCATCCCTTTTGGATTTGATTTGTGAAACAGAGGTTGTACGTGCTTCCTGAGCCACTCCTTAGGCTTTTGATGTCAAAGCAAAGGATGTCGTGCTTTGTTGGCCACTCTCTGGGCCTGTGCGTCTGGTGCGCTTGGCTAGCATATCCACAAGCAGGGCTCAAGGAATTACCCGAACTCCCTCCAGTAGGCGCCTTATCTTGACCATCGTAGGCGATGACTAGGTCTTAGAAACTGAGACGGGGCCATCGTAAGTGTTAACGATCTTTTTCGTCAACACCCGAATTACAGAATGTAATGTGCGTATTCACAAAATTTTCTGTGTTCATGGCTCAAAATTCTCAGGAAATGATCCTGAATCTAGGATGGGTAGGTTTCTGGGCCATGACAACTGCACTTTGTATTTCAATAAGAAGAAAACAGGCTAAAGCCTCCCTTGAGTTCATGGATGAGAGCATCGCAATATTCGATAACTTCGATGACTCCTTTGTATTAGATCTTCCTGGGGGAGGAGTCTGAATTACAACGGAGTTCAAGCTAGGAATGCATATACGATTTTATCACATCAATGTTTGAGAAGCGTTAGGCTCAGCATGAGGGTATGGATCAATAATGGCGGCTCCGTAAGGTGAGGAGGAAGGGAATTCATATTTCTATCAAGTTCCCTTCCTCCGCCACTAAAGCACCTTGACTGATCTCCTCATCAAATAGGTTAGTGTTAACTCCTTGTTTCACCATTAAGATACTGCAAGATTATCAAATCGTATGACATATGAGACTCATAATTCTCCATTTATAGATTGCAGATAGATTACAGGAATTGATGATTTGCTCTCCTTGAGAAAGAAGGAGCCAAATTGAGAAATGAAAAGTTCGTCCCTTATTGCGGAGTGTCTGGGGTCCTATTTATAGAGAATTCGGGGTCTTTCCATCAGTAGGTTGTTGGGCCTAAACGATTCCTGTCGACCGCTTATTTTTGGGTTTCAAGCATCGGCCTATCGGTCCTCATGGTGCCAGTTACAGTTCTTTGAAGTGATAGCTCCAGGTGATTTGGGGTCTCTCCTAGGTGGAAGGGGGCTTGTTGTCGCGATAGATCGCGGAGGCGTCTTGGATTTCTTGGCGAATACTCTAAGTGTTGGTCCTTCATTGTGGGCTTTTGGATGTAGGCTTTCGACTTTATCGTGGGTACTCGGAGGGGCCCGCCCTCATGCCATACGCAAATGTCTGCCGATTTAGAACCGTTAATGGTTCAAGTACTAATTGGATTAGTACGAGCAGCCCGTATCCTTACTTGAGTCTCGGTTTAGCCTTCCGGTTTGACTCTCTGGAGGGTAGCTTTCGGTGATACTCGTGTTACTTACGGAAGTAACCCCTTTCTATATCCATGGATTCATTCTTCGATGGTTGATTTCAAACCATCTTTATGCTCTGACCCGATACTCTTCCTCTTTTAATGTGTTGGTATCCGTCGGTTGATTCTTGGCGGATAGATCTCATCATATGAACCCTTGCCGAAACCTGGTAGGTTTCGGGTCCCTTTTCTCCGGAGGGGGTATCAGCCTGAGTTGCTCTAGAGTTCCTCGTCATTTCCTTATACTCATTTGACATCCCTTCACCTACCGTCTTGTGCCAAGATCATTTTAGTAGTAACATTTGCCCTGCCCTTTAGTGAAGGGGTGTCTTCGACTTTCCAAGTCAAGCTTCTTTCACCTAGCCTTCATCTATTTGCTTGCTAATTATTTTCCCATGCTAAGTTATGCCACAGGTCTTGTCAAAGAGACTTGTTTTCAACGCATTGTGGAGGAATGAATTAACCTAGATTCAGGCTTTGATGGAAGATCGAAAACCTCTTCCGACAATAATGTTGAGTCGAACACTATCCGGGCTCGGACGAATCCAGATTAAAGGGTTGAATCCGTCCAGATTAGAGGACTTAAAGGTTGAAGGCCGGGAACCTTCCCGGTGTTAATGAAGAGACGGAACCAGCCAGCTTTGGGTGTTTTTAGATTGAGGACCGGAAACCCTTCCGGCATTACTAAAGAGACGAATCTACCCAGATTCGGGTATTTTTAAATTTAAGGACCAGAAACCCTTCCGGCATTACTAAAAAGCCGAATCCACCCATATTCGGGTAATTGTATAGAGAACCGGACCTCCTCCGGTATTAATAGAGCGCTGAATCGACCCAGATTTGGGTAATAGTATAAAGAACCAGAACCTCCTCCGCCATGAATAGAGCGTCGAGTCGACCCAGATTCAGGTATTAGTATAAAGAACCGGAACCTCCTCTGGTATTAATGGAGCGCAGAATCGACCTAGATTCAAGTATTAGTTTAGAGAACCGGAACGTCCTCTGGTATTAATAGAGCGCCAAATCGATCCATATTCGGGTATTAGTATAAAGAACCGGAACCTCCTCCGATATTAATAGAGTGCCGAATCGACCTAGATTCGAGTATTAGTTTAGAGAACCAGAACCTCCTCCAGTATTAATAGAGCGAGTACCCCCTTTGGATTTGATTCAGGAAGTAGAGGTTGTATGTGCTTCTTGAGCCTCCCCTTAGGATTTTGTTGTCAAAGCAGGGGATGTACGTATTTTGTTGGCCACTTCATGGGCCTATGCGCCCGGAGCGCTTGGATAGCTTATCCACAAGTAAGGCCCAAGGACTGACCCGACCTCCCTCCAGGAGGCGCCTTATCCTGAACATCGTAGGAGATGATAAGGGCTTAGAAACTTAGACGGGGCCATCATAGGCGCAGAACTAAGGTTTACTCTTTTGATGCTCTACACGGGCCATCGTGGGCACCAATAGAGGCTTATATGCCACCCCCTTCCAAGGGGTGCCCGATACTGACCATTGTAGGCAATGATAGGGGTTTGCGCTCCCTTCTGCGGGTAATGTGGAACATAAGAAGAGGTAGGATGTGCTCTTATGCGAGCACAGGTAGGACGTGCTTAGTTCGAGCAAAGGTAGGGCGTACTCTTTTACGAGCAGAGGCAAGGCGTGCTAATTTTTAGATGCACCGCCACAACCATCACTGATGTGAAACGGAGGCTTACGCTTTCGATGCTTTAACCCTGCCCCCTCTAGTTTGGGCAAGGAGAAAGACTAACACAATCACCTCCCTTCGGGGGATGCCTCGCCCTGGCCAATTTGGCGATAACAAGGGATTCAATCCTCTTTTTTTCCAGCTTGAACCCTTTTAGGTTTATTACGAGCAACTGGGAGGGTTTCCCTGCCCTAGTTGCATAATGATTTCTTGGAGAAAAGATCTTGTCTTCTATTCTTTTATGGTTGGAAAATATAGCCTCAAATGATTCGAGTTCCATGTCCTTGGAACAAGATCGCTGTTGGGCCTATATTGCCGATATGTGCTAGGTATGACTTCCTGATGGACAATTAGGGGTCCTTTCATATTTGGAGCGAGAGGACCATCAGCCGAATCTTTGGTGTTAGCCATTACTTTTCGTAGTACCAATTGACTCTTAGTAAAGGTCCTAGCTTTGACCATCGAATTGTAATATTTTGTGATCCTTCTTTGGTATTCGGTGGTTCTGATTGCAGCCACATCCCTCAGTTCCTATAACAAGTCTAATGATTCTTTTCTTAACTCTTGGTTGGGGTCAAATGCATATTCTATCCTTTAGTGCGATGGAACTTCGACCTCAACCAGAAGCATAGCCTCGCAAACATACGTCAGAGAAAAGGGGGTGTGTCCCATAGCTGTTTTGGTTGAAGTCTTGTATGCCCATAGTACTATAGGCAACTCCTCTGCCCAATTTCCTTTGGCTTGATTTAGACATTTCTTAAGGATCGTCTTAATGGTCTTATTTGCGGCTTCCACAGCTCCGTTAGCTTTCGGATGGGCCACTGAGGAGAAACTTTTGATGATTCCATTTTTCTCGCAGAACCGGGTGAATTCTTCACTCTCGAATTGTGTTATGTTATCCGATATGATCTTATAGGGGATCCTGAAGCGGGTAACGATATTATTTATTACAAATCTTAACACTTTCTTGGATGTGATAATCGAAAGGGGTTCCACCTCCACCCACTTGGTGAAATAGTCGATGGCTACTGTGGCATATTTAGCTCCTCCCTTAGCGAATGGCAAGGGCCCGATCAAATCTATCCCCCATATGTCGAAAGGCCAAGGGCTCGGTATAGTGGTTAGGTTGTTGGGGCGAAGTCATGGTACCTTAGAGTACTACTGACATTTGTCACATCCCTTGACGTATTCGACCGTTTGACTAACCATCTGTGGCCAATAGTAACCCTGTCGCATGACTCTTTTGGCCAGTTTAACCCCATTGGAATGGTCCCCACACCATCCTTCGTGAGTTTCTTTTAATAGGCCGAGTCCAACTTCAAAACTTACCCACCTTAGATAAGGAAGTGAATTTTTATAAAGTACTCCATCTATGATTATGAATGTGGGAGCTTGGTGTTTTTATCTTTCTTGCATCTTGCTTACTAAGGGGTAATGTCCTTTCTAAGAGGTAGTCCTCTATGGGAGCCATCCATGTAACTTCCCGTTGGGGGCGTGCTTCCGTTATGGGGGATTCCCTCTCAGAGTTTCCTTCTTGGTCTCCTCCGTCTCTCTTTCTTAAGGATTGGAATTGGGTCAAAACCAACAACTCTTTTCCTATTTCCGATTATTTCTTTTCAATGCTGGGCATCTCCTGATATCCCACTGGCACAATCCGGGTTTTGGGGGATCCTTGGGAGCTGGCTAATTTGGTTAGCAAAATCCGCCTTGGTATTCTCCTCGTGGGGTATTTGATGAACTGAGAAGTCTTCAAACAAGGAAAGCAACTTTATTACCTTCTTTATGTATAAGATGAGCCGCTTGTCTCTGGTTTAATATGTCTATTGTAACACCCCACCTCCGCTAGGGTCACTCACAAGGGAATGCACTAGGTTTGGTGAAGCATTATCGAGGTAAACATGCACAGAAATATTACAAGACAGAACATATATATATAAAACAGCGGAAGTAAAACAAATTTCATTACCTTATAAAATAAGGTCTAAAGCCTTTTACATCAAAATACATCAAAACCTGTCTTGCAATAGTAAAGAAGCATAAACCATTTCATAAATTATTCCCCAAGTAAAACAGTAAAAGTAGCCATAGCCAAGAAAAGTCCAAGCCATGCGTGATGATCTTCAAATAGAAGAAGTCCGAACTAGATAACAGTGTTTCCTCCCTGAAAACCTGGGGGGGGGGGGGAAACGGAAGACAAGAGGCGAAAGAAAACGGGGTCAGTCATAAAGACTGGTAAGTCCTATCTACTTCCAGTATAAAAACAGGTAAAGGTAACATGACATGCATAAACTGAGAATAAACATAAGGATGACTACAAGATAGATAAACTAAGCAGGCTGAACTACTGTAGCAAGGTAAACTAAGATATCATGATAAACTACGGTGTCATGATAAGTCAAGGTATCACATCATCCGGTTCCTATCAAGTATAATATCCCAAGGTATCTATCATGTATAGCATCCCACGGTATCTATCATGTATATTTCTCATGGTCCTAACATGTATATTTGCTCTGCACCTCTCGTACTAGTATCCCAACCCGCGTCATGTGTTAACTATAAATGTCCCCTGCCCAATGTCACGTAATGGTCCATGTCAACCTAATATATAGCATATGTAGGTTTTCCCAACTCGTATGTTTCTTTCCATGTATAAGTTCAGTCCTTTGCCGTAGGCCATACGGGCTTTCCCATGTAAACGTTTTATCCTTGAGGTTATTTTGGACTGCTACCCTTGATCTAGTTATGTTTCCTTACCATGAACTATCGCGCGTTCACTTAGGATTTATGCCGCCTAGGACCACTAGGGATTATGCTACCTAATGAACGTTTACGTGTCTCGGTTTGGGTTCAGCCACCTAGGACCACTAGGGATTATGCCACCCGTCAACCGCGCCCTTTATCCCACGTATGTATCGTGAATCGTTTTCCATGTCTAGACGCACATGTTCCTCAATGTGTCATCCGAGTTCCGTGCCAGGGCAAATCAAGAAATACGGAACTCGGTCGGGAGCTTTAAGTTGTCTGCAGATGCAGATATCAAGGTCTGTTTTTATACCCGTGGCTATGGTCCCACGTGACCCCTCCCTCAACTACTGAAAGGAAACCTAAGAAAAATCATGTATGATAACTACACTACGGCCCATCGATGCCCATTTCCAAATAGCCAACCTCACCCATAACTCGATAGCTAGTATATGGTCTTTTGGGAGTTCCCTGCCTTTCCGTACGTACACGATTGACTAAAGATGGTAGGTAGTCGGCGACATGCTATCCCGGGGCAAAATCAAGTATCGTCGACTCCACGCTAATCCATCCCAGTCTTTAGGTCGCTCGCATAGCAACCAAGGCATACTCTTGGCTCTTCTACCGCAGACCTTAACCCCTGTGAAGCCGGGTTTCATGGACCACTCGCCACCTCACAGAGGGATACCAAGAGTACCGTCACGTTCCCCGAAGCTTTCGCTTCGTCACCCAGTTCGCTGGAGCTTTTATCCAAGTCAGATAACTTGCTCCTCCTCGTATACTAAGCGATGACCTACCGTACCCGGTTACTCATCTCTTTATGAACTAGTCCATGTCCTTAGCTAAGAATTATTACTTAGTTATCATTAACTAAGGTTTACCACTTAGCCCCTCTTTCCACTATCCTTGTTAACTACGATTTCCAACCTAGTCCCCTGAGCTAGTGTTTCGTTAAATGGGTTAAGTGTTGTTATCCAAGTTCATGACTTAACCCGCCTACGAATCATGTCAAGATTGGTTAAGTACTCAAGTTCAAGGCTTAGCCCTACAGGTTGGTTAAGTGTACCAAGAAGCTCATGACTTAACCTTATCAAGTCAAATTGGTTAAGTATTTATTTGTCTTAACCCTATCAGATTATCATGTTAGATTGATTAAGCATAGATTATCTTAATCCCATCAGATTATCGAGTCGGATTGGTTAAGTATGGGTTAGCTTAACCCCATCCACTAATCCTATTACCTTGGTTAAGCCTACTTTTAAAAGGTCTTGTGACTTAACCCTATCAGGTCCACCTATTAGATTGGTTAAGTGTAGGTTACTTAACCTCATCAAATCATCACGTATAATTGGTTAAGTATAAGTTACTTAACCCCATTAAATTATCATACTAAATTAGTTAAGTATTGGTTACTTAACCCCATTGAATTACCAAGTTTAGATTGGTTAAGTGTTTAACTTAATCCCCTCGAATTCCCGTGTTTAGATTAGTTAAGTATAGGTTACTTAACCCCATCTAATTACCGTGTTTAGATTAGTTAAGCCTTAATTACTTAACCCCATCTAATTACCAAGTCGGATTAGTTAAGTGTAAATTACCTAACCCCATCCCCTAATCATCTTGTATGGTTAAGTATCATTAAGAAGTCAAACCCGGTCCCACTTAACCTACCCATTCGTGTCATATCGATTAAGTGTCATTACTTAACCTTATCATGTGGCATTAATTTAATTAATGCACTCTCAACCTCTCACATTAGACCTTGTTGTGGTTACTAGTTAAGCCGGGCGGGTCGGGGTAGTTTTACAACACGACCTAGTCTAACCTCGGGTCTTAAGCGTGACATGACTAACTTCTCACATTGGATCCTATTGTTTGTAGCCACTAGTTAAGCCGGGCGGGTCCGGATAGATTTATGCTACAAACTCAACCCAACCTCGAGTTGGCCACTTTCATGTTTGGTCTAGTGTCATATTACACCTACAACCCATACGTATCTAGCCCCAAGTTCCATGTTTTCGTATGTGTCATGTTCATGTTTACATGTTTCAAGAGTGTCCCCTTTTTTCATGCAACCCCATGTCAAGTTTTCCATGTCATACCTACGTTTTTCCTAAGATACCCAAACATATTTCCATCCCAAGTGGAAGCGAGTCACATAGTAGGATATTATGCCAACATATTTGCCACAAACATGCATAGTATCATAAGGAAATTTGGCCATAAACATGCATAGTACCATAAGGGAATTTGGCCACAAGCATGCATAGTTTAATAAGAGGATTTGGCCACAAACTTGCATAGTGTCATAGGGGAATTTGGCCACAAACATGCATGATACCTAAGGGGTTTGGGTTCATTTACATGCATAAGCCCCAAAGTCAAATCTTTGCCAATGTTTCACAAGTCAAATGGTTCCCAAAGGTTCATGCTAGCATTCCATAGATAAAGATTCAAACTTGCAAGATATACTAAGTTATACATAACATGAGTGGCATGATTAAGTCGCTAAAACATAACCCAAAGTCATATGTTCATGATAAAGGGGAAAACTAGGTTTTCATGGGTTAACATACTCATGTTACATCTCATTTTATCCCATGTCACATTAGAACCACCGTTAGAATCTACAAGTAGCTAGAACTTACCTAGCGAGGCTTAGGAAAGGATCATGCATCATCTTGACGAAGAAAGGTGGCTCCTTTGTCGAAGAATCATTATGAAATTTGCATAACAACGTTGATTTGGCCTCGATTTGGTGTAGCAAGCTTGCACCTTTTGATTTGAACCCGATTTGAATGCATAGTCTCCAGGGATTGGAGATGGAGGCCATGATCAATGAAGATTTGGGCAGCACTTCGTGGCATGAGTGAATTATGAGGGGTTTAGGGTAGGCTTAGGGTCTTTTTATAGAGATTAGGGTAGTTTTAGGCCGTTAGATTAACCCTAGGATAGATCCCAGCCCTCAAAAATCGTCACAAGCCTCCAAAACCGAGCCAAACAGCAAAACAGGTGCACCAGGTTGCCTGGGTCCGAGCAGGCAGGTCGACCCCCAGGTCGACCCTGGGGTCGACTCCCCAGTCAACCTGGGGCAGGGGGGGTCGACTCCCCAGTCGACCTCCCCTGGTCTGGCGGGAAATTTTCCCGCCTCTTCTGAATTCTGAAATTTGAATCTGTTTTCGTTTTCGAATTTTTCGTGAAACTTCCGAAGGCCATATGTCGGTCATACGGACTCCGATTTACGAAATTTCGGACTTTATTTCGCGTATTTTTCCGAGACGAACGCAATGGCGCAACCCGTTTTATCTGATTCAGATTTTATAATTTAATTCTGCCTTGATTCTTGTCTTAAAACGTTGTTTAAAATTCGGGTTGTTACATTCTCCCCTCTAAGGATTTCGTCCCCGAAATCTCCAAGTTAGGAAGAACATATCCTACCATCCATCATCCATCTACTCAAAACATCATCCACAGGCAGCCATTGTCCTTAGACGATTTCTAATGCCATATGAACATATGCAAAACGTGTGTGTATATGCTCCTTAGCTAATGCTAATGATCAGGCCTGAATGATCTTTCTAATGCAAATTATGTTTAGTGCCATGAGTCCAACATGTATGCAAATAGTCCTAGTCATATAAGTACTATATGCGTGCACAAACATTCATTCATATGCAACATCCGCATGATAACACATTCAATTTCATCCATAAACAAGTATAAATACTCGTGCATATGCAACATGAAACGTGACCGCGTCAATCTAGTATCTAATGTGTATTCACGCATCCACGAGCAACCACTTGCAACCATTTGCAACCATATCAATCATAACATGTTTCAAATACATGTTTACATCCATAGAGTTCTATCTAAGGTTCCCAAGATAAGATCGAGGAGATAAACAAGACAAACTCCTTATGGGGTTTGTAACAGAAACAGGACCGAGAGGATATCCACCAAAAGATAACATGCGAGCAAGCTCTACAGGAAAAACCAGGGATCATGGATACACTCCTTAAACAGAGGTACGATGCGCGTGTCTAGCCTTATGTCTTCTAAGTCGCGTTCCCTTGAGCTTGATTCCTCGGTGCCTTGACCGCCTCTTTAACTCCATGATTTCGTAGCTCCTTGATTCCTATTTCCAAGATATGAGTTAGAACTCATTTCATTGTCGCCTCTTATTCCACTTTCACTTATCCTTTCCCTAGTATACTTGGCTCAAACGTATCCACTTACTCATGCAAGCTCTCCAAAATTCACTAGGGAATTCTGGATCTCGTTTCCCGATGCCAATCCATGTTGCCAAGAGTACTTACTAGGGTGATTCCCATAACTCATGCATAAGCGAAATGAACCATCCACCTTAGCGGCGAATTCTATTCGAACGGATTACCAACAACTGCATCCCGAGATTCTAGGTAACTAACCATGACAGAACCCAAAAAGGTTACACGAGACTTCGAGGGTATCACCAAGATGAGTCGAGAGTCTAACTACCCTCTTTCCAAAACCGAGAATGGCACCCCTTATTGGGTGACCATTTTATCCCTAGAATCCATCCGTAGCTGAGACATGTCATTCACAAATCCAAACAAGTCATGAAGAAATGGACCAACTCTCCAACCAGATTTTTGGGACAAAAACTGGGATCCTCTACCATGCTAGTACTAAGGTGCAGAGACTCAACTATCCAAGCAGACTTAAACGATACGATGATCAAGCCAAAGTCTGGACGGGATAATAGAACGACTAAACCTTTACCAGAAATGGTACCATTTCTTTTAGGTACCCTAAAAATGGGAGCGTACAATTGCCCTCTCCGATGATCTTTTCCTTGTCCTCCTTGATGGGCTAAGCCATACCAACAGTTGCTTATCCTTAAGCTCGCGTCCTTTATCCTTACTCTTATTATCCTTCCTTGTACCACGGCAACAGGTCTCTCGAGAACCACCTCCATCATACGGGAAACACCTACGTGGCTAGACAAAGATTGGTCACAGTTAGAACTACTGTGACCACAGATGGAGGGAAGAAAGGAAAGGAGATTCAATCAAGGAATAAAAGGATAATGCTAATGGCCTTTGGGGAATAGCCTTTTAAAACAAACTTTTCTTGAAAAATGCTTCTTTGTAAACCGTTTTTCAAATAGTTTTCAGAAGGTTTTTTAAAATTTTTTGCCCAGTCTGGTAACCTTCTGCTCTGATACCAAATGTAACACCCCACCTCCGCTAGGGTCACTCACAAGGGAATGCACTAGGTTTGGTGAAGCATTATCGAGGTAAACATGCACAGAAATATTACAAGACAGAACATATATATATATATATATATAACAGCGGAAGTAAAACAAATTTCATTACCTTATAAAATAAGGTCTAAAGCCTTTTACATCAGAATACATCAAAACCTGTCTTGCAATAGTAAAGAAGCATAAACCATTTCATAAATTATTCCCCAAGTATAACAGTAAAGTAGCCATAGCCAAGAAAAGTCCAAGCCATGCGTGATGATCTTTAAGTAGAAGAAGTCCGAACTAGATAACAGTGTTTCCTCCCTGAAAACCTGGGGGGGAAACAGAAGACAAGAGGCGAAAGAAAACGGGGTCAGTCATAAAGACTGGTAAGTCCTATCTACTTCCAGTATAAAAACTGGTAAAGGTAACATGACATGCATAAACTGAGAATAAACATAAGGATGACTACAAGATAGATAAACTAAGCAGGCTGAACTACTGTAGCAAGGTAAACTAAGATATCATGATAAATTACAGTGTCATGATAAGTCAAGGTATCACATCATCCGGTTCCTATCAAGTATAATATCCCAAGGTATCTATCCTGTATAGCATCCCACGGTATCTATCATGTATATTTCTCATGGTCCTAACATGTATATTTGCTCTACACCTCTCGTACTAGTATCCCAACCCGCGTCATGTGTTAACTATAAATGTCCCCTGCCCAATGTCACGTAATGGTCCATGTCAACCTAATATATAGCATATGTAGGTTTTCCCAACTCGTATGTTTCTTTCCATGTATAAGTTCAGTCCTTTGCCGTAGGCCATACGGGCTTTCCCATGTAAACGTTTTATCCTTGAGGTTATTTTGGACTGCTACCCTTGATCTAGTTATGTTTCCTTACCATGAACTATCGCGCGTTCACTTAGGATTTATGCCGCCTAGGACCACTAGGGATTATGCTACCTAATGAACGTTTACGTGTCTCGGTTTGGGTTCAGCCACCTAGGACCACTAGGGATTATGCCACCCGTCAACCGCGCCCTTTATCCCACGTATGTATCGTGAATCGTTTTCCATGTCTAGACGCACATGTTCCTCAATGTGTCATCCGAGTTCCGTGCCAGGGCAAATCAAGAAATACGGAACTCGGTCGGGAGCTTTAAGTCGTCTGCAGATGCAGATATCAAGGTCTGTTTTTATACCCGTGGCTATGGTCCCACGTGACCCCTCCCTCAACTACTGAAAGGAAACCCAAGAAAAATCATGTATGATAACTACACTACGGCCCATCGATGCCCATTTCCAGATAGCCAACCTCACCCATAACTCGATAGCTAGTATATGGTCTTTTGGGAGTTCCCTGCCTTTCCGTACATACACGATTGACTAAAGATGGTAGGTAGTCGGCGACATGCTATCCCGGGGAAAAATCAAGTATCGTCGACTCTACGCTAATCCATCCCAGTCTTTAGGTCGCTCGCATAGCAACCAAGGCATACTCTTGGCTCTTCTACCGCAGACCTTATGTAACACCCCACCTCCGCCAGTGCCACTCTTGCAAGGGCACTGACTTTGGAGGGGCGTTTGAATCAGGTAAACATGCATAATGATATATCAAGGCAGAACAAGAACATATGTATATATGTAAACAGAGTAAATAACATAGATAAAACAGCGGAAGATTTCAAACCATTTCAAAACAAGTTTGGTACAACATAATGTCAACTTTCCAAATACACAAGTCTAGATAAAAACAACATTGCTGAAAAACTGAAATACATAAGTACTATCCCCAAAATAAGTGATAACCATAGCTAGCTTCATGTCAAAACCGTACATGAGCTGAAATCCCACAAGCAATCAGAAATCCAAGCTAAGCTCCAGTATTCCCTCCCTGAGAACCTGGGGGGGGGGGGGGGGGGGAACGGAAGAAAAGAGGCGAAAGAAAACAGGTCAGTCAAAAAGACTGAGTAAGCCCTACTACAATCAATGTAAACTGATAAAGTTAACTGGTATGGCCAGCAAGGGATGAACATAAGGATAACAACATACTAGCATGATGATTAACTATCAAGGTAGATAAAGGTGTCATCGCATAATCAGAATTAAGGTTTTGCACCACAGGTGTACTAGTAAACTAACATGACTTGAATAAACGAGTATTGATCTCTTGGCCCAAGCTTTGGCCCAATAACATGAAGTGACCCCAATACGAGGTCCAAAGTGTAAACAAGAAGTGATCCCCAGGCCCAAGTTTGGCCCAACATCAAGAATGACCCAAACCAAGGTCCAACTAGCACGGTCTTGTCGATCGGCTCCCTATAAGCCTATCTCGTCAAGTGTCTGTGTCATACGGCCCAACTACGAAGTGTAGCTAAACTGTGCTAGGTCCACCCTAGGGTGTATCAAGTCCTAGGGTGTCAACCACCGACACAAACCAAGCACGCACAGTTTAAACCTACTGGTGCCCGTGCCTGCTTTTTCAACTCCGGACCATGTGCACGATCATGGCCCGCCTGAACCCACACCGGCGCACCTACTCAGCCGTCGTTTGGTTGCTTACATGGCATCCCAGTAATCGTGCCCCTCCCTAGCCTAGTCCCTAGGGTGTCATGATACAACTAAGAGGGTTACTGGTGCAAAGGACCACGCAACTAGGGTTTCCTTAATGGGTTAACGTGGTTAACCCAACTCATTCAAGTACCAAGTTGGTTAAGTGTACCCAAGGTTCATGACTTAACCCTACCAACCCATCGTGTTTTCATTGGTTAAGTATTCCAGCGGTCCATGACTTAACCCTAATCACAAGGCATTAATTAATTAATGCGCCTTAACCTCTCACATTAGACTTTGTTGTGGTTACTAGTTAAGCCGGCGGGTCCGGGTAGCTTTACACCACAACTTGGTCTAACCTCGGGTTCAAGGTACAACATGACCAACTTCTCACATTGGGTCTTATTGTTTGTAGCAACTAGTTAAGCCGGTCGGTTCCGGGTAGGTTTACGCTACAAACTCAACCCAACCTCGAGTTGGTCACACTTATCTTTTCTAAGTGTCATGTCCACCATGTTTCCAAAACACATTACTAGTTTTTCAAGCAATTGGGTAGACCTAACTTAATAGGTAAATTCCCATTGGGTAGACCTAACTTAATAGGTAAATTCCCAAGCTTACGTTTTTATGTCTTTTAAGTTTACCCAACCCCAAACGCAATCCCATCGCTTACATATCACAATATCGCATAAAGGATAGAAAGAGGGAACTTGGCATAATCATGACATAGAGGTGTTGGAGCCACAAGTTAAACATGGTGGCATATGGGACAAAGATGTGATCATAAACTTGCATATCTTGTTATCAACTTGCAAAATATTCATAAGCATGCATAACATCATTTTAACTTGCATAGTGTTCATATGCATACATAACATGGTTTCAACTTGCATAAAGTTCATATGCATGCATAACATCATTTTAACTTGCATAGTGTTCACATGCATGCATAACATGATAGCATGAACAAAATGTTCAACCCAAACTTGCATAACGTACTTGTATACCATAACATGACATACTTGCCTATAAACTTGCATATTACAACATGATAAACTTGCATATCAACTTGCATATTACAACATGATAAACTTGCATATCAACTTACATAACATATGACAACTTGCATATCAAACTTGCATACAAAACTTGCATAGCATATGACAACTTGCATATCATACTTGCATAATAAAACTTGCGTGACATATGACAACTTGCATATCAAACTTGCATACAAAACTTGCATGACATATGACAACTTGCATATCAAACTTGCATACAAAACTTGCATGACACATCATAGGAAACTTGCATAACACATCATAGAAAACTTGCATACCATACATTTAACTTAAAAGTTCAAGTATGAAAGGAATAGGGCTTACAATGCTTATGTGGACTCGAATGAGTATAGCAAATGTAAGAAACCCCTTATGCAACAAATTAAAACCCCAAAATGCAAGCAAACTTGATCAAGACTCCTCCTTTATGATGCCAATAGAGAAACAAGACTTTAATGCAAGCAAAAGAGGATCATACAAGCCTAAATACACTTGTATGCATGGAAAATCACTTAGGAATTGATTTAGGAATTGTATGAAGAGAGTGGAGGCCATGAGAGGTTTGATTTTGACATAGTTTAGTTGCTAGAATGAATAATGAATGATTTAGGGTAGGTTAGGGTCTTATTTATAGATTAGGTGAGTGTTTTAGGCCCTTAGATTAACCCTAAATTAGATTAGGACCCTTAGATTTCGGAACCTTCCAGAGACCAGCCCTAAGACCAAGCCCAAAACCCCAAACTGGTGCACCCAACCACAGAACTCTCTAGAAACTGTGCAGGTTTCCTGGCTCGACACGGGCGCACTTCCCAAGTGCGCCAGTGTGAAAATGTGTTGGCGCACTTCACAAGTGCGCCAGTGCATTTTTGTGTTGGCGCACTTCACAAGTGCGCCAGTGCATTCTGGCTAGTTTTCGGGTTTTTCTGCCTAACTTCGTTCGTCCATATCTTCTTCATACGGACTCCGATTTTCGAAAACTCGGACTCTATTTCGCATATTTTTCCGAGACGAACGCAATGGCATAGCCCGTTTCCCTTGATTCAGATTTTAGAATTAAATTCTGCCTCAATTTATGTTATAACAGGTTATTGAAAATACGGGTTGTTACATTCTCCCCTCCTTAAGGGATTTCGTCCCCGAAATCTTCAAGTTAGGAAGAACGTATCCTACCATCCAACATCCATCTACTCAAAACTCATCCACGTGCAATCATTGTCCTTACAAGATTCTAAATGTTGGTTGAACATATGCAAAGGTGTGTGTATATGTACTTATCTAATGCGAATATCATCAATGCAAATTGTGTTAGTGTAATGAATCCATATGTATGCAATTCCTAACATAATGTATATCATCTATATGTGTGCACATAACATACACCCATATGCAACATCCATATGATAACACACAATTTTCATCCATGAATAAGCATAAACACTCATGCATATGCAATATGAGGAGTGTGTGAGCCGATCTAGTGCCTAATCGTGTATAATGCATCCACGAGTAACCACTTGCAAACACTTGCAACCACTCGCAACCATCAAGCATAACATGTTTCAAACACATGTTTCAAACAAGGGTTTCTACCTAAGATTCTCATGACAAGATTAACACGATAAACTAGATAAACAAGACAAACATGGATAGCAAAAGATGTGCTAAAGAGATCGGGAGGATAAGCAAGATATACTCCTTTTGGATTACAAGAAATCCTTTCCTAACCCAACCCATATTCCATAAAAGCCCAAAAGGTTTAGTCAACCTAACGGACCCCTTCAAACCCTGACATGTATTACTAGCCAATAAGCCATACCTCCCGACAGAAGTAGGACCGAAAATGGGACCGAGAGGATATACATAAAAAGATAATATGCGAGTAAGTTCCACAGGAAAACAAGGACCAAGGATATGCTCTTAAAAAGAGATATGATGTGCGTATCTAGCATTCAGTCTTCTAAGTCACATTTCCTTGAGCTTAACTCCACTGTGCTTTGACCGCCTTTTTTCTTACTCTTCTATCATTCTTGGATTAAACATAACCATGACCTCATGGATTCGTGCAAGCTCTCCAAAATTCACTAGTGAATCCTGGATCTCGTCTACTTACTATAAAGTATTCTACGCAGCAGAATTTTTCTTGGAAATACCAATCCATGTTGCCAATTGCTCTTACCAACAGGATTTTCTATAACTCATGCTTGAACGAAATGAATCATCCGCCTGCGAATGATAGGCCGTACTTAGATTCAGTTGCTTGCCCATGACTTCCCGTAGACTATCCCAAAACTGGCTAGTGAAGATTGAGTCACGGTTACTAACTATACTTGAGGGAACCTCGTGCAACCGCTTTATTTCTTGAAAGTAAACTGTCGCTAGCCATGATGCAGTCCTTTCGCTCTTTACCGGAGTGAAATGAGCACTCTTCGTGAGTCTACCTACTATGACCCACATGCTCGTATTCTCTTTCCTTGACCTAGGCAGTCCATCCATGAAATCCTTCGTGACGCTTTACTACTTCCATTGCGGGGACCTCCGATGGATGTAATAGCCCACCGGGCTTCTATGACTTGGCCTTTAACCTGTTGGCACAACATGCACCTTGGGACAAACTCGGCCACCTCCTCGGGTGATGTGCATCTTCAAGAACCTTCTTTCTCTCATCGCGTCTTAGCCATCCCTTGTCATCTATAGCGAGGCGACTTACTATCTCGCCTCGAATCAACTTGTCTATGATCTCGACTAACTACGGGTCTTCTTTCTGCGAAGTCCCTACTTGATCCAGAAGGGTAGGTCTAAGCTCAAGGGACGCTAACTAATTAAACTGAGAGAACTTCTTACTTCAGTTGCATTCCTTGGAGTCTTCAAATCCTGAACTGCATCTACCTTAGCGGGATCCACCGCTAAGCCTTGCTTAGAAACTATGTGCCCAAGAAATCTAACTTCTTTTCTCCAAAATGACATTTGGAGGACTTGGCTTTCAACTGATGCGCCCTAAGCGTATCCATCACCTCCACGAGATGCCTTGCATGCTCTTCCTCATCCTTAGAGAAGATCAGAATATCATCTACGAAGATCACGACAAACTTGTTCAAGAACTCCCTAGACACCCTACTTACCAAGTCCACGAAGTATGCGGGTGCATTAGTCAAGCCGAACGGCATGACAAGCCATTCGAAGAATCCTATCTGGAGTTCTGAACGCAGTCTTGTCTATACTATCCTCAGCTACCCTGAGCTGATGGAATCCAGTAGCAAGATCAAGAGAGAAAAGATGTTCCTACAAGCTGATCAAACAGATCATCGATCCTTGGCAATGGTTGTCTATTCTCTTCGTTTAACTCACGATAATCAACACAAAGTCGAAGAGAACCATCTGCATTGGTAGTAAATACTACAGGCGCTCCCCATTCAGATATACTTCATCTAATGAAGTTCTTCTCAAGCAACTCCTTGACTTGCTTATTTAGCTCCTGTCTCACGGGACCATGTGCCTTACCGGCCACATAACTGGCTTGGCATTATCAACCAGATAAATGCGGAAATCTATCTCTCATTTAGGGGTAATCCCCTTCACTTCACCCAAGATATCAGGATATTCTCGGACCACCCCCACCGATTGCAAACTATCGATAGACGAGTCGAGGGATTTAAGATAACACAACATGACGAGACTCATAGGGTTACTAGAAATTCCTAGGGTATTACTGAGGCGAGTCATGAGCCTCACAACCCTATGCTCAAAAATCAAGAATGGCTCCAAAACTGGACAACCAATCCATGGTCAAAATCAACTCATACCCCATGAAACCGAGAATACAAGCATCACACGAGAACTCTACACTAGAGATAGAGTTTTTCAAATCCTCGTAGATAATAGACAAGTGGGCGAAAACCCCAATTGGATTTGAACCACACACGGGATCATAAACTAGACTAGTACTCAGGTGCAAACTTTCAACTAGATCAGATGAAATAAGCTATGCGATGCACCAAAATCAAACAAGGTACGAACAGGAAAATCAGAAATGTATACAAGGCTTTCAACAGAAATACTACCTCGATCGGGAACTGGAGCAGCATTGAGAGCATGAACTTGCCCTCTCGAAGGTCCAGCACGCTGAGTCTGACCCTGGCCTTGCCCTTGCTTCTTCGGGCAATCCTTACTGAAATGTCCAGTCTCACCGCAGAAAAAGCATTCACCATTATTCCTTTTTCTCTTCCGACAATCCTTACTAAGATGCCCAACTGAACCGCAATAATGGCACTTCCTCTTGTTGTTCTTGCCCTTGTTCTTGTTCTTATTGCCTTGACTGCTCTGACCGCTTGGATTACCCTGATTTCCTTTCCACTAGGAATCAGTCTTCTTGGCTTGAGTATCATTCATCTTGATCTCCTCCTTGTCACTCCTACTCTCTTCATTAAGTAGGTCCATATTCACCAAACTCTCAAAAGTTGCCCCCAAGGGTATATGTGTCATGGCCAAACCATGTAATGGCTCGTTTAATCCTAGAGCAAAGTATAGGGCCTTCTTCTGAGCTGTGTTAACTAAGTCTAAACCGACCTGAGCCAGTTGATTAAACTGATCTATGTATTCCCTAATAGTCATGTCCCCTTGCCTCAGTGATAGGAACCTTAGTCCAAACTTTCCCCGAAAGTCTTCCCAAGTCTCAATTGGCCTAGTAACTGTGGTGACCACCCACCAACGTGCAGCTTCTTCCTTTAACAACCACACTGCTAATAAAACCTTCCTACGGTCATCTATATTAAAGAAGGAAAAAAGATCTTCGGTTTCTTTCAACCAATTCCTTGCCTCCACATAAGTCTCGGTTCCAAAGAAATTCTTGCAACCCATCGCCTTAAAATCTTGGCAAATCTCTGCGAAGTCAGTTTGAGGATGCTGAGGGGAAGGAGGAAGAGGAACCTCAGCGACAGGAGGAAGAGGAACATCCACTACCGGAGGAGGAGTAATATTTGCGGGGCCGGCTTCGGTCGCCCTAGCCTCCAAAAGTCTCCTATACCAAACAGGTACGTGTACTCCCTCCGGAATGGCAAAGTTATCGGCCATACTGAAAACGAAGAAAAAGATAGATTCAGAATGGAGAAAAACGAAGGAATTTTGCTAATGGCTTTTTGGGGAATAGCCTTTAAAATAAACTAGACTTTTCTTTGGAAAATACTTTATACTTGGTTTTGAAGATAGTTTTCCAAAAAGTTAAAAAAAAACCTTTTTGTTCTTTCTCGTAAACCATATGCTCTGATACCAAATGTAACACCCCACCTCCGCCAGTGCCACTCTTGCAAGGGCACTGACTTTGGAGGGGCGTTTGAATCAGGTAAACATGCATAATGATATATCAAGGCAGAACAAGAACATATGTATATATGTAAACAGAGTAAATAACATAGATAAAACAGAGGAAGATTTCAAACCATTTCAAAACAAGTCTGGTACAACATAATATCAACTTTCCAAATACACAAGTCTAGATAAAAACAACATTGCTGAAAAACTGAAATACATAAGTACTATCCCCAAAATAAGTGATAACCATAGCTAGCTTCATGTCAAAACCGTACATGAGCTGAAATCCCACAAGCAATCAGAAATCCAAGCTAAGCTCCAGTATTCCCTCCCTGAGAACCTGGGGGGGGGGGGACGGAAGAAAAGAGGCGAAAGAAAACAGGTCAGTCAAAAAGACAGAGTAAGCCCTACTACAATCAATGTAAACTGATAAAGTTAACTGGTATGGGCAGCAAGGGATGAACATAAGGATAACAACATACTAGCATGATGATTAACTATCAAGGTAGATAAAGGTGTCATCGCATAATCAGAATTAAGGTTTTGCACCACAGGTGTACTAGTAAACTAACATGACTTGAATAAACGAGTATTGATCTCTTGGCCCAAGCTTTGGCCCAATAACATGAAGTGACCCCAATACGAGGTCCAAAGTGTAAACAAGAAGTGATCCCAGGCCCAAGTTTGGCCCAACATCAAGAATGACCCAAACCAAGGTCCAACTAGCACGGTCTAGTCGATCGGCTCCCTATAAGCCTATCTCGTCAAGTGTCTGTGTCATATGGCCCAACTACGAAGTGTAGCTAAACTGTGCTAGGTCCACCCTAGGGTGTATCAAGTCCTAGGGTGTCAACCACCGACACAAACCAAGCACGCACAGTTTAAACCTACTGGTGCCCGTGCCTGCTTTTTCAACTCCGGACCATGTGCACGATCATGGCCCGCCTGAACCCACACCGGCGCACCTACTCAGCCGTCGTTTGGTCGCTTACATGGCATCCCAGTAATCGTGCCCCTCCCTAGCCTAGTCCCTAGGGTGTCATGATACAACTAAGAGGGTTACTGGTGCAAAGGACCACGCAACTAGGGTTTCCTTAATGGGTTAACGTGGTTAACCCAACTCATTCAAGTACCAAGTTGGTTAAGTGTACCCAAGGTTCATGACTTAACCCTACCAACCCATCGTGTTTTCATTGGTTAAGTATTCCAGCGGTCCATGACTTAACCCTAATCACAAGGCATTAATTAATTAATGCGCCTTAACCTCTCACATTAGACTTTGTTGTGGTTACTAGTTAAGCCGGCGGGTCCGGGTAGCTTTACACCACAACTTGGTCTAACCTCGGGTTCAAGGTACAACATGACCAACTTCTCACATTGGGTCTTATTGTTTGTAGCAACTAGTTAAGCCGGTCGGTTCCGGGTAGGTTTACGCTACAAACTCAACCCAACCTCGAGTTGGTCACACTTATCTTTTCTAAGTGTCATGTCCACCATGTTTCCAAAACACATTACAAGTTTTTCAAGCAATTGGGTAGACCTAACTTAATAGGTAAATTCCCAATGGGTAGACCTAACTTAATAGGTAAATTCCCAAGCTTACGTTTTTATGTCTTTTAAGTTTACCCAACCCCAAACGCAATCCCATCGCTTACATATCGCAATATCGCATAATGGATAGAAAGAGGGAACTTGGCATAATCATGACATAGAGGTGTTGGAGCCACAAGTTAAACATGGTGGCATATGGGACAAAGATGTGATCATAAACTTGCATATCTTGTTATCAACTTGCAAAATATTCATAAGCATGCATAACATCATTTTAACTTGCATAGTGTTCATATGCATACATAACATGGTTTCAACTTGCATAAAGTTCATATGCATGCATAACATCATTTTAACTTGCATAGTGTTCATATGCATGCATAACATGATAGCATGAACAAAATGTTCAACCCAAACTTGCATAACGTACTTGCATACCATAACATGACATACTTGCCTATAAACTTGCATATTACAACATGATAAACTTGCATATCAACTTGCATATTACAACATGATAAACTTGCATATCAACTTACATAACATATGACAACTTGCATATCAAACTTGCATACAAAACTTGCATAGCATATGACAACTTGCATATCATACTTGCATAATAAAACTTGCATGACATATGACAACTTGCATATCAAACTTGCATACAAAACTTGCATGACATATGACAACTTGCATATCAAACTTGCATACAAAATTTGCATGACACATCATAGGAAACTTGCATAACACATCATAGAAAACTTGCATACCATACATTTAACTTAAAAGTTCAAGTATGAAAGGAATAGGGCTTACAATGCTTATGTGGACTCGAATGAGTATAGCAAATGTAAGAAACCCCTTATGCAACAAATTAAAACCCCAAAATGCAAGCAAACTTGATCAAGACTCCTCCTTTATGATGCCAATAGAGAAACAAGACTTTAATGCAAGATAAAGAGGATCATACAAGCCTAAATACACTTGTATGCATGGAAAATCACTTAGGAATTGATTTAGGAATTGTATGAAGAGAGTGGAGGCCATGAGAGGTTTGATTTTGACATAGTTTAGTTGCTAGAATGAATAATGAATGATTTAGGGTAGGTTAGGGTCTTATTTATAGATTAGGTGAGTGTTTTAGGCCCTTAGATTAACCCTAAATTAGATTAGGACCCTTAGATTTCGGAACCTTCCAGAGACCAGCCCTAAGACCAAGCCCAAAACCCCAAACTGGTGCACCCAACCACAGAACTCTCTAGAAACTGTGCAGGTTTCCTGGCTCGACACGGGCGCACTTCCCAAGTGCGCCAGTGTAAAAATGTGTTGGCGCACTTCACAAGTGCGCCAGTGCATTTTTGTGTTGGCGCACTTCACAAGTGCGCCAGTGCATTCTGGCTAGTTTTCGGGTTTTTCTGCCTAACTTCGTTCGTCCATATCTTCTTCATACGGACTCCGATTTTCGAAAACTCGGACTCTATTTCGCGTATTTTTCCGAGACGAACGCAATGGCATAGCCCGTTTCCCTTGATTCAGAATTTAGAATTAAATTCTGCCTCAATTTATGTTATAACAGGTTATTGAAAATACGGGTTGTTACACCTTAACCCACGGAGGCCGGGTTTCATGGACCACTCGCCACCTCATAGAGGGATACCAAGAGTACCCTCACGTTCCCCGAAGCTTTCGCTTCGTCACCCAGTTTGCTGGAGCTTTTATCCAAGTCAGATAACTTGCTCCTCCTCGTATACTAAGCGATGACCTACCGTACCCGGTTACTCATCTCTTTATGAACTAGTCCATGTCCTTAGCTAAGAATTATTACTTAGTTACCGTTAACTAAGGTTTACCACTTAGCCCCTCTTTCCTCTATCCTTTTTAACTACGATTTCCAACCTAGTCCCCAGAGCTAGGGTTTCGTCAAATGGGTTAAGTATTGTTATCCAAGTTCATGACTTAACCCGCCTACGAATCATGTCAAGATTGGCTAAGTACTCAAGTTCAAGGCTTAGCCCTACAGGTTGGTTAAGTGTACCAAGAAGCTCATGACTTAACCTTATCAAGTCAAATTGGTTAAGTATTTATTTGTCTTAACCCTATCAGATTATCATGTTAGATTGATTAAGCATAGATTATCTTAATCCCATCAGATTATCGAGTCGGATTGGTTAAGTATGGGTTAGCTTAACCCCATCCACTAATCCTATTACCATGGTTAAGCCTACTTTTAAAAGGTCTTGTGACTTAACCCTATCAGGTCCACCTATTAGATTGGTTAAGTGTAGGTTACTTAACCTCATCAAATCATCACATATAATTGGTTAAGTATTAGTTACTTAACCCCATTAAATTATCATACTAAATTAGTTAAGTATTGGTTACTTAACCCCATTGAATTACCAAGTTTAGATTGGTTAAGTGTTTAACTTAACCCCCTCGAATTCTCGTGTTTAGATTAGTTAAGTATAGGTTACTTAACCTCATCTAATTACCGTGTTTAGATTAGTTAAGCCTTAATTACTTAACCCCATCTAATTACCAAGTCGGATTAGTTAAGTGTAAATTACCTAACCCCATCCCCTAATCATCTTGTATGGTTAAGTGTCATTAAGAAGTCAAACCCGGTCCCACTTAACCTACCCATTCGTGTCATATCGGTTAAGTGTCATTAATCAAATTTACTTAACCTTATCATGTGGCATTAATTTAATTAATGCACTCTCAACCTCTCACATTAGACCTTGTTGTGGTTACTAGTTAAGCCGGGCGGGTCCGGGTAGTTTTACACCACAACCTAGTCTAACCTCGGGTCTTAAGTGTGACATGACCAACTTCTCACATTGGATCCTATTGTTTGTAGCCACTAGTTAAGCCGGGCGGGTCCGGATAGATTTATGCTACAAACTCAACCCAACCTCGAGTTGGCCACTTTCATGTTTGGTCTAGTGTCATATTACACCTACAACCCATACGTATCTAGCCCCAAGTTCCATGTTTTCGTATGTGTCATGTTCATGTTTACATGTTTCAAGAGTGTCCCCTTTTTTCATGCAACCCCATGTCAAGTTTTCCATGTCATACCTACGTTTTTCCTAAGATACCCAAACGTATTTCCATCCCAAGTGGAAGCGAGTCACATAGTAGGATATTATGCCAACATATTTGCCACAAACATGCATAGTATCATAAGGAAATTTGGCCATAAACATGCATAGTACCATAAGGGAATTTGGCCACAAGCATGCATAGTTTAATAAGAGGATTTGGCCACAATCTTGCATAGTGTCATAGGGGAATTTGGCCACAAACATGCATGATACCTAAGGGGTTTGGGTTCATTTACATGCATAAGCCCCAAAGTCAAATCTTTGCCAATGTTTCACAAGTCAAATGGTTCCCAAAGGTTCATGCTAGCATTCCATAGATAAAGATTCAAACTTGCAAGATATACTAAGTTATACATAACATGAGTGGCATGATTAAGTCGCTAAAACATAACCCAAAGTCATATGTTCATGATAAAGGGGCAAACTAGGTTTTCATGGGTTAACATACTCATGTTACATCTCATTTTATCCCATGTCACATTAGAACCACCGTTAGAATCTACAAGTAGCTAGAACTTACCTAGCGAGGCTTAGGAAAGGATCATGCATCATCTTGACGAAGAAAGGTGGCTCCTTTGTCGAAGAATCATTATGAAATTTGCATAACAACGTTGATTTGGCCTCGATTTGGTGTAGCAAGCTTGCACCTTTTGATTTGAACCCGATTTGAATGCATAGTCTCCAGGGATTGGAGATGGAGGCCATGATCAATGAAGATTTGGGCAGCACTTCGTGGCATGAGTGAATTATAAGGGGTTTAGGGTAGGCTTAGGGTCTTTTTATAGAGATTAGGGTAGTTTTAGGCCGTTAGATTAACCCTAGGATAGATCCCAGCCCTCAAAACTCGTCACAAGCCTCCAAAATCGAGCCAAACAGCAAAACAGGTGCACCAGGTTGCCTGGGTCCGACCAGGCAGGTCGACCCCCAGGTCGTCCCTGGGGCCGACCCCCCAGTCGACCTGGGGTAGGGGGGTCGACTCCCCAGTCGACCTCCCCTGGTCTGGCGGGAAATTTTCCCGCCTCTTCTGAATTCTGAAATTTGAATCTGTTTTCGTTTTCGAATTTTTCGTGAAACTTCCGAAGGCCATATCTCGGTCATACGGACTCCGATTTACGAAATTTCGGACTCTATTTCGCGTATTTTTCCGAGACGAACGCAATGGCGCAACCCGTTTTATCTAATTCAGATTTTATAATTTAATTCTGCCTTGATTCTTGTCTTAACACGTTGTTTAAAATTCGGGTTGTGACATCTATTTTATTTGGTTGTACCCCGAATAAGCATCCATAAGGGATAGTATCTCGTGTCCACTCATGGCATCAACCAACTGATCGATCCATTCAATAGGGTTACAATGTTTCAGACAAGCTTTGTTTAAATCCATGGAATCGACACACGTCCTCCACTTCCCGTTGGACTTCTTCACTAGCACGGGATTGGCTAACCATTTCGGGTAATGGACCTCTCAGATAAACCCATTAGTTTCCAGCCTTTTGACTTCCTCCTTCAAGGCTTCAATCCGGTCCCTATTAATTTTTCTCTTCTTTTGCCGGATCGGAATTATCGAAGGGTTGACGTTTAAGGCATGGCTCATAATTGAAGGATCGATACCAACCATGTCCGAATGGGTCTAGGCGAAAATGTCTTTGTTAAGCTGCAGGAAGCGGATTAAGTTTCTTCGAAGAGGTTCCGTTAGATTTTTCTCTATATTGATGACCTTCGATTTATCCTTCGAGTCAATGTTTACTTCTTCTACCTCTTCTATTACTTTAATCCTTTTGATGTCTCCTCTAGAATCTAAATCTTTGATAATTTCTCCTTCTTCAGTCGAGTTCACATCATTGTCCCTTTTCCTCTTCCTTTTCAGAGAACTGTACCTACCATTAGTGCATTTGTCAGTCTTATTTATTTTTATCTTGGCTTCAAATGGGGGATGTAAGAATCCCTTATCCGAAGGCATAAAAACAGTAGAAGAATCAAAATACGAAGAATACTCCCTTTTGTATTTTTTGACCATTGTAAAGTACAACTCTCGGGAGCTAAACTGTTCTCCCCGGATGGTATCCCATCCCTGTTTGGTCAGAAATTTTAACATGAGATATTTGGAAGAAACGAAGGCATCCATCTCTTCTAAATTCGGTCATCCGAAGAAGGTATTGTAATAGGACGGCTGATCAATCATAACGAAGAGAGTTTCGAAAGTCCCGTGGAGAGGGGACAACCCTATTTGAACCAAGAGGTTGATTTGACCCACCAAAGTTAACCCATTGTTGTTGAACCCGAAAATCAGTTCGTTGCTAGGCTCCAACTTTTTTTTGGAAATTCCCATCTAATTGAAGGCGTGCTTGAAGATGACATTGACAGTGCTTCCGGTATCCACCAATATTTTAGAAACGACCGAAAGCCCTATCCATGCCGTTATCATGAGGGGGCGTTATGTGGGTGACGGACCCCTTTCTTCATTTCTTCCGGAGAATCAAGAGGTTATGCATTCTGAGGGCATAACGCGCTCTTTTCAATGATGGTTCCTCCTGTATGGAGAAGATTCACTCCAAGTCTTCTTTCACATATTGGTTCCTGGCTTTCGGACAGCTTCCGGTAGGGTGAGGTCCCCCATGAATCACATTGATTTGGTTCACGGGAGGCCCCAAATCTTTGTTTCTCTCCCCCGTAGTGAATCCTATCGTATTTACCAAAACCTTCTACTACCCTCCTGCACGTTGAGCTGGTGCTTCTCTATTTGAAACAAGCTCCTTCAGGTGCCCCACCCGGATTAGTTTCTGGATAATCCCGTGTAAGACCTTGCATTCGTTTGTCTTGTGCCCGTTGGTTTTATGGAACTC
The DNA here is from genome assembly GCA_030737875.1 of Allium sativum. NCBI lineage: Eukaryota > Viridiplantae > Streptophyta > Magnoliopsida > Asparagales > Amaryllidaceae > Allium > Allium sativum. The sequence goes on along the minus strand of CM060918.1, from coordinate 781,218,714 downwards.
GCAGTATTTACCGCCGGCATGAGGTTCGGGACAATTTTTGGCTTTGAATGAGACATGGAAGTTATTGACCCTTTATTTTGCGATAGCATACACATACGAGATGGTCTTGTTCAAGGCAACCGTGTTGGTGTTAGAGTCTTCCCATCTCGATCTCCTCTGAGTCCCTTTCAGGAGCTTTCGTCCGAAGTTCGGCCTTCCTCCCTCTCCTCGAGGCTCGAACTTCCTCTTCGTGAGGTATAGTTCATCCATGCGGATAAACTTGTCGGCTTGGAAATGAAAATCATGCAAGTCCTTACAGCCATGAATATATAACTCCTTCCAAAAGGGGGTGTTTTTTATCAACCCTGAATATATGGCGATCAGCTTGTCGCGATCATTCATATCTCTGGCTTTTAAGGCCTCGATGTTGAACCTTTTGAGATAGTCCAGGAGAGACTCCCCTTGTCTCTGGTTGATGTTAGCAATTACCGTGTAATCTACGGTCGGATCTTTGCAGATGCAGAACAGCGCGGAGAATTCATAGGAGAATTGCTTCCACGAGTAAATGGTGTTTTCCCTGTACCGGCGATACCATTTCACCACTGTACCCTGGAAGGTCACAGGGAAGAGGCGGCATCTGACAACTCCGGAAGCATAGTAAAGATCCATCTTCCTATCGAAAGCCATCAAATGGTCGTCGGGGTTAGTCGTTCCCAGATATTTTATGGTTGGGACTTTGACTCTTGACGGTATCACAGTGTTCATAATCTCATCAATGAACAGGGCTACCCTCTTGTTGTCGTTAACCTTGTCATCCTGGGTTCTCTTCCCCTTGCTTCCCAGTAAGTCCTTGATGATCTTCTTAGTGACATCTCTGATGTAAGCCTCCATGTTGTCATAATCTTCTCTCTTGGGGTCATATCCTTTGGAAGTGGAGCTCCCGGACTGTTCCTGCTCGCATTGATTTCCTAGATGATCTACTCCCATCAGATGAGACTTCATTTTCTTGGAAGAGGTTGCTTTAGGTCTCCCTTTCGCTTTTGACTGTTGAATAGGGGCCTTCTTTTTTGGAGATTCATTCGTCTCTCTCTGACTAGATTTGGTGAGCCTTGAGGACTTCTGCATCTGTACAGCGTTGACCTGATCCCGTATTTCTTGGAGTTGCTTTTCCAAGGCCCAGATTCTCGTGACATTATCCTCCATGGCATTTGGATCCGGTAGCAGCTGTTGGTTAGGTGCAGCCTCTTTCTCATTATTATTCGAGTTGGGTGCTGGGCCCTCAATTCCTTCAAGGGTGACATTGGGGTCCAGTTCTTTGTTTTTTTTCCTTTAGTTTCTTCATCTTCATTGTTTCCTACCATAGAACAATGAATTCAGCTAGTTAGTTTAAACAAATTAACCATAGGATCGGAGGTTCAGGCCCCTCCCTCTAGCACCAAAATGTTAACGATATTTTTCTTCAACACCCGAATTACAGAATGTAGTGTGTGTATTCATGAAATATGTCGTGGTCATGGCTCAGAATTCTCAGGAAATGATCCTGAATCTGGGATGGGTAGGTTTCTGGGCCATGGCAACTGCACTGTGTATTTCAATAAGAAGAAAATAGGCTAACGCCTCCCTTGAGTTCATGGATGAGAGCAATGCAATATTCGCTAACTTTGATGACTCCTTTGTATTAGATCTTCCTAGGGGAGGAGTTTGAATTACAACAGAGGTCGAGCTAGGAATTCATATACGATTTTGTCACATCAATGTTTGAGAAGCGTTAGGCTCAGTATGAGGGTATGGATCAATCATGGGGGCTCCATAAGGTGAGGAGGAAGGGAATTCATATTTCTATCAAGTTCCCTTCCTCCACCACTGGAGCACCTTGATTGATCTTCTCATCAGAAAGGTTAGTGTTAGCTCCCTGTTTCATCATTATGATACTAAAAGATTATCAAATCGCATGACATATGGGACTCGGAATTCTCCATTTATAGATTACAGAAAGATTATAGGAATTGATTATTTGCTCTCCTTATGAAAGAAGGAGCTAAATTGAGAAATGAAAAGTTCATCCCCCATTACGGAGTATCTGGGATCCTATTTATAGAGAATCTGCGATCTTTCCATCAATAGGTTGTTGGGCCTAAATGATTCCGGTTGGTTGCTTATTTCTGGGTTTCAGGCATCGGTCTATCGATCCTCCTCTTGGTGCCGGTTATAGTCCTTTGAAGTGATGGCTCCGGGTGAATTAGGGTCTCTCCTAAGTGGAAGAGGGCTTGTTGCCATGACAGATCGCAGAGGCATCTTGGATTTCTTGGCGAATGCTCTCAGTGTCGGTCCTTTGTTGTAGGCTTTTGGATGTGGGCTTTCGACTTTATCATGGGTACTCGGAGGGGCCCGCCCTAATGCCATACGAAAATTTCTGTTGATTTAGAACCGTTAATGGTTCAGGTACTAAGTGAATCAGCACAAGCAGCCCGTATCCTTACTTGAGTCTCGGTTTAGCCTTCCGGTTTGGCTCTCTGGAAGGTAGCTTTCGATGATACTCGTGTTACTTATGAAAGTAACCCCTTTCTACATCCATGGAATCATTCTTCGAGGGTTGATTTCAAACCATCATTTTTCTCTAACCCGGTACTCTTCCTCTTTTAATGTGTTGATATCCATCGGTTGATTCTTAGCGAATAGATTCCGTCGGATGAACCCTTGCCCAAAACTCTAGGTTTCGGGTCCCTTTTCTCCAAAGGGGGTATTGGCCTGAGTTGCTTTCGAGTTCCTCATTCTTTTCTTACACATATTTGACATCCCTTCACCTACCGTTTTGTGCCAAGATCATTTTGGTAGTAATAGTAGGCACAGAACAAGGTTTACTCTTTTGATGCTCTATACTGACCATCGTAGGTTCTAATAGAGGCTTATACGCCACCACCCTCTGAGGGGTGCCCTATCCTGACCATCGTAGGCGATTATAGGAGTTTCCGCTCCCTTCTGCAGGTAACGCGGAACATAAGCAGAGGTAGGGCGTGCTCTTCTATGAGCAGAGGTAAGACGCGCTTAGTTCTAGCAAAGGCAGGGAGTACTCTTCTATGAGCAGAGGCAGGGCGTGCTAACTTTAGATCACTACCACGACCATTTATGGTGTGAAACGAAGGCTTATGCTTTTGATGCTTTAACCTAGCCCTTTCCAAGTTGGGCATGGAGAAAGAGTAATACACCATCCCCCTTTGGGAGGTGCCTCATCCTGACCAAATTTGGCGATGACAAAGGATTTGATCCTTTTTTTAGCTTGACCCCTTTTGGGTCTCTTTTTAGCTACTCGAAGGGTTTCCGTGCCCTTAGTTACATAATCATCTATGGGGGAAAGACTTTTTTTCTTTATTCCTTTATCATTGAGAAATATGGCCTTAAATGTTCCGAATTCCATGTTCTTGGAACAAGGTCACCGTTGGGTCTGCATAGCCGATATGTTCCGGGTGTAACTTCTTGATGGATGATCCGGGGAGCTTCCCAATATGGAACGAGAGGACCATCTGTTGGGTTCTTTGTGTTAGCCATCACTTTTCATAACACTAACTATCCTTTTGCAAAGGTTCTAGTCCTGACCTTTGAGTTGTAGTATTTCGTAATCCTCCTTCGATAATCAGCGGTTCTGATTGTAGCCTCATCTCTTAGGCCTTGTATGAAGTCTAGTGATTCGTTTCTCAACTCTTGATTGGGGTCAAACGCATATGCTATCCTTCTATGCGACGGGATTTTGACCTCAATCGGAAGCAATCCATATGTTAGGGAGAAGGGGGTGTGTCCCGTGGCTTTTTTGGTAGAGGTTCTGTATGCCCAAAGCACTAAAGGAAGCTCTTCTGCCCAATTTCCTTTGTCTTGATTTAGGCGTTTTTTTAAGGATTGTCTTAATGGTTTTGTTGGCGAATTCCACTGCTTTGTTAGCTTTCGGATGGGCTATCGAGGAGAAACTTTAGATGATTCCATTTTTCCCTCAAAATTGGGTGAACTCTTCACTTTAGAATTATGTTCCATTATCTGATATGATTTTGTGAGGGATTCCGAAGCGAGTAACGATATTTTTTATTATGAATCTTAACACTTTTTTGGGGGTGATTATTGGAAGGGGTTCTGCCTCCACCCACTTGGTGAAATAGTTGATAGCTACTACATCATACTTAGCTCCACCTTTGGAGATTGGTAAGGGTCCAATTAAATCTATTCCCCATACATCGAATGGCCAGGAGCTTGATATAGTGGTTAGTTCGCTAGGAGGAAATCGAGGCACCTTACAGTACGTTTGACACTTATCACATTTCTTGACGTACTCAACTACTTGACTAACCATCCACAACCACTAATAACCTTGTTGCATGACCCTTTTGGCATGCTTAACTCCACTGGAATGGCCCCCACACCATCCCTCTTGAGCTTCTTTCAACAGGCTAAGTCCATCTTCAGAACTTACACATCTTAAATATAGAAGTGAATGTCCCTTTTTATAGGGTATATATCCATAATCACAAATGTAGTAGCTTGGTGTTTTATCCTCCTCGCATCTTGCTTACTAAGAGGTATTTTCGTTTGAGAGATAATCTACTACGGGAGTTACCCATGTAACTTTGTGATGGCAACTTGTTTCCGTTAAGGGAGGTTCCCCGTTAGAGTTACCCTCTTTGTCTCCTTCATCCTCCCTTCTCAAGGCTTGGGATCTAATTAAGAAAAATAACTCTTTCCCCATTTCCAATTCCTCTCGCTCGACACTAGGCCTTTCCTGATACCCCACAGGAATTATTCGAGTTTCGGGGCCCTCCGGGAATGGGCTAGCTTGGCTAGTGAATCTACTTAGGCATTCTCCCCGCGGGGTATTTGATGAACTGAGAAGTCCTAAAATTAGGAAAGCATCTTTAGTACCCTTTTCATATATAAGACTAGCCGCTCGTCCTTGGTTTGATATGTCTGTTTTATTTGGTTTACCATCAGTTGCGAATCACTAAAGATTTCTATTCGTGGTATCTTCAACTGTAGTGCCAGATTCAAACCATCTATCATTGATTCATACTCGGCCACGTTATTAATTGCTGGGAATCTTAACTTCATAGCGTAGTGAAAGCAGTGTCCGTCAGGGGTAATTATAACATAACTTGCCCCTGCTTGTTAGAAGCTCCATCTACGAAGAGCTGCCACCTGGTCTTTGTGTCATTTTTTTAACTGATTGTTCTAGAATGAAACTCGTGCATTAATTTCCGAAATCTACGAGAGCTTGCCCTTTAATTACTGCTTGAGGGTGGAACTCAATCTCGTATTGGCTAAGCTCGGAACCCCATTTGATTAGCCTCCCTGAGGTTTCCGGTTTGCTGAACACTTGCTTGAGCGTAAAACTAGTTAAAACTCTAGTAGGGTGAGCTTGAAAGTATCCTCTGAGCTTTCGCGTGGTAAGGATTAGGCAATGCGCTAGTTTCTCTATAACAGGGTATCGGGTTTCTATGTCCTTTAGCCTTCGGCTAACGTAGTAAATGGGGTGCTGAGTCCCATTAATATCTCTTATTCGGACTGAGCTTACAACATATTCTGAAACAACCATATATATATGTATATCTCTTCTCCCTTATCGGGATTGGATAAAACCGGAGGCGTTCCCATATAAACTTTCAATTCTTGGAATGCTTTCCTACACTCTTCATTCCATTCGAAATTTTTGTTTTTCTTTATAACATCGAAGACATTGACACATTTGTCAGTTGTTTTGGAAATGAATCTACTGAGGGCTGCTACTTTCCCATTCATACACATGACCTCTTTGCTTGTCATGGGCTCTTCCATGTCTCTTTCAGCTTGGATTTGGTCAGAGCTAGCTTCAATCCCTTGCTCACTTACCACATATCCTGGAAACTTTCCGGATTGAACTCCAAAAGAACACTTTAGAGGGTTTAGCTTAATTTAGTAACTGCTTAAGACATCGAACATTTCCTCCAAATCCTTTAGATGGTTTTCTGTTTTGGTGGACTTCACTAGCATGTCATGCACATATACCTCCATATTGCGCCCTATTTGTTCTTGGAACATCCTATTTACCAGTCATTGTTATGTTGCTCTCGCTTTCTTCAACCCGAAGGGCATCACTTTATAGCAAAATGTTCCCCAACTAGTGATAAAGCTTGTACACTCCTTGTCGGGTTTATGCATATGAATTTGGTTCTACCCCGAGTAAGCATCCATAAGGGATAGTATCTTGTGACCACTCGTGGCATCAACTAATTAGTCAATCCGCGGAAGGGGATAACAATCTTTTAGACAAGCCTTGTTTAAATCTGTGTAATCAACACACGTTCTCCACTTCCCATTGGACGTCTTCACTAGTACGGGATTGGCTAACCATTTCAGGTAAAGGATTTCTCGGATAAACCCATTAGTTTCCAACCTCTTGACTTCCTCCTTTAAGGCCTCTATCTGGTCTCTATTATATTGTCACTTCTTTTGCCAGACTGGGGTTACCGAAGGGTCAATGTTCAAGGCATGGCTCATAACAGAAGGGCCGATATCGATCATGTCTGAATGGGTCTAAGCGAAAACATCTTTGTTGAGTTGTAGGAACCGGATTAGGTCACTTCTGAGGGGCTCTGTTAGCCTTTTTCCCTACGTTGACGACCTTCAATTTATCCTTTGAATCAACATTTACTTCTTCCACTTCTTATATTGGTTTTGTTCTTTCAGTGTCTCCTCTAGAATCCAAATCCATGACGATTTCTCCCTCTTCAGTCAGATTTACATAATCGAACCTTTTCCTTTTTCTTCTCAAAGAAATGTACCTACCATTTGCACGTTTGTTAGCCTTACCAATTTTTATCTTAGCTTTGATTGTGGGATGCAAGGATCCCTTATCCGAAGGTATAAAAATAGTAGAAGAATCAAAGTATGAACAACACTCTCTTTTGTATTTGTCAATCATTGCGAATTATAATTCACGAGAACTAAACTGTCCTTCCCTGATGGTACCCCATCCCTATTTGGTTAGGAATTTTAACATAAGATACTTGGAAGAAACAAAGGCGTCCATCTCCTCCAAAGCTAGTGGCCCAAAGAAGGCGTTGTAATATGATGGTTGATCGATCATAACAAAGAGAGTCTCGAAGATCCTATGGAGCGAAGACAGTCCAACTTGAACCAGAAGGTTGATTTGCCCCATCGGAGTTGACCCCTTGTTGTTGAAGCCGAAGATTGGTTCATTGCTCGGTTCTAACTTTTTCTCAGAAGTTCCCATCTGATCGAAAGCGTGCTTGAATATGAAATTGACGACACTCCCTGTATCTATAAGGATCTTTGAAACAACAGAGAGCCCTATTTGGGTTGTTATCATAAGGGGATCATTATGCGGGTGATAGACCCCTTTTTCATTTCTTCTGGAGAAACCACTAGGTTGTGAATTTTGAGAGCGTAACATGCATTCTTTAACGATGGTTCCTCTTGAATGGAGAATATTCCCTCCATGGCTTCTCTCATATATTGACTCCTTGCTTTCAGACAGCTTTCGACAGGGTGTGGCCCTCCGTGGGTCACGTTGATTCGATTTATGGGTGGCCCCAAGTCTAGGTTGCTCTCTTCCGTAGCAGCTCCTTTCGCATTTACCAAAACCTTCTGCTGTCCACTTGCATGTTGAGCTGATGTTGTCTTGTTTAAAACTAATTCCTTCATATGTCCCTCTCGGATCAGCTTCTGAATAATCTCGTCCAATACATTGCACTCGTCAGTCTTATGTCTGGTGGTTTTATGGAATTCACAATACTTACCACCGGAATAAGGTTCAGGGCAGTTCTTGGCTTTGAACGAGACGGGGAAGTTATTAACCTTTTCTCTTGCAACAGAATACACATACAAGATGGGCTTGTTTAGAGCCACCGAGTTGGTGTTAGAATCTTCCCACCTTGACCTCTTTTGATATCCTTTCAGGAGCTTTCGCCTAAAGTTCGACCTTCCTCCTTTCCCTCGAAGCCCGAACTTCCTCTTTGTGAAGTGCAATTCATCCATGCAAATAAACTTGTCAGCTTGGAAATGTAAGTCTTGTAAGTCTTTACAGCCGTGAATATATAACTCCTTCCAAAAGGGGGTGTTTTCAATTAATTAACCCTGAGCATACGGCAATCAACTTGTCACGGTCGTTCATATCCTTGTCCTTCAGAGCCTCGATGTTGAACTTCTTAAGATAATCTCCCACAGACTCCCTTTGTCTCTGTTCGATGTTAGCAATGACTGTGTAGTCAACTGTTCGATCTTTGCAGATGCAGAGTTGCGCGGAAAATTCGTAGGAGAACTGTTTCTATGAGTAAATGGTGTTTTCCCTATACTGGCAGTACGACTTCGCTGCTGCCCCTTGAAAGGTAACCGGGAAAAGGCGGCATCTGACAGCTCGGAAGCGTTGTAGAGATCCATCTGGCTGTCTAAAGCCATTAGATGATCGTCAAGGTCAGTTGTTCCAAGATACTTTATGGCTGGAACCTTCACTGTCGATGGTATTATGGTGTTCATGATTTCATCGATGAACGGAGCTAATCTTTCTTTGTCATTAACCATGCCATCTTGGGTCCTCTTCCCCTTACTTCCCAGTAAGTCATTGACAGTCTTCTGGGTGAGGTCTTTGATGTAAGCTTCTGTGTTGTCATAGTTTATTCTCTTGGGATCATAACCGTTGATGGTGGAACTCCCGAACTGTTCCTGCTTGCATTGATTCCCTTGATGGTCTATTCCCATCAGATGGGACTTCTTCTTCTTGGAAGAAGTCGCCTTAAGCCTCTCCTTTGCTTCTGAATGCTGAACGGGAGCCTTTCTTTTCAGAGATTTATTCGTCTCTCTCTGACTAGATCTGGTGAGCCTTAAGGACTTCTGTTCCTAGACAACGTTGACTTGAGCCCGCATTTTTCGGAGTTGCATCTCCGAGACTAAGATTCTTGCGACAATATCTACCATGGCGTTTGAGTTTGGTGGTTGTTGTGGATTGGATGTGGCTCCTCTTTCATTATTATCTAGGTTGAGCGTTAGATCCACATTTCCTTCAACGGTTGTAATAGGATCCAATTCCTTGTTTCGTTCCTCCAATCTTTTCGATTCCATCTTTCCTACCATGGATTAATAAATTCACCAAATTAATTTTGAAAAATTAACCATAAGGGCGTAGGTTCATGCCCTCCTTCTGGCATGAAAATGTTAATGATATTTTCTGTCAACACCCGGATTAAGTTATTTAGGACATGTGTTGATGGGATTTGACACCGTCATGACTTAGAGTTATTGAAGGTCATTTTGAAGCCTGCGAATCTAAGCTAATCAACCTTCCCTTAGGCATCGGAATTTTGATTGTTTTTAAACCAAATTTTGATTTTTAAAATGAAAGCGAAGTTGAAATTGTTTTTAAACCAAATTTTAAACGACTTATAAAATACGTTTTAAATGGATATCGACGAAATATATATAATATATATATTATATATATTTAATGGCCTGAATAGGACATGCCGCGCCGCACCCGTTCGCGAATTTCGACCATTGACTTCGAATGGACATTACGGGAGATCCAACCGTTTGATTCTCCTAAAACCAGAACCATTAGGTTCGTATCGAAAAGAGATTTCTAACGAATATAAGAGATTTGAAATCTAACGATTGGATTTGGAATTATGTCCAACTCAAATTTGGAAAAGGTCACTGTAAGTGCAGTTCGATGACCGTTTATGGAAATCGACTGAAACAACCTTAATAAAATAATTAAAAATATTGATAATTTGTGTAAAATCATTATAAATGATTTGGAAAGAATTTGAACGAAAAATTCCACATTTGTAAAGATAAAAATATATTTTTATCAGAATGAACTAGTTATGAACTAGAATTATAATCCAGTATTTTTCAATAAATAAATTGGATTTGAAATGGTTTTAAAAATTACCAGAGTTTCCAATATATGAATTGGAATCGATTTGAATCGAAATTATCTTCAGAATATTTCGATATTGGATTCCGTGATTATACGGATATTGTGGAGGAATTTGGAAGATATATATATATATCGTTATTCCCAATACGATATTTGTTGATTTCGGAATTTGATATTGAATATAAGCTGATATAATTTCTATTCAGAGCCTTGTATTTAATATTGAATTGGATTTTGGGTTTGTCATGAATGGTGTCTTCATTAACACTGTTCTTAAACCCATTTGAGAAAACAATAGATCTTTTAATTAAGATTATTAGAGTTTCCAGTTAATTAACATTTAATTGGAATAAAAATAAGATGTGAATTGGGTTTATTATGAACTGTGTTTTTAACGACTTTCGTTCTTTATCCTTATTTACGGTGAAATGTGATTTGGAATTTATAAATCTTTTAATTAAGATTTAAGGGAAATTTTCCAAAGAAAAGTATCCAATTTAAGAAAATAAATTGGAATGGAATGGAATTCGATTTGGTAATAATTGAAATGAACTTCTGTGGAAGAAGACTGTTACTATATATTGAATTTAAAAGGCTTGGCCGTTATTTCATTTATATTATCGGTTGGATATGGAAGTTTATATTGATTATATATATTGATCTGTTTTCCGTGAAAATTCCGTTGTTAATGGAATGTGATTTTGGGTTTATCGTGAGCTGAGTTTTAAATGACATTAGTTCTTTAACCCCGTTAAAGATAAGATAAATTTCTTAACTTTGAATAATCATTAATTAATGATTTTTGAGATTAAAACTAAATAGAGTTCTAATGAATCTTTAATTAGATTGAAAGGTGAATCTGATAACTAAAATTATCAAATTCAAGAAATGATCAAGAATGGAGTATCACTAGTTTTGCTCCAAGCGATAGTTAAATCTTTAATTAGATTTGAACGTAAAATGGTAATTAATTTTACCGGTAACACCGTGGTGTTAGATATGAAGTATTACCGGTTTTGCTTCATGGGATGAATAGGTTGGGATTGGGAAATATAATAAATAATTAATTTGGTTAGGTTCGCTAATCCCAACTAGTTTGGATAAACCATAATTTAGTTTGAATTGATATCCAATGGAGGATTAAAGAATAAATTTAAAGAATTTATCTTTGATAAAATTAATGGGAACCTTTCCCAAAGGTTTAGAATATTTAAATAAAAGAATATTCAGAATTGGAATGAGGCATGTGTTGTGTTTTTGTAGCACTTGTTTATAATATACGCGAATTATTCGGAAAGGTCGGGTTTATAACCATTCTGAATAACTGATTCGACGATAAGTCGATGGTTGAAGACCGGAGGTCTTCACATCGTTTGGATGATTACTGGTGTCTTGATTGGGCTGTACACCCAAGACGAGGTAATAAGTGGTGATCGTCCAGACGTACTTGGAGATCGACCGGATATGCGAGGACCTCTCACCTGTATTGGACATATGGGACGAGGAATAAGGTGTCTCTGGTTTCGTTCAGACCCAGAGCGAACTTGTAAATGGATGTGTGTCTGACATTGGATTTTATTCTGTGTTGATTGATCTCTATTAAATATATATCCGTTTGGTGATGGAGAATTCATTCTCTTGCTTAACACCCTTCTCTTAGACGTACGAGCTTAGAGGTTATATATAGATAGACATCAGTCGCATGGCATGAATTGTCTGTGTGGCACGCTGAGATGCAAATGATCAAGGATTCTGTTGAAAAGCAGAGTCTCATGGTTGATGATCATAGTACGGCTATAATATAGCATAGCTTTGTGTATAACGTTAATTCGCGAGCTTCACACCCCAGTGTAAACCAGAAATGGGAGGGACCCCAGGGAGGACGTGCGTTTCTTTCTAGTAAGGAGTGGTGTCATGGTATAGAGCCCAGACATTTTACTCATGTGGATGTTGCATATTATTTGATGGATAGCGAGGCGCCTCAGATATTTCCATTACGGAGCCGATGGATATTGAGTCATCTGGCTCATTTACGCCCCATAGGGCGGGGAGACGCACGTTTAGGGATTTTTAAAATGTGGACTGGCCCTGATGATCCGGGTGCAACTGCGGCTGAGACCTGAGACATGGTAGCCTAGATTGTCTCGAATTGGCACAGTTTGATCCCTTTGCCTTGGTTCACAGATGGAAATCCAACTTCCAATATGTGACTTTGTGGTTTTAATTGTAGAACTAGTATGGCGACATGATAGATGGTACCCATGCTGTCTATGATTGATACATTTATATTTGAAATTGTTTTATACACTATGCACTTATAATAATATCAAAATGGTTTGTTTTAAATGTACCAAGCATATTTGGCTATTATAAGGGAAAACTCTATCCCCCAGCTTGCGTTGTATTGTGTGATAGGACCCGAGTCTTATAATAGCTTCATTTTCCAAAAAGCATTGCGCTATTTGTTTTATGCACTGGTATTCTTAGGAGGAAACCCGTTCCATGTTATACGGCGTGGTCCCTTGATTTAATCCATTTTAAAGCAAAGTTTTAAATAACTGTTTTAATTCTCACACCATTCACATGATTAACCTAGAGTGTATTGTTTTAACCTAAACTCTGGTTGCTTCTATTTTCCACACAGGCAACTAGTAGTTTTGGTTTTGCAGATGTTATATTCACAAGATCGTGGTTTACAGTTGGAACTATAATCGGAAAGCTCTATATCCGTGTATTCCTTTCAGTTGTGTTATGTATTATTTTCCGCTGCATTGTAATTTGTAAATCTCTGATATTTATCAAACGCATATTATTTGCTCATACCCTGTATATTCTTGCACTCTGATGTAAATTGTTGTAATAAGCAATGAAATGTTCTTCTGTTTGTGTTCTAATTTGTCATGTTCTCAACTCAACCCGGGCTTTCCCATAAGGGCGAGCTTGGATCGTGTCGGCTTGGTATCAGAGCTTTGGTTTACAGAGCTCGAGAACAAGACACATTAGAACAGAACAAAAGAATTCATCAGAGATTGGATTAGTAATATCCAATAAAAAAGACTCGTTAGAGATGAGATCAGTAGTATCCTCGAATGAGTTGGAAGAGTGTTATTTTTACAATAAAAACGAAAACAAATTTTGTTTTGAAAATTTAAACCTTATTGTACGTATTTGAATCTTTTATTTGATATTTATTTGGAAAATCGAGTATATATAGATTTTGTATATACGTCTCGCGAACGTGTATTCGAAATCTCAAATATACTGGATAGATATAGAATCACACTCTAGTCGCCCTGGGATGATTCTGATAATGTGGCCACATCATTAACATCTGTGCTCGAGTTTCTAAAGTGGGATATCTTTATATTTCCAATTGACCGATGTGAGAACCAAAACTTAGATATAGTCTGTTGTTGTGAGTTGGCACCAAAAAGATGATTTTTGAATATATATTAAAGTTATGCATTTGAAATGCCAATTCAAAAATTGATTGCTGGTTGTGTTGTTTGATTATTAGTTTAACTAATAAAAATATTGGAACGATAATTAATTTATCTAATAAGAGAAATTGAGGTAAATTAGCCAAATCGAATCAAATTTTGGACTGAATTGAAAATTGATTGGAATTGCATGCATGTACATATATATGTGCGAACAGGTCATAGCAAGGAGGCTAGAGAAGTGGAATAAAATTGTATGCCCGACAAATAGGTACATGTTTACTAATTTATTGGGTTTGAATGATTTTATGAGCCGATTGGCTAGCCGCTTGGCTTTTTCTCTTTCTTTTTGAATGATGAGGGCCCTACGTGGCAAGTTGCGGTTTTAAATGTCTCTCCGTACAAAGAAGGTTATGGCGAAATTTTTCAAAAATTTAGGGTGTTAGCCAAATTTTTGAAGAATATGAAAATTCTTAGAAACTGTAAAGTTGAAGAATGAATGCCAAACTGAAAGTTGAGTTGGTTATTTAAACCATTTTCAGTTCCGTTCCTTTTCGAGGATGAAAAGATTTTAAGTGGGGGAGATTGTAACAACCCGGAAAATCAGAACCAATTTAAAATTTTTATTTTGGCTATTTTAACGGATTTTGAAGATTTAAAATGATTTATTTTAAATAATAGCGACTTGAAATTTATTTTGAATAGAATTAAAACGTATAAATTTATTTAAACCGAAGTTGGAATATAAATATTTATTTTAATTATAAAAGGAATTGGAAATGGCACGGTAGTTTGAAAATTCGATTTCAAATTTCAATTGAATGTGCAGGATTCAAAATAAAGCGGATTACAGTAGAACCATAAATATTTGAATCTGTTTGAAAATATCTTTCCAATGAATGTGAAAAATCCAGATGTTATGTCCAGTTGAAAATTCAGAATAGTTGCTATGGAATTTATATATATAGCCCTTAAAAATAGCGATTTTGCAAACGTCCTTCGTTTTTGACGAGACCACTTTTATTGGATCCGAAAAGTCAAATTATTGCTAGATTCCAATTTTCATAATTTTTGGAATCAATATGTAAGCGTGGCGGATTTAAATGTGTTTGGTAATTTTAGTTTGAATTTAGTCGACTGGAAATTGACCATTTTTCAAACGGTCTCCAAATTCGACGAAATTAGTTTTGTTAGGACCGTATCGTCAAAACATAGCTAGATTTATTTTTGGAATCAGTATGTGGCCTCGGTAAATTAAATTGTACGTTTAAATTCAATATATATTGATTTATATTTTAATTTTAACCAAAACTGATTGAAGCAGTGGAATAGCTTACAAAACATATCCCATTGTGTTCGAAATGGGGGTATTTGGCTAGGGGCGATAGTCGTTGGGTATGAATTGGAGTTCGAGAAGAAAAACTTCACCTTAAAACAATTAATGGAATTAAAATATTAATTAACTATTAAATATAATATCTATAAAAGGGGAAACCCTAATCCGCTTCTGTCTTTTTCTGCCGTCGTTCTTTGAAATGGAGGGACAAAATTTTCGGAAATAAAACCCTCAAAAACTCTCAATCCCTCTCGAATTAGCATAGGGTTTCAAAGCAAAATTGGTAGTGCTCTCTGAGAGCTTCAAATTGGTGGGGGTTTGATCAGAAACCGTCACTCGAGCAACTCGAATTTCGAGCGGGAACTGGCGGTCTTCACCGGGGTTTGATCAGAAATCGAAATCGAATTGCAATCGCGATGTAATTCGCGAGTTCCCTGTTGTTCAGCGCAAGTTAAAAAGGGGTCGGGACTGTTTATTTTATTTGATCGAGATGGGAATTTGGGGGCGAGTAGCTTCGAGTGTACAGGGGAGTTCGCGTTTCACGGGGTGATGCCGACATCAACAGGCGAGTTAGGGAATGAAGCCGGAATTGGATTTCTGGGGCAACCATTGATTCGTAGGCAAGGGTGCGATGGGTTTGTTTTCTTCGCTGGCGCTCGATCTTGGGGGAAATTCAGTCTTTGGTTTAGGGGAATTAGGTCATCGATCTGAGGAATGCGAATTAGATCTTATGGTAAACGGTGGTATCGCAGTCCTCACATGAAGCTTAATGTTGAAGACGGGATGTTCACGAAGTGGAGGGTGGGTCGAGCAGTTGATTGGGGAAGTGGATAGAAGTTGTCTATTGTGGTGCATTGGATTTGGAGAGGAGCAGACGATGATGAAACCGATGTTGAGATAGGAGCGTGAGGGTTGTTCAAGCGGATTTCACTGTGATTAGAAGTGGAGATTTTGGAACTGCTGGTTTTCTTTGCTGAAAAGTTGAAAATAAAATGCTGGGTTCAAATTTGTAGGAGAAGAGTTAGTGATCGCTAAACATGATTAAGGTAAAATTATTTATTTATTTTTAATTTAATGTTAATTGCATTGTAATTCAAATAGAAACTTTGGGAATAATTTATAAGCTAAATTAGATTGTTATGGTAGGAAATTTATTTTTAAGTTAGGTAATTAACTTAGTTGTTATTATTAGTGTGGAATAAATAAAAGTTTAAATGCCTAGGAAATTAGATTATACAATTGGAAATCGATTTAAATAAATTAGTTTATTTAATTAGTGTGTATCAAAGAAATTAGTTAACGAAGAAATAAAATGTATAAACTAATCGTTTAAATAAAATTAAGGCTTAAAGTGGAATTTATTTTATGTGAGTAATTTATTAATTTGAATCCGTAAAATTTAAATAACTGGAATTTTATTAATTATTGTTTTACAGTGGAAAACAGACGTATGGAGGAATCGCTGAAAAATTTATATAATATTCTTCCCTGGATATTCAGTGCAGTTAAAATCATCGATGAGTAAATCTCACTCACCTTTTATTTAGAATTATTTTTATTCGTTAAAAATAATCGTTTGATGCTTGTTTGAAATGCTTTCTGGTTGATCTAAATATATTAGTGATTTAGGGTGCCTATTATATATATATATATATATATATATATATTGGTTTGGTGGTTGGATTCCCGCAGTTCCATTAGCGGATGCCCACAGTATCGTTAGCGGATGACCCTACGCCCACGTATATAAGTGGACCCCTTCTATACCGCGTTATCCTGCCACGAAGCAGGATGGGTATTATTTCTGTTGACTAACGTCTGTGGATGCAGGAAAACAGGTTGGAGGGATCCAACTGGATTCCTCAAAAATATATTATCTGTTTGTTTATTTGTTTTTATATATACTGTCATATATGATGAGTTAGAAAAATAAATAATTGGTTGTTTGGTGTTTGAATATCACTGGGCCCAAATATTGATATTTAAAAATATCATGAAAAGGAATTTCGTAGAATCAAAAGGAAATTCTATTTTATCTAAAATAGAATTTGAAATTTCAAATAAGGAATTCAAATAGAATTTGAATATGAGAAATTAAAATAGAATTTTGAATACGAGAAATTCAATGGAATTTGAATATAGAAAATGCAAGGAGAAGTTTTCAAAATAAGATTTTTGTCTTTAAATGGATTTCGAAATAGGCTTGTTTAAATAAAACAGGGAAATTTATAAAATGGTGTTGATAAATATAATGAATAAATTATCAAGAGATAAATTGAATATTTGAATTCAAAGGAATTTAAATATGGGATTTGAATTCAAAGGAATTGAAATAGATTTGAATTCAAAGGCATTGAAATAAAAATTTGAATTCAAAGGAATTCAAATAGAATTTGAATTCGAAGGAATTCAAATAGATTTGAATAAAGAAAGTTCAAATGAAATTTAAATATAGAATTTGAAAATAGAAGTGAAATGGAGTTAAATATAGAAATTCAAATGTACTTTGAATATAGAATTCAAATGAAATTTAAACAAAGGAAATTCAAATTTTGAATTTGAATGTAGAAATTAAAATGGAATTTGTTTATAGAAATTGAATGGAGTTGGGATATAGAAAATTCAAATATGAATTCAAATATAGAATTTGAATATAGTAATTCAAATGGAATTTGAATATAGAGATTCAAGTAGAATTTGAAAAAAGGAAATTCAA
Organism: Allium sativum; assembly: GCA_030737875.1. NCBI lineage: Eukaryota > Viridiplantae > Streptophyta > Magnoliopsida > Asparagales > Amaryllidaceae > Allium > Allium sativum. Next base: position 781,201,330 of record CM060918.1, on the reverse strand, counting down.
ATAGAAATTGAATATAGAATTTGAAATAGACTTTGAACATAGATTTGAATAGAGTTAAAATGGAATTTAAATATAGGATTCAAATAGAATTGAAATAGATTTGAATATAGGAAATTCAAATTTGAATTCAAACGAAGTTTGAAATAGATTTGAATATAGAAATTCAAATGGGATTTGAATATGGAATTTGAATATAGAATTCAAATGGAATTTAAAATATATCAGAATGGGGTAGAATTTATTTTAAACAAGGTTTAAAAGTTTATATATATAAATATAATTAAAACGAACTCGCCGCAGCGCTGAAGTACGTAAACTGTCGTTTCGAACTTCAATCGAGCATTCAGAACTTAATTGAAGTCCGAATTCTTTGAAACAAGAAACGTCAGGACCGATTTGATCATAGTTTTCTGATGGAGGAGAAAAATATGGATTTCGCCGAATAAATTTTGAGTTATATAAAAATCAAATTTTCAGAAAAGCAGCGCCAGAACCAATTTAAAACCATAACGGTTTATTTAATTAAATTAAAGGATTTTAAGCAAATAAAAATCCAAAATTCTATTTAGAAAATCCAGATTTGAGTTATAAAATATATCAGAACTCAAGCGGAGAAATGAATTGATTTTTGAAACAGAAATCAGATTTTTGACTATTGAATAGAATTAACTAATTCGGGTAGTAATTAGTTAATGAGATTTTGAATTGATATTGGGCTTTGAATAAGTGAATTCGATTTGAAAATTTATATTCGGAATCGAAAAGGAAACTAGAATTGAAATTGAAAATTCAATTTGGTTATGAGCAGGTTAAATATTTTATTTGAACATGTTATGTTCAAACAAAGGAGTGAAATAGGCAAAATGGCTAATTAAAGAATAATTGAGCGAGACTGAATTCAAACGATTCAAAACTGAATTCAAACGATTGGTTTGAGATGAATTGAGTTGAAAACAGGTGAGCATGTGTTAGACAGGTATGGGATGAAGTATATGAAGATTTTAATTTATGTTCTCGACAAAAAGGTACATGTTTAAACTCATATATGAGGTTTTATGCGCCGTATCGGCAAGCCGCTTGGCTTTCTCTTTTTCTTTTGGATTGGTGAGGGCCATTAGAGGCTATTTGAAATATCCCGAAGCTCCCGGTACAAGGGAGGTTATGGCGAATTTTTCCGGGAATTTAAGGAGTTAGAATATTTTAAGATAATTTGATAGTTATAAATCAATGAATCGATATCTATATATAGAATTCGATAAAGAACGAAATCAAAAATAGAATATTGTAAACAAAAAGGGAAATCTATAAATTAGAAATAGAAAGCGAACCATATACATGTTTTAAAAATGAATAATTGGGTTTTATAGTGTGTTTATTCGAGGTAAGTGGTTTTGCTATTTTGAAGTTGAGGATGTTTTCAGTTAAGGTCTGAGAGGTAATTTTACCCCAACTTGATTGATTTCATTTTTAATTGATCAATAGCAAGATCCAGTCTCGAAGAGAAGTGTTTTAATAATAGTTGGTTGAATAAAATATTTTGGGTTGTTGTAACGATGTTTTACACAGCATTCGTTTTAACCCAAGAGATGGAAATTTTAGAAATATAAAAGTAAATATTTCCTGAGTCCAATTAAAGTAGTCGGGAAGGAGATAAGTGATTGAAATGGTTTCAATTTCAAATAAAATATATTTTCTAAGTGTAGAAAATAAAAGAAGGCGAGATATAAAAATGTTCTCCAAAGAATGTAAGAGACAGAGATGATAATTGAAAATATTTGTTTAGAAAATATTGATAAGGAAATGGAAAGGGTAATTTAATTAATGGATAGTAATCAGGAGGCCCAATGATTGTTTGATGTTGTGAATGGATGTTTGTTTATTTTTCTTCGATGGTTAAAGAACCGACTATCGAAGTGTTTGCCAATATCGTTGTCAATATGGAGAGATCGGTTGGATTATTATCCGTGAACCACTCTGTATTGGCAGTAGCGTTGCGAATCAGATTATATGAAGGTAATCGAAGACGGTGTAAAGTGCAAGGGCTTTTTCTATTAATAGAAATTGTGCCTTTGGTTTCGTTCAATCCCAGAACGAACGTATATGGACGAATGTCTGACAAAGTATTTCCAATGATCGAATACGTTGGTATGTATAAATATATATGGTTGCAACGGATTTATTCCCTTAGCATAACATCCAGAATATTTGTGCAAATCAACTAGTGATTAACGGATCTGACAATGTGGCATTCAGAGTGATTGTGCTATCAATGAATAGAAAGTAATCGTAGCCTCAGGCCTCATCAACCGGGAAATGACAAAAATCGGGCAGGCAGCATGGCTATGTGGGTCTCTCCCATTAGGGTGTATAATCACCTGTCTAGAGAAAATCCAATTCCTTCTTTAATCTATTTCGATGCTGTCCCTTATCGGGAAACGGTGGTTTGAGCCCAACCGTTGGTGATATACACTCGATACACTCAAGCGAAATGAGTGGTCGGTCATGTGTGGGTCGGGTTGCAAGATGTTCTTGTTGAACCCCAGTGTATCGCCTCTAGAGTACACTGATCGGAAGGTGGTTCCATACCTTGTCATGTTGGAAATCTAATCTCCAATAAGTGCCATGCGGTTTTTGATTTTTTACTATATATGTAGAGCGTGAGATGCAAGCGTTCTACTATTTGGTTATTTATTTGATGTAGACATTATTATAATATCACTGGATTTTCGTATCAAAGTGTTTTGGGTTATTGTAAGGTAAAAACCGTCCATGTTTGTGTGTGGGATGGTCTTACTATTATCTTTTCCTTCGAAAGGATTTTGAAAGTTAAACAAATGGTTGGAGTTTACTCACACCAGTCCCATAACTGACCCAGAGTTTACTTTGTTTGTTTTTCCCTAAACTCTTGGGTGCCCAAATTTGTACGGGCAGTCAAGTAGTCGGGATTTTTCAGATTCACTTGGAAGAGCTGGAAGCAGGAGGCTTCACAGTTAGTTATAGACTATCATATATTCCGCTGTGAACCATGTTTGTATCTGGAAACAGGTTTTTATAACTGTTCCAGGAATAACTGTTGTGCTCTGATGATAGTATGTATATAAAGTTACTGATTTGTATTTTCAAAAGTTATGTTATATAATATATTTTATTTGTTCCGCTGTGAGATTTGTCTTCTTTGTTTTCTTCTATTCTAACCTTTCTTTCTTTCTATTTCTCATCCTCTAACTTATTTCTAATAATGACTCGTATTTTTGTGCAATTTGGGTTGGACGTGTGGTGTTATTAGTCAACTCAGATAGTACGGATTTGCGGGCCTTTATAGTTCGTATCAGAGCTTAGGTTGAGCGAATACCTAGGCTTTGGTGGGATTGTGCTCATTAGAGATAGGGTCAGTAGAACCCTAGAATGAGTTGAGTGTATATATATGAGAGCGCGTATTTGTTAATTGATATAAAAAAATTGTTTTATGTTGTGTTGGCTAGTCTGTTGAGTGATTTATGAATACTGATCGAATAGTGGGACGCCACAAAGTCGATGGGAATTTCTAAACACTTGAACGGAAGATTGAACACGATATTGTTTTAAAGTGGGTAAATGAAATTATTTTACCCAAAATTATATTTTGATATAGAAAGAATAATTTTTGAAATTATTATAATATATGGATGTGTTGATTGTTATCGTTATAATCAAATGAGATTATACAATTGGAATGGTTATATATAACCAAAATAAAATTTGTATATGAATTAAATATACAAATGAGATGAATTAAAATTGAATTCAAACCAGAATTTAAAATTTAAATCCTGGGAAGTTCGAAATATTTTTGGAAGTATATTAGAACAATATAGCTTTGTTTTAAAAGATTTTGAATGGATTTTGAAATTGTTTAAGCACTGAACTCACTTCAGTGGCTGAGAAATAATTTTGATGATGACTGCAACATCATTAGTGTTTATTTTCGAGTTTCTAAGTGATGGATTGCTACCTTAGAAAAGTTTTGATGGAAATTTGTTTTGAAAGAAAACAAGTGGTTTGAAAATTTAAATGTTTTGAATTTAAAATGGAAATAAATATATATGTATATATTTATGTGATTTAAGAAGGATTTGAAAGGAAAACCCAGGAATTTGAATTCTGAAGTTTAAATTTAACTTAAGCAAGTTAAATGGATCGAGGCAAATAAATTAATAAAATTCAAATTGAATAAGATTGAATAAATTTGAATTGGGTATAAATCCTTTAGATTAAATGTGTGAAAATCAAAAGTTCTGATGGAATTAAATTTGTTGAAATATGAAGAGGTGAGTTTCAACATAAACGAGTTTTGAAAAGTAAGGGATTTGTTCATTTTTCCTACCTTAGCAATTTCGAGGATGAAATTATCTTAAGGGGGAAAGAATGTAACGACCCGGATTTTTCGAACAGTTATTTTAAATATTTAATAGCGTTTAAATATCGAATTAATAGTATAAAAGAATTTTTATATTGAATTATCGATTGGTGATCGATATATGATTTATTTCGTATATATATAATTATCGAAATACGAGAACTGAAGTAATTCAATTCGAAATTTATAACTAAGTCAGAATGATTCAAATGATTTAGAGAAGTAGTATTTGAATATATATATATATATATATATATATGATAATAATATTTTTTATCGAGAAATTTATTTGTTTGAATTTAAATTATATTATATTAATTTAATATGGTATATGTGTTGAAATTTAATTTTAGAATACTTATTGTTGAGTTCAGAATTGGGTTATTACATTGAAATGTCGGTCGATACGCTAGAATGGCGGTTCGTGATTTAAATTAATGGACCCCGAGATATTTGATTGTGGATAGGTTTGAAATCAAATCGACATCCATTTAAAAAGAATAAAAATCGCTATATATTGAATCGCAATAAATAGAAATCAAATCAAAATTTATTACCTTGTACTTAAGCTGTACGTATTCCTTAATAGTTACGTTTTCTTGCTTTATAAAACAGGGATGACCTCCTTTGTTCATTTCATTTCCATTTTATCTGCAAATAAAAACAATCGAAAGCTTCAAAAGAAAAAAAAACAAATAAATGTCGCTCCATAAATTTCCTCCAAAATCAGAAATCGAAATCGAATTGCAATCACGATGTAATTCGCGAGTTCTCGGTTGTTCAGCGCAAGTTAAAAAGGGGTCAGGACTGTTTATTTTATTTGATCAAGATGGGAATTTGGGGGCGAGTAGCTTCGAGTGTACAGGGGAGTTCGCGTTTCACGGGGTGATGCCGACATCAACAGGCGAGTTAGGGAATGACGTCGGAATTGGATTTCTGGGGCTACCATCGAATCGTAAGCAAGGGTGCGATGGGTTTGTTTTGTTCGCTGGCGCTCGACCTTGGGGGAAATTCGGTCTTTGGTTTGGGGGAATTAGGTCATCGATCTGAGGAATGCGAATTAGATCTTATGGTAAACGGTGGTATCGCAGTCTTCACATGAAGCTTAATGTTGAAGACGGGATGATCACGAAGTGGAGGGTGGGTCGAGCAGTCGATTGGGGAAGTGGATAGAAGTTGTCTGCTGTGGTGCGTTGGATTTGGAGAGGAGCAGAGGATGATGAAGCCGATGTTGAGATAGGATCGTGAGGGTTGTTCAAGCGGATTTCACTGTGATTAAAAGTGGAGATTTTGGAACTGCTGGTTTTCTTTGCTAAAAAGTTGAAAATAAAATGCTGGGTTCAAATTTGCAGGAGAAGAGTTAGTGATCGCTAAACATGATTAAGGTAAAATAAATTATTTATTTTTAATTTAATGTTAATTGCATTGTAATTCAAATAGAAACTTTGGAAATAATTTATAAGCTAAATTAGATTGTTATGGTAGGAAATTTATTTTTAAGTTAGGTAACTAACTTAGTTGTTATTATTAGTGTGGAATGAATAAAAGTTTAAATGCCTAGGAAATTAGATTATACAATTGGAAATCGATTAAATAAATTAGTTTATATAATTAGTGTGTATCAAAGAAATTAGTTAACGAAGAAATAAAATGTATAAACTAATCATTTAAATAAAATTAAGGCTTAAAGTGGAATTTATTTTATGTGAGTAATTTATTAATTTGAATCCGTAAAATTTAAATAACTGGAATTTTATTAATTATTGTTTTACAGTGGAAAACAGACGTATGGAGGAATCGCTGAAAAATTTATATAATATTCTTCCCTGGATATTCAGCGCAGTTAAAATCATCGATGAGTAAATCTCACTCACCTTTTATTTAGAATTATTTTTATTCGTTAAAAATAATTGTTTGATGCTTGTTTGAAATGCTTTCTGGTTGATCTAAATATATTAGTTATTTAGGGTGCCTATTATATATATATTGGTTTGGTGGTTGGATTCCCGTAGTTCCATTAGCGGATGCCCACAGTATCATTAGCGGATGACCCTACGCCCACGTATATAAGTGGATCCCCTTCTATACCGCGATATCCTGCCACGAAGCAGGATGGGTATTATTTTTGTTGACTAATGTCTGTGGATGCAGGAAAACAGGTTGGAGGGATCCAACTGGATTCCTCAAAAATATATTATCTATTTGTTTATTTGTTTGCATATATACTGTCATATATGATGAGGTAGAAAAATAAATAATTGGTTGTTTGGTGTTTGAATATCACTGGGCCCAAATATTGATATTTAAAAATATCATGAAAAGGAATTTCGTAGATTCAAAAGGAAATTATATTTTATCTAAAATAGAATTTGAAATTTCAAATAAGGAATTCAAATATAATTTGAATATGAGAAATTCAAATAGAATTTTGAATACGAGAAATTCAATGGAATTTGAATATAGAAAATGCAAAGAGAATTTTTCAAAATAAGATTTTTGTCTTTAAATGGATTTCGAAATAGGCTTGTTTAAATAAAACAGGGAAATTTATAAAATGGTGTTGATAAATATAATGAACAAATTATCAAGAGATAAATTGAATATTTGAATTCAAAGGAATTTAAATATGGGATTTGAATTCAAAGGAATTGAAATAGATTTGAATTCAAAGGCATTGAAATAAAAATTTGAATTCAAAGGAATTCAAATAGAATTTGAATTCGAAGGAATTCAAATAGATTTGAATAAAGAAAGTTCAAATGAAATTTAAATATAGAATTTGAAAATAGAAGTGAAATGGAGTTAAATATAGAAATTCAAATGTAATTTGAATATAAAATTCAAATAGAATTCAAATGAAATTTAAACAAAGGAAATTCAAATTTTGAATTTGAATGTAGAAATTTAAATGGAATTTGTTTATAGAAATTGAATGGAGTTGGGATATAGAAAATTCAAATATGAATTCAAATATAAAATTTGAATATAGTAATTCAAATGGAATTTGAATATAGAGATTCAAGTAGAATTTGAATAAAGGAAATTCAAATAGAAATTGAATATAGAATTTGAAATAGACTTTGAACATAGATTTGAATAGAGTTAAAATGGAATTTAAATATAGGATTCAAATAGACTTGAAACAGGTTTGAATATAGGAAATTCAAATTTGAATTCAAACGAAGTTTGAAATAGATTTGAATATAGATATTCAAATGGGATTTGAATATGGAATTCAAATGGAATTTAAAATATATCAGAATGGGGTAGAATTTATTTTAAACAAGGTTTAAAAGTTTATATTTATAAATATAATTAAAACGAACTCGCCGCAGCGCTGCAGTTCGTAAACTGTTGTTTCGAACTTCAATCGAGCATACAGAACTCAATTGAAGTCGGAATTCTTTGAAACAAGAAACATCAGGACCGATTTGATAATAGTTTTCTATTGGAGGAGAAAAATCTGGATTTCTCCGAATAGATTTTGAGTTATATAAAAATCAAATTTTCAGAAAAGCAGCGCCAGAACCATTTTAAAACCATAACGGTTTATTTAATTAAATTAAAGGATTTTAAGCAAATAAAAATTCAAATTTCTATTTAGAAAAATCCAGATTTGAGTTATAAAATATATCGGAACTCAAGTGGAGAAATGAATTGATTTTTGAAACAGAAATCATATTTTTGACTATTGAATAGAATTAACTAATTCGGGCAGTAATTAGTTAATGAGATTTTGAATTGATATTGGGCTTTGAATAAGTGAATTCGATTTGAAAATTTATATTCGGAATCGAAAAGGAAACTGGAATTGAAATTGAAAATTCAATTTGGTTATGAGCAGGTTAAATATTTTATTTGAACATGTTATGTTCAAACAAAGGAGTGAAATAGGCAAAATGGCTAATTAAAGAATAATTGAGCGAGACTGAATTCAAACGATTCAAAACTGAATTCAAACGATTGGTTTGAGATGAATTGAGTTGAAAACAGGTGAGCATGTGTTAGACAGGTATGGGATGAAGTATATGAAGATTTTAATTTATGTGCCCGACAAAAAGGTACATGTTTAAATTCATATATGAGGTTTTATGCGCCGTATCGGCAAGCTGCTTGGCTTTCTCTTTTACTTTTGGATTGGTAAGGGCCATGGTAGGCTATTTGAAATATCCCGAAGCTCCCGGTACAAGGGAGGTTATGGCGAATTTTTCCGAGAATTTAAGGAGTTAGAATATTTTAAGATAATTTGATAGTTATAAATCAATGTATCGATGTCTATATATAGAATTCGATAAAGAACGAAATCAAAAATAGAATATTGTAAACAAAAAGGGAAATCTATAAATTAGAAATAGAAAGCGAACCATATACATGTTTTAAAAATGAATAATTAGGTTTTATAGTGTGTTTATTCGAGGTAAGTGGTTTTGCCGTTTTGAAGTTGAGGATGTTTTCAGTTAAGGTCTGAGAGGTAATTTTACCCCAACTTGATTGATTTCATTTTTAATTGATTAATAGCAAGATCCAGTCTCGAAGAGAAGTGTTTGAATAATAGTTAGTTGAATAAAATATTTTGGGTTGTTGTAACGATGTTTTACACAGCATTCGTTTTAACCCAAGAGATGGAAATTTTGGAAATATAAAAGTAAATATTTCCTGAGTCCAATTAAAGTAGTCGGGAAAGAGATAAGTGATTGAAATGGTTTCAATTTCAAATAAAATATATTTTCTAAGTGTAGAAAATAAAAGAAGGCGAGATATAGAAATGTTCTCCAAAGAATGTAAGAGACCGAGATGATAATTGAAAATATTTGTTTAGCAAATATTGATAAGGAAATGGAAAGGGTAATTTAATTAATGGATAGTAATCAGGAGGCCCAGTGATTGTTTGATGTTGTGAATGGATGTTTGTTTATTTTTCTTCGATGGTTAAAGAACCGACTATCGAAGTGTTTGCCAATATCGTTGTCAATATGGAGAGACCGGTTGGATTATTATCCGTGAACCACTCTGTATTGGCAGTAGCGTTGCGAATCAGATTATATGAAGGTAATCGAAGACGGTGTAAAGTGCAAGGGCTTTTTCTATTAATAGAAATTGTGCCTTTGGTTTCGTTCAATCCCAGAACGAACGTATATGGACGAATGTCTGACAAAGTATTTCCAATGATCGAATACGTTGGTATGTATAAATATATATGGTTGCAACGGATTTATTCCCTTAGCATAACATCCAGAATATTTGTGCAAATCAACTAGTGATTAACGGATCTGACAATGTGGCATTCAAAGTGATTGTGCTATCAATGAATAGAAAGTAATCGTAGCCTCAGGCCTCATCAACCGGAAAATGACAAAAATCGGGCAGGCAACATGGCTATGTGGGTCGCTCCCATTAGGGTGTATAATCACCTGTCTAGAGAAAATCCAATTCCTTCTTTAATCTATTTCGATGCTGTCCCTTATCGGGAAACGGTGGTTTGAGCCCAACCGTTGGTGATATACACTCGATACACTCAAGCGAAATGAGTGGTCGGTCATGTGTGGGCCGGGTTGCAAGATGTTCTTGTTGAACCCCAGTGTATCGCCTCTAGAGTACACTGATCGGAAGGTGGTTCCATACCTTGTCATGTTGGAAATCCAATCTCCAATAAGCACCATGCGGTTTTTGATTTTTTACTATATATGTAGAGCGTGAGATGCAAGCGTTCTACTATTTGGTTATTTATTTGATGTAGACATTATTATAATATCACTGGATTTTCGTATCAAAGTGTTTTGGGTTATTGTAAGGTAAAAACCGTCCATGTTTGTGTGTGGGCTGGTCTTACTATTATCTTTTCCTTCGAAAGGATTTTGAAAGTTAAACAAATGGTTGGAGTTTACTCACACCAATCCCATGACTGACCCAGAGTTTACTTTGTTTGTTTTTCCCTAAACTCTTGGGTTCCCAAATTTGTACGGGCAGTCAAGTAGTCGGGATTTCTCAGATTCACTTGGAAGAGCTGGAAACAGGAGGCTTCACCAGTTAGCTATAGACTATCATATATTCCGCTGTGAACCATGTTTGTATCTGGAAACATGTGTTTGTAACTGTTCCAGGAATAACTGTTGTGCTCTGATGATGGTATGTATATAAAGTTACTGATTTGTATTTTCAAAAGTTATGTTATATAATATATTTTATTCGTTCCGCTGTGAGATTTTTCTTCTTTGTTTTCTTCATTATAACATTTCTTTCTTTCTATTTCTCATCCTCTAACTTCTTTCTAATAATGACTCGTATTTCTGTGCAATTTGGGTTGGACGTGTGGTGTTATTAGTCAACTCAGATAGTACGGATTTGCGGGCCTTTACAGAATGAATAAAATATATAAAATATTCATGTATGGAATAAAATATTTGAACAATAAAAAATATCATTTTTATTGTATATATGAACTGTTTAAAATAGTCATGTGTTGAAATAAATATTCATACAAATCGGACGATTTGTTTATATACACCCATTTATCTGATACTGATTGGGACGATGTATTTTACATATCGCCCAACTGCACAAATAAAATCTGTGTTTGTTGATTGAAACCCCACACGGGTATTAGGATGATATTTGACGTAAACTAATCCCAATTGTTTAGTTGTATGTCAATCGATGGGTTGACAGACTGTTATAAGCATTAATTATTTATATTTAATGCTTGTGCAGTTGTGTAGTGCGCTTTGGCTGATGGTTGATTGTTTATCATTGTTAATATATACATGTGTTGTATGAAAACCATATAAATAAAATTAAATGGTAATTGATTGGGTCTAATTCCAATTTAGAAATAAGGAATATTTTAAAATAACTAGTATTTTAAAATAATGAATATTTCAAAATAATATTCATAAAAGAATCAAAATGCGATTTCGATGTCCGATTTTGGATGGACACGAAAATATTTAAATATATGAAGCCGTGTTGATTAGATATGCGCCATTTTGACGCGAACGGTATTTATATCGATTTTATTCATTTTTATAATGAATATCGAAAAGAAAATTATTTCAAAATCTGATATTTTGAAAATACTATCATTTAAATAATAAAATGATAAGGAATATTCAAATTTGATTCGAAATGAAATGGAAAATCGTTTTAAAATGAATTTATAAAGGAATTTTCAAATTTGATTTGAAATTTGAAATGAAATGGATAATCATTTTAAAATGAAATTAAAATGAATTTATAAAAGAATATTCAAATTTGATTTGAAATGAATTTGAAATCGTTTTAAAATGAATTTAAAACAAATTTATGAAGGAATATTAAATTTTGATTTTTAAAATGAAAATGAAGTTGAAATCGTTTTTAAACCGAATTTAAAACGATTTATAAATTACGTTTTAAATGGAAATCGATGAAATATATATAACATATATATTATATATATTTAATGGCCTGAATAGAACGCGCCGCGTCGCGACTGTTCGCGAATTTCGACCATTGACTTCGAATGGACATTACGGGAGATTCGACCGTCGGATTCTCCTAAAACCGGAACCGTTGGGTTCGTATCGAAAAGAGCTTTCAAACAATATAAGAGATTTGAAATCTAACGGTTGGATTTGGAATTATGTCCAAATCAAAATTGGAAAAGGTCGATGTAAGTGCAGTTCGATGACCGTTTATGGAAATCGACTGAAAGGGTCGTAATAAAATAATTAAAAATATTGATAATTTGTGTAAAATCATAATAAATGATTTGGAAAGAATTTGGATGAAAAATTCCATGTTTGTAAAGATAAAAACATATTTTTATCAGAATGAGCTAGTTATGAACTAGATTTATGATCCAATATTTTTCAATAAATAAATTGGATTTGAAATGGTTTTAAAAATAACCAGAATTTCCGATATATGAATTAGAATGGATTTGAACCAAAATTATCTTCGGAATATTTCGATATTGGATTCCGTGATTATACGGATATTGTGGAGGAATTTGGAAGATATATATATCGTTATTCCCAATACGATATTTGTTGATTTCAGAATTTGATATTGAATATAAGTCGATATAACTTCTATTCAGAGCCTTGTATTTAATATTGAATTGGATTTTGGGTTTGTCGTGAATGGTGTCTTCATTAACACTATTCTTAAACCCAGTTGAGAAAACAATAAATCTTTTAATTAAGATTATTAGAGTTTCCAGTTAATTAACATTTAATTGGAATAAAAATGGGATGTGAATTGGGTTTATTGTGAACTTTGTTTTTAACGACATTCGTTCTTTAGCCCGATTTACAGTGAAATGTGATTTGGAATTTATAAATCTTTTAGTTAAGATTTAAGGGAAATTTTCCAAAGAAAAGTTTTCAATTTAATAAAATAAATTGGAATGGAATGGAATTCGATTTGGTAATAATCGAAGTGAACTTCTGTGGAGGAAGACTGTTACCATATATGAAATTAAAAAGGCTTGGCCGTTTTTCCATTTATATTGTCGGTTGGATATGGAAGTTAATATCGATTATATATATTGATCTGTTTTCCGTGAAGATTCCATTGTTAATGGAATGTGATTTTGGGTTTATCGTGAGCTGAGTTTTAAATGACATTAGTTCTTTAACCCCGTTAAAGATAAGATAAATTTCTTAACTTTGAATAATCATTAATTAATGATTTTTGAGATTAAAACTAAGTAGAGTTTTAATGAATCTTTAATTTGATTGAAAGGTGAATCTGATAACTAAAATAATCAAATTCAAGAAATGATCGAGAATGGAGTATCACTAGTTTTGCTCCAAGCGATAGTTAAATCTTTAATTAGATTTGAACGTAAAATGGTAATTAATTTTACCGATAACACCGTGGTGTTAGATATGAAGTATTACCAGTTTTGCTTCATGGGATGAATAGGTTGGGATTGGGAAATATAATAAATAATTACTTCGGTAAGGTTCGCTAATCCCGACTAGTTTGGATAAACCTTAATTTGGTTTGATTTGATATCCAATGGAAGATTAAAGGATAAATTTAAAGAATTTATCTTTGATAAAATTAATGGGAACCTTTCCCAAAGGATAAGAATATTTAAATAAAAGAATATTCAGAATTGGAATGAGGCGTATGTTGTGTTTTTGTGGTACTTGTTTATAATATACGCGAGTTATTCGGAAAGGTCGGGTTTATACCCATTCTGAATAACTGATTCGACGATAAGTCGACGATGAAGACGGTGGTTGAAGACCGGAGGTCTTCACATCGTTTGGATGATTACTGATGTCTTGATTGGGCTGTACACCCAAGACGAGGTAATAAGCGGTGATCGTCCAGACGTACTTGGAGATCGACAGAATATGCGAGGACCTCTCTCCTATATTGGACATATGGGACGAGGAATAAGATGCCTCCTGTTTCGTTCAGACCCAGAACGAACTTGTAAATGGATGTGTGTCTGACATTGGATTTTATTCTGTGTTGATTGATCTCTATTAAACATATATCTGTTTGCTGGCGGAGAATTTATTCCCTTACTTATCACCCTTCTCTGAGACGTACGAGCTCAGAGGTTATATATCGATAGACATCAGTAGCATGGCGTGAATTACCTGTGTGGCATGCTGAGATGCAAATGATCAAGGCTTCTGTTGAAAAGCAGAGTCTTGTGGTTGATGATCAAAGCACGACTTTAATGTAGCATAGCTTGGTGTATAGCGTTAATTCGCGAGCCTCACACCCCATGTGAACCAGAAACGAAAGGGACCTCAGGGAGGACTTGCGTTTCTTTCTAGCTAGGGGTGGTGTCATGGTATGAGCCCAGACATTTTACTCATGTGGATTTTGCATATTATTTGATAGATAGCGAGGCGCCTCGGATATATCGGTTACTACGGAGCCGATGGATATTGAGTCATGTGGCTCATTTACGCCCCATAGGTCATGGAGATGCATGTTCATGGATTTCTAATCCACTTAAAATGTGGACCGGCCCTGATGATCTGGGTGCTGTTGCGGCTGAGACCTGAGACATGGTAGGCTAGATTGTTTCGAATTGGCACAGGATGACCCCTTTGCCTTGGTTCATAGATGGAAATCCAACTTCCAATACGCGACTTTGCGGTTTTAAACGTACCAAGCATGTTTGGCTATTATAAGGGAAAACTCTATCCTCCAGCTTGTGTTGCATTGTGTGATAGGACCTAAGTCTTATAATAGCTTCACTTTCCAAAAAGCATTGCGCTATTTGTTTTATGCACTGGTATTCTTGGGAGGAAACCTGTTCCGTGTTATACGGCGTGGTCCTTTGATTTACTCCATTTTAAAGTAAAGTTTTAAATAACTGTTTTAGTTCTCACACCAGTCACATGACTGATCTGGAGTTTATTATTTTAACCTAAACTCTGGGTACCCCTATTTTCCACACGGACAGCTAGTAGTTTTTGTTTTGCAGATGTTATATTCACATGATGCTGGTTTACAGCTGGAACTATACTCGAAAAGCTCTATATCCATGTATTCCTTTCAGTTGTATTATGTATTATTTTCCACTGCAATGTAATTTGTAAATCTCTGATATTTATCAAATGTATATTATTTGCTCATACCCGATATATTCTTGCACTCTGATGTAAATTGTTATAATAAGCAATGAAATGTTATTCTGTTTGCGTTCTGATTTGTCGTGTTCTCAACTCAATCCGGATTTTCCCGTAAGGGCGAGTTTGGGTCGTGTCACCCGTCATGCTAGAGCTTAACCTATCAGGGTTATATCGAGCAATTACTTCCCTCAACCGAGCATTGAGGGATTTTTGAACCGGTCAAATACGCTGGACGACAACGTTTGGTTGCGTGGCACTACTCTATTTCTCCAGCTTCCACGTGGACTTTCGATTGCGTTTCGGGCACAAATTCAACGTCTTCGGTTGGTTGCTTATTGCTTTCATACACATCATACATTTGAACCATGGCACCATAATCAAATTCCCAACTAGACATTTTGACCTAGATGAAAAGTGGAAACTAGAAAAAATGAGTAATTTGGCAAACCGAAGAGTTCAAAAATAACGAAGAGAGGATGGCCGCTCTTTATTAACGCAAGTCCACTTATTTCTTACTCTGCT
The DNA here is from genome assembly GCA_030737875.1 of Allium sativum. Taxonomy (NCBI): domain Eukaryota; kingdom Viridiplantae; phylum Streptophyta; class Magnoliopsida; order Asparagales; family Amaryllidaceae; genus Allium; species Allium sativum. The sequence goes on along the minus strand of CM060918.1, from coordinate 781,185,823 downwards.
TTATTAAAGCATTTAATATTTCATACTCTGATTGAAGACAACTTTAATCAGTAAGATTTGTCAAGTCATCTTGTTTCTTTTCGTTGGACAAGCTTTAGCCAATTGCCCAAGTTTTGTAGAGTGTAGTAACATCAACTGTTTAATGAAAGAGTGAAGACAACTCAATTATTTGATGATAGAGTGTAGTCATGTCACACATTTCTACTCTGAAGTTCAATTCTAAACGATGATCTATTTATATTAAAAACCATTTTAATTTATTTAATAAATCGTTAAGGTTTATAAACGATTCCATAGAGACTTTCTAGAAATTAGATTTGGACATAACTCATAAAATACAAGATGAAATATTTTATTTCTCTTTCGTTAGAAAACTATAATCTAATCGATCCGGAAGATTCTTGTTTCAAAGAATTTCGACTTATATCGGATCATGTATATTCAATTAAAGGTTAAAACATAAAACTACGAACTACCGCGATGTTACGAACTCGTTTTAAATTATATTATAAAATATACGTTCAAACTTCGTTTAATTATTATGAATACCAATACCATACATCCAACTAATTAAACATACCATACCATCAACTAATGGTAAAAGTAGGAATATAAATAAACCACACATTTGATTGATAACTAAATAGTTATTACAATAGGAAATATAAGGTTACTACATCAACATAATACAAGCAGTTAGTAATAAAGATAGTGATGAACAATCTACCTACAACTGAGGAAACTTTGACATTAAAATACGCTGTTTCATTCCCATTTAATATTCCTTCTCGCAGTCATCCATTCCAGTCAAATTTTTGGCTATGTTTGCATTCTATTCTTTTTGATTCTTATATGCTAACTCATTCGCTAAAATTTGTAGCCTCTTCTCTTCCAGATCAGCAAACTAGCTCATAACCTCTATTTTTTTCTTTGCATCTTCACGTCTTTCTACATGTCTACGATCGTGTTCGTCGTAGCGTACGTTGATTTTTCCTTCAACGATAACATCAACTTTGTCCTTTCTTTTCGTAGCTTTGACTCCCTGCGGTCTAAAATTTCATCAATCTTGTTAATAAACTCATCAAGTAGGTTTTTACCTTCACATGGAGAAATTTTCGCCGATGACTCGCTAGGACTAGATGAGCACCCGGATTTTGAAGCTTTATTCTTGCCCTTTGAAGCAGTTTGAACATCGCGGACGCTCTTAGCAATTTCAGAGTTCCATTTTGGTTGACTAGTAAGAAGATCATAACAATGCAAAAAATGATAATAATGTGGCATTTTCTCCCCATTTTCTCTAGCGAATACCTTCTTGAGCTCCCCGTTTGCCATTCGTTTCTAATAAAAATAGGGAATAAGTTTCATAAATAACATATATTCAACTAGGGCTGTTAATGGGTCGTGCCTGGTCGGGTTCGAGTCGGGTTAACTCGGGTTCGGGTCAATTATTAAACGGGTCGGGTCAACCCGTTTATTAAACGGGTCATATTTTCTCAACCCGTACCTGACTCGTTTATAAATGGGTTGACCCGACCCGACCCTTGTAACCCGTTTATTTTAAACGGGTCGGGTTAAACAGGTTGAACCATAAAACCGTTTACTTGACTATATTCTTAAAAACAGTCTGCATTTCCGAAATGCATTTAGCAAAATATAAACATAAGAAATAGTACATAAGCATTCAAATCCACATTTCTGAAGTCTTAAGGTAGTGGCGACTTGGTATAAAGATAAACTAGGGTAATCCATAATAGTTTGTGTACGCAAAATTCACAAAGATAGTAAACAAAAGTAACGATACTAAGCCTAACTGGCTCAGCCCGATCCGTGTATGCATAATTGCATATTCCATATGATGAATAAAAATATATTTTATATTAAACGAGTTATGGCGGATTAAAAACGGGTCCACGGGTCAACTCGAAACTCACCCGTTTATTAAACAGATCAAAGCGGATTGACCCAAAATTAACACGTTTATAAATGAAGGGTCGAGTCGGGTTTTTTCCGTGCGGGTTACGAGTCGTGTTGAAAATTGACGGCCCTATATTCAACTACTATGGTTTGTTGTACGAAACTTACCAGATTATCGTCTCCTCCAATGCTGTTAGGATTGACTTTCTTTATTTTATAAACTTGTGATTCATAAAACGTTGTTTCTCGACTTATTTTGCCGAATCGACCCTGAATGCTGAAACCGTCCGTAAGTCTTCTGCATGTTTCTCAATGGAAATGGTCATAAATTTTTTTCAAAACGTAGCGGTTGATTGGTTGTTCCTCATACCCGAATCTTGCATAAAATGACAGTAGATACTGCATAGATCGATGTCTTGTTGTCCTCCTCGTTTGTCTACGGAATAGTTGATTGTTTGCTTGTAGGAGTAGCTAGACCGTAGTTCGTGTTGTCTTGAGAAAACTGACTTCCGTCCATCGTCGATTTGAAAAATCTCCAAATGGTGAAGTCATTATAGAGTTTAAGTTTCTTCGAATTTAGAAGATAGAAAGAAAGTGAAATTATGTTGTGATGTAGAATATAAAATAGAAAGCAATTTATAACAAAAAATATAACCGTTGGAAGGAAATATAACCGTTTTATAGCCGTTAGAAAATAATTTAACCTTCTTTTTTTTGTTGTTGTTAAATGCAAATATGACCGTTAGAGCTTCCAAACCAGATGGAAATAGAGTGGAAGGTTTAAAACACCGATATTATTGGTGCCTTGTGTAGCACGTTGATTTTTTCGGAGCACATCGAAAAAATCGACGCGCTACATAACCCGTCGATAATATCGACGCGCGGGACCAATTCCGAATTCATGATTGGCCCATAATATTTTGTTGAATATTACATGTTGTAATATCTGCTGCGTTGCAAACGAGTTGAATATCCTTAATTCAAAAGCGTAATGCGTATTTGTTGTATTTGTTGGAGATGCTCTAACCCAAAAATCAATTATGATTCAGATAACTACCATGTATGCCTGGTCTTAATGTATATTCTTTTTCTTTAACAAACAGAATACCGAACACTTTACTGTTCGGCTGTTGTATCAACATAGAGTAGTGCAAAGCCACTGAAGAAATATAGAATAGCCGCTGAAAATAATCGTCCGACACCAAAAAGCCATTGTAAAGCATATACATACAATTTGTTTTGCACCGGATGAAATATAAGAATCCTATGCTAAATAGTAGCCAAAAAAAATTCAATAGCACTTTGGTGGATGACAACAGCAGCGTATTTCTACAAAATTTAGTCTATGCACAAACTTTGTAAATTATACAACTGCATTGTACATGAAACATCATAATGAATATCCTCAACAATTCGTGGTAATTTAAAATCCATTAAAAAAATGTTTTTATTGTTATTATTATTTGGAAATAATCAAAAAAATTGTAATCTCCGTCAAATAAGCCTAGAAACGTGAAATTATTACACAGAAATAGACTAAGAGATTGTAGAGGGAAATGTTGAGATATAAAGATCCTCTTTATATAAATTATTATTATTATTATATAATAATAATAATAATAATGATAATAATAATAATAAGTTACCTGATATTGGTCAAAGTCATGTTGATCAAGTCAAGTACTTAAGTATTGACCAAGTTGTAATATGTACCCACTACCTTTGGACTTCTACCATTCTTTCAACGTTCTCCGTCTATTTATACATCAAGTAAAGATGAGTATTGCTTCATTCACAGAAAGGAAAAGGAAAACGATCATCACATTTAGTCCTCAACAGCCATGGTGAAGGTAAGCAAAACATGAATAATTTGCTTATTTTTACTTGCTTTTTATGAATATATTCAGTATTACAATAATAGCCCTGCTGATTATGTAATAAATATAAAGAACACGTTGTTAACGTGTAATCTAGTTAAGCTATCTAAATCTGTTCATACAGCAAAAGATTGTTGTGAAAGTAGGAATGGAGGATGCAAGAAAGAAATCTCAAGCTTTTGTTGTTGCTGTTGGATTTGAAGGTATGATATTGAACTGATGCTTCTCCTTTATATTTCTTGCTCTCTTCACTGTGTAATTCCATTTTGATTCTTCAAATTAGAACTCTGTTAAGGAAAACTAATCATGAACAACTTCAAAGCTGTGCAGATGCTTATAATCATGACCTCTCAAGAACAAAAGATAAAAGATATTATCACTTTTCTAAAGTGCTACTAAGAAAATGATAAATGAAATTATGTCTTGGAAAATTTATTGCTTTGAACTGAGAAAACCTTTAAGGCAAGAATCCAAAATGATATCTAATTTTGTGATCATAGTAAACTGAAGTTGTACGTACATGTACTTGTATATTTCAGGATTCATATCTGCAGAAATAAGTGGAGAAACACTGGTGGTCATTGGAGAAGGAATGGATGCAACAGAGCTAACGAAAAAGCTTAGAAAGAAGATGGGGTTTGCAGACTTGAGCGGCGTCGCAACAGTAGAGGAGAAGAAAGAGGAGGAGAAGAAAGAAGATAAAACAACACCACAAGACTTTTGGACATATCAAACGCAATATGGAATGACACCTCAACCCTTCTTCATAAATCCATACTAAGATCCTTGTTAGTGCATGATTCATTCATGTTGGATCATGTAACTCGAACAGTTTAGGCACAGCTTGAATAAGAATAGGGCCTTGGTACGATTGTAAACAAAATTGAAGGAGAAAAAGGATTGATTTTAAAGAATTGGCCTTTTATATAGAAGCTTGTTTACTAAACACTTTTGTAGGCAATGCAATGGAAAACGTACATATTTCTATATTGTCTTCCTAATCTTGTCAGAAGGTCATTCCTTGTGTGAGAAAAATTGAAATGTTTAACAGAAAGTGAAAACGCACGGAATCAAGTATTTTGAGGTGCAGGAGTTAAGGTTATAGAAATACGCAATGCATAAGTTTAAATAAGAATAGATCATATGCTTGATTAAGCAAATATCACAGAGGACCAAACTGAAAGTACCACAAAAACACCCTTCGAAATTACGAGCTAAGAGAAAGAATGTCGGACGTAAGATAAATCGGAACTGGGTAACAACCATGAAGAAGCGTACCTGCAGCGGGACAAGGAAAAATCAATCAAAAGATGCCGAAACTCTCGAGAAGCGAACGGTGAGCCCATCCACAACATCCAGCCTTGCCAGATCTGGAATGACGAAGGTGAAAGGTTGAAAATTGCAATTCGATCTTGGATCCAGGACCCTTTTAGATATTAGCCGCGTAAGAAGGTTTAAAGATGATGGCTGGGCATGGAGGAGCACCGCGACTGCAGAATACACTTGCATCGAAAAGGGGGAACAAGGACCAGAGAGCCAAGACGGGGGACTACTCTAGGACTGTCAATTTGAAATCCGTCCGAAAACCGCATGGAAATTACTTTACTGGGCGGCGTAATTCGAAACGGATGAGTTTATGGTTGATCCATTAACCCGATTTTGATCTGTCAAACCCGATTATACATTTTATGTTTTTTTATACTATTATCCTTTTATGTATGATGTTAGTGTTAGTTTTTTATGTATACAGTAATCAGTATGCTTATATATTCTTGTGTAAGTTGCTATATTTTACTAATTTATTCTTGTATGTTGTTAGTTATATTAATTATATGTCTTCCACACCGTTAGTCTTTTAACGTATGTCTTCCACACCGTTAGTCCTTGGTTTAAGACAAGGAGATCCTCTCTCGCCGTATCTGTTCTGTGTGGCTATGGAGTATTTTTCCATTCTTATGTTTAAGGCAACTTATATGAATGTAGTGGAGCCGGTTTTCAAACATGAGCCTTTTATCACTCACCTGATATATGCCGATGATCTTATGATTTTTGCTCGGTCAAAAATTAAAGGTGCGAAGGAAATTAAAAAGGTCTTAGAGAATTTGAGGGACGTTGCTGGTTTAAGGCTTAATAATACCAAATCCAAAGTGTTTTTTAGCAGAGGAGTAAGTAATAAATTACAAATCCTTCAGCTTCTCGATATGAAAGAAGGAAACTTGCCAATTAAATATCTGGGGATTCCGTTATCTACAAATTATCTTAAGTTTGCAGATTGTGGGGAACTTTTTGATAAAATAAGAGGTAGAATGGACAGTTGGGATTGCAGACTTTTATCAATGGCTGGAAGAGTGGAACTTATTCGATCGGTTATCACGCCGATGGTGATGTATTGACTGCTAACATATCATTTGCCTGCAGCGACTATAGGGAAGATAAATAATTTGTGTGCTAATTTCATTTGGGCTGGAAAAACACACAAAATAGCTTGGGAGACCATGTGTAGTCCAAAAAGTGAAGGGGGAGTTGGTCTTAGAAAGTTTAAAGACATTAAAACGGCTGCAGCGCTAAAACTTCTTTGGCACTTTGTTAATGGAGATAGTCTTTGGAAACGTTGGATGAAGAATAGATATGACATTGGGGATCAATTTTGGGTTATGAAATGTGACCCTAATAGCTCTTGCACTTGGAAACTCATTCTAAGACATAGACGGTTGAGCCTACAAAGCATAAATCGTTGTATTGTCAATGGACAGGACTCTAAACTATGGTTCGACCCGTGGATAAATAGTGATATTTTGGTTAATATGCTTGGATGGGATTATTTAAGCATTTGTGGCGGTGACAATTTGCTAGTCAGTGACATTTTTCGGAATGGTGTGTTAAATGTTAGCAGACTTCTTCCTACTCGAATGGTTTCTGATAAAATTAAAGATGTCACTATTCGTCATTCATACGACATGGACTATTGGAGTTGGAATGATAAAATCAATGGGTTCTCCTTCTATTCTGCTTGGAATATAGCTAGAGAACACTCACCTGAACTTGACTGGTGTAAAGTGACTTGGCATTATATAAACAGTCCAAAAATATCTTTGTGCACTTATAAAGCTAATCTAAATCGTCTAAGCACTAAAGACAGAATGATTTCCTGGGGTTATGAAGTGAACCCTATGTGTGTGTTATGTGAAGAAAGTGAAGAAAATAGGGATCACCTGTTCTTCCAGTGCCCATCTGCTGCATATCTTTGGGTTCGGGGTAGAATCAATCTCGGCTTGCCTCCCATGGATGATGAACCGTTACTGATAGATAGTGAAATGCTTCTACTTAAAGCGAATTTCAACAACCGTAGTTTCTTCCAAGATGCAGCTTTCTGTAGCATTGTTACAACAGTCTATCACATCTGGAAAGAAAGAAATGACCGTATTCATGGAGATTTGCGTTTAGATAAGTACAAGAGGTGGGAGCTTATCAACTTAGACATAAAATACTTACTGAGTAATTCAAATCGACGGGTTCAGAGCCATGCCGAGGTAAAGTTGATAGAGAAATGGGGAATTGAACTTACGGATGGAGGCTAATCGTCGTTCCTTTGGAAAGAGGAAGATGGACGTCGTCTGTTTCTTTCTGATTTAGGTCTTTGTTATATTTGGGGAAAGTTTGAGTTTCAAGTGGTTGACCGAATTGATGGTTCTAGAATTTCAAGGAGCCCGTCACGTGTTGGTTCGGAATAGGCCTTGCTATGAGCTTGTTTTCTTCTGGGCTTGCCTTGTAAAGGTTTTATTTGTGTGTTTTTTTGATTAGCCGTGGATTTAGCTTTTTCTTTCCACGGATAAGGGTTGGGCTTATGGTTTTTAATGTTGTTTATTAGCCCGTTGTACTTGAAACATTGTACATATATTTATTGATATGCTGTCAATAAAGCGCCGCACTCTTTTTCCTATCTAGTACTCACGTTGAGTACTTGCATAGGTTTTTAACGAGGCGGTTTACCCATTTTCAAAAAATAAAAATAAAAAATGATCTTTGCATATGGCGATTTCATGCTTTATATACGTGTTGCCTGTTGGTGATTTTGTAACTAGGTATCTGTTGGTGGTTTAATAACTTGTTGTCTGTTGATGATTATATAATAGTGTTGTATATTGATGATTTGGTTTTTTTGCTGTTTATAATAGTGGACGAAATTTGCCAATGGGTAAAACTGACCCAATACAACTCGACACGACCCGTTTAGTTAAATGAGTCACACAAGTCGGGTTGGGTCAACCCGTTTATAAACGAGTTAGGAAAAAATGATTCGTTTAAAAACAATCTGAACCCGATTTGACCCGACCCGAAATCGACTTCTGATTTTGACAGTTGAACGAGTTTTTTTTTCCCCTAATGCTGATCGTCTGCCAAGGTACGAACATTTGGTACTAAAATTTCAGAAATAATATATTTAAAGTTTGTGTTGGTGGAAGGTTGTTCATAGTGTAAAATGATTTTAAGCAATATTTGGTTATTGTTGAATTGTTTTTAGCATTAGAAAATACATAAAATTTATTATATTTAAATTTTTCTCTACAGTATTAAATAGAAGAAAGCTAGGTGCTCTCAACAACACACAATATCATATTTCTATCACTGAAGACAAAATAAAAACAAAACAACTTAAACTTAATAAACAGATGTAAGTGCTTGAAATGATACGTAACTTGTATGCATTCACATTGAAAACAATGGATGGGATGCAATTTTCTTAACCTTTTTATTTTCAATTTTTTATCTTGGGTGGTATAAAATCATGTTCAATGCATGTATATTTCGATAACAATTAATCCATAAAATAAAATTCACATTCAAAACTAAAAATGACTTTTCTAGTTTTGTAATTATTGTTGAAAACACAAAAATTAGATCAAAGAACACATTTTAGAAAAAAATTAGATCAAAGAACAAACGACTTTTGCTATGTAAATTAAGGACCACTTTCATGTTATATTTGGAAAAAGTCCAAATATTTTAAACTAAGGACATATGTTGGCATTTCACAAATAATAAAAATTAATATAAAAATATTTTTCTGTGATTATAAGATTAAAAAATAATAAAAATTAATTATGAAATGTTTTTTTGTTGTAAATATGGTAGTACAAGCAATATCAGAAAATTCTGGACGGAAAGCTAAATGCATATAGCTTCGTTGTTTACGGTATAGCTTTTTTATGGTGTAAATGAGATTAGCTTTAAAATGACATAATTCTGTATTTGGATGATACAGTATAAAGCTATATTTCTAAGTTATAAAGCTATATTCATTTAGTTTTCCGAACTGGTTATTTTTATACGTTTAAAATAACATAAACTGACTAAAATAATTTCAAAATCGTATTTTTTCTTCCATTTTTTAGGGTTGTTTTTTATTTCATAAAATAATTCGTTAATAATGAGAGTTAAAGTGAAATTCATGTTGCATAATAAAATTTGGTCTTTGTCCTTAATTTAATTATAAAACTTAGTTGTTCTTTAATCTAATTTTTTTTTGAAACTTGTCCTTCAAACTAAATACCCTAATAATTAAAATGGTATTTTCTGAATGTATTGTCATTAATCCTTAGCACAACAAAGAAATAGTCAGGATGCGTAGTTTATTTCTAAAGGCCATAGTGTTAATCAGAATAACAACTTTTAGTGGAATCCCTTAAGGCATGAAATGTGTTTAATATTATTATATGTGATATTGTATGCTCGACTTAACATTTTTACTTTCCTACCCATCCAACCGCACTTTCAGATAATTTTGAATTAAAAGTAACATAAGTACATAACAGTCATAAACGCTGTTTTTTTTTCCTTTACATTTTGCTTTCCAGGAAAAGCACCCTTCAAATGCAAAATTTCCCTTATTCTGTAGCCAGATGAATTATGAGTTACTTGCTTTTGAAACAAATGGGCGTTCGTTTGACCGGTATCTATTTTAATTTTTTATGTTTTCTGAAACATTCATAAACTGACTTGTTAACTGTCTATTTTGATGTTTTATATTACAAGATAACGTATAACGTTTCCCTCCCTCCATAATGAATGGTACACTTAAGTATGAAGACACTGCAAAATTAGAACGTAACGGTTACCGTTACCGTTATAAATACCGTTACTGTACCATTTTTGTCGATAAATCAAAAACGTTTACCGCTACCGATGTTGTCGGTATACCGAATGTCAGTATACCAAAACATCGGTAACGGTTTTGCCATTCACGATAAATTACCGTTACCTAAAAACATAAGAAATACTGCATTTATTTTACATCAAAGACTCGGTCACTTGCTAATAAACTTAACAACATCGGTAATCTGACAATCACGTACGTTAAAAACACGACACTTACAACTTTACAGGCCAATATCTTTAACTGTTGCAACATCTCAGTAATGCAATTGAAACATAAATACAAAAGTAAAATTTTACAGAAACCGTGCCGCCTAAAATAAACGATTTAGGGTGCATTTGATTTTGAACGGTAGGGGTATTTGGAAGACGTATTTTGAAGGGGTTTTTGCAAACAGGGAATATGTTTGTTTTTACAAAAATGGCAAATTGAAAGGGGCAGAATTATTATTTTATTATTTATTTATTTGTGTTTATTATAGTTTTTAATTAATGCATAATACAAATTGCAGAATTGTAATTTCATAATTCAAACACCAATAAAACGCAGAATACCAATTCACATAAAACAAAAATAATTCAAACATGCAAACACAACACCAAGATAAAAAGCAACAACAAAAACATAAGAAAAATACAGTTGTCCAGCCCTCAGCTTTTGAACATAATGAAGAACACAACCCCAAAGCCGTACGGGCATGTCAATCAGATAAAAAGGGTTGTGGCCCTTCTGTCGTTCTCTAACAATACAACCGCCACCTCACACTTGAGATAATCACCATCCTCGTGTCGTACTGCCATGCACAGATCAATAAGCTCATCTCGGTCCATGGAAGGAGGAGCAGAACGAGAAAGGCCAGCACTGGACCTAGCATGCCTACGAGCCAGATGGCTTGAGATCTTAGTAGCATCACCCCGAATAAAAGCGCTGTACATCTGGGCATCGTGCAAATAAACTGATGGAGCGGTTGGAACTATGTACTGACATTTGTCAATACAAATGCATTCTCCAAAAAGTGAGTCCAGCTCTTTGAATCGAGCTGGGGAGCCATCCTTGAATTTGCGACACGCTACCGGCACCATCGCCCACCAATCATCCGTCCCAGCGACGGTATCCATCTGCTCATCCAATTGCCCGCCATGAATCTGAGGCAACTTGTTTCACGGGTTCCAGTCCTTCTTCATATTATCAAACTTGTTCTTCATTTGACCAGCATTATAGTCCAACTCGGTATGTTGGTTGAACATCGTCGCGATTAGTTGGTACCCATTTCCCAAGTTATGCGCACGGGAATCTAGATGTTTCATGCACACATCGATGAAAGCATTGGTGGTATCGTTATTTTATCCGGCAATGGAATGTGCAGAAGAGGATTGACTTGCAGCCATTCTGGAAAAAAACAAAAAATTATGAAATAAACATATAGCAAAGTTAAGAAGATAAAAGACGCAAATATAATAACAAAAACCTCAAAAAATCGACGGTTGCACGGGGATTTAACCTTGAATTTTCGGATTGTTAGTGTGTTTTGGTGAGGAAAATGTAAAGAATTGGAGTGAAAATAAAGGGGGAAGAAGAGGACCGACGGATTCAGAAATTTCTTTCGCGTCGGACGCGTCCGAAGCCTCTGATGCGAAAGCTAACTTTTGAGTTGTTCGTCTCGAAGGGGTAGACGTATGGGTCCTACGTTTGACGCGTCGGACGCATAAGAGCATACGCTAACGTGGACTGTCCATTCACGAAATCAAACGCTACCTTCATTATATAACAACCATATCATGTCAGGTTAGATCAAACATCAGAGGTAACCAATGTGCTAAAACACCATAAACTATTACAAAAAACATGAAAATAAAAAGAGAACATGCTGACTACAAAGTCCAACAAAAGTCCTGAACGTAGTTTCATGGTCAAAAGATAACACATATACTTAATACATAATATCAGTCAGTCTTTCGGAATTCCATTCAACTGAATTACAACATTTTTTTACGATCAAATAACTACAACATCAATTCTAATTTCTAGCCTAGAGCAACATTTTGTTGAAATCTTAATCATATAGGTTATTTGCAGTAGCCACTCCAAATAGTGGAATCAATTAAGCGAGTTTGACGATGGTAGATCAGAAGTGAAATGACCCGGTAAAAATTGACATTCAAATTTTGACACTAATACAATACTTGTGTTCACTTGCCAAAACTCAAGTATCAATAACCCATATATTTAAAAGAAAAAAGTTAGACGATGAGAAAAAAAATGTTAGAATAGAAGAAGAACGTCAACACTACAGAAACATAGTAGAATAGAGTCTCACAATGGAATGAATAAGATATAATATATCAATAATCTTTACGCAAAGAGAAAACTGTGTGTGTCTGTGTGTGTGTGTATATATGATTATACAATCAGAGTAAACAACTAGATCAACCTATATAATGTTGATAAATGCAACACACATAGTGGAAATAAATTAATATCAGAAAATACGAGAATACGCCTCGACTTTTGCTCCTCTTCTGAAGCTCCAAGCACAATCCAATGCATCCTGGGAAATGTACTAGGCTTGATCGAGCCCATTTTCCAAAAAAGCACAATCACATGGATTGTCGGTCTGTAATACTTTCAATGAGAAATAATTAACTTGCTTAATTTTTAGAATTTTTTGAAAGAATGGAACTCTCGTAAGACATGGTCATACATAAACATGACACGTGTTTTTCCCTTATGATAACCAAAATCACTTTTTATTATAAAATCCAATGATATTATAATAATGTCTATCAATACACAAATAAAATAGGAACATAGACAAAAAACTTGCATCTCACTTTTCAACATAGTTGGTTTATATTTAAAAACGTACGACTCGTATTGGAGTTTGGATTTCAACATGACCAGGTATGAAACCACCTTTCGATTAGTGCTCTCTAGAGGCAAAACACTAGGAGTTCAACAAGAACTACTTGCAACCCGACCACATAGAACCGGTCACTCATTCAAATTGAGTGTATCAAGTATATCATCACCGGTTGTTGGTCGTCCAACCGTATTCAATTTGAAGAATAAAAAAAAGGACAATCGATTTCTCTAGATCAAGTGACGATATACCCTAATGGGTATGACCCACATAGCCCTGCTGCCTGCCCGATTTTAGTCATTTCCCGGTTGATGAGGCTTGAGGTAACGATTAATTTTTTGAGATAGCATATACAACTTTGAATGTCATATTGTCATATCCCGTCAATCTAATTGATTTGCACGAATTACTTTGCGTGTTAAGCTAAAAAAAAGTTTCCTTCTTCGCCACCATACTCGGTATATTTGTAAAACTCAATGCACGTGATTTTAGAAAATAATCTGTTAGACATTCGTCTATACAAGTTCGTTCTACGACTGAACAAGACCTAAAAAACCCTAGAACGTAGGGAATACTTCTGCAAGTTTAGTCCTAGTAATTAAGCAGAGACATCAGAAAGAATTCCTGTTACTCCGAAGACCTGTGTCTTCAAATCATCTTAATTCACATAATCTTCCCTGCAAAATTATTTTTCGAACGCAAAGTCAGTTCGAACTTGTTTTTGGTCCAATTCATGTCTCGATCTCCTCGAACTAACACGTCAATAGTCAAAAGGGAATTAATTGATTGATAGTCGGTTCTTTAACTCTCATTTCAAACAATATAATTATGTACATCAACAGCTCAGGCCCTTTTAATTAAAACCATTTATTAAATCATTTCATTTAATCTTAAAATCCGATTCCATATACTTATCTCACCAGAACAAGTATTTATGATGACGAAATATAATATCGTAAATCATCAAGCAAATAATAATTATCCAAACATACAAATTATACTAACTATATAAATATTATTACGAAATAATATTATTCAGTAAGTATTCCAGAAAGAGTGAGAGATAACTCACAATTTGATTCAATCGATGATTTTGCATCGTTTTATCCAATTTTAAACAGACGTTTAAAATTCGAATAAATTTCGATGAGCTCCAAATCACTCCAAACCAGTTCCTACGGGTAGCCTTCGTCGATGCGTTTCCAATTAATACCTAATCCACTGACAATTCTTCTTCCTCGTTTTAAAGCTCACGGCCGCACTCCAGTATTACTCTTCCATAGTTGATCCTTCTTCCCATCAAAATAACCTCCATACCCTATCGTTTTTCATGAAAAATCTTCCATCGCGATCTCCGTTTTGAACACCACACAACCAACACCATCTCCTTTAACTCGCACTCCCCTCAAGAATTCCCAACTTCGACAACCCAGCATGAAACCAGAAAACAATGCGGCCCTTTTTACCTTGAAACCCAACCAAACTTTGTCCCATAACGCGCCTTAGCCTTTCAAACTCCCACATCACCTCGAATTCACCACTAGTTGCCTCAAATTCCCAAAATCCCAACTTAACTCCATGCTTGGTTCGAAATTCCAGCAACCAATATTTTTGGCAAACCCAACATGATCACTATTGAGAGAAAACTCTCGAGTATACGATCCTAACAGATCTAAAATTGCTTGATTTTGTTGATTATTCGATTTCTAACGAATTTTGAACGATCAAAATAGGATTTGCCTTCATTTCACAATGTTGGGTTTCGTTAATAGGAAAAGAACAAAAGTGAACGAAAATTTTAAGGTCAAGGTACCTCACTTTCAGTAGAAATTTCTAGAACCAGGTTTATTCCATGACTTGCCGAGATCAGATAAAATTTGTAAAAATCTTGAAAGATTTTGCCAGGATAAGATATGAAAATGATATTAGCTGATGAGCGGATTTTATAGACATTTTAAAAGAATTTGTTTAGATTTTGAAAACGACCTTCTGAAAGAGAAACTTGATTTATAAAATATCTCGTGGTTCCGAACTCAAATTAAGATACCATGACCAACATTTATTTTAGGTTTTAACTATTATTCTAAACACACTAGAACCAGTTTCATCGTCTAATTTGATCGTTTGTAGAAGATATAAATTTGTGATCGATGATTAAAATTGATTTCAATTAATAATTTTTTACTATGCTAATGGAGAGGAACCATTTTGCAATTTACCATAACATCTTGCTCTCGCATTCATCTTTCAGGTTAAAACTGTTAAACAAGGCTATCTTCTAAAAAAATCTTCAAGCTTGCGAGGTGACTGGAGGAAAAGGAGATTCTTTGTACTTGGTAGTTATGGAACCTTATATTACTACAGAACCAAATGGAATAGTAAACCGACTAAACAGACTGTAAGCATCTTATACCATTAACATCTTATTTCAGTTTAGTATCAAATTTATTTCCTTTTAGTCGGCATGTACAGAGTATCCAGCTATTATCAACGTGAAAGTAACATGTAAATATTCAAGGCAATATAATCAAGGAAGAAATAGCCAAGGGATTGAATCGAGTGACAATGTAGTGAGAAATGTATGTAAATATGAATGCTTGTGTAATATACAAGTGAATGTACAATAGTGGAGTCCAAAAATTTGTACCATTTGAAATGTTGAAATAAAATATTTATTTGAATAAAATACTATGTTATAATAATATTTATTATAATATTATGAAATCTTTGATTAATAGCAATTGAGGTGTAATTGCTTTTAGCAGTTGTAAAACAAATTTTAACAACTGCTAGAAACAGTTGTAAAAAAGGTTGACTTTATTACGATTTCCAGTCGTACTAGACATATTACAACTTTTTTTGGCTGTTGTGAAAGGGTATTTTTTGTTCTAGTGGTACCTGTGGCAACACCTGTGCTGATGTTACCATAGGGTCGCAAATGTGTTGTCTTTGACTCTAACGCAATGCGGCAAAAGGCAACCCCGAGAAGGTATTGCCACAGATCATTTTTTGCCTATTGCTACATATTTTGGCACTTACTGCATCACTTCTCCGGTGTTGCAGTATGTAATCTATGGTGTAGTGAATCGAATTGGTTAGGACTAGATTATGAGCTTAGGTGAGCTCGAATGTGCTTGACTGAAGTGATGAAACGATCAAAGATATAGGGTTTTATAAACTTGGATTTTGGATCGGTAAGGTCGAATTGATGTAGCTTCATCACCTCTTTTCAGATTAATGACTTCAGTTCGAATATCTCAGATATAACACCGACTCGGTGAGGCTACGTCACCATCGTGCTTGTATCAACTTGGGATTGGAGGAAGTGTAAGTTATACGCCCGGGCCGACTATGTCGAGCAGGTACGGTTCGACTATGTCGAGCTGGGTGCGGGCACGATTATTTGACACTTTCTTGTGCTTGGATGTGTTCAACTCCACTATGCTACTACTCCGGAGGGGACATAACGTGTCCAGGTCGATCTGGGAAGGATATTTTGCACGAGCCGAGGACTCGTTCCACTATTCCTTGATGGTCGGATCGACCGCCACATGGTTTGGTTGAACTGAACACCTAGCCTTCCAATAAATATTGGATTTTTGGGCTTATAAAATGATCGAACTCTGAAAACTATGACAGAGAGGTGTAGGGACTCTACCATTGTCAATTACACTTTTTCTCCACTTCTCTTTCATTAAAACTAACTATATTGTGATCTATAGTATAAATAAAGTTTGATTACACTAAGCGGACGTAGGCCTGATTGCCGAGCCACTATAAAACTTTTTCATGTCTCCTTTACTTTATCGCATTTTGTGGTTGTGATATTTTGTGATTCTATATGACATTGTGACTTTTTGGTGTTGGTCGTAGAAGAACCAATTTCTATACCAACATGATCCAAGCGGGGTTCCCAATTTTTTCAGGTATTATTGAATCATTGGGTTTTTATTTTTATTTTTTGCAAGAGACTTGTGATATTTTATGGTCATTTTATCCTTGAGGCGGCGCTGCAATTCTGATTGTTTGCACAATTCCAGCATAACTGTGAACGTCTCAAAGGGAGCAATCTAGTTCACGACTCAGCAACAGATACAAATTCGAATTTCGAAGTTTTAGATCAAGGCGCAACAATATTTCACTTATTGCTTTTCTCATAATCAATATAAATATAATTTCATAATTTTTATCACCAAATTATTGTATAATCATGTTAATTTGGTACAATAAGTACATTATAAGGTAACATTTTATAAACAATTATTAGGCCAGATCTATTTTATATTAAAGTTTTAGCAAATCAACAAATTTTTTATGTTAAGGAAATTGTTACACTATTTTTTTAAAATTAATATTAGTTAAGAAAGTCAAAAATATTTGTTTTTAAAAGTCAATATATTAAATATGATGCTTTAAAATTTTACATTAATTGAGATAACATTACATTTAGATAATAAAACAAATAAAATTACAATCAATGTAGCATTCATGATTTAAGGGGTTTAACCAATAAGGCCTTTAATCTTGAATGAATACTATTCCATCTCTGAAACAATGGTCTAGCTTATAGATTTTAATTTAAGTATCACTCAATGTGTTTTCATTTTGTTATTAGTTGTATCACCATTACAACAATGTGATGAATAACATCACTTCTATTTCTTCATTGTTACCGTGCAAAGTTATAATATACTGTAGAGCTTAATACGCTCAATGAATTTAAGAATACCGATAGTGACGCCAAAAAATCAATTTTGATTCAGATAGCTACCTTGTATGCCTAGTCTTACCGTATATTCTTTTTCTTTAACAAGTAGAATACCGAACACCTTGCTGTTCGGCTGTTGAATCAACATACAGTAGTGCAAAGCTAGTAAAGAAATATAGAATAGCCGCTGAAAATAATCGTACGACAGCAAAAGGCCATTGTAAAGCAAATACATACAGTTTGTTTTTTCTCTGGATGAAAAATTAGAATCCTACACTAAATAGTGTCTAAAAAATTGGATAGCATTTTGGTGGATGACAATAGCAGCATATTTTTAAAAAATTTAGTCTACGCACAAACTTTGTACATTATACAACCGCATTGTACATTGAAACATCAAAATGAATATCCTCAACAATTTGTGCTAATATAAAATCAATAGAAAATAAGACTTTAATATTATTATTTATTAGCGTGCTTTGTGACCAGGCTACCCAAGCCAGAGACTTGAGCATGAACTTATATTGGTTGGCGATCACTTGGATGGAGTAAACAAAAGTTGAAAAACTTGGATTCTACATACAAACATCACCGGGTCGGATCTTCCCTTTCGGATCGGTTCGGATATTGGCAGCTCAACATCATCGATTTGGTATGGATACAGCACCGGATCGGGTCACACCCCCCGGGTCGGATTTAATGGATCGGGTCGAGAGAACATACCCGATCCCACATCAATTGCGTGCACTGGAATGATACAGCTGGAATATAGCAAACACTGGTTCGGGTCACAGGCACCTACCCGACCCGATCACATGCGATCAAATGAACTCGAGACCTCAACATCTCCACGGGGTTGGATTTGCCCCTACCCGATCCGCCTGGGGCGGTTTACTGCACATCAGGAGTAACCCTATTCTTACGCTTGGCTATTAACCCAGATCGGGTTCCACCTAGCCACACAGGTTATAAAAAAACATTTCCCCACGTTCTCCACCACTTTCGAGATCTCCACTGATGCTGCCACGTGGCATCCGACCCGCAGTTCTCCAACGCCTATAAATACATGAAAACTTGACCATTTTCGGTACTTTTTGCCATATGGAACTTCACATTCCTTAGTCATGGCTGCCAACAATTTTCCATTTCGAAATATGAATGATAAATATGATTGTATTCGAGAGATTGAGTGACTATAATCATTTTACTTGTAATTCTCTATCGAATCAAAGAACTATAAATTGGACTTAGACTCGTTAACGCTGAACCACTATAAATCTTGTATGTTTGATTGATTTTCTATGTTTTTATCTTATAATTCTTCATTATTCTCTACAAAACATAAATCAATTGGGTGTTAGTGCAATTTTTTGGTTTAACATTATTATTATTATTATTATTAATGGAAATAAGCAAAAAAAAAATGTAATCTCAGTCAAATATGCTTAGAAACTCGAAATTAATTACACAGAAGTAGACTAAGAGATTATAGAGGGAAATGTTGGGATATAAAGATCCTTTTTATGTAACATTAATATTATATAATAGTAATAATAAACTATCTGTGATATTGGTCAAAGACATGTAGATCAAGTCAAGTACTTACGTATTGACCAAGTTGTAATATGTACTCACTACCTTTGGCCTCCTACCATTCTTTCAACGATCTCCGTCTGTGTATACATGGAGTAAAGATGAGTAATGCTTCATTCACAAAAAGAAAAAGGGAAAAGGCCATTGAATTTAGTCCTCGAAAGCCATGGTGAAGGTAAGCAAAAACATGAATAATTAGCTTATATTTACTTGCTTTTTATGAATATATTCTGTATTAAAATAATAGCCCCGCTGATTATGTAATAAACATAAACCTATAAGCTAGTTAAGCTATCTAAATCTGTTCATACAGCAAAAGATTGCTGCGAAAGTAGGAATAGAGGATGCAAGAAAGAAATCTCAAGCTTTTGTTGTTTCTGTTGGATTTGGAGGTATGATATTAATCCTTTATATTTCTTGCTCTTTTCACTGTGTTTTTCCATTTTGATTCTTCAAATTATCAGAAACTCTGTTAAGAAAAATCGAAAATGATATCTGATTTGTGACCATAGTAAATTGAAGTTGTACATACATGCATGTATTTGTTTATTCCAGGATTCATATCTGCAGAAATAAGTGGAGAAACACTGGTGGTCATCAGAGAAGGAATGGACGCAATTGAGCTAACGAGAAGACTTAGAAAGAAGATGGGGTTTGCAGAGTTGATCAGCGTTGCAACAGTAGAGGAGAAGAAAGAGGAGGAGAAGAAAGAAGATAAAACAACACCACAAGACTTTTGGACATATCAAACGCATTATGGAATGACACCTCAACCCTTCTTCATAAATCCATACCAAGATCCTTGTTAGTACATGATTCATTCATGTTGGATCATGTATCTCGAACTGTTTAGGCACAACCTGAATAAGAATAGGGCCTTAGTACGATTGTAAAAGAAATTGAAGGAGAAAAAGGATTGATTTTAAAGAATTGGCCTTTTAGAAGCTTGTTTACTAAGCACTTCTTCTGTAGATAATGCAATGAACTACATATTTCTATATTGTCTTCCTATTCTTGTCAGAAGCTCGTTCCTTGTGTAAGGAAAATTGAAATGTTTAACATAAAGGGAAAACGCACGGCATCAAGTAATTTGAAAATGCAGGAGTTAAGGTTGTAGACATAAGCATTGCATAAGTTCAAATAATAGATCAAATGCAACGAAAACACCATTCGATGTTGCGAGCTATGAGAAATAACGGATCTTGCTCACTTCCGCCAATGGAACGCAATTTTCAACACAGTGTATGCAAACTAATTCTTTTATCTGATCATTGTTATTTATTCTGCACAGAATGACTAACAAAACTTCAGTCATAGCAGCATTTTCGTATGTTTTCTTATAGTAGTACCATTATAAAAAAAATTGAAAAAATGTTAAATTGTATGTTTTCTAATGCCACATTTTATATAGTACTACTAAAAATGACATTTTCTGAATATATCAGTATTAATCCTTAGCACAACAAGAAATAGGCAGGATCCATAGTTTATTTCTTAAGGTCACTGTACTAATCACAGTAACAACCTTTTAGTAGACTCCCCTGGGACATAAAACGTGTTTAATATTGTTATATCTGATATTTTATGCCCGAATTCACTTTCATAACACTTTCATCTTCTGTGGTCCCATGAACTACGACTTACTTGGTCTTGAAGCAAATGGACGTACGAGTTTAACTTTTTATGTTTTTAAACTATTCATCAATTGGCATGTTAACCATTGGAAAAATAGTTTATTTTTGTAAAGATGAATTAATTAAAAATGGATAAGTATGATATGAGTACTATATGAATAGTCCCACATCATGAGACTATATAAAAGAACCGGTCTTTATTTGACTTGGTAAATATTGAGATCGATGTTTTCAGATCTGAACCTTTATTTGACTTGGTAAATAATGAGATCCATGTTTTCAGATCTGAACCAACTATCCCCCCAGTCCCTTTTATACGTTCCCACTACTCAGAAAAAAAACAACTTTTTATTTTTATCTCTCTCTTCTTCTTCCTCCACCATTCAAGATTCTTCAAAAACAAAATCAGAACGAGCAGTTAAATTTAAATTGAAAGTGCAAATCTGAATTTATTTGTTGTGCAAGCAAATCAATTATTTTTCTCAGAATGTTGTTTTATCCCAGAGGCGGCGGCGACAAGTACAAACTGATTTGCACCACCGACCAGATCACCGAATCGTCTTCAAGAAAGCGACCTAGTCCGCGACTCAGCCATTGTTTCCCAACTATTTGAAGACGATTTCGAAACAATGGCTGCAACCCTAACTTGCTTGAAGGTGCCGCCATCTTCCTCTATCTACTCAACGCTTTGAAATACTCAACGCCTTGAAATCTTACTCAATTTGTAACTGCGACTCCTTCTATTATCTTCTTTGGCAACGAGATATCGAAAGAAAATGTAGAAAGATTTAATGTGAAATCCGGATTTGTCGTCATCTACATGAAATCAGGGTTAAAAGGTGGACAATTTGGTAGGTATGGAAGGCGGCTTCGCGCTGCAGTTACGTAGTAGCATCATGAAATCCAAGTTTGTGAGAAATGGATCGATGGGCTGCAGTATTCTTTATTGTTGTGGCCCCCACCAGGATGAGCATTAGGGAAAGGTAATATAATTTTTTAAACCATTTCTAATGCATGCTTAAATTGATAGCTGATTGTGCCTGGTATTATGGAAAATTCACTAGAAAGGTATCAGGTATTAGGTAATTAACATATTCTATTTTGGCTTGTTAAGTACCAATATAGAGGTTTCTTGGCTATGCCTTCTTTTTCAACGAGCTTTAGTCACCTTCTGAGTTGCATTTTAATCAGAATCCTTTAGAAAAAGAAAAATAGAAGCAAAAAAGAAGCTTATATGTATGAATTTCATTGGATATAGAGTGATACAAACTATAAGTTACTGTTGGTTGTCATTGATCCCATAGCCTTAAAGAACTATAAGCATATCATCTTTGTAGTTGTAAAATGGTAGCATGGTGGAAATTGGTTTATAAAACTTCAAAATTTGATAACTAATCATGAACCCTGCTCATTATCTTGAACTGTACTTTTGGGTCACACTAATCACTTTGCTTGAGTCCTAAGAGTATGCATTATTTGATTGGAACAATGTTAACTGACTGAACCAAAGTATTTTTTGAACCCAAGTGTTTTGATACCTTGGTTTATGTAGTCTCTATATGTGATGATTAAATTTACCATGTAAGTTGTTTACCATTAATATAGTCCACAAGTGTGGTGGAATGGTACAAATACAGAAAATAATATTTTATGTAAATAACTTATTTTAGTCTACGAGTTAGTATATTTTTCTATAAGAAAAATATAAATTTTTAAACATACTAACATCTCAAGCAATAGTAAGCCTACACAACCGGTCAGTTGAGAATAGAATGGGAATCCACAAGGAAACCATAAAGGAGAACAACAACCAACCAAAAAGAATGATTCTGAACAGTTGCTTCTATATTACTACTGTGGAAAACCAGGTCATACGGCACGACAATGTCGGAACAGGCTAAGCCCTGCACCGTAGGCAAACCTGACTGAGAAGCCTTTAACAGCTTCGAGTACTGAGATTCACTTTGATGGTAGATCAGAGGGTTGGTGGGTAGATACTCGTGTTTCTCGCCATGTTTTCTATGATCGTGATATATTCATAACATACACGGCTGCTGATGATCAGAAAGTATCGTTGGGAGATCCTCACACCACTAAAACTATAGAGATTGGTAATGTGAAAAGAAAGCTTACAATTAGAAAGACAGTGTTTCTTGAAGTTGTGATGCATTTGACATGTTTGAAACATTAAAAACTAAAATTGAGAAATAAGAAAATTAAGAGAATTCATAGTGATAGAGAAACAGAAAAGTTTATTCTGATTTTTATAAATTACATGGTATAGTACATGAGAGAACTGCACCATATTCACTTGAAATGAACGGTAAAGCTGAAAAAAATAGGACCTTTACCAAATTAGTAATTGCCATTTTATTAAATTTTCGTGCAGCAAAACATTGGTGGGGGGATATTTTAATTGACTACATGCTATGTTTTGAATAGAATCTCCTAATCTAAGAATAAAATTTCACCTTACGAAATTTTAAAGAATTATAAATCCAATGTGTCATACTTTAGAACTTGGGGTTTTTTAGCGTATGTTCGCACTCCAGACCCTAAGAGAATAAAATCGGCAAGTAGAGCATATGAATGTGTATTTATGGGCTATGCTATTAATGGCAAAACATACCGATTTTATTACCTAAATGCACATAATATAATTGAATCAAATGATGCTGATTTTTATGAAACAAAATTTTCTTTTAAATTAAGGAATAGTAGGGGCACATCAAGTATGCCTATTAGAGCAGAACTTAATAAAAGTTTTGAAACTGAACCTAGAAAAAGTAAAAGAGCAAGAACCGTAAAAGATTTTGGTTCGGATTTTTGTGCTTTTACTATAGAGGAGGATCCCTTAAACCTCCAAGAGGCCTTATCTTCTTTAGATGCCGATTTTTTGGCAAGAGGCTATAAATGATGAGATGGATTCTCTAGAATCCAATAAGACTTGGCATTTGGTAGATTTTTTTTCTGGTTGTAAATCTATAGGTTGTAGATGGGTGTTTAAAAAGAAATTTAAAACCTGATGGCGCTATTGATAAATATAAAGCACAATTAGTAGCTAAAGGTTTTAAGCAAAGAGAAAATATAGGTTTCTTCGACAATTTTTTTACTTGTAACTAGAATTACATTCATTCGGGTATTAATCTCACTTGCTTCTATTTGTTATTTATTAATATTCCAAATGGATGTTAAAACCACATTTTTTAAACGGTGAATTAGAAGAAAAAATTTATATGGACCAGCCTGAAGGATTTGTAGTACATCGTCCAGAGCATAAAGTATGCAAATTAGATAAATCATTATATGGTTTAAAACAAACATCTGAACAATGACATGAATTTTTTTGATAACTTAATCATTTCTTATGGTTTTAAAGTTAATGAAAGTGACAAATGCATTTATTACAAATCTGAGAATGACATTTGCACTATTATATGTCTTTATGTAGATAACCTTCTCATCGTTGAGTCAAATTGAAACACCCCACCTCCGTTAAGGTCACTCACAAAGGGAATGCCTTAACTTTGGTGGAGGTTTATAAGTAAAAGCCACAGATAAACTCAAGACAGATATAAATACACATATTTTAAACAGCGGAAACTAAACAGACTTTCATTTCATCAATACGTGTTCAAAGCAAAACATTCCATAATTGTCTCAAAATACTTCCAACATTACAACCTCATTACTGTCTTGATTATTAAAAAAGCATAAAACATAAAATAAAGTGACAAAAATCCCCGTAGTGATATCCAAAGCCATAGTCCGAGCAAAAGAGATCCAAATCATACATCTACGGTCTTGGAGCTTGTAAAGAGTCTGACTGAGCTGAGCTGTTTCCTCCCTGTGGACCTGGGAGGGGGGGGACGAAAGAAAAGAAGACGAAAAGAAAATAGAGTCAGACATAAAGCCTGAGTAAAACTAGTAACTCTTCAGTATATGAATAAGAAAAGGGCATGATAGGTATATATTGAAAATAGGAAAGTGTCACAAGCTAAGGAAGTGTCGAATGTACTATCGCACCCATACCATATCTCTGCACCTACTTTAATTTATTCCAACTGGCACCCCATGTTGAGGGTGAAGTGATCCCCATTTTCTAAAGATCGGCTCCTACTCGCGTTAACATGTGTCATACGGCCCCCAAGAATTGTAGATATCTATGTTGGTCCCACCATGGGTGTATCAAGACCCATGGTGGCGGCCCCGACACAAATTCTAGAAGGCATAGGTTATACTACTGGTGTCCCCAGTGCCCTGGTTGTCTGCTCCGGAGTGTGTGCACGCCCGCACCCCGTTAGACCAACATTGTGCACCCACTGCCGTCGTTTTGACCGCTTACAATCAGCCCAGTAATCGTGCCCCACCATGCCTAGTTTCAGGGTACCGTTGATACCTAACTTGGGTTACTGCTGAAACGGGTCCCTCGTTACCAGGATTTTCTAGTCAAACATGTTAAGTGGTTAAGTGTCAGTATTTACCTAACCCCACCCATCAATTCTTGTTAACATGTTGAATTTTGGTTAAGTGTTATAGTTGACTTAACCCTACCATCTGTCCATAGCCTCTTAGGAGCACCTGACCACTCACATTAGACAGGTATTGCTACGGTTACTAGATATGTCGGACGGTTCCGGGCAGGTTTACACTGTAGCTCAGTCTAACCTCGGGTCCTTATTGGGCTCAATGCTTAACCACCCACATTGGATAGGTATTGTTGTGACTACTAGACAGCCGGGCAGTTCCGGGCAGGTTTACATCACAACTCAATCCAACTTCGGGTTAAGCATATCGTGTTTTCTAAATTTACATATTTGATTACTTCTCAATTATATATGTAAATGTCATATCTTTTATTTTTGGATATATCAATTCATACCACTTTAATGTCCTTGTCGTTGGTATGGGCCAAACATGCCAACATATATTTTCAATGTCTTACACCCAACGTTATTAGCCCCGTTTGTTCACAACATTACAACATGTGTTGGGCTTGTCACACTTCAGCCCAACTTTATAAATGTGAGAAAAAAAGGGAAATCAAGAACATGTAATACATAAAGGTGTGTGGCGCATGAACTTGCAATTTAGCGATTCAACTAATATATAATATGGGTCATGTGAACTTGCATTCAAATCAAAGTATAACTAAGTAGGTGACATATGAAATGGCATAGTCTAGGCTAATACAAACTTGTGTTTAAACATGTTTAACTTGGCATAATGTCAACCACAAAACTAGCATGTTGTATATTCACCTAAATGTCCAATTATAACATTTAATCACATAGCCTATTCAACATGAACTTGCATAGTTTATGAAACCCAAACAATACTTAAAATCGATCCAATTATACTTGCAAATAACATGAAAATGATATCATAGGTTTTGGGTCATGTAGGCATAAAAGGTTTCAAATCTAGAACATGTTTACATAAGCCTTAATTTAGACTTAGTGAATGTATATAATCCATGCCATAGGCATAAACATAAAGGGATCAAATTCTAGTTTTGCCACAAACTTACAAGTGCCATTGTTTTTCATATACAATTGTTCAATAGGCTTGCATCAATCAAATTTATGCCACAAACATCAGTACACAAGTCATGATAGAACCATTACAATACACAGAATTTATGCAATACAATAACACAATTCTATTTTCATTTACATCGAATCACATCACAGTTTTTATTCATATTCTGAAAGGTCACTATACTTACAACGAATGCAGAATCTTGAATTCTGGATTCTGAATTTTGAAATTGAGATCCGCTCCTTTGGGTAGACTAACGTTGCGTTGATTAATTTGATTAAACTTTAATCTTCTTCTTACTCTGATTCGTCTCTAGGCTTTTCTCTCTTGACGGCTATGCTCAATTCCTCCCTGGCAGCATGACGACTCCCATCTTATTTTTTTTTTGTGTGAATTTTCTGTTGAGACTTAGGGTGTATTTATAGATTTTTAAATTGTTTTGAACCGTCAGACGAAGGCAGGAGGACTCTAGACCATACAAAGTTCAAAGAGCCAATCAAGAGGTGATACGTCAGCCCTAGTGACACACAGAGCCACATAAATTCGAGCCAGAGCCAGACCTAGCCAGCCAGGTCGAACAGGCAGGTCGACTGGCAGGTCGACACCCAGGTCGACACTATCGTCGACCTGGGGAGGCCAGGTCGACACCATGGTCGACCCTATGGTCGACCTGGTCTCTGGGCGGGAATTTTCCAGCCCAACCCAGTTTGAACCTGAAATTCGAATTTTGAATTTTTAAACTGATCTGTTTGAATTTAAATTTTATTCTGAAACTTCCGAAGGCCATAACTTCTTCATACGGAGTCCGATTCGCGCAAACTCGGACTCTATCTCAAGCAGAATTCCGAGACGAACGCAATGGCGTAACCCATTCCCCTTAATTCTTTCATTTAGAATTAATTACACTTTAATTTGTGAAGCTTAACGTTATAGAATTTACGGGGTGTTACATTCTCCCCCTCTTAAAAGGATTTCGTCCCCGAAATCTTCAAGTTAGGAAGAATGTATATTCTACCATCCAACAGTCCGTCTACTCAACCAACAAACACAGGCATCCACTATCCTTAAAAGACTTCTAATGCTTCGTGATCATTTGCATAGTGTGTGTATATGTCCTTATCTAATGCAGAAATCAGGTGGTCTACTGATTCAGTTGACCTCCTTAATGCGAATCATGTAAGTGTCATGAATCCGTTATGTATGCAAAATTTTCCTACTCACAATTCTACATGAGTGCACAACTATTCATACAAATGCGAGAACATATGACATCATATCAAGTTTCAACCATATACAAATGAGAATACGTATATATGCATATGCAATATGAAGTGACTGAGCCGATCTATAACCTAGGGTGTGTGTGTATATGCATCCACGAGCAACCATTTGCAGCCATCATCCATAACATGTTTTCAAATACATGTTTGCATCCATTTGTTTTCTACCTAAGAAGTTAGGAAAAAGGACCGAGGAGATATACATAAAAAGATAGATAAAGCATAACTTAAGGAAAAAGAGAGATCAAAGATGTACCCTCAAAAAGAAGAGGGTAGGCAGCGCGTATTCTGTCCTCAGTTTCCCAAGTCGCGTCTTCCTCGGCGTCGCTCCACTGAACTTTAACGAGTTTGACTTCGCGGTTGTGTAGCTTTTTTACTTCAGTTCCTAAGATGTGGGTTAGAACTCTCCTCACAGTTGCTTCACGTTCCACTTCGGCTTCTTCTAGAATGTTGGGTTCCACCACTTCCGCAGACTCATGCAAACACTTCCGGAGGTGAGAAACATGAAAGACGTTGTGAACTCCGGCCAGTCTCTCGGGTAGCTCTAATCTATAGGCCATCTTCCCAACCTTCTCGATAATAGGAAACGTTCCTACAAATCTTGGTGCTAGCTTTCCTGCGGATCCAAAACGAACGACGTACCTTAAAGGTGATACCTTAAGGAAAACCCTGTCCCCAACCTCAAACTCAAGGTCGGCCCTTCTTTTGTCGGCGTAGGATTTTTGTCTGTCTTGGGCTGTCTTCATCCTTCTCCGTATCAAGTACACTTTCTCTGAAGTCTCTCGAATCATGTTTGGCCCAAGTATAAGCTTATCTGTAGACTCCCACCAACAAGTTGGTGATTTGCACGGTCTTCCATATAAGGCTTCGAAGGGCGCCATACCAATGGTAGCTTGGTAGTGCTGTTGTAGGAAAATTCCACTAAAGGAAGGTGATCCTCCCAAGTCCCTCCAAAGTCAAGAACGCAAAGTCTCAAAAGATCCTCTAAAACTCTATTCACCCTTTCCGTCTGGCCATCGGTTTGGGGGTGATAGGCCGTGCTCAAACATAACTGTGTGCCTACAGCTTCTTGCAGACTCCGCCAAAACTCGCTTGTGAAGATAGGGTCTCGGTCACTAACAATGCTGGAGGGTATCCCATGAAGTCGAACTATTTCCTTGAGATAAAGAGATGCTAGAGATGAGGCAGTCCTTATACTCTTGATAGGTATGAAGTGGGCGCTCTTAGTAAGCCTATCCACTATTACCCAAATGCTAGTATTGCCTCTTCTCGACCTAGGTAGTACATCAATGAAGTCTATTGAAATTCTATCCCACTTCCACTTTGGGACCTCTAAAGGGTGAAGTAGTCCTCCAGGTTTCTTCTGTTCCGCCTTGACCCGTTGGCAGGTCATGCACTTAGAGACGAAATCTGCCACGTCTTGCTTCATGCCGCTCCAAAAGAAAGTCCTTTTTATATCCTTGTACATCTTATCACCGCCAGGGTGTATAGTCATCTTGGAATGATGGGCTTCCTCGAGAACCTTCTTTGTCAACTCCCTTGCTTGTGTGATGCATAACCTTCCATCTCTCCTTAGCCAACCCTTATTATCGATGGCGTATCTACTGAGGTGACTAGAAGTCTCACCCCTAATAAATTTATCAATCACATCAACAAGCTGAGGGTCTTCACGTTGTGCAGCCCCTATTGAGTCCAAGAGAGTAGGGCGTACTTCGAGAGATGCTAGCAAACCTGGTACAAAATCTGAGGAGGGCCTAAAGTTAAAACTGGCTATATACTCCAGGCTTTGCCTTTCCACAAAGAGCAGGCTTAAGGTCAGTTTCTTTCGGCTCAATGCATCTGCTACTACGTTGCCTTTGCCGGGAGTATAGGAAATTTCAAAGTCATATGAGGCAAGAAACTCCATCCATCTTTGCTGCCTCAAGTTAAGATCCTTTTGCGAGAAGAGATATTTTAACGATTTATGGTCAGTGTATAATTCGAACTTCTCACCTAGGAGATAATGGCGCCAAGACTTAAGCGCAAAGACGATGGCGGCTAACTCGAGATCACGGGTTGGGTAGTTCTTTTCATGAACTTTCAATTGTCTTCCGCCATAAGCTACTACCCTTCCTTCTTGCATTAGAACAACGCCTAGTCCCGTTCCACATGCATCCGTGTATGCTGTGAACATTTTACTTCCGTCGGGCAGAGTTATAACTTGGGCTATTGTAAGAGCCCTTTTTAATCGTTGGAAAGCAAACTCATAGTCCAAATCCCAAGTGAACGCCAGATTCTTCTTTGTTAGCCTTGTGAGTGAGGCTGATATTTTCGCGAAATCCCTAATAAATTTTCGGTAAAACCCGACTAGCCCAAGAAAGCTTCGAACTTCGGTTGCATTTCTTGGTGTCTTCCAATCTTGCACTGCTACCACTTTCGCGGGGTCCACGACCAACCCCTCTTTGGACACTATATGCCCCAGAAACCTTACTTCTTTTCTCCAGAAGTGACACTTGGAGAATTTGGCTTTTAGTTGATGAGCTCGAAGAGTTTCCATGATTTCTTTCAGATGTTGACCATGCTCTTCCTCATTCTTTGAGAAGATTAAGATATCATCTACAAAGACAACCACAAATTTGTTGAGGAATTCTCTAAACACCCTGCTCATTAGGTCTACGAAATAACCGGGTGTGTTTGTCAAGCCGAAAGGCATGACAAGCCACTCAAGAAACCGTCTGGGGTTCTGAACGCCGTTTTATCAATGTTATCTTCGGCTACTCTTAGCTGATGGAACCCAGTTGCCAGATCAAGTTGGGAGAAGACTGTCTCACCAACAAGCTGATCAAACAAATCGTCGATTCGGGGAAGAGGGTGCCTATTTTTCTTGGTCAATTTGTTTAACTCCCTATAGTCGACGCAAAGGCGAAGCGAACCGTCGGCTTTGGTTGCGAACACCATTGGAGCACCCCATTCCGAAATGCTCCGTCTAATGAACCCTTTTTCGAGAAGTTCTTTAACCTTCTTACTGAGCTCCTTTCTCTCCCTTGGAGCCATGTGTCTGACAGGTAAAGCTACAGGCTTTGCGTTATCCACAAGATATATGCGGAAGTCTATTTCCCGCCTCGGAGGTAAGCCTTTCACCTCCTTAAAGACATCCCGAAATTCCCGGACTACTCTTACTGATTGAAAATTGTCATTAGAAGCATCAAGCGATTCTAGATAACTAAGCATAACGGCATTCAAGGGATTACAAGAAATTTCTAGAGTGTTACCAAGCCGAGTCAAGAGTCTAACTACTCTTTTCTCACAATCAAGAATGGCACTATTACTAGATAACCAGTCCATGCTTAAGATCAAACCATATCCCAAGAAGCCCAAAACAAAGGCATTACAACTAAACTCAACGCTGAGAATAGAGATTTTCAAACCCAAACAAACCATTGACAAGTAAGCGGAGCCCCCAATTGGATTTGAAACTACTAAGGGATCCTCTACCATACTAGTGTCTAGATGCAGAGATTCTACTAAGGCAGATGAAATAAAAGAGTGTGATGCGCCAGAGTCAAAAAGTGTACGAACTGGATGATCATAAAGATAGACTACACTTTCTACAGAAATATTACTACCTCGTTCCTGCTGAGGTGCCACTAGCGCATGAACCTGACCCCCTGAAGTGGATCCGGTTTTCTGTCCCTGCCCTTTCTTCTTTGGGCAGTCATTAGCTTGGTTCCCAGTCTCTCCACAATGGAAGCAACCACCCATCTTCGCCTTCCTTTTTCGGCAGTCTTTTGATATATGTCCCACAATGCCACAGAAATTGCACCTTCTCTTCTCACGGGGCTTATTGTTCTTCCCTCCTTTCTTGAAGGCTGTTTTCTTTGCTTGTAGACCCTCACTACAAGAAAAACCGCATTTTGCAGTGGAAATATCTGCTTCTAATCCGTCGCTAAACAGGCTTTAGCGACAGATTTCCTGCATAACATGGTGGTCGGTAAAAACCATGACGGTAATTGTGTCAGATTTTGCGACGGACTTTAGCATGAGTTTTGCGACAATTTTCCATCATTTTAATAATTATATAATAAAAATAAAAGATTATTTATTAATTTAATTTTAATTTATATACCAACTGTTTACCGATGGAAAATTAATTTATAATAAAATATTATTTAAAAAAGGAGTGGGTAAACCCTCACTAATTGGAAAAGGATTAGCGACGGAAATTAAAATGCAGAAAACTTAGCCTCCCTTTTTTTGTTGGTAATCCGTCAATATTCCCCTTCTGATTTACCAATATATATATATATATATATATATATATATGTACACACACACACATACATGCATATATAATTACAACATATCATTTAATTAAGATATACAAATAAACATTTGCATATCATTCAATACATTTATTTTAAGTCATTACAAGCATCCATCTAAAAATATTCAGACTCTTCTCATTCAAGGACTAAAAAATGAGCCAACAACAAACCAAATGATGCAAAAAGATAGCAATCATGTGCAGATACAACCAATACCATTCAGCTTATTAACAAAAAGCATCAAACAAACAAATAATTACAAATAAATGTTCAATACTCCCATTCATTACCAAAAACACTGAATAAACATCTACATAAAGCCTACCATACTCTATTCAAACTAGATATGCAGTCCAAACCATGTCATACACATCCATAAAGCTACAGTAGTAACAAAATATAACATTAACTCAAGTATAAAAAGATGGATGATTCTGCATCAACCACTAAATAGAAGTATGCTTACTGTGGAGTGGTTGATTTCTACATGTACTGTACATGTGCGTGGATGAATATTTGGTTCCACTACTTCAATTACTTTGTTTTGCATATCTTCTTGTTTGCTCCACAACCTGTGCCCAAGTGCTTGCATGTTTTTCTGCATATCCGACCTGTATAATTGAATAGAAGGTTTGAGCAACATCATCATAGAAAGCGTAGGAAAGATAAATTCAAGTTCTAAGCTAGACCTTAAAAAAGATGGTTTTTAAACAAAGTTGTATCTTTGCAAAACGTACACAACTATTACATTAACAGGACAGTGCATATACATTACACAGAATATAATGTCGACTAACAACTATGAGCGTACCCGTTGTTCCCTTGTTCCTTCCCACTGTTCCTCATGCTCACGTTTTCTTTTCCACATCTCCTTTGTCTCCTCTTCATCTTTCTTCGGGCGTCCTTCCTCTTCTGATATCTGTATGCAGAACAATATCACAGTCCAAATAATAACATAAAACTACAAAATAATAAATACTGAAGGCAAAACAGACAATTGACAGTACCCTGTATGTGCATCTCCTAAACTGTTTGTATACACTTTTGAGTTTCAATAAAAATGAAGTTCTCAGTTACATCCAATACGCAGACATTGAAAATACACCAATATATACGGCGTGAACTCAACTGATACATGTTAAGTGCATGTAATACCCAACAATACCATGTAGATCCTAATCAACAACAGATGTTCATATACACTTTCAAGTTTCTTATCTATCAATTCAGGCGAGAAGGGAGAGGAAGTTTCAATCATGAACAATGTTCTGTTGAGTAACATATAGATAATTACATTTAACAAAACAGTAATATGCTCACTTGGTCAACTTGCACATAATAAGTAATCCAAATTCATTTCAAGTCTTCCACTATCCAAAACTATCTTAGCAGTCACTGTACATCGAAACTAAGAGCAAAAAACATCGGGATTCATTTTCGCCACAAACATTTCATGTGATTATACATATATTTACCTCTTTATAGTCACAGATCAAACTAAAAACCAGTTATTTCTCACATCATAAATCAGTATGTTAAGTATATAATTATCATAGTTTATGTACCAGTGCATCAGACTAAGTGCTGGATTCCTGGCTTCAATCATGGCCGGTCTAGTTATGGCCTTAGGTCGGCATAAACTTGGCCAATGCTAGATTCAGTTGATATAGAATCAAAGGTTGCTATTACATAGCAATGCGGATCCTACTTGCTTAGCTTGAGCAAGAGTAACAATATGCAGAGTCATGTAGCTACTTTGTAAGACACGTAGTAGTGATAGCCTGTCAGTGAAAAATAGTTTTTTTTTCAAACGAAATTTAAGTAGACCTTAGTAATGATATAGGTTTGATAAAGCATATGCTCTTTCTGAACAAATAGTTGTAAAAAAAAACAGTCCACCCATATTCAATGAGATCTTGTTATTGCTCTGCAACATAAAATTAAGCAAGCATTAGCAATTAGAAAGCTCTAACAGATAATCAAATTTGCTACACAGCTTTATGAAAGCTATAATATTTCAGTAAATGTTTGCAATAAAGACACAAAAGTTCTAGTCACAGCTTTATGAAAGTTCAAATCAAATCAAAGAAGACTTATTAAAGTAGATAAAACAAAACATATTTCTTGAAATGTTTTTTTGTGGACAAGAGTCAAGAAGAATCAAGTAACTGAGCTTCCACAGGTAAACTTCAGTAATTGTGCCATTTTTTTTCATTGAAGCGTGGTTTGAGAAATGGGTGTATGTCGTTGGCATGTTAAAGGCGTATGACCAATTATGGTATTCAGCTGGTACTGAATCAAGGTAGCAATACTTCCTAAATACTATACTATTTTACCTTCAGACCGAGTACATCAGTGGTCTGGCTAGAAAACAAAAATGGATGTAAATTCTCCTGTATTCATCTGAATCAAGATCACGATATTTACATAACCACCAGGCTACACACCAAACCAAACCTCTACAGCCAAAATCCAAATATTAGTTCACAATTTTAAGAGTAGAAAAAATAAATAAACTAACTGAATCAAAACTCTAAAATTGAAACATACAGTCTACATCTTTATCTCATTCCCTACCAACCCAATGAAGAAAATAGATGAAATATGCCATATCCTTAATAACCCTTGAACTAGTTCGAGGAGTTGTTGATCCAACTGTTTTCATTTGAAGCCTCAAGCAAGCAGTTGAGATGAGCTGCATCGAGCTGGAGTTAGATCTGACCCCGATAGAGGATTCGCTTTCGAATCCTAAACTAAAATCAACATCCCCTCTCCTAAAAATTTTACAATAGAAACCAGATCCATGCCATTAGATTCGAGTTAGAAGATGTCAGCATATTGTCTGATTTAGTTTTAGAGGAAGAAAGCTGGAGGCAAGTGGCGTTTGAAATTATGAGGGGAGGAACAAAGCTGGAGATAAGTGGCGATTGAAATTATGAAGGAAGAAAGAAACGGGAGCGGTGAGTATACGTGAAAATTGAAATCGTAGGTTTGGAGCAAAAATTTCAGTTTTGGAGCCAAGTAAAGCTTCTGCGCGTTAACACATAATATCTTATGCAAACGAGGCCGAGGTCAATGTTCAGCTGTAAACAAGTAAAATGAAAACATCAATATTTAATCACTAATTGTTACAATTGAAAAAAGGTAGAATTGTTAAAATAAGGACAATTACAAGTGGCTAAAAGAACAGTTAGCAAATATAAATTATAAAAATTAATTATTAAGTACTGAATATTACTACTTAATTAATTAATATTAAATTATTGATTATTATTTTTATTTGTTTAATTTAATTAATTAATATTAGCAATAATTTACTAATTATTATAATTAAGTATTTAAAAATGTTACCTATATATAATAGTTAATGAAAAAAGCTATTGAATATTTTAGTCTTTTATTTTTTAATTTTTTAAAAATTTCAGAATTTTGTTTTTTAAATTTTATGAACATTTTTAAGCTTAATTTTAAATTTTTAATCTTTTTATATTATTTGCGAACATTAATTTTTCTAAAAGTATATGTTATTATATATTATTATTTGAAATTATCAATTAGTTAGTTAATTATGAACTATAAAAATATTACTTATAAATTACTAAAATTTTTAGACATTAATCATAATTCAACATAAAAGTAACTTTAAATTGTTAATCGTTATCTATGAATTATCCAGTATAATAAATTATTAGATAATATAGTTAGTATACACTGTTAAAAATTTGGACAATTAATATAGTTCATATTAATGTAATATAGTTAATATGAACTATATTTCATCAATATGAACTCCAAATATGTGGTAATTATTTAATAGTACATTAATATGCATGAAAATAATAACTTGTATGGCATTGAATTTTTTGAATTTCGAAATTCTTTAATATTTATTTAACTTCTTATTTTAAAACTTTGACCATTTTGTTTTTCTTAATCACTAATTATTTATCAAATAATATGTATTAATCAATTTCTTAAAAACAAATATGTATTAATAATTTCTTGATATTAATTTAATTAATCGTATTAAAGACTATTAAATAATCATTGATTATCAAAACAAATTTAATAAACATCAAACAACAATGTATTTTATTAATTACTATTACCACTTATTTATATTATATAGTAATTAATAACTAATCAGCATTAATTTTCAAAATAAAATAAAAAATAATCAACATAAATTATTGGATTTTATTTACTTCTAATAGTTATTATTTATTATTAATTACTAATGTATTATTAACATTAATTATTTAAAATTTAAATTTACTAATTAATTACTAAGTAATAACACAAATTTAAAACATTTTATAAATAATAAATATAAAAGTTCGTTTCAAATCTCTTGGAAAACTGCAGGAAAATAACTTCAAAATTATGTCGACGGTAATCCGACTCTATTAGCAACGGAATTTAGCGTCAAATATTATATGACGGTAAAGAGCAGCAATTTCCATTGATTAGCGACAGAATTAGTATTCGACGGTAATAATTTATAATAAGATGACATATAAAATCCAAAATATTTTCTCTTACAAAGCCCACGGAAATCCGCCGCTAATTAGCGACGGAATTTTCCGCTGCTAAAAATCTATCGCTAATATCGGTTTTTCTTGTAGTGCCTCTTTCTTCTCTTCCCCCTTAGTTTCTTTCTTGTCGTGGTCTTCCTCGTGTAGCAACGCCATGTCCACCAAGCTTTCATAAGTCGCTCCTGTGGATACATGGGTCATGGCAAGGCCGTGTAGAGGCTCATTCAAACCCTTGACGAAGCGAAGTGCCTTCTTGTGTTAGGTGTTTACTAAGTCTAGCCCAAATCTGGCCAGCTGATTAAACTGATTAACATACTCCCTGATTGTCATACTTCCCTATTTCAGAGTTAGAAACTTCTCCATTTGCAGGCTTCTTTCAGCTTGGGAGAGGAATTTCATCTCAAACCTTGTCCTGAAGTCTTCCCATGTTTCCACCGCCCTCTGAGCATTGGTAACTTCCCACCAATAGGAAGCTTCATCCTTAAGAAACCATACCGCTAGTTGTATCTTTTGCCTGTCATCAACTCCGAAGATGACAAACAGATCCTCAGTCTCCTTTAGCTAGTTTCTTGCCCCTACAAAGGATTCTGTCCCATAAAAGTCTTTTCCACCCATAGCCTTGTAGTCTCTACATGTTTTTGCGAAGGCATTTCCACGAGGAGGAGGAGGAGGAACCACGGCCACTGGAGGAGGGATGTCTGCTGGGCCTGCGCCATTGGCCCTTGCTTCTAAGTACCTCCTAAACCAGCCGGGAATCGGCACTCCTTCCGGGAGGTTAATGTCTCCAAACATGCTGAAACAGAAAGGAAAAATTCAAAACGAAGGATAGGGAGAGATAGATAAGGCACATGGTTTTGGGGGATTTTGTCTTTTTTATAAGTATAACACTTTTTTTTCTTGAAAAAATGATTCTTTAAACTTTCTTTTTTGAAAACAATTTCAAAAACATTTTTCTTATCTGGTAAACCTATGCTCTGATACCAAATGAAACACCCCACCTCCGTTAAGGTCACTCACAAAGGGAATGCCTTAACTTTGGTGGAGGTTTATAAGTAAAAGCCACAGATAAACTCTAGACATATATAAATACACATATTTTAAACAGTGGAAACCAAACAGACTTTCATTTCATCAATACGTGCTCAAAACAAAACATTCCATAATTGTCTCAAAATACTTCCAACATTACAACCTCATTACTGTCTTGATTATTAAAGAAGCATAAAACATGAAATAAAGTGACAAAAATTCCCATAGTGATATCCAAAGCCATAGTTCGAGCAAAAGAGATCCAAATCATACATCTACGGTCTTGGAGCTTGTAAAGAGTCTGACTGAGCTGAGCTGTTTCCTCCCTGTGGACCTGGGGGGGGGGGAGGGGGGAACGAAAGAAAAGAAGATGAAAAGAAAATAGAGTCAGACATAAAGCCTGAGTAAATCTAGTAACTCTTCAGTATATGAATAAGAAAAGGGCATAATAAGTGTATACTGAAAATAGGAAAGTGTCACAAGCTAAGGAAGTGTCGAATGTACTATCGCACCCATAATATATCTCTGCACCTACTTGAATTTATTCCAACTGGCACCCCATGTTGAGGGTGAAGTGATCCCCATTTTCTAAAGATCGGCTCCTACTTGTGTTAACATGTGTCATACGGCCCCCAAGAATTTTAGATACCTATGCTGGTCCCACCATGGGGTGTATCAAGACCCATGGTGGCGGCCCCGACACAAATTCTAGAAGGCATGGGTTATAATACTAGTGTCCCCAGTGCCCTGGTTGTCTACTCCGGAGTGTGTTCACGCCCGCACCCCGTTAGACCTACACTGTGCACCCACCGCCGTCGTTTTGACCGCTTACAATCAGCCCAGTAATCGTGCCCCACCATGCCTAGTTTCAGGGTAACGTTGATACATAACTTGGGTTATTGCTGAAACGGGTCCCTCGTTACCAGGATTTTCTAGTCAAACATGTTAAGTGGTTAAGTGTCAGTATTTACCTAACCCCACCCATCAATTCTTGTTAACATGTTTAATTTTGGTTAAGTGTTATAGTTGACTTAACCCTACCATCTGTCCTTAGCCTCTTAGGAGCAACTGACCACTCACATTAGACAGGTATTGCTACGGTTACTGGATATGCCGGTTGGTTCCGGGCAGGTTTACACCGTAGCTCAGTCTAACCTCGGGTCCTTATTGGGCTCAATGCTTAACCACCCACATTGGATAGGTATTGTTGTACTACTGGACAGCCGGGCAGTTCCGGGCAGGATTACATCACAACTCAATCCAACCTCGGGTTAAGCATATCGTGTTTTCTAAATTTACATATTTTATTACTTCTCAATTATATGTGTAAATGTCATATCTTTTATTTTTGGGTATATCAATTCATACCACTTAAATCTCCTTGTCGTTGGTATGTGCCAAACATGCCAACATATATTTTCAATGTTTTACACCCAACGTTATTACCCCCGTTTGTTCGCAACATTATAACATGTGTTGGGCTTGTCACACTTCAGCCCAACTTTATAAACGTGAGAAAAAAAGGGAAATCAAGAACATGTAATACATAAAGGTGTGTGGCGCATGAACTTGCAATTTAGCGATTCAACTAACATATAATATGGGTCATGTGAACTTGCATTCAAATCAAAGTATAACTAAGTAGGTGACATATGAAATGGCATAGTCTAGGCTAATACAAACTTGTGTTTAAACATGTTTAAATTGGCATAATGTCAACCACAAAACTAGCATGTTTTATATTCACCTAAATGTCCAATTATAACATTTAATCACATAGCCTATTCAACATGAACTTGCATAGTTTATGAAACCCAAACAATACCTAACATCGATCCAATTATACTTGCAAATAACATGAAAATGATATCATAGGTTTTGGGTCATGTAGGCATAAAAGGTTTCAAATCTAGAACATGTTTACATAAGCCTTAATTTAGACTTAGTGAATGTATATAATCCATGCCATAGGCATAAACATAAAGGGATCAAATTCTAGTTTTGCCACAAACTTACAAGTGTCAATGTTTTTCATATACAATTGTTCAAAAGGCTTGCATCAATCAAATTTATGCCACAAACATCAATACACAAGTCATGATAGAACCATTACAATACAAAGAATTTATAAAATACAATAACACAATTCTATTTTCATTTACATCGAATCACATCACAGTTTTTATTCATATTCTGAAAGGTCACTATACTTACAACGAATGCAGAATCTTGAATTCTGGATTCTGAATTCTGAAATTGAGATGCGCTCCTTTGGGTAGACTAACGTTGCGTTGATTAATTTGTTTAAATTTTAATCTTCTTCTTAATTTGATTCGTCTCTAGGCTTTTCTCTCTTGACGGCTATGCTCAATTCCTCCCTGGCAGCATGAAGACTCCCATCTTATTTTTTTTGTGTGAATTTTCAGTTGAGACTTAGGGTGTATTTATAGATTTTTAAATTGTTTTGAGCCATCAGATGAAGACAGGAGGAATCTAGACCATACAAAGTTCGAAGAGCCAGTCAAGAGGTGACAAGTCAGCCCTAGTGACACACAGAGCCACAGAAATTCGAGCCAGAGCCTGACCTAGCCAGCCAGGTCGACCAGGCAGGTCGAGTGGCAGGTCGACACTATGGTCGACCTTGGGAGGCCAGTTCGACACCATGGTCGACCCTATGGTCGACTTGGTCTCTAGGCGGGAATTTTCCCGCCCAGCCCAGTTTGAACCTGAAATTCGAATTTTGAATTTTAAACTGAGCTGTTTGAATTTAAATTTTATTCTGAAACTTCCGAAGGCCATAACTTCTTCATACAGAGTCCGATTCGCGCAAACTCGGACTCTATCTCAAGAAGAATTCCATGACGAACGCAATGGCGTAACCCATTTCCCTTAATTCTTTCATTTAGTATTAATTACACTTTAATTTGTGAAGCTTAACGATATAGAATTTACGGGGTGTTACACAAATATTCATGCCATAAACTCAGTCAAATCCTTATTAAGTGTCGTTTTTGATATGAAAGATCTAGGTAAGGCGAGTGTAATCCCTGATATTAAGATTACTAGGTAAAAATTGGGATTTTCTTTGGATCAATCTCATTAAATTGAGAAGACTCTAAAGAAATATGATTACTTTGACTGTAAACTTGCATGTACACCATATGATCCCAGTGTAAAGTTATTTAAGAACACTGGTGAATGTATAAGATAGTCTGTTTAACCGAGCATCATTGGCAGCCTTCAGATGCCATTGATTGTACTAGACCCGACATTACCTATGTCGTGGGATTATTAAGCATGTTTTTTAGTAGACCTAGTATAGAGCATTAACATGCTAATGAGAGGGTTATGAGATGCCTATAATAAACTATGAACCTTGAATTACATTATGAAAAGTGTTCAGTTGTACATGAAGGATATTCTGATACAGACTAAAATACTTTATCTGATGATTCTAAAGGACCAGTGGCTATATATTTAGCATCGCTGAAGAAGCTGTCTCTTGGAAACCCAAGAAACAGACTATTTTGACTCAGTCTACTATAAAGACTGAGATAATAGCACTAGCCACGGCTAGTTAAGAAGCAGAGAACTAAAGAAATCTACTAATTGAGATCCCTATAAGGGAAAAACCGACACCAATGGTGTAATCGATTGCGACAGTACCGCGGCTATTGCAAAAAGTATAGAACCGTTATACCAATGGTAGAGAACGAAAGTCGTAAGTACAATACTGTAAGAAAACATCACATACATAGTGATGAAAATTTGACGACTATTGATAGAAGGACAGAACTGATGTTACAACGGTGACAGTCGTATGCACAGTATTGTTAGAGAACATCACATATGAAGTGATGACAATTTGGCAGATCCTTTGATGAAAGGACTGACCAGAAAGAAAGTCCTTAATGATTCTAAAAGAATGGGACTATTGCCCAGAGATTGTGGAATCACGCACGATGGTAACCCGACCTAAATGACTGGAGATCCCAAGAACTAGGTTCAATGGGTAAAAACAAGTTGTGTAGTGATAGTAGATGAACATGCTAAATTTTTGTATTAAGAAGCATGTATTCCTGAAGTGATTAGAGGATGAGTTGATAGAAACTCTTAATGAGATCTATACTCTAATTGGAGTGGAGTACCTACCTTCAGGATTACTCTTGATAGACTCACCTATGTGAATGTGGAAATGTGGTTGTTTCCTATGGAGTTTGGGCAATACTTCTAGAGCGCTCACTAAACTGGGATAGACGTGCATGGCCATTAATGCACGGGCTTATTTGATTGCACTACAGAAAAGGTTGTGTGTGGTCTGATGTCAGGAATAGAGTTCAAGACTACGTGTCACTCTAGTAAAAACTGAATCTTATTCACTATGCAAAGGTTCAAGTCGGGTGACACCTTTGTTTATGCACAATCTTATGTTTTTAGAAACTGTTTGGAAATTATTTTTAAAAATTCAAGCGGGAGATTGTTGGAAAAATAGTTTATTTTTGTAAAGATGAATTATTTAAAAATGGATAAGTATGATATGAGTCCTGTATGAATAGTCCCACATCATGAGACTATATGAAAGAACCGGTCTTTATTTGACTTGGTAAATATTGAGATCCATGTTTTCAGATCTGAACCGACTTTCCCCGCAATCCCTTTTATACGTTCCCACTACTAAAAAAACAACTTTTTATTCTTATCTCTCTCTTCATCTTCCTCCACCATTAAAGGTTCTTCAAAAACAAAATCAGAACGAGCAGTTAAATTTAAATTGAAAGTGAAAATCTGAATTGGTTTGTTGTGCAAGCAAATCAATTATTTTTCTCAGAAGGCTGTTTTATCCCAGAGGCGGCGGCGACAAGTACGAACTGGTTTGCACCACCTACCAGATCGCCCAATTGTCTTCAAGAAAGCGACATAGTCCGCGTCTCAGCCATTGTTTCCCAACATTAACCGTCTATTTTAACGTTTTATATTACAAGAATAACCGCATATATCGTTTTCCTCCATCCATAATGAATGGTACACTTATGTATGAAGGCAACGCAAAACTATGAAGACCTGTTTAATGCTAACGAACGAATACTGACTAATAAAAAGATTAATGAATTCGATTACACCTTACTTTTAATTTTGAATTATTATTTAGTTCAAAAACAAAATAATTAACACATTTTATCCACTAGATTTTCACTGGATCACGCGGTTAGATCCGGTGTCAAATATCTCACCCTACCGTAGGTCAACTAAAATTGATTTTTAGCTTTAAAATACTAAGGCTTTGAAAATTGAATAGTTTTATTCATTGTATGAACCAACAGTCTACTTTCAAAATCATGAAGAAGAGATGATATTTAAGTCTACCTCTTAGAACCATGTACCGTTCAAAATTGAGAATGACATCATCGCTTCGTCCTTTGTTTCTTACATAATCAATTCAATAATTTAATCATCAAATTATCATATAATCTTGTTAATTTGGTACAATAGGTACATTCTTATGTTATATTTTATAAACAATTATTATACTAAATATATTTTATTTTATTTTTTTAGAAAATCTACACGTCCACGTCTAATATTTTTTAAATTAATTATCAAAGTAAAATGCACTTACTTTTAAAAGTAACTATCCTGAATATAATTCGTAAAGTTTTACGATAACTGAAATAGCTTCAATGTTAGATGTTAACGATATTTTCTGTCAACACCCGGATTAAGTTATTTAGGATATATGTTCATGGGATTTGGCATCATCATGACTCAAAGTTATCGAAGGTCATTCGGAAGCCTGCAAATCTAAGATA
Source organism: Allium sativum (assembly GCA_030737875.1). NCBI lineage: Eukaryota > Viridiplantae > Streptophyta > Magnoliopsida > Asparagales > Amaryllidaceae > Allium > Allium sativum. The sequence goes on along the minus strand of CM060918.1, from coordinate 781,142,587 downwards.
ATATAACTTCCCTTACGCAACAGAATTCTGATTCCAACGATTAGTTATCTTGCCCCTAAAGGATGGACATCATATATTTTGTGCGACGGTGTTCCGAAATGACCTTAAGAAGGTTATTTAGCTTAATATTGCCAGGTTTTATGAAATCAATTGCTCCCTAATTAATGAAAGTGATGCTATGTACTATGATAAGAAGAAAACAGGCTAACGCATCCCCCTATTTCGGGAAAGAAGGCATTGCAATGTTCATTAACTCAAATGATTATTCAATGCCGGACCAACACAAAAAGGGGTCTAGATTGCGTCAAAGATCGACTTTGTACAGATGACACCTTTTCTTTGAGGTCAGGAAGCGTTAGGCTCATCATGAGAGTCTCGATCAACGTGGCAAACCCTCAAGGTAGGGGAATAGGGACTTCGCATTTCTACAAAGCCCCTCCTCCATTGCTAAGGTGCCATGATTAATTTTCTCACAAGAAAGGTTAGTGTTAACTCCCTGTTTCATCATTACGACACAACAAGATTATCAAATCGCAAGATGTTTAAGACCCGGAATTTTCCATTCATAAATTGTAGATGTATTACAAGAGTTGAGGATTTTCTCCTTTTTAAAAGAAAAGAACTAGATTGAGAAATAAAAAGTTTGTGCCCCTTTATTTGGCTCCTGGGGTCTTGTTTATAAAGAATTCGGTGCCCTTTCCGCTGCTAGGTTATCGGGCCTGCATGGGCCCTGACTGGCCAGTTTTTTTCTTAGTCTCGGGCATTAGGCTCTTAGTCGTCCTTGTGGTGCTAATTATTGTCTTCAAAGTGAGGGTCCCGGTCAACTAGGGCTTTTCCGAGACTAATATGGGCTTGTTGCCGTGGTGGTTTTCGGATGGCATTTGAACTCCGGGTAGCAACTCCTGGGTGAAGGCTCCCGGATGCAAGCTTCTAGATGAAGGCTTCCGGCTTTCTCTTGAATACTTAGAGGAGCTTGTCCTCGTGATGTATGTTGATAGTTTCCGGTTTGAAACGTTATTGGTTCCTGTACTAGTAAATTATTACTGATAACCTGTATCTCTGCTAGGGTCCCGATTAGCCTTTTGTGGAGCTATTGGGACAATCTGGTTTTCTGGAAGATAGCTTTCGTTGATGTCTCTGTTGTTTATCGATGTAACCTTTCGTCATTCATGAAATAGCTCTTTCGGAAGCTGGTTCCGGATAATCTTTATATACTTCTGACGTGATACCATTCCCTTCAGGACTCTCTTGCCGGGTAGACCCTATCTGATAGGCTCTGTCGGATAAACTTCGCTATCGTTTTGTAGGCTCTGAACGCCTTTCTTCCTAGGGGGGTGTGCCAGTTTGTGTTGGTCTCAAATCATTCTTTCCTGCTTTTAGTTCTCCATTTGTTCTTTCAGAAGGTTCTTTTGCGTTTGTGTTCCTCCGATACGCCTTCACTGTTAGCTTATATTAGGGGTTTATTTTGGTAGTAACATTTGCCCTCCTCTAGCACAGGGGTGTTTTCGACTTTCCAAGTCAAACTTTTCTTTCTAGATTCTTTTTCTATTGAGTCATTCCTTAATGCTAGATTTCATTATGAAACCTTGACAGTAATTTTAAATCAACCCTCGCTTGGGTAACCTGAAGAATGAAGATCAAACTTATCCTTTAGGCATTTGTTGAGAACGAAACCGACCCATACTAGGGTATTGATAGGAGATCGGAAATCCCTTCCAGCATTATGAAGACCCAAATTAATCCAAACCCGGATATTAACATATAGGAGACCGAAACCCCTTCCGGTATTTGTGGGTAGTCGAATTAACCCAAATTTGGGTATTAATATGGATAGAAGACCGGAAACCTCTTCCGACATTTGTGAAGAGACAAATCGACCATGATTCGGGTATTAATATAGATAGAAGATTGGAAGCCTCTTCCGGCATTTGTGAAAAGCAGAATCATCCCAGATTCGGCTATTTATATATAGAAAACTGGAACCCCCTCGGGTATTTGTGAAGAGCCGAATCGACCCAGATTCGGGTATTAATACAGATAGAAGACCGGAAACCTCTTCCGGCATTTGTAAAGAGTCGAATCAACCCAGATTCGGGTAGTAATATATAGAAGACCAGAACCCCCTCTGGTATTTGTGAGGAGCCGAATCGACCTAGATTCGGGTATTAATATATAGAAAACCGAAACCCCCTCCGGTATTTGTGAAGAGTCAAATCGACCCAGATTCGGGTACTAATGTAGATAGACGGTCGGAACCCCTTTCGGTATTTATTGTTTTGGCATCCCTTTTGGATTTGATTTGTGAAACAGAGGTTGTACGTGCTTCCTGAGCCACTCCTTAGGCTTTTGATGTCAAATCAAAGGATGTACGTGCTTTGTTGGCCACTCTCTAGGCCTGTGCGTTCGGTGCGCTTGGCTAGCTTATCCACAAGCAGGGCTCAAGGAATTACCCGACCTCCCTCCAGGAGGCACCTTATCCGGACCATCATAGGCGATGACAAGTTCTTAGAAACTGAGACGGCGCCATCGTAGGTGTTAATGATCTTTTTCGTCAACACCCGAATTACAGAATGTAATGTGCGTGTTCACAAAATTTTCCGGGGTCATGGCTCAAAATTCTCAGGAAATGATCCTGAATCTAGGATGGGTAGATTTCTGGGCCATGACAACTGCACTTTGTATTTCAATAAGAAGAAAATAGGCTAAAGCCTCCCTTGAGTTCATGGATGAGAGCATCGCAATATTCGATGGCTCCTTTGTATTAGATCTTCCTGGGGGAGGAGTCTAAATTACAACGGAGGTCAAGCTAGGAATGCATATACGATTTTATCACATCAATGTTTGAGAAGCGTTAGGCTCAACATGAGGGTATGGATCAATCATGGCGACTCCGTAAGGTGAGGAGGAAGGGAATTCATATTTCTATCAAGTTCCCTTCCTCCGCCACTAGAGCACCTTGATTGATCTCCTCATCAAATAGGTTAGTGTTAACTCCCTGTTTCACCATTATGATACTGCAAGATTATCAAATCGTATGACATATGGGACTCAGAATTCTCCATTTATAGATTGTAGATAGATTACAGGAATTGATGATTTGCTCTCCTTGAGAAAGAAGGAGCTAAATTGAGAAATGAAAAGTTCGTCCCCCATTGCGGAGTGTCTGGGGTCCTATTTATAGAGAATCCGGGGTCTTTCCATCAGTAGGTTGTTGGGCCTGAACGATTCCTGTCGGCCGCTTATTTTTGGGTTTTGGGCATCGGCCTGTCGGTCCTTCTCGTGGTGCCAGTTACAGTTCTTTGAAGCGATAGCTCCAGATGATTTGGGGTCTCTCCTAGGTGGAAGGGGGCTTGTTGCCGCGATAGATCGCGGAGGCGTCTTGAATTTCTTGGCGAATACTCTTAGTGTCGGTCCTTCATTGTGGGCTTTTGGATGTAGGCTTTCGACTTTATCGTAGGTACTCGGAGGGGCCCGCCCTCATGCCGTACGCAAATGTCTGCCGATTTAGAACCGTTAATGGTTCAAGTACTAATTGAATTAGTACGAGCAGCCCATATCCTTACTTGAGTCTCGGTTTAGCCTTCCGGTTTGGCTCTCTGGATGGTAGCTTTCGGTGATACTCATGTTACTTACGGAAGTAACCCCTTTCTATATACATGGAGTCATTCTTCGAGGGTTGATTTCAAACCATCTTTATGCTTTGACCCGATACTCTTCCTCTTTTAATGTGTTGGTATCCATCGGTTGATTCTTAGCGGATAGATCTCGTCATATGAACCCTTGCCGAAACCTAGTAGGTTTCGGGTCCCTTTTCTCCAGAGGGGGTATCGGCCTGAGTTGCTATAGAGTTCCTCGTCATTTCCTTATACTCATTTGACATCCCTTCACATACCGTCTTGTGCCAAGATCATATTGGTAGTAACATTTTTCCCCCTTTTAGTGAAGGGGCGTCTTCGACTTTCCAAGTCAAGCTTCTTTCACCCAGCCTTCGTCTATTTGCTTGCCAATTATTTTCCCATGCTAAGTTATGCCACAGGTCTTGTCAAAGAGACTTGTTTTCAATGCCTTGTGGAGGAATGAAGTAACCTAGATTCAAGCTTTGATGGAAGATCGAAAACCTCTTCCGATAATAATGTTGAATCGAACACTATCCGGGCTCGGACGAATCCAGATTAAAGAGCTGAATCCGTCCAGATTCGAGAACTTAAAGATTGAAGGCCGGGAACCTTCCCGGTGTTAATGAAGAGCTGGATCCAGCCAGATTTGGGTGTTTGTAATTGAGGACCGGAAACCCTTCCGGCATTTCTAAAGAGCCGAATCTACCCAAATTCAGGTATTTTTAGATTTAAGGACCAGAAACCCTTCCGGCATTACTAAAAAGCCGAATCCACCCATGTTCGGGTAATTGTCTAGAGAACCGGACCTCCTTCGATATTAATAGAGCGCCGAATCGGCCCAGATTTGAGTATTAGTATAAAGAACTGGAACCTCCTCCTCCATTAATAGAGCACCGAGTTGACCCAGATTCGGGTATTAGTATAAAGAACCGGAACCTCCTCTGGTATTAATGGAGCGGCGAATCGACCTAGATTCATGTATTAATTTAGAGAACCGGAACGTCCTCTGGTATTAATAGAGCGTTGAATCGACCCATATTCGGGTATTAGTACAAAGAACCGGAACCTCCTTCGATATTAATAGAGTGCTGAATCGACCTAGATTCGAGTATTAGTTTAGAGAACCGGAACCTCCTCCAGTATTAATAGAGCGAGTACCCCCTTTGGATTTGATTCAGGAAGTAGAGGTTGTATGTGCTTCTTGAGCCTCCCCTTAGGATTTTGTTGTCAAAGCAGCGGATGTACGTATATTGTTGGCCACTTCATGGGCCTGTGCGTCCGGAGCGCATGGATAGCTTATCCACAAGCAAGGCCCAAGGACTGACCCGACCTCCCTCCATGAGGCGCCTTATCCTGAACATCGTAGGAGATGATAAGGGCTTAGAAACTTAGACGGGGACATCATAGGCGCAGAACTAAGGTTTACTCTTTTGATGCTCTACACGGGCCATCGTGGGCACCGATAGAGGCTTATATGCCACCACCTTCCAAGGGGTGCCCGATCTTGACCATTGTAGGCAATGATAGGAGTTTGCGCTCCCTTCTACGGGTAATGTGGAACATAAGCAGAGGTAGGACGTGCTCTTATGCGAGCACAGGTAGGACGTGCTTATTTCGAGCAAAGGTAGGGCGTACTCTTCTACGAGCAGAGGCAAGGCGTGCTAATTTTTAGATGCACCGCTACAATCATCTCTGATGTGAAACGGCGGCTTATGCTTTCGATGCTTTAACCCTGCCCCCTCTGGTTTGGGCAAGGAGAAAGACTGACACAATCACCTCCCTTCGGGGGATGCCTCGCCCCGGCCAATTTGGCGATAACAAGGGATTCAATCCTCTTTTTTTCCAGCTTGAACCCTTTTAGGTTTCTTACGAGCAACTGGGAGGGTTTCCATGCCCTAGTTGCATAACGATTTCTTGGAGAAAATATCTTGTCTTCTATTCTTTTATGGTTGGAAAATATAGCCTCAAATGTTTCGAGTTCCATGTCCTTGGAACAAGATCGCTGTTGGGCCTACATAGCCGATATGTGCTAGGTATGACTTCTTGATGGACAATTAGTAGTCCTTCCCTATTTGGAGCGAGAGGACCATCAGCCGAATCTTTGGTGTTAGCCATTTCTTTTCGTAGTACCAATTCACTCTTAGTAAAGGTCCTAGCTTTGACCTTCGAATTGTAATATTTTGTGATCCTTCTTTGGTATTCGGCGGTTCTGATTGCAGCCATATCCCTCAGTTCCTGTATCAAGTCTAATGATTCTTTTCTTTACTCCTGGTTGGGGTCAAATGCATATTCTATCCTTTGGCGCGACGGAATTTCGACCTCAACCGGAAGCATAGCCTCGCAAACATATGTCAGGGAAAAGGGGGCGTGTCCCATAGCTGTTTTGGTGGAAGTCCTGTATGCCCATAGTACTATAGGCAACTCCTCCGCCCAATTTCCTTTGGCCTGATTTTGACATTTCTTAAGGATCGTCTTAATGGTCTTATTTGCGGATTCCACAGATCCATTAGCTTTCGGATGGCCCACTGAGGAGAAACTTTTGATGATTCCATTTTTCTCGCAGAACCGGGTGAATTCTTCACTCTCGAATTGTGTTCTGTTATCCGATATGATCTTATGGGGGATCCTGAAGCGAGTAACGATATTATTTATTACAAATCTTAACACTTTCTTGGATGTGATAATCGAAAGGGGTTCTGCCTCTACACACTTGGTGAAATAGTCGATAGCTACTGCGACATATTTAGCTCCTCCCTTAGCGAATGGCAAGGGCCCGATCAAATCTATCCCCCATATATCGAAAGGCCAAGGGCTCGGTATAGTGGTTAGGTTGCTGGGGAGAAGTCGTGGTACCTTAGAGTACTACTGACATTTTTCACATCCCTTGACTTATTCAACCGCTTGACTAACCATCCGTAGCCAATAATAACCCTGTCACATGACGCTTTTGGCCAGTTTAACCCCATTGGAATGGTCCCCGCACCATCCTTCGTGAGTTTCTTTTAATAGGCCGAGTCCAACTTCAAAACTTACACACCTTAGATAAGGAAGTGAGTTTTTATAAAGTACTCCATCTATGATTATGAATGTGGGAGCTTGGTGTTTTATCTTTCTTGCATCTTGCTTACTAAGGGGTAATGTCCTTTCCAAGAGGCAGTCCTCTATGGGAGCCATCCATGTAACTTCCCGTTGAGGGCGTGCTTCCGTTATGGGGGATTCCTTCTCAGAGTTGCCTTCTTGGTCTCCTCCGTCTCTCTTTCTTAAGGCTTGGAATCGGGTCAAAACCAACAACTCTTTTCCTATTTCCGATTCTTTCTTTTCAATGCTGGGCATCTCCTGATATCCCATCGACACTATCCGGGTTTTGGGGGATCCTTCGGAGCAGGCAAATTTGGTTAGCAAATCCGCCTTAGTATTCTCCCCGTGGGTATTTGATGAACTGAGAAGTCTTCAAACAAGGAAAGCATCTTTATTACCTTATTTATGTATATGATGAGTTGCTTGTCTTTGGTTTGATATGTCTATTTTATTTGGTTGTACCCCGAATAAGCATCCATAAGGGATAGTATCTTATGTCCACTCGTGGCATCAACCAACTGATCGATCCATTCAATAGGGTAACAATCTTTTAGACAAGCTTTGTTTAAATCCATGTAATCGACACACGTCCTCCACTTCCCGTTGGACTTCTTCACTAGCACGGGATTGGCTAACCATTTTGGGTAATGGACCTCTCAGATAAACCCGTTAGTTTCCAGCCTTTTGACTTCCTCCTTCAAGGCTTCAATCCGGATCCTATTAATTTGTCTCTTCTTCTGCCGGATCGGAATTATCGAAGGGTTGATGTTTAAGGCATGGCTCATAATTGAAGGATCAATACCAACCATGTCCGAATGGGTCCAGGCGAAAATGTCTTTGTTAAGCTGTAGGAAGCGGATTAAGTTGCTTCGGAGAGGTTCCATTAGCTTTTTCCCTATATTGATGACCTTCGATTTATCCTTTGAGTCAATGTTTACTTCTCCTACCTCTTCTGTTGCTTTAATCCTTTTGATGTCTCCTCTAGAATCTAAATCTTTGATAATTTATCCTTCTTTAGTCGAGTTCACATCATTGTCCCTTTTCCTCTTCCTTTTCAGAGAAGTGTACCTACCATCAGTGCGTTTGTCAGTCTTATTTATTTTTTCTTGGCTTCAAATGAGGGATGTAAGAATCCCTTATCTGAAAGCAAAAAATAGTAGAAGAATCAAAATACGAAGAATACTCCCTTTTGTATTTTTTGACCGCTGCAAAGTACAAGTCTCGGGAGCTAAACTGTTCTCCCCAGATGGTATCCCATCCCTGTTTGGTCAGAAATTTTAACATGAGATATTTGGAAGAAACGAAGGCATCCATCTCCTCTAAAGTCGGTCATCCGAAGAAGGCATTGTAATAGGACGGCTGATCAATCACGACGAAGAGAGTTTCGAAAGTCCTATGGAGAGGGGACAACCCTAATTGAACCAAGAGGTTGATTTGAACCACCGAAGTTAACCCTTTGTTGTTGAACCCGAAAATCAGTTCGTTGCTAGGCTCCAACTTCTTTTCGGAAATTCCCATCTAATCGAAGGCGTGCTTGAAGATGACATTGACAGCGCTTCCGGTATCCACCAATATTTTAGAAACGACCGAAAGCCCTATCCATGCCGTTATCATGAGGGGGGCGTTATGTGGGTGACGGACCCCTTTCTTCATTTCTTCCGGAGAATCAAGAGGTTATGCATTCTGAGGGCATAACGCGTGCTTTTCAATGATGGTTCCTCCTGTATGGAGAAGATTCACTCTAAGTCTTCTTTCACATATTGGTTCCTGGCTTTCGGACAGCTTCCGGTAGGGTGAGGTCCCTCATGAATCACATTGATTCAGTTCACGGGCGGCCCCAAATCTTGGTTTCTCTCCCCCGTAGTGACTCCTATCGTATTTACCAAAACCCTCTGCTGTCCTCCTGCACGTTGAGCTAGTGCTGATCTACTTGAAACAAACTCCATCAGGTGCCCCACCCGGATTAGTTTCTGGATAATCCAGTCTAAGACCTTGCATTCGTTTGTCTTGTGCCCGTTGGTTTTATGGAACTCGCAGTATTTACCGCCGGCATGAGGTTCAGGACAATTTTTGGCTTTGAACGAGACAGGGAAGTTATTGACCCTTTCTTTTGTGACAGCATACACATACGAGATGGGCTTGTTCAAGGCAACCGTGTTGGTGTTAGAGTCTTCCCATCTCGATCTCCTCTGAGCCCCTTTCGGGAGCTTTCGTCCGAAGTTCGACCTTCCTCCCTCTCCTCGAGGCTCGAACTTCCTCTTTGTGAGGTATAGTTCATCCATGCGGATAAACTTGTCGGCTTGGAAATGAAAATCATGCAAGTCCCTACAGCCATGGATATATAACTCCTTCCAAAAGGGGTGTTTTTTATTAACCCTGAATATATGGCGATCAGCTTGTTGCGGTCATTCATATCTTTGCCTTTTAAGTCCTTGATGTTGAACCTTTTGAGATAGTCCAGGAGAGACTCCCCTTGTCTCTGGTTGATGTTAGCGATTACCGTATAATCTACGGTTGGATCTTTGCAGATGCATAACAGCGCGGAGAATTCATAAGAGAATTGCTTCCACGAGTAAATGGTGTTTTCCCTGTACCAGTGATACCATTTCACCGCTGCACCCTGGAAGGTCACAGGGAAGAGGCGACATCTGACAGCTCCGGAAGCATAGTAAAGATCCATCTTCCTATCGAAATCCATCAAATGGTCATCGGGGTCAGTCGTTCCCAGATATTTCATGGTTGGGACTTTGACTCTTGACGATATCACAGTGTTCATAATCTCATCAATGAACGGGTCTACCCTCTTGTTGTCGTTAACCTTGTCATCCTGGGTTCTCTTACCCTTGCTTCCCAGTAAGTCCTTGATGATCTTCTTAGTGACATCTCTGATGTAAGCCTCCATGTTGTCATAATCTTCTCTCTTGGGGTCATATGCTTTGGAAGTGGAGCTCCTGGACCGTTCCTGCTCGCATTGATTTCCTAGATGATCTACTCCCATCAGATGAGACTTCATTTTCTTGGAAGAGGTTTCTTTAGGTCTCCCTTTCTCTTTTGACTGTTGAACGGGGGCCTTCCTTTTTAGAGATTCATTCATCTCTCTCTCTGACTGGATTTGGTGAGCCTCGAGGACTTCTGCATCTATACAGCGTTGACCTGATCCCACATTTCTTGGAGTTACTTTTCCAAGGCCCAGATTCTCGTGACATTATCCTCCATGGCATTTGGATCTGGTAGCAGCTGTGGGTTAGGTGCAGCCTCTTTCTCGTTATTATTCGAGTTGAGTGTTGGGCCCTCATTTCCTTCAAGGGTGACATTGGGGTCCAGTTCTTTGTTTTTTCCCTTTAATTTCTTCATCTTCATTGTTTCCTACCATGGAACAATGAATTCAGCTAGTTAGTTTAAACAAATTAACCATAGGATCGGAGGTTCAGGCCTCTCCCTCTAGCACCAAAATGTTAGCGATATTTTTCTTCAACACCCGAATTACAGAATGTAATGTGTGTATTCCTGAAATATGTCGTGGTCATGGCTCAAAATTCTCAGGAAATGATCCTGAATCTGGGATGGGTAGGTTTCTGGGCCATGACAACTGCACTGTGTATTTCAATAAGAAGAAAACAGGCTAATGCCTCCCTTGAGTTCATGGATGAGAGCATTGCAATATTCGCTAACTTCGATGACTCCTTTGTATTAGATCTTCCTAGGGGAGGAGTTTGAATTACAACGGAGGTCGAGCTAGGAATTCATATACGATTTTGTCACATCAATGTTTGAGAAGCGTTAGGCTCAGTATGAGGGTATGGATCAATCATGGCGGCGCCATAAGGTAATGAGGAAGGGAATTCATATTTCTATCAAGTTCCCTTCCTCCGCCACTGGAGCACCTTGATTGATATTCTCATCAGAAAGGTTAGTGTTAACTCCCTGTTTCATCATTATGATACTAAAAGATTATCAAATCGCATGACATATGGGACTCGAAATTCTCCATTTATAGATTGCAGAAATATTATAGGAATTGATTATTTGCTCTCCTTAAGAAAGACGGAGCTAAATTGAGAAATGAAAAGTTCATCCCCCATTACAGAGTATCTGGGATCCTATTTATAGAGAATCCGCGATCTTTCCATCAATAGGTAGTTGGGCCTGAACGATTCCTGTTGGCTGCTTATTTCTGGGTTTCAGGCATCGGTCAATCGGTCCTCCTCTTGGTGCCGGTTATAGTCCTTTGAAGTGATGGCTCCGGGTGAATTAGGGTCTCTCCTAAGTGGAAGAGGGCTTGTTGCCATGACAGATCGCAGAGGCATCTTTGATTTCTTGGCGAATGCTCTCAGTGTCGGTCCTTTGTTGTGGGCTTTCAGATGTAGGCTTTCGTCTTTATCATGGGTACTCGGAGGGGCCCGCCCTCATGCCGTATGCAAATGTCTATTGATTTTGAACCGTTAATGGTTCAGGTACTAAGTGAATCAGCACAAGTAGCCTGTATCCTTACTTGAGTCTCGGTTTAGCCTTCCGGTTTGGCTCTCTGGAAGGTAGCTTTCGATGATACTCGTGTTACTTACGGAAGTAACCCCTTTCTACATCCATGGAGTCATTCTTCGAGGGTTGATTTCAAATCATCATTTTGCTCTAACCCGGTACCCTTCCTCTTTTAACGTGTTGGTATCCATCAGTTGATTCTTAACGAATAGATTTCGTCGGATGAACCCTTGCCCAAAACTCTAGGTTCCGGGTACCTTTTCTCCAAATGGGGTATCGGCCTGAGTTGCTTTCGAGTTCCTCATTCTTTTCTTATACTCATTTGACATCCCTTTACCTACTGTTTTGTGCCAAGATCATTTTGGTAGCAATAGTAGGCACAGAACTAGATTTACTCTTTTGATGCTCTATACTGACCATCGTAGGTTCTAATAGAGGCTTATACGCCACCACCCTCTGAGGGGTGCCCTATCCTGACCATCGTAGGTGATTATAGGGGTTTCCGCTCCCTTCTGCGGGTAACACGGAACATAAGCAGAGGTAGGGCGTGCTCTTCTATGAGCAGAGGTAAGACGTGCTTAGTTCTAGCAGAGGCAAGGAGTACTCTTCTACGAGCAGAGGCAGGGCTTGCTAATTTTAGATGCACTGCCACGACCATTTCTGGTGTGAAACGTAGGCTTATGCATTTGATGCTTTAACCTAGCCCTCTCCGAGTTGGGCATGGAGAAAGACTAATACACCATCCCCCTCTGGGAGGTGCCTCATCCTGACCAAATTTGGCGATGACAAAGGATCTGATCCTTTTTTTAGCTTGACCCCTTTTGTGTCTCTTTTTAGCTACTCGAAGGGTTTTCGTGCCTTTAGTTACATAATCATCTATGGGGGAAAGTCTTTTTCTTTATTCCTTTATCATTGAGAAATATGGCCTTAAATGTTCCGAATTCCATGTTCTTGTAACAAGGTCACCATTGGGTCTGCATAGCCGATATGTTCCGGGCGTAACTTCTTGATGGATGTTCCGGGGTGCTTCCCAATATGGACCGAGAGGACCATCTGTTGAGTTCTTTGTGTTAGCCATCACTTTTCATAACACTAACTATCCTTTTGCAAAGGTTTTAGTTCTTTGTGTTGAGTTGTAGTATTTCGTAATCCTCCTTCGATAATCAGCGGTTCTGATTGTAGCCTCATCTCTTAGGCCTTGTATGAAGTCTAGTGATTCCTTTCTCAACTCTTGATTGGGGTCAAACGCATGTGCTATCCTTCTATTTGACGGGATTTTGACCTCAATCGGAAGCAATCCATATGTCAGGGAGAAGGGGGTGTGTCCCATGGCTTTTTTGGTAAAGGTTCTGTATGCCCAAAGCACTAAAGGAAACTCTTCTGCCCAATTTCCTTTGGCTTGATTTAGGCCTTTTTTAAGGATTGTCTTAATGGTTTTATTGGCGGATTCCACTGCTTTGTTAGCTTTCGGATGAGCTACCGAGGAGAAACTTTAGATGATTCCATTCTCCTCTCAAAATTGGGTGAACTCTTCACTTTAGAATTATGTTCCATTATCTGATATGATTTTGTAAGGGATTCCAAAGTGGGTAACGATATTTTTTATTATGAATCTTAACACTTTTTTGGGGGTGATGGTTGGAAGGGGTTCTGCCTCCACCCACTTGGTGAAGTAGTTGATAGCTACTACATCATACTTAGCTCCACCTTTGGAAATTGGTAAGGGTCCGGTTAAATCTATTCCCTATACATCGAATGGCCAGGAGCTTGATATAGTGGTTAGTTCGCAAGGAGGAAGTCGAGGCACCTTACAGTACGTTTGACACTTATCACATTTCTTAACGTACTCAACTACTTGACTAACCATCCGCAACCACTAATAACCTTGTTGCATGACCCTTTTGGCAAGATTAACTCCACTGGAATAGTCCCCACGCCATCCCTCTTGAGCTTCATTCAACAGGCTAAGTCCATCTTCAGAACTTACACATCTTAAATATAGAAGCGAATGTCCCTTTTTATAGCGTATATATCCTTAATCACAAATGTAGCTTGGTGTTTTATCCTCCTCGCATCTTGCTTACTAAGGGGTATTTTCATTTAAGAGATAATCTACTATCGGAATCACCCATGTAACTTTGTGATGGCAACTTGTTTCCGTTAAGGGAGGTTCCCCATTAGAGTTACCCTCTTTGTCTCCTTCATCCTCCCTTGTCAAGGCTTGGGATCTAGTTAAGACAAATAACTCTTTCCCCATTTCCAATTCCTCTCGCTTGACACTAGGCCTTTCTTGATACCCCACAGGAATTATTCGAGTTTCTGGGCCCTCTGGGAATGAGCTAGCTTGGCTAGTGAATCTACTTAGGCATTCTCCCCGCGGGGTATTTGATGAACTAAGAAGTCCTCAAATTAGGAAAGCATCTTTAGTACCCTTTTCATATATAAGACTAGCCGCTCATCCTTGGTTTGATATGTCTGTTTTATTTAGTTTACCATCAGTTGCGAATCACTAAAGATTTCTATTCGCGGTATCTTCAACTGTAGTGCCAGATTCAAACCAGCTATCATCGATTCATACTCGGCCACATTATTAATTGCAGGGAATTTTAACTTCGTAGCGTAGTGAAAGCAGTGTCCGTCAGGGATAATTATAACATAACTTGCCCTGCTTGTTAGAAGCTCCATCTACGAAGAGCTGCCACCTGGTCTTTGAGTCATTTTTTTAACTGATTGTTCTGGAATGAAGCTTGTGCATTAATTCCGGAAATCTACGAGAGCTTGTCCTTTAATTACTGCTCGAGGGTGGAACTCAATCTCGTATTGGCTAAGCTCGAAACCCCATTTAATTAGCCTCCCTGAGGTTTCTGGTTTGCTGAACACTTGCTTGAGCGTAAAACTAGTTAAAACTCTAGTAGGGTGAGCTTGAAAGTAACCTCTGAGCTTTCGCGTGGTAAGGATTAGGCAATACGCTAGTTTCTCTATAACAGGGCATCGGGTTTCTATATCCTTTAGCCTTCGGGTAACGTAGTAAATGGGGTGTTGAGTCCCATTACTATCTCTTATCCGGACTGAGCTTACAACATGTTCTGAAACAGCCATATATATGTATATCTCTTCTCCCTTCTCGAGATTGGATAAAACCGGAGGCATTCCTATATAAACTTTCAATTCTTGGAATGCTTTCCTACACTCTTCATTCCATTCGATTTTTTTTTTCTTAATAACATCGAAGAAATGGACACATTTGTCAGTTGTTTTGGAAATGAACCTACTGAGGGCTGCTACTTTCCTATTTAGACTCATGACCTCTTTGCTTGTCCTGGGCTCTTCCATGTCTCTTTTAGCTTGGATTTGGTCAGGGCTAGCTTCAATCCCTTGCTCACTTACCACATATACTGGAAAATTTCCGGATTGAACTCCGAAAGAACACTTTAGAGGGTTTAGCTTCATTTGGTAACTCCTTAAGACATCGAACATTTCCTCCAAATCCTTTAAATGGTTTTCTGTTTTGGTGGACTTCACTAGCATGTCATGCACATATACCTCCATATTGCGCCCTATTTGTTCTTGGAACATCCTATTTACCGGTCTTTATTATGTTGCTCTCCCGTTCTTCAACCCGAAGGACATCACTTTATAGCAAAACGTTCCCCAATTAGTGATAAAGCTTGTACACTCCTTGTCGGGTTTATGCACATGAATTTGGTTCTACCCCGAGCAAGCATCCATAAGGGATAGTATCTTGTGACCACTAGTGGCATCAACTAATTAGTCAATCCGCTGAAGGGGATAACAATCTTTTAGATAAGCCTTGTTTAAATCTGTGTAATCAACACACGTTCTCTACTTCCCATTGGACGTCTTCACTAGTACGGGATTGGCTAACCATTTCAGGTAAAGGACTTCTCGGATAAACCCGTTAGTTTCCAACCTCTTAACGTCCTCCTTTAAGGCCTCTATCCGGTCTCTATTATATTGTCACTTCTTTTGCCAGACCGGGGTTACCGAAGTATCGATGTTCAAGGCATGGCTCATAACAGAAGGGCCGATATCGATCATGTATGAATGGGTCTAAGCAAAAACATCTTTGTTGAGTTGTAGGAACCGGATTAGGTCGCTTCTGAGGGGCTCTATTAGCGTTTTTTCCTATGTTGACGACCTTCAATTTATCCTTTGAATCAACATTTACTTCTTCCACATCTTCTATTGGTTTTGTTCTTTCAGTGTCTCCTCTAGAATCCAAATCCATGACGATTTCTCCCTCTTCAGTCAGATTTACATAATCGGACCTTTTCCTTTTTCTTCTCAAAGAAATGTACCTACCATTTGCACGTTTGTTAGCCTTACCAATTTTTATCTTAGCTTTGAATGTGGGATGCAAGGATCCCCTATCCGAAGGTATAAAAATAGTAGAAGAATCAAAGTATGAACAACACTCTCTTTTGTATTTGTCAATCATTGCGAAGTATAATTAACAAGAACTAAACTGTCCTTCCCTGATGGTACCCCATCCCTATTTGGTTAGGAATTTTAACATAAGATACTTGGAAGAAACAAAGGCGTCCATCTCCTCCAAAGCTGGTGGCCCAAAGAAGGCGTTGTAATATGATGGTTGATCGATCAAAACAAAGAGAGTCTCGAAGATCCTATGGAGCGGAGACAGTCCAACTTAAACCAGAAGGTTGATTTGCCCTATTGGAGTTAACTCCTTGTTGTTGAAGCCGATGATTGGTTAATTGCTTGGTTCTAAATTTTTCTCAAAAGTTCCCATCTGATCGAAAGCGTGCTTGAATATGACATTGACGGTACTCCCTGTATCTACAAGGATCTTTGAAACAACAGAGAGCCCTATTTGGGTTGTTATCATAAGGGGATCATTATGCGGGTGACATACCCCTTTTTCATTTCTTTTGGAGAAACCACTAGGTTGTGAATTTTGAGAGCGTAACATGCATTCTTTAACGATGGTTCCTCTTGAACGGAGAATATTCCCTCCATGGCTTCTCTCGTATATTGAATCCTTGCTTTCAGACAGCTTTGGGCAGGGTGTGGCCCTCCATGGGTCACGCTGATTCGATTTATGGGTGGCCCCAAGTCTAGGTTGCTCTCTTCCATAGCAACTCCTTTCGCATTTACCAAAACCTTCTACTGTCCACTTGCATGTTGAGCTGATGTTGTCTTGTTTAAAACTAATTCCTTCATATGTCCCTCTCAGATCATCTTCTAATAATCTCGTCCAATACCTTGCACTCGTCAGTCTTATGTCTGGTGGTTTTGTGGAATTCACCATACTTACCACTGGAATAAGGTTCAGGGCAGTTCTTGGCTTTAAACGAGACGGGGAAGTATTAACCTTTTCTCTTGCAACAGAATACACATACAAGATGGGCTTGTTTAGAGCCACCGAGTTGGTATTAGAATCTTCCCACCATGACCTCTTTTGATTTCCTTTTAGGAGATTTTGCCTAAAGTTCGACCTTCCTCCTTTCCCTCGAGGCCCGAACTTCCTCTTTGTGAAGTGCAATTCATCCATGTGAATAAACTTGTCAGTTTGGAAATGTAAGTCTTGTAAGTCTTTACAACCGTGAATATATAACTCCTTCCAAAAGGGGGTGTTTTCAATTAATTAACCCTGAGCGTACAGCAATCAACTTGTCACGGTCATTCATATCCTTGGCCTTCAGAGCCTCGATGTTGAACTTCTTAAGATAATCTCCCACAGACTCCCTTTGTCTCTGTTCGATGTTAGCAATGACTGTGTAGTCAGCTGTTCGATCTTTGCAGATCCAGAACTGCGTGGAAAATTCGTAGGAGAACTGTTTCTACGAGTAAATGGTGTTTTCCCTATACTGGTGGTACGACTTCGCCGCTGTCCCTTGAAAGGTAACCGGGAAAAGGCGGCATCTGACGGATCTGGAAGCGTTGTAGAGATCTATCTGGCTGTCGAAAGCCATTAGATGATCGTCAGGTTCGGTTGTCCCAAGATACTTTATGGTTGGAACCTTCACTCTCGATGGTATTATGGTGTTCATGATTTCATCGATAAACGGAGCTACTCTTTCGTTGTCATTAATCATGCCATCATGGGTCCTCTTCCCCTTCCCAGTAAGTCCTTGACAGTCTTCTAGGTGAGGTCTTTGATGTAAGCTTCTGTGTTGTCATAGTTTACTCTCTTGGGATCATAACCGTTGATGGTGGAACTCCCGAACTGTTCCTGCTTGCATTGATTCCCTTGATGGTCTACTCCCATCAGATGGGACTTCTTCTTCTTAGAAGAAGTCGCCTTAAGCTTCTCCTTTGCTTCCGAATGCTGAACGGGAGCCTTTCTTTTCAGAGATTCATCCGTCTCTCTCTGACTAGATCTGGTGAACCTTAAGGACTTCTGTTCCTGGACAACGTTGATCTGAGCCTGCATTTTTCGGAGTTGCTTCTCCGAGACCAAGATTCTTGTGACATTATCTACCATGGCGTTTGAGTTTGGTGGTTGTTGTGGATTCGATGTGGCTCCTCTTTCGTTATTATCTGGGTTGAGCGTTAGATCCACATTTCCTTCAACGGTTGTAATAGGATCCAATTCCTTGTTTCGTTCCTCCAATCTTTTCGATTTCATCTTTCCTGCCATGGAGCAATTAATTCACCAAATTAATTTCGAAAAATCAACCATAAGAGCGTGGGTTCATGCCCTCCTTCTGGCGCGAAAATGTTAATGATATTTTCTGTCAACACCCGGATTAAGTTATTTAGGACATGTGTTGATGGGATTTGACACTGTCATGACTTAGAGTTATTGAAGGTCATTTTGAAGCCTACGAATCTAAGCTAATCAACCTTCCCTTAGGCATCGGAATTTTGATTCTAAAGATTAGTTATCTTGCCACCGAAGGATAGACATCATATATGCTCTACGGCAATGTTCTGAAATGACCTTAGGAAGGTTATTTAACTTGATATTGCCAGTTTTTATGAAATCAGTTGCTCCCTAAATCATGGAAGTGATGCCATGTACTGTGATAAGAAGAAAACAGGCTAACACATCTCGCTATTTTGGGAAAGAAGGCATTGCAATGTTCATTAACCCAGACGATTATTCCACGCCAGACGAACACAAAAAGGGGTCCGGATTGCGTCAGAGATCGAGTTACAAACTCACAGCTGACCCCCTTTCTCTGTGGTCAGGAAGCATTAGGCTCATCATGGGAGTGTCGATCAACATGGCAAACCATCGAGGCATGCGAAATGGGACTTCGCATTACTACAAAGCCGCTCCTCCATTGCTAAGGTGCCATGATTGATTTTATCATAAGAAAGGTTAGTGTTAACTCCCTGTTTCAACATTATGGCACAACAAGATTATCAAATCGCAAGATGTATAAGACTCGGAATTCTCCATTCATAAAGTGTAGATGTATTACAAGAGTTGAGGATTTGCTCCTTTTTAGAAGAAAAGAACTAGATTGAGAAATAAAATGTTTGTGCCCCTTTATGTGGCTCCTAGGGTCTTATTACAGAGAATTCATGGCCCTTTCCGCTGCTAGGCTATAGGGCCTGCATGGGCCTTAGCTGGCCGCGTTTTTTTGGTCTTGGGCGTTTGGCTCTCGGCCGTCCTTGTTGTGCTAATTATAGTCTTAAAAGTGAGGGTCCCAGTCAAGTGGGCTTTTCTGAGACAAACATGGGCTTGTTGCCGTGGTAGTTTTCGGATGGCATTTGAACTCCCGGTAGCAGCTCTTGGGTGAAGGCTCCCGGATGCAAGCTTCTAGATGTAGGCTTCCGGCTTTCACTAGAATACTTAGAGGAGCATGTCCTCGTGTCGTATGTAGATAGTTGCCGGTTTGAAATCGCTATTGGTTCCTATAGTAGGTAAATTAGTACTGATAGCCTGTATCTCTACTAGGGTCGCCGTTAGCCTTCCGTTGGAGCTTTTGGTACAATATGGTTTTCCAGATGATAGTTTTGGGTGATGTCTCTGTTGTCTATCAATGTGACCTTTCGTCGTTCATGAAGTAGCTATATTGGAAGCTGGTTCCAGATAATCTTTATGTACTTCTGGCTTGATACCTTTTGCTTCAGGACTCTCTTGTCGAGTAGACACTATTGGATAGACTCGATCGGATAAACTTCACTATTGTTTTGTAGGATTTGAACACCTTTCTTCCTGGGAGTGTGCCAGTTTGTGCTGCTCTCAGATCATTCTTTCCAACTTTTGGTCTTCTCCATTTGTTCGTTCGGAAGGTTCTTCTGTGTTTGTATGTTCCTCCGATACCCCTTCACTGTCCGCTTATGTTAGGGTTTTATTTTGGTAGTGATATTAGATAATAAAAAGAGAATTAGGATGAAGGAAAAACCTAAGAATAATTTTAGTTTAAGGGCGACAAGTATTAATATTCAGTCTGAAGGAATGACATATCCATATAACATACATATATTATATTACAGTCAAATAACATTATACATGTAATGTTATGAAATAAATTATATGTCAATAATCGTGCACGATTAAGAATAATAATAATAATAATAATAATAATAATAATAATAACAACAGCAACAAGAACAATAATACACATAAAGATAGACATAAAACAACATCGTGAAAAATGCAACAACAACCATATCAAACTTTTGTAATCATTAAATCTATACATATGTAGGTTGTATGCTATGAATACATGCTAAGATATCATAAATAAATCCTTTTATATATATTCAAAATAAATTTAGGTAAAAATTAATCGAATTATTTATGCAATCATAAATTCATTTGTATGCATTAGAAGAAAAGTAAATAATAGCAGCTATTTGTGTAAAATTCGGTATATGGTTATGCATTAAACTCATTATTAACAATTTATCATCTACAACGAAATTTTGAATTCATTAATCCTTGTTTAATACCTAACATCATCTAATAAGTATATTGTAAAAAAAAATGTAGTTAATCTGCATAATTTATTTCATAAAGTTGTATATATGAAATGCTATATGAATATAACATTGTATTTTCATACCGCAACATGAATTTTTCATTTGTTGTCCTTCAAACTAATTTTTAAAACTTGTGTCCTTCAGACTAAAATTGATGTCAGATTTTTCCTTTAGACTAATTCCCTCAATAATCATCTAAAAAATAATTGTTAATGCAGTTATAATGGTTTAACGAGTTTAACTACTAAGGTCTTTGATCTTGAATCAATACTTCTCGGCTCATTGTTCATTGTTCAAAATAATGGTTTGATCTAACAATTTAAATTACACATCACTCCATTTGTTTTCATTTGTATCACTGGGACAATTATGTGATGAGCCTCACTCGGAAGTGGCCTTGTGGATATCCCACGAGCTAGGCAACCCACATGGGCCAGTATAACAAAAACTAAAATTATATACATTGTTAACCAAAATTACGCTCTAGAACGTAATATGAAAGAATGCTAATGAAAGCTGAGGGAAGAGCTTTTGAAAGAACGGAAAGAGCTTTTGATAGTGTCAAAGGCAAATGCAAAAGAAAGGCAAGTGAAAATCATGGTGAAATGCTTAATTGAACTCATTCGAAAGCCAAACAAGCCTTTCGAGTAAGTAGTATTACCACCAAAGTTGTTTAAGTTGTGTTGAAGGCTAGAGGTGCAAGTGGAAGGCAGATAAGAACAAAATGGGCCATTTGAAGAAACGATGGACCATGTCCATATGTAAACATAGAATAGTATGTCTTCTAAGAAGCAAGAAGGAAGCAGAACCACCCTTTAACAACATTAACCCCCTTCAAAGGAGACGGGTTATATCCCATTATGCCAACAAAGCTAAACCTATTGAATAATCATAAAGACATCAAACTCATTTATTTTGGGCCAAACAAAACCTATAAATGTGTCGACTGGGATTTCAATAACATGATTTCTAAAGGCATTGGAAGACTCTGACATAAGATAAAGTAGCCCTTTGAAATGAATGGTTCTGTAGCAGTCAACCCCTTTGAAGTAGTTGAATCACCTAACAATGACATTTCCGGACTAGTGCCTCTGAAAGCATTATTCTCCTCCTTCAAAGTACATCAAGCTTTCGATGGATCCAAAGGCCTCACTTCGAAGGAGATGAAAGACTATCTCAAAACGACCATTTAAGGAAATTACTTGGACTTGCTACCACTTTACTCTCTTTAACCATGTCATTAGCCACGATATAAGTAATGAAAGGCCACTGCTACTAACACTATTAGTTGTATCGAAAGAACAAAAGCAAAGGCAATAAGGTAATATACGAGGTCAACCTATATCTATAAATAGGACCCCAAGGGTTTGAGATCGAGAAGATTTTTTCCCTCGTTTTGAATCTTGTAATCAAAATATGAAGAGCAAACCCCAATTATAAAGTCATATTTGTAATGCCTTACCCCAAGGCCTATATTTACAAAGAGCATTAATGAGTAATGTCGTTTGTTAATACAGAGAATATGGCTATTTAGGATCGACCATCTAGTCCTTTATTAAATAAGTCTCAAGCATGTCGAAAATATACTATTTATTTTTTTAGAGGCTCAACGCACTTAAAACTTGTCTAATACATTATTATAATGGCTATAAAGATATATTTAGAACAAAGCACAATATATATAATTGTCATAAATCATAGAACAGTCAACAAGATCATAGATATACATAGTCATCAAGTACTCTACATAGTGTAGTACAAAGGAGGTGATATAATCACCATATATATATATAAATATGCATCATGTCCCCATCAAAAGAATAAGTACAACTAAGTCGAAAGTGTCCAAAAGATACTACATAAAAACTATGCTAACCAGGTCAAAAGTCGACAGAACGTCCATAGAAAGATAGCTAAGGAAATACGAAAGACCTAACCTGCAACTTGGTTTGACTTGAACAATAAATCACGTGTCAGTCTAGTTGAAATGATAATTAGATGATAATGATATACAGGGGAAAACTTCTTACATAGAGAACAGTAAGTTGATATGTAATATTGAATATAGGGTCACATGAGCAATGTCAGCTTTCAGCTAAATACGTGCATCATCTTTTAAAACCCCAAAGGTTATCAAATTCATACTCTATAATTATCACCAAGATACTACCAATTCTGCATGATAAACTCATAAGATTTCAAAAAACTCAAAAGTGATATTTAATTTTAGACTCACAAATTAGCCTTGAGGCTATAATAGAAATACATCATCATAAAAAAAGATTGATTTCACAAAAAAAGCCTCTGTTCAGATGACCACTGAGACTAGGCAACTCCCTTTCTCCTTTTTCCTTCTATTAATTTCACCTCTTTCTCCTTTTCTTTCCTTTCTTTCGCTTTCTACGTCACTCCGCTTACTCTCTTACTGCTTAGCTTTCTCCCATGTTCTCTAAACCAAGTGAGATTACAAACAATGCCCTCTTTTTCAATTTCAGATCTGAACATTACTTTTCAGATCTGGCTCATTCTTGGGTATTGTTTGTACCTTATCAATCTGGAAGCTTCAATCCGCCTATGTTAATGTCTCACTGACCCTTACTCCTCCAACAAAGTACATCGCAATGTGGATGCTCTTGAGCCTTCTACAATAACCGCCTTTTTTCTTTATTCGATATCTATGTAAGTCACTCCCCAAAGCAGTTCCTAGGTTAACTCATTTGAGTTTAGATTTAGGAATAGACCGATTTTCGTTGCTGGGCATGTGGCTTGTATTTGATGTCTGATAACCGTCAAACTGTCTTTTTTTCTCGGGTACGACTGATTGGTAGTTGTTACGTATGGCATTTTGTTTCTCTTGCTTATGTTGTAGTTTGGTTATCGTGTCTATTATTGTTGTATTGTGGTTTTCTTGTTTGTTTTGGACATCAACTATGACCATGTAATCTTGTTAAGTTATTTATGGGTTCTGTCTCTTATTGTGTTTTGAGAGGTGGTGTCCTGGCTTATTCCTTCGGGTCTCGACCTCACTGGAGACGACCTTTGTTGTCAGTAGATTGGTGGTAATGCTGCTGCTCACATGGCAGTGAGCTACCCAATGTCATTTTCATGTCAAGCTATTGGTGTTGATGTTGGTCTTGAGTGTGTGTATTGGTCTAACTCAACCATCATCTGTTTTGGCAACCAGGTGAAGCGCTCCTGCTCTCAATCTGCCAAGTTTGGCAGTTTGGCTTATGGGTTTTCTAGCTACATATGCTCGTTGAACTCCATCTATGATATGTTCATGTCAAAGTAGTAAAATATGAAGGCTAGGTTTGCACCCAAGTGATTACAGCTGTTGGAGTTGATTTGCTTGGAGCTCTGCGTTATGCTATTGCACAAGTTGGGTGATGTATTGTCCTTGCAGCATGTTTCCTATCTTGTTGTACTTGTGTAATGTGTGTAATGCATGGAGTGTTTTGGAATAGGAATTTTATAGTAGTCTAGTATCTTAACTAGCTCCTGTACTATAATCTATATTAGGTATAGTGGACGACCCACTATAAAGCCGTCTGTAGTGGACGGTCCACTTTAAAAACCGAAATAGCAGTCTGGCAATCTGCTAAACTTCTGTAACTATTTTAATTATTATTTGTTATAATAATAAGTGTTACGAATCACTATAAAACTGGTCGGCTTTGCCAAAAAAAAATACATCATCACATATCACCAAACATGGATCCAAATCATCATCAACAACGAAATCACCGAAACAACAAATTGGATCCAAAATATTAAATTATTGCACATGCTTCAAAAATGTGCTCCCCCGAGCTTTAACCAAGTACTATACACGTATTTAGGCACCTATCACTATGACCCCCCCCCATCCGAGAGTATTTTGACCCCCACCCCCTCGGTTAAGTGAATTCGTATATATGACTCCACCCAAGCCCAACGCCTCCCCGAAGCAAGTACTGACACAACAAAAATAGAAAATGTGTAATAAGATACTCAATAGTAACTCAAAAAATGAAAAGAATATGTCTCATACCGCAAGTTTCACTAATCGATTTACTACAAGCCCACCTACTCCACATTGAAAAGCAACAGTATCTTCGATCAACGAGTCAAGAATAAACTGATATAATTGATCAACTTGTCACGTACCACACGATTAATTTCATTGTTTAAGTTACATTCTCGAAGTGCACAAAAAATATTTTGTAATACAAAAAATAATTAGTTTTGAGAAATTCAGATTATAAATCAATTGAGAAAATGTTCGGATTATTTCTTGGAAATTTTCTATATTTCAAAAAATATCGTTTGTGCTCTTGCCTTAAAACATGTTTTTTAGTAAAACGAAAACATATAAAAACAATAGTCTCAAGGCTAAATTTGTATAAATATAGAAAAGAAAAATTGGTTTTAAATATACAATAATCCCAACCAAAAAACACACCATATAAACTTCAGAATCACACAAAACTCAAAATGGGAAAGTTATATCCTAAATTCTAACATTTTCAAAACTTTAAGGATTTCCGGATTCAAGTCAACAACGTGAAAGTTATCATTGAAAGTGTTTTCATCCAAAATATATATACTATATCCATCAATGTCAGACCAGCAAGAAAACATCAAAATTCACCATGTAAACTTCAAAATTTTCAGAGAGCACAAAACATAAAATTTGTAGTGTACATACTAAGGTTTCTAGATTTACAAAAATTACCAAATTCCAATCAACAATATGAAAGTTACGATCGAAATAAATTTCAGCCATACGTGTTTTTTCTATCAATGACAGACCAACGAGAAAACATCAAATTTTCATCATATAAACTTCGAAATTTCACAAGGATCAAAACATGAAAGTTGTAGCCTACATTCTAAGGTTCCCAGACCTGCTAAAATTTCTAAATTTTGACCATTAACGTGAAAGTTATGACCGAAATACCTTTCAACCAAAAATTATATATACCCAGTTTATCAATGACAAACCAACGAGAAAACATCAAATTTTTATTAGTTTGAATTCAGTTTTGGAAACCGGTTGTATATATACACATCCTCATTCATAAGTAATTACAATGCAAACAAACATGGTATCTACTTTTAAATCAAAAACCGTATTTCAAAACCGTATGTGAAATTAACTTTGAAAACTATTCAAAATTGATTAAATATCGATTCGAATAATCTTTATTTTGTCAAGGTACTAAAGAGGCAAATGTCTACTAAAGTACCAAACCATCAGTCAATTCCACATTCAATAATAATGTATAATCATATTGATAAACATTATCAATAATAGTGAGGAATCCAGTAGGATTCCTCCAACCTATCTTTTCCTGCATCAAATGAGTTATCTCAATTTCAGTACAACAATATATTTCCCAATGACCGAAATAAACAGTTTAACTAATAACGGTCAACAATCAATTAACAACACTCATTCAACCATCCAATTATTTGTTAAATACGTTTATATTATTATAAATGTAATCAACAAGGTAAGTTACCTCATTTGGAATAAAATCATTAAAATAACGATTTATTTCAATTAAATTAAACAAACATTTAATTTAATCAATGAACATTAAAATATTTAGAAATCCTGCAAACAATCATCCAATCGTCAATCATTAGCAAACATAGCACACAGAATAAAAACCCGGCTTATATAAAATATAAACGGGACAAAATGAGTGAGTTAAACTCACCTTGATTTTGGTTGTCGATTAAGAAGGTTCATTTAAATAAAATTAAATAGACCTTTTATTTTATTAGAAGTTTTAGGTGCTTCCATTATTGTCCGTTCCAACTCTAGAATAAAGTTCTTGTCGATACGGTT
Source organism: Allium sativum (assembly GCA_030737875.1). NCBI lineage: Eukaryota > Viridiplantae > Streptophyta > Magnoliopsida > Asparagales > Amaryllidaceae > Allium > Allium sativum. The sequence continues at coordinate 781,116,655 of CM060918.1, read as the reverse complement.
TCAACGCTGTTTGTTTGATCCAACTCTGTTAATGCACGAATGGTTTATAAATAACATAAGTGTTACAGTTTATATTAATAAAACTAGTTATTAATTAAATAATTGTTAACATAAATTATGCGCTAAGGATATAATTAGCCGTGTTAATTTTAGATCAGACCCTTTCAAATTACCTTTGGATGTCTTCAAATGCTGCCCTCACCGTTACTTCTCCCCTATCTTCATTGAACACGCATAGTCTAGCAACTTTCATAGCATATGTTTTCTCATTCCCTTCTTGAATCGTGCACTATCACATGCACACACAAATTACAGGTACATGCTACTTCCCTTCCATTTGAAAGTTAACATCCAACAGCCTTCACTCTCTTTTGCCCCGTTCTTGTTTCCTTTTCATTTTTTATACATATATTAAGGCCCTAAAGCCCACTCCATAAATAATGGCCCACTGAAAATCCATCCCAGTGCGCTACTTGTTCATTCCCATGCTTTTATATCAGAATACGGTATACTTTCTCCTCCATACATTATTGCTATGCCACTTTCTCCTTTTGTCTTTTTTTTTTTTTTCTTTTTACTTTTTTAAATAATTACTGGCCCAACCCAAAACGTTCTTCGCCTAAAACTACTTCACATACCCGCTGCTACAGGAGATTCTTCGCCATAACATTATTTTCGAAAGCTGCTCCACTGCCTGTCTCACACAATCCTCCCCTCCATATGGCCATGCCTGCTTGAAAGCCTCACCACCTGAACCTACAGGTCATCATGCAACGTCCTCACGTACACTAGTCCCCATCCATATTTCTGCTGTCGTTTCCAAAACCGCATAGTACCACCTTTATCTCCATGCCAACCTCATTCCACCCAGAAAACAAACGAACTTCACCCCCTCCAAGATCACTTTCGTATGTTGCCTGCCACCAAACACTACTCTGACATGTCACTGCACCCACCTTAATCGAAGTTCATCCCATCCTTCCCTCCACAAAATGTGTCACCATACGTTCTCCCCAGGGGCGGAGCCAATGTATGGCTGGTGAGGTCAAGTGACCTCACCAGTATATTGGGAAACAAAAAAGCATAGGCAGAAATGCGTGTGTCAGGTACTTTGACTGTTTTTATGTCTCCTATAATATAGTACTATCTATCTTTTTTTCCCCTTCAGTCCATACTTCCTGCATCATTACACCATACACCTGCTACTTCCCTGTACAACAAAACTTGCCCATACTCGGCGTTGCACACATATAAATACTCTTCAAGCTGTTACACTTATGTCCACATTTTTGTTTGGATAAAAGAAGCTGCGCAAAAAGAAGTACAATCATATCAGTATTTTTGTTGTCAGACAATGGGACAATCAGTTTTTTTTTCTGCCATCGGTTAGTTGTTCGACAAAAAACAAATTATATTTGGTTTATTTTAAAAGGATTGATTGTGAGAACCCCGCTTGCTTGCATTAGGTGACCTCATCAGTTTTTTTTTCTGGCTCCGCCACTGGTTCTCCCCACTCCTACAGTATTTATCTTCCACCCATGCATGAAAACACGCATTACGTTCCAGTACCCATCTTGCAACTTCAGAACCCACAAACATGTCCACTTCCATGCCAACCGCCAGATTATGCCATCTCCATGCTGCTGCTACACCTCCTTTACGTCATTTGCACCGATCTTCCTCATGTCAGAACTGCCCACTTCCTCCACGTCCATCATTTCCGTCCAAATAACCGACGCTACCGCACCTCCCTTGATGCGTATGTATATGTGTATATATGTGTATGTATATATTATATAATTTTTAATTTACACTTAATATTAAATTAATATATAAATTTCTTTAAAATAGCTAAACTAATCTCAACTATTGGATTATAAAGGAATGTTGTATTCGGTATTATGCAATATTTAAATAACTCAGTTTATTTTGTGGTATGGCTATAATTAAAACATAATTATGTATGCGCTTCTATGATTTATGTTTTGCTTTGTTTTATTTTAGTTTTAGGGTTGTGGTTTTCATACTTTGAACGCTTTATCACTTAAAATATTTGTTGTAAGAAATTTATTTGATTGATGTTTAGCTTGTAATTTTTAATTAGATGTATTCATTTTTAAAAAAAATAATTTAAGAGCCAAATTTGCATGTAAGTGATGTATTTGTAAACTTTTATTGTTTTATTTTCGAATATTTTTTCAATATTTTCGGATAACCAAATCCAATGTACATTTTTAAGTTTCGAATATGGAAATTTTCTGATATCCGTATTCGCTAAAGCGGATACAGATATTTTCGGTTATCCGAAATTATCCGCGGATATGGATATGGATATTTTTAACTAGAATTTGCGGATATCGGATACGGATTCATATACGAATTTTCATTTTCGGATACAGATACAACACTATCCTTATCCAATTTCATTCGTTTACAGCCCTACATCTCCTGGCCGAACTCCATGCTCATGGTTTGGCTGTGATGTTGATGGTATCATATATCAAATGGGCTTGCGTTATATTATATATATATATATATATATATATATATATATATATATATATATATATATATATATATATATATATATATATATATATATATATATATATTCAATAGAAGGGAGTTTCATTTGTTCGAATTTATTCCCATGCCATGAGCTCGGCATTGCTGCCGAAGGAAGAACAAAAAATGGTTTTTGTTTGTTGTCTGGGTCAGCGATTTGATGAAGCTTGCGTTAGTATATAGGTGAAATTTAAGGAGATAAGAACAACGTCCAATACTAGGGAAACTAGGGGTATAGGGGAGGTCGGTTGAAGTGTTTTCTTGTCTTCATGATAATCAGTTTATGTCGGTTGCAGATAGGTGAAGGTCGGCGTCTACATGCTGTGTATGTTTGTACTAGGATAGGCAATGGAAAGAAATGACGTATAGAAAAATATTAGAACAAACGGAGTTTAACTTTGGTTCGGCTGGGTGTTTATAGATCTGCAGACAAAAAGAATGTGGCACGCAGAAAGGGTATGATGGAGAAACGATAAAGGTTTTATTATATATATATTTTTTCTTTTGGAACCGCTATTTAAGGTCAATCGTTAAAATCGCACCGAGAAACACAAACTCCAAAAATAATGAAAATGGATGTCATGGTATAATATGACGTTACGGTCCTAATGAAACTAATTTCATTGAAAACGGACTCTGTTTGCAAAAATGGTGGATCTCAATTTATCCATCGGTTCACATTTGAATTTCGCCTACCAACAAAAAAAACTCCATTTGGCTCCAAACTGAAAATATAATAATAATAATAATTAATTATACGCATTCCAATCTAAATATTCGTCGAAAATAGAGGTTGTTTAAAAAACGGTTATTTTTAAGGTCTATATAATGACGATAAAATATGATTAAATTCAAAACAATTCAATTTAATAATAATATATTATTGTTATTATCGTATATGTATCCAAAAAAAAAAAAAATATACATGTCCAAACTCATTCAATATGAAATTATAATTAACATTTATATTTTTGAGTTGAATGATATTCATATCGCATAAAATTCCTTTATATTTATATATTAAATTGTTTTATTTTATAATCGATTCCATAGCGACTATTTGAAAATTTAATTAGAAATAACTAACAATCTATAAGATAAAATTTCAATGTTTCTCGTTCATTAGAAAATTATTATCAAATAGATTCAAACGTTTCTTGTTTCACAGAAATCCGACTTATACCAGATTCTGTATATTCAATTAAAGTTCAAAACTCAACATTATGAACTATCGCGTCATTACGAACTCATTTTAATTAAGTTATTAACTTATATATTCAAACTTCATTTCATTATATAAATTCAATATAAAATCCATTAAATCAATATTTAAAACAAAATCAAATAATCGTAATTAACGTTCAAAAACCTGGGACATTACATTCTTCCCCTTAAAAGAATTTCATCCATGAAATTACAAGAAGAATACTCGGAACCTAATGATTTTAAAATAATCATTTTAAAATTTGTTATTAACAACATTCTAAGTTTTTAAATATTTTCGAAAATTTCGCCAACACCTCCTCTGCGTGGTTCAATCGGTGCAATTACAACTGCCACTCCGGGGCTTAACTTCACCAAAAGAAAACGAAAGCCAAGCGGCTACCCAACTCAGCGGTAAAATCAATCACTCCAATCAGTTTATTAAGGTTTACCTATTTGTCGAGCAACTCAATCTTCAATTATGAAGCAAATCAACTACTAATCTTCCATCTCCTTCCAACCTGTATTTCAATCCATGCAACCAGATCAACTCTCATGGCCTTCTGGAATCTGTACTTAACTCAATTGATAATGCCAGTAACAAATTAGGTTAACTCATTTAGTTTCATTTCATAATTGATTCTACTCGATTTATTATCCATTCAAATCAAAATTTATTCGATTTTAAATTCCATATTCATTTCACTTAACCAAGCCAACCTCATTTAATTAACTAATTAATTTTCTAACCAATTAAATTCCATTACACTATTCATTCTGAATTCCAAACAAATCAATCAACCAATATTACTGATACTACTATAACTTGAGAAAATTATTTCCTTTTCTACATAAAAATACGACTTGGGAAAAATTATTTCATTTACCCTCTTTATAAATTAATATTATGTCAATGCCCAATTCAATATGGTTTCCTAACACTTGAACCGATCAATCAACATAATACAAAACCTTTTTACATAAAATCTACTAATACGCTTTCTCGTATATACACTTAAACTCAAATCTAGGTTATTAGTAACCTATCTTTACCTAGTTACGCCACAGAGCCAAGATTACTACTCAACCAATAGCTATGATACCAACTGTAAAAGCCCAAAAATCTGTACACTTTGAGTTGACTTATATTACACACGTCAAACCCAAAGTGCACGAAAATACGAATCTTTAGTAGAAAGAAAGTTAGTGGGTGAGATAAGAAAAAAAATTAGAATAGAAGAATAAGAAGAAGAAAACATCAAATTAGAGTCTCGCATTGCAAAGGAATAAAATATAATATAAAAATAACTTTATTGAAAACTTGAAATAATACTTACAATCATCAGAGTACAACAGTCAAAACAATCTGGACTCTTATAATAACCTATCCACAAATATAACACACAACGGAACAATATTATATTTCATACGTCTGGACTCCCTAGCTCGTATCTGAACTTCACAACATCTGATATCCTGAACCTGTTACTCGAGCTGACCCGAGACATTACAAATGCCATGGATCAGTCTGGTGAACCAGCGTGAGAAAAACTCACTAAGTTTATAAATAACATCCATATTGATTAACTTTGAAAATTCTTTTGAAAGCAAGGGTAATAGTAAGAATAACTCACACATAAATACAGACGGTTTTTATGTTATAATAACCAAGACATTTTTGAAATCAATGCTATTTTGATATTATAATAGGGATGTAAATCAAGTAAATAACCAAGTAGCAAAACGCTTGCATCTCACGTTCTACATATTCATTATATAATCAAAAACTGCGGGGCTCTTATTGGAGATGGATTCCAATTATGACAAGGTATGGGACTACCGTCCGATCAATGTACTCTAAATGGGATACACTGGGGTTCAACAAGGCCATCTTGCAACTCAGCCACACATGACCGCCCACTCATTTATCTTGAGTGTAGCTAATATATTATCACCCGACAACTTTAAGGTCCCTCTGTCCATTTGTGGAGATACATAATTGAAAGGGAACAAAAAAGGAATTTCTCCTGATTGGTGATAAAACACCATGCTTGGGTGCGACCCAACTAGCCATGCTGCCTGCCCGATTTTTGGCATTTTCCGGTTATGAGGCTTGAGGCTACGTTTATCTTCTAGAACAACACACCATCATTTACCTTGAATGCAACAGCGTCAAACCCATCAAACCAATAATCTATTTCCTAAAAATATTAGGTAACAAAATCTAACAGAAACGAATTCCTCCGCCACTAGATGTAATACTTTTAAGAGATCAACCGTACGTGATTTGTTAGGCATACCCTGTCATACATTCGTCCATACAAGTTGTTCTGGGACTGAGCAAACTGAAGGTACTCTCCTACTGCATCCTCACAAATCATAGCAAGAAGTCTTTGCAAATTTGTAAATTCTCAACCACGACCGAATCACAATTTAAAAACCTCTGGTGACTACCCAGAGAGATTCAGTCAGCAATCCTTCTGCTTATGAATATCCTCGGTCATCAATTGCTCCATCTTCTATTTCCAACGTTACGTATTTGCTGGTTGGAATGGTTTTCGAATATAAATTCGATCCCGATCTTTCCGTACCAACTGTCGTTGGCTAGATTTTGATAGTCATTTACTTAACTATCAAAATAAAACAACCATTCATCCATACAAAGAAAATGAATTCATAGATTCAATACCCAGCATCATTTGGCCTCTTTAATTAACTATCGGTTAATTAAAACCTCTAATCTTCCAGTATTTGGAAACAGTTTTCACTTCATATAATAACATAAGAATATTCTCCAAAAATCATTTACAAATATCAATTAATTTATAAGTTGGTCGTATATTTGCCACTTTGGGTTATAAAAATTTGACCAATCGAATTCATATTAAGAATTCATCTTAAAATAAATTTTATTTTACTACACACAAAGGCTTCAAGACTTTATAAACTTTCATTTGATGTAATTCTCTAGATTTTCACTTTGATTATTGTTAAATAAATAACCAATTCCAACATTATTAGAAAACAAATTGGTTTCTCATCATCTCCATTATTAAAATGGTTAAATTCCCTTTTATAATAGTCGACTCTAATAAAAATTAAGATTCACTAATTTATTGAATATTTGATACTAATTAACCAGTTTAGCTTACTCAAAGCATGCTTAATTCATTAACTAATTTCAAGTAGTTTCTTTAAATTTGAAATTAATTTAAATAATTCCATTTAGGGCATTACTTATGTTTATAAATCATGTTATATACTCGTTTCATTAGTTTGAATCATTCACAACCTTGTTCATATGAATTCAGTTTTGGAAACCCGTTGTATATATACAGATCCTCATTCATAAATAATTACAACGCAACAAACTTGGTATCTACTTTTAAATAGAAAATCATATTTCAAAACCGTATACGAATTTTACTTTGAAAAATATTCAGAATTGATTAAATATTGATTCCAAAAATCCTTATTTTTCAACGGTACTAAAAAGGCAAATGTCTACTAATGTACTAAACCATAAATATCAGTCAGTTCCACATTCAATAACAATATATAATCATATTGATAAAAATTATCAATAATAGTGAGGAATCTGATTGGATTCCTCCAACTTGTCCTTTCCTGCATCAAATGGGTTATCTCAATTTCAATATGACAATATATATCACAATGAGGGAAATGAATAGTTTAACTAATAATGGTCAACAATCAATTAACAACACCCATTCAACCATCCAATTATTTATTAAATACGTTTATATTATTATAAATGTAATCAACAAGGTAAGTTACCTCATTTGGAATATAATCATTAAAATAATGATTTATTTCAATTAAATTAAATAAACGTTAATTTTAATCAATGAACATTAAAATATTTAGCATTCATGCAAACTATCATCTAATCATCAATCATTAGCAAACATTGCACACAAAATAAAAACCCGGCTTATATAAAATATAAACGTGATAAACTGAGTGAGTTAAACTCACCTTGATTTTGGTTGTCAATTAAAACGATTCGTTTAAATAAAATTAAACATACTTTTAATTTTATTAGAAGTTTTAGCTGCTTCCACCGTTGTCCATTCCAGCTCTAGAATAAAGTGTTTGTTGATTGGTCTCAACGGCATTTGTTTGGTCCAAATCTGTTAACGCACAAATGATTTATAAATAGAAAAAGTGTTACGGTTTATATTAATAAAGTTAGTTATTAATTAAATAATTGTTAACGTAAATTATACACTAAGGATATAATTATCCATGTTAATTTTAGATCAGACCCCTTCATATTACCTTTGGCTATCTACAAATGCTACCCTCACCGTTACTTCTCCCCTATCTTAATTGAACACGCGTAATCTAGCAACTTTCATAGCATATATTTGCCCATTCCCTTCTTGAAACCTACGCTATCACGTGCATGCACAAATTACCGGTACATGCTACTTCCCTTCCATTTGAAAGTTAACATCCAATAACCTTCACACCCTTTTACCCTTTTCTTATTTCCCATTCATTTTCTTTATACACATATTAAGGCCCCAATGCCTACTCCAAAAATAACGACCCACTGAAAAATCCTTTCCATGGGCTACTTGTTTATTTCCATGCCTTCATTTTTGAACACGACTACTTTCTTCTCCATGCATTACTGCTACGCCACTTTCTCATTTTGTCTTTTTTATATATAAATACCGGCCCAACCCAAAACGTTCTTGGCCCATAACTACTTCACGTACCCGCTACTACAGGGGTTTCTTTGCCATAACATTATTTCTAAAAGATGCTCCACTGCCTGTCTCGCACATTCCTCCTTGCCATATGGCCTTGCGCACTTGAACGCATCCCCACCTAGACCTACAGGTCACCAAGCAACATCCTCACGTACACCAGTCCCCTCCATATTTCGGCTGCTGATAGGTAAAGGTTGACGTCTACATGCTATGTATGTTTGTACTGGGGTAGGCAATGAAAAGAAATAACGTACATAAAAATATTAGAAGAAATGGGGTTTAACTTTGGTTCGGTGGGGTGTTTATAGATTTGAGGACAAAAAGAAATGTGGTACGCAGAAAGGGTATGACGAAGAAACGATAAAGGTTTTATTATATATATTTTTTCTTTTGGAACCGCAATTTAACGTGAATCGTTAAAATCGCACGAACTTCAAAAATGACGAAAATGGATGCTATGATATAATTTGACGTTACGTTTCTGCTGAAACTAATTTCATTGAAAACGGACTCCATTTGCAAAAACAGTGCTATTTAGATCTCAATTATCCATCGGTTTACATTTGTATTTTGCCTATCGACAAAACAACTCTGTTTAGCTACAAACTGAAAATATAGCAATAATTAATTATACATATTCCAATAAAATTTGTTTCATCGAAAACAGATGATGTCTGAAAGATGGTTATTTTAAGGCCTATATAATAACGATAAAATATAATTAAGTTTTAAAACATTAAATTTAATAATAATATATTATTATTATCGTATATGTATCCAAATAAAATAATATACATGTCCAAACTCATTCAATATGAAATTATAATTAACATTTATATTTTTGAGTTAAACGTTATTCAAATCGCATAAAATTCCTTTATATTTATTAATTAAATCATTATATTATATAATCGATTCCAAAGGGACTATTTGAAAATTTGAATTGGACATAACTAACAAGCTATAAGATAAAATTTCGATGTTTCTCTTTCAATAGAAAATTATTATCAAATAGATTCAAATATTTCTTATTTCACAGAAATCCGCCTTATACCAGATTCTGTATATTCAATTAAAGTTCAAAACTCAATATTACGAACTACTGCGTCGTTATGAGCTCGTTTTAATTAATTTATCAACTTATATATTCATACTTCATTTTATTATATAAATTCAGTATAAAATCCATCAAATCAATATTTACAACAGAATTAAATATTTGAAATTAACGTTTAAAAATCCGGGACATTACTATTGTTTAATACTTAAAACTTGCCAATAAATACACCATAAACCAATACACTCCTCACACAAACACTTGAACTAGTGAAGACTAAAAACAAGCAGCAAAGTCTATTTAAAAGCAGATGAGAGAAAAATGGTGAGTAAACTCTGAACTGAGCAAAATGGGGAGCCAAATGCTTCTATCATATATGAGCAATTCATCATTTCGTTCAGTGCTTGAAATAAACAAATATTACACTGAATTGAAAATTGGGAAAGGAAACCAGTAAAGAACAGAGTTTATAATAATAAATAAATAAAGAAAACGGTGAGTAAACTCTGTTTTAAATTCTTTAAGTCTTATGTATATAATTATGAATATTTGGTAGATTGTTGATTGGCACACACACACACACAAATATATATATATATATATATATATATATTTGTGTGTGTGTGTGTGTACTTGAAATTTATTAGACATATGAATCCAAATCTGAAAGTAAAAACTTCCCTTTTACTAGAACAGAAAACTAAAAACAGAGAACAAAAACATTGAACAGTGAACAATATCTGAATAAACACTAAAACCTCTTTATTGTTTTTATATTTGAATCCTGGAATGAATGTCAGTACTTGTATTTGATGCTTGATGTACAACATGCCTAAGTAAATGTACCATATTAAAAATGAGTTTCGATCATAAAAACTGCTATAAGAAAAGCATAACAATAATAATTAGGAAACCTGAAATCTTTTGGATTTTGGACTGGAAATCCTGAAGTTAGCTTAGTAGTTATATCTATATCTAGGTATCATGTATGCATGTTGTATTATGCTCGTAATCATGTATGGTAAAATATTCTGATGAAGTGTTCTATGCTGTATTAGACTCTGATATGTAATATATTATGTGATATTATATTTTTTTGAAATTCCGCTGTGAGATTATGTTGCTTTTGTTTGTTCTATTCTCTATCTATTTCTATTTCTTTAATAACAACCCGGCTTCCAAGGTCATCGAAAGTCGCGCTGTTACAATATTACTGTTATGTGACTTGTAGCCGTATTTGTGTGGCTATGTGTAATTGTATAGGCAGCTTTTTGGGTGCATGTATTGTTGTTATATTTCCAAGGAATTTAATTTCGACTCCTTGCGTGGAGTACGAAGTGTGAGTTGACTTCCTGGGTGGAGTATGTAATTTTATAGTAGTCTAGAAATAATTTTTAGCTCCTGTTGTAACCTAGATAGGATGACAGTAGACAGTCCACCTTAAAAACCGATATTGTAGTAGGTTAGTAACCTCCAACCTCTTATTTTACTTGAATTTATTATTGGTCATAATACAAATGTTTGCAATCACTTTAAAAATTGGTCGGCTTTACCAAAAAATCATAGCCAATTGCTTTTAGGGTATAATCAAACACATCTTGGATTACAGGCCAATAAGTTATATACTTTTGAGTATATATGTGTTGATTTTACGAAGGAATGCAGATATGATCTTATGATCATGACTACAATAGCCTTATAACTATTATTTGCACCCTGATCTTGATAGATTGTGGAGACGAAGATGAGGAATCAAAAATTGAGTAGAAATATATTGATTTACATGAAAATTCAACAGAACAAGGTTAGGGCTTTAATTATAAATGGTGGATATGAAAAGAGGTGATGAAGAACATAAAATAATGAATAAAATTTCAAAATCAGAATCCTATATTTATATAACAGAAGAGAAATATGTATTCGCGAGAGGGAATGACGAAGAGACACTTTAATTTTAATTTGAAATTTCAAAAATTAGCTTGTATGTCGAAAAACTATGTTCGACCATGTCGATATGGTCCTTGTGTAAATTCTGAATTTTTTTTAAGAATTGTTTTGAAAATATAAAACTGAATTTAATTTGAAACTTGGGAAAATTATTTAACATTGCATAAGAGAGTTTCAAACATAAAAATAATTAAGAAAAATTATATAAATAAGTTAAAATTTAATATGTACTATATATTAAAAATCAATTATATAAAGTAAATTTAAAATCCAAAATTAGATATTAAAACAAAAGAGACACAAATAGCAATACATATAGCATAAATAATACAAAATATATCAAACTACAAATATTAAGTGTATATTATCAAAAACTAAATTTTAATATCAAATATCATATATAATTAAAATTGAAATAGTAAATAGATTTAAAACTTGAAAACATAAAATATCAACATTAATTTTAAACTTAAATCTTAAAACAAATATAATATAAGTTATGAAAATCACTTTAAAATATTATTTTAATTTTTTAAATATAAATATATATTTTGAAAACCATTTGAAAAGGGACCAAATGAGTGCAATCGAGTTTTAACATGTATAACTAAATCAATTTTGAAATTTTGAACTCATAAGACTTAATTTAAATCACCAGTCTTGATCATCATCACCATTGCATCTTCTTAGATCATGACGACCGCTCTCGTTAATGTATAGTCTTGGTTACCTATTACAGAGCCTATGCTATACACCGTATATATATATATATATATATATATATATATATATATATATATATATATATAATCGTTAGTAATAATAGTAAATATATTTTATACCAATATTGCTATACATGTTTTTGTTATCATCAAAACATCCTTCTATTGCATTAATAATCTCCCCCTTTGGATGATGACAAACTTTTGATAAAATAAACTCCCCCTTGCGTCGACAATTCCCCATTACTCCGACACTATATTTTACTTTTCCCCTTTTGTCATCCATCAAAAATCTCAAATAAATATGTATAATAAAACAATCTTCTCATTAATCTATTACGAAACATAATGAATACTATTACTTGATAATATATTTTAAATCCAAACCAATCAAACTTATATTCAGTACTTAAATCTATGTATGTAGTTCCAATCCAAACATACACCAAATATACTAGAATAACACTTCTTGATTAAACAAAGACACACACACACACACACACACACACACACACACACACACACATATATATATATATATATAATAGTTACTTCTAATCCAATGTTAAACCTTATACAACTATTAATTTAATTGATCCTAAACTAATCTATTTTGATTTTCTGGTGATTGAGGATTTATTGATAGGGCAATGTAGTAATAGAGGCGGAAATTACCCTATTGTTCGATAAGATTTTCATTCTTATCGAAGCATACTTCTCCAACACACTCTGCTTCATTATCGTCTTCCATTTCTTCTTCTTCTTTCTCCTTTTCCTCCTCTTCCTCTTCATCATAACTATTGTTCATAGGATTATGAATGACTATACCTGATGTTTCTTCCTCAATTATGACTGAATCGTTTGAATTATCCAGAATCTCTATTTGCATATTATGGAGTATCCTGCCACGCCTTCATTATTTTTTGCCATTCGTACTTGTTGTACTTGAATTTTAGTCATCACTTGAAGAATATCTTTCAGACTTTGCATTATTTTGATAACTTAGCGAGTATAGTATTTTGAAAGGACCTTGAATAAGGTTTGGGAATGAAAATAAAAAAATGGATTATTGGAAGGGAAGCCATGCCTTAGAGAGTTTTAAGTTTTTGTACAACTATAATGTCGAGTTTAGAAGAAGGAAATCATTCGAATTTAATTTATATAGGTATTAAATTGAATTTGGTGGGAAAACTTTAAAAATGGATTTTAACGTTATATGTCGACATACTTGATCTCATTTTTGAAGTTTGAGTTGTTTAAAAAAATTTAAATTTTGGATAATGAACACATGCTTAAATTTTGTTGTAATTTAGTAAAAGCTTGTTGATTCAAGGGTTTAGTTAATATATCAGCTATCTGATTTTTTGTATTAATAAATTCTATATTTCTTTATATATGCGATCTCTTAGAAACTGATGCCTGACATCAATGTGTTTAGTTCTAGCATGTTGAGTTGGATTTTTGCATAAGTTTATCACACTCGAATTATAGCAGTACATAGATGATTTTTTGAAGTTTATTCTAGAATCTCTTAGAGTTTATTGGATATAAATTAATTTTGATCAAGCTGGTGCTGCTGAAATATATTCTGTTTCTGTAATTGACAATCTTACTATATTTTGCTTTTTGCCAAAAAACTAATGAATGTTCTAAAAAATGACAAGTTTTAATAGTGTTTTCCCTACCTGATTTACATTCGGCATTATCCGCATGACTATACGATACTAATTCAAATGTATCATTCTTTATATAGAATAAAATGTAGTCTAACGTATTATTTACATATAATAATATTTGTTTTATGGATTTTAACTAAGCTTCCTTAGGTTGCAGTTGATATCTTGCACAGGGACAAACACTATGCATGATATCGAGTCTACAAGTAGTCGTGTAAAGAAGAGATCCCATGTTACACCTATAAAAATTTTGATCAATGTCTCTAGAATTATCTTCCTTATTTAAGTTTTCAATTGTTGTCATTGGTATGGTTTTCCACTTGTATTTTGCATTCCAAACCTCTTTACTAAATCTCTGACATATTTTTCTTGGTATATAAATATTCCATTTTCTAATTGTTTTATTTAAGGACCATAAAAATAGTTTAATTCTCTCATATGGTGCATTTAAAGTTCTTTGGTCATTATTTTTAAAAATTATTTATTTAATTCTCCATTTGTTGATTCAAATGTAATATCATCTACATATATTTGCATGAGTTAAATATCTTTATTACTCCTTTTAATAAATAATGTACTATCAACTTTTCAAATTTCAAAATATAATGAAGTAAACATGATTTGAGACTATCATACCATGCTATGGGAGCCTTCTTAAGACCATGTAAGGCTTTCTTAAATTTGTAAACATGATCGGGTACATTATTTTCTTCAAAAAGAGAGATTTGCTCTGCATAAACATCTTGTTTTCTAAAACCATTTAGACAAGCACTTTTAACATCCATTTAATACAGTTTAAAGTTGTTATAATTTCCAAAAACAAGTAAAAAAATTATTGCCTAATGTAACACCCGAATTTTCTGTTAATTGTAACTTAACAAATTAAAGTATAATTAATTCTAAATGATGTAATTAAGGGAAATGGGTTATGCCATTGCGTTCGTCTCAAAATTCTGCTTGAGATAGAGTCCAAGTTTGCGTAAAACGGATACAGTATGAAGAAGATATGGACGAACGAAGTTGGGCAGAAAAACCAGAAACAGGTCAGAATGCACTGGCGCACTTGGGAAGTGCGCCATAACAGAATTGCACTGGCGCACTTGGGAAATGCGCCAGTACAAATTTGCACTGGCGCACTTGCCAAGTGCGCCCAGGCCAGAAACCCTGCTTGGTCAGGGCCTAGTTGGCCTGGTCGGGTTCTGGTCGATTTCTAAGGCTTGGCTGAGTCACTAGGGCTTACATGTCGCTTTCTGATTGGCTTCTCTTGAGATGGATGGTCTGGATCCACTCTAGCTTTATCGACGACTCTAATCAGTTTAAAATTCTATAAATACAACTCATGTCTAACCCTAAATTCACACAAATAATATAATACTAGAGCCGCCATGCTGCTGGAAAGAAACTAGGAATGGCCGTCAGTTAGAAAGCTTAGAGACAAGCCAATACAAAAGAAAAACACGAATCAAAACAACGTTAGTCTACCCGAAGGAAAGCATATCAAATTCAGAATTCAGAATCTAGAATCCAAGTTCGTCGTTCATTGTAAGTATAGTGATTTTTCCGATGAGAATAAAACTAAGACTTAATTCGATGTAAATTGGAAATGGAATTGTGCTATTATGTAACGACGATGTTAATTCATATCTATGTATTGAAATGATTATGTTGTGAATGAAATTGGGATGATTGTGGTATAATTAAGATTGATGTTGATCCTATTGTACTTTTAGAATGACAACAACATCACAAGCAAGTTGTATAGTTCATGTTTATGTAATTATATAAGTTGTTTGTGATTAGAATCTCATGTATATACTTTATGCTAGAACCTTTATGCCTAAATGGTTATGTTCATATACATGCCCCTTTGTTTATACAAAATTTATAAGTTCCTAATTGGATCCATGTCAAGATCTACTTTAGTACATGTTTCATGCTGTAATTAGATATGCGATTGGATCTAGTTTACACCCTTGTCATAAAGTTATACATATTTATGAAAATGTCATATTCTTGTTATATGCTAGTGATGTTCGATGTTATGCCTAGATCCAAAAACAAGTTTAGGCTTATGTTATCTAAATCATATGCTAATTTGTATGACACCTATTTGGTTAGATACCTATTTCAATGTAAGTTCACATATATGTTGATTTAGGCCATGTTGCAAGTTCATATTCATGTTGACTATTTTGCAAGTTCACACCTATGATGTTCATATTGACTATGCCAAAAATGCCAAGTTTACACCTATGTCATGTTTATGAATTCCCTTATGCCTATTTGTGTGTGCTAAATTAGGCTAAGTTTTTAGCCTAATATTATATGTTAAAACTATGCGAACGAAAATTAGGCTAAGGTTGTTAGCCTAATGTTTAAACGGGGTAACGTTCGGAATATTAGTAAAACTTGACATAAAATATATGAAATTGACATGTTTTTCACATGCCAAAATTGGTGGCATTTTAAACGGTATAAATTCTTATACCAAAAATGTTAAACTTGGAATGTGGGCCATAACATTTAATTGTTGACAAATTTACATATATTAAGTAATAAAGACAAATATGTAAATTTAGAAAATACGAATATGCTTAACATGAGGTTGGATTGAGTTGTGATGTAAATCTGCCCGAACCCGCCTGGTTGTCCAGTAATCACAACAATACCTATCCAATGTGGGTGGTTAAGCATTGAGCCCAATAAGGACCCAAGGTTAGACCGAGTTACAGTGTAAATCTGCCCGTAACCGACCGACACATTTAGTAACCGTAACTATATCTGTCTAATGTGAGTGGTCGGTGCTTTAAGAAGCTAAGGACAGACAAGTCAGGATGGTAGGGTTAAGTTAACTAAAAACACTTAACCAATTCAACATGTTAATGAAATTGATGGGTGGGGTTAGGTAGATACAGACACTTAACCACTTAACATGTTTGACTAGAAAACCCTAGTAACGGGGACCCATTTCAGCAGTAACCCAATTAGCTATCATGGTACCCTGAAACTAGGCAGGTGGGGCACGATTACTGGGTTGATTGTAAGCGGTCAAAGCGATGGCGGTGGGTGCAACAGTGTGGGTTCTAACGGAGTGCGGGCGTGCACACACTTCGGAGTAGACAAGCCGGGCACTGGGGGCACCAGTAGTATAACCTATGCATTCTAGTATTGTGTCGAGCCGCCACCATGGGACTTGATACACCCCATGGTGAGACCAGCATAGGTATCTACAATCTTTGGGGGCCGTAAGACACATGTAATTATGCGAGTAGGAGCCGTTCTTTAGAACAAGGGGATCACTTCACCCTCAGCATGGGGGTCCAGTTTAGAACTAATGCATGTAGGTGCAGAGATATAGTGTGGGGTGCGATAGTATATTCGTTTCTAAACTACTTTATCTTAGTTTATGGTACTTTCCTGTTTCCAGTTTATACCTATCATTCCCTTATTCTTATTCTCATACTGAAGAGTCACTAGACTTACCAGGCTTTATGTTTGACCCTATTTTCTTTCGTCTTCTTTTCTTCCGTCCCCCCCCCCCCCAGGTCCACAGGGAGGAAACAACCCAGCTTAGTCAGATTCTTTGAAAGCTTCAAGATAGTTGATGCACGGTTTGGAGTCTCTTTCCTTGGCTATGGCTGTTGGTCACACTCTATGGGGATTTATGCAGTTTTAATCATGTTTTATGCTTCTTTATTTAAAAAACCAAGATAGAAATGATGTTGTAATGTTTTGGAAGTTGTTATGAGACAATTATGGAAATGTGTTGTATGAAAAAGTATTTACGAAATAAAAGTCTGATGTTTTCTGCTTATATATATATATATATATATATATATATACGTGTTTATATCTGTCTTGTGTTTTATCTGTGACTTTTACTTACAAACCTCCACCAAAGTTAAGGCAGTCCCTTGTGAGTTACCTTTATGGAGGGTGGGGTGTTTCACTTGGTATAAGAGCATAGATTTACCAGACTAGATAAAAAAAATTGAAACTATTTTCAAAAATAAGTTTAAAGAAGCATCTATTTCAAGAAAAAGCGTTGTTTTTAAAAGGCACAAGTCCCCCAAACCCATACGCACTATCTCTCTATCCTTTTGTCTTGAATCTTTCCTTTTCGTTTCAGCATGTCTGGGGACCTTACTCCCCAGCTACAGACGCTTTTACTCCTCCTCCTCCTCTACGTGAAACTGCAAGCGGAAGAATCGCAGAACAAGAAGACGGATAATAGTCAAGGAGGAAAGAACCACAACAATAATAACAAGACAAGTGAGAAAAGGAAATGTTATCTATGTGGCATTGTTGGGCATATAGTCCAGGATTGTAGAAAGAAGAAGATGAAGATGGGGGCATGCTTTCAGTGTGGTGATATTGGACATATCAGCAAGAAATGTCCTAAGAAGCAAGGGCAAGGCCAGCAAGCAGGACCTTCTGGGGGTACCTCTTTAACTTTTTCTCCTAGGTGCTTTATTTTATCTTGCTTATCTTCTCAATCCTATCTTGAGAACGAGGTAGAAATATTTCTGTAGAAAGCTTAGTTTATCTGTATGATCATCCAGTTCGCACTCTCTTTGATTCTGGTGCATCACACTCCTTTATTTCATCTGCTTTAGTAGAATCTTTGCACCTAGACACTAGTATCGTAGAAGATCCCTTGGTTGTTTCAAATCCAATTGGGGGCTCGGCTTATTTGTCGATGGTTTGCTTGGATTTGAAAATCTCTATTCTAAGTGTTGAATTTAGATGTAGTGCCTCTGTTTTGGGATTCTCAGGGTATGGACTGATCTTAGGCATGGACTGGTTATCCAGTAATGGTGCCATTCTTGATTGCGAGAAAAGAGTGGTTAGGCTCTTGACTCGGCTCGGTAACACTCTAGAAATTTCTTGTAATCCCTTGAACGCTGTTATGCTTAGTTATCTAGAGTCGCTTGACACTTCTATTGAGAATTTGCAGTCGGTTAGGGTAGTCCGGGAATATCCGGATGTCTTTGAAGAGGTGAGAGGATTACCTCCGAAGCGGGAAATAGACTTCCGCATATATCTTGTGGATAATGCAAAGCCCGTAGCTCTACCTGTTAGACACATGGCTCCAAAGGAGAGAAAGGAGCTCAGTAAGCAAGTTAAGGAGCTTCTTGAGAAAGGGTTTATAAGAAGGAGTATCTCAGAATGGGGTGCCCCAGTGGTGTTCGCCACAAAAGCAGATGGTTCACTACGTCTTTGTGTGGACTATTGGGAGCTAAAAAAGCTGACTAAAAAGAATAGACACCCACTTCCTAGAATAGACGATCTGTTTGATCAGCTTGTAGGTGCGTCGGTCTTCTCCCAACTTAATCAAGCTACTGGGTTCCATCAGCTAAGGGTAGCTAAAGATAGTATTGATAAAACGACGTTTAGAACCCCAGATGGTTTCTTCGAGTGGCTTGTCATGCCTTTCTGTTTGACAAACACACCCGCTTATTTCGTAGACCTAATGAGCAGGGTCTTAAGAGAATTCCTCAATAAGTTCATGTGGTTTTCGTAGACGATATTTTGATTTTCTCAAAGAATGAGGAAGAACATGCTCAGCATCTGAAAGAGATCATGGATACTCTCTGTGCATATCAGCTAAAGCCAAATTCTCCAAGTGCCACTTTTGGAGAGAAGAAGTAAGATTTTTTGGGCATATAGTGTCCAAAGAGGGGTTGGCTGTGGACCCGCGAAAGTGGTGGCAGTGCAAGATTGGAAGACACCAAGAAATGCAACCGAATTTCGAAGCTTTCTTGGGCTGGCCTGTTTTAACCGAAAGTTCATTATGGATTTAGCGAAAATCTCAGCTCCACTCACAAGGCTAACAAAGAAGAATCTGGCGTTCACTTGGGATTTGGATTGCGAGTTTGCTTTCCAACGATTAAAAAGGGCTCTCATAACAGCCCCAGTTCTGACTTTGCCGGATAGAAGAAAAATGTTCACAGTGTATATGGATGCTTGTGGTACGGGGCTAGGTGCTGTTCTGATGCAAGAAGGGAGGGTAGTAGCTTATGGTGGAAGACAATTGAAAGTGCATGAAAAGAACTACCCAACCCATGATCTTGAGTTGGCCGCCATCGTCTTTGCGCTTAAGTCTTGGCGCCATTATCTCCTAGGTGAGAAGTTCGAATTATATACTGACCATAAATCGCTGAAGTATCTTTTCTCGAAGAAAGATCTTAACTTGAGGCAGCAAAGGTGGATGGAGTTCCTTGCCTCATATGACTTTGAAATTTCCTATACTCCTGGCAAAGGCAACGTAGTAGCAGACGCGTTGAGCAGAAAGAAAGTGACCCTAAGCCCTCTCTTTGTAGAAAGGCAAAGCTTGGAGTATATAGCCAGTTTTGACTTTAGCCCTCCTCAGATTTTATACCCTGTTTATTGGCATCCCTAGAAGTATGTTCCTCTCTTTTAGACTCGATAGGGGCCGCACAACGTGAAGACCCACAACTTGTGGATGTGATTGATAAACTAATTAGGAATGAAACTTCCAGTCACCTAAATAGGTACTCCATCGATGATAAGGGTTGGCTGAGACGGGATGGAAGGCTATGCGTCCCACAAGCTAGGGATTTTGTGAAGAAGGTTCTCGAGGAGGCACATCATTCCAAGATGACAATACACCTAGGTGGAGACAAGATATACAAGCACGTAAAGAGAGCTTTCTACTGGAGCGGCATGAAGAAAGACGTAGCAGATTTCATTTCTAAGTGCGTGACATGCCAACAGGTCAAGGCGGAACAAAAGAAGCCTGGAGGACTGCTTCATCCTCTAGAAGTCCCACAATGGAAGTGGGATAGCATTTCAATGGACTTCATTGACGGGTTGCCTAGGTCAAGAAGAGGCAATACTAGCATTTGGGTAATAGTGGACAGGCTTACTAAAAGCGCCCACTTTATACCTACCAAGAGTAGAAGGACTGCTTCGTCTCTAGATTCTCTTTATCTCAAGGAAATAGTTCGACTCCATGGAATACCCTCCAGCATAGTGAGTGACAGAGACCCCATCTTCACGAGCGAATTTTGGCGGAGTCTGCAAGAAGCTGTCGGCACACAGTTATGCTTGAGCACGGCCTATCACCCCCAAACCGGTGGTCAGACAAAAAGGGTGAATAGAGTAATAGAAGATCTTCTAAGACTGTGCGTTCTTGACTTCGGAGGGACTTGGGAGGATCACCTTCCTTTAGTGGAATTCGCCTACAACAACAGTTACCAAGCCACCATCGGTATGGCACCCTTCGAAGCTTTGTATGGAAGACCTTGCCGATCACCAACTTGTTGGTGGGAGTTTACTGACAAGATTATACTTGGGCCAGACATGATTAGAGATACTTCAAAAAAAGTGGACTTGATATGAAGGAGAATGAAGACTGCCCAAGACAGACAGAAATCCTACGCTGACAAAAGAAGGACCGACCTTGAGTTTGAGGTTGGGGACAGGGTTTTCCTTAAGGTATCTCCTTTAAGGAACGTCGTTCGCTTTGGATTCGCAGGAAAGATAGCACCAAGATTTGTTGGACCGTTCCATATCATCGAGAAGATTGGTAAAATGGCTTATAGGTTAGAGCTGCCTAAAAGATTGGCTGGAATCCACAACGTCTTTCACATTTTTCGTCTCCGGAAATGTCTACATGAATCAGCGGAAGTGGTGGAGCCAAGCATTCTAGAAGAAGCCAAAGTGGAACGCGAAGCAACTGTGAGGTGAGTTCCAACTCGAATCATAGGAACTGAAATCAAGAAGCTACGTAACCGCGAAGTGAAGCTCGTTAAGGTTCAGTGGAGCGACGCCGAGGAAGACGCGACTTGGGAAACTGAGGACAGAATACGCGCGGCCTACCCTTTTCTTTGTGAGGGTACATCTTTGACCTCTCTTTTTCCTTAAGTTGTGCTTGTATCTATCTTTTTAGGTATATCTCCTCGATATGATCCTTTATCCTTAGGTAGAAACCCCTTTGGATGTAAACATGTATTTGAAACATGTTATGGTTGATGGCTGCAAGTGGTTGCAAGTGGTTGCTAGTGGATGCATATACACATACAACCTAGGTTTTAGATCGGCTCTGTCACTTCATACTGCATATGTATATATGTATTCATATTTATATGTGGTCGAAACTTGATATGTTGTCATATGGATGTCGCATTTGTATTAATGGTTGCGCACTCATGTAGAATTATGAGTAAGGACAAATTTGCATACATAATGGATTCATGACACTTACATGATTTGCCTTAAGGAGGTCAACTGGATCAGTAGACCGCCTGATTTTGCATTAGTTAAGGACATATACACACACTATGCATATAATCATAAAGCATTAGAAGTCTCTTAAAGACAATGGACGCCTGTGTTTGTTGGTTGAGTAGATGGACGATTGGATGTTAGGACTTACGTTCTCCTAGACTTGAAGATTTCGGGGACGAAATCCTTTAAGGAGGGGAGAATGTAACACCCCGAATTTTCTGTTAACTATAACTTAACAAATTAAAGTATAATTAAATCTAAATGATGGAATTAAGGGAAATGGGTTATGCCATTGCGTTCATCTCGAAATTCTGCTTGAGATAGAGTCTAAGTTTGTGTAAAATGGATACAGTATGAAGAAGATATAGACGAACAAAGTTGGGCAGAAAAACCAGAAATGGGTCAGAATGCACTGGTGCACTTGGGAAGTGCGCCAGAACAGAATTGCACTGGCGCACTTGGGAAGTGCGCCAGTACAAATTTGCACTGGCGCACCTGCCAAGTGCATCCAAGCCAAAAACCCTACTTGGTTAGGCCCTGGCTAACCTGGTCGGGTTCTGGTCGATTTCTGAGGCTTGGCTGAGTCACTAGGGCTTACATGTCGCTTTCTGATTGGCTTCTCTTGAGATGGATGGTCTGGATTCACTCTAGCTTCATCGACGGATCTAATCATTTTAAATTCTATAAATACAACTCATGTCTAACCCTAAATTCACACAAATAATATAATACTAGAGCCGCCATGCTACAGGAAAGAAACTAGGAGTGGCCGTCATTTAGAAAGCTTAGAGACAAGCCAATGCTAAAGAAAAACACGAATCAAAACAATGTTAGTCTACCCAAAGGAAAGCATAACAAATTCAGAATTCAGAATCCAGAATCCAACTTCGTCGTTCATTGTAAGTATAGTGATTTTTCCGATGAGAATAAAACTAAGACTTTATTCAATGTAAATTGGAAGTGGAATTGTGCTATTATGTAACGACGATGTTAATTCATGTCTATGTATTGAAATGATTGTGTTGCGAATGAAATTGGGATGTTTGTGGTATAATTAAGATTGATGTTGATCCTATTGTACTTCTAGAATGACAACAACATCACAAGCATGTTGTATAGTTCATGTTTATGTAATTATATAGGTTGTTTGTGATTAGGATCTCGTGTATATACTTTATGCTAGAACCTTTATGCCTAAATGGTTATGTTCATATACATGCCCCTATGTTTATACAAAAGTTGCAAGTTCCTAACTGGATCCATGTCAAGAACCACTTTTGCACATGTATCATGTTGTAATTAGATATGCGATTGGATCTAGTTCACACCCTTGTCATATAGTTATACATATTTATGAAAATGTCATATTCTTGTCATATGCGAGTGATGTTCGATGTTATGCCTAGATCCAAAAACAAGTTAAGGCCTATGTTATCTAAATCATATGCTAATTTGTGTGACACCTATTTGGTTAGATACCTATTTCAATGCAAGTTCACATATATGTTGATTTAGGCCATGTTGAAAGTTCACATTCATGTTGACTATTTTGCAAGTTCACACCGATGATGTTCATATTGACTATGCCAAAAATGCCAAGTTTACACCTATGTCATGTTTATGTTTATGAATTCCCTTATGCCTATTTGTGTGCGCTAAATTAGGCTAAGTTTTTAGCCTAATATTATATGTTAAAACTATGCGAACGAAAATTAGGCTAAGGTTGTTAGCCTAATGTTCAAACGGGGTAACATTGGGAATATTAGTAAAACTTGACATAAAAATATATGAAATTGGCATGTTTGTCACATGCCAAAATTGGTGGCATTTTAAACGGTATAAATTCTTATACCAAAAATGTTAAACTTGGAATGTGGGTCATAACATTTAATTGTTGACATATTTACATATATTAAGTAATAAAGACAAATATGTAAATTTAGAAAATACGAATATGCTTAACATGAGGTTGGATTGAGTTGTGATGTAAATCTGCCCGGACCCGCCTGGTTGTCCAATAGTCACAACAATACCTATCCAATGTGGGTAGTTAAGCATTGAGCCCAATAAGGACCCAAGGTTAGACCGAGTTACGGTGTAAATCTGCATGGAACCGACCGACACATTTAGTAACCGTAACTGTATCTGTCTAATGTGAGTGGTCGGTGCCTTAAGAAGCTAAGGACAGACAAGTCAGGATGGTAGGGTTAAGTTAACTAAAAACACTTAACCAATTCAACATGTTAATGAAATTGATGGGTGGGGTTAGGTAGATACAGACACTTAACCACTTAACATGTTTGACTAAAAAACCCTAGTAACGGGGACCCATTTCAGCAGTAACCCAATTAGCTATCATGGTACCCTGAAACTAGGCAGGGTGGGGCACGATTACTGGGCTGATTGTAAGCGGTCAAAGCGACGGCGGTGGGTGCAATAGTGTGGGTTCTAACGGAGTGCGGGCGTGCACACCCTTTGGAGTCGACAAACAGGGCACTGAGGGCACTAGTATTATAACCTATGCATTCTAGTATTGTGTCGGGCCGCCACCATGGGACTTGATACACCCCATGGTGGTACCAACATAGGTATCTACAATCTTTGGGGGCCGTAAGACACATGTAATTATGCGAGTAGGAGCCGATCTTTAGAACAAGGGGATCACTTCACCCTCAGCATGGGGTGCCAGTTTAGAACTAATGCATGTAGGTGCAGAGATATAGTATAGGGTGAGATAGTATATTCGTTTCAAAACTACTTTATCTTAGTTTATGATACTTTCCTGCTTCCATTTTATAACTATCATGCCTTTATCCTTATTCTCATACTGAAGTGTCACTAGACTTACCAGGCTTTATGTCTGACCCTATTTTCTTTCGTCTTCTTTTCTTTCATCCTCTCCCCCCCTCCCCCAGGTCCACAGGGAGGAAACAACCCAGCTTAATCAGATTCTTTGAAAGCTTCAAGGTAGTTGATGTATGGTTTGGAGTCTCTTTCCTTGGCTATGGATGTTGGTCACACTCTATGGGGATTTATGCAGTTTTAATCATGTTTTATGCTTCTTTATTTAAAAACCAAGACAGAAATTATGTTGTAATGTTTTGGAAGTTGTTATGAGACAATTATGGAAATGTGTTGTATGAACAAGTATTTTATGAAATAAAAGTCTGATGTTTTCCGCTGCTTATATATATATATATATGTGTGTGTGTGTGTGTTTATATCTGTCTTGTGTTTTATCTGTGACTTTTACTTACCAACCTCCACCAAAGTTAAGGCAGTCCCTTGTGAGTGACCTTAATGGAAGGTGGGGTGTTTCACCTAAAGTCTAGCTACAGGTGCAAAGGTTTCATCATAGCCTATTCCTTTTTCTTGACAATAGCATTGCACAACTAATCGTGTTTTACTTCGTACTACTTCTCCTTATTCATTCACATTGTTTTTATGTACCCATTATTTCCAGTTATAGATTTATTCACTCGTCTTGAGATGAACCGCCACACATCATTTCTAATAAATTGATTTAATTCCTCTTGCATGGATAACATGTAAGAGATATTTGTAGATGCTTCTGTTAAATTCATGGGTTCAATCATATAGATAAATGCAACATTATTGATTTTGCTTAGTCGATTTTTTGTTCTTGCTCCTGATTAAATGCTTCTAAAATATTTTCCACTAGATGATCTCTTAGAATTCTTGTCCTTTTATTAGGTTTAAAATTCTTGTGATTATCATTATGATTATTATTATTAACACTAGTGCGCACACGTGCTACGCACATAGGTTTGTTTTGATAGTTAACAACGATATTTTTAAATTATCATTTGATTTTTATTTGTTTTATTAAACGAATGAAACTAAAATGATGACAAACCTACATTTCATTCAAATTGGTTTCGGTGAACAATGTAAAGAAATTTAAGTTACCTGAAAATTGGCAAGACCACAACAATATTTATACTTGTATAACTAATTTGTGTCTCACAAACAGGTGAAAAAAGAAATCAGCACCCCGACCATGCGAGAAAATAATGCATATGAGATCTCATTAAAGAAATATACGAACTATTTTAAGCTTCATTAGAAGTAAGACATCCATATCGAACCTTGCATGCTTATAAAATTACTACGGACTGATTATTATACTCCTTTGTTAGACTAATAGAATTAACTATTATGCACGGTAAATGATTTTTTAATCAACAAACAAAGCCAACATTACTATTCAGAACATATTTAGAATTTATAACACAAATATGCTCTAAGTATACGACATTTAAGAAATCATAATTGACCCGCGTTCATTTGATAATCATATTTTATCTCAGCAAAGAAAACACACTCATATAGTTAAATTTTTAACCTTGCATGATTATAATTTCGTATACTATTATGTACGGAAGATTGTACTGTAACGTCCCAGTTTTTGACTAATTTAGTTCAACTATAATTTAAGTATTATATCTGCAGTTAAATTCGGATAAATGATGTTAGATATGAATCTTATAGAAATTAGAACATTTTTTTAGTTTAAATTCCCATGTATATTTTTAACTCGTTATTTATTTAACAAGTAAACGATGTTTTAACACCTTTGCTCATCTCGAAAGTTGTTGTAAATTCTTTAACTATTGTATGTGAATATAAAGGCAAGTATTGTTGTCATTTTGTTTATGTTTCAATCTTGTTTTTAACTCTTTCCTAAAAATATAAATATTTAAGCAAATAATTTATTATTTCACGGTAATTTAAAGAAGGCATGTCTCTTAACTGCAAAATTCACATGAAAAGACATAGCATTCAATGTATTTGAATAGCAAGATCGAATACATTCAATTTAAATATTTGTTGTACAAAGACATGATAATTTCAAATCTATTTATACATACATACATATATATATATATAGAATTTTTTCAGGGGAGAAACCTGCACTGCCGTAAAACTCCCCCTAGTGCACCTAACCCAGTCCGCGGGGTCTTCAGGCTTATGCTAGCAAATGGTTATTCATTTCAATCACTACACATATGCATAGCTATGGCTACACTTTCTAATCAATATATTGACACAGTTAAGCTAGAAACGTTCCACCAACAAAGAACATTATTTCCATCACCTAGCAACAGCTAGGAACATGGCTTCACACAAAGTATGGACTACATTTTCATTTGCCATACATGGATGTTTCAATTTAAAAATAAGCACAGCTATGAATATAGCTCCTTTCCAAATCAACATTAGCACAACTATAAAGTACGTATAGCCTTCCATCTATTTCCATCTGCACACAGCTTCATTTCCTATCACACATACGTAGTGTTAGCCTTCCCATCTACAGTGTGTTTTCCTTTCCCATACAGGTCATTAGCCTCATTATTTTATATTTTCTTACACCTATAAACACACAATAATGTTCTACATACAACCATAAGCCATCTAATCAAACTAGAACTGAACTGGAAGCTGAAAACCATAGCAAAGCAAAGAAAGGAACCTGGAAAGAAAATCTTGAACAACCCAGTGTTATGTGAGCATAAACTTTCCATTTCTTTCCATTAAAACAACTTCTAATTGTTTATATATTATACTGCAGCACGTATATAGTTTTTTTTTAATGTTTTGTATTATCTAATTTGATCATCATGTTAAACTGGAAACTCAGTTAGAAGAGAATATTAAGAAATAGTGAGTAAATTCTAAATTTCTATTCTTTTTATCACACTTGAATATCATATTATTTGGGGATGATTTATATTGTGTGCTGCTATTCACACCCCCATTTAGACTACTGGGCACCTATACTAAAGTCCACCTCTTTTTTGTGCTTCTCTACTCCTTTACATCGCCTAAATTATTCAATTTCTAATCGGCTACCACCTCTGCCTTTATTTCTTCATCACTCCATAAAAAAAACGTCTTCCTGAAATTTTCTCCATCGCTCTTTAAGCTTGAAGATTTACCTAAATTACCCATGCAATTTCTAACGTTCAATCAACTGATAACATTCGTGCCATGATGACAAGAGGGAAGAAGTCGTCTTAATCGATTAAGATTCGAACCATGATTTTTTTTTGTAAATTTTGACATATAAATTGCTTTTGTATGAAGAAAACCCTAAAATTCAATAACTTACAATGTCATTCTCTATTACAACGTCATCGAAATTAATGTCTTCCAAACTCGAAGTAGAGAGAAGAGTGAAAGAAAGTTTCTACAAAAATTAATACAAAGCCCTTAAAAAATCCCATAACAACAGAATAGATCATGCAGCATGATATACAAAACGAACATCTTTTTTGTCTTTATCATCCATCCTCTGCTGAGCCAAAAAAAAAATCTTATGGTGTAGGGTTTGATATCTCGGAGTTTATGTTGTTTGAGAAGAGAAGAGACAAGAAGAGATAGTACGGCTGTTATTGACTGAGTGAAAAGAAATAAAGTGGTGGTAGGAAGTAGGTTAGAAATAATACAATCTATTTATTTTTTAAAGGTGGACAGTAGTCTAAATGAGGGTGTGAATAGTAGCACATTTTATATATATGGTACGGTAAAATAGTGTGGAGGACAAAATGAACAAAAAATTGTTCCATAAGGACAAGAGGCTAAAATTTTGTCCATAAGGACAAATTTTAGTGTAAAGGGAGGAATTATAGTGGGCCCCTGAATTCCTCCCTCTACACTAAAACTTGGCCTTATGGATAAAATTTTAGCCCTTTGTCCTTATGGAATAATTTTTTGTTCATTTTTTCCTTGAGGCTAAAAACCCCTATATGGTACCAATTTAAAATAAATCTTTCGAGTTGCATAATGAAGGCAGGCTAGTGTAATTGCTCTAGTATGGTGAAAACAGTCATAATATTCACCTCGGTTATCTCAAGAACACCACATCTTTAATTCAAGACAGTTATGAGATATGAGATGTACATGGATGTTGTTTACATTTAAATATAGTATAATTCTAAATTATTTGCAACTTAAAACAATAGAGTTTAATTGCAATATAAATGATTATATTGTAAGAGGCCCTTATCTCAAAAATCCAAACATTTAAGTGGAGTAATTAGGGGTTACAAATGTATTAATATGATTAAAATATGAATTTTAGTGGCCAAATCATAATTTTTAGTTGCTTAGTTAATGAGAATTTGAAGATAATTAGAAAAGTGGGGTTTTGTCAAATTACGGCGGTAGTGTGGAATTTCAAAGAACTCGAGAAAAAACAAACTTAATTTTCTTATGTATATTCTGAGAGATGGAGGTGGAAATAGGATATTTAATGGATGTTTTGAAGGTTAGGTTTGGGTTCGATATGCGCTACTGTGGGGGCAAGGATGGTGAGCGCACCAGGAGGAATCGTCGGAGCAGAGTGTCGACCTTCTTTGACCAGGTTATGATGATGATCGAAACACTGAGTTGGTGTTGGGAGGAAGAATAGTGCTGAACTGTTTGGGTATTTTTTTATTGTTGGTCTGGTTACATAGTGCTATTTTGATCGATTCAATTGGAAGTTGATCGAAGTGAGGGAATTGACTCAGGAGGTGGAGGCGGTTTTGTGGGATAGGTGGTGATCGATGAACGGTTACTAGTTCGTGTGTACACGTGCACAGCTGGTCATACATGATGGAAGAACATGGACCACATATAAGAAGAAGAAGAAGAAGAAGAAGTGAGAGTAGGATTAGAGAAGAAGTGGAAGCAGGTCCTGCGCAAATCTCATTTTCATTTTTGGTGCCAACATATTTTTGTACTGTTGGAGTTTGGGATCAGAAAAAGTGGAATAATGAGGCATCCCGAAATTAAGGGAGCAATAGGGAAATAAAAGCAATGGAAACGTAGGAGGCGGTAGTGGTTAATGAAGAGAAGAGGTTGGGCCAGATTGTGCCGTAAAGGATACATATGAAGGAAACTGGAAAGAAGTGAGGGAACCGCTGTAGTACCAAAGTGAAAAAAGGGAAGTAGCACGTTTGGACAGGGAAGTATTTGCATGTACAATTCTAGGCGATGGCTTAGGTTAGTTTTATATAATAATAAAAAAAGAAATATAAAGATTTAAGTTTTAAGTGTATATGTATTGGTGTGCATATAAGTTAATAATAAAAATGTATTCAAATAGGTTTCGACACAACAATGTTAGTCAAGTAAATCGATAAAGAGTGAAGTGACTCGACGTAGCTGTCTAGTTTTAATAGTTCGAATCTAAATTATATTAGTTTATTAAGTAATAAAAATGGGTTTTATTTATAATGGTTATAATATAATTCAGTCGTTAAAACTAAATTAACGCATAAACCATAAATAACGAATCAATAATGATTCGTAAATTCAGTAAAGTCTAGATTTGGCTATTCAACTAATTATTTAATTAATTGAGTTATGTTCAACCACGTTAATGGTAATCATATTGTATTGACATCTGTCAGTGGAAATAAACAAAGTTCTAATATATAATTGGATTGACGGAATTGTTCGAACACCTTGTTAGCAGAAATAAACACCGTTCTGCTTTTAGATCGGTTGGACATATTTTATCAATTAATATATATTGTTGAGATATTATATTATTAGTTGATAATACTGAATTGTATGTATATGGTTGTTTGTGCAAATGGGGTTAACAACTTGAATGTTGTCCGTTATGAGAACTGCTATATACCGTTGGAACTACCAAGTTATAAATTCTATAAAGTAAATCTGAAACTAACTTAGGTTGTTAATAATTGAGTAATTGTTCTAAGAAAAAAATTAAAGGTGATAATTTAATTAAATATATTATTAATTAATTTAAAAAGGGAAGATTAACGGTAACTAGTTAATCAGATTGTTTTTAGTTTGATTTAAATCAACTATTTTAAATAGAAATGGATTATTAAATTAATCTGTTCGATTAATTTAATGGAAATAGCTTTT
Source organism: Allium sativum (assembly GCA_030737875.1). Classification (NCBI taxonomy): domain Eukaryota; kingdom Viridiplantae; phylum Streptophyta; class Magnoliopsida; order Asparagales; family Amaryllidaceae; genus Allium; species Allium sativum. The sequence continues at coordinate 781,085,580 of CM060918.1, read as the reverse complement.
AACAAATAATGTTAAACAAAGAAATGCTTTACTGAATTTATATTTCAATTAATGGATTTCGATAAGCTAATTGTTCAGTTAAATAGAGAATTTGAAATATGATAAATTATCCAGGATGATAACTTTAACATAATTTATCCATGTATTAAGATAATTTTGAAGATAATTTAATTATCAAAGGAAAAGGGAAGTAAGTCAATTCATTTGTTTAAATTCCTTGGTTTTAAATATTTAAGTTAATCAAGTTAACTTGATAAATGTTTTCAAAACAACAACGTTGTTCTGAATAGAATAAGATTTGAAAATCAATTGAAATTACACTTCTGGTTTGTTGAACATTTTGGGTATCGAACTTCTACAAACCTTAACGATAAGAATGATTTCAACTCAAGGTCTGGGAGGTAATTAAAATACTCCAACTTGAACGATTCCACTATTATCCAATAGATATAAGTTTTATCTTTGAAATAAGCTTTAGAGTTGAAAATCATTTTGGTTACGAAAACATATATTCAAGAATGAGATTATCACGTAAGATTTATAATAATATTTTTCCTATATAAAGGAGATACTTAAGTTTTAGATAAATATAAACAAAGTTAATATTTGAATTTACATAATTGAAAATTATTTAAATAAGGCTTAGCAGATCCAACGGAAATAAATCTACTTATTTTATTTTATATTTGATAGTTAAATCACCGACTATCAAATCTTGACATTTCACGTGCTCATTTCGAAGAGTTCGAAATTTAATTCCACTTCGATTCGATTTATACGTTCCAAGTCAGTGATTATTGAAGATGGAATTTATGCAAGGGCTGTTCTGTTTACAGAGCGGTGCCTTTGGTTTGTTCTTTCCTAGGACAACTTGTATGGACGAATGTTTGACAAGGTATTCCTAACATATCACGTAAGTTAACCACTTTAAAACTATGATTGGTGGCCGAGGAATTCGCTACTCTTAGCTTTTTGTCTGTGGTTTTGGGGAAATCAATTTTTGATTTGACGGGTTTGATGATGTGGCATTCAAAGCAAATAAAGATGTGCTATTATAAATGATAAGTTCTGACCTCAAGCCTCACAACCGGAAAATGACAAAAATCGAGCAGGCTGCATGGCTATGGGGGTCACTTCCACTAGGGTGTATTGTCCCCTATCTAGAGAATATTCATATTTGTTTCTTCTTTCGCTTCTATATCTTCGGATAACGGTTATGTGGGCCTAACCATTGGTGATAATATATTCTATACACTCAAGAGAAATGGGTAGTCGGTCTTGTGTGGGCCGGGTTGCAAGATGTTCTTGTTGAACCCAGTGTATTCCCCTCAAGAGATACACTATTAGAAGGTGGTTCCGTACCTTGTCATAGTTGGAAATCCATTATCCAATTAGCGCTTGCGGTTTTGATTTGTATACTATATATATAGAGCATGCGATGTAAGCGTTTTGCTAGATTACTATTTAATTGTGGATTGATAGACACTATTATAATACCAAAAGAGTTTTGATATAAAGATGTTTCGGGTTATCGTAAGGTAAAAACCATCCGTGTTTATGTATGGATCAGTCTTACAATTACCTTTTCTTCCGAAAACATGTTGAAAATTAAATTAATTATTGTAGAGTCTCATAAGGGGAAACCCGTTCCGTGTTTTACGGCGAGGTCTTATGAGATATCTAGTAATTATCAACCTGTTTAAAAATCGTTTACTCACACCAGTCCCATGACTGACCCAGAGTTTATTTTTCTATGTCTTACCTAAACTCTTCGGTGCCCAAATTAGAACATGCAGTCAAGTAGTTCAGGATTTTACAGATTTTCTAGGGGAGCTTAGAGCAGGAGGCTTCAATGCTAGATATATAGAGTTTATTTCCGCTGTATTGTGTGTATGTTATACTCTGATGATGTATGTAAGTTCATATCCAGTTTTTATTTCAAAAATGATTATATATCTATTATATTTTATTCGTTCTGTGTGAAATTCATGTTTACTCTGATTCTATTGTATGTTCTTCTTTTCTTCTATTCTAAATTTTTTATCCTTCTGTTTCTCATCCTCTAACTTCTTTCTATTAATGATTTGTATTTTCGTGCAATTTGGGTTGGGCGTGAGTTGTATTCAGTCAATTCAAATTACACGGATTTGTGGGTCATCACACTTGGTATCAGAGCTTATGGTTGAGTAATAACCTTGGATCTATGACATAACTCGATAGAGATGGGGTTAGTAACACCCTTGGTTGAGTTTGAGTGTATACATATAAGCGCATATTTGTTAATTGATATGAAAAATGTTTTATATTGTGTTGATTGGTTTGCCGAGTGATTTGTGAATTCTAGTCGATCAGTCTAATCAACTGTATTGATAGGGGTTTCTAAACACTTGAAAAGAATAATCCGACATAGTATTGTTTTAAAACGATGGGTAAAAGAGATAATTTGCCCAAAATTATATTTTAATAAAAAAAAGGATAATTTTCTGAGATTATATATGGGTATGTCAATGGTTGTTATTTTAATAAGATTACAATGGTATGAGAATAAGGCATACAAATAAGACAAACTGAGAATTGTTTAAGTAAAACAAAACGATTAGGGAAAATTCAAAAGTCATGAATCCGGGATAAAAACTGGGAGTTTGGATTCGGGAGTTTGAAAATTTAACTAGAGTAGGTTAAATGGATTAGAATTTGGCTGAGGTTGAATTGGGTTTGAGTTAAATAGAGAAATTTAATGATAAATATGTCTGAACAGAGTCGGTTCAGATAAGATTTGGGATTAATCAGGATTATTTTCTTAAATATAGAAAATGGAGTTACATGAGTTAATAAGGAGATCAAGATATGGATTTAAGAAATTGGAACCTAACTAGAGGTTGGTTGAGTTAAATGATTTTCTGAGCATTAATCTGATGTTTATTTCGGTCTTCGGGGTTGATACTTAGAGGATTATTAACACCAATCTATTGTCAGGGACTGATAAATAAGTTTGTATTGCAAGTTTTGATGACTGTGAATTGTTTGCTATGATTGTTGCTATATAATCAATATATGTGTTTTGATGTAAACATATAGTTTTGAGTCTAACTAGAATTTTCTCGTTACTCTGTAATTTCGGGGATGAAATTCTTTTAAGGGGAAGGAATGTAACGTCCTAGTTTTTGACTAATGTAACAACCCACAAATTCTGAACCAATTTAAAATTTTTATATTAGAAATTTTAATGGAAATTTAATAGTTAAAATAATTTATTTTAAATAATAACGATGAAAAATTTATTTTAATCGAAGTTAAAATGAATATATTTATTTTAATTATAAAAGGAGTTAGAAATAGCGCGGTAGTTTGAAAATTTGAATTTGAACTTTGACAGACTGTACATGATGCAAAATAAATCGGATTTTAGTGAAACAAGAAATATTTAAATCTGTTTAACCATATCTTTCTAACAAATGTAAGAAACTAAAATTTCACTTTAAAAATAAAAAGTTATCGCCGGTTTAAAATTTAGAAAAGTCGCTGTAGAATTTATATATATTTTAATATAATATATGGCCTTTAGAAATACCCATTTTTCAAATGACCTCTGTTTTCAACGAAACCACTTTTGTTGGATCCGGAATGTCAAATTATTGCTATGTTTCAGTTTCCATAATTTTTAAAATTAATATGTGAGCGTGGCAAAAGAAAACGTGTTTTGTCAATTACAGTCAAATTCGATCGACTAGAAAAATGACATTTTTCAAACGGTCTCAGAATTCGACGAAATTAGGACTGTATTGTCAAAACATAAGCAGAAATAAATTTTCTGTAATTTTTAGAGTCTGCATGTAGCCCCGGTAAATTTAGATGTACGATCAAAATAAATAAATAAATGATTTATAATTAAATTTAAAGGAAGACATATCATAACAGCCGAATTGGGTTACGAAACATGTTTCATTATGTCCAGGACGGGGGTATTTGCATATGGACGACTTTCGTTGGACTGGATTTGGGGTTCGTATAGGGATTAACGGGTTTTTCTTTGAATTAATAATTAAATTATATATAAATACATATATAAATACGGTATACGATAAACCCTAATGTCTATTTTCCCAGGCCGCTGCTCCTATCTATTTCATGGCCAAATTTGTTCGATTCTTTTCCCATTAATCTCTTCTAATCTATAAATTAAAATCATCCACTCCTGGAGGAAATTTTAAAGAGAAGATCGAGTTCTTCAGATCCTTACGGATCTCAGCACCCTTTGTGTAGCATCCAACCCGAACCACCCTCTTCAAAATCCACCGCATCACCTCAGTTTCAACTACCAAGACACCACCGAGCTCGACGTGGAGCAGCTCACCGGGGAGCCCTCTCGGAGGTCAATAATGTGGTGTAATCTGATCCTCACCCTGAGTCTTGATTGGCGCGCGAATTAAGACCCTAGATTAGAACATAATGCGAGAACCCATTGGTCTGAGAACAGATAGAAGAGGAAGGGGGGTTAAGGTGTAAAACTAATTGTTTAGTTAATTATTTAATAACTTATTTAAATTATCAAACGATTAAACTATTATAACTTGTTCGTATCAAAACAGAATTCAACGAAACGACTTGCGTTGGGATAGTCTTTCCAAGATCTACGCTTCTGAACTGAGTAGGACTAATTCTAAGCCGATCCAATTTTGCCCAAATTTTGAATCTGAATAAAAGCACTGTGAGATTTCTTTTCTATAATTAATTTATTTGTTTAATTTATTTGCTATGTGGTGATTGTATGTGTATGACTTAGATTTTCTATGTGATGAGATTGTGGATGATTTAATTTGTTTGTTGGTGATGTATAAACATAGATCTGTATGTGTTGAATATAATAAATCATTTGTTGTATTACTGATTTGGAATAGAATTGCCATTTCAATAAAAATAAATCATTTTGTTATGTTGTTGAATTGCATTAGATTTTCAATTAAACATAAAAACATTATTTGGGTTATTCTTGTTGAATTGAATTAAATTGTCAGTTCAATTTGATCATATTTGTTGAATTGAATTAGATTGCCAGTTCAATATTAAAAAGTTGTTCTTTTATTTGCATTCCTTGATGAAAATATTCATTGAATTAAAAAGTTGTTCTTTTATTTGCATTCCTTGATGCAAATATTCATTGAATTAAAAAGTTGTTCTTTTATTTGCATTCCTTGATGCAAATATTCATTGGATTAAATTTTTTTTCTTTTACTGGCATTCCTTTGTGCAAATATTCATTGAATTAAAAGTTGTTCTTTCATTTTCATTCTTTGAAGCAAATATACATTGGAATAAAAAAGCTATACTTTTATTTGCATTCTTTGATACAGATAAAATATTGAAATTGGAGGTTAAATTTTTATTTGCATTTCTTGATGCAAATAAAACATAGTTTTAAAAAAGGTCATAATTTTATTTGTAATTTAGGTATAAATTAGCAACATGATTTGTAAAGTTACATTTTCATTTGAAATTTTAGATGCAAATAAAACATTAGAATTAGATTAACAATAAAAGTCACCTATAACGACCCATATTTTTTTTATCGATTTATTTTAAATATTTAATATGGTTTTAAATATTTAGTTGATAATATAAATTAATTTTTATATCGAGTTATCGATTAATGATCGATTTCGATTTAATATCGAAAATATTAAATATCGTAATACGAAAACGAAGTATAATTTAATTCTGAATTAGAATTGAATCAAAATAATTCAGCTGATCATTATTATTTTTGTTTGGAATATATATACGATAATGATAATTTATTATCAAAAAATTTATGATTTCTGAATTTAAATTATATTATATTAATTTAATATGGCATATACGTTCAAATTGAATTTCAGAATATATTCTGTTGAGATCAGAATTTCATTATTACATTTACATGTCGGTCTATAAGGTAAATTAGCGGCTCGTGATTTCAATTAATGGACCCCGAGATATTAGACTGTTGATAGGCTCGAAATCAAATCGATATCCATCTAAAAAGAATAGAAATCTATTTAACTCAAATCACATTATATGGAAGTCAAATCGGTATAAATTTGGTATGTACTTCTTGAGACATTCATTAAAAGCTTGCGTACTTCTGGTTCCCCCTTTCTCCTTTATTTAAATCGCGCTCATATCCTTTCTATTTTTCTCTTATGTAAATCGATTCACTTCAGGCAAAAATAGAATGGCCACTCTCTGTTGTAAATTCAGTCCCAAAATCACATTAAAATCAAAGCCATCCCTCAGATAACCAAATCAAAATCGAATAAACTCAGGAAGGATCGAACTCGTGATAAATAAAATTGAAAGGGGACAAAATCCATTCTCTCTCTTTCTTTTGAAAAACCGAACACGATAAAGAAGGGAAAAAAATCTGCAATTGAGATCTCGGATTGGAGCCGTGACCTCTGAAGCTCATTACTGGATTTAAGGCACTCGCGAGATCATCTAAACCCCAATCGAAGAATGCGAAAATGCTCTGAAGCTTGACACCACACCTGGATCACTCGCGATTCAGAATGTAAAGATGGGTGCGAAGCTTCTAACAGTCGCGAGGGTGTCGAGATGTTTTTGGGGAAATGGATTCAATCGCCAAAGTTGTCGCGACCTGTACGAGGTTGACGCTAGTATGAGTTTACTGGAGTTTGGGTTTTTTCCAATTGTTATTTGGGATGAGTTCGAACACTAATGGTATCGAAATAGAGTTAGTAGTGGAGCGACATTGAAGATGGACGGGGTAAACATGGTGCGGCAGATGGATGCACATATGGAGTTCGGTCAATGTTGTTTTGGGATGGTGTTTGCAAAGAGAACGGAGCTTGGGGGGTTTAAAAGTTCAAGCTATGATTTTGGTTACAGGGAAAGGAAGGATGCGTTTGACAGCAGGATGGAAGGAAAAAGGGTCTACTGAGTTTTGGGAAAATTGAACTAACAAGAGGTGAATTCCTATTATAATTTGATTCATTTACTTATTTAATATATAAATTAAAACTGGATTTTTTCTTTTAAGGGAAAATGTCATTTAACCTTTAATCTAGAATTTAGGTTAAAAAAAACTGAAAGCGAGAAAAGATTTAGTAAATCACTATATGAATTATAAATTAGATAAGTGGAAAAATTAAATTAAAACTTAAAATTGTTCTAGTCAGCAAGATATTGGGTTTAGTCTACACGCTTTGATAAGGTAGTTAATTTAATTAATTAAAGTATTAGTTACTTAATTCTATTAAAAGCTTGTATAATTTATATCTCGTTAGAGCGAGGTCTGACTGGAACAAACAAGCAATACCGAAATCGTATAGTCGAATACAACGAGCTGGAGTTGGATTTTTTCAGAATCCGTTGTAGAACTTTGATTTAAATCAAATTCCTCCAATTCATTCCGACGATAAAAATCAGGTGAGTAAATCTCACTCATATTTTATTTAGAATTATTTTATTCTTTAAATAACTGCTCGTTGGTTGTTTGCATGCACTGAAATATTACTGTGCCTATTATAAATATATATTAGTTATTTAGGGCTATTATATATATATATATATTAGTGGTTGGATTCCCGCAGTATCATTAGAGGATGCCCGCGGTATCATTAGCAGATGATTTCCCTATGCGCCCCAAAATATATATAATGGATGAGCTTCATACTGCGATATCCTGCCTTGAAGCAGGATGGGTATTATTTATGTCGGCTAACGTTTGTGGATGTAGGAAAACAGGTTGGAGGGATCCAACTGGATTCCTCAAAAATATTATTGTTTATTTGTTTTCTTATATATTGTCATATATGATGCGTTTGAAAACCGGTGATTAATAATTGAGTGTTTTTGATTAGTTGAATATCATTGGACCTGAAATGTTGATATATAAAAATATCAAGGAAAAGGATATTTTGAAATTTAAAGGGGAAAATCTATATATCTAAAATAAAATTTGAATTTCGAGTGAACTATAAAGATATTAACTTGTTTTAAATAAATAAAACAAGTATTTAATTTATAAATGATATTTATAAATTAAATAACACAGGAAATTGAAGTAAATTTATAAATGGTGTTTATAAATGAAATGGAATGATTTTCATTGGATAATCAAAGAATTGAATTGAAATAAATTTATAAACGGTGTTTATAAATGTAGTGGGAAAATTTATCATTTGATAATTTGAATATTTAAACTCAGATGTGAATTTAATAATAGAAATGGGGTAATCGTTTTAAAGAAATAAACGACGGAATTTATTCTGATGTTCAGAATATAAATTGAACTAAAATAAATCTGTAAGGATTTATGATTTGAATTCGATTAATTTGAATTTATTAAAATAGAATTTAAATTGAATATGAAAATAAATTCGGTGTTATACATATAAGTTATTATAAATAGAAATTTCCAAAAAAATATTTTGTTTGTAAATGGATTTTTAGATAGAACTTGTTTAAATATATAAGACAAGGAAATTTATAAACGATGTTTATAAATATAATGAATTAGTTATCAAGAGATAATTTGAATATTTAAATTCAAATATGAATTTAAAAATAGAATTTGAAACCATTCGAAAGGGAACAAAGGTTTTTATTCCGCAATTTGGAATATTAAAGGGATGGAGTTTCAAATAGAAATTTGAAAAGGGAACTTGTCTAAATATATGAAACAAGGAAGTTGAATTTATAAATGGTGTTAAAAATTTGGTGAAATAAATTATCATTTTGATAATTTAAAATATTTAAATTCAAATATTAATTTAAAACTAAATTGGGAAATGTTTTGAAATAGAACAATTGATTTTATTTCGGAATTCGAAATACAAGCTGAATTGAGAAAAATCCAACGGGTTTATAATCAAAATTCGATTATATCGAATTTTATAAAAAAAATATTTATAAAAGGAATCTGGGTTAAATATAGAAGATCGAAGTACAAATAAATATATTACCAAGTAAGGAAAAATCGACAATGATAGATAATCATAAATATTATGTTGAATTGGTAAACTGATTTGATATACATTAAAAATATATCAGAATGGACTTGAATTTATTATAAACGAAGTTTAAACATTTATATATATTAATATAAATAAAACGAACTCGCCGCAGCGCGGTAGTTCATAAATTGGCATTTTGAACTTCAATTGAGTTATAGAACTCAATTTAAGTCGGAATTCTTCGAAACAAGAATCGTCAGGACCGATTTGATAATAGTTTTCGAATGGAAGAGAAAGATCTGGATTTCTTCGAATAGATTTTGAGTTATGTCAAAATCAAATTTTCAGAAAAACGGCTCCATAACCATTATTAAACCATAACAGTTTTATTTAAATTAATAAAAGGATTTCAAGCAAATCAAATCCGAATTACCATCAGAAAAATCCATACTTGTGTTATAAAATAAATATAAACTCAAGTGAAGTATATGAAATGATTTTTGAAACAAAAATCATATTTTTAATTTTTGAATAGAATTAACTAAGTTAAAGAAGGATTAGTGAATTGAATTTTTGAATGAGTTCAACCTTAAATAGGAAAATGGAATTTATGAAATTCTATTCGCAATCGAATATGAAATGTAAATTAAAAATGGGATTTCAATTAGCTTATAAGCGAATTGAAATATTTTTGAACATGTTATGTTCAAATATGAAAGAGAAATAGGCAAAATAACTAATTAGAGAATTAATTAGCAAATCGAGTTTAAAATGACCGGATTGAGTTGTAATAAAATTGGGAATGGATAGATATATATTAGACAGGTATGAAATGAAGTATATGAAGATTATAATTTTTGTGCCCGACAAAAAGTACACGTTTAAATTCCATATGAGGTTTTATGCGCCGAATCAGCAAGCCACTTGGCTTTTTGATTTTCTTTTTGAATGGAAAGGGCCTAGAGAGGCGAGTTGAGGTTTGAACTATCGACCGATACAAAGGAGGTTTATGGCGAAATTTTCGGGAAATTTAAGGAGTTATTTTAAGAAAATTTGATAATTAGGAAATCTATATATCAATATATATAGTATTCGGTAAGGAAACAAACTTAAAATAGAATATTATAAACAAAAAGGAAATCGAAAATCTGGTAATAGAAATATATATATATATATATATGCATTTTAAAAAATGAATAAGTATTTTTGTGGTATTGATAATTTTAGATAAGCGGTCTTGTCTGTTTTGAAGTTAATAATATTTTCAGTCAAGTTTTGAGAGGTAATTATACCCCAACTCGATTGATTTCATTATTAGCTGATAAATAGCAAGATTCAGTCCTGAAGAGTAATGTTTAAAGAAATTTAGTCGAATGCAGTATTTTGGGTTGTTGTAGCAATGTTTTACATAACATTCATTTTAACCCAAGGAAGTGAAATTGTGGAAATAAAATAAATAAATATTTCCTGACTATAAAAATGAACGGGCGTGAAAGAGATAAGTAATTGGAATGTTTTCCAATTGTAAATAAAATATATTTTTTCTAAGTATAGAATACAAAAGAAGGTGATATATGGAAATGTTTTCCAAATAAAGTAAGAGGCCAATATGATAATTGAAAATATTTGTTTAACAAATAGTGATAAGGAAATGAAGAAGTGATTTAATTAATGAAATATTAATTAAGGGGCCCAACAATTTGTTTGATGGTTGGAATGTTTATTTATTTTTCTTTGATAGTTAAATAACCGACCATTGAAGTGTTTGCCAATATCGTTGTCAATATGGAGAGACCAGTTGGATTATTATCCGTGAACCACTCTGTATTGGTAGTAGCGTTGCGAATCAAATTATATAAAGATAATCGGAGACGGAGTAAAGTGCAAGGGCTTTTTCTATTAATATAATGGTGCCTTCAGTTTCGTTCAATCCCAGAACGAACGTAAATTGACGAATGTCTGACAAAGTATTTCCAATGATCATATATGTTGATCTGTATAAATATATATGGTGGCGGAGAATTTATTCTCTTAGCATAATATCTAAAATGTATTTGTGCAAATCAATTAGTGATTAACGGATCTGACAATGTGGCATTCAAAGTGATTGTGCTATCAAGGAAGGATTAGTAATCGTAGCCTTAGGCCTCAACAACCGGGAAATGACTAAAATCGAGCAGGCAGCATGGCTATGTGGGTCGCTCCCATTAGGGTGTATAATCACCTATCTAGAGAAATTCCTTTTACTTCTTCAATCTATCGATGTTGTCCAATTCGGGAAATGGTTGTTGATCCCAACCGTTGGTGATATACATTCGACATCCTCAAGAAAAATGAGCGGTCGGTCATGTGTGGGACGGGTTGCAAGATGTTCTTGTTGAACCCAGTGTATTGTTACATTATCGGAAGGTGGTTCCATACCTTATCATAGTCGGAATCCAATCTCCAATAAGCTCCCTGTGGTTTTTGATTTTATACTATATATGGAGCGTGAGATGCAAGCGTTCCGCTAGATTGTTATTTATTTGATTTAGACACTATTATAATATCACTGGATTTTCGTATCAAAGTGTTTTGGGTTATAGTAAGGTAAAAACCGTCCATGTTTATGTGTGGGCTGGTCTTACTATTATCTTTTCTTTCGAAAGGAATTTGAAAGTTAAACAAATGATTGGAGTTTACTCACACCAGTCCCATGACGGACCTAGAGTTTATTTTGTTTGTTTCCCTAAACTCTTGGGTGCCCAAATTTGTACGGGCAGTCAAGTAGTCGGGATTTTATAAATTCACTTGCAAGAGCTGGAAGTAGGAGGCTTCACCAGTTTGCTATAGACTATCATATTTCTGTTGTGTACTATGTTGTATCTGGAAATAGGTGTTTATAACGGGTCCAGGTATAACTGTTGTGCTCTGAGGATGGTATGTATATACAGTTACTGATTTGTATTTCAAAAGTTATGTTATTTAATATATTTTATTCGTTCCGCTGTGAGATTTGTGTTCTTCGTTTTTCTTCTATTCTAATATTTCTTTCTTTCTATTTCTCTTCCTCTAACTTCTTTCTAATAATGATTCGTATTTCGATGCAATTTGGGTTGGACGTGTGATATATGTATTTAACTCAGATAGTACGGATTTGCGGGCCATTACAGTTGGTATCAGAGCTTAGGTTGGGCAAATACCTAGGCTTTGTTGGGGTTGTGCTCATTAGAGATGGGGTCAGTAGTACCCTTGAATGAGTTGAGTGTATATATACGAGAGATCGTATTTGTTAATTGATATAAAAAAACTGTTTAATATTGTATTGGCTAGTATGTTGAGTGGTTTATGAATTCTGATCGAATTATGGGACGCCATGAAGTCGATGGGAATTTCTAAACGCTTGAACAGTGAAATTGACACAATATTGTTTTAAAATGGGTAGATGAAATAATTTTACCCAAAATTCTATTTTGATATAGAAGTAATAATTTTCTGAAATTATTATATTATATGGATGTGTTGGCTGTTATTGCTATAATCAATTGTGATTATAAATTGGAATGGGTATAGGTAACCAAATATAACTTGTATATGAGTAAGATATACAACTGAGACGAATTAAAATTAAATTCAACTTAGAACTTGAAATTTAAATCCTGGGTGTTTGGAAAAATATTTTCTAAAGTATATTAGAAGAATATAGCTTTGTTTTGGAAGGATTTACGAAAAAATCATTTTGAATGGACTTTTGAGAGTAACAAAGCACTGAATTCACTTCAGTGGCTGGAAAATAATTCTGATGATGACTACAGCATCATCAGTGTTCATTTTGAGTTTTTAAGTGATGGATTGCTACCTTAAAAGAGTTTTGATGGAAATTTGTTTCAAAAAAAAAAACAAGTTATTTTGGAAAATTCAAATATTTAGAATTTGAGATGTTATAAATATATGTCTATATCTATATGATTTCAAAAGGATTTGAAATAGAAACCCGGGAATTTAAATTTAACTTAATCAAGTTAAATGGATCGAAGTAAATAAATTGATTAAATTAATTTGAATGGAATATGAGTTGGATGTAAATATATTGATTGTAGATCATTCGAAATAAATGAATAAAGACCAAAAGTTTTGGTGGAATTAAATTTGTTGAAATTTGAAAAGTTTAGTTTAAACATAAATAAGTTTTGAAAAGTAATGATTCGTGCTATTTTTCCTACCTTTGTAATTTCGCGGACGAAATTCTTTTAAGGGGAGAAGAATGTAACGACCCGAATTTTTTTTATCGATTTATTTTAAATATTTAAAATTGTTTTAAATATTTAGTTGATAATAAAAATTAATTTTTATATTGAGTTATCGATTTTGATTTAATATCGAAAATATTGAATATCGTAATACGAAAACGAAGTATAATTTAATTCAGAGTTAGAACTGAATCAGAATAATTCAGCTGATCATTTTAATTTCTGTTTGGAATATATATACGATAAAGATAATTTATTATCGGAGAACTTACGGTTTTTGAATTTAAATTATATTATATTAATTTAATATGGTATATACGTTCAAATTGAATTTCAGAATATATTCTGTTGAGATCAGAATATCGTTATTACATTTAAATGTCGGTGAATACGCTAAATTAGCGGTTCATGATTTCAGTTAATGGACCCTGAGATATTTGATTGTGGATAGGCTCGAAATCAAATCGATATCCATCCAAAAAGAATAGAAATCTGTTCAACTCAAATCGCATTAAATAGAAGTCAAATCGGTATAAATTTTGTATGTACTTCTTGAGACATTCATTAAAAGCTTGGGTACTTCTAGTTCCCCCTGTCTCCTCTATTTAAATCGCGCTTACCTCCTTTCTATTTTTCTCTAATGTAAATCGATTCGCTTTAGGCAAAATTAGAATGGCCACTCTCTGTTGTAAATTCAGTCCTAAAATCATGTAAAGTCAAAGCCATCCCTCAGATAACCAAATCAAAATCGAACAAAATCAGAAAGGATCGAACTCGAGATAAATAAAATTGAAAGGGGGCAAAATCTGTTCTCTTTCAATCTTTTGCAAAATCGAATGCGATAAAGAAGAAAAAAATCGCAATTGCGATCTCGGATTGGAGCCGCGACCTCTGAAGCTCATCACCGGATTTAAGGCACTCGCGAGATCATCTAAACCCCAATCGAAGAATGCGGAAATGCTCTGAAGCTTGACACTACACCAAGAGCACTCGTGATTCAGAATGTGAAGATGGGTGCGAAGCTTCTAACAGTCGCGAGGGTGTCGAGATGTTTTTGGGGAAATGGATTCAATCACCAAAGTTGTCGCGACCTGTACGAGGTTGACGCTGGTATGAGTTTACTGGAGTTTGGGTTTTTTCCAATTGTTATTTGGGATGAGTTCGAACACTGAAGGTATCGACATAGGGTTTGTAGTGGAGCGACATTGAAGATGGACGGGGTAAACATGGTGCGACAGATGGATGCACATATGGAGTTCGGTCAATGTTGTTTTGGGATGGTGTTTGCAAAGAGAAAGGAGCTTGGGGGGGTTTCAAAGTTCAAGCTATGATTTCGGTTACAGGGAAAGGAAGGATGCGTTTGATAGTGGGATGGAAGGAAAAGGGTCTACCGAGTTTGGGAAAATTGAACTAACAAGAGGTGAATTCCTATTATAATTTGATTCATTTACTTATTTAGTATGTAAGTTAAAAATGGAATTTATTCTGTTAAGGCAAAATGTCATTTAGCCTTTAATCTAGAATTTGGGTAAAAAAAACTGAAAGCAAGAAAAGATTTAGTAAGTCACTATATGAATTATAAATTAGATAGGTGGAAAAATTAAATTAAAACTTGAAGTTGATCTAGTCAGCAAGATATTGGATTTAGTCTACATGCTTTGGTAAGGTAGTTAATTTAATTAATTAAAGTATTAGTTACTTAATTCTATTAAAAGCATATATAATTTATATCTCGTTAGAGCGAGGTCTGACTAGAACAAACAAGTAATACCGAAATCGTATTGTCGAATACTGCGAGCTGGAGTTGGATTTTTTCAGAATCCGTTGTGGAATTTTGATTTAAATCAAATGTCTCCAATTCATTCCGACGATAAAAATCAAGTGAGTAAATCTCACTCATAGTTTATTTAGAATTATTTTATTCGTTAAAATAATTGTTCGTTGGTTGTTTGCATGCACTGAGTCTGAAATATTACTGTGGTTGTTATAAATATATAATAGTTATTTAGATTGGTGTTTGTGGCTATTATATATATATTGGTGGTTGGATTCCCGCAGTATCATTAGCGAATGCCCGCGGTATCATTAGGGAATGATTTCCCTATGCGCCCCACAATATATATATATATATATATATATATATATATATATATATATATATATATATATAGTGGATGACCTTCATACCGCGATATCCTGCCTCGAAGCAGGATGGGTATTATTTATGTTGGCTAACTTCTGTGGATGCAGGAAAACAGGTTGGAGGGATCCAATTGGATTCCTCAAAAATATTATTGTTTACTTGTTTTCATATATATTATCATATATGATGTGCTTGAAAACCGATGATTAATAACTGACTGTTTTTGATTGGTTGAATATCACTGGACCTGAAATGTTGATATATAAAAATATCAAGGAAAAGGATATTTTGAAATTTAAAGGGGAAAATCTATTTATCTAAAATAGAATATGAATTTCGAGTGGACTATAAAGATATTAACTTGTTTTAAATAAATAAAAAAAGTATTTAATTTATAAATGATTTGACACAGGAAATT
Source organism: Allium sativum (assembly GCA_030737875.1). Taxonomy (NCBI): domain Eukaryota; kingdom Viridiplantae; phylum Streptophyta; class Magnoliopsida; order Asparagales; family Amaryllidaceae; genus Allium; species Allium sativum. The sequence goes on along the minus strand of CM060918.1, from coordinate 781,069,836 downwards.
TAAGTAAATTTATAAACGGTGTTTATAAATGAAATGGAATGATTTTCATTTGATAATCAGGAAATTGAATTGAAATAAATTTATAAACGGTGTTTATAAATGTAGTGGGAAAAATTATCATTTGATAACTTGAAATATTTAAATTCAAATGTGAATTTAAAAATAGAAATGGGGAAATCGTTTTAAAGAAATAAACGATGGTATTTATTCTGGTGTTCAGAATATAAATTGAACTAAAATAAATCCGTAAAGATTTATTATTTGAATTCGATTAATTCGAATTTATTTAAATAGAAGTTAAACTGAATATGAAAATAAATTGGGTGTTATATATATAAGTTGTTATAAATAGAAATTTATAAAATAAGATTTTGGTTGTAAATAGATTTCTAAATAGAACTTGTTTAAATATATAAGACAAGGAAATTTATAAATGATGTATATAAATATAATGAATTAATTATCAAGAGATAATTTGAATATTTAAATTCTAATATGAATTTGAAAACAGAATTTGAAATCATACGAAAGGGAACAAAGGTTTTTATTCCGCAATTCGGAATACCAAAGGGATGGAGTTTCAAATTGAAATTTGAAAAGGGGACTTGTTTAAATATATGAAACAAGGAAGTTGAATTTATAAATGGTGTTAAAAATTTGGTGAAATAAATTATCATTTGGATTATTTAAATTCAAATATGAATTTAAAAGCAAACTGGGAAATGTTTTAAAATAGAATAATTGATTATATTTCAGAATTCGAAATACTAGCTGAAACGAGAAAAATCCAACGGGTTTATAATCGAAATTTGATTATATCGATTTTATAAAAAATATATTTATAAAGGAATTTGAGTTAAATATAGAAGATCGAAGTATAAATAAATATATATTACCGAGTGAGGAAAAATCAACAATGATAGATAATCGAAAATATTATGTTGAATTGGGAAACTAATTTGATATATATTAAAAATATATCAGAACGGAGTTGAATTTATTACAAACGAAGTTTAAACGTTTATATCTATTAATATAATTAAAAAGAACTCACCGCAGCGCGGTAGTTCATAAATTGGCGTTTCGAACTTCAATTGAATATATAGAATTCAATTTAAGTCGTAATTCTTTGAAACAAGAATCCTCAGGACCGATTTGATAATAGTTTTCTAATGGAAGAGAAAGATCTGGATTTCGTCAAATAGATTTTGAGTTATGTCAAAATCAAATTTTCAGAAAAACAGCGCCATAACCATTGTTAAACCATAACGGTTTTATTTAAATTAATAAAAGGATTTCAAGCAAATCAAATCCGAATTAACATTAGAAAAATCCATACTTGAGTTATAAAATAAATATAAACTCAAGTGAAGTATATGAAATGATTTTTGAAACAAAAATCATATTTTTAATTTTTGAATAGAATTAACTAAGTTAAAGAAGGATTAGTTAATTGAATTTTAGAACGAGTTTAACCTTAAATAGGAAAATGGAATTTATGAAATTCTATTCGCATTCGAATATGAAATGTAAATTAAAAATGGGATTTCAATTAGCTTATAAGCGAGTTGAAATATTTTTGAACATGTTATGTTCAAATATAAAAGTGAAATAGGTAGAATAACTAATTAGAGAATTAATTAGCAAATCGAGTTTAAAATGACCGGATTGAGTTGTAATAAAATTGGGAATGGATAGATATATATTAGACAGGTATGGAATGAAGTATATGAAGATTATAATTTTTGTGCCGACAAAAAGATACATGTTTAAATTCCATATGAGGTTTTATGCGCCGAATCGACAAGCCACTTGGCTTTTTGATTTTCTTTTTGAATGGGAAGGGCCTAGAGAGGCGAGTTGAGGTTTGAATTATCGACCAGTACAAAGGAGGTTATGGCGAAATGTTATATAGAATCCGGTAAGGAATCGAACTTAAAAATAGAATATTATAAACAAAAAGGAAATCGAAAATCTGGTAATAGAAATAGAAATATATATATATACATTTTTTAAAATGAATAAGTTTTTTTATGGTGTTGATAATTTGAGATAAGCGGTCTTGTCTGTTTTGAAGTTAATAATATTTTCAGTCAAGGTCTGAGAAGTAATTATACCCCAACTCAATTGATTTCATTATTAGCTGATAAATAGCAAGATTCAGTCTCGAAGAGAAATGTTTAAAGAAATTTAGTCGAATTCAGTATTTTGGGTTGTTGTAGCGATGTTTTACATAACATTCGTTTTAACCCAAGGAAGTGGAATTGTGGAAATATAATAAATAAATATTTCCTGAGTGTAGAAATGAACGGGCATGAAAGAGATAAGTAATTGGAATGTTTTCCAATTTTAAATAAAATATATTTTTCTATGTATAGAAAATAAAAGAAGGTGATATATGGAAATGTTTTCCAAATAAAGTAAGAGGCCAAGATGATAATGGAGAATATTTGTTTAACAAATAATGATAAGGAAATGAAGAAGTGATTTAATTAATGAAATATTAATTAAGGGGCCTATGATTTGTTTGATGGTTGGAATGTTTGTTTATTTTTCTTCGATAGTTAAATAACCAACTATCGAAGTGTTTACCAATATCGTTGTCAATATGGAGAGACCGGTTGGATTATATCGTTGGTATTAGCGTTGCGAATCAGATTATATAAAGATAATCGGAGACGGAGTAAAGTGCAAGGGCTTTTTCTATTAATAGAAATGGTGCCTTCGGTTTCGTTCAATCCCAGAATGAACGTAAATGGACGAATGTCTGACAGAGTATTTACAACGATCATATATGTTGTTCTGTATAAATATATAAGGTGGCGCAGAATTTATCCTCTTAGCATAATATCTAGAATGTATTTGTGCAAATCAATTAGTGATTAAGGGATCTGACAATGTGGCATTCAAAGTGACTGTGCTATCAAGGAAGGATAAGTAATCGTAGCCTCAGGCCTCAACAACCGGGAAATGACAAAAATCGGACAGACAACATGGCTATGTAGGTCGCTCCCATTAGGGTGTATAATCACCTATCTAGAGAAATTCCTTTTACTTCTTTAATCTATCGATGCTGTCCCATTCGGGAAACGGTTGCAGATTCCAACCGTTGGTGATATACATTCGATACACTCAAGCAAAATGAGTGGTCCGTCATGTGTGGGCCGAGTTGCAAGATGTTCTGGTTGAACCCAGTGTATTCCCCTCTAGAGATACACTATCGGAAGGTGGTTCCATACCTTGTCATAGTCGGAATCCAATCTCCAATAAGCACCCTGCGGTTTTTGATTTTATATATATATATATATATATATATATATATATATATATATATATATATATGGAGCGTGAGATGCAAGCGTTCCGCTAGATTGTTATTTATTTGATTTAGACACTATTATAATATCATTGGATTTTCGTATCAAAGTGTTTTGGGTTATAGTAAGGTGAAAACCGTCCATGTTTATGTGTGGGCTGGTCATACTATTATCTTTTCTTTCGAAAGGAATTTGAAAGTTTAACAAATGATTGGAGTTTACTCACACCAGTCCCACGACTGACCCAGATTTTATTTTGTTTGTTTGTTTCCCTAACCTCTTGGGTGCTCAAATTTGTACGGGCAGTCAAGTAGTCGGGATTTTTCGGATTAACTTGGAAGAGCTGGAAGCAGGAGGCTTCACCAGTTAGCTATAGACTATCATATTTCCGATGTGTACTATGTTATATCTGGAAGTAGGTGTTTACAACGGGTCAGGAATAACTGTTGTGCTCTGAGGATGGTATGTATATACAGTTACTGATTTGTATTTCAAAAGTTATGTTATTTAATAAATTTTATTCATTCCGCTGTGAGATTTGTGTTCTTCGTTTTTCTTCTATTCTAATATTTCTTTCTTTCTATTTCTCTTCCTCTAACTTCTTTCTAATAATGATTCATATTTCGATACAATTTGGGTTGGACGTGTGATGTATGTAATCAACTCAAATAGTACGGATTTGTGGGCCATTACATCACCTTTTTATTTTTGTATGAAATGTTTGATTAGAGTAAAATAACATTCTTTTTAAAATGTTTGAATTAGAATAAAATGTCATTTTTGGTACATAATGCCATTAAGGTCATTTTATTTAAAAATGTCATCTTTGTAAGATTGTTACATCGAAATAAATATTTCATTTTGTAAGATGATTACATCAAAAAGTATTACATAAAAATGACATTTTTGGTCAAAACATCGTATTTAAAAGTTGAATTTTTATTTGCATTCTTTGATGCAAATAAACATCGGATTTAAAAGTCAAATTTTTATTTGCATTCTTTGATGCAAATAAACCATCGTATTAAAAGTTGAATTTGTATTCATATTCTTTGATGCAAATAAACAACAAAATAAAAAGTTGCATATTTATTTGCATTCCTTGATGCAAATAAAATTTTAAATTAGAATTTGCATTTTTATTTGCATTCTTTGATGCAAATAAATCATAAGTTAAAATATTACATTTTTATTTGCATTTTAGAAGCAAATAAAAGCATAGTTTAAGAAGTTACATTTTTATTTACATTTTAGAGGTAAATAAAAGAATAAAATTAAAATTATCATTTTTACTTTTAAATTAGAGAGAATAAAAAGATTTTGATAAGGAGAATTCATCTTTGTTGTAACTTGGTTACATTAAATAAAATGTTTTATTGTCATTGTAGATTTTAAATAAAAAGATTAGAATTAAAAAGATATATTTTTGGTGTCATCTTAGCTTCAATAAAAAGAGTAAATAAAAAGATAAGTTTTATTTTGTCATTTTGTTGCAATACAAAAGATGCATTTTTTTATTAAACAAGAATGCGGCATTTTTAGTTCATTAAAATTGATTAAACAAAAAGACACATTTTTATCATTTAAATAGAATGAGACAAAATTATTCAATTTTGTCATTTTAAAAGATTAAGAAAATATACTCAATTTTGTCATTTAAAAAGGGATGAGACAAAATATTCATTCTTATCACTTAAAAAGAATGAAACAAAAACATTCACTTTTATCAAATTAAAACAGTTAAACTCAATTTATCATTATTATCAATTTATAATAGTTGAAATCTATTTTATAGCTTTTGTCAAATTATCAAAGTTAAAACCGTTTTATCGCTTTTGTTAAATTACCAAAGTTAGAACTATTTTGTCGCTTTTGTCAAAATTATCATAGTTAAAACAAATGGGTCACTTTTATTAAACTATAATGGTTTAAACAAAACATTATCATTTTTGTCGCAATTAGATCTGACAAAACAAATATGCCACTTTCATTTGTTTTGTTGAATTAGAATTGTCGACAAAACAAACACATCACTTATAATTGTTTTGTTGAATTAGATTTGTAACCAAAACAAAGTCGCTATCTTTTTTGTTTTGTTGAAATAGATTAGTTAAAGCAAACCATATATTTTTGGTCAAATTATATACTTTTGTCTAGATATGACTAGTTGAATCAAGATGCACATTTTTGGACAAATAGCTTATTTGAACCAAAATATTTTGTTTTTGTCAAAATACAATAGTTGTCACAAAAATTACATTTTCTTAAATATGATTGTTGAAAACAAAAAAATACCTTTTGGTAATTAGATTTGAATTAAGACAAACACTACATTTTTGTTAAATGAAAAAGTAAAACACTGTAACAACCCGGAAAATCTGGGCCAGTTTAAAATTTTTATTTTGGCGATTATAGCAAATTTTGAATATTTAAAATAAATTATTTTAAATAAAATCGACGAGAAATTTATTTTGAATAGAATTTGAACGTATATATTATATACGTCGTCGTTAGAATATATAATAATTATATATAATTATAAAAGGAATTGAAAATGGCGCGGTAGTTCGAAAATTCGATTTCTAATTTCAAATGAATATACAGAATTCAATATAAGTCAGAATTGAACGAAACAAGAAATGTTGGAATCTGTATAACTATATCTTTGTAACGAAGTTAACAAACTGAGATTTCATCTTAGAAATGATAAGAAATGTCCAGTTAAAAATTAGAAATAGTCGCTGTGGAATTTATATATATTTTTATATATAAGGCCCTTAAAAATAGCAATTTTGCAAACGACCTCGGATTTCGACGAAACCAGTTTTGTTGGGTCCGCAGTGTTAAGTTATTGCTGGGTTTCAAATTTCATAATTTTTCGAATCAATATGTGAGCGTGGCAAAGGAAAACGCGTTTGACCATTTTCAGTTGATTTTAATCGACTGGAAATTGGCCATTTTTCTAACGGTCTCGGAATTCGACGAAACTAGTTTTGTTAGGACCGTATCGTCAATACGAAGCTAGAAAATATTTTTCGAGAATTTTTAGAGTTAGTATGTAACCCCAGTAATTCAAAATCTACGTTTAAAATTCAATATAAAGATTTATATTTTAAATTTAACGGAAACTGACTGTAACAGTCGAAATGGCTTGCGAAACATATTCCATTGTGTCTGGGATGGGGGTAGTTAGCTAGGGGCGACACTGGTTCGGTTTGATTTGGAGTTTAAATGAAAATTCCCTTTTTAAAAGAATAATAGAATTAAATAATAATTAAAATAATTATATTTATATATATACCCCCCCTCGTTTCTTTAAAAATCAGAAAACCTAATTCAAAAAAAAAAAAAAAAAAACGCGCCGCCTCCAAATCGATGCCGCTCGCCGACGCCTCACTCCCCCCCCCCACCACCTCCGACGATGGCGCGACGCCTCCCTGACTCCCCCGTCCCTCTACTTCTTCTCCTTCCCCTGATCCTCGTCTTCAAATCGCCCCCCCCTCAGATGCGGAAAAACCACCGCGACCCCCCCCCCTTTGCATCGAAGAACGCGAACGCCGCAAAACCCAGAGCCACCTCCGACCACCGCCTGCCCCCTGACCCACCTCCGACGCTCCAGCCCCCCCTGTAAGTGACTGTTTTTTTTTACTTATTATTATTATTTTGTTTATCTTAAAAACTGAATTTTTAGGAAGTTAAAAACTGTAATTTTATTTAAAGTAAAACTGAATTTTTAGGAAGTTAAAAACTGTAATTTTATTTAAAGTAAAACTGAAATTTTATTTAAAGTAAAACTGAAATTTTATATAAAGTAAAACTGAAATTTTATTTAAAGTAAAACTGAAATTTTATATAAAGTAAAACTGAAATTTTATGTAAAGTAAAACTGAAATTTTATATAAAGTAAAACTGATTTTTATATAAAGTGAAAACTGATTTTTATATATAGTAAAATATGATTTTTAATATATTGAACTTCATAGGAAAAATATGATTTTTATATATTGAACTTCATAGGAAAAATTCGATTTTTATATATTGAACTTTGAAATAAAAATTCGATTTTTATATATGGAATAGCGAAGTAAAATTCGATTTTTACATATGTAGTAAAAGCGGACAACGAAGGTGACAAAAAGGCGAGAACGAAGAAGATTTATATCAAGAAGAGTCAAGAGGGTTGGATAGCTTTCGGTGAGAATTTCTCACATTTCAATTTCATTTTCTAGTTATATATATATACTAGGATGCAGACGGTGCTTAGTAGCACCCGACACAATCGTCCACAGACCATGGACTTGTTTGTTTGGTTGCGTAGATTAGTTGGATTATTTGATTGAAATTGAATTGTGTGGTGAAATGAATTGATTTGATTGATGTGTGAATGGCGTGGGCCTTCACTAGACCGGGGATAAGGCTAGGCCTTGTCCCGTTTCTAGTATCGTGCCGTTATGCCGCCGAAATTTTCTAAAATATGTTAGAAAAATAAAAATATCATTTTATTTAAAGAATGAACTGAATAGAAATTCATATGTTGGAATAAAATGTTTTATCGTTAAAAATATAATTTTTAACGTGAAAGTGAATAAAATAGAATATTCATTTACAAACCAGACGGTTTGTTTATGTACACCTATTTGAATGACATTGATTGGGACGATAAATTTTACACATCGCCCAACTGCACAAATAAAATATTTGTTTGATTGTTTGAAACCCCACACGGGTGTTAGGATGAAATATGTAGTTCACTCATCCTAATTGATTAAATATGTCGATCGATTGATTGACAGGCTGTTATAAGCGTTGAATATCTATATTTGATGCTTATACAGTGTAGTGCACTTTGGTTGATGGTCGATTATTTTTCAATGTAATTATATACATGTGTTGTATGAAAATCCATATAGTTAACTTTATATGGTAATTGATTGGGCCTCATTTCAATTTGAAAAATAAAGAATATTATAAAATAAAAGTTCATGTGTTGACAGTACTCATTCATTGAGATTGGTCATGTGTTGAACGAAATATTTTAGTAATAAAATTTACATCTTTATCGATATAAAATAAAAGTTCATGTGTTGACAGTACTCATTCATTGAGATTGGTCATGTGTTGAACGAAATAATTTGATAATAACAACTATTTTGAAAAAGAAATATTTGAAATAGAATATTTGAAAATAGAAATTTATGAAGCCGTGTTGATTAGATTGACGCCATTTTGACGTGAACGATATTTATATCGATTTTATTCATCTTAAAAATGAATATTGAAAAGTGATTTCGAAATCGAATATTTTGAATTGAATTGAAAACGATTTCGAAATGAATTGAATTGAAAACGATTTCGAAATGAATTGAATTGAAAACGATTTCGAAATGAATTGAATTGAAAACGATTTCGAAATGAATTGAATTGAAAACGATTTCGAAATGAATTGAATTGAAAACGATTTCGAAATGAATTGAATTGAAAACGATTTCGAAATGAATTGAATTGAAAACGATTTCAAAATGAATTGAATTGAAAATGAATTCAAATTGAATTGAAAACGATTTCGAAATGAATTGAATTGAAAACGATTTCGAAATGAATTGAATTGAAAACGATTTCGAAATGAATTGAATTGAAAACGATTTCGAAATGAATTGAAAATGAATTCAAATTGAATTGAAATTTGAATTGAATAGAAATGAAGTTTGAAACGAATTTATAAAGAAGAATTCAATTTTGATTTGAATTGAAAAGGAAGTTGAAATTGCTTTTGAAACGAATTTAAAACTATTTATATAATTCGTTTTAAATAGAAATCGACGAAATATATTATATATATATTATATATATAATATAATGGCCTGAATAGAACGCGCCGCGCCGCGGCAGTTCGCGAATTTCAACCATTTATTTCAAACGGATATTACGGGAGATCCGACCGTCGGATTCTCCTAAAACCGGAACCGTTGGGTTCGTATCGAAAAGAGCTTTCTAAAGAATATTAGAAATTAGAAATCTAATGGTTGGATTTGGAATTATGTCCAAATCAAATTCGAAAAAGGTCGCTGTAAGTGCAGTTCGATGGCCATTGTTGGAAATCGACTGTACGGGCCTTGATAAAATTATTGAAAATAGTAATAATTTGTGTAAAATCATAAGAAATGATTTGTGAAGAATTGGGATGAAAAACTCCATATTTGAAAAGATAAAAATAGATTTTTATCGGAATGAACTAGTTTTGAACTAGAATTATAATTCTATTTATTTTTAAATAAATAAATTGAATTCGAAAAGGGTTTTAAAGATAACCAGAATTTCCAATGATTGCATTGGAGTGGATTTGAATCGAAATTGTCTTCGGAATATTTCGATGTTGGATTTCGTGATTATACAACTGCTGTTATGGAAATTTGAAAGATATAGATATATATATCGTTATTTCCAATACGATATTTGTTAGTCGTAGAATTTGATATTGAATATAAGCCGGTATATTTTCTATTCAGAGCCTTGTATTGAATATCAAATGTGATTTGGGGTTTGTCGTGAATGGTGTCTTCACTAACACTGTTCTTAAATCCAGTGGAGAAAAGATTAAATCTTTTTATTTAGATTTAATGAAAGGTACCAATTAAATAATATTTAATTGGAATCGAGTCGATATTGATTTTTGGGTTTATCGTGAACAGTGTTTTAAATAACACTCGTTCTTTAACCCGATAATTAGTGAATGTGATTTTGGGTTTATCGTGAACCGTGTTTTAAATGACACTGATTCTTTAACCCAGTCGAAGATTAAAACTAAGTGGAGTTTTAATGAATCTTTAATTAGATTGAAATGATCGAAAATGGAGTATCACCAGTTCTTGTTGCTGGCCCTGTGTGGGCTGGGTTCGCGTGATAGGGGGTTCTCGCTTCGCAGTTTGGTGGCGAACGGGAGACTCTTACCCCTACATGTCCCTTGTGGTGGGGGTTGGTTCGCCAGTGGGCGCGAGACTCGAGAGGGTTGCCGTAAAACAAGTAACTGGGGGACCATGTGAAAGCCACGGTGGGTTTTACCTGCTGCTTGGGGGATGAAGGGATGGTTGCAAAGCCTACTGGAGTTCGACGGCTATTTTACACGTGGTATCAGAGCTTTGGTTTACAAAGCAGAGAACAAGGCACATTAGAACCATACGAAAGAATTCATCAGATATTGGATTAGTAACATCCAATGGGAATGACTCGTTAGAGATGGGATTAGTAGTATCCTAGAACGAGTGTGAAGAGTAAATTTTTAAAATGAAAATGAAAACAAATTTTGTTTTGCAAATCTAAATCACTTAATCGTATTTGATTATTTATTTATATTGATTAGGACAGTCCAATATATAAAGATTTTTCGTATGCGCCTAGCTAGCGTCTATTCGAAGTTTTAATATACTGGATAGATATAGAATCACACTCTAGACGCCCGGAGATGATTCTGATGATAGTTCGAACATCATCAGAATTGGTATTCGTGTTTCGAAGGTGTGATATCTATATATTTCCTATTGACTGGTGTGAGAACCAAAAATTAGATAAGGCCTATTGTTGTGATTTGGCATCAAAAACATGATTTTTGTATATGTATCAAAATTATGAATTTGAAAATCTAATTCACTAATTGATTGATGTTTGTGTTGTTTGTTCATTGTTTGATAATTTTGAACCATTTAGCCTAATTGAATCAAATATTGAATTGTATTGAAAATTGGTCGCATTTGTTTGCATATACATATATATCATTGAACAGGTCATAGCAAGGAGGCTAGAGCCAGAGAATAAAATTTGTTTGCCCGACAAATAGGTACATGTTTACTACATAATTTCCTGTTTTGTTTGGGTGATGATGATTTTGTGAGCCTATTGGCTAGCCGATTGGCTTTTTCTTTTTCTTTTTGAGATCTGAAGGACCGGGGAAGCTATTTGAAATTCCCCGATGCTCCCGGTGCAGGAGAGGTTATGGCGAAATTTTTCAAAAATTTAGGGTGTTAGCCAAATTTTTGAAATTTTGGAAATTCTCAGAAACTGAAAAGTTGGAGAATGGAAGCCAGAACGAATGTAGAGTTGATTTATCAAACCACTTTCGACTTTGTTCCTTTTCGGGGACGAAAAGTTTTAAGTGGGGGAGATTGTAACAACCCGGAAAATCTGGGCCAGTTTAAAATTTTTATTTTGGCGATTATAGCAAATTTTGAATATTTAAAATAAATTATTTTAAATAAAATCGACGAGAAATTTATTTTGAATAGAATTTGAGCGTATATATTATATACGTCGTCGTTAGAATATATAATAATTATATATAATTATAAAAGGAATTGAAAATGGCGCGGTAGTTCGAAAATTCGATTTCTAATTTCAAATGAATATACAGAATTCAATATAAGTCAGAATTGAACGAAACAAGAAATGTTGGAATCTGTATAACTATATCTTTGTAACGAAGTTAACAAACTGAGATTTCATCTTAGAAATGATAAGATATGTCCAGTTAAAAATTAGAAATAGTCGCTGTGGAATTTATATATATTTTTATATATATAAGGCCCTTAAAAATAGCAATTTTGCAAACGACCTCGGATTTCGACGAAACCAGTTTTGTTGGGTCCGCAGTGTTAAGTTATTGCTGGGTTTCAAATTTCATAATTTTTCGAATCAATATGTGAGCGTGGCAAAGGAAAACGCGTTTGACCATTTTCAGTTGATTTTAATCGACTGGAAATTGGCCATTTTTCTAACGGTCTCGGAATTCGACGAAACTAGTTTTGTTAGGACCGTATCGTCAATACGAAGCTAGAAAATATTTTTCGAGAATTTTTAGAGTTAGTATGTAACCCCAGTAATTCAAAATCTACGTTTAAAATTCAATATAAAGATTTATATTTTAAATTTAACGGAAACTGACTGTAACAGTCGAAATGGCTTGCGAAACCTATTCCATTGTGTCTGGGATGGGGGTAGTTAGCTAGGGGCGACACTGGTTCGGTTTGATTTGGAGTTTAAATGAAAATTCCCTTTTTAAAAGAAAAATAGAATTAAATAATAATTAAAATAATTATATTTGTATATATACCCCCCCTCGTTTCTTTAAAAATCAGAAAACCTAATTCAAAAAAAAAAAAAAAAACGCGCCGCCTCCAAATCGATGCCGCTCGCCGACGCCTCACTCCCCCCCCCCCACCTCCGACGATGGCGCGACGCCTCCCTAACTCCCCCGTCCCTCTACTTCTTCTCCTTCCCCTGATCCTCGTCTTCAAATCGCCCCCCCCCTCAGATGCGAAAAAACCACCGCGACCCCCCCTTTGCATCGAAGAACGCGAACGCCGCAAAACCCAGAGCCACCTCCGACCGCCGCCTGCCCCCTGACCCACCTCCGACGCTCCAGCCCCCCCTGTAAGTGACTGTTTTTTTTATTTATTATTATTATTTTGTTTATCTTAAAAACTGAATTTTTAGGAAGTTAAAAACTGTAATTTTATTTAAAGTAAAACTGAATTTTTAGGAAGTTAAAAACTGTAATTTTATTTAAAGTAAAACTGAAATTTTATTTAAAGTAAAACTGAAATTTTATATAAAGTAAAACTGAAATTTTATTTAAAGTAAAACTGAAATTTTATATAAAGTAAAACTGAAATTTTATGTAAAGTAAAACTGAAACTTTATATAAAGTAAAACTGATTTTTATATAAAGTGAAAACTGATTTTTATATATAGTAAAAATATGATTTTTTATATATTGAACTTCATAGGAAAAATATGATTTTTATATATTGAACTTCATAGGAAAAATTCGATTTTTATATATTGAACTTTGAAATAAAAATTCGATTTTTATATATGGAATAGCGAAGTAAAATTCGATTTTTACATATGTAGTAAAAGCGGACAACGAAGGTGACAAAAAGGCGAGAACGAAGAAGATTTATATCAAGAAGAGTCAAGAGGGTTGGATAGCTTTCGGTGAGAATTTCTCACCTTTCAATTTCATTTTCTAGTTATATATATATATACTAGGATGCAGACGGTGCTTAGTAGCACCCGACACAATCGTCCACAGACCATGGACTTGTTTGTTTGGTTGCGTAGATTAGTTGGATTATTTGATTGAAATTGAATTGTGTGGTGAAATGAATTGATTTGATTGATGTGTGAATGGCGTGGGCCTTCACTAGACCGGGGATAAGGCTAGGCCTTGTCCCGTTTCTAGTATCGTGCCGTTATGCCGCCGAAATTTTCTAAAATATGTTAGAAAAATAAAAATATCATTTTATTTAAAGAATGAACTGAATAGAAATTCATATGTTGGAATAAAATGTTTTATCGTTAAAAATATAATTTTTAACGTGAAAGTGAATAAAATAGAATATTCATTTACAAACCAGACGGTTTGTTTATGTACACCTATTTGAATGACATTGATTGGGACGATAAATTTTACACATCGCCCAACTGCACAAATAAAATATTTGTTTGATTGTTTGAAACCCCACACGGGTGTTAGGATGAAATATGTAGTTCACTCATCCTAATTGATTAAATATGTCGATCGATTGATTGACAGGCTGTTATAAGCGTTGAATATCTATATTTGATGCTTATACAGTGTAGTGCACTTTGGTTGATGGTCGATTATTTTTCAATGTAATTATATACATGTGTTGTATGAAAATCCATATAGTTAACTTTATATGGTAATTGATTGGGCCTCATTTCAATTTGAAAAATAAAGAATATTATAAAATAAAAGTTCATGTGTTGACAGTACTCATTCATTGAGATTGGTCATGTGTTGAACGAAATATTTTAGTAATAAAATTTACATCTTTATCGATATAAAATAAAAGTTCATGTGTTGACAGTACTCATTCATTGAGATTGGTCATGTGTTGAACGAAATAATTTGATAATAACAACTATTTTGAAAAAGAAATATTTGAAATAGAATATTTGAAAATAGAAATTTATGAAGCCGTGTTGATTAGATTGACGCCACTTTGACGTGAACGATATTTATATCGATTTTATTCATCTTAAAAATGAATATTGAAAAGTGATTTCGAAATCGAATATTTTGAATTGAATTGAAAACGATTTCGAAATGAATTGAATTGAAAACGATTTCGAAATGAATTGAATTGAAAACGATTTCGAAATGAATTGAATTGAAAACGATTTCGAAATGAATTGAATTGAAAACGATTTCGAAATGAATTGAATTGAAAACGATTTCGAAATGAATTGAATTGAAAACGATTTCAAAATGAATTGAATTGAAAATGAATTCAAATTGAATTGAAAACGATTTCGAAATGAATTGAATTGAAAACGATTTCGAAATGAATTGAATTGAAAACGATTTCGAAATGAATTGAATTGAAAACGATTTCGAAATGAATTGAAAATGAATTCAAATTGAATTGAAATTTGAATTGAATAGAAATGAAGTTTGAAACGAATTTATAAAGAAGAATTCAATTTTGATTTGAATTGAAAAGGAAATTGAAATTGCTTTTGAAACGAATTTAAAACTATTTATATAATTCGTTTTAAATAGAAATCGACGAAATATATTATATATATATTATATATATAATATAATGGCCTGAATAGAACGCGCCGCGCCGCGGCAGTTCTCGAATTTCGACCATTTATTTCAAACGGATATTACGGGAGATCCGACCGTCGGATTCTCCTAAAACCGGAACCGTTGGGTTCGTATCGAAAAGAGCTTTCTAAAGAATATTAGAAATTAGAAATATAACGGTTGGATTTGGAATTATGTCCAAATCAAATTCGAAAAAGGTCGCTGTAAGTGCAGTTCGATGGCCATTGTTGGAAATCGACTGTACGGGCCTTGATAAAATTATTGAAAATAGTAATAATTTGTGTAAAATCATAAGAAATGATTTGTGAAGAATTGGGATGAAAAACTCCATATTTGAAAAGATAAAAATAGATTTTTATCGGAATGAACTAGTTTTGAACTAGAATTATAATTCTATTTATTTTTAAATAAATAAATTGAATTCGAAAAGGGTTTTAAAGATAACCAGAATTTCCAATGATTGCATTGGAGTGGATTTGAATCGAAATTGTCTTCGGAATATTTCGATGTTGGATTTCGTGATTATACAACTGCTGTTATGGAAATTTGAAAGATATAGATATATATATCGTTATTTCCAATACGATATTTGTTAGTCGTAGAATTTGATATTGAATATAAGCCGGTATATTTTCTATTCAGAGCCTTGTATTGAATATCAAATGTGATTTGGGGTTTGTCGTGAATGGTGTCTTCACTAACACTGTTCTTAAATCCAGTGGAGAAAATATTAAATCTTTTTATTTAGATTTAATGAAAGGTACCAATTAAATAATATTTAATTGGAATCGAGTCGATATTGATTTTTGGGTTTATCGTGAACAGTGTTTTAAATAACACTCGTTCTTTAACCCGATAATTAATGAATGTGATTTTGGGTTTATCGTGAACCGTGTTTTAAATGACACTGATTCTTTAACCCAGTCGAAGATTAAAACTAAGTGGAGTTTTAATGAATCTTTAATTAGATTGAAATGATCGAAAATGGAGTATCACCAGTTTTGCTCCAGGCGATAGTTGAATCTTTAATTAGATTTGAACGAGAAATGGTAATTGAATTTACCGATAACACCGTGGTGTTAGATATGAAGTATGACCAGTTTTACTTCATGGGATGAATAGGTTGGGATTGGGAAATTAAAACAAATGATTACTTCGGTAAGGTTCGCTAATCCCGACTAGTTTTGAATTGATATTCAAAAATAGATTAAAGAATAAATTCAAGGAATTTATCTTTGATAAAATTAATGGGAATCTTTCCCTATGAATGTGAAATTTAGAAACTAACTGTCGGTTAGCCAAGCAGAATGGTTTTCTGGATATTGATCTGATGTTGGTTTCGGCCTTCGGGGTTAATATTTGGGGAACTATTCTCTTGATTAATTTGCGGTTAGTGACTGATGAATTGGAATGAGGCGTATGTTGTGTTTGTGTAGCACTTTTATAAAATATACGCGAGTTATTCGGAAAGACCGGGTTTATCCCATTCTGAATAACTGATACGACGATAAGTCGAAGATGAAGACGATGGTCGAAGACCGGAAGTCTTCACGTCGTTTGGGTGGTTACTGATGATCTTGATTGGGCTGTACACCCAAGAAGATGGAAACAGTTGGTGATCGTCCAGACGTACTTGGAGATCGATGGATATGCGGGGTACTAGGTGCCTCCGGTTTCGTTCAGACCTAGAACGGACTCGTAAATGGACTGTGTGTCTGACATTGGATTTTAGTCCGTGTGATTGATCTCTATTAAATATATATCTGCTTGGCGGCGGAGAATTTATTCTCTTGCTTAACGCCCTTCTCTGAGACGTACGAGCTCAGGGGTTATATATTGATGGATATCAAACGCATGGAGTGAATTGCCTGTGTGGCATGCCTAAGTGGCAATTGATCGAGGCTTCTGTTGAAAAGCAAAGTCTTGTGGTGATGATCAAAGCACGGCCTTTGTGGCGTAGCTTTGTGTAACGTTTGCTTCGCGAGTTTCACACCCGGTATGAACCAAAAACGGGAGTGGACGTCAGGGAGGGCATGCGTTTCTTTCTAGCTAGAAGTGGCGTCAGTGTTTTTACACGCCCTGACGAGTTTGACTTATGTGGTTGTTGCTGTTGCGAGGCGCCTCGGATTGATCGGTCGTTCTCGAACCGATGGAGTCATTTAGTTGGCTCGTTTACGCCCCATAGGGCGGGGAAATGCATGTTCAGGGTTTAAGTTTAATCCACATCGGTGGACTGGCCCTGAGGATCCAAGGGCCCACCTGAGTCTGGGTCCTGAGGCTCGGGCTAGACAGTCTCGAATCGGTTGAGGACTATCTTTTGCCTCGGTTCATAGATGGAAATCCAATTTCCAAATACGTGACATTTGCGGTTTTATTTGTAGAGCCTAGTATGGCGACATAGTGGGATGGGGCGCTCATGCCGCCTATGATTGATACTTATGATTTGAAGTTGTTTTATACACTATGCACTTATAATAGTATCAAACGATTTGTTTTAACCGTATCAAGCATTCTTTGGCTGTTATAAGGGAAAACCCTATCCTCGGCTGCGTTGCATTGTGTGATGGGACCTGGGTCTTATAACAGCTTCATTCTTCTTTATTTAGCATTGCGCTGTTTGTTTTATGCACTGGTATTCTTGGGAGGAAACCCGTTCCGTGTTATACGGCGTGGTCCCTTGATTTACCTAACTTTAAAATAAAGATTAATAACTGTTTTAGTTCTCACACCAGTCCCATGACTGACCTGGAGTTTATTGTTTTAACCTAAACTCTGGGTGCCCTTATTTTGACACGGGCAGCTAGTAGTTTTGGTTTTGCAGATTTATATTCACAGGATCCTGGTTTACA